>CM064424.1:20934227-22184227 GCA_032690845.1 Eleusine coracana subsp. coracana
TTTAATTACTTGTCCTTCATTTACTTGGTGTTGTTCATAAACTTGCTAGTTAGGGTTTGCTTGCCATTTCTTAAGATTTCGTGTGTAAGTTGCATGCTAGATTATTTCCTTGCTTCCTCAGCTTCCCTTAGCTTGTATTCACTAGATCCTTGCTTGCCTTGCACTAGTTTCAAGTCTTAGTCCGCCGATCTACTTTTCTATCTCGTTCCATCGGACAAGTCATCGGACTTTACTCACAATTGTTGGACAAGTCCGACACTGTGCATTTAACTTTTATTATTGAGAAACCATGTGGATATGTGGCATGGTTTGCAATATATGTGATGAGTAATTGACTCAAGCAGATTTGGTGTCTGAGTTGAAATGCGGGAATCCGGGGATTGCAAGTGTGTGCGCATGATTATAGTTTCAACTATGTGACAACCCTACTCAAAAAAGTAGAGCATGTCGCACAGGATCGCCTCGGGAGATGGTTAGCGAAGTAACCATACATAGCATTCACACATGAATATTCATCATTTACAACGTTAAATCACTTAGGTGCATAATACTACAAGTTTAGAGGTAGAATAAAAATAAGTTCAGATCCATTACAATACATATGTATCACTTAAGAACACGTATGGCCACCGTTCACAAGATTGCTATAAAGTAGATCCGGGGCCATCGATCCCGAGTGCACGTCCTCCCCGCGATACAGTACTTCGTATCTGAGGCTTAACCCATGCACTCTCCAGCGGTCCTTAAACCCGTGCAACCACCGTGCTGTTCACATCACCTCTGGATCGATGAGTATGGACATCCAACAATACGGCGCCCAAGTTACTAGGTCTACCAATTCCCATATTAAAGGTATGCACTTGGTACTGTTCAATACTTGTCCGTGGAGTTGCAATGATAGGTGCTCCATTTTATCAAGTTCATTTATCATGTGAACCATAGTTGAATCTATAACCTACCGTTGACTCCACGAGTTTAAGCATAGCATTCACTAACGGATAAGCTTACTAACATAAACTAATTATAGGTCATTGCTGGAGTATGCAAATGGGTTTCATCCAAGTCCTACATGTAATGCACAACACAATATTCCTAACTTGTGACAAAGTATAAAGGACTCGAAAATTAATTGGGTATGCACCGGGGCTTGCCTTGGGAGTGCTCGTAGTTAGTGTCTTCACCAAAGTTCACTTCAGATCCTGGCTGATCCGGTGTGATCTCCTCGGTCTCGATCCCTATATGAAATGAATAATGCATAAATACAGAGGAATACACAAGGTTTCATGGAGTTCCTTAACTAAAGATGAAATGAATGACATGATGATTCATGGCACTTCCTCAACAAATAAAATTAATGAAACTGATACTCATGAATGAATGTGTATGCACACACATGGATGACATGGCAACCACTAAATTTGAAGGGGACAAACTTCTAATTAACAGAACATGAGTTTCATGCATCGAAACTTAGTGTATGTCTACCCTAAAAATGAGCATAGCATAGATAAGAATCACATAGCATTACATGATGATGGTGACATGGAAACGTAGTACAGGTCCTATACTTTAGAAAGTTTTTTTTTGAGCGAAGTATCTAAAGTGACCATTATACAATTGGCCATCATAAGATATGAGGTTAACAAAATTGATCTAGATAGAATAGCTCTAGGTGCATATATATATAATTAATTAGGAACCATGAGCATGTAAATGGAAATGAGAATTTCTACTGTAATATTGAGATGAATTATTCTGCATGAATATTCCAGAGGTAAACTTATTCTTACTTGTAACTAAATGCACATAAAGGCAATATTCATGTGGAAATTCCTAAGTTAACTATCAAGTGACCAACTCGACAGCAAAAAGTATACCTAAGTTGCTTCAAAATTTACATGGAATTTCATAGATGTGTACAAGTGCATAAGGAACAGAATTACCAAATTTCCTAAATAAATTCCTAGCCAATAATTTATATAACTTCAATTACTGAAAATGAAGATTTTGTAATAATACTAAAAATATGCATAAAAATGGAAATGTGCTTTCGTAGAAAGTTTAGGGAGTCCATGAAATAATCACTGAGCAAGTTTCATGAATTTACCACTTATATTTATTTACTTATGAATTTATTAAGCAAATTAGGGTTGTGTTTAGGGAATTAAATAAATTAATTCACTGCATAACCTTGGACTTCGACTTATTTTTCTAGTAGAGGGGGATTTTATGAATCCAACAAAATTGGTTTCATCATTTTTGGACTTTTATTTCACGAGTTATTGAAATTTCAAAGTTTCAACCGAAGTTCACTGTTAATTACAAAATTGCCACTAGCCATTTCAAAACTCCTCGCGCGCGCGGCGGCGCTGCGGCTCGGCTGGCTTGCCGGCGGCAATCGGCGGTGGAACTTGGAACTTGGTGCTGCACTACGTGATCAGTGACTCATGAGGATCACGTGGGTGGTGGTGGTCGGAGTCAGGGTGGCCGGAGGGCTGCCGACGACGAGCGGCGGTGATGCGCGGCGGCGGCCAACGGCAACAGTCATGCACAGAGGCTAAGCCGGCGAGGGAGAGGGTCCAGGAGCATCACCTTGGTGCCGTGGTGCTCGCCGAAGGATGGGCCGGGGTCAGGGTGGCCGGGAGAGGGGTCGTCGCCATGAGCCTCCTTCACGCGATGAATGGTGGCGGCTCGGTTCTCCTCCAATTCCGGTGAGGGGGCTGCGATCCAAGGGTAGCACGTCAGGTGGGAGTGAGAGGGGTTAAACGCGCGCCGACTTGCAAAAGAACCAATGACGGGGAAACTACCTGGACGGAGCTTGACGCGGCGGCGTTCACGCGGCTCTGAGCAGGGGAACTCCGGCGGCGCTCACTGGAGAAGAGGAAGGGAGGGAAAGCAGGGGCGCTTGGCTTCACTGGAGAGACTTGGGAAGCTGAGTGGAGCATGTGCGAATGAAGGGGGAGGAGAAGGGGCGGTTCCGAACGGCAACTGCCTTTACGGCGGATCAGCAGGGAGAGAGCGAGAGGGGGAGAGAGGGATGGCGAGCTGTCGACCAGGGAGTGGCTGCCGGGGAAGGGGACTTCAATTTAGGAGGTGGCACAGGAGGGAATGGCGGTGCAGTGGCCGGAGTGGAGCTGCAGTGGCCGTCCTGGTGCTCCAGTGATCGATGGTGGCGCGGTACGGCGGCATTGGTGTCGAGCTGGGGTTGGCCAGGGGAAAAGGAGGGGATTGACTTGGCCTTGACTCTGACAGTGCTCGGGTTTGTCCGAAATTTACCAAGTTCCATTGCTCCACACCTCATGCCGATTTTTGTGTATAGCCAGGGAATCATGTGCTCCAACTTTGCTTTTGGTTGCATGAGCTAAATCGGCGTAGATTAATTTTTAAAATTCCAGGACAGAAATGCTCTTCTTTGACTTTAGGGGAATTTTTAAGGGTATTAAATGATTACCACAAATTCTGGTAAAATTCACAAAATTCTCTTTTAATGTGGCCATTCAGAATATGCAAAAACATTGGTACACTTCCATGGGTTTTTGTGATGTTTGAGAATGGCCCTCATTTGGATATTCTAGATTTAATTAATTAATTTTCTCCCTTTATTCTTTGGCACCTTGATTAATTATATTTTTAATTAGCCCTTAATTAACATTGTGTTTAGTTAAATTCCATTTTGTGACATGGGATGTCATGGACTAACCGGAGTTGGTTGAGGTATTTGTGATGTTGCAAAAATTGGGAAATGTGTTTGCTTGTCTCATGATGTGTAGGTCACTGGAGTCAACTTGGTGGTCAACGATGAGAGGATCGAGCACAAGTAGGGGACTTGGGGCCGGATGATTGGGGTGTCGGGTGGAGTCAAGGGTGATCCTGATGTGGTCAAGGGTTCCCGATCTTCCGAAAGGTTCTGGATACGTTGATTTGGTCGGAGGCAACACACAAGTCGATCCAGCTTCAGAACAGCACGTTCTAAATTCCGCAATCGCAGCACGACGTCTCCTCTGGTTATCAACCGTCCTAAAATGATTGACCTCGCCGAGAAGGCTAATCCCTGCCTGCGAATCAAGAACGCAAGCAAGAACAAAGAAGAAGGCAACACAATTACAGATGTATTATGAATCTCACGAAGTTGGGGTCTCACAAACCGTGATGACGGTGAAACTGTTATGAACAGAATAATCTTAACAAAACCCCCAACCCTAATGGTGTGGTGGCGGCTGTATATGAAGACCCTAGGGTCGTGCAAGACCCTCTGGACGCACCCCTACTTGGGCTCAACTAGATACAAAGCCCAAAGGCCAAAAACAGGCGACGCAGCACCGAAACAGATTCTGGACTCTCTCTTATTTTGACGATTCCCGCTGACTCTGGATGTATTTTGATATGAGACCGACGGCATTGGAAAGTTCTTCTTCTTATATTTCCATGCATATGTAGAACATCCAAATCTGAGTCCGTATGCGTCTTGGGCATCCGTTTTAGTGTAGACTGGTCCTGAGGCCCGAAACAGACTCGAAGTCGGTTTTGGTTGGGCCTCCACCTTGGCTTCCACGTCCTTGCTGGTCCTCCACGTCTCCAAGTCCTTTTCCCATCATCTCCTGGTCTTCTCCATGGTTCCTAATTACAATATAATCATTAGGTAGCAAACCATTCTCAAAAGTGACATATAATGAAGAACGTAGGAACGAGCTCACCTCTAAATTTAGTCGTCTTGCACGAGCTCTAGTCATTGAACCTTGCAAGTACAGAATTGGAGGAGTGTTGCATGTATCCGTAGGAGTGATGTCCTCATCATCCTCCCCCTCTTGAAGTGGAATCGTCCTCGACTCAAGTTCATTCTCTTCTCCCAAGTATGGTTTCAAATCTGAAATGTTAAAAGTAGGACTAACCCCGAACTCGGGAGGCAACTCAAGTTTGTATGCATTATCATTAATCTTCTCAATTATTTTAAAAGGACTATCAGCTCTAGGCATTAATTTAGACTTTCTCAAATCTGGAAATCTATCTTTTCGCAAGTGTAACCATACTAAATCTCCTACATCAAGTTTTACTTTTTTTCTACCTTTACTACCAGCAATTTTATACTTGTCATTCATCTTTTCAGTGCTAAGTCTAGTGGTCTCATGCATTTTCAAAATAAATTCAGCATGTTCCTTAGCATCAACATGAACTCTCTCATGAATAGGTAGAGGAAGTATATCAAGTGGAGTACGGGATCAAAACCATACACTACTTTGAAAGGACTTACCTTGGTAGTAGAATGTGTTGCCCGATTATATGCAAACTCAACATGAGGCAAACATTCTTCCCATTGCTTCAAATTTTTCTTCAAAATAGCTCTCAACATAGTACCCAAAGTGTGGTTCACCACCTCAGTTTGTCCATCAGTTTGTGGATGACAAGTTGTAGAAAACAACAACTTTGTACCCAACTTATTCCAAAGTGTGCGCCAAAAGTGACTCAAGAATTTTGCATCACGATCTGAAACAATAGTAGAAGACATACCATGCAAACGAACAATTTCTTTGAAAAAGAGATCAGCAATATAACTAGCATCATCAGTCTTATGACATGGTATAAAGTGTGCCATCTTAGAAAATCTATCCACAGCAACAAAAATACTATCACTCCCCCTCTTAGTCCTAGGCAGTCCTAAAACAAATTCCATAGAAATATCCGCTCAAGGAATAGAAGGAACAGGAAGTGGCATATATAACCCATGTGGATTCAAGCGAGACTTAGCTTTTTGACATGTAGTACAGCGAGCAACAAAGCGCTCAACATCTTTCCTCATCCTTGGCCAAAAGAAGTGTGTGGCCTAAATATCCTCCGTCTTCTTGGCACCAAAATGACCCATCAATCCACCTCCATGCGCCTCCTGTAACAACAAAAGACGAACGGAACCAACTGGAATACGTAGGCGGTTAGCTCTAAACAAGAATCCATCATTCAACACAAATTTATTCCATGCACGACCTTCTTTATAATGCAGCAATACATCCTTAAAATCAACATCAGCAGCATATTGTTCTTTAATTGCCTCAAGTCCAAAAATTCTACAATCAAGTTGAGACAATAAAATATAGCGCCTAGATAAAGCATCAGCGATCACATTATCCTTCCCTTTCTTATGTTTAATAATGTAAGGAAAAGACTCAATAAACTCAATCCATTTAGCATGTCTATGGTTCAAATTACATTGAGAACAAATATACTTAAGTGATTCATGATCAGAATGAATAAAAAATTTTTTGGGCAACAAATAATGACGCCACATTTCTAAACAACGTACAAGTGCATACAATTCCTTATCATACGTGGAGTAATTCAAAACAGGCCCAGTAATTTTCTCACTAAAGTATGCAACAGGTTTACTATCTTGCATCAAAACACCACCAATGCCTACACCACTAGCATCACATTCAAGCTCAAAAATCTTATCAAAATTAGGTAATTGCAGCAATGGTGCATGTGTAAGTTTATCCTTCAAAGCATCAAAAGACTCATGATGTACCTTACCCCAATGGAAATCAATGCCCTTCTTTGTCAACTCATGCAAAGGTGCAGCAATGGTGCTGAAATCTTTGATAAAGCGGCGGTAGAAACCTGCAAGACCAAGAAAACTCCTCACCTGTGTGATAGTTTTTGGTACAGGCCAGCTCTTTATGGCTTCAATCTTCGCCTCATCCACCTCAATTCCCTGTGGAGTCACAACATAACCAAGAAAAGAGACTCGATCCGTGCAAAAGGTGCACTTCTCAAGGTTACCAAATAAACGTGCATCTCGTAAAGCATAAAAAACAGCACGCAAATGATTCATATGTTCATCTATGGATTTGCTATAAATCAAGATATCATCAAAGTAAACTACCACAAATTTGCCAATGAAAGCTCTTAAAACCTCATTCATCAAGCGCATGAAAGTACTAGGTGCATTAGTTAAACAAAAAGGCATTACTAACCACTCATATAATCCAAATTTGGTTTTGAAAGCTATTTTCCATTCGTCTCCAAGTTTCATTCTAATTTGATGGTAGCCACTACGTAAATCAATTTTAGTGAAAATTATAGCACCACATAACTCATCAAGCACGTCGTCTAGCCTAGGAATAGGATGACGATACCTAATAGTAATATTATTAATGGCTCTACAATCTACACACATACGCCAAGTACCATCTTTCTTAGGAACCAAAAGTACAGGAACAACACAAGGACTAAGTGATTGACGAACATACCCATGATCCAAAAGGTCTTGAACTTGTCGTTGTATCTCCTTAGTCTCCTCAGGGTTGGTCCTATAAGCAGCACGGTTTGGCAAAGTAGCACCCGGAATCAAATCAATTTGATGCTCAATCCCTCTCAAAAGTGGCAATCCCGGGGGTATCTCAGCTGGAAAAACATCCTCATACTCCTGCAAAAGGTTAGTGATAGCAGGAGACACAACACTAGAAGCAATATCATCAAGCGAAAACAAAGCTTCTTTGCATATCAAAGCATAGCAAATATCATCATTATCAGAAATTTCAGCAAGCTCATATTTTGTTGCAAGACATGAACGACCTTGTAATTTAATTCCAGCACCCTTAGAACTTGAAGAATCATTAACATTACTAGGTGTAGAATTAGAATTAATAGGTTGTTGAATTTCAGGACCTTTATTTTTCAAACTAGCAGCTCTTTCTAAATCAGCTTGTACAATTTCAGCAGGGGTCATTGGTAACAAAGTAATTTTAGTTCATTTATGTATAAAAGTGTACTTATTACTTCTACCATGGTGTACAACATCATTATCAAATTCCCAAGGTCTACCCAATAAAAGTGAACATGCTTGCATGGGTACGACATCACAATCAACAGAATCCACATAAGAACCAATAGAAAAAGGAACTCTACAAGTTTGTATTACCTTAGCTTAGCCAGAGTCCTTTAACCACTGAATGTAGTACGGATGTGGATGTGGACATGTGGTTAAAGCAAGCTTGTTGACCACATCAGAACTCACCAAGTTATTGCACCTCCCTCCATAAATGATGACACGTGCTCGGCGGTTCTTGATGACGAAGAAAATCTGGAACAAGTTGTGGCGCTGCATCATCTCGGGCTGATGAACTTGTGTGCTAAGGACACGTTGAACAATAATGTTCATGTATCCTGTGGTGTCTCCGCCTCCAAGGACGAGGTCACTGCCGGTGGCAGCGATGTCCTCCTCCTCATCCTCCACATCGGAGGTGCTCATGTAACCGCCATCGTCCGTCGCCACATATGCCTGCCTACTTGGACAATCTTTCTACACATGACCAAGTCCATGGCAGCGGTGGCACTGAATCCCTGTAGTGCGCCCTATCGAAGCAACAGAGGAGGCACTACTAGCTGGTACCTGCATAGAAAGTTTACCTGAGCGCGTAGAAGGTGCAGGGGCTGATCTTGGGGCTGCAGAAACAACACTGGTTCCCTTGGTAGCTGCTGGTGGGGGCGGCCGAAAAGATGGCCTGGGCAGCCCCGAAGTTCTCGTCGAGCATGGGGGGTAGGAGTTCCTTGACTTGCTGTACTCCTCAAAAGCCTAGAAAAGTCCCTGTGATTCTTTCTCTGCAAGCATAGCATACTGGAAACACTGGGTGAGGGTATAATATTCTTTATAATCAAGGATGTCCTGAATTTCTTTTCTTAGACCAGAATAAAAGCGATAAATCTGATCCTCTACTTTTTCAGCTATAGCACAACGAATCAAACCCTTCTGAAGCTCACTAAAATACTACTGAACAGTTTTATCTCCTTGTTCTAAATGCTGCAGATTATTACGAATCTCTCTATAAAAAGAAGGGGGAATAAAACGATCACGCATAGCTACCTTAAGTTCTTCCCAAGTAGTAGGCAAATCAGTTTCAGCAGCTAGACCACTCCACCAAACAATAGCAAAGTCCTTAAACTCACTAGTAGCTTGTCTAACTCTATGTTGTTCAGGAACAAGGTGGGCATTAAATTTTTGTTCTACAGTCATCTCCCAATCAAGATAAACATCACCATCATACTGACCTGAAAATGAAGGAATTGAAAACTTAATTTTAGCATACGGGTCATCTGGAGCATAGTTACCATGTGGACGACAATTGTAGTTATGGAAACCACCCATACCTTGAGTATTATGTTGCAAACGACGTCGTAATCGTGCGGTCCTTGTAGCTGACCTATCCACGGTGCCATCAACCTTATACACCGTGTCTTCATCATGGACATCTTCAATGTTGTTGTTGTTATTATTGGTGTTCGTATTGTTGGTTTTAGGAGCGGTCTCCAATGCGACAACCTGATCGGTTAACTTAGAGACCCGCTTCTCTAACCGCTCGATGCTTTCTCCAATGTGAAGCTTGCTGACCGCATCAGTAACGGCTCTGGTGATCATCTCTGCCAAATCACTCTGAGCAGCCTGCAAAGCCTTCTGGAGCTGCTCTTGGCTCACGCACTCAGCAAATTGTGAGGGTGAAGCCATCTCTCCGTCGTCACTTCCTGCCATCACAAACACCAAAACAGGAAACAAACAGTGAAGGTTATCCCTACAAAACAGCTAAGTAGTGGTGCCTCTCAACACAACAAAAGGAGACTCCTTACAAAGCTCTTACAAAGTTCTGAAAAGCAAAGCAAAGGATACCAGAGAGATGTGTTCCACGATTGCAAGGGTCACAAAATAACCTGTGTGCTGTCCAGAAGAAATATGTAGAGCTAGGAAGGCCAAATATATATATGTGAGTGGTACACAAATCAAAAATAGATAGTAAAGCTGAATAAGTACCCAAGTAACTTGTCCCTAGTTGCTGGTCTAAGTATGTCCTAGAACAGTAGTGATAGCAAAGTAGAAACAAGGAGACAAAGGCACAACAGGAGATAACAGGGGGCTAAGTGCAAAACAGCCAAATCCAGAAATTTCAAGGGGCTAGACGTAGCACAAGTAGAAATCCTAAATTTCTTTATTTTATTTTATTTTTTTTGATATTTTTCTCCAACTCAGTAACAATGGAGGAGAATCCACAAAAAATTTCAGCTCAAACAGAGGTAGGATGTGGCCTACAGAAAATCTTGAAGTTGCAGAAAACGTCGGGTTTAAACTTAAATCAATTTTTTCTTTATCTTCCCGTTTTTTTTTGAATTTTTTGACGAGGGCACACATGGCTCTGATACCACTTGATGTGGACAAGGGTTCCCGATCTTCCGAAAGGTTCTGGATACATTGATTTGGTCAGAGGCAACACACAAATCGATCCGGCTTCAGAACAGCACGTTCTAAATCCCGCAATCGCAGCACGACGTCTCCTCTGGTTATCAACCGTCTTAAAATGATTGACCTCGCCGAGACGGCTAATACCTGCCTGCGAATCAAGAACATAAGTAAGAACAAAGAAGAAGGCAACACAATTGCAGATGCATTATGAATCTCACAAAGTTGGGGTCTCACAAACTGTGATGTCGGCGAAACTGTTATGAACAGAATAATCTAAGCAAAACCCCCCACCCTAATGGTACGGTGGCGGCTGTATATGAACACTCTAGGGTCATGCAAGACCCTCTGGATGCACCCCTACTTGGGCTCAACTACATACAAAGCCCAAAGGCCAAAAATAGGCGATGTAGCACCAAAACAGATTCTGGACTCTCTCTTGTTTCGATGATTCCCGATGACACCGGATGAATTTTGATATGAGACTGGCGTAATTGGAAAGGTCTTCTTCTTATCTTTCCGTGCATATGTAGAACGTCCAGATCCGAATCCGTATGCGTCTTGGGCATCCGTTTTAGTGCAGACTGGTCCTGAGGCCCGAAACAGACTCGAAGTCGGTTTTGGTTGGGCCTCCACCTTGGCTTCCACGTCCTTGCTGGTCCTCCACGTCTACAAGTCCTTTTCCCATCATCTCCTGGTCCTCTCCATGGTTCCTAATTATAATATAATCATTAGGTAGAAAACCATTCTCAAAAGTGACATATAATAAAGAACGTAGGAACGAGCTCACCTCTAAATTTAGTCGTCGTGCACGAGCTCTAGTCATTGGACCTTGCAAGTATAGAATTGGAGAAGTATTGCATGTATCCGTAGGAGTGATGTCCTCATCAGATCCACACCGTACACATAGAGAGGTAAGAAGCACGGATGGTTTCGTGGTTGAGCCTCAAAATCATGATGGTGATGAAGATGGCGTGTTGACCAAGTCAAGGCGAACGGGATGCTGGTACAAGTGATAAGGGGGCCTGATGGACAGGGACTGGGAGAGACTTGCCGGTGGTCCGGATCGCGAGATAAGGTGACACACGTTGACATCGAGAAGTCGCGTTTTGAGAAGCATGCAAGGTGGTTTCCCGGTTTGGGCCTCAAAACTGGTGGCGGTGGTTGGTGGTGCACGTGGCACCATCACGAAGCTTGCTTCAAGACAAAGCAAAGATGTGAAGTGTCCAATGGCATTTGAGTGATGAGGTGAAAGATGGATGGTTATGCCCCTGATGGTTTAGGGTCGTGATATGCTAAGGATTCACTGGTCCAAAAATCACATCATTTGGAGTTCATTTGATTAGTTTTTGGAGAAGATTTGCCCAAATCCTGAAAGTTTTTCCTATTCTGCCAGGGTTGATTAGCACTGCCGACGACTAGGACCAGCACTGCCGGTGGGTTGCAAAACCCCGCACTAGCACTGTCGTTGGGTCTCATCGGCACTGCCGATGGGGCCAACCGGCACTACCGATGGCCCTGATCGGCACTACCGGTGGTGGTCTAGTGAGGTGAGGTTTTTGAGTCACTAGGCTACTTTGTGTCCTTGTTGTTTATTGTTGTCTCCGCTGTGTTTCTTTGCTAAGGTTGATCACTCCTCGGGCTACTACATCACGAGTTGGTGTGTGTAGTTTTGGTGATCGGTTCGGAGGTTGGCTTGGGTTGTTTTGGGGATATAGGCCAAGTTCTCTTGGAGAATTTTGAACTGGCTCCTATTCACCCCCCCCCCTCTGGTCGCCTTCCCAGTCCTTCAATTGGTATCAGAACCGGTTTGATCACTAGTTGACCTTCACCGGCTTTGTGATCCGAAGGCGATATTGAGAAGCGTGCGGTCAAGCTCTGGATGTTCGATGGAGAGGACTTCCCCTAGTGGAAGTCGCGGACCAAGGCTTATCTCCTGAGTCAAGGACGTGCTATATGGGACATCATTGAGCAAGAATACAACATACCTGCCAACCTCAACACCGCTTCTACAAATGATTTGAACAGGTATGAACACAACTCCAAAGCTGTCAATATTCTGCTCTCTGCACTTGGTAGAAGTGAACATGATCGCATTGCACACCTTGACACTGCTCATGCTATTTGGGTTAATCTTTGCATGTACCATGAGGGTACCAAGCAAGTCAAGTCTATGCGTAAGGATTCTTACAATAGACAGTACCAAACCTTTGCACAAAAACCTGGTGAGTCACTAGATGACACCTTTCGTAGGTTTGAGGCAATTGTGTGCAACTTGCGAGCTTGTGGTAACCTTGTGTACAATGACAATTATAGGGCTAAGCAACTGCTGTACTCACTTGATGAAAATGTTTGGGGGGTTAAAATTGTTGCTCTAGAAGAAACTGCTGACTTCAACACCTTGAACTATGAGCAACTGTATAGCAAGTTAAAATCCCATGAACTATCTAGGAAATCTTATCCTAATCTTGCTATTCCTGCTTCTAGCATAGCTTTGCTTTCTAGCTCTCAGAAGGGTAGTCACAGTGATGCTTCTTATGGAACTAACTCCTCACTTGAAAAGTCTTCTTTGGAGTTTGCTCTGTCTTCTCTTGTTGCAGCTTCTGATGAATAGATAGAGTGCATCCCTGGCGAGGAGTTGTCCTTGCTCACAAGGAAGTTTAGGAAGTTCTACAATAACCGGAAGAAGAGAAGAGGACGTGGTTCAAGAACCTGCTTCGAGTGTGGTCACCTGGGACACTTCATTGCTGACTGTCCCAAGAAGAAGAAGAAGGCTAGGTACCACGACAACAACACTAAAGACTTCAAGCAGAAGAAGAACGGCTTCTACAAGAAGGGCAAGAACTCCAAGAAGTTCGCCAAGGCCATTGCACGCGCCTGCGTTGCCACCTTGAGCGATGTCGACCTCACATCAAGCTAAGGCCATACAAGCTTGGAGGAGGAGGTTGAAAAGCCACGAGTCAAGAGGAAGGATGACTTCACCGGGCTTTGCCTTATGGCAAAGAACAACCAGGACACCGACTCTGGATCCAACTCCGACACAAGCGAGGTACCTCCCACTCTTGATGAGCTCTCTTCTAAACTTGATCATTTGCGCGATGTTCTGCTCTTGCAAGATGATAACCTTTGCAGTGCTGTTTGTGAGAGTAGAGAGCTTAAGTCTAAATTAGAGAGTGCTGATTTTGAAATTGCTTCGCTTAGGTCTAAGCTTGCTAAAAATGACAGGGTTGTTGAGTGTGAGTCTTGTAAAGTTGTGATGAATGATCTGAGTCAGAGGGAGAGTGTGCATGCTCAAGTTGCCAGTCAGCTTGAGAGTGTCCTCAAGGAGCTTGATGAATTCAAAGCTAGGCCAACTCCTTTAGGTGCATGTCAGAAGTGCCCCAAGCTCACAAGTGAGTTGGAAGCTCAAACCCACAAAGTCAAAGAGCTTGAGTCCAAGCTGCTCATTGAGACTCACTCTAAGGTCCTTCCACCACCCTATGAGGTGTGTGTCTCTCTTAAGGACAAGCTTGTAATCACTAGGGAAGAAAACAAAGTCCTAGTCCAAGAAAATGACTATCTTGTTTCTAGGCTCCAAAGAACCTTAGTGAGTGAGGAGAAAATTGAGAGTGACCTAGCAAGAGTCAAAGAGAGTGCTAGTAGGTCAACCTACAACTTGGGTTTGGGATTTGAGAGGGTTGACAAAGAGAGTGAAAATGTGGGTAAGTTTGTGCCTAGCTCTAGCTACAAGGATGAGGAAAATACCATCAAACCCACTGACACATACTATCCACCCAATCCAAAACCCTCCTTCAACCCAAAGCAAACAGAGAAGCCAAAACCCAAGCCTGCCATGGAAACCAAGCCTAATCCTAAGGGTGTCTACATTTGCATGTTTTGTGGTCGCAAGGGCCACTTGGATGAGTTCTGTTATAGGCGTAAGAGGATTGAGAGGAAGCAAGCTGAGTTGACTAGGGATGCTTTTTATGATGATTTTGATGATTTTCAGTCTCGCACTTTTCTCGTGCCTATCATGGACAGGGTCATTCCTCATATGGCTTTGATTAACAAAACAGAGGCTTTGCGTAGCAGCGCTTTGGTGCCCCACGTTTTCCCCATCATGGTGAGCGTCACTTGCGTGGATTTGCCTTTCACATAGATGATTTCTATCCTCACAACCCAAGGTTTGAGTCGAGACGCTTTGACAGGCCACGCTTTCCCCATTGTGGTTCTCGTCCCATGTGTTCAAAATATAATGTACAAAGAACTGTGATGACTACTACCGGTCGTACGATTAAGTGCTGGATTGCCAAATGCTTTTTGACTAACCCCAGCACTGAGCCATGGACTTTTTATTCTCGTTATTTATAAGCAGCAGGTGGAGGCTTGGAGAACAAATGGTTGATGGACTCCGGGTGTTCACGCCACATGATCGGAGATGCAAAGTGGCTCTCCAACTTCACTCCCTTGAAGCGTCGGAGTATGTGACCTTTGAAGATGACAAGAGAGGGAGAGTGAAGGCAAGAGGCGTGGTAAAGGTAAATGAAAAATTCACTCTCAAGGATGTTGGTTTGGTTGAGTTTCTCAAGTACAATCTCATCTCTGTCTCTCAGCTTCTTGATATTGGTTTGGAGGTGCACTTTAAGAAAAATGCTTCTTGTGTTCTTGATTCGAGTGGTTCCTTGGTGTGTGGGATTTCTCGCATTGGCAGAGTTTTTTAGGCTGATTTTGCTGGTTCTCCTGGTTCTCACAAGTACTTGTTTGCTCAATCTTCTTCTGAGCTCTGGAAATGGCATAGGAGACTAGGTCACATGAGCTTTGACTTGTTATGTTGCTTGAGTGGCCTAGGTTTGATCCGAGGATTGCCTAAGCTCAAATTTGATAAGGATTTGGTTTTTGATCCTTATCGTCACGGGAAAATGATTGCCGCTTCTCATCCACCAATTAATTTGGTGATGACTGAACGCCCTAGAGAGTTGCTTCACAAGGACACTGCTAGTCCTTCTCGGGTTCGTTCGGTGGGTGGGAAGTGGTATGTTCTTGTGATTGTAGATTACTACTCTTGCTACTCATGGGTTTACTTTCTTGAGAGCAAGGATGAAGTGGTTCATCACTTTCGGAGCTTAGCTTTGAGGTTGTTCAAGGAACTCCCTGGTGCATTACGAGCAATCCGTAGTGATAATGGCACCGAGTTCAAGAACTCTTCCTTTGATGCCTTCTGTCTTGAGCATGGTATTGAGCATCAGTTTTCAACACCTCGTGTTCCTCAGCAGAATGGTGTGGTCGAAAGAAAGAATAGAACCTTGGTGGAGATGGCTCGGACGATGCTCGATGAGCATAGGACTCCGAGGCGGTTCTGGGCTGAGGCCATTAGCACCGCTTGCTATATTTCCAATTGGATTTTCTTGCGCTCAATTCTTAATGTGACTTCTTATGAGCTACGTTTTGGGAGGAAGCCATTTGTTCCTCATTTGCGTGCTTTTGGCTGCAAGTGCTTCATTCTCAAGTGTGGCAATCTTGATAAGTTTGAGTCGAGATCTTCTGATGGCATCTTTCTTAGTTACTCTCTTCATGTCATTCCTACAGAGTTTTGAATTTGTAGACTAACACCATCGTAGAGTCCTGCGATGTAACCTTTGATGAATCAAACTCTTGTGCAAGCAATGTGATTGAGGCTGCAGGTACCAAGGAGATGAAGGAGAGCATCTTTGTAGAAGTGAACTTACAGGGCTTTGACGATGATGATGATGATTCACTTCATCTGTCATCTGAGCTTATTCCTTCTGCCACCACCACTCTAGCAGAGGGTCCAGAAGCTTTTACATCTACTTCAGCAGTTGTCGAGCGAGCTCTAGCTGTGGTTGAGGGGGAGGTACGCTCTGAGAGAGAGGCTCCTCACCACATTCAGCATCAACATCCACCTCAATAAATGATCGGTAATCTCTATGAGAGGACAACAAGGTCAAGGTCTGCACATCTCCCCTGCTTTACCAATTCTCTCTTTGTTGCAACCTTTAAACCCCGGGATGTTGGACACGCACTATCTGATGAACATTGGGTTAATGCCATGCATGAGGAGTTGGGGAACTTTGAGAGAAACAAAGTGTGAACCCTAGTAGAGCCTCCTGTTGGTGTCAATGTCATAGGAACCAAATGGGTGTTTAAAAACAAGCATGGGGAAGATGGTGAGGTTGTTAGGAACAAGGCTAGGCTTGTTGCTCAGGGTTTCAATCAAGTGGAGGGCTTAGACTATGGGGAAATCTTTGCTCCTGTTGCACGCATAGAAGCCATTAGGATCTTGCTTGCATTTGCTGCCTCTAAGGGCATTAGACTCTATCAAATAGATGTCAAGAGTGCTTTCCTAAATGGTTTCATAGAGGAAGAGGTTTATGTAAAACAACCACCTGGCTTTGAGCACCACAAATACCCAAACCGTGTGTACAAGCTTCAGAAGGCTTTGTACGGGCTAAAGCAAGCACCTAGGGCATGGTATGCTAGGCTTAAGACTTTCTTGCTAGAGCGCGGGTATGTCATGGGGTGTGTTGACAAAACCTTGTTCACTCTCAGGCATGGCAATGACTTTATAATGGATCAGATTTACGTGGATGATATCATCTTTGGTGGTTCCTCTCATGTTCTTGTGTCTAGATTTTAGGAAGCCATGGAAAGTGAATTTTAGATGTCGATGATGGGCGAGCTCACCTTCTTTCTTGGGCTTCAAATCAAGCAGTGCAAGCAAGGAACTTTCATATATCAAGCCAAGTACACGATGGATCTCCTGAAGAAGTTCGACATGGTCAATGTGAAGCCGTTGTCTACACCAATGTCCACTACAACGGCACTTGAACCTAATGAAGACTGTGAAGCGGTGGACCAAAGGGAGTACAGTGATGTAGATATGGCCCAATCTTCCGAGAGGTAAGGGGATGAACTTGAATTTGGGGAACTCGGCATCGATGATCCGGCTTGAATCAGACACGATCCAACCCCGCAACCATTACACCAAGTACAACTTGATTGTTCCTGCAAGTGAAATCGAGAACACAAGCAAGAGAGGATAAATACGCAATCTAAAATTGCAAATATAGATGAAGCAAATCACAAGAAAAGGTTCAAGCTCTGAACACAAAAGGACTAATCACCACAGTGGTGTAGAACAAGAACAAGGGCCCTGGATTACTGTAAAAGGAATTGTCGCCACAGTTATAATAATTCGATCAAGTTTCTCTCAAGAAAACTGAACTAAACAAAACCCGAAACTAAAAGATGACGGCTACTGAGTTTATGTAGGAACCAGGGCCGTCCTAGGGTTCGGGGCGACCACGGGGGGGCGACCATAACATGGGCTTAAAGCCCGACACGATACATGGCCAAGTTGGCCCAAAATAGGTGGCCCAGCACCTTGTTATGGTCACACAGCAGGACTCACGACTCTTCTAGAGCTAGGACCAGAAAGAAAATGACGGCATCATCGTCCCCTTTCCAACACATTAAAGAACGCCTCGTTTGGATGTCGGATGTGGGAGATATCATGAAAACTGTGAAGGGGTGTTGGCTGAATCCGAGACGAACGCGGCGACCGAGTTAGTGACGACTTGTCACTTGGGGAAGGTCATGATATGCGCGTATCCAGCATGGTGATGTCCTTATCATCCTCCCCCTCTTGAATTGGAGTCGCCCTCGACTCCATCTCATCAATGTCCTGCAAAAGGTTAGTACTAGCAGAATGCAAAGTACAAGATACATGATCATTGATAAAAGATATATCACGACAAAGCATAGTATAGCAAGGTGCATCATGATTATCACAAAGTTTAGCAACAGTAGATGTCATAGCAAGAAAAGCACCTCCCTTTAACTAAATAGGCTTATATTTAACATCAGAAAGTTGTTTGTTATCTTGTTTGTTCTCAGTATTTTCAGCAAGCAGTTTAAAATGATTTCTAATATCAGCAGGCAATAATGGACGCAAAGTAATATTCCTGTCCTTATGCATGAAAGTATATATATTAGTTCTACCATGGTGGGCAGCATCCGTATCATATTCACATGGATGGCCTAATAAAAGCGAGCATGCTTGCATAGGTACAACATGAAAATCAGCATAGTAATGATAAGAATCGACTGAAAAGTGTATGCGTGATGACCGAGTCACCTATGTCGTACCACTATTGTTGAACCATTTGATGTGGTAGGGCTGATGTAGTGCATGCGTGGTAAAGCCAAGTTTGCTTACCAAATCAGAACTTACCAAGTTGTTACAGCTCCCAGTATCAATGATGGTGAGAACATGGCGGTCCGTGACAATGAGGTACATGTAGAATAAATTGTTGTGTTGCTGTTCATCCTCTTGTCCCACCTGAGTGGTCAACACACATTGTACAATGAGGCTAGGAAAACATGACTCAGTATTTTCAGCACGCAGTGAAATCAATGGCGGTAGTCTCCTGCTCCTCCTTCGTCGAATCTACAACAAGGTTAGGCAGACGAGAAAATTCATCTTCAACATCACTACAACTTTCATACCCATCAGCAGTAGCGATGAAAGCACGATGACTAGGGCAATCCTTCATGACATGTCCTATGCCCTTGCAGTGATGGCAAATAATGGTGGTGGAGGAGCCACTCCTAGCACCGGAAGTAGCAACCTTCTTCTGGTGTTGGTGCTACACACTAGATGATTGCGCTTAAGAAGCAGGCGCAAGTGAAAGTGGTGTTGCTGGTGGCTTAGCAACATGACTCTTCAAGTTCTCTACTCTAGTGCGCTGCTGGATAGATAGCTCAGTGCTGGACCTGCAAGCTTGTTGTGGAAGGCGTCCTTGTACTTCTTGTTCAGCCTTAAGAGAAATATGATACAATTGGCTGAACCTATTCCACTCTTTATAGTCAACAATATTCTAGATATCACGGTTCAAACCACCAAAAAATCTAGCACTAGTTTCAACATCATCTTCATGTATATCACAACGTGCTAAACCAATAAGCAATTCCTGATAATATTCCTCTACTGTTTTACTACCTTGTGTTAAAGATTGTAATTTCAAACGTAAATCACGTTAGTAATAAGGAGGAACAAAACAAGATATCATGTGTTGTTTCAAAACAGGCCAAATGGTAGGTATAGCAGCATTAGTATTGCAAATATCATTCCACTAAAAGAGAGCAAAACCTATAAACTCACTAGTAGCAAGTCTAACTCTATGCTCAGTAGGAACTAAATGAGAATTAAATTTCAGTTCAACAGCAAGTTCCCAATCTAAGTATGCTTCAGGATCAGCACTACCAGCAAAAGGTGGTATGTTAAATTTGGGCTTAACAAAAGTATCAGTATTACCATGATTGTTATTACCTCCCATACCGTGTCGATTACAGCGAAGACGGTCTGCATCACAGTCAAAATCATCATCATTAGTAGCTCGTTGAGGTGGAGGTCGTTGTTCAACTTCCTCAATTCGGTTGGCAATAGTGTTGATGTGACCCATCAACTCGGCAAACTTCGTTTCCATGAATGTATGCTGGTCCACAAGAAACTTCGTGAGCTTGGTCTTGGGCACGCAATCATTGAAGTCTATAGGGGACTCCAACTCTCCAGGTGTCCCTTTCCCTTTCTCTGACATGGTTAGAAGCAAAAGATAAGACTAAACAAAAGAATTAGCCCATTCAACTAGCAGGTAGCAGAGGGTGTAGAAAGTGGAAAACAATATCAGAAGCAATGTATCACAATCTTGCAAGTGTTCTTACCAAAGCCAATAGGTTGGCACAATCTATTGTCGAGCTTGGGTGTAACAGCTGCAAGGGAGAAACCTGTGCTGCAATATGTATAGCTTGGAAGGCTAATATGTATGTTAGTGGAACACAACTCAATAACAGATAGTAGCACTGAATAAATGTCCAAAGCAGTGTCCTAATTGCTGGCAAAAGAATCATGTTCAATAACAGTTGTGACAGCAAGAACAATGGCAAAGGCAGCAAGGATCAAAAAAGACTTCACAGACTTAGAATTTTCAGGGCAGGGGGGTGCAAATCAAAATCTTGATTTTTTGTATGATTTTTCCACTATTTTTCTATGATAGAGGAACACAAAGGAAGGAACCACAAGAAGTTTCAACTCAAACAGAGGGGAAACAAAGCATAGGCAAAATCTTAAAGTTTCACTGAAAGCGTTATTTTTTACTTCACAATTTTTTTTCTATTTCTTCTTGATTTCTTTTTGAATTTTTTGATGAGGGCACAAAGGGCATAGCCTAGTGTGGGTCACCTCAACTTTGAGTCAAGAATCTACTGTAAAAATGTCAGCCCAATCAGAGCAACGAGCAAAAAATTATGCCTGTTTTACCGAAGTTAGGTCAAGATAGGGTTTGAGGGGTGAGGGGGGGGGACAGAAACAGAATCGGGTAGAGTTTTTTCGTTGGCAACGGATTGTGGGTGTGGTGGGTGGGTGACACGATGGTGAATCCAATGGAAAACACGATGGTGATGGTGGTGGAAACGGATGGGGAAAACGGTGGTGTGCAGCGGAGATCAAAATACAAACCGAATCGAAACACAAATTCAAGCCAGCAACTGAACTCAACTAGAACACAAACTCAACACCACAGACTCTGAAATTAAATTATGCAAAGGCTAAACAATGTCTGGGATGGTGGGGATAGTATTTTTTTGTTGGCTTTTTTATGGACAATAGGTGATGAACATAAACGAATCTAAAGGGGAGAACACGATAATATCTCACGGGGAACCTAGGAATCTGATACCACTTGATGTAGATATGGCCCAATTTTCTGAGAGGTAAGGGGATAAACTCAAATTTGGGGAACTCAGCATCGATGACCCGGCTTGAATCAGACACGATCCAACCCCACAATCATTACACCAAGTACAACTTGATTGTTCCTGCAAGCGAAATTGAGAACACAAGCAAGAGAGGATAAACACGCAATCTGAAATTGCAAATATGGATGAAGAGAATCACAAGAAAAGGTTCAAGCTCTAAACACAAAAGTACTAATTGCCATAGTGGTGTAGAACAAGAACAGGGGCCCTGGATTACAGTAAAAGGACTTGTCGCCATAGTTACAATAATTCGATGAAGTTTCTCTCAAGAAATTTGAACTAAACAAAATCCAAAACTAAAAGATGGCGGCTACTGAGTTTATGTAGCAACCAGGGGCGTCCTAGGGTTGGGGGCGACCAGGGGGCGCCCACAACATGGGCTTAAGGCCCGACACAATACATGGCCAAGTTGGCCCAAAATAGGTGGCGCAGCACCTTGTCATGGTCACATAGCATGACTCATGACCCTTCTGGAGGTAGGACCAGAAACAAAATGACGGTGTTGTCATCCCCTTTCCAACGCATCAAAGAATGCCTCGTTTGGACGTTGGATGTGGGAGATATCATCAAAACTGTGAAGGGGTGTCGGCTGAATCCGAGATGAACGCAGCGACCGAGTTGGTGACGACTTGTAACTTGAGGAAAGCCATGATATGCGCGTATCCAGCATGGTGATGTCCTCATCATATAGGAGCATGATTGGCTCCCTCTTGTATCTGACAGCGACAAGACCCGATATACACTTTGCGGTGTGTCTTTGTGCTCACTTTCAAGCTTCCCCAAGGGTGACTCATCACAAGGTCTTTGGTACTCTGCATCTTCATCTCTTGATCTCAATGGGTATTCGAATGCGGACTTTGTTGGGTGTAGAATTGATAGGAAGAGCACTTCTGGTACTTGTCATTTCTTGGGTACTTCTTTGATCTGTTGGTCTTCTCGTAAGTAGTCGAGTGTAGCCCAATCTACCATAGAGGCTGAGTATGTAGCTGCTGCTCACAAATCCTATGGGTTGTATCTACCATGAGGGACTATGGGTTAATCTTTAAGAGTGTTCCACTCATGTGTGATAACTCCAGTGCCATATGCTTAGCCAAAAACCCATTCCAACATGGTAGGGTTAAACACATCAATGTGCGATACCACTTCCTCAGAGACAATGTTGAGAAGGGGGATGTTGAGCTCAAATACATCAACACTAGAAACCAACTAGCTGATATCCTCACCAAGCCCCTATATGCTACTAGACATGCTTTTCTTGGGGGGGAACTTGGTGTGTATCATCCTTATGGCGTCATTTGAGGGGGAGTTGGTGTTCACTTGTATATATGTATCTTACCTTTTATGCATTACATCTCATATGTAATATATGCACTGGTGTAAGCTTCATGACCATTGATGATTGGATCCCCGAGGTATGGATTTTTTGGTGATAGATGACAATTATGAAATTGTGGGCTAACATCTACACGAGTGTTGTCTATGTAGGAATCATTTCTTAACTCTATTACAAATCATATGGATGATGGTTGCCTTGGTGATTGATGACAATGACCACAAGCATGAGGCTTGTGAACTTGATGGAGTCCAAGGGTTGATGAAGATGGATCAAAGCGGAGGACAAGCTTTGGTGCAAGTGTTTGGAACACTTGAGTAGTTGTTAGGGCTTTGAGTCCATAGGAAAAACCAGACTATCAAGGGGGTCTAGGTCATTCTCTTAGGTCTTGTCTAGTCGGTGATGTGCAAGGTTGCTCGGTGAAATCACAGGCACTAGGTGACAGTGGAGAAGCCAAGGAGCTGTTCGGGGAAGTCGGGAAACAAAGTCAAGTGAGGACGACAAGTTTCGCTTCTGGACATAGAGACCAGACACAGGGGTCTGTAGAGACCGGATTGTACGGTCACTATGGGGAGTTGTCCAGGACTTAGAGCGAGAAGCAGGACTCTCTCAACAGGTGACTCTATATAGACTGGACGGTCTGATCAGTAGGAGTGCAGGAACGGCAGAGGAGGTGCATTTCGCGGAGGCTCCTGGACTGGAGAGAGAAAGTGGACCAGACAGTCTGGTCAGTTCAGAAGATTGCCTGGACGAAGGAGGCCAATGGCTGGAGAGAGCCGTTACAGAGTGACCGGACGGTCCGGTCAGGCAGAGACTAGACAGTCCGGTCAATGTGTCCAAAAAGGTAATTTCATGGAGCAACGGCTAGTTTGAGGTTGGGAGCCTATATAACTTCGTTGCTAGGGTCTTGGAGACCTCTCTTGGCCAGTGGAATACCTTAGAGCATTTGGTAAGGTCCAAGAGGAAAAGAGGATAGCACTAGGAGGAGATATTGCATATCTTGAGAGTGCTAGAGAAGAGTAGCTTCAGCATCTTGCACATCTAAGGCTAGGGTGTCCTTGAGGGTGTGATCTAGATTGTTACTCTTGGCCTATGGTGAGACCTAGACCGGTTAGGTGTCAGTGATCGAGCCTATCGTGATCAGCTGTGAAGGTCGTCACACGTTTGCACACGGTTTGAGCCCGCTGTTGACTCGGGGAGTCTGGCAAGTTCTCGAGGGAGGCAAGCTTGTGCTTTGTGTAGCGGTGACGCACACTATGTCTTCACACGAGGAATGATTACGGGCTTGTGGACGAGAACTCCACTTGGTGGCAGGAGGGACTGGGACTCCAGTGGGAGTGGTCCTACAAGGATTAGGGGAAGGCGCTATCCTTCCGAGACCTAGGGAAAAATCATGAGCATTCCTTGACCCTCTATTTACTATTCCGCATTTGTGTGCTCTAATGAGTAGGGTGACTTGTGGCTTGCATAGGCTAGTGTGATTGGCTTCCGCACTTTATCGTATCATGAACACTAGCATGTGTAGGGTCTTGACCTACTAGACTTGTTTAGGTTGCTTATCTTGTTGGACTTAAGTAGTGGAATTGAAGTATTTGGATTCATGAGCGGTTTACCGATTCACCCCCCCCCCCTCTTGGTACGCCTTCGGTCCTTACAAGTGGTATTAGAGCCAAGTGGTCATCTTTGAGGCTTCACCACCTTGAGTAAGGATGCCGAGACTGGCGGGGAGTGTTCCCATATTCAATGGTGAGGACTATGCTTATTGGAAGGCTTGCATGCAAGCCTACCTTCAGTCCCTTGATCCAGAGATATGGACGGTCACTCATGAGTCCGATGGGGATGCGAACCTACTTGAGCCTGACTACATTAAGTGTATTGCTAAGGCCAAAGAATGTTTTGTTTGCTTCCATCTCTAAGGATGTTTTCGCTCAGCTAGATGCTAGTTCCTCAGCACATAGTATCTGGACTGAGATTCAGGGGTTCTATGAGGGCACTAGTGATGTCAAAGAGGAAAGATACTATGTGCTAAAGAATAAGTATGATAACTTCACTAGATTGCCACATAAGAGAGCTAACACTATTCATTCTCATTTTCATGTACTTGTGAAGGAGATCAATGCACTTAGGGATGATTTCAAGATGAAGCCCGTTGAGGTGATAAGAAGATTCTTGAGGCTATTCAAGGACCCCAAGTATGAGTCCAACATCACCTTCATCTTGCAAGGTGACCTCAAGACCAAGACCATGAAGGATGTACTTGGCAAGATCACCGCCGTTGACAGCTACCAATTGGGGTTGGATGATCCTCAACCATCCAATCTTGCTCTACCAGCTGACAAGCAAGAATCTAGCAATAGCAAGAAGAAGGTGATCATTGAGGATGATGATGAAGAAGATGATGATGAGGGTGACTTGACCGAGGACTTGGCCCTTCTCATGAAGAAGATGAAGAACTTCAAGAACAAGTTTGCTTCCAAGTCAAGGGGCAAGTGCTTCAATTGTGGCTCAAAGAATCACTTTGTCCGAGAGTGCCCAAAGCCCAATAAAGAAGCATTCAAGTCACAAGATTCAAGCGAAGAAGAAGAGGAAGACCCCAAGGCCAAGCACAATAAGAAAAGGTTCTTCAACAAGGACAAGAGTAAAGGCAAAGGGAAAGCTCAAGACTACAAGAAGAAGTTCTCTCGCAAGGCACTTGTTGGAGAGTGGACAAGCGACAACTCAAGTGATGAGTCCTCCTCCTCAAGTGATGAAGAAGTGGCCGGCTTAGCCATGATCAAGACCACACCTACACGAGCTCTTCCTCCACCTCCCACGTGCCTCATGGCCACGAGCCAACTTGGGGAGAGTGAGGATGAGAGCAGTGATGATAGCGATGATGAGGAGCTCTCATGTGCCGAGCTTTGGAGTATGCTTGAGCAAGCCCGTGACATCGCCATCAAGAAATCCAAAATGTTGGATATGGTAAGAAAAGAGTGTAAGTTGGCTAAGGGCCATGTTGGTGAGCTTGAGAGTGAGCTCAAGGACCTTGTCACATCTCATGAGGCCCTAAACAAGAGTTATGACAAACTCAAGGGTGATCATGTAGAGCTTCATGAGAAATACAAGGCCCTCGAGATCACTTATGAGGCCATCAATGCTGAGAACCTTGCCTCTCCCTCCTCTAGTTCATCAAAGTGTGATGCTTCTACTATGTGTGATGAACTAACCACCTCGGTCAAGGTTTCTTCTCTTGAGCCATTTGTTTTGAAGGAACTCCACAAGCTCAAGGAAGAAGCAGAGATGTTGATGGAAGGTCTTGAGAGACTTAGAGACACCCATAGGGAGATACTTGGGAAGAACCAATTAAATGAAGCCTCCAAGACTTCCTCTCTTGAGCCATTCATCTTGGAAGAATACCACAAGCTCAAGGAAGAGAGGAAGATGGTGATGGACGGCTTTGAGAGGCTCACACATGGTAGAGCCATCCACAAGGAGATTTTAGGGAGGAACCTTGTGAGCAATGTCTCCCATCAGGGACTTGGCTCATATCCCGCCGCCATCGACATCATAGGGATGAGTGATTCCATCCCCTCATGGATCAAACCCCTTCTCGCCGATGACTACTATTGTGAGAGGTGATGCAAGGATGGCCACGCCACCAAGGATTGTCCCATGGTGAGAAGTTTCA
This sequence comes from Eleusine coracana subsp. coracana, assembly GCA_032690845.1. NCBI lineage: Eukaryota > Viridiplantae > Streptophyta > Magnoliopsida > Poales > Poaceae > Eleusine > Eleusine coracana. The sequence continues at coordinate 20,960,253 of CM064424.1, forward strand.
TTGTTTTGCCTAACGATAACTTGTTCCATGAGAACATACATTTCAAGCTTTTTAGGAACAAGGATGGCAAGGTGAAAGCTAAGGCCTTAGGACCACCAAAAGAGAAAAGGAAGGTCAAGAGCATATGGGTGCCTAAGTGCATTGTTTATCTTGAGAGATCGGCTACTGTTGGCATTTCTTAACATCACATCAAGAATATCACTATACCTGGTACGACGCCAGAAATGATTTGATGTTTGTTATGCTTTAAGAGAAATATGAATTAATCCGCAAGCACACGGAACATCTATTGTAGCATTTCACCCGGGAGTATTCCAAGGTATCGTATTTATTTTCCGTAGGGAAGCTAGGCGTAAGAGTATCTTGGTTTAACTAAGATATAACTATAAGAATTATACCAACTGACCAAAGACGGGGGTAAGAATGTTCGATAATGATAGTTGGGGGAGCAGTGATACAGGAGAAACCACACTAAGATAAATAAAGAGACCGGTTAAGCTTGCCGGGAGGACAACGAGTCTAAGTCTAGACTTCCTAAGATTATATCTTCCTATGTTATCTAAGTCAAGTGTCAAAATTCCTAGTTACTCGGGTTGAGTGCTTACACCAAATTCATGGTACAGCCTCGAGTCTTTCACCAATAAGTTTACTTCGGGGCATGACAACGATCCACTAATAGGGTCGGTAACTAACCTCGTACACTAGTGGGCACGTTCCCGCTAGACAACCCTGCCTGAGACTTCCCGAACGTGGTAGAATACTAAAGGGACGGACAGGGCTGTCACCACCTGTCGCCTACCACACAGCCCATGGGGACGAATGCAAAACCAGCTAGTGCTAACTTAGGCACCACGCCTACGCTTTCACTAGATATTCTTTCGTTGGCCTAGCGAAAGAATAGCCGAGAAATAACCAAGTCTAAGTTCTATTCAAGAACTAAACTTAATTAAATCCTAGCCGGGAATCCCGTAAACTATGCTTCAAAGTTCTTTCCTGATATTTGTAAATTAAGGAAATTGACTAAGTAAAGATAAATACCTGACAAGATAAATAAGAAAATATAATTATATTGGTAAGGAATAAGTCTTACAAAAAGAGAAAAGATACAAGACAGCTCATACCAAGACTCCGAGATGACTTCCGGAATCCCGAGCGATGCTCTTGACTAGACTCTAACTCCCGACTAACTAACCTACTCTACTAGTAAGAAAAGTAGTGGGAAATGGACTCCAAAATGTTTCACTTGCTTGATGCTTGTTTCTGCCGAATTCCCCCTCTATTTATAGGTGGCGGATACTTGGCGGTTACTTCAAAGTGGAGGAGAGTTGGTGGGCAAAAAATCCCACGTCGGGCGGCAGGCCACGTCGGGCGGCCATGTGTGCCGGGCGGCCGGGCATGCCAGGCGGCATGCACCACCGGGCGGTAGGCCAGGCCAGGCGGCCACAGGATTTGGTCGGTTTCAAACCGACTTTCTTTGGACGGCTTAGATCTTGTCCTCATGGCGGTTCCTTGGTCGGTTTCTACTGAAATCTCCGTTTTGGGGTCAGTAGAAGTTGTGGGCCTCATGGGCTGGCAACCCTGGGTGGCCAACCCAGGCCAGGCGGCGGCCCATCTTTGGTACCGACCCCCCCCCCCCCTCGAGTCACGTCTTGACTTGTCCATGTTGTGCACGTGAATTCCTCCTTTACTTCTCCACTTTTTACCCTCCTTAGTCCAGAAATGGAAAACGGCTTCATTTTGGAGTATTTTGCAGGGTCGGTTGGGTCGGATGGCTAGCCTCATGACGACTCTATTTTGACCCGCCGGGTGGCTGATTTCAGCCTGATATGATCCTGTCGGCTGGGTTCGGATTTCAGCCATCACGACCCTGCTGGGCCCTGATTTTAGCCTCATATGACCCTGTCGGCTGGCTGTTTTAAGGCAAAATCGGCCGACGGGGTGTTTCTTCATGTTTTTACATAATTTTAGCCCTTTTTACCCTGCAAACACATATTTCACCAAAACTCGTGAAACTTTATTAGTTTAAACAAATATTCACGAAACTTTGGTCTTTACCTTGTATTTCCCGACCGGTTGGTGGCCAATATAGAGTTTTAGGGGCCACCAACATCTCCCCAAGCTTAAACCTTTGCTCGTCCCGAGCAAATTAAAACTTAGAAGTGATGGATCTGGAGTTGCTTCAATATTAAAGCCCTGCAAGGATCAAGTGCACAAACACATACTCCTACAACATAGGGGTAATAGTAAACCAGCATAAATTGATCACTAAGTCTTTCTCATTGCAAGTGGGGCTCTTAGGCATTTTATAACCTTATCATGAGCGGTTGGAACTCAGAACAACTAGTTTAGATTTTTGTCACTCAACCTCCTACATGATCATGAGTTCAAAGTTTTTGAAATGCTACATAAGATTGAAAATTTTCCCTCTTGATGCAATTTTTTCACTATGACTCTGATCTCTCAAAAAGTGTATTTCCTCACCAAGTGCTCATCATACTCTATGAAATTTGGCTTTATATGTGGAGCTTGGTAGGATGGCACATCTAATATGCATATTTTGTTAAGTTAAGAGATGGTCCTAGCAAAAAGACTTTGCACTTTCTCATTCCAACCATTTGGAAATAATGTCCAGGGGAGAGGGAGAGGATGGACTCACACGAAGGAATGGGCTAGCACAATAGCAAAAATCTTTAACAAAGATTGGATTTTTGTGCTAGAGAGAGAGGATGGTCCTTTATTTTGCTCAAAGAATGAACCTTGAAACTTGACATTTGTACATCTATGAGAGCTGAATATTTTTTTTCAACTCTCATAGTGTAGGGAAGCTAGTTTAATGGTTCAAATATTTTGCAAACTTTTTCTGAGCATTTATTTTGGGAGGACCAAAATATTTCTTGTATGATCAAGGTTTTCGCAAAGGAGAGATTTTTGGCTAACATGCTTGGTGAAGTGGATGCTTGAATCCAATGTGGAAACTACGTAACCAAGTATGATTGTTTGAGAACTCAAAGATAACGCAAAGGAAAATGGTTGGCTTTGAAAGTGCAAGTCCCTCATAAGGATCAAATCCTAACCAAATTCAATGCATACATGGATGGCATAAAAGTGGGTTCACAATTAATATCTGGCCTTGGTAGGAATTTTTTCTATCATAGGGAAGAACTACACCAAGTAGGAGGTTTTATTGCAGCATGGTTTTGAAAGAATTCATTGGACTCTAATCATGAGGAGATCATAGACTCATCAAAACATGCTATATCATGAATTTCAACAATAGACTTGGTGTTTATTAGCCATTTTGCTCCCACTAAAACATAGAGAGACTAGTGTTATCATCATGCCGGTCTACCATTACCCACCAAAATGAGGAGTAGAGATTGTGTACTTGAGACTCACAGGGAGCTAACAGAGCAACTATTCATCATTTCCATAGGCAAGGTAGAGACCAAGTTCTCAATTTTATTTGGAAAGGGAAATCTTTTTGTTCTTTTTAGTTTTGCAAATTTTTATGGTTTTCCTTGAAAGTGAAAAATATTTTTTGGTTTTCTTAAACTTTATTGAAAATCTTTTTTTTTATAATATATAAAGGAAATGAAAAAAAAAAATAGGAAGAGAGGGTAGGACAATTGGCGTACCTTGCTTCACGTACCTCCCCAAGCTAAGGTCTTTGCAAGACTTAAGCTTGGATGACATTCACTGCGACGGTTGATAGTCGATGTTGAAGTGGCCGAACAGTTGATCCATCATGGAGAGGATTGTTTGAAGTTGTTCCGATGTTTGTTGCTGCCATTCGTGCCTATCCCTTATGGCTGCTTGTATTTCTTGGGTTCGCATGTTGGTCTCATAAGCGTTTGCAGCCAAGTATTGCATGTCACCTTCCAACTTCGGAAAGTTGTATGATGTGAGTCGGGCAGAACGTGAAGTTCCTATGCCTTCATGGAGTTGATAGTAACTTTTTGGATGGTTCAAACTCTTCATGGGATGAGCTAGTGTAGTGTGTTGATGAGCTAGTAAATTCAGGGTACTGTGGTTGCTCCCAATGGTATTGAGAGCTTCCCAAAGCACCTGTTCGAGGAGCTCTTCCTCGTGGTCTGTCCCCTGAAACACTATGTCGTGCATGCTGCACGGGAGCTTGCCAATTGTACAGAAAGTTCTTTTTACCAATGATGGTGAGCTCAGGGTTAGGCAATTCTAACTCTGCATCTTGCGCCGGATAAAGCATGTAGAACCTATTGTTCTCTTCCTTCAAAAGGTGGGCTTGCCAAAAGTGATCTTTCCCTAGCAGAGAAGCACTAGGGAGATGATCTGTTCTAGCTCTATGGAGCACGCCAACCTTTCTAGCAATTCTAGTGACAAAAGTTGTGAAAGTGATAGGTCCATGTCGCTTGAATGCTAGGGTGAGCCAATGGTTGATGAAAAATAAAGTGGGGTTTGTTTTAATTTTCTTTATCACAGCATAAAGATAGGCCTTGTCCAAACTATTCACTGAACGTACATCACCCCGAGGGGTGAGGTAGTGAGTGATGAAACGGTGAATTATACGGAGCGAAGGGTTATGAATGTCGCTAGTGCGCTCCTGCCCCATGACGGGACTTCCTATCTTGGCCCATAGTCCTTGAGGGGTGAAACCTTTAAGTTTATTAATGTCTATAGCGACCTTACGGTCAAAACCTAGGTAGGTACTAATTTGTTTTAAAGACCGTTCATAGGTTTCACCAGAAAGACGGAATGTGTAGAGAGTGCCTAATTTGTCTGATGGAGTGGTGAGGACTTTTAAGGTGCAAAGGAATTCAATGGTAAGCCATTTGGAACCGTAATCATCGAGGTGGTAGAAATCATACCATCCAGCCGTGTTGACTGCGTACTCGAAATCGGCGAAGACGCCAATTTGCTCGAGGAAGTTGTGGTCGAACTTGCGCATGGATGTGAACTCCCGGTCCCGAATGGCGGTGAACTTGCTTCGCTCGTCGTAATCATTGAACACCATATTTTCTTCACTCTCCATGAACTTGTCAAACTCTTCATTTTGCACACTTTGCTCCGTTGGAGCTTCAGATATGGACATTGAATCCGAGAGATAACTTGGAGTATGCCCATGTGAAGCTCTGGAGTGCTCTGCTTCCGAATGCTCACTTGGTGTGCGCCTCCCACGGCTTGAGCTGCTGCTGTTGCTGAACTTGGTGTAGATGCCTCTCCAAATATTTGCCATTCTTGCAAAAGGTTTACTTGGACACAATACCCGAAGGACAATGTGATGATAATGGTAAGTGGTTAGTCGTTCGGTTAGTAGTCCAAGTGTTAGTCATTCGAACGTGTGAGGTTGACAACAAATTCTCTCTAGTTGGTTTTAGTGCAGCACACTTTTATTGCTAAGTACAAAGTGCACTAACTAGTTGAGTGAGAAAAGAAGTGCAAAGGGAGAGAGTTTGTGAAGGAGAGAGGAAGTTTTCAGCCGAATGCTTTGGGTGGAGGGCAAAGGAGAGGATGCCTGGTATTTATAGGCTCAAGAGGAGCATTAGGGGGCAAAGTGGCTAGGCCGGCCGGCGGGCCATGCCGGGCGGCAACCCTTGCTGGCCGGTAGGCATGGCTAGGCGGCATCCCATGCCGGGCGGCGTGCTCTTTTCCTCCACTTGGGTGCATTATTGATGGTCAAATCGTTTGTGCAAGTGCCAAGGTGAATGCATGCTCCCATTATTATGAAAAAAGTAGAGAGGATAGGAAGCAAGGAAGGATTGATGGGATGGCCAAAGTTAGAATTTTGCAATGAGTGTTCTGCCCTCTATAGTGCCTAGGTGAGTAGAGTGATAGGTGAGAGTGGATGATTAAAGGATGGGATCATTTGTGTGGTTCTCATTCACTTGTTTTTGGCATATAGGGCTCTAGGTGAAAAAATTTCACAAGTGAGAAGGTGGCCACTCCTCATATCCACATGGCCATCATCTTTGCATTAAAAGGGTCAAGAATCCGATGAAAAGTTGTGTCGGGCGGCATGGCTTACCGGGCGGCAGAAATGACCCAGTCGGGGGTCGTTTTTCATGAAAAATGACCTCCCGGGTGCTGAAATCTGGGTTATTTCAGGCTGGGTTACAGCCCTGAATCAGCACCCCGGATGGTCGTTTTGACTCGAAAACGACCTCCCAGCAAGAGACTTGGCCGAAACATTGCCAAAAGTTTTCAAATTTTCAAATTTTAAATTTTTTTTATACCCTAGTTTAATGGTTAAAGAAAGAGGAATAAAATCAACCTAATCTAATGCTATGAAGGGGGATAAATATCGGTTACCTTCTGACGAGGATTCGAATTTTATGTCTCGAACAAGACGTTCTCCATGCTCAATTTTGCATGGTGTCCATCGTGGATGGAGAATTTTCCACGATCGGTGCAACTTCTTTCTTCCGCCATACTTGTTTGATTTTCTTTGGCTTGGCGGTGACCTTTCTCTTCATTTCCTGTGGCTCGTTCTTCTTCTTGGGCGGTGGCGGTGTGTTCTTGACTTTTACCACCGGTGTACCCAATTTTGATGGAATTGGATACACCTCAATTTTCTGCACCATGTTAGGATTTTTGCCATAAAAGATGCGTACCTGATTGCATTGTTCCGTTCGGGGTTTGAAGGCGAACTTTTTGTCGTATCCATTAATGTTAAGGTGGATTTCTCCAGCCCCAACATCAATGTTGGCATTTGTGGTGCTAAGGAATGGCCTTCCTAGTATAAGAGGTGTCTTTGCATCAGCCTCCATGTCTAGCACCACAAAGTCGACGGGAACAAGAGAGTTCCTTATCCTTACGGGTACGTCCTCCGCGATGCCCGCCGGGTAGCCGACTGATTGGTCGGCGAGCTGCAAGCACATTGCCGTAGGGGACAATGAATTGACATCGAGTTTGTCATACACTACCTTTGGCATGACGCTCACGCTCGCCCCCAAGTCACAAAGGGCGTTGTTGAATTTCTGCATCCCGATGGAACAAGGGATGGTTGGACATCTCGGATCTCGCTTCTTTTCTGGAAAAGAGTTCAAGATAGCGGCATTGCATTCCTCTGTCAATTTGACGACCTCCGTGGATGGCATTGGGCGTTTGTTGTTGAGGATGTCCTTTAGGTACTTGGAGTATGTAGGAACCTGCATAGCATCAAGTAGTGGTATGTTAATATATAGTTTCTTTATTACCTCGACATACTTCCCGAATTGTTTGTCCACCATCGGCTTCCTCTGTCGAGGGGGAAATGGCAACACCGGGGTATCATAGAACTCATGTGGCGCCTTCTTAAGAGGTGTCTTTGCCTCCTCAACTTCAATTTCTTCCTCCCCATCTGACTCTTCATCAGTTTCCCTAGTCTTCCCTGCATTATTAGGATTTGACGGATCCTGTGTAGATTTTCCGCCTCTAGTTGTGACCGCATTAACATTTTCTATGGGGCTAGCTTTCGGCTGACCAGGGAGCATGCCCGAGTTAGGCTTAACAACAGAAGCGGCCAGCTGAGCAATTTGTGTCTCTAGCATTTTTTTATGGCTAAGCTGGTTTTACAGAGAGGTATTAAATGCTTCCATACGGGAATCTATGCTTTCTAGGACTTTATCAGTAGCAATAAATTTCCTACTAATACTTTCATTTATTTTAGATTGTCCTAGAACAAGATCACGGAAGGAAGGTTCATTACGAGTAAAGTTGCCAGAGTTACCCATGTTCTTGTCAAAGGAGAGGTATGTTGACATATAATTTCTTTATTACCTCGACATACTTCCCGAATTGTTTGTCCACCGTCGGCTTCCTCTTGTCGAAGGATGCGTTCCCACTGGATGGATCCTCCTTCTGGAAGTTGCCCCTCTCCTGGCATACTCTCGGACCAGCCATAGGGAACGCATCCCGTCACCTGAAGATTAGAAGATGAACGTGTTCCAGGAGCATAGTTTAGATAGTAGAATAAGGTTCCTCGTTGCTAAACAGTTCGTGTTTAGATTTTCAAACACTTTGTTGTAATTAATGTTTTTCCGCTGCAAAACTCTGGTTTGTTTTCCGAAAACCTGGTTGTATTATACCATGATGTAATATATTCTGGGCTTGTAAGAATGTATGTAGCGTTGTAACTCGCTTCGTCGAGTGTCCTCCTGTACGTGATCCTGGTTATCCCAGAGGGGAAGTCACAGCTGGTATCAGAGAAATACAGGAGCAACGGCATATCATTCTCAAGTCGGTTTTCAAAAACTTTGTTTGCAAAATTTCTATAGGACCCCACGAGTGAGAACGACAGGTTAGAAGACGCTAGAAGTCACGAGTAGATGTTGCTATTCGATTTAGAATATGTAACTAACTACTAACTTATTAACTTTCATTTGCATATTGCATGCATCATATCATCTCACTAAATTGCAATCTTGGGGTTTTAATGGTTAAGTCTCTAGACTTAGTTTTATTTTATTACTGTTGTTGCTTGGTTTTCACTGTGGGAAGAAGTGTTTAACTTGTTAAACCTTTTTCCTGCAGCTGCCACGGGATCACAGACGTGTGCGCGAGTTTGACGTGTAGGAGGCACGTAACACGAACTTAGAGCGTCAGCTCCACGACACAGAGATGCGACTAGTAGAGGCTACCCAGCAGGGGAACAGCCAGCGTGTTGTTTACCGATGACAGTTTCAGGCAGACAGTCAACGGATTGCTGCACTCGAGGGACAGATTGTGGAGCTTACTGGAGACCGTGATGGTTTTCACCAAAGGGCAACAGACCTTGAGGGCCAGATGATAGGACTTACCGACGAGCGTGACACGGCTCGCCAGAGGGTCGCACTGGTAGAGGGTGAGCTAGTAGGTGTCGCTTAGCAGCGTGACCAGGTTGTAGAGGTGTTACTTGACGTTGCAGCCTAGAGGGACCACCTCTAGCTACAGGTTCAGTACCTTATACAGGAGCAGTAGATGTTTGACAAGCACCACCTAGACCTTCACCACCAGCTTGAGGAGTTGCAGCAGCAGCAGCAGCAGTAGCAGCAGGAGGAACAGGCAGGGGGTGACGAGGCTCCTGTGTCGGGCCTTGACTCTGAGGGACCCCCTGTTGCGCCAGACGACGACGTTGTGTCAGACGGGGACAGTCACGCACCACCACAGTAGATGGTGCGGGGATTAGGCTAGCAGTAGGAGAGTAGCAGCAGTGGACTAGGAGTAGCAGAGTAGCCACATTTTTGCTGACAGGATGTCAGATTGTATAGCCACCGGGTAGTATGCTGGAGATAGGGTTGTTTAGTTAGATGGCGATAGTCGCCGCATTTTGCTGACGTATGTCAGATTGTATAGTAGGTCGACGGTAGACCTCCCCGCTATAGCGGTTTGTACTAGTAGTAGTAGAAAACTCATGTATTAGGTTGCTAATAAATAAAAGTGGATGTTTTAGTAGTTTTTTCAGTTGAATGTGTCGTATCACCAGAGGCCTTTTGATGTTAATACCTGTTAATCTTGTTGCTCTGCAGAGATGGCCAGTGGTGGTAATGGCATCAGTGATGCAGAAGGGCAGCAGTGTCACTTATGCCAAGAGAAAGACATTCGCATAGCAGAATTGGAAAATCAACTACGGGTTAGAGAGGAATGGCTGGTCATCCAAGATAGTCAGTTCAATGACAAGGATGAACAACTTGTAAGTAGGGATCAGCAGCTTGCAATAGCTAATCTTACGATCCAACAACTAGAGGAGGATCTAATTCAAATGCATAATAATATGTTGAATCAAGAATTTGAGCAACAATGACTAGAGGAAGAGGAAGATGAACCAGAGGATATTATGGATGAGTTTCCATAAGGCAGTCCTTGATATAGCTTCCCACACCATATATTTGGACTCACCTGTCCATGGCCGAGATTCTTTGACTTTAACTATCCCAACAACCCTCTTGCCAATGGTTAATAAAGTCATTGGTAAAAGTCTAGAAGAGATACCAATAGTCTGTGAATACCCAGATGTGTTTCTAGACGATTTACCAAGTTTACCTCCAGAGCGGGAAATAGAATTCAAGATAGAGCTTCAACCTGGAACAGCACCGATATCTCGAAGATCTTATCAGATGCCTCCTAATGAACTTGCTGAGTTGAAAGTGCAGTTACAGGAATTATTGGACAAAGGATACATACACCCAAGTTCATCACCTTGGGGTTGTCCAGCCTTGTTTGTCAAGAAAAAGGATCAAACTTTGAGATTATGTGTGGATTATCGGCCTTTAAATGTCGTTACTATCAAGAACAAGTACCCACTTCCTCGGATTGACATATTATTTGATCAATTGATGGGAGCCAAGGTGTTCTCTAAAATAGACCTTCGATCGGGATACCACCAGATCCGAATTAGAGCTGAAGACATACCTCAGACAGCTTTCTCTACCAGGTATGGACTTTATGAATACCTAGTGATGTCTTTTGGTCTGACCAATGCACCAGCACATTTTATGTACCTCATGAATTCGGTATTCATGCCAGAATTGGACAAGTTCGTAGTGGTCTTTATAGATGATATTCTGATCTACTCCAAGTCAGAAGAGGAGCATGCTCAACATTTGCGCATTGTTCTACAACGCCTAAGAGATCACCAATTGTATGCCAAGTTTAGTAAATGTGAATTTTGGTTGAAGAAAGTACAATTCTTAGGTCATGAGATTTCTGCAGAAGGTGTAGCGGTCAATCCCAATAATGTTCAGAAGGTATTGGATTGGGAGCCACCCAGGTCAGTCACTCAAATCCGAAGATTTCTAGGTTTGGCAGGCTACTATAGAAGGTTTATTCCTAATTTCTCAAAGATTGCTAAACCAATGACAAAACTACTTGAAAAGGACAAGAAATATGAATGGAATGGTGAATGTGATGAAGCTTTCCAAACTCTAAAGAAATTACTAACAACTGCTCCAGTATTAGCCCAACCGGATTTGACGAAGCCATTTGACGTATACTGTGATGCCTCTGGTACAGGACTTGGTTGTGTCCTTATTCAAGAAGGTCGAGTAATTGCATATGCGTCATAACAACTTAGGAAGCATGAGGAACACTACCCAACATATGATTTGGAATTGGCATCAGTAGTTCTAGCCCTGAAAATTTGGCGACACTATCTCTTGGGAAATTTGGTACACCTCTACACGGACCATAAGAGTTTCAAGTACATATTTACCCAAGCAGATCTGAATATGCATCAAAGAAGGTGGTTAGAACTAATCAAGGATTACGAGATTGAGATCCATTATCATCCTGGAAAAGCGAATGTTGTGGCCGATGCTTTAAGTCGGAAAGTGCATTGCAATATCCTCACCGCTCTGCTACTGACCATGGAGTCGAGGAAAGAAGTAAGTGAACCCAGTCTTCGTGTTCTTCCATATGGGGTACTAACCAACTTGGCACTTATTCCCACCATTCGTGAGGATATCGTGATAGCTCAAAAGAAAGATGTGGGTATACAGCATATGAAAAGGCGATTGAAGATTGGAGAGGTAAAATGTTTTCGGGAAGACAACGAAGGTGTTATTTGGTTCAAGAATAGACTGGTAGTTCCTAAAGACTTCAACCTTCGTAAGAAAATTTTGGATGAAGCTCATACTTCTAAGTATTCCATTCATCCTGGAACTAACAAGATGTATCAGGATTTAAAACAAAGGTTTTGGTGGACAAGAATGAAGAGAGAGATAGCAAGGTATGTCACTGAATGTGATACTTGTCGACGAGTAAAGGCAGATCACTTAAAGCAAGCAGGACCACTTCAACCCTTAAGTATACCTGCTTGGAAATGGGAGGACATCAGTATGGATTTCATTGTTGGCTTACCATTAAGTCCACGAAAGCACAACTCTATCTGGGTTATAATTGACAAGTTAACCAAGTCCGCTCATTTCATACCCATGCATACTCAGTATACTGTGGAGAAGTACGCTGAGCTCTACATATCTCATATTCTCTGTTTGCATGGGATACCAAAAAACCATTATCTCAGATAGAGGAGCTCAATTTATTTCCAGATTTTGGGAGCACATACATCAATCCCTTGGAACTCAATTGATTCGAAGCTCAGCATACCACCCTCAAACGGATGGGCAAACAGAGTGAATCAATCAATATCTGAAAGATATGCTTCGCGCATGTGTGTTGACATATAGCAAGGATTGGGAAAGATGTTTACCCTTGGCAGAATTCTCATACAACAACAGCTATCAAGAGAGCATCAGTATGTCGCCATTCCAAGTGTTATATGGACGTAGTTGTCGTACACCACTAAATTGGTCTAAAAGTGGTGAAAGGATAATCTTCAGCCCAGATATGGTAAAAGATGCTGAAGAACGAGTGCGTCTAATTCAACAAAATCTGAAGCGGGCCAAGTCACAACAACTTAGCTATACAAATAAAAGGCGACAAAAGTTGATATTCGATGTTGGAGATCAGGTATATTTACGAGTGTCCCCCACAAAAGGAGTTCAACGTTTTAGACTCAAAGGGAAATTGGCACTGCGATATATTGGACCTTTTGTTATTCAAGAACAATGTGGACCCGTAGCCTATCGATTGGAATTGTCAACACATCTCTCTGGAGTTCACAATGTTTTTCATGTATCTCAATTGAAAAAGTGTCTGAAGGCACCAGCGGACGTCGTTATTAAAGAAGTGGAGCAATTGCAGCCCGACTTAACTTACGACGAGCATCCAGTCAAAGTTATTGATACAAAAGATCGAGTAACACGACACCAAACTATTAAATTTTACAAGGTCCAGTGGAGTAACCATTCTGAAGCAGAAGCCACCTGGGAACAAGAAGAATTCTTACGAACACATTATCCAGCATTTCTCCAGCCATGACTTCTTAGTATTGTGCGTTTCTGAATCTCGGGACGAGATTCCTATAAGGAGGGAGGGCTGTGACAGCACTATACATTTAGTAGATAAAAAAAGAAACTACCTTTACTATGCTATGGAACCCGACAGGCCCCACCCACCACCTGGCTCTCACGCAGCGCTGGCCGAGGAGACCAAGCGCTGCTTTGCCAGCTCGGCCGAGTTGCCACGCAGCAGCTTCGATGCCGGCCTGTGCACCGCTCACACCCGGGAGAAAGATCTCTCGGCTTTATCTCTCCCGCTCCATCTCTCTCAGTATCTCTCGCTCTTATCTTTCTCTCGGTTGAAGCCAAAGCAAGACACACACCACCATTGCCGCCACCCTCAAAACTCGAGCTCAGCTCTCGCTCCAACGCCTCCCCGACAAAGCCAACACTTCAAATCATTGCGCTGCCCCTCTCTGCTCCTCCCCATGGCCGCCAATCATCGTCTTCCGCCTTAGTCTCGAAGATCGATGCTGATTTCAGTGGAGGCTGCAACGAGCTCCCTTCTGTCCCCTTTTCGATTTCTCCACTCCTGGTGAGTCTCACTTCAATTCACCGTAGAGGAAGCTTCCCTAGGTCTATGTGCATCTCGTGAGCAAGATTGAATCAAGAACTAATGATTGATGATGTCGAATTTTACAGTTTCTTGGCCGCTACCTTCTCTATCTGAGGTCTTGCCGCCGTCCGTTGCCTTCTCCCGGTGAGCACCAGTCGCCACTGACTTCACCTCCATTTTCCCTTGGTCGCGCCGCCTCCGCCCATGCCCTTGGCTGGCCGAACCGTGCCCTGGGAGCACGCCTGGCCGCCGCGGCCGTGCCGCCGTGCGTGCGCGCGCGAGGGAGCCACAGGCTCCCTGAGCTGGGCCGTATTTCGCCCAGCTGCGCCGCCGAGAGGCTGGGCCAAGTCCAGCCGTAGCTGGGCCGTTGAGTGGCCCATGGGGCCGAATTGAGTTGGCCCATTTAGTATTCTAGGATTTTTTTTGTTTTAAAAATAATAATTCCAGAACTTAGATAAATTATAACTAGAGTTTTAGACCTCCTAAAATCATGGGACCAATTTTGTTAGGTTCCAAATAATTTTCTCTAACACCTTATAAAATAAAAGAAAATATTTATTTTATATGATTTTTTTAGGCATTTAATTAAATATTAGAAATACCCTTTTTAGTTGTTAATTAATTTAGTACTTCCTGAATTAATGTCTTACCCTAATGGGTTAATATTAAATAATTAATGGGGTAATTAAGGGTAATTAACTAGAATTGAGCATGACACTCCCTTGTCATTAGTAAACGTAATCACGTTTTATTTGAAGGAAATACTTCAGACAAGAGTAACTAGATTCTTGTTTACTATTTATTCACGCCGTCATTTCAAGCATCGCATTTTGCATTCATGCATCGCTAGCACTAACTTGCGACGTATCGACGAATCGCATAGGACTTGAGATCGCCGAGCAGGCTGTCAAGAGTGGACCCGAGGTGGTGATCGTCGAGCCTGACTTCGCGCCTACACCGCAGTACTCGGACGAACCTCAAGGCAAGCCCCGGTGCATCCCACCTATGTTTTTAAATTCTTTCTTTTATCACAGTCAGTCGAGTCATGATTATGCACTAGGTTCTAGGAATTGATTGACACCCACCTACATCACTACCATATCCTATGATGTTTTTATACTATACAGGTACCGGTAGCACGATAGGCGCTATGCTTATGTCATAGGAATATCAGTAGCACTGTATAGGATGATCTTAAAGCATGGAGGCTTTAAGTTGAGTGAGATCTTTGAGAATTCAAATGAAAGATGATGATGATGATAAGACCGGACGGGCCCCGTAGAGGAAAGGGCAAAGACTGGGTCTTGCAAGGTGGTAGCCCCGTCCGTGTCAGATTTAGGACCAAGCCGTTGGCGGCTCCGTGAACAAGTATTGAACAGTACCGATCTACATGTTGGTATATGGGACCCAGTAAGCTGATGTACCCTAACATCCTCAGTGGTAGGACGTAGCCAACTTTCTTTTGCTGGCTGTTAGTGAGATTGAAGTCTCACAAGAGGGAAATGGTGGTCGCTCATGGATAACGTCTGGAACGGGTATCACGTGGGGTCTCCATATTTCCGGGGAAGTTGGAAACGGATCGACCTCTGGTTGGGGTTAGAGGGAAAGGTTGTCATATACGACCAATGTGGTGCATATGTGTCCTGTAGTCGGGTTTTACCCAGCTGGTTGAAAGTGATTCGAGTCGATGTCCCTCGTAGCAATGAGTACCGCTTGTTCACTTGGCGCGAGTGTAGATAATTGAGAGTAATGAGAGAAGAAGAGTTGTTTAAGTTAAATAATTTCTTTGCTTGCAAGAACTTGATTGCAATAGTATAGGAAGCAAACCTCATTACTAATGAACTTAATCTTGAGCTAAAAGATGAAAATAGATATCCACTATTAGTGCTATTTTTCGCAAGTCTGAGTCAACCAACCAGCCAAAGGCCTATATATTCTAGGTGTCGGCCTTAGCGAGCCAATTTGACGGGTCAGTCTTGTGGAGTATATTAGATACTCAGGGCTTTGTCCATGTTAGTTTTAGGTGGTGAGCCATATCCCTATGTCTGGTCCGAGAGTATGCCAGGAGAGGGGCAACTTCCGGAAGGAGGATCCATCCAGTGGGAACGCATCCCGTCACCTGAAGATTAGAATATGAACGTGTTCCAGGAGCATAGTTTAGATAGTAGAATAAGGCTCCTCGTTGCTAAACAGTTCGTGTTTAGATTTTCAAACACTTTGTTGTAATTAATGTTTTTCCGCTGCAAAACTCTGGTTTGTTTTCGAAAACCTGGTTGTATTATACCATGATGTAATATATTATGGGTTTGTAAGAATGTATGTGCTATTGTAACTCGCTTCGTCGAGTGTCCTCCTGTACGTGATCCTGGTTATCCCAGAGGGGATGTCACATTTCACTTGCTTGATGCTTTGTTTCTGCCGAATTCCCCCTCTATTTATAGGTGGCAGATACTTGGTGGGTACTTCAAGGTGGAGGAAAGTCGGTGGGCGAAAAATCCCCCCGCCGGGCAGCATGCACCACCGGCGTCAGGCCAGGCCGGGCGGCCACTGGATTTGGTTGGTTTCGAACCGACTTTCTTTGGACGGCTCAGATCTCGTCCCGATGGCGGTTACTTGGTCGGTTTCTACCGAAATCTCCGTTTTGGGGTCGGTAGAAGTTGTGGGCCTCATGGGCTGGCAACCCTGGGTGGCCAACCCAGGCCGGGTGGCAAGCCAGGCCAGGCGGCGGCCCATCTTTGGTGCCAACCCCCCCCCCCCCCGGGGGTCACGTCTTGACTTTTCCATGTTGTGCCACGTGAATTCCTCCTTTATTTCTCCACTTTTTACCCTCCGTAGTCCAGAAATGGAAAACGGCTTCATTTTGGAGTGTTTTGCAGGGTCGGCTAGGTCGGATGGTTAGCCTCATGACGACTCTATTTTGACCCGCCGGGTGGCTGATTTCAGCCTGATATGACCCTGTCGGCTAGGTTCGGATTTCAGCCATCACTACCCTGCCGGGCCCTGATTTCAGCCTCATATGACCCTGTCGGCTGGCTGTTTTAAGGCAGAATCAGCCGACAGGGTGTTTCTTCATGTTTTTACATGATTTTAGCCCTTTTTACCCTATAAACACATATTTTACCAAAACTCGTGGAACTTTATTAGTTTAAACAAATATTCACGAAACTTTGGTCTTTACCTTGTATTTCCCGACCGGTTGGTGGCTAATATTGAGTTTTATGGGCCATCAATAGCTACGTACAAGTGGGTGCCCAAGAACAAGACCTAGATGGTGGTGGTGGTGGACCAAACGCTTTCATGAAGATCATGCAAAGTTCACCACAAGTGACATGGACCTCAACGACCTATCTACCCATGAGGAAGGTAACCATGTTTGTTCTTGGTAGTAGTAGTGTGTTTTTCTTTCTCTTACATTGCATGGTAATTAGGACTCCTTTGTGACTAGTATGCTTTGCATCCATGCATGTGTAATTAACTAAAAGAAAAACACATAAAAATTAGTCACTGTCTAACCCATCCATGATAGCTATAAGAAAGGGGGAGTGCTTGAGATGGTGGTTTGACTTCTCTCAAGGCAAGGGCATGGCTTATAGTGAGTAAGCTAGGGAGGGGTTCAAACTTGACATTGATAGGTTTCCTTTGTGTTATATTTTTAACATTGCTTGCATTCACATGGCATGTTTACTTTCATTGCACATGTAAAATGCTTATTGCATGCATCATATAGGAAACACAAAGGAGGCTTGTCCCACTTGGAGATAATTGTGCCTCATGCTCTATATGAAATTACATCTCCATAAGTGTGACCAAAGGAAAGGATTGTGCTTCATGCCCATTGAGCAAGCTCTTATGAACTCCGAGGTTAAATCTACTCGCGCGGTTCATGGACTAAGGCTCATACATACCCTTTGGTTCTTTTTTGCCTTGGTTCTTATTTGCTCGATCTTTCATTTGGCATTTGCAAAAACTATAAGGCCATAGAGTGCCACTATTTGAAAAAGAGTGTTTGAGAGTTCCATCTATATTCCAAGTGCGTTGTTTATTTGTGTGTTTAGCGAGGGCACTTGGAAAATGGACAAATTCCTTGTTTCAGCAAATTACTGGTAGTGACTGTACAATCTGGTCATATGACCGTACAGTCCGGCCTGTGCAGCAATGCACAGTACTTTAGGGAGAAGAAAAATGGAGACCGGATGGAATTTTTCTAAAGACCGTACGGTCCGGTCTGCATAAGTTCTGGTTTGCCAGGATGCTGATTTTTCAGAACCCCAAAGTGACCGGACAGTCCGGTCTAGTGAGCGGACGGTCCGGTCACTATGGTTGATCGCATGATGCAGTTCCGAATCTGAGTCGTTGATCAATTCCTTGATGATCTTGGTCGTCGATCTGTCATTTGACCTAGGTCAATCAGGTCAGTCGGTTTGTCCTCGTTCTCCTTCTTCTCGTCAAGGCCGAGAACTCGCCCAGAGCGTTGCCGCCTCCATCGATTCCACCGACGCCGCCGTCTCTCCCATCGCCGCTGCCGATCCCCCATGTCGCCCACGCCGTCACTCTCACTCACGCGCCCGCGCGCCACCTCTCACGCTGCGCACAACCGCGTTGTCGCGCACACCAGAGCCGCCGCTCCACAAGCACACGCCACCGCCGCTTGCTGACGACCCAGCACCGCCGCTCACCGACGATCAGCACCGCCGCCTCTGTTCCCCCCATGCACGCGCAAGCACCAACCACAGGGCAAGCTCCCCCACTGTGATTTTTAGGGCAAAAGTTTGCACATTTTCCCTATTCTTTCATTGTTGGCTACTGGTCATCGCCGGCAAGCCAAGGCTCGAGCCTTTGGTGGTGAATTGTGAGTTCCACTTTGGTTTTGGCCTCGCAATCTCATAGGGTATCATACTTTATCTCTCCATTCATCGTTGTATACCCTAATTTCGAGCAAGTCCCTTAATTAATGCAATTAGATTAATTGTCTAGGTTTAGTTGCATTAATTAGGAATTTTGGCTCAACCTAGATGCATTTAATACATAGATCATCCGTTAATTGCATGTCTAGGGTTATCTCGTGTCTAGTCTACAGTTAGATCTTATTGCCATTATTTGACTGTACACTAGATGACTCGCACCAGCCACATGTAGTCGATGATCACTGTTGTTACTTTGCATAATTGCTTAGTGATCATGTCCTTCATTTAGTGCTAGGATTTCTATTACGCATTCTTTCCTAGCGGTGCTTTGCTTGTAGGTGTATTAGGGTCTATGCTTATCCCATCTACACCTATGTGTGTGCAGTGACAGCAGAGCAGTCAGCAGGGATGGCAGGGTCAGGACAGGACAAGGACAAGGGGAAGATGCCTGAGAAGCCTAAGACCAAGAAGAGACCAAGGCTGGACCCAGAGTCAGAGAGAGCCCGAAGGTTGGCTCAGCACTTGGATGTCATGGAGCAGTCACGTAGGACACCTGTCTCACGTCTGAGGATCAGCCAGCCAGCTGAGGACCAGGGTTTGAGGAGGAGCACCAGGCAGAGGACTGCACCTCTAGCAGTCGGGATTGTGCCACCGCCGTGGCCGCAGCGTATTCTGGTTTCCCGTCAAGGGAGATCGTCGAGAACTGCAGATCAGGGATCCTCCAGGCAGCAGGAGGAGGAGTCTGAGGAGGAGGAGACCTCAGAGTCTGTGTGGATAGGAGAGGTCTTGAGACGCTGTGTGGCTTTGAGGACGATAGATAGGGTGCTTGTACTGCAGCAGTACACCACCTACCAGGCCATGAGGAGGGCCACAGGCACAGACATGGAGCAGTACTTCTTGTTCCTGCCAGGACTAGCAGAGCTAGTCACTGCTCCACTCAGGTTTAGAGAGGACGTGGCCCTCAAGTTCTACGCGACGCTGTGGGTTGCCAAAGACCGCTCAGAGATCTGGTTTCTGTTCAGAGGGCAGCCACACCATGTCACCAGGGAGGACATGATCTCCCATCTAGGACTCCTGGCTTCAGATTTCTAGCTTTACAGGAGTGCCTATGATACACTGGAGCCACCCCGCAGACCTTAGGGAGGGAAGCTGCCTTCAGACGACCTAGTGTCGATTGCTTTCCCACCTCATCACACTCCAGGTTTTGAGAGAGGCCCTGCGAGACTCACTGCAGAGGCCAAGGTAGTGAGAGCGATAGTCACCAGGACTATCATACCAAGGTCTGGCTATAGAGAGGAATTCACACTCTTACACCAGCGGGCTGTAGCAGCCATCTTGAGGAGGCAGACTTTCGACTTGGTAGATCTTCTCATTGGAGAGATGGAGGAGGTCATTTTTGAGAGGGTTGGAGATCTGTTATCTCTTGAGGAGGATGGGCCTAGTGACAGAGGACCAGTACGAGGCTTTGCCTGAGGTGACCACCAGCTATGCACCTTGAGTCCCTAGGGGATCACAGTCAACCTCCAGCCAGCACACAAGAGAGGAGGAGCAGGAGTCACCGGTACTACACGAGCAGGCAGCTCAGCCAGAGACGGTGATTCCTGAGTCAGCCAGCAAAGGAGCACCTCCCCAGCCGATAGGTTCGCAGTCTAAGGACACTATCACTGTGACAGCACTTGCAGGACGGCTAGGAGTTTATTCAGAGTGTCTCAGAGGATAGATGCCAGATGATGGAAGTCATCAGGAGCCAGGCAGAGATTCAGAGGCAGCAGTCTTCACTTCTTACAGCTCTGATAACTCAGATGACGGAGCTGACGCAGAGGCAG
Source organism: Eleusine coracana subsp. coracana (assembly GCA_032690845.1). Lineage (NCBI taxonomy): Eukaryota > Viridiplantae > Streptophyta > Magnoliopsida > Poales > Poaceae > Eleusine > Eleusine coracana. The sequence goes on from CM064424.1 coordinate 20,980,369, forward strand.
GCCGGTCAGCAGCCATGACCTTCAATGTTACCTCAGTACCAGCAGTTACTGACTCAGCCTGGACCCTTCGCAGCCTTGATGACAGCTCAGTCATGTGGACTATCACTTTCAGGGATCTTACCGACAGGGGAGCAGGACAGACTTTCTCTTCAGCATAGCTCTCTCCCATGTCAGCTTTCTCTGTATCTGCACTATTCGTCTCACTGTCACACTCCTCTAGCTCGTAGATGGCAGGACACCCCGCTCACAGCACGTACCAGTTAGGAGTTTGTTCTCAGACATCGTGCACACTACTCCTGCAGACTCCTAGAACGCCCCAGAGAACGCTACAGCTTCAGCTCCACCTCTTACTGCCACTTTTAGCACTCTTACTTCTCAGGCAGCAGAGGATCTTGTCCGTGGAGGCTTCTCTCAGCAAGACGTGGCAGACCTCTTACTACTCCAGACTTCAGCTCAGGAGACTGCCACAGTCACTTATTGATTATCTTGTATGCCTATGTATGATATCATGATGATGAGTGCTTGTTCTTAATTCCTATGCATTGCCATGCTAATTTGTTGCATCTCATCATTCATGTCTTCCATTGCATGTCCTTATGCTTTCATTCAATATATTGCCATGACATGCATGCATGTTTTCATCTAGAGTATGCTTTTCACTCTTTTCCTTATATCTCTAGATGATGCTTGATTGAGTAGGACCTTATGCGTTTCTCTCATATGTTGTTATGGTTCCTCTCGATCTTTGTGTACCTTGTTGATCCCGGTTGTTTATTCATTGAAGTTTTGATTAAGTAGTGGTTGTCATTATTCACCAAAAAGAGGGAGATTGTAAGCTTCATGACCATTGATGATTGGATCCTTGAGGTATGGATGTTTTGGTGATAGATGACAACTATGAAATTGTGGGCTAACATCTACACAAGTGTTGTCTATGTAGGAATCATCTCTTAACTCTATTACAAATCATATAGATGATGGTTGCCTTGGCGATTGATGACAATGACCACAAGCATGAGGCTTGTGAACTTGATAGAGTCCAAGGGTTGATGAAGATGGATCAAAGCAGAGAACAAGCTATAGTGCAAGTGTTTGGAACACTTGAGTAGTTGTTAGGGCTTTGAGTCCATAGAAAAAACCAGACTATCAAGGGGGTCTAGGTCATTCTCTTAGGTCATGTCTAGTCGGTGATGTGCAAGGTTGCTCGGTGAAATTACAGGCACTAGGTGATAGTGGAGAAGCCAAGGAGCTGTTCGGGGAAGCCGGGAAACGAAGTCAAGCAAGGATGACAAATTTTAGCTTCTGGACAGAGGGGTCTGTAGAGACCGGACTATACGGTCACTATGGGGAGTTGTCCAAGACTTAGAGCAAGAAGCAGGACTCTCTCAGCAGGTGACTCTATACAGACCGGACGGTCCGGTCAGTAGGAGGGCAGGAACGGCAGAGGAGGTGCATTTCGTGAGGCTCCTGGACTGGAGAGAGAGAAAGTGGACCGGATAGTTCGGTCCAGTGACGGGACAGTCTGGTCAGTTCAGAAGATTGCCTGGATAGAGGAGGCCAATAGCTAGGGAGAGCCATTACAGAGTGACCGGACGGTCTGATCAGGCAGAGACTAGACAGTCTGGACAGTGTGTCCAGAAAGGCAATTTCGTGGAGCAATGGCTAGTTTGAGGTTGGGAGCCTATATAACTTCATTGTTGGGGTCCTGGAGACCTCTCTTGGCCAGTGGAATACCTGATTGCATTTGGTAAGGTCCAAGAGGAAAAGAGGAGAGCACTAGGAGGAGATATTGCATATCTTGAGAGTGCTAGAGAAGAGTAGCTTGAGCATCTTGCACATCTAAGCCTAGGGTGTCCTTGAGGGTGTGATCTAGATTGTTACTCTTGATGTATGGTGAGACCTAGACCGGTTAGGTGTCGGTGATCGAGCCTATCGTGGTCGGTTGTGAAGGTCGTCATATGTTTGTACACGGTTTGATCCCGCCGTTGAAAATGGCATCGCTAGTGAGCACCCGTGTCGGCTCGGGGAGTCCGGCAAGTTTTTGAGGGAGGCGAGCTTGAGCTTTGTGCAGCGGTGACGCACACCGTGTCTTCACTCGAGGAGTGATTGCGGGCTCATGGGAGAGAACTTCACTTGGTGGTGAGAGGGACCGGGACTCTGGCGGGAGTGGTCCAACAAGGATTAGGGGAAGGTGACATCCTTTCGAGACCTTGGGAAAAATCATGAGCATTCCTTGACCCTATCTTTACTATTCCGCATTTATGTGCTCTAGTGAGTAGGGTGACTTGTGGCTTGCATAGGCTAGTGTGATTGGCTTCCGCACTTTATCGTATCATGAACACTAGCATGTGTAGGGTCTCGACCTACTAAACTTGTTTAGGTTGCTTATCTTGTTAGACTTAAGTAGCGGAATTGAAGTATTTGGATTCATGAGCGGCTTACCTATTCACCCCCGCCCCCTCTCGGTACGCCTTCGGTCCTTACAATTGGTAGATCAGCTTTGATTCTTGTGCTTTCTTGCATTTCTCTCTGCTATGATTGAGCTTGAGCTAAGTTGTGTGGATGTGATGGTAATTTCTCATGCTTAGATTTTCTAGATGGCCTGTTATAGACTCATGTGAGCAACTTGCTAACCTTAAAGGTAAACTTAGCTTCTTATGAACCTTATGAACTAATCTTGCTAAAACTTTCTCACCATGTGTACAATTGCTTTTATCCTTATTGAAACTTGCATTGAGGCTTGTCTAGAGGATATCTTGGCCTTGGCACCTTGTGTTTGCGAAACGGAAGGCTTTGCAAATGTTTAGCTCATGATGGGACATTGTGGGAACGTGTGTTCCTTTTGCTGAAAAGGCATGCTCTTTTGTCTTGTGAATAAATCATGGATAATCTACTAAGTGCTTTTGATCGAGAATAATTCTAAAATGCTAAATCCAAACATTGTGACTTGATGCCTTGGGGTGTTTGCCGTACCCAGTCGTGCGACCCTCCATATGGATAAGAGGACACATGAGGATAAACAATAAACACTTGATCAATTGAGTCTCTGTTGCATATGTGAGCATTTGTGAATCTTATTTCTGCGAATGCTTGTTGCCCTAGTTGAGATTGAAACTGGCTAGATTCTTCTGATTCATTTGATGCTTGTTTTGCCTTGGATGGGAGTACTTACACATGTGGTGGCAGATTTTCTCATGATAAGCAAATTTGATTCTATCTAAGCTAGTCAATCTTTCTGCTTAGCTTGTGTAGCTCTTGGTGTTTTACCTTGCTACCTATTTTTTATCTTTGTATGGTTGTGAGTTATTGCTTTTACACTTCATGGCTCTATGTTTATGGGTAGCAAAGTTAAATGCCTGTTTGCATAATTATTAAAGCTCCTTAGGTTTTTATTTTTATGTTTTGCATGTTTGCTTGTTCTTTTACCTCTTTGATGAGTTCATTGCCAAAGGGGGAGAAAATACTGGGTCAATGCACAAATTATGCTAAGAAACTTAAAATGATCCATTTTGCACTACATGAAACACCTACCACAAGTTGAGGGGGAGCATATCATGATCTTGAACGTTTTCTTGCACTTTTCACATTCTTTGCGTCTCAAGTCACTTTCTTTACCAACTCTTGGTTTTGTGATCCCTACGCTGCTAGATGGCTTGTTTTCACCTTATCTTTGGATTTGGCCATTTGGATGAGCTTATTCGGTGTTGCATTTCACTCTCTAATCTTTGTGCAATTCAGGTTGTCAATGTACTCATCAAGGGAGAGATTGAGAAACCATGGGGATATGTGCCATGGTTTGCAATATATGTGATGAGTAATTGACTTGAGCGGATTTGGTGTCTGAGTTGAAATACGGGAATCCGGGGATTGCATGTGTGTGTGCATGATTATGGTTTCGACTAATCGGAGAGGTATTTGTGATGTTGTAGGAGTTGGGAAATGTGTTTGCTTGTCTCATGATATATAGGTCACTGGAGTCAACTTGGCGGTCAACGGCGAGAGGATTAGGCACAAGTAGAGGACATGGGGCCGGACGATCGGGATGCCGGGTGGAGTCAAGGGTGATCCACACCGTACACGTGGAGAGGCAAGAAGCACAGACGCGTGTTGACCAAGTCAAGGCAAACGGGATGCCGGTACAAGTGACAAGGGGGCCCGATGGACAGGGACTGGGAGAGACTTGCCGGTGGTCAGGATCGTGGGACAAGGTGACACATGTCAACATCAAGAAGTCACACTTTGAGAAGCGTGCAAGGCGGTTTCTCGGTTCGGGCCTCAAAATTGGTGGTGGTGGTTGGTGGTGCACGTGGCCCATCATAGAGGACCAGTCATCAGAGGAGGATCGGTTAGGGACTGAGATGCTACCTTGCCAGGAAGGGCAAGGATAGACTGTTTGTGCCACAACATTACACGTTGTATCCAGTGAAAGGACCGAGTGACCGAGAGGGGGGGGCGTGAATCGGGAACTCGCACTATGTACCAAATTCGCCAAATCCTAAAACCGATCACTCAAAACAACTCTTACACAATCCTAGTAGTGATCACACTAGCAAGATAATGAACCTATGAAAGGAACAACAAGCTAAGCGTACTAGTGGATCACACAAAGGCAATACAACTCCTATGCAAGCGAGTTACCAAAGATACGCGGAAACAAACAACTAGCTAGCAAGGAGTTCTACTCAAGCAAAGCTACTAGATCAACAAGCATATAGAAAGCATACAAGCATGAGTAGCACAATACATACAAGGGTGATCAATCAAGCCAAAGCAACTCCTATACATGCTAGTGATCAAGTATGAAGACTAAGCACTACTAGCAAGTAAAGAAGCCTATTCATGCAAGTCTACAAGGTAGTCAACTAGAGCAAGGTAAGCACACAAGCATGAATAGCACGGTATGCAAATGCGGAAAGTAAAGCATCATAGTAAGGAGTAGAGTAAGAGATGGCTCATGATTTTCTCCCGAGGACTCGGAAGGATGGCGTCTTCCCCTAATCCTCATTAGACCACTCCTGTCGGAGTCCCAGTCCCTCCCGCCACCAAGTGGAGTTCTCACCCACGAGCCCGCAATCACTCCTCGAGTGAAGACATGGTATGTGTCACCGCTGCACAAAGCACAATCTCGCCTCCCTCGAGAACTTGCCGAACTCCCCGAGCCGGCACGGGCGCTCACTAGCGATGCCCCTTCCAACGGCGGGCTCAAACCGTGTACAAACGTGTGACGGCCTTCACAACCGATCATGAAAGGCTCGATCACCGACACCTGACCGGTCTAGGTCTCACCATAGACCAAGAGTAACAATCTAGATCACACCCTCAAGAACACCCTAGCCTTAGATGTGCAAGATTCTCAAGCTACTCTTCTCTAGCACTCTCAAGATATGCAATATCTTCTCCTAGTGCTCTCCTCTTTTCCTCTTAGACCTTACCAAATGCTCTCAGGTATTCCACTAGCCAAGAGAGGTCTCCAACCTCAAACTAGTCGTTGCTCCACAAAATCAGCTTCCTGGGCACACTAACCGGACAGTCCGGTCAGTGCAACTCGATGCACAACTGGCTCTACCCCTGCTGAAACTCCAACTGACCGGACAGTCCGGTCACTGGACCGGACCGTCTGGTCCACTTTCTCTCTCCATTCCAGGAGCCACCGCAAAATGGACCTCTTCTGCCTCCCTGCACTCCTACTGATCGGACTGTCTGGTCAGCAGACCAGACCACCTGGTCTGTATGGAGTCTCCTGCTGACAGAGTCCTGCTCCTCGCGCTAAGTCCTGGAAAACTCCCTATAGTGACCGTACAGTCCGGTCTCCACTGACCCCTCTGTCCGGTCTCTATGTCCAGAAGCTGAAACTTGTCGTGCTCACTTGACTTTGTTTCCCGGCTTCTTCGAACAGCTCCTTAGCTTCTCCACTGTCACCTACTGCTTGTGATTACACCGAGCAACCTTGCACATCACCGACTAGACATGACCTAAGAGAATGACCTAGACCCCCTTGATAGTCCAGTTTTTCCTATGGACTCAAAGCCCTAACAACTACTCAAGTGTTCCAAACACTTGCACCATAGCTTGTTCTCCGCTTTGATCCATCTCCATCAATCCTTGGACTCCATCAAGTTCACAAACCTCCATGCTTGCGGTCATTGTCATCCATTGCTAAGGACGCCATAGACAATCATCATAAGATAGAAAGGGTTTCCTACATTAACAACACTTGTGTAGATATTAGTCATATTTCATGTTTGTCATGCATCACCAAAACTCCATACCTCGGGGTGACCTCAATGGTCATGATCCTTACATCCAGCCATGAGGAGAGCCACATGCACTAACATGGAGTAGTACTTCACGTACTTGTTGGGGCTAGCAGAGCTAGTTACTGCTCCATACAGGTATAGAGAGGACATCGTCCTAGAGTTCTATGCTACACTGTGGGTAGCCAGAGACCGCTCACAAATCTGGTTCCTATTCAAAGGACAACCATAGTGTGTGACCAGGGGGATCTTATAGCCAGCTTTGGACTTCTTGTTTCAGATTTCTAGTTGTATAGGAGTGCCTACCCGACCCTTGCTCCACCCCGCAGACCATAGGGAGGGACGCTACCTCCAGACAAGATGGTGTTAGTTGCCTTTCCACCACCACACACTCTAGGGTTTGACAGACGCCCTGCTAGGCTCACAGTAGAGGCGAAGGTGGTTAAAGCGATAGTCACCAGGACTATCATTCCTAAGTCTAGATAAAGAGAGGAGTTCATACTTCTACACTAGTGGGCAGTGGCAGCCATACTGAGGAGATAGCCATTTGATTTGACTTATTTGTTGATTGGTGAGATGGAGGAGGTTATCTCTGAGAAGGTAGGAGGATGTCACTTAGTCTATGCTGCTTACATCTGTTATCCTTTGAGGAGGATGGGACTAGTAACAGAGGAGCAATACGACATATTCCCTGAGGTGACTAGTAGCTACTCACCTCGAGTCCCCAGGCGATCGCAGTCAGCCTCGAGTCAACAGACGGGAGAGGAGGAGTGGGAGTCACCACGAGTCACTCATGAGCAGGCAGCTCATCCAGAGACGGTGGTTCCTGAGTCAACCAGCACAGGAGCACCTCCCCAGCCTACAGGGACAGAGTTAGAGGACACTATCACTATAGAAGCACTCGTAGGACACCTGAGTGAGTTCATTTAGAGCACAGCTGACGATAGATGTTAGATGATGGAGGTCATCAGGGGACAGGCAAAGCTTCAAAGATAGCAGATGGCACTGGTGACCACATTGATGACATAGATGGCTAAGTTTACTCAGAGACAGACTAGCTAGAAGCCAGGACCCTCAGTACTTCCATAGTTTTAGTAGCTGTAGATGCGGCCAGGCCCCTACATTGCCATGATGATAGCCCAATCTAGCGGGTTATCACACTCAGGGGTGTTACCGGTAGGGGGAGCAGGACAGACTCACTCACCAGCTCAGTTCTCTCCCGTGTCCAACTTCTCAATGTCTGCGTTGTTCACTTCACCGACTCACTCTTCTACTTCGTAGATGGCAGGACCTTCCACCTCTCAGCAGCTACCAGCCAGGAGTTTGTTTTCTAAGATAGTGCACACCACACGTACAGACTCTTAGACAGCCCCAGAGTCAGCTATAGCTTCACCCCCCTTCTGCTACAGACACCCCTCTAGTCACACCTGAGGTAGCAGAGGATCTTGTCCACCGAGGTTTCACTCCGGAGGATATGGATGACCTTGCCCTTCTTCAGGCGATAGTTCCTGATGAGACATCAACAGTCCCACCAGCAAGGCAGGACAGAGGGTCTGAGTCACCTATAGACCTTGAGTTATTTGAGCAGTTGGATGCTCGGGTGGCACGGGCTCAGGGAGAGCAGCAAGATCCAGTACAAGAGCAACCAGGAGCAGAGCCTTCAGGGGACGTTGCTGCACCACCTCCTTCGACCACGAGCGCATAGATGTTCACCTTTTCCCACTTTTTGATGCTTGTTGCCAAAGGGGGAGAAGTATGTTATAGGTCTAGGGGGAGTTGGAGTGTGATCCTGTGTGATCGAGAGTCACTAGCATGTATCTAGGGGGAGCATACGTGTACATTGGTTTTTGGAGATAGATACATTTGGATCTTATTTTGATGGTTTTATCGATGTTCGTAGATTTTGATGAGTCATGGTTTTCCATTCTCTTGTGTTTGACTCATCTTGATCTCACTTGGTTTATTTTCATACGCAGTGCCTTGTCTTTCTTTATTTATCTCGTATGCTTGTGTATGATTCCATGATGATGATTTTTTGTTCTTAATTCCTATGCATTGCCATGCTATCCTGATTGTATATCATCATTCATGTCTTGTATTGCATGTTCTTAAGCTTTACTAAATATCCTCACATGACATGCATGCATATCATCTAGAGTATGCTCTTCTTTCTTATTCCTATTAGCTCTTGATGATGCCTGATTGAGTAGGATTGTGTTTATTCATTGCTTATGCTTTTTAGATTCCTCTCGATCATTGTGTAACTTTTTAGTCATGTTGTTTTATGATAAAGATTATGATAAGTAGTGGTTGTCATCAATCACCAAAAAGGGAGATATTATAACCTTCATGACCATTGATTATTAGATCCCCAAGGTATGAATGTTTTGGTGATAGATGACAACTATGAAATTGCGGGCTAATATCTACATGAGTGTTGTCTATGCAGAAATCATCTCTAAACTTATAAATCATATGGATGATGGTTTCATTGCCATGGTGATTAATGACAATGACCACAAACATAGAGGCTTATGAGCTTGATGGAGTCCAAGAGTTGATGGAGATGGATCAAACCTAAGGATAAGCTATGAAGCAAGTTTTGGGAACACTTGTCTAGTTGTTAGGGCTTTGAGTCCATAGGAAAAACCGGACTATCAAGGGGGTCTAGGTCATGTCTCTTAGGTCACACTAGTTGGTAATGTGCATGGATGCTCAGTGGAATCACAGGCACTAGGTGACAGTGGAGAAGCCAAGGAGCTATTCGGAGAAGCCGAGAAACGAAGTCAAGCGAGGACGAGGAGTTTCAGCTTCTAGACGTAGTGACCGGACAGAGGGGTCAGTGGTGACCGAATTGTATGGTCACTAGGAGGAATTGTCTAGGACTTTCAGCGAGGAGCGAGGAATCTATTAGGTCTGGAAGCCCTAGAGACCAGACGGTATGATCTAGAACCGCACGGTCTGGTCAGTGGGGTTGAGACTTGGGCAGAGAGGAAGCTGCATAGGAATTTTTCTAGACTGGAGAGAGAAGCGGACCAAATGGTCTGGTCAACTGACTGTACGGTCCGGTTAGTATGAAGATCAACAGGGGCAGAGCCGTTGGTGCTGAGGATTGTAGTGACCAGACGGTCCGGTCAGGCAGTGATCGGACAGTCCGATCAGTATGCCCGAGAGCTGATTTCGTGGAGCAACGGTTAGTTGGAGGTTAGAAGCCTATATAACTTTGTTGTTGGGGTCTCGGAGACCACTCTTGGCTAGTGGAATTGCTTGGGGCATTTAGTGAGAGCTAAGAGGCAAAGAGGAGAGTACTAGGAGAAGATATTGCATATCTTGAGAGTGCTAGTGAGAGTAACTTGAGCATTGATGCACATATAAGGCTAAGGTGTCCTTGAGTGTGTGATCTAGGTTCTTACTCTTAGTCTATGGTGAGACCTAGATCGGTCAGGTATCGGTGATCGAGCCTATCATGATCGGTTGTGAAGGTCGTCACATGTTTGTACACGGTTCTGGTGAAAAGGGCATTAATAGTGAGTACCCGTGTCGGTTCTGGGAGTTCGACAAGTTCTCAAGGGAGGCGAGTTTGTGCCTAGGTGACAGCGGTGACGCGCACTGTGTCTTCTTTCCGGGAGTGATTGCCGATTCACCCTCCCCCCCCCCCCCCCTCGGTACGCGTTCGGTCCTTACACTATCATCAATTTTAAAACATAGAGAGAATAATTTAATTAACCAATTTTAAATATAATTAATAAATTGTATTTGAGAGCTCCTTCTCTATGTTACAAAGTTTGAGTCAACCAATCCCCAACTATGCCCCCTTCTCCCATAAGAACTATTAAGAGATTACAAGATTCTAAATATGACATCATAAAGTCAAGCTCATATAAGACATTTCTCTAATTATTGTTTCAAACATGCCCTTCAAACATAAAGCCATATTTAAAATCTCATATGAATTTAGTTTATCATAACATTGTGCCTTGTTGCCAAACATGGAGTTGCAAAGGAGTGTCACGTTATTCTCACCAATCGGTAGTGGCTACATATTTTTTACATTGCGTGTGCAAATGATTTGATAGAACACGAACCACAAAATGCATGTGTTTGCATTGCATTCAGATGAAATGAAATTTTATATTTTTATGCTCAAATAAATCTAATGTATGTAGTACATAGAGTATACTATATGTAATATCTATACTAATCTGTGTTTTGTTTTATAATAAAAAATAATAAGTCTATCTTTTGCACACCCTTGATCATCACTTTGTCACACACTCATATATAGTTGGGTGGATGAACCCTTAGATTTATTCTTGAGGATCTATTTACAAATCATTAAAGTGTGTAAGATTTATGGCTGCTCTAACAGAAACTTTATAGGCTTCAACTTAATTTATTCAAGTACAAAATATTTTTATTCATTTTTTTGCACATGCATACTGAAAAGCATGTTATATCAATAAATGTGATAAATGGAAGTGACATGCCAATCTGGGTTTCTAATAAGGACATTACTATAAGTGAATGGACAGTGAAGCATCGCGTTAGCTTTCAACATTCGACGAAAAGATAATTATGTCACTCCAAAACCACTACCACCTTGTGATTGCAATTCATCCTGATGAGGATATCACCATACTGGATACGCGCATATCATGGTCTTCCCCAAGTTACAAGTCGTCACCAACTCGGTCGCCGCGTTCGTCTCGGATTCAGCCGACACCCCTTCACGGTTTTGATGATATCTCCCACATTCGACGTCCAAACGAGGCGTTCTTTGATGCGTTGGAAAGAGGACGACGACGCCGTCGTTTTGGTTCTGGTCCTAGCTCTAGAAGGGTCGTGAGTCATAATATGTGACCATGACAAGGTGCTGTGCCACCTATTTTGGCCCAACTTGGCCATGTATTGTGTCGGGCCTTAAGCCCATGTTGTGGGCGCCCCCCCCCTCTGGTCGCCCCCAACCTTAGAACATTTTTGTTTCCTACATAAACTCAGTAGCCGCCGTCTTTTAGTTTGGGGTTTTGTTTAGTTCAGTTTTTCAGAGAGAAACTTGATCGAATTATTGTAACTGTGGCGACAAGTCCTTTTATAGTAATCCAGGGCCCCTGTTCTTGTTCTACACCACTGTGGCGATTAGTCCTTTTGTGATCAGAACTTGAACCTTTTCTTGTGATTCACTTCATCCATATTTGCAATTTCAGATTGCGTGTTTATCATCTCTTGCTTGTGTTCTCGATTTCACTTGCAGGAACAATCAAGTTGTGCTTGGTGTAACGGTTGCGGGGTTGGATCGTGTTTGATTCACGTCGGGTCGTCGACGTCGAGTTCCCCAAATTCGAGTTTATCCCCTTACCTCTCGGAAGATCGGACCATATTTACATCACATCCAGATTGCAATATGATTATCTATGCTTTTGGCTGGGATTGCACACTAACGGTATATGAGCATCGATGTCTATTGACATTTGTTTCCTTCAAATAATGCTTTGATTCTTACATGAGCTGGGCCTTCACTTAAATGCATCATCTGGGTAAATTAACTTGAATTTGGTGGTTGGGTTTTCTGCGTCACCATTCTTAGTGAATGTAGTCTGTTTATTTTGTTGAATGGCATTTTTTCAATGCTTGCGTGTTGCACATATGGAACATTGCTACCCTCAGTTGCTGGAGAGATGCCACAACTTTGTTGTGAAACTTAGTATGTGTTCAAGGCTCGACTTTAGATCTTTAAACTTTTTTAATTTTTGTGTGCTATTGGTAGTGTATCCACCCACCAATTTTGGATGCTTGCTCTTAGCCACACTGCTTGATCACTAGTATATTTGACTAGTGATTGTGAAATGTTATTTCTCTGTGTGTTTAATATCCAAAACTGAATTTGCTAAATGATAGTAATTTCTTTCTCTTAAGTTTTTTTTTTGCAAGGATTCTTTCTCTTATAAGTTAATATACATTCAGTCTGTCGTGTGCAGAATCAGTGCTCATACACAGGAAATGATATGACCTTTTACAAAGGCCTTATTGATTGCTACTATTTTGAAACAAAAATGAGAAAAATCATACACAGTAGTAGGTGAGTAGGGCCTTAAGGGAATCCATCCACAGAAACATGAGGAGGAAATGATGGAAAGAAGGAGAGGAGAAATGAAGCAAGTGAGTTAATTGCTTGTACAAAATCAACCCTAAACTTTCAAACAACTCCAAAGGGAAATACGACAACCGAGTTGATTCTCGTCTTGGAACGAAAAATCGATAATCTGCCAAACCAACCAGCCCATGGCTTTCAGCCTTTCACTCTCATGTCGCCCCAGTCTCCAGTGCAATTTGCGAGTCTCGAGCCCGATCCGGTCCAGGGTCCACACTGCACTCCGAAAAATCCTGCGCTCCTATATCGGTATATCCCCTTCCCTCGAATGGAAGCTGCACCCCACCCGCGGCAGCACCACCGGCGCCGCCGGCACCGGGACGCCTAAATGCGCCGCCCTCTCGCCGCCGCGGCCGCCTTCCGCCTCCGCCTCCGCCTCCTCTCCTCAACCTCCTCCTCCTCCGCCCCGCCGCGACTTCCCTCGCGCTACCCCCACTTCCTCCTCTCCTCCCGCCGCGACGACGACGAGGGCCCGTCGTCGCCCCCGCCGCCGCCTTCCTCCGCCTTCTCGGCCCACCGTATCCTCACCTCCGCGTCCGGCGCCGCGGGGCTTCTCGGCCTCCGAGGCGGGTGGCGGGGGCTCCCTCCCGCGGCCTCCCGCCCCTCAGGCGCCGCCGTCACCGACGCCCCGCCCGTGCGGCTCGCCATCTCCCGCAGTAAGGAAAAAAAAAAAAACCGGATCGGTCTCATTTTCTGTCCTCCTTGTCCTACGTCTGTTGTTTGATCGGTAGGTTAAGTACCTGGCTGTTGTGATGGTGATGCTGCTTTGGTGCAGACTATTCTCTGCGTGTGGGCACGGTCAAGAAGGCACAGCCGCATTACAACGATGACCACAAGTGATCCCCTTATTCCTTTCTCTTTTAGAACATTGCATATCCAGGGACATGTTGTTAACTGATTTGCCAAGTTTTGTGTTCTGGTGTATTAGAATATATTGCTTGATTCTTATGCAAAACCTTGCGAGTTAAAGGGTTCACCACATCACACACACCTATTTCAGATAAACTGGGGAAAGGGGCAGTGGTGTTTATGCTGTGCGCTATGTTGGAGCAGAAATTTTGCTGCCTCTCTCTATGCTATGGCCGGAGATATTTCTGTTATTCTAACTTAACAAGGATCAGTATGTTGTGGGGAGTGAGAGGCATTAGATGATCTGAGATATAGAGAATAGGATTCTTGCTTACAAAGGATATCCTATATTTTTTTTACTCCAGCATTGCAGTATAAACAGAACAATGCCACCATGTCCTTACTGCATTTAACTTGTACGGTTATCTGTTGATGAACAATTTTTTAATGCAATTGCTAATAATGGAATATGACCTCAGCCATCGAGCGGTTAACACAGCACTTTGGTGTAATTTCCTCGTCTTCTCACTCAAGTTTGGTGTGTGGATTGCCACATCAAGTCATGTTATGCTAGCTGAGATGGTTCATTCAGTTGCAGACTTCGCTAACCAAGTAATGCTTTCCTTTACAATGGCAGTTTATATGCTTATACCTTTCTTTTCTAATTCGTGATCAGGAACTAATAATACAAGGACTATTCATCAATTTTCAGGCTCTTCTTGCATATGGTTTGAGGAGCTCAAGACGTGCTCCAGATGCAATACACCCGTATGTCTAGATAGTTATTTTGGAATGCATTCTTTGTCATCAAATAAAAAAAGAATTTTCTTTACTCTGCCTTTTGTGCTCATTAAATTCATTCCATTTATGGAAGAAACCCACTCCTTTTCTTTTAAGTTGAATACCATGGACTGAATAATAGAAACAAAGCTTGCTATTAGTTATTGTGCTAATGCTAATTAAACATTAGTCATTGGAAAACAAGCTTCAGATTTATAAGATGCATCATAAGATGTAATAATGGTTTATATTCAGACAAGTGTTATTCCTAACCTAAGCTCCTTTTCAGCTATGGATATTCTAAGGAAAGATTTGTATGGTCCTTGATATCTGCGGTTGGGATATTTTGCTTGGGTTCAGGTGCTACCATTGTGCACGGAGTTCAAAATTTATGGAATTCCCATGTATGGTGCCAAATTGCCATTTGGTTCTCATTGCAACGTTCCGTTTTATTATCAAATGTTACCCACATACAATGGTCATATACTTTTGTTTTGACAGCCCCCAGAAAACATTCATTATGCTGCATTAGTGCTTGGTGGGTCATTCCTAATTGAAGGTATCATTCGCTTTCTGCTCCTTCTCCTACCCATATCATTTGTCTTTTTTGCTATACATAAATTGGGAAACCCTGCTGTCTTTTAGGTGCTTCACTGCTTGTTGCTATAAAGGCCGTTAAGAAAGGTGCAGAAGCAGAAGGGATGAGTATAAGGGATTATATCTGGCGTGGTCATGATCCAACTTCAGTTGCTGTCATGACTGAAGTGAGTAATGTGACTTCCTAAAATTTTTTTCCAATTTGTAGTTGAATAGCTTAATCCTACCGATTTTCTCTTGTGTCATAGTGCCATGCCTGATGGTTATTTAAGTTTAAAAGGGACTCTTATCTGATATTGTCATCTTATTTGGATTTCTTATTCATTTACCATTCATTTCCTACCACATTTTTTTGTTGCCTTTTAATGATCTTCAATCCCACATTGTCCTACAGGATGGTGCTGCTGTTATAGGCCTTGTAATTGCTGGAGCATCTTTAGTGGCTGTACAAATGACAGGAAATGCTATATATGATTCGGTTGGTTCGATCATTGTCGGGAACCTACTAGGAATGGTATGCTTTTTCCTGCACGTTTACCTATATTGGCTCATATTTATTCTTTTTACTAAACATCTGCATGAATAAATTGGTGCACATATGCACAAACTCAATCTTGCTCAGATACAATCTGATCGGGCCAAGTGGGATGTGGGAAATTCCTTCACCCCTTTTAGTCGATTTAGTCCTAATCTGACATGGTGAAATTGAAATAAAAAGCTGCAGAACTGGGTTAGTGAATACCTACCTCTCACTTGGGCCAACCAGATTGGTACTGGCAATCAAGCTTGTTTGTACATATGTTCGCTAATACACTCCTGTGCACCTGACACTTAATACTGATGTGAATGCAAAATTCCTCTGTTCTTTTGTCTATGTAATGCTGAGCCACTTTGGAGTCTCGACTTCATTACACTAAGGGTGTGTTTGGTTGGGCTGTGGCTGTGAAAAAAACTGTTGTAGGCTGTGAGCTTTGGAAAAGCTGCTGTGAGATATCCACAGCTGAAAGCCGTTTGGCTGAAAAAGCTGTTGTAAGCTATCAGCTTTGAAAAAGTTGAAATTCTCTTAACTGTTAGTTTTTTTTTTCTAAAACATCAAAGACACAAAAATAATATAATTAATTACAAGTTATTATGAGGGCATATCGTGGCAGAAGGTGGTACCTCTCTGTTCCATCCCGTGTTTGAAAGCCTGATAATGAAGCTGTCATTATGTGGGCACTATGCATGTGGCAGTTTTTGGATGGTGTTTAGATCTTGTTTTTTCAATTTAAAACCTATTTTGGTTTTATGGGGTATAAAACTAGGGCAAAAGGCATTGTAAAAATCATAACTGGAAGACTGAAAATAAAAAAAGTGAAATACTCCCTCTGGTTTTAAAATGATGTCGTCGGCTAGTGCAAATTAAAACTAGGGCAAAAGGCATTGCAAAAATCATAACTGGAAGACTGAAAATAAAAAAAAGTGAAATACTCCCTCCTGTCTAGCCGGCGACATCATTTTAAAACCAGAGGGAGTAAGAATTTAGCCAAATATTTTCATTTGTGGTGAAGACTGGCAAAAATATATATTTCTGTGAAGTTCAACATAGCTTTTTATTCAAGTGTAAGCTGCTTCTATTTATTTTTCACTCTGGCTAATATTTGCACATCTCATTTGAAGGCTATTCTTCATGCTGGCTATATTTGGTCTGTTCATGTTCATAAATAGATGTTTAATATCTCTGCTCTTTTTGTAGGTTGCTATTTTTCTTATTCAGAGGAACAGAGATGCTTTAATTGGCCGGGCTATTGATGATCATGACATGCAGAGGGTTCTTGAATTTCTGAAGGCTGATCCGGTAAGCTTTTCGGCCATGTAATTTCAGAAATTAATGTGAACTTTGCCATGAAGCTAATTTCCTTGCTCTTGTAGGTTGTAGATTCTCTTTATGATTGCAAAAGTGAGGTCATTGGACCAGGATTTTTCAGATTCAAAGCAGAAATTGGTACAACCCTCACATCCTGCCATTCTTCTTGAAGCTATTACTTCATTGTCATAACTTTCAGTTAGTGTGGTGATAACATGTTGAAACATGGGCTGTGATGTCACAGTAGTGTGTACCCATTGCTCCTAATTCCAAAAGTCATCATACCCACTATGTTTTTAATATAAATGGTGTTGATTTTGCAATTATGCTATGGCTCACTCTCTCTGGTCTGGAATTCTTGTTTCAGACACGGAGAATGAGCTAGAAACAAACTATTCATTCATGTCTGAACATCAGTAGTGAAAAAATAGGGAGTAGCATGTCTGAACGTCAGCTTTACATCTGTTGTTCAAAACAAAGACTAGTAGCAAAACCTGAACCTTGACCTTTTCTTCTAGCAATAGGCAACAAAACATCTAACATCATTTTAAAAATATCACTATGGCTATTGCATTACTGGTTCTTTGAAGTAAAATAATGAAGCAAACTAATTTGTTTTCTTGAATTCATTTTCTGAACAAAGATTACACAGTTTTTTTAGGCTGATTATGCTTTCATTTGCAATGGACAATTCCCTGCATATGCATGTCTGCTGGGGCAGGCATTACTAGAGTTTAGAGCGCCTGCATCAGTTCCCAATAAGCCTTCCCTAAAACTGAATTTTGGGTGTGGATTAGGGATGCAAGTTCTCACTTTTTTGGTTATGGTTGGATCCAAGAACTGCCTGAAGTGAAGTAAAAATTCACCCCACCTTCAAGACAATCATGCAATTAAACTAAGGTGCTGACCCATAACTACCCAATGGCACCCACTTGCATCCCTGGTGTGGAGCAAAAATCCTCTATAGTTCCTAAAATGCATGTGCAATATTTTGGCCAATCCAAAACCGGTGCTGAATGTAGCCTAATATGACAAGGTCTACATGTACCCAATTCATCAATCCCAACATTCCAGCACCAAAGTCAATTTAGCGCATCTCCAACAATTCCCAAAATGCATCCCAGCAAGTACACTCACTGATAGCTGGCACATCAGGCATTGTTTTTTTGTTTTTGGAAATTGATTATTTGGAACAGTTGTGGAGGGGGTATATCTGTTTACTCCCAATAGTTTATGGCAAGGCCGCAAGGCCCAAAAGCAGTTTTTTGGGAGGCTATTTGTGGCATAGTTGGAGATACCCTTACGGGGTAAGGACAAGGGGACAGGTGGATGGTGCTTCATTTCTGTTGACCTCCTTACCTTGATTAATTGTTATGAAACATTGTCTCTCAGTGAATATTTTTATGAGTTTTTTACCTAATTTGTATCCAGTCCTAATTTTCTCTATAGGAAAAAATATCTTCTAAATTTCTTTTGTGATAATATTTGGTTATAATTTCTTTGGCCTCATCTCACAGATTTCAATGGAGTTGTTCTTGTGCAAAATTATTTGGAACGGACTGGACGTGGAACATGGGCAAAACAGGTGTTTTTTCTCTCAAAAATGTTATCCACAATGAATAGTCAATGAGCTTTCAGTATTTCTATTCTTCTGCTGGGAATGTAGTGAAATAATTGTTACTTCTTTTAAGTTCTGGGTTATTAAAATTTAAAATATTATGGTCAAATGTAGCTAAAATTTCAGCTGTCAGCGATTGATGTTTGACCAGCATGCTGATATTATCCTGTCTTTTTGTCAACGTTGAACTAACAAGTCTCTTGCTGATTAAGAAGTATGAATTACCCAATTAGGAACATTATCTCTCTTAAGTTCTATGAAGTTGCATGCACTTTCACATGAGCCCGAATAATCTGCAATGGAAAGATATGAACAAAAGTAGGTTATGTCCATTCTTTATCACGTGACTGTTGCTTGGCATTTTTGAAAAGGTTGGAACTAATGTTCTAAAACATAGGAAAACTAAAACACTTTGTTTTCTTCGATTTTGTATTATTTTTCTTTTTATTTTTACAGTTCCGGGAGGCTGCGCAGTCCAAAAATGATGCACATTTACTAAGGGTCATGGCTAACTATGGTATGTATGTGCGCTCTATAGTTGGATCTATGCTTGATACCTTTGTCTGAATTCCGAAACATTTGCTTCAACAGGTGAGGATGTTGTTGATGCACTGGGGTATGAAGTGGACCGGCTGGAGTCAGAGATCAAGAAGATTGTGCCAGGTATTAAACATGTTGACATTGAAGCACATAACCCAGAAGCGCTTTCTCTGACTAGCAAAGGTTTTGTATTACATTGTGTTGACTGATCACACTAGCGATCAATGCCATTTGATTGTTTCATTTAGACATTTGGATAATCTCCCCTAGAATGTGTTTCTATGTGTTGTCAAAGTGAAAATTGGATGGTTGTAATTTGTAGCAGAGAAAAAGATATTGTAGTTGAAGGTAGTACATGCTCTTATCTGACATGAGAACATGGGATGCATGGTTTCTTTAGAAGATGGCTGCTGATGAAGATACAACTTGAGCTATTTGATCGCATGCTTGCTCCAACATCACCAGACCTATCTACCTAATTAGAGCAGAATGAGCTATTATTTTGTAGAGAAGCCTTCGTTGTGGTAGTGATGATGCCGGTTCAATCCTGAATACAAAAGGCTTCATGCATTAGAACCGCAAAGTAACCTGTCATAGTGGCTAGACTAGCCCAAGTTCTTGTTTTGGATCGTATACTACTAGAGCATTTTGAGTCGTATCCATACGACAACCCTTCCATCGTCCAATAGCATCAACGGATATGGGAAGGTAAGACGATGCTCTTCCAATCTGGTTCATATCCCAAACTGTACTGTTTGACCCAAAGCCCATCTGCGTCCTCGAGGAACCAAAGATCCATAGAACTAGCATGACAGCTGTGACCAACGACCATCTAACACGGCAAATTGAAGATAGTTCCAGCATTTTCTGCCTGTGAGCTTCCTGGTGGTGTTTGGCGCCCCCTTGAGGCCTGGAGAGTCAACGCTTTCCATAACTCGGTTGTCAGGTCGAATGACTACACCATCTGGGTCGATAATGTACGCCGAAGGGACAGCCGACCAAGAACTACACGATTCCGCCAACAGTTCCTGCTGCTCTAATTTGTTCATCCTCCACTTTTCCTCGGCAGCATCATGCAGTGGCGGACATAGATTTGTATCATGTGGTATGTCATAAATAATTGTTTTAAAAAATATTAATGTTAAAAATTAAATTGATGACCTTTAAATATTTGAACTATGACAGATAAACCAGTTAAGCTATGTTTGTTTCTACAAGTTTACTTAACAAGTTATTCTTTTAATACTCACTCTATACTGTTTGTATATTAATATTTAGCTTATCTAAAATATACCATGACATATATGATATATCCGTACTGGTAGCAATGCCACCTCTGTCTCCAAGCGTTATGATTATGACTTCACATTGTTGGTCATATGCTCTCCGGTCGTGAGGTCACAGTGGACGGGACGCAGACTACCTCAGATTGTGAAGACGTCGTTAACCGGGTTGAGGACATAGGATTGACAATTATTTTTTTAGGCACAAATCAGGTTGAGCTGGTCGCTTAGTTGGTAGCCGCAGTAAGTGTATCTCCTTATGTTGTCGCCGTTGGAGAACTCGAAGAATTGGATTGATGTGGTGCCAGTCATAACGGAGGCTTATTAGGCCAGTCTTAATAAATTCTTGCATCGTAGAATTTTCAAGTGACACATTAATTTTAAGATCTTAATATGTGAAATAAAATCATATCTCTCAACGCCTAATTTCGTATCGTAGTTTCATAGGTTTATTAAAATGTTGAATTGTTGTCAGATGATCATGAGTGTTTGGTTGAGATGAAAGGAAAGACTTTCAGTCCAGTTTCATTTGGCTTTTATTATGTTGAAAATAGTGACCAAATCTTTTTATGGAGATGAAAGATATGTGTAAGGATCGAGGAATACTAAGAGGGGGAGGGGGTTTGAATTGGACCAAAATACAGACCATCAACTCAAACCTCACTAACCGATTATGCACACTTCACAACCGACAAGTCTTATACAGTTCTACCGAGCCAAGACCCTAACAATTCTAGTAGAATGATGCAATGCAAGCAGTGCTAAGCCAATCAACAAGCATGCAAACCCATAACAACTCTATCTCTACTTATACACAAGTGCAGAATTAAAGACAATAAGTAAAGAGAGGGTTTAGAGATTGCTTATTGATTTTTAGCCCGTAAGTATCAGAAGGATGGCGCCTTCTCCTAATACTCAATGGATCAACTTCCGCTAGAGTATCGATCCCTCCCGCCACTCAATGGTGGAGCCCTTGCACACAAACTCGCATCACTCCTGGAGTGACGGCATGGTCGCGAACCGTTGCCCCGCGAGCATGAGATTGTCTCCCTCAAGGACTTGCTGCACTATCATAGTGCTAGCACAAACGTTCTCTTCTTGATGCTCCTTTCGAAGGCGAGCTTCAATCTTGTATAAACTTATGACGACCTTTACAACCAATCACATGATAAGCTCAATCACTGACACCTAACTGGTCTAGGCCTTGTCATAGATCAAAAGTAACAATACTAATCACTCTCTATAACCACCCTAGGCTAGAGATGAAGGGATGCTCTTGTTACTCTGCTAGACACTCAAAGATAGCTCTCCAATATTGATGCTTTTCACACTTCTTATGCTCAGTAGTACCATACTCCTATGATGCAACAGCTCAACACTATGCAAGAGAATATGGGTCAGATGAGAATAGATGTCGATGCACTCAACACTCAATTTCAGACTATGAGCACAAACTACACTAATTTGCATAATGATTATCAACATCTACAGAGGGAGTTCACAGATTTTAGCAGCCACATATATAACTTGTTCCCTCGTCCTCCTCCTCCATCATGGTACATGCCATTTCCTTACTATCCTCCACCATCTCCACCAGCTGATGAGTGATCTTTTTGGCAACTTGATGTCAAAGGGGGAGTAAAGTTGAAGTGAAGAGAAGTGGTGATGATGAGAAAATAAAGATCAAGAAGATGATTTTGAGCAAGATGGATGGATGAATTGGACCTTGATCTCAAAATTCATAGCTATCTCTTTCTTTGTTCTTCTCATGTGTATCTTTTTATGGTTGTGTTAAAACTATGTGGCTTGTCGCTTGTGTTTGTTTAAACTTAAGTTTGGTTTGTGGTTTGCACTCGAATATTAGGTTTGTGGTTTGCACTCAAATATTTGGTTTGATATTTGGATTCCTCTCTTCACTAAATTTGTGAGTCTCGTATTTCATTCTTGTATTAACAGATTTATGCTAACATTCAGGGGTAGCCTACTTTTGTAGCTTATCTTGCTTCACTTCATTGTATTGTCATCAATTACCAAAAAGGGGGAGATTGAAGTATCTAGACCCTAGTTTAAGGGTTTTAGTAATTAATGAAAAATTGTGGCTTATAATATTTCAAGGTTGATCAATTCATATGTATATATGAAAGTTGCCTAGAGGGGGGGGGGGTGAATAGGCAATCTAAAAATAATCCTGAAAAGCACTAAAGTTTGATCAAATACCATGAGCGTCAAAACTTCTGTCAGGAATGATGAAACTTCCGTCACCATGGTGACAGAACTTCACTGAATCTTTCTCTAAAACTAATTTAAAAGCGGATAATATAGAGAAAGGAATACAATACTTGATAGAAGCGAAGTTAGAGCAATGCACAACTAGGGTCCTTTAATGAATAGCTAGCAACACAATTAACAAGTGAATCAAGCACAATACTATGAAAGAAAAGTACAAGCACAAAGATATGAGGGAAAGTAAAGAGAGACACAAGTAATTAACCTGAGGTTCGGCAACCACACTAAGTAGTTCCTACGTCCTCGTTGAGGAGCCACACAAAGTGGCCAGGTCTCTCTCAACCCTTTTCTCCGCCAAGCAATCACAAAGATCATGCATGGATTTCTTTCTCTACTTGATTCTTTTCCTCCAAAGGCGAACCACACCTTCACAAACGTCCCCGTCTCACCATAACAAGTTGGGAGCTCAAGAGTGACGCCTAGCCGTCTAGGAGACCAAGTCTCTAAGGGTAACAAGCAAATCAAATCTTGATGGGGAGGGAAAGATGTACTCAAGCTTTTGAGTGGATGGATTGATTCTTTTTGTGGTTGGATCTCTCTCACTTTGTTTGGAATCTCAAGAACAAGTCTAGAAGTGAGAGGGGAGAGCTTTAGCTGAAGATGGAGTGAAATGCTAAGAAGTTCAACCCTTCCCACGGGGAAAGGGGAAAGTATTTATAAAGGCTCTCCAAAAACTAGCCGCTATACAACTTTTCTATGTCTGACGGAACTTCCGTGATTACCCACGGAACTTCTGTCAGATTAAAAAGAGCCGTTGTGCTGTTGGATTTCAACTGAGTCAGAGACGACGGAACTTCCATCGCTCTTGGGTTCGCGACACAGAGAAGCCAGAGAATGATGGAACTTCCATGAGGAAGTCCACGGAACTTCTGTAACTCTTAGGTTGGTTGAAGGTTGAAGGATGACAACGAAAAAACTTCCGTGGAAGAGACCACGGAACTTCCATGACTCTCTATTTGGCTCAAAAAAAGATTGGTTCTTTTGGGCATTGGTTGATTAAACTCTCACAAAACTTTTTGGCAGACTTGGGCACACAAATTTCCCTTCTTAGCAAGATTGGTTTACCCCCCTTTATAGTTCAGCATGCCTATGACTCAAATAAAATAAAGAACTACTCTTTAAAGTGCTTTTGAGTCCATTTTCCTTTTCTTCTTTTTGGGAGTAAGGGCCATCTTGCAAATGTGGGTTCAGACAATATTTTTGATTATCTGCACATTTACTTTATGAATATTGTTAGCACAATTTTAATCTTTCGTTATCGTACACCAAAACCCACTAGGGGATCCTAGATGCATCTTCAATATATTTCAATGAAGATGAACAAGGCGGCACAAGGCAAAGGTATAAATATAGGTTTTTCTATTTTACCGGTCATAAGGAGATTAGAGGAGAAAATGACCGGGTTGCTAGTATAGTTGCCGCATTATTAAGAGGGGTCAATGCTTTAGTAGCTTGATGATTAAATAGTTGCCACTTTGTGAGAAATCATTTTTCAATCTCCATTGTCAAAGTCATCCCCAAATATTCCTTGCAAATCCTTTTCAATACTCCACAAATATTCCTTGCATATCCTATGCTGAAATTGCTCCAACATTCCTTGAAAAATATGTGTTGGAAACCCCCCAAAATATTCCTTGAAAATTTCGTATTGAGATGGCTCTGGCGATCTGACCGGGCTCCGGTGGTGGTCTAACCGCAGCCAGCTGGCGGTCTGATTGGGGACCTCTAGCGGTCTAACCGCCCGGGTCTAGGAGGGTGTATTTTTCGTGCTTGTGACGGTCTGATCGCTAGGTGTGATCGGTCTGACCACTAGCCTTCCACAGTCTGACTACCAGGTGCTCTTGGTCTGATCGCGAGCATGTTAGAGGTTTGAATGATTGGTCAAAGTAGCCATTGGGCTGCTGGCGGTCTGACCGTCAGGGAGCCGCGGTCTGACTGCCAGCAGCGCAGGCTTTTGCAACGACTAGCTTCAATTGTCATCTCTATAACTACCTTCCCCACTCGTGCAAGAACTCTCTCTTGGCCCTTGGCATTGTATACCTGAGATATTTGAGCCCTCTCCTCACTCACACAAGCTTCCATTGATCCATTACAAGTGTGTGAGAATCTAGTGTGTGTTCTTGAGTGATTCAAGCATTGTGGCACTAGTTGTTCATCAAGCAAGCGACATCGGCTTGTTACTTTTGGAGGTTGCTGCCTCCTAGTCGGCTTGGTGGTGTGAAAACCTATTTACTTATTTTTTACATTACTAGAGATCACAATGATGCTTATCACCTAAGTTTGCAAACCCTTAGCTCTCAATATAGGTGTTGTTTTATTTCCTGCTAGTATTACTCTTGTATTGTTTTCGCATTTATTAGTGCAGGTTATAAATTGTCAAAAACCGCCTATTCACCCCCCTCTAGTCGGTATCCTATATCCTGCACTAGAGTTCAAACTCTCACCGACTGTATCCTATATTCATGGTTAGAACTTAGAAGCTTGTCAGTTTCCCACCACCATCATCATCCAAGTGCGCATATGAGGAGACAAACTATACTTGAAGAATATGTGAGGATGCAGGCTGGGTCATGCACTCTTGGAGCTCGAGTTTTTCTTTAGACATTGCATCTTGTATGGTTTCTATGGCTTGTGAGCCAGTTCGATCTTGCTTGATAACATATCAAGCTGAAACATGAGTTTGTCTCAGATTCAAAATCTACCAAACTGAGTTAAGTCGAGCCGAGGCACGAGCGAGCCATGCTACCTCACGAATTTCAAGCCAAATGTCCAAGCCTAGTAGTGGCACCCACATAATTCATACTTGAGGAGAGATTAATCTACAATAGACCACTGAATCCGCCAAGAACGAGCAAGAACCGGAGAAATCAGACCACATAAAGAGAATTTTGAACTGTTTTATGAATCCAATTGAAAATATGTATGGGCCGACGGCCATGATTTCACTTGGTAGGGAAGGACGTTGAGTTGACGAGAACCTAGACCTGATGGCGGTCTTGACGAGCAGCTCCAACCATGCCCTAGCAAGGTTTAGCGGCACCCATTTATGCCTAACCACATGCTTGCCTGGGACGTTATGTAACACAAGTTGAGATTAAGTAATGATTTAACACTAAATTTTACTTTTTGGATAATCCAGATATAAAGTTGATGTAAAATGAATAACTTCCAATTAAAACATATTCAGATAATAGAGCTTCAATAATAACAACTTGTCACTTTAACATACTTCATGAATGCATATGTCTCATGGCTGCATATCCAATAAAATATAGAGTTGCATAACATGATGTTATACCGGTATGATCATGACCATCAGACATAACTTAAATTGCAAATAAATGATGCAATACATATTTAGGGCTAGTTTGGTTGTTGCCCTCACCAATTTGCCTGAGTGATTTGCATGCCTGAAGGTAGCCTGAGGTTGCTAAATAAATTGCCTGAACAGGCATATTGGAATTGTAAGGCAATGTTTGGTTCATGACCTGAAATAATGCCTGAATAAAGAAAGCAACCAGGCAGTGTTTGGCTCATTCGTGTGACTGAGAGTGTAGTTACCATGCTATAGAAACACGGTGATTTTACCTCTCTAGCTACAACACTTGTTCATCTTTTTTATCACATAACAAATACTCTTTAACTTAATATGAAATGGAACATTAAGTAATATCAACAACTAACATCTGTTCCATGACATTACAATAAAGTCTGCTCATGCCGATAGAGCATCATAACAAAATATACTAGTAGAGGGCAGCATTTACAAAAGAGGGCCAAAAGTAAGACTGCAGGAACTACTCATCCTGTCATACTAAAACTATTATATTATGGTAGTCATCCTAATACTTACATCCAACAAAAGGAAGAGAAGCTGGAAAGTGATGATCTTTTTTTATAGGGAGGTGATTCCACTCAGGCAACTTAGCTGACGGAAGAGAGTGAACTCAGGCGTCCAATTTTCTACGCCTGAGTCAGGCACGTGTTCTCCGGCAGCTGGCATCAGGCTTCTTTTCTCAGGGTTGCAACCAAACACAACTCCGGCACATCACAGGCATGAATTTAGATCAGGCATTTTTACTCAGGGCAGCAACCAAACTAGCCCTTATATACTACAACAATAATAATATAAACTTTAACTTTTTTCAAGAATGTGGATAACCACATCAGTTATGCTCCAATAAACAAAAGATCATATTTAAAATGTTAAGCATCCATTAAATATAATTGAGTGAAGAAACAAGAAAGGAGTCAATTCTTAGCTATAAGTCATATTTCTAAACATTCAAGTTTAGGTGATAAAAATAACAAGTTAAAAACAATCGTAAAACCACCGTTATATTCATTTGCCTCCGACGAAGAAGAAATTTGCAATAGACATAACCTGAAACACTACCACAACTTTTAGAACAAAGAACTCAGTACAAATGCTCCATAGTCCATTTACAAATAATACTCATAATTTATATTCCTCAACCGACAACCGGTGAAAATGACAACACATCATATTTACAAACTGCATCACTACTACTTCTATTTTTTATAACATTAAATAACAACACATCACATTAAGAAAAGATGATCTATAGCTAACGATTAATTTGTCCATGAGAAGCTGTCTGAGAATTGATCTGTTTGGCTCTATGCTGATTAATTCCAATGAAACTAACCGAGAATATGTCCCAAACAGGACCTAAGCACAAAGTATTATATAGATATGTACAATTTCATTGTGGCAAAGAGGACAAGAGCAACTAATAGTTTTTATACTACTCCTAATGGGAGTTTCCTTCTTATTAAATAGGGTGTCATATCATCATTTTTATGATATAACAAGAAATTAATAAGAAGAGAGAAGGGAATGATTTCATCTAGATGAAACCATGTCTATACTGTTTTCAAGGCATTTCTCTCTTGCATATATTGTTTAGGAAACAACAAAATAAAACTATGAATTATGAGTATGGTTTCAATCATTTTTGGTACTCATGTGACACTTTAGAAATAATAAAATGGAATCCTCAGTTGTCTGGCTAGAGAACATTTATTTTTCATTACACAAATAAAACTAATAAAGGATAAATATTTTACCAAAATGAAGAAATATAGTATAATAAAGGGTGCAGTTCCTAAAAAGACTATTAGATTCTGTCTTGTACGGAAATTAAGATCTTTGTGAGTGCATTGCATATCACATTTTACTCGAGTATTTTTTCAAAGGTGTTGAGGATTATGTAGCTGATTAGCGAACATGTTTGAAGGGAGAAAAATTATGTGACACATGAGCTTGCGTATTTGACTTAGCAAATAAGATATGCCACGGTGTGATATTTGCAGAGTTGAATGTGTTTTTTTTTCTTTTAATTACAAAGTACAACTCAAACACTCATAATGAATACACACTCATCTCTATGAAAACACGTACGTAAACCCTACTTCTATGAACATCTTCGAAGACTACACTGACAAATTATCTAGGTTGACGAAATCATCATTGACACCTCACCATCGACGGGACCGTTGTCTACCACTAAAAATACAATGCCGTTGAATTCTAGAAAATTCGCTCCCAGGAGGAGTTAAATCCAGGACATAAGGTCTGAATAATGAATAAACCTTCCTTTTCCTTGTAAAAGAAAAAAGCATATAACGAACTATAAGTATTGGAGGGATAGTGGATTTCTCGTACCTATTATTTTGTAGAGGTGGAGCTAACCGCACACGTGACTGATGTTGTTTTGCAATGGTAAATAATAAAAAAAAACTGATTTGGACATGCAACAACTGTAAAAAGAAAACTCTCCTAACATGTCACATTTCCTCTTCTCACTTTTCAGCGCACAATATATTGTCCATGTTGGACAGCATATGTGCACTATCGAATCAGAAATAACATTGAAATCTAAGTCATATCATAATTCAATATTTGTAAACACCCAAAAGATGAACAATGGACAAGTTTAGAGAAGTCAAAGGTTAAATGAACCAAATGAAAAATCAAAGAGTTAGGTAAACTTTTCATGTATAAACTGAGTGTATCTCAGATAGTTATATTTATTGTGGTAGAATAAATTTATTCAGATTTAAGTTTCAATGGGAGATAATGTTGCCATCAACATC
This sequence comes from Eleusine coracana subsp. coracana, assembly GCA_032690845.1. Taxonomy (NCBI): domain Eukaryota; kingdom Viridiplantae; phylum Streptophyta; class Magnoliopsida; order Poales; family Poaceae; genus Eleusine; species Eleusine coracana. The sequence continues at coordinate 21,008,690 of CM064424.1, forward strand.
GACTCGTTTGTGGTGACTGAATATCGAGTCTTTTGTTATGCATAAGATGCACGTATGTGTGTTGATATGTTAATTCGTATTTTTTGGTCCTAAAATAAGATTACATCTAGTTTTAATAACTCTTTATATATTTAATTATGTTTTAAATCTAGTATTTACACTTTTAGATTGATTATAAAAGATATTGTCTAGAACATAAATATTAGGTTTTTTAAACTTATTTTAGTATATGAAATTAAAGCAATGTTTGATCAAACCTAAATAATCATGTTTTAAGATGAAAGTAATGCATATCAAAGTGTGTTTTTTTTGTGAATCAGAGCCTTGCATTACTTAGGGAGGTAAATTAAATCGAGCTCTAAAGCCCTTAGCATTGGTTCTGGGGGTATCTGCCACTCTCCCGAGAACCTAGAGCTAAAGGCCAATCGCGCACATTCATGTGCAGCAGTATTACAAGATCGTTTACAAAGTTGAATCTAAAAGCGGCCAGCCTTGAGCTAAGTTCTCGCATCTGGTTTATGATGCTTGTCACTTCTGATCGCTGGTCGCCACCTCTCCCCCACAGATCAACTAGTGTCTTGCAGTCAATCTCCAGGATAAGTCTCTGCACGCCATTATTAAATGCAAGTTCCAGGCCTTCTCTACATGCTAGCGCTTCAGTCACCAGGGCACTCATCAGTGAATGTGGATACCAGCGCGTCTGGCTAGTTCTCAAGGCGCCATTGTCTCCTCTTAGCACTCCTGCACTTGCTGTTGGAAAGATATCCAAGAGATGTTACGGATTTAATCTGTATGTGAGGGACATACGAATATTGATCCGTGTGGGATTAGTCCATTAATGGGTCAACTTATCGAGGCCTATTAAAAGGGTCTATATAAGTGGAGGCGGGGCAAGGGGTACGGTCAACCAGTCTATAACCCTAGCCGCCGCGCTCCTCTCTTTCTCGCCCACAACCCTAACCGTGTTGCCGGTGCTAGCACGCCGCGCACGGTGTTCCAATCCCGTACGTGTGGATACCGCGAGGAGACGCTGCTGTTGCTGCGGTGCCGAACGGCTGGACTAGGAGGAGACGTTTGACGTGATCGACTACTTCCTCTACACCGACACGCGACTACGTTGGACGAGCTGCTCCAACATTCACTTCCGCTCCGCCTGCGCGTCTAGTGGTAACGATCCATGATCCCATCCTTACAAGGTTTCCTGGTTGAACAGTAGAAATTATTATATGCTATCGTAGCCTACCCGTTCCTTAACAGTGGCATCAGAGCCGACCTTGTGTAGTTTGTGATCTGGATCTTATGCATATAGTTGATATGCTGATGTATTAAATAAGATATATTACATGTTCTTGTGTACGGGTTGATTAGATTAATGGTCATAGGGAGGTTCACAAAATAATGGACGGATAGCGATACATGTATCATTGATTTATTTGTGTTTCTTCTCCATGCACGCGCGACTTGTCCCTACCGGCTGGAATCACCATCGGGACTAACTGCGTGCGCCAGTAGAGGAGCCAATAGTATCATGATCATGTACCGTAGTCTACTCATGAAAATCTAATGGGAAACTGAGGCACTGTGAATGACTCGAAATCGGGCAAATATGATTTTCCCGATAGGATTTCTATTGTGATTTCATAGATACGATAAATCGGGCAAATCATGTACCGTTGTACGGACACGCCTAGATTGTTACACCCCTTTTTGGCAACACGTTAGCATTCGCTTCTCGCCTAACTCATTTTTGCAGAGAATATTGTGAATGGTATGGTCCAAAAGATGCATGTGATGTATGTATGTGATTTGCATGGCCTGTGTGCCATCATTGTTACAGCTGGGTTGAGGCTGTCATATTATTGTATAATGGCCTGCGTGTCGACCTGTGATGCTTGATATTCTCATGTAATTTATTACTAGCTATTAGTTGTAGTAGCTAAGTGTTAGTTCATGGAGGCCTCAAGCATGATGGTTGAAGGGACGGGAGACATGGCGATGACAATGGAGATGGAGATCACCAATTGAACGGGGCCATGCTATTTCACAGTTAATATGATTGCCTGTGATGATGTTCCTATCATCCTATTCTTTCAAGTGTTATTTATATTGGATATGATTAACATGCTAGAATAGATTCCCTCAAAAAAAATTAAATTATATGCCCTTCCAATAGCTGTACCTATTAAAATTATGATCGTTATATGGTAGGTCTGCTAAAGTAGAGTACCTCAACTATCTTAATTATTAGGGTAAATGTCGGACATTTACATGCATAGTATTGGTTTAATTAACAAAGCTATCAAAACGGTTTTGGGCTTTGGGGCATGGTGTTGGCGTCGGGGCATGTGATGCCACCCAACAAACAAGAGTCACATAGGGATGTGATTAGCAAAGTGTTGCTTACCTATGTTACTAGATTTCTAGCGGTGATGCCAAAACTCACTAGGATCTAAATTGAATATGGATCTTGAACCACTATATGTCGTTTTGAGGGAAAACGGTTCCAAGTATATAGTGGAATAATAAACTTTTGTTAAAATATTTAATAAAAGTTTTACATTTATATAGTGCTTATATTTGCATATTTTCTGTTGTAGATCATGGCACCAACCGCTAGTAATACTTTCAATTTGCGCTCGATTCTTGAAAAAGAAAAGCTTAGTGGAACAAACTTTATTAATTGGTATCGCAACTTGAGAATTGTTCTCAAGCAAGAGAAAAAGGAATATGTTCTAGAGCTTCCCTATCCTGATGATCTGCCAGAAAATGTTACTGCCGCTCAGAAAAGGGAGTATGAGAAGCATACCAATGATGCAATTGATGTTAGCTGTCTCATGCTTGCCACTATGTCCTCTGAGCTTCAGAAGCAATATGAGAACGTGGATGCCCACAATATGATTGAGGGACTCCATGGCATGTTTGAGAACCAAGTAAGGTCTGAGAGGTATAACATCTCTAAGTCCTTGTTTGCGTGCGGCTAGATGAAAATGGTTCTGTCAGTCCTCATGTGATCAAGATGATTGGTTACATTGAGAATCTGGAGAAACTTGGTGCTGCTCTACACCCTGATTTGGCCACAGATGTGATTCTCCAGTCGCTTCCCGCGAGCTATGAGCCTTTTATTTTGAACTTTCAAAAGAATAGCATAGAGAAGACATTGGCTGAGTTGTATGGGATGCTTAGGACAGCTGAGGCAAGCATCAAGAAATCTGGTCCAAGTCAAGTCAACTTGGTTCAAAAGGATAGCAGGAAGCGAAAGCGCAAGCCTAAGGCTAAGGCTACAGATGAGATCTCTAGCGCTAAGCCTAAACCTACAGCAGCTCCTAATCCTAAACCGACGGCTGGTGAACCTTGTTTTCACTGTAAGAAAACCGGTCATTGGAAGAGGAATTGCAAGCTTTATCTGGAAGAGCTGAAGAAGAAGCGTGCAGACACTTCTAATTCAGGTATCAATGTTATTGAAATTAATAATATTGCTACACGTCCTTATGATTCATGGGTATTTGATACCGGATCGATGATTCATACTTGCAAATCGTTGCAGGGGCTTAAAGAAGCAAGGAAATGTGCAAAGGTTGCTGCGATGGCCGTCGGAACTTATCCACTTTCATTACCGTCAGGATTAGTTTTGGAATTAAATAATTGTTATTACATTCCCGCCATAGGCAAAAACATTATTTCTTCAAAATGTTTGGAGGAAGATGATGGTTATGAGGTCATAATAAGGAACAAGTGTTGTTCTATATATTTGAATGATGTTCTCTATGGTAATTGCCCATTGGTGAATGGATTATATTACTTAGATCTTGAGAATAAGCCCATTTATAACATTGATGCGAAAAGGTTCAAGTCTAATGATTTGAATCCCACATATACTTGGCATTGTTGTTTAGGTCATATAAATGAGAAGCGCATAAAGAAGCTCCATACAGATGGTCTTCTAAGTTCTTTTGATTTTGAATCAATTGACACATGTAAGTCTTGTTTACTTGGCAAAATGACTAAGTCGCCTTTCACAGGAAATAATGAGAGGGCGAGTGAACTATTGGGACTTGTACATACGGATGTATGTGGACCAATGAGTTGTACGGCCAGAGGTGGTTTTCAGTACTTCATAACTTTTACCGATGACTTTAGTAGATATGGTTACATCTACTTAATGAGGCATAAGTCTGAATCCTTTGAAAAGTTCAAAGAATTTCAAAATGAAGTACAAAATCAATTAGGCAAGACTATTAAACTTCTATGATCTGATCATGGTGGTGAATATCTGAGCCATGAATTTGGTGAACATCTAAAGCAATGTGGAATTGTTCCACAATGGACTCCGCCAGGAACGCCCCAATGGAATGGAGTATCCGAACGGAGGAACCGAACCTTGTTAGATATGGTTAGGTCTATGATGAGCCAAAGTAATCTTCCATTGTCCTTCTGGGGATACGCTCTAGAAACTGCCGCTTTCACACTTAATAGGGTTCCATCTAAATCCGTGGAAATGACACCATATGAGATATGGACTGGGAAGCGTTCCGGGTTGTCTTTTCTTAAGATTTGGGGATGTGAGGCTTAAGTAAAACGTATGACGTCTGATAAGCTTTCTTCCAAGTCTGATAAATGCTTCTTTGTAGGATACCCTAGGGAAACAAAAGGTTATTATTTCTACAACCGGGAAGAGGGCAAAGTGTTTGTCGCTCGTAATGGTGTTTTTCTAGAGAAAGAGTTTCTCTCTAAAAGGGTAAGTGGGAGGACGGTGCAACTTGAAGAAATTCAAGACGCTCCAGAAAATGTTTCTTCTTCCGCTATACCACAATTGGATGAACAAGTTGTTGTTGAACCAATTGTTGAAACACCAGCCCCACGTTGGTCAGAAAGGGCACGTCGCGCTCCTAAAAAGTTCACGCTCCTAACCACGGGGCAGCGCGACATATTATTGTTAGACAATGAGGAGCCTAAGACTTACAGTGAAGTAATGATGGGACCGGACTCTGAGAAATGGCTTAGAGCCATGAGATCCGAATTAGAATCCATGAGAGAAAATCAAGTTTGGAACTTGATAGCTCCACCTGATGGTGTAAAAACCATTGAGTGTAAATGGGTTTTTAAGAAAAAGATAGACATGGATGGAAATGTTCACATCTATAAGGCACGATTGGTGGCGAAAGGTTTTAAGCAAATTCAAGGGGTTGATTATGATGAGACCTTCTCACCCGTCGCTATGCTAAAGTCTATACGGATCCTTCTAGCAATTGCCGCATTTTATGATTATGAGATATGGCAAATGGATGTCAAAACGGCTTTCCTTAATGGAAACCTAAGTGAGGATGTGTACATGACACAACCTGAAGGTTTTGTCGATCCACAAAATGCTAGAAAGATATGCAAGCTTCAAAAGTCCATTTATGGACTAAAGCAAGCATCTCGGAGTTGGAATCTTCACTTTGATGAGGTAGTCAAAGGGTTTGGCTTCATTAAAAACGAAGAAGAGCCTTGTGTTTACAAAAAGGCTAGTGGGAGCGCGCTTGTCTTTCTGGTCCTTTATGTGGATGACATATTGTTGATTGGCAATAATATTTTATTGCTTGAAGCTGTAAAGATTTCTTTGAGAAAGAGTTTCTCTATGAAGGACTTGGGAGAGGCAACTTACATTTTGGGCATTAAGATCTATAGAGATAGATCGAAAAGGCTAATTGGATTATGCCAAGACACGTACATCGACAAGGTATTGAAACGGTTCAATATGCAAGATTTCAAGAAAGATTTCTTGTCCATGTCGCATGGCATTACTCTTAGCAAGACTCAGTGTCCTTCGACACCTGATGAGATAGAGAAGATGAGAGCGATCCCGTATGCTTCGGCTATCGGATCCATCATGTATGCCATGATATGTACGCGCCCAGATGTAGCTTTCGCTCTAAGCGCTGCAAGCAGGTTCCAATCAAACCCAGGAGAAGCTCACTAGGTGGCTAGTAAGAATATCCTAAAGTACTTGAGAAGAACTATGGGTATGTTCCTAGTCTATGGAGGTGAGGAAGAGCTCATTGTAAATGGTTACACTGATGCTAGCTTCCAAACCGACAAAGACGATTCGAGATTGCAATCTGGATATGTGTTTTGCCTCAATGGAGGCGCGGTGAGCTGGAAGAGTTTCAAGCAAGATACGGTTGTTGATTCAACAACGGAGGCCGAGTACCTTGCCGCTTCAGAAGCTGTAAAGGAAGCTGTTTGGATCAGAAAATTTGTTTCTGAGTTGGGTGTGCTTCCTAGTGCGTCCAGTCCAATGAATCTCTATTGTGATAATAGTGGTGCCATTGCGCAAGCCAAGGAGCCTAGAGCGCATCAAAAGAACAAATACGTACTACGGCATTATCACCTCATCCGAGACATTGTCGCTCGAGGTGATGTAAAGATATGCAAGGTGCACACAGATTCAAACATCGCTGATCCGTTGACGAAGCCTCTCTCTCAGCCGAAGCATGAGGCACATATGAGATCCATGGGTATTAGATATCTGCATGATTAATGTATGAGAGATTGTGTAATGTCTATGTTTATGTGTGATTGAATAAAGTGTTATTATGTTCCATGGATAATAATTATTGCATTGATTGACAAGTATGTGACTTGTTTGTGAAACTCGTTATTTTTCATAATATTATCCTAAATGATCACTAGTTCCTTATCATTATGTGGAACAATAATGATTCATGGACTAGCACATGTATTGGTTGATGATCAAGTTTCACAGATCATTGATATGGAGATATCAAATCAATAATGTGGACACATGTTAGAGAATATGGTGTTGGATTGACCCACTAAAAGACTCTGCTATGATGTTATTTTTGTGCCATCAGTCGTTATCTTGAATGATGTACCTTCGGGATCCTTAGACCTGAGATCATCATTGATCTCCAGAATACGTAGTAGCACACTTAGGGGTTACCAAACGCTACTCCGTAACTGGGTAGTCATAAAGATAGCTTTCGGGTATGTTATGAAACATGTCATGGGGTGTGAGCGTTCAAGATGGAATTTGCCCCTCCTAATAACAGGAGAGATATCTCGGGGCCCCTCGAGTTAGATGGATTTGGAAGTGCATGGCCATGCCAATGTGATTAAAAGTTAATCACGATGACTAAGAGTTAGTCATGATAAATCCACTAGACGTTCGAGTGAATGGTCGAGCTATTACAGGGATGGCAAGTATCTCGCCTTGAGCTTGACTGATATCATGAGGCAAAGGGATCGCTGAATGCGTATGTCAAAGGTTCAGCCGATATGATCTTTATGTGTACACGAGAATCAGTATATGCTGCTAGGTGCCGCTATTGATTTATGATTTGAAAAAGCGTTTTTACATCATTATCGTGTACATGTGAACCTAACGGGTCACACACTTAACGGGTTGGAATATCGCTTGCCTATGTGATTGTCTCTAGTGCAAGTGGGAGATTGTTGGAAAGATGCTCAAGAGACATTACGGATTTGATCCGTATGTGAGGGACATACGGATGTTGATCCGTGTGGGATTAGTCCACTAATGGGCTAACTTGTCGAGGCCCATTAGAAGGGTCTATATAAGTGGAGGCGGGGCAAGGGGTACGGTCAACCAGTCTATAACCCTAGCCGTCGCGCTCCTCTCTTTCTCGCCCATAACCCTAACCGTGTTGCCGGTGCTAGCACGCCACGCACGGTGTTCCAACCCCGTACGTGTGGATACCGCGAGGAGACGCTACTGTTGCTGCGGTGCCAAACGGCTGGACTAGGAGGAGACGTTTGACGTGATCGACTACTTCCTCTACACCGACGCGCGACTACGTTGGACGAGCTGCTCCAACATTCGCTTCTGCTCCGCCTACGTGTCTAGTGGTAACGATCCATGATCCCCTCCTTACAAGGTTTCCTGGTTAAACGGTAGAAATTATTATATGCTATCGTAGCCTACCTGTTCCTTAACACTTGCTCCCGAGCAAGTTTCCGCATCAAAAGCAGCATCAGTGTTACACTTCATCCATCCCGCCGGTGGCATTTTCCACTGCCTTTCACTCAGGTTGGATTTCGTATTTACAGCTTTGTCTTTGTGCAAGATATGCCATAAATCAGTTGCGTGTCCCTTGACCAAAAGACTGCTTGCCGCAGGGACATACATTCTTCGCCATGCCTCCTTTTATTCCTTGTTGTGTACAAGGTCCACATTCCACAGATAATGATAGCTGCTTCCCTTCGTGTACACACCTTCTCCTGGAGTAGATCATGAGCCCATGTTAATGGATGTAACTGAGGTAGTCTAACTCCCGTCAGTTCTCTTGCAAAATTCCAGAACATCTTGGCCACCGTACAATCCACTACAATGTGCTATATCGATTCTGTCTCAGCTCCACATGTATCACAGTTGGCAATAGGTTCAATATGTCTTCTCTTGAGAATATCTCTAGCTGGTAGGAAATCATATAGAACACGCCACCAAAACACTTTTATCTTAGGTGGCACTTCTAGTTTCCAGGTGTGTTGCCAATGTTCAAAAGATGAAGCTTCTGCCACCATTTCATCCTCCTGTTCTTGGCGTTGTGTGGACAACAGCCTATATGTGGATCTCACAGAATATATCCCATTATTTTCCTTCTCCCAGGCCCAAAAATCATCTTCCATACCCCCTCTTGGTAGACGTAATATAGCTTCTGCGTCAATTGGGATAAACACTTCCTTAATTAGCTCTTCATTCCACTGACCACTTGCCGTAATCAGCTGACCGACCTCCTGAAAGTGCTGGTCATCTGGTGAGGTGAGTGGTCTGCCTCCAAAATGGTGCGGTATCCAGCGATCCCTCCAAATGTTTGTTACAGCACCATTCCCTATCCGCCTGATTAGGCCCTGTGCCAATACTTCCTTTCCCGCTAAGATTGCACGCCAAGTGTGACTTGCATACTTCTTCCTCGTCGCCTCTAGGAAGTCATAATTCAGGTAATACCTTCCTTTAAGCACACGCGCACATAATGAGTCAGGGTTTGTGAGCAATCTCCAACCCTGTTTTCCTAGCATTGCTGTATTGAAGAGAATTTGATCCCGAAAACCCATTCTGCCCTGACATTTGGGTCTTGTAAGCTCCGACCACTTCTACCAATGCATGTGCTTGTTGGAAACCGAGCCACCCCACCAATAGTTTGATACCGCAGATTTCATCTTCTTAGCATGTTTCTATTGGAATTTTGAAACAGCTCATTGGGTATGTGGGTATTGATTGGGCCACAGATTTGATCAAAACCTCCTTTGCAGCACTACTCATGTTCTTCTCACTCCAGCCACCAATTAGGCCTTTCAACTTGCTCAGCATGTACTCAAACACATCATTTATTGATCTGCCAAGTGCTGTTGGCAGGCCTAGATATCTCTCCGCTAGTGCTTCTTGCACTATGTGCATTGTCTCTGAAAACTCTTGCTTCATTACATCTGTGCAGTTTGAACTGTAAAAGATAGCTGATTTATCATGATTTACCAGCTGCCCTGAGCCCCTGCTATAAATCTGTAGAATTGTCATCAATCTATCAGCCCCTCTCTACGACGCTTCTGAGAAAATGATGCAATCATCCGCAAAAAGAAGGTGTGAAATCCAGGGGGCATGAATACTTACACGCACTCCCCTTGATAAATGCACTGAACCAACAGACTTTAACAACGAAGAAAAACCTTCCGCACAAAGAAGGAACAAGTAAGGCGATATATGGTCACCTTGACGAATTCCCCATGATGGTCTAAACATGGGCGATAGCTGACCATTCACTCTTACCGCAAAAGACACCATAGTCACACACTTCATAATCAGTTCCACAAACTGGTCCACAAAATCCAACTTTGAAAGGATGCCCTGAAGATAACTCCACTCAACTCTATCATATGCCTTTGCCATATCCAACTTCATGGCACATGCTCCCATTTTCCTTTCTTCCACTTTAAGTAGTGTGTGCACTCATAGGCAGTTAACACATTGTCTGTAATTAGCCTTCTCGGGACAAAAGCACTTTGCTCTTCCGAAATGATCTCATCAAGAAAAATCTTGAGTCTATTTGCTATCACTTTGGAGCAGATTTTGTAAAGCACATTACATAATGAGATAGGACGAAAATGTTTTAGTTCCTGCGGGCATCTCACCTTGGGAATCAGGACTAAAATAGTTTGGTTCAGATTCTCTGGCAAACTTCCCCTATTCAAAAAGTTTAAGCAAGCTTGCGTTACACTAGAACCTACCAAATCCCAATGGAATTGGAAAAAACCAGCCGTGAAGCCATCCTCACCAGGGGACTTGTTCGGGTGCATCATGAAGAGTGCTTTCTTAACTTCTTTGGATTCATATTCCTAGCACAGGAAATCATTCATCACATCTGTAACCCGTGGTGGGACATGATCAAGAATCCCCCCCCGGGTCTAGTAGGTCTTGCGCCATAAACAATTGTGCATAAAACTCCGCTGCATGTGCCTCCAGGTCCTCCCTGGAAGTAAGTAGGACACCCGCCTCATCCTTCAGAGCGGTAATTTTATTTGTCCTTGCCCGGTTCCGCGCTTTTGCTTGGAAAAATTCAGTGTTTCTGTCACCCTCAGCCAACCGTTGTACTTGTGACCTTTGCTTCTCCATCATCTCTTCTCTAGCTAGAAGCTCTGCCATCTGAGACATTAAACACTTCTCCTTTCTAGTTGGGCCTGAGCCGATGGAGTTGCGTCTTTCTCGTTCCAACTGCTTTCACGTAGATGCAAGTTTTGTTCGCACATGACCGAAACTATTACTATCCCACGCAACAAGTGAGACCTGTAACCTTCCCAGCAAGGATTGCAGCTGCTCCAGAGTCACTGCTTCCACATTCCCCCGCCATACGTGATCCACCGAAGTGGTGTATGAGCTATCCCTTTGCCACATATTTTCATATCTGAATTGTCGCCTCCTTCCCTGTGGAGTCTGTTGATGTTCACATTCCACCATTAAACAACAGTGATCCAACTCAGTTGTCTGAACATGCCATAATTAATGGAAACATATCCTGGAATGCACTATTGGCAAAGGCCCTATCAAGTCTTACTTTGATGTTCCGACCACCCTCCTGCCTATTATCCCAGGTATAGGGCAGTCCGACAAAACCTAAGTCTGAAAAGTCACACACCTCTACCGCCTCCCTGAAACCATCCACCTGTCGTTCTGTACGACCAATACCACCAAACTGCTTCGCCGCCTCCAGTACCTTGTTGAAATCACCTCCACAAAGCCACGGGTGATTAATTTTGGTACTAAGCAATCGCATGAGTTCCCAGCTCCGATGGCACAATTCACATTCTGATTCAATGTAGAAACCAGTAAATCTCCATAACTCCCCTCCTGTTACCAGGTTGAGAGCCACCACATCAATATGCATTTTATCCAACGACTCCAGCCTGACACCAATATTATTAGTCCAGAGCAAAGCTAGACCACCTCCCCTATCAAAACTTCCAACACCTATCCCATTCGCCATTCCTAGCTTCTTGATCAGCACATCAATGTTGTTATCAAAAAACCTGATAAGAAGACCAGAATGGGGCAGTGCAGCTTCACTAAGCTACATAATTCACGAACTGCCTCGGATCGCCCCAGACACCGATAGTTCAGACACATGATTTTCATTGTGCCCGGCGGGGGCTACTCATTGTAGCCGCCGCCGATCTCGCAATTTTTGTTTGTTCCATCATCTTCTGCTTTTTCAACAGCTCTTCCGACTCCTCTTTCTCAGACCCTTCCTCTGAATGTGCCAACTGGTTAACTCGGGAGTTGACAAGGCCAGCTGGTACAATAGCACCGACATCAACACAGGGCATGTTCAAGTCTGGTGTCAACTTAGGGTCCGTCTGCCCGTTTTACCAAAGTGTATTTCGAAGAACCCCTTCAACCTGCACCTCAGATGTTCCTACTTCAATGTTTTCACGCGTTTCTTCTCCAATACGGAAAACGCGCCTATAAACGACATAAAAAAAAAACGTGCCTATAGACGAGAGTTCTAGAATTGTCAACAAAGGGAATTGGGAAGAGGACGCGACCGGGAAAATCCCAAATCGCCATGGCCACTCGTGCGCCGCCGCCGTCCTCTTCCGGATCCGTGACGGTAACGGTCGATCCCTCCCCCTCCTCGTCCTCGGCGCCGCCACCGAGGGCCGCGCCGCCGCCGGCGGAGGCAGTGGTGCTGCGTCTGAAGCGGCGGGCGAAGAAGAATGTGACGTGGAAGGAGGGGACGGTGGACAACGAGTGCCTCGGACGGAAGAGCTCCAAGAAGTGCTGCATCTTTCACAAGGAGGTCCCCTTCGACGACGACTGCAGCGACGAGGAGGCCCCCGGTGGTGGGGACGGATGCGGCCGCCGGTGTCCGCAGGGCGAGGCCGGCGAGGGATGCTCGTCATCCTCCCACGAGCACGACGATCATGGCCACTGATCTTCGTGCGGGGAGATCAGGTATTGCGCGAAATCGCTGCATGCTTTCAATCTGCTGTCATATTTTACGATCTAGTGCGATTTGATTAGTGGAAATGTGAAATCCATATCCAATTTTTGTGCGAAACTTATCCCTAGGGTTAGTGTTCTGTATTGGTCGGTGTTTGGGGATCAATCAGGGCAATCATGTGGTAAATAAAATGTCAGTCTAGGTCAGGATGTTATTGCTATTGCTGTGCCATTATTATTTTTTGTTTGTACGAAGTGGTAAATGACTATCATTAGTATTGGATTTCCAAACCTTCACGAACACGGATTGTTATAACATGGAAAGGGACAAAGTTCATAGGCACAGATATGTTAGGTTTCAGTCATTTTGGTGACTCCATGTCTCTGTACTGATTGTATTCTGTTCGGTTGGTGGTAATTTGCAGGCAGCTTTGATGGGTCTCTTTGATACCTGAAATTATTGTTTATCCATTATCCTACAATGGGAAACTTTGGAGTAGTAGGTGAAAAGTTGCGGCTTTGTTTTGTAGTCGCTGACGCTAAGCTAGCTTTACCTTGTATTGAAACCTGCAAGCAAGAACAGTTGTGTGAGGATATTGCTAGGTTGCAAATTCAACAAATTGTTGTATTGTTTGGTGCATCCAAATGATTTATTTTGAGATGTATAAAGTTCCATATTTCCTAGCTTTCAATCAGCTGAAAGCTTTCAGTCAATGGTTTGTTACTTTGTGTTTTAATTTTTCTTTTGTAGGATTATTTGTATAATAATTATAAACCATTAGATCTAGATCTAATGGCTCAATAAGGTGACTGAAAGTTTCCCCAACTTTCAGGCAGCTGAAAATTAGCGAGTCCCAGAAAGTTCTCTTAATTTTACTATTATGATTGGATCTGTTCTTATTGCTTCACTAGTCAATACATAGTCCACGTATTCGCCCCTTGTAGCAGTATATGTTGGTTGTTGATGCTGAAATGAGGGTTTGTATGTCCTTTGTGGATGCCGCCTCACTGTCTCAGATCTTCAAAACATAATTTGTGCTGATCTGCAGAGCACATGATGGTGCTGGTCGTTTGTTAATGAAACATGTTTCTGATGTACGAAGGCCATCACCCATTAGATCAGTGCACAAATGCAATAAATGGAAACATATTTGTGCAGACTATAATAAGATTGAAATGTGACATTGTGAACCTGTTGCTTTTGATCTTTTGTCATCAACTCAACCATGATCTTTTAAGGAATGATACCAATCTCCAAACCGTTTTATAAACTTAGGCTGATGTGATGTACAAGTTGTGAATTCAGTTTGTGTTCACAGCACCAGAAGTTTCTAAATTACATTTGTGTTGTCTGAATCAGAAACTTATTTGAAGGGTAATAATTATTTCCATGATCAAACCTTATTGACACAAGGTTGTGATTTGTGAAGGTACTGTATGTACGCCTTGGGCTCACTGAATCATAGATTCATGAGATCGGTTGAATATAACTCCAGTAGTCCAGTGATGGATATGCAAGACTGCATCACATGTTCAGGTGAAGTTAGGAGAGATGCGGGTTATGTATATCTGCAGATTATGATATCAGCTGATAAGGAATCGTGTATCTCATCCATGTAAGGTTGATATTTTCAGTGCTTGTGAATACACTAGTGACAGGACAAAGTCATTTTCGTTGTCCCTGATAGACTAATACACTGTATCCTTGGTGATTTATAGCTATATCTTTTTATGAGGTGATGAACCCTACAAGGGTTGTAGGTTGAATTGGGGCAGTGGAATATATTTTTCATGTGAGGTCTTTACGTGCACTATGAATTTTAAAGCATAGTTTACATGGTCACGGGCTTGTCTACCTTCTTTTCTCTGGGTCTTTTTTTTTTTTGGTTTATTTCTCAGCTATTGTTCCCTGGTGTCAATATACCTTGGACCTTGGAGGCGTCTATGCATTCCGTAATGCATGGGTTTTGAAACACTGGCACCATGGCTCAAGTCAGTCATGTCGATCAACTGTTGTTCCCTTATAATCGATCAAGAACATAATTAATGAACTGCAACAAACATATATATCACAGCATATGTGAGCACATATCCGGGACCATAAACCATCAAAGTACCTTCCTATTCAGATAAAAAGGTAGAACAAGAAACACAATGAACTGATTCCTCAACTCTCTAGGCCTCTGATTCTGTCAAAGCAGCTCTGTACGGACCGGATTATCTCGGGCGAGATGCTGTCACCAGCAGCCAGCTTGTATTGCTCAAATTTAGCTTCATCGCACTCCAATGCAGCTTCCTTGCATGCCCTAATGGTTCCTGAAAAAAAAAACCCTGCGATAATGAGCTCAAAAGTGTCAGTTTGACCTTTAAAAGAGACAAGGTAGATCCTAAATAAAGCAACAAAGTACTCCTACAAAAATGCACAGGGCATCACATATTGTCTGAAACTGGCCATCCAAATTTGACATATGAAAATCACAGCATTACGGAGCTTAGTTAGGAAAAGAGGAGCTTGACTATATTAGTTAGTTCTGAATGCGAATTCTTGCTTTCAGAAGCTTCATTATCTATATATCTAGCTAACTTCATCTTATATGTATGAACTACCTAAGTTACGAAGCTAGAGCTAAGCATTAAAACGAAAAGAGCACAGTTTTCAACAGTTTCACTTTTGTTCAACTTGATAATGACAGTAGAGAGCAATATCAAATACTTTCCTAATCCATTCTAACTAATTACTCTGATGTATCCATAGAAAATTCAGGGTACATGAGAATAAAGAAAAAAAACTGAAATTTGGCAAACTAAACTCCTTTGGTACCATCATCCACAGGGAGCAAACCACTTACCACTCACATCCAGTAGGTTGAATGATACAGGAATTTTCCCAATGCTCCTGACCATTGTAATAGCAGCCCATCCTTTCTGGTGGTCCTCACGTGACGCTCGGATTATGCAAATCTTTGTCAATGGATTAACATACTTCACTGAAAAATTGGCAGAGTTTCAGGAGTTCTCTTCAAGAGTTTCAGGAGGAATTGGTACCTTGCAATGAATTAACAAGCCAGCAGGAAACACAGTTTTGTTCAAGAGTTTCAGGAGGAATTGGTACCTTGCAATGACCCAACAGATGCAGCAAGGCCACACTCGCCGAAGTTGATCTTAATACTGTCTCTAATTACTTTTATTATATTGGACTGTGTCAGGATGACAGGATCACCTTCGCCTCTGGCCGCATCGATAAAGACCTCCATCACCAAGTACCTGTTCTTGAAGTGAACCATGCTGACCACCCGATGGTTCCTGTTCTGAAGAGATCCTACGGGGAGATTAAATGACTATCAAAACTCATGATAAAAAGGAGAAAAATAAAAGCAACATCCATTGTCTAGGACACACAGGTTCAGACAAGAAATGATCAAACATGAGGAAGGCCTATTGCAGCTATTCCAATTTTATTACGAACATAGCGCAAATAGAAGAAAAATTCAATGATTTAACTCGATCGATTCATTCGAAATTTCAAATCCTGCAATCGCTCAGTGGATATGTTGAGGTACATACAGTACAGTAGTAGGGAGTGCCGAATCCTGTGGTGTGCTGGAACTTGCAAAGAGTTGAGGCGCGGCGGGCCAACACCCGTTGCTGATGAGCGTCCCGAATCCTATGGAGGCTGCAAGCATGGACCGCTGGAAGGAGCTCGCGGGCGGCCAGGACGTCGGGCGTGCAGAGCAGCGAGCGGTGGTGGGGACTGGAGGGGAGGAACTGAACTTTTTTTTTTTTTGAATTGAGGAGGAACTGAACTGGCTTTGCTTGCGGCAGTGCCCCAGGGAAACGTGAAGGAGGTTGGGAGCCAAGACGTTGTCGTACTCGGACGGGCCGCAACGGTGAACAAAGGCCCAAAGTACTTCTACAATTCGATTCTGGCCCAATGATTTACCAAGATCTGCTTTCAGTTATTCTTTTAACTGGATACTCAGTAGTTGGTCAAGTCGCCGTCCAAGGAAGTCCATCCACCCAACTGCAATTATTCGAAGAAATGACCTAGGGTTTGACCTAGGGTAAGGCGACTATGGCGACGATTGGCGATCCCGACGTAGGAGACAGACTATGCTGGCTGATTCATGCTAGAACCTTCACTGCGGCTTGCTCGGGTTGATTAAGGGGTTGCCTTGTGCAGCTTCCCAGCCTTGGCAAGGGCGATGGGTGAATTCTTTGCTGGATCACCTGGGATGCACTTAGGAAGATGCCGGCGGATGCAACTAAGAGGAAGGCACGAAAGAGTGATATTGATGTTGATGAACTCCTCAAGAAACTGCATTTGAGCGAAGCGGAGAAAGATGGTGTGGTGCTGGCTAAGGCAGACATGGAGAAGTTGCCAGAGGTGAAGATGGCGATAGCAAAGCTGTTAACGAAAAAGGAGTTCAACCCGATGGCGTTGTTTTCAACAATGCGCTTGACCTGGAATCCTGCCCGGGAGATTACTTTTGGTCCCATTGGGAAGAATCTGTTCATAATACAAGCCTTGTGCTTAGGGGACTGGAAGAAGATCATGGAGGAGGGCCCGTGGATTTTCCGCGGTTTTGCACTAATGATCGAAACGTCTGATGGATCCACCACTACACCCATGGTCCCAAGCAGGGTGGCAGCTTGGATTCAAATCCATAAGATCCCTCACCTATATCGCACCGAAGATATTGTGAAGATGCTGGCGACCAAGGTTGGAGGGGAGGCAGATGTGGAGATGAGAGCTATCTTATTGAATAATGGAGAGTTTCACAGAGCTCGAGTTATGTTGGAGGCTACCAAATAACTGGCTTGCTTTGTGACTTTGCCCCAGAGGGTAAAGAGCAGATGTTTATGCGGATCAAGTATGAGAAGATCCCTCGCTTTTGTGCACATTGTGGTAAGATGGGGCACACTCATCTCGAGTATGGAACAGGTGAATATTTGGAGAAGGAGCTGAAGTTTCAAGAGTGGATGATCACACATGGCACCTTGGGACCCCTCGTGTACGAGGTTTTGCACCAACAGAGCCTTTCAAATGCTAATGTCGATCATGGATCTCGTCCCTAGTACCGATCAATGAGAGGAGCCCAGTCTGGAGCCAGAACACTAGGTGGGGGGGAGGGGGGCATGCACCAGTGTGGAGGGAGAAGGAAACTCATGCCACTGCGTCCTCGGGGTCGCACAATCAGAGTTCCCAAGAAGCAAGGGTAGTGGCGAATGACGGAGAAGAAACGAGGGTTACAGTTCTTAGTCCCATGAAGGTGTGAAAGGACCGAGAGGGGGGGGGGGGGTGAATTGGGAACTTGCACTATGTACCAAATTTGCCAATTTCCAAAACCGATCACTCAAACAACTCCTATAACAATTCTAGTGGTGATCACACTAGCAAGATAAAAGCTCTAAAAGGAACAACAACCTAAACATACTAGTGGATCACTCAAGTCAATACAACTCCTATACATGCTAGTGATCAAATGTGAAAGCTCAAACACTACTAGCAAGCAAGAAGCCTATTCATGCAGGTCTACAAGATAATCAACTAGAACAAGACAAGCACACAAGCATGAATAACACGATATGTAAATGCAGAAATTAATGCATCAAAGTAAGGAGTAGAGTAAGAGATGGCTCATGATTTTTTTCCGAGGTCTCGGAAGGATGGCGCCTTCCCTTACTCCCCGTTGGACCACTCCTGCCGGAGTTCTGGTCCCTCCCGCCACCAAGTAGAGTTCTTGCCCACGAGCCCACAATCACTCCCAGAGTGAAGATATGGTGTGGGTCACCGTTGCTACCACAGCACAAGCTCGCCTCCCTTGAGAACTTGCCGGACTCCCCGAGCCGACACGGGCGCTCACTATTGATGCCCCTTTCACCGGCGGGCTCAAACTGTGTTCAAACGTGTGACGGCCTTCACAACCAGTCATGATAGACTCGATCATCGACACCTAACCGGTCTAGGTCTCACGAGAGACCAAGAGTAACAGTCTAGATCACACCCTCAAGGACACCCTAGCCTTAGATGTGCAAGATGCTCAAGTTACTCTCTACTAGCACTCTCAAGATATGCAATATCTCCTCCTAGTGCTCTCCTCTCTTCCTCTTGGACCTTACCAAATGCTCTCAGGTATTCCACTGGCCAAGAGAGGTCACAAAGACCACATCAATGAAGTTATATAAGCTCTCAACCTCAAACTAACAGTTGCTCCACGAAATCAGCTTTCTGGGCCTACTGACCATACAATCCGGCCATTGCCTAACCGGACCGTCCGGTCACTGCAACTCGAGCTCCAACGGCTCTGACCCCTGTGCTAACTTCTACTGATCGGACCGTCCGGTCTGTTCCTCTCTCCAGTCCAAAAACATTTCGGCGCTGGCTTCCTCACTGCCCAAGTCTTATCTCTATTGACCGGACCGTCAGGTCAGTAGAACGGACCGTCTGGTCACTAGAGCTTTCCAGACTTGGTAGTTTCCTCGTTGCTCGCTGTAGTCTCCAGACAAAATCACTTAGTGACCGTACAGTCCGGTCACCTCTGACCCCTCTGTCTACTCACTTCGTCCAGAAGCTGAAACTTGTTGTCCTCGCTTGACTTCGTTTCCCGGCTTCTCCGAACAGCTCCTTGGCTTCTCCACTGTCAACTAGTGCCTGTGATTTCACCGAGCAACCTTGCACATCATCGACTAGACATGACCTAAGAGAATGACCTAGACCCCCTTGATAGTCCATTTTTTCCTATGGACTCAAAGCCCTAACAACTAGACAAGTGTACCCAACACTTGCACCATAGCTTGTTCTCCGCTTTGATCCATCTTCATCAACCCTTGGACTCCATCAACTTCACAAGCCTCCATGCTTGTGGTCATTGTCATCAATCGCCAAGGCCGCCATTGACAATCATCATAAGGTAGAAGAGGTTTCCTACACGAACAACACTCGTGTAGATATTAGTCATATTTCATGTTTGTCATTCATCACCAAAACATTATACCTTGGGGTGACCTCAATGGTCATGAACCTTATCATCTCTCCCTTCTTGGTGATGGATGACAACCACTACTTATGATGATCCACAACGGACGAGCAAGAAAGAACCAAAGGAAAAGAAAGGATTGGACAACATACCTTGGTCCTTACCTTGAAAGTAGTCTCGCCCTTCAGATGTGCTAGGTGTTGAGGGAGGGCTGCCATAGCGCACTTGGATGTTAATCTTGAGCTGAATTTTGTGCCCATCTTGGTGTCGTGGTCGATGATCTTGTTGAAGTAGACACGGACCAAGGACATAGATGCTCATGTCGGTGAAGATGTACATTGTTGCCGTAGAAATGCACCGTCTTTGTTCTTCTTCATGTTTGTGTAGATGTTTATCTTGATACGATCTTTCATGTGAACTTCTCCCCCTTTGTCATCTTCATTTGATCTTCATGTTTTTCTCTCCTTTTTCGTCCTCTCAACTTAAGCTTGGCTTTTGGATCTCCATGTTCCTTCTCCCCCTTTGTCACCTATCACCAAAAACCACACCAAAACATAACAAAACCAAGACTTTCATGGTACTTATCCTTGGTCGTAATGGTGTTCTACCGTAGCTCCCCCTATACTTATGACTCAACAAAATATTTTGTCAAATATGCAAGGTTTAGTCATTTGAGGGGTGGGAATATATGAGCCACTTGTCTTTGAGCCGCGTGAGTGGATTTAACCTTGGAGCTCGGTTGAACATGGCTCAATGGGCATGAAGCACAAATATCACTATTTTATCATCTAGAGAGTCATGTACTCACATTATAAATGAGCAACTCCCCCTAGACACATGCTTGTGAGCATGTATGGTATCACAATGCAAAGATGCATGAATGCAAGGAATGCAAATGCAAAAAGTATACAATGCATGATGCGGTGCTAAAGAAAAGAGGGAGAACCGCTACAAACCAAAGTGTCAACAACGAGTTGTTCCCTTCTCAAGCTTGCACACAATGGACCATTCTTCAAAGCCTTGGGTACACCATGAACCACCTTCCCAAGCTTAATCCATGTCCATTACTATTTGAAGAAGGTCCAAAGTCAACCTACAAAAGAAGAGAAACAAGCACAAAACAAGGACACAAACAACAAAACAAACAAACAAACACTATACATATTTACAAAAAACAAGCTCAAGGGTTACTCATGTGAAGTTGGAGAGGTCGAGAACATTGAGTTCTCCCCTTAGCTTGTTGTAGGTCTTCTCATCGAGTGGCTTGGTGAAGATATCCGCTAATTGTTCATGAGTTCGTACACTCACCAACTCGATGTCCTTCTTCTCAACATGATCTCTTATGAAGTGATGCCTCACTTGAATGTGCTTCGCATGACCATGATCTCTAGTTTTGAGAGCCATCTTGATTGTCGCCTCACTATCACAATATAGTGGTATTTGAGTGTAGTTGAGGCCATAATCCGAGAGTGTTTGCCTCATATAGAGAAGTTGGGCACAACATGCTCCCGCCGACGATTTTTGCTTCTTTGAGCTCCAAGATACTAGAGATCTTTCAAGAAATTGACAACCTCCCGATGTACTCTTTCTATTCACTTTACAACCTGCAATGTCCGAATCCGAATACCAAAGTAACTCAAAGCTTGTTCCTCTAGGATACCATAAGCCCATGGTGGTGTGTACTTGAGGCATCTCATTATCCTCTTCACAGCCTTCAAGTGTGACTCTTTTGGATTTGCTTGGTAGCGTGCACACAAGCACGCACTAAACATGATGTCCGGTCTCGAAGCGGTGAGATAGAGCAAAGAACCAATCATGGATCTATAGAGCTTGGGATTTACCGGTTTCCCTTTTACATCATCATCTAAGGGTTTGCTTGTTGCCATATGTGTGTGCAAGGGCTTGCAATTCTCCATGTTGAATCTCTTGAGAAGATCCTTGGTATACTTTTCTTGATAGATGAAGTTTCCTTCTCTCAATTGTTTGACTTGGAAACCAAGGAACACATGCAACTCTCCAATCATTGACATTTGAAATCCCTTTGCCATCATTTCCAACTCTTCATTGAACTTCTCATTGGTTGACGCATAGATGATATCATCCATATAGATTTGGCACACAAAGAGATCCTTCCCAACATGCCTTGTGAACAAGGTTGCTATCAATGCTTCCAATCTTGAAATCATTCTTGAGAAGGAAGTTCCTCAATTATTCATACCATGCCCTTGGTGCTTGCTTGAGGCCATAGAGAGCTTTCTTCAATTTGTATACATGTCTTGGATGTTTTGGGTCCTCAAACCCCGGAGGTTATTCCACATAGGCTTTCTCATTGATCTCTCCATTCAAGAAAGCAGTTTTTACATCCATTTGAAAGAGCTTGAAGCCATTATGTGATGCATAGGCAAGTAAGATCTGAATAGCTTCAAGACGGGCCACGGTAGCAAAGGTTTCTTCAAAGTCACTCCCTGCCACTTGAGAATATCCCTTAGCCATTAGGCGAGCCTTGTTCTTGACAATTGCTCCTTTCTCATCTTACTTGTTCTTGAAGACCCACTTGGTGCCAACCACATTATGATTCTTGGGCCTCTCAATCAGTTTCCATACTTTGCACCTCATGAAGTTGTTCAACTCTTCTTGCATGGCTATATCCCATTTGTGATCATCCATAGCTTCATCAATGGTAGTGGGCTTAATCATAGAGATGAAAGAGAAGTTCTCAATTGCAATATTGGCCTCATCATCATTTTGTTCACTCACATAGGTTGGCTTATATTGATTTCTCCTTGTCTTTACTCCTTGAGATGGACTCCCAATGATCAAGTCATGTAAATGATCCTTATTGATGGCCTTGGGTCTAGGATGATATTTTTCTTGAGTGGGAGGAGCTCTCGGTGAAGTATCTTGTGCATCATGGATTGCTCACTCTCTTGATATATGAGTGTCTTGAATCCTAAGAGAGGTGGGAGAGTCACTCATGCTTTCTTGTTTTGGACTTAGAACTTGAGGTGGATGGAAGGATATCTTGTAAAGAGCTAGGAGAAGTGGTTTGTGGAGAAGTATGTGGGGAGGCTTGTGGCTCACTTCTCACTTGGATTTCATCTCATTGGGTGGGTGAACTCTCAATGAACCTTTGGAGGAGCTTGTGGGCATATTTGTGGCATTTTTGGTTGGTTCTTGCACCTCAGAGGAAGGGGTCAATTGAGGTGGTGGAGTAGAGGACTCATCAATATCACCATGATTGGTCTCATGGGGTAAAACCTCGCCCACGGGCATGTTCCTCAAGGCTTCCCTCATAGGCTCATCTTCAATGTTCACTTCATGAAATTCATCTCCCCTCTGAGAACCATTTGACTCATCAAATTGCACATCATAAGATTCTTCTACACATCCCGTGGCTGAGTTGTAGACTCGATATGCTTTAGAAGTTCTTGAGTACCCAACAAGAATGCCTTCATCAGTTCTGCTCTCAAATTTTCTAGGCTTTCTCCTTTTCTTGAGAATGTAACACTTGCAGCCAAAGACTCGGAAATAGGAAACATTTGGTTTCCATCCCAACAATAGCTATTACGGTGTCTTCTTTAGCAACCGATGGAGATAAACACGGTTGGAGGTGTAGTAAGCCGTGTTGATTGCCTCCGCCCAAAACCTCTCATGAGTTCCATACTCATCCAACATGGCACGAGCAAGAGTGATGAGCATCTTGTTCTTCCTCTCCACTACTCTATTTTGCTCGAGAGTATATGTAGCAAAGAATTCATGCTTGATGCCTTTCTTGTCATAGTATTCCATTGTCACTCCTTATCTTCACAATGCTATCCTTAAATTCATTCTTTGCTCTTCTAGCAAACATTCTGAAGATACCACTGGCTGGAGATTTGTCCACAAGAAAGAAGGTCCAAGTGTATCTCGTGAAATCATCAATAATCACCAAGCAATATAGATTACCTCCCAGACTCTTGTAATGTATTGGCCTAAACAAGTCCGTATGCAAGAGCTCTAGGGGACGAGATGTGGACATGAATGACTTTGTGGGATGTGAGGATGCAACCTACTTTCCCGCCTGACAAGTGCTGCACAGTCTATCCTTCTCAAAGGTCACATCCTTGATTCCTTCAACTAGATTCCTCTTGACAATCTTCTTGAGCTGATTCATTCCAACATGTGCCAGTCTCCTATGCCACAACCATCCCTTGGATGCCTTAGTGAATAGGCATGTGCTTGGTGGCATATTGCTTGATTTGAAGTCCGTGACATACAAGTTCCCATGCCTTACTCCATGAAATACTAGCCCTTTCTTTGAATTCTCAACCATTGCACCATCCTCATCAAATGTGCACTTGAAACCCATGTCACATAGTTGACCAATAGACAATAGGTTGAAGTTGAGGGTTTCTACAAGAAAGACCTTGGAGAGATGGAGGTCATTTATGATGGTCACCTTGCCCGAGCCTCTAACTCTCCCTTTTGAGTTATCCCCAAAAGTCACCTTCTCATTGTCTTCATCTTCATCAATGGTGGTGAACATGGTTGGCTTCCCGGTCATATGTTGAGTGCACCTACTATCAAGAATCCAATGAGTACCTCCACTCTTGTAGTTGATCCTGGTGGTATCCATAAGACAAGCACTAGAGGAAGAAGGGTTAGTGTCCAAAGCATTACTTGATTGACTAGCACCAACCTCATTGTGTCGAGAAATAAGACCATCCTCATAGATAGGGATTCTTGCAATCCCGTCCTGAAGTCTCCTCCTGATGGGATAGTGAGGAGCACGATACCTCCAATGTCCATGACCATCACCCATATGTACATTGTCGAGGTCGATGTAGTAATGAGGCATATCATAGAGGCCAGTGATGTGCTCAAGCACATGTCCCACTTGTGAGTGGAGCACGAGTATCATCTCCATTGCTCTCTCAATTGAGAGCTCATGCCTTTTATTGACTACCTCCTCAAGTAAGAAACCCCTCTCAAGAGTTGTGATTTGCTGGAGGAGCTTGTCAATCACTTCATGTGGTGCAATCCTCCGCAGACTTCTGAAGGAGTTTATCCTACACACAAGATCATAAATGCTCAAGAGATTCTCACAAATGTCATCATTCGGATTTCTCACAAATTCACCAAGTTCAAAGAAGAGTGGTGAGCTCGACGAAGATGCCAAAGGTGATCTTGTGGTGGAGGAGGTTGAGAAGGTGGGGGCGCCGGAGCCGTAGTGGTGAGATTGATCATCTCAAATGATCGAGCGAGCATTGTTGTTGGTGCTCCCCCTACGCCAATGCTTGGTCCACCCGATGTGCTTGGAGTAGAACTTGGAGTGGCACTTGAGGTAGAGCTTGACGAAGCACTCAATGATGAACTTGGTGAAGGTTTTGCTCCAAACGGGTTGTAGAAGTTGTTGCAAGGCAATCTTGTGGAGGAATCAAAGAAGTTTGAGCTCGAAGCTACTTCTTTCCCTTTGCTTGAAGATGCTTCATTATTTGCCTTGGATGTCTTCCTTCCGGTCATGCTTGCATTGATCTCCTCATCCTTGAAGAGCAGCTCGATCACGTCCTCGATGGAGACTCTTCTCCATGAGAAGGTCAAGGGTGACGTAGAAGAGCTTGCTACTCAGAAGTAAGGAGAAGATCTTCTCAACTATCACAATCTTGGGAAGGTCAAAAGAAGTTGCCCCAACCCTGTCTACAATACCTCGTAAGCGAATAAGAGAGTCAAGTAAGTCCAAATTATCATTAGCATGAAAAGCAAAGAACTCCTCAACAAGAGAACTACTAGCAAGACCAACAGGAGGCTCACAAACATCATCAATACTAGTCATGCTAGAGGAGAAAGCAAGATCAAGAGACACATCATTATTAATCACCACATTAGGCACACTAGTAGATCAACCTATCAAGTCAATAGAAGAATCTAGGCACTCACTAGTACTAGGCACATCCACACACTCATCACAATCATCATACACATGATTATCAGTGAAGATATTGGCGAAGTCCACAAGAGTATACATCAACTCATCTGGGATCATGGCATTTAGGTAGCTTTTAAAGCGATCCTTCCATGAGCCATGACCCGGCCCCGAATGGGATGACATCCCAACACAATACGATCACTACTCAAGGTGGTGAAGTCTTATGATGAGAACTTGGCTCTAATACCACTTGAAAGGATCAAGTGATCAAGACGGGGGGGGGGGGGGGGGGTTGAATCGGGAACTTGCACAATATACCAAATATGCCAATTTCCAAAAGCAATCACTTAAACGACTCCTATAACAATTCTAGTGGTGATCACACTAGCAAGATAAAAGCTCCAAACGGAACAACAACCTAAATAGACTAGTGGATCACTCAAGTCAATACAACTCCTATACGTGCTAGTGGTCAAATACGGAAGCTCAAACATTACTAGCAAGCAAGAAGCCTATTCATGCAGGTCCAAGATAATCAACTAGAACAAGACAAGCACACAAGCATGAATAGCACGATATGTAAATGCGGAAAGTAATGCATCAAAGTAAGGAGTAGAGTAAGAGATGGCTCATGATTTTTTTTCAGAGGTCTCGAAAGGATGGCACCTTCCCCCACTCCTCGTTGGACCACTCCCACCGGAGTTCTGGTCCCTCCCGACACCAAGTGGAGTTCTCGCCCACGAGCCCACAATCACTCCCGGAGTGAAGACACGATGTGCGTCACTGCTGCTACCAAAGCACAAGCTCGCCTCCCTCAAGAACTTGCCGGACTCCCCGAGCCGACACGGGCACTCACTATTGATGCCCCTTTCACTCGCGGGCTCAAATCGTGTACAAACGTGTGGCGGCCTTCACAATCAATCATGATAGGCTGGATCACCGATACCTAACCAGTCTAGGTCTCACCATAGATAAAGAGTAACAACCTAGATCACACCCTCAGGGACACCCTAGCCTTAGATGTGCAAGATGCTCAAGTTACTCTCCACTAGCACTCTCAAGATATGCAATATCTCCTCCTAGTGCTCTCCTCTCTTCCTCTTGAACCTTACCAAATACTCTCAGGTATTCCAGTAGCCAAGACAGGTCACAAAGACCCCAACAACAAAGTTATATAGGCTCCCAACCTCAAACTAGCCGTTGCTCCACGAAATCAGCTTTCTGGGCCTACTGACCATACAGTCCGGTCACTGCCTGACCGGACCGTTCGGTCACTGCAACTCGAGCTCCAATGGCTCTGACCCCTGTGCTAACTTCTACTGACTGGACCATATGGTCAGCTGACTGGACTATCCGGTCCGTTTCTCTCTCCAGTCCAGAAACATTTCGACACTGGCTTCCTCACTGCCTAAGTCTCATCTCTACTGAACGGACCATCCAGTCAGTAAACCGGACCGTCCGGTCACTAGAGATTTCTAGACTTGGCAGTTTCCTTGCTCCTCATTATAGTCTCCAGACAAAACCACTTAGTGACCATACAGTCTGATCACCACTGACCCCTCTGTCCGGTAACTTCGTCCAGAAGCTGAAACTTGTTGTTCTCACCTGACTTCGTTTCCCGGCTTCTCCGAACAGCTCGTTGGCTTCTTCACTGTCAACTAGTGCCTGTGATTTCACCGAGCAACCTTGCACATCACCAACTAGACATGACCTAAGAGAATGACCTATACCCCCTTGATAGTCCAGTTTTTCCTGTGGACTCAAAGCCCTAACAACTAGACAAGTGTACCCAACACTTGCACCATAGCTTGTTCTCCGCTTTGATCCATCTTCATCAACCCTTGGACTCCATCAAGTTCACAAGTCTCCATGCTTGTGGTCATTGTCATCAATCACCAAGGCTATCGTTGATATTCATCATAATATAGAAGAGGATTCCTACACGAACAATACTCGTATAGATATTAGTCATATTTCATGTTTGTCATTCATCACCAAAACATTATACCTTGGGGTGACCTCAATGGTCATGAACCTTACAAGGTACAGACACAAGAGGAAAAGAGGTTGCAGATCTCAAGCACCCAAAAGAAGCTAGACATGGGGGGAGACACTTGACCATCAGTGCCTCCCCACCTCCAACATATGTATCACCTCGTGAGATGAAGCGATCAAAGAAGGATGTGTCCAAAGCAGGGAAGGAGAAGTCACCAACCAAGGTTATGGCTGAAAGTTGCCTAGAGGGGAGTGAATAGGCAAATCTAAAAATCCTGCAAATTTGGATGCCGGTGAGGTTGATCGGCAGTGCCGATGGCCACTGCCGATGCTGGATCGGTAGTGCCGATGGACAAACTGATAGCATATGAAATCTAAGTTTAAGTGGTTTCGCAGTTACTAAGTAAACAAATTGCTACAACAGTAGTAGAGAGAAACAATAGAGATAATAATGAATAATAAAACAAGAGATATTTGGGTAGATCTAGCAAATATATCAAGTACAAGTGTGAACCCTAGGTGATGATTAAGAGAACAAGAAGTAAGTTAATAAGCACAAGGAGACACAAGATTTGTTATCGAAGTTCAGGCTCACAAAGAACCCTACGTCTTCGTTGAGAAGTCTACAAAGGACCGGGTCTCTTTCAACCCTATTCTCAATCAAGCGACCACAAAGATCAAGCTAGAGTTCTCCACTATCAATTCCCTTGCGGGAGGGTAATACAAACTTTCCGAGGCATCACCACACAAGTTGGGAGCTCTTTGGGCACCGCTAACTGTCTAGGAGCAAAGCTCCAAGAGTAACAAGCACAAATCACAAAGATGGTCAAATTGAATGCTCAAGAGTGGAATGATACTCTTTTCACTAGGAAACAATGGCTCACTCAAACCCTAACTCAAAGGATTAAGCTTTAGCTTGGAGAGGGAGAGTGAAGCTCACAAGTGCAATTTGATTTTTGGATTGGAGAGAGGTTGCATGAAGTGTGGTGGGAGCCTTTTATACAAAGGGCCCAAAAAGAGCCGTTGGCCTGTCTGGACACCCTGCACCGGCACTGCCGATCGAGCCATCGGCACTGCTGGTAGGGTTTCTGACACACTGTCATTGATCTGCAGGCTAGGATACGGCCCGCATCGACACTACCGATCAAGGCATCGGCACTGCCGATGAGGCAGCCATAGAGAACAAGATGTCTCTGGAGACCCTGACCGGCACTGTCGGTTACTCAGATCGGCACTGTCGATCGTTGCCAGCCAGATGACCCGAGTGAACACATTCTCTGTGAAGAGGAGACTGACACTGCTGATCAGGATATCGGCACTGCCGATTAGCTACAGGCTGAGCCAGACAGAAAGAGTGGCTTTCTGGAAGGGCCGACCAGCACTGCCAATGGAACCATCGGCACTGCCGATGAGCTACAGCCAGAGAGCCAGAGGAGAACAGACTTCTCTGGAAGGGTGATCGGCATTGCCGATGGGGCCACTGGCACTGCCGATGCTAGCAAGACAGAAACCAGAGAGGTGTCTGGACATCACAATGCCTCTGGGAGGAGTGATCGGCACTGCCGGTGAGGATCACCGGCACTACCAATGAAGGCAAAAACCAGAGGGCGGCAGAACTATAATTTGGGAAATTTTAAGCATTTGACTATACTCAAGATTAGAAATAAAAACAACACGGATCCTTCATTCTTGAGTAAATTTTGGACTTTAATTTGAGGCAAATGATGGTCTTCTTTTCCCTTCTTTGTTTCAAACACACATACTCAATGAAAACATTAGTCTATTCTTAATTGTATTGACGTCAATCTCCAAAACAAAATTAGGGACCTAGATGCACTTTCAATGGCAGGCTCCCACGAGGAGGTCCGACGGGACCTAAGCTGGAACTGTTGTGATCCTGACAATGCCACGACAGTTAAGGAACTTTGCGAGTTAGCGAAGACATTTGCCCCATCCATTCTAAATGTATTAGAAACACAAGTTCATAAGACACGAGAGGAAAATCTCAAAACCACCTTAGGCTACGATAATTCTTTTGTAGTCAGTAGCACAGGCCGTAGTGGTGGACTGGGAATGTACTAGAATAATAACACTAGGAGTCAAATCTTACCATTCTCGTAGTACCATGTTGATGTTGTTACTGAGAACAATAGGGCTGATCCTTGGCGTCTCACATGTGTGTATGGTGAAGCTCCACTGGCTAAACACTATAAAACATGGGAGATGATCAAGTCTATTGGAACATCGTCATCTCTGCCCTGGGTGTGCATGGGGGATTTCAACGAAGTCCACCATCGCATAGAGCACATTGTAGTGCAGGAACAAGCCACTCATAGATTTCTGATTTCTAGGAGATGGTGGACGTGTGTGGACTCTTCAATCCTAGATATAAGGGCAGGAGTTGGACATGCGAGAAGAAAGTGGCAGGGGGTTCCTTTTGTTGGGTGCGCCTGGACCATGCTCTAGCAACAATGGAGTAGTATTCTAGATTTCCATCGACGCGGGTGACCCATCTCACTACAGCAGTGGCAGACCACTAACCCATCATGTTACGATGGGACAACTAGTAGCCTACCCGTCATGGTTGGAGGAAGAAAAAGAAGTTGTTCAGGTATGAACTAATGCGAGAATATCACGAGGATTTTTCCCCAATGATGTTGCAGGTATGGCACGATGTAAGGATTGCGTGACCGAGAAGGGCAGTTGAATCAGGAACACACACAATAGCTTTTTTGCTAACTTCTAAACCGAGCACTCAAAATGACTCCTATGCAATACTAGAGAGAGCACACTAGCATGATATATGATCCTAGAAAGCTAAAAACAACCTATACATGCTAGTGACTCACACACCAAGCTAGTAATTAAGCCAAGCAATCAATTAACACCCCTAGCTAGCAAGGATCCTATGTATACAATTTAAATTATGCAAAACAAGTGACAAGATAAAGAGCACAAATCGCACAAGGATCAAGAGCAATTAGGAAGCACTAAGAGCATAGCCAAACAATCAATAAGCAAGCAACCATATAGTCACCATATCTCTACTTACACACAAGTGCGGAATTAACAACGATAAGTAAAAATAGATTTACAGAATGCTTATTGATTTTTAGTCCGAGGTAACGAGAGGATTGTGTCTCCCCCTTGTCCTTGTTGGATCAACTCCCACCGAAGTATTGATCCCTCCCACCACCAACCGTGGAGTCCTTGCACACAAGCCCTTATCACTCTCGGAGTGATGGCATGGTTGTGTGAACACTGCTCATCAAGTACTCGAGTATAAGCTTGCCTCCCTCAAGGACTTGCTAAAATCTCAGAGTGCACGTTTGTGTGCTCTCTCACGATGATCCTTTCAAAGGCGAGCTCAAACCTTGTATAGATTTGTGATGGCTTTCACAACATGTCATGAACGATAGTCTCGATCACCAACACCTAACTGGTCTACGCCTTGCCATAGACCAAGAGTAACAACACTAATCTTCTCTACAACACCATACAATAATACGGTGACATTTGTTCCTCTATAAAGGCAATTACTAAAAAAGTCAATAACAACAACAATTTAAGAATAGAGGCAATACAATCAAAGCCACTGCACTTAGCCCTCTATTGACAAAATCACTATCAAAGTACAACATGTCGCTGCCACTAAATGCACAGGAAGAGCTGAGAAGACTTGAATATGGTGTGCTTCTGCTGTAGCATGCTGGTGCCACCAAATCGCAATAATTTTGTATTGCTGCCACTGAATTGCTCCCTATGCCACCACCAGCCTGCTACACTCTATGAACTTTGAAGGGAGCCCACACCATTGACCTGAGGGATGAGCAAGTTGAGGGG
The DNA here is from genome assembly GCA_032690845.1 of Eleusine coracana subsp. coracana. Lineage (NCBI taxonomy): Eukaryota > Viridiplantae > Streptophyta > Magnoliopsida > Poales > Poaceae > Eleusine > Eleusine coracana. The sequence goes on from CM064424.1 coordinate 21,039,861, forward strand.
ATAGGGTGGAACCTAATCCTTAACACAACACAAGATCACCTCGATTACAGTGAAGGGGGTCCATTTTGGCACGTCGAATAGTTGTTCTGGGTGGAGGTGCTTCAATCCCATGCTGGTAGATGGGGAGAGAAAGTGGAACGGTCGATGAGGTTAGTGCCATGGGAGACGATGGACGATAGACAAGAGAAGGCAGAGTCATTTCACAATATGTAAATTTGTATAGGGGTCCAATGCGAAAGTGCATCTGCTGAATGGTGGGAGAAAGTCTATTCGCTGGATGGCCATCCGACAAACTGAGATCATTTTTTTATCATTACATGGATTTTTCCATTTACACTGAATATTTCCCCATTTAAAATAGGTTCCAAAACAGTTAAATATTAGCATTATAGTTTCTATTTTATTGCTATACCGGCCAAGCTATCAACTGCCCAACATGATCATTCTGAAATCCTAACCTTCTTCTCATCTCCTCGTGCGTGCGTGGCATGCATCGACACCGCTCTCATCTCTCTCACTCGCTCCACACTCGGCGATGCTCGCCGTGCTTTCCTCTCTCTCCTTGCTCGGGCTCGTCATCCGTACCCCTCACGCCAGCTCTCTCCTTGCTCCTCGCTCGCTTGCCGCCGGTCATGCCCCTCACATCTGGTCTCTCCTCTCTCCTTGCTTGCTCGATGCTGGTCGTGCCCCTCACTCTCCAAATCTTCTCTCTAGATCCTTCGCTCCACACCGTCTCCATCGACGCCCTTGTCGTGGGTTGGTTCCCTTTTGCCAGCATTGAGCACTAGGCCATCGTGCTGCCATGCCTCTATGAGTGTGTGTCAAGTGGGCCAGCCCGACATGGTGAAGTCAATTCCGTGTTGTGCCGTGGGATGACCTCTGAGCCCGTGGGCTTCATCCGCACGACACGGATGACCCGTCATGCCATGCCAAGCTGACCTGAAGGCAGCCCGTGTCATGCTAGGGGTCGGGTGTAAGGTATGAATGTTTTGGTGATGAATGACAAACACGAAATGTGACTAATGTCTACATTAGTGTTGTGCGTGTAGGAAACCTCTTCTACTTAATGATGATCGATGATGGATGCCTTGGCGATGGATGCCAATGACCACAAGCATGGAGGCTTGTAAGCTTGATGGAGTCCAAGGGTTGATAGATATGGGTCAAGTTTAAGTACAAGCAATGGTGCAAGTGTTTGGAACACTTGTCTAGTTGTTAGGGTTTTGAGTTCATAGGAAAAACCAGACTATCAACGGGGTCTAGGTCATGTTTCTTTAGTTCATGCTACTTGGTAATGTGCGTGGATGCTCAGTGAAATCACATGCACTAGATGACAATGGAGAAGCTGGGAAACGAAGTCAAGCGAGAACAAGGAGTTTTAATTTCTGGACATAGTGACCGGACAGAGGGGTCAGTGGAGACTGGACTGTACGGTCACTAGGAGATCAAAGAGGAGTCTGCAAGGAATCTATCAAGTCTGGAAACCCTAGAGACTGGACGGAATGGTCTAGTGACTGGACTGTACGGTCTGGTGGGCTGAGGCTCAGGACAGAGAGGAAGCAAACTAGAGCTCTCTGGAATGCAGATGATGCGAAGAGACCGGACGGTCTGGTCTACTGGTCAGTACAGGCACTGGCGGAGCTACATTGTAGATAGGGGGTGCAGATGCACCCACAAAATTGGGAAAAAGTAACTATACTCCTCTCATTTTTACCATATTTGCGCCCGCACAAGCAAAACTTATGCACCCATGAGGGAAGAAATCCAGAAAAAGGGCAAGAAGCTAAGCCAATAGTATAAGATAGCATCCCCCTTGATCTTACTCTAGCTCCGCCACTAAGTGCAGGAGATTGCCAGGATAGAGAATCCAATGGCTCAGGGAGCCGTTCTAGGAGTGACCGGACAGTCTGGTCAGGTTGAGACCGGACAATCTGGTCAGTGTGTCCAGAAATGTAATCTCATGAAGCAATGACTAGTTGAAGGTTGGAAGCCTGTATAACTTCATTACTGGGGTCTTGGAGACCTCTCTTGGCCTGTGCAATACCTTGGAGCATTTGGCAAGAGCCAAGATGAAAAGAGAATTGCACTAGGAGAGGATATTGGATATCTTGAGAGTGCTAGTGAGAGTAACTTGAGCATCTATCCACATGAAAGGCTAGGGTGTCCTTAGGGTGTGATCTAGATTGTTACTCTTGGTCTATGTTGAAACCTAGACCGGTTAGGTGTTGGTGATCGAGCCTATCGTCATCGGTTGTGAAGGTCGTCACACGTTTGTACCCGGTTTGAGCCCACCGACGAAAGGGGCATCCCTAGTGAGCGCCCGTGACGGCTCGGGGAGTCCGGCAAGTTCTCAAGGGAGGCGAGCTTGTGCCTTGGTGGCAGGGTTGACGCAACCGTATCTTCACGCCAGGATTGATTGCAGGCTCGTGTGTGAGAACTCCACTAAGTGGTGGGAGGGACCAGCACTCCAGCGGGAATGGTCCAACGAGGAGTAGGGGAAGGCGCCATCCTTCCGAGACCTTGGGAAAGAAAATTATGAGCATTTCTAGACCCTCTCCTTATTATGATGTCTTACTTTACGCTTTTACTTACCATGTTATTCATGCTTGTGTGTTTATCTTGCTCTAGTTGACTACCATGTAGACTTGCATATAAGCTTCTTTACTTGTTAGCTATGCTTAGCTTTCACTTGATCACTAGCATGTATAGGAGTTGCTTTGGCTTGATTGATCACCCTCATATGTATTGTGCTACTCATGCTTGTGTGCTTTAGTTCCATATCTTGTAGCATTGCATGTGTAGGCTCCATTGCTAGCTTGTTGTGTGCTTTCGCGTGTTCTTGAATATTAGCTTGCATAGGAGTTGCTTTGCCTTTGTGTGATCCATTAGAATGCTTAGGTTGTTGTTCCTTTCATAGGTTCATTATGTTGTTAGTGTGATGTCCACTAGAATTGTGTAGGAGTTGTTTTAAGTGGTCGGTTTTAGGAATTGGCTAATTTGGTACATAGTTTGAGTTCCTGATTCACCCCCCGTCCCTGCCCCCCGCTCTCGGTCACTCGGTCCTTACAAGTGATATCAGAGCCAAGTGCTCATCATAAGGCTTAATCGCCTTGAGTAGGGACCGTATTGAGTTGCAATGTCTTCCCATTCGGGGCCGGGTCATGGTTCATGGAAGGATCGCTTGAAAAGCTACCTAAATGTCATGATCCCGTATGAGGTGATGGATACTCTTGTGGACTTTGCCAATACCCTCACCGATAATCATGTGTATGATGATAATGATAATTGTGTGATTGTGCCTTGTTCTAGTGAGTGCCTAGATTCTTCTAGTGATGATTGATGATGACTTTGCCAATACCCTCACCTAAAGGTTGCTCTACTAATGTGCCTAATGTGATGATTGATGATGATGTTTCTCTTGATCTTGTTTGCTCTACTAGCATGACTAGAATTAATGATAGTGTGCCTCTTGATCTTGCTAGTGATTCACTTGTTAAGGAGTTATTTGCCTTCCATGCTAATGATAATGAGGACTTACTTGACTCTCTTATTTGCTTGCGAGGTATTGTGGACAAGATTGAAGCAAATGAAGAATCTTTTAAGCTTCCCAAGATTGTGATAGTCGAGAAGATCCTCACCTTGCTCTCTAGTACAAAGCTCCTCTACATCACTCTTGGTCTCATAATGGAGAAGGTCTATCCATCGAGGATGTAATTGGGTTGCTATTAGAGGATGAGGAGATCATTGCAAGCTTGGTCGAGAAGAAGACATTCAAGTCAAACAATGGAGCGTCCTCAAGCAAAGGAAAGGAGTAGCTTCGTGCTCAAACTTCTTTGATCCCTACACAAGATTGCCATGCAACAGCTTCTACAACCCCTTTGGATCAACACCTTCACCAAACTCATCATCAAGCGCTTTGTCAAGCTCTACCTCAAGTGCCATTCCAAGTTCTACTCCAAGCACTTCGGGTGGACCATGCATTGGTGTAGGTGGAGCGTCAACAACAATGCTCACTTGATCATTTGAGATGATCAATCTCACCACTATGGCTCCGGCGCCTCCACCTCCTCCACCACAAGATCACCTTTGGCATCTTCGTCGAGCTCACCAAGAGGATGTCATCTTTCAACTTGGTGAATTTGTGATAAATCCGAATGATGACCTTTGTGAGACTCTCTTAAGCATTTATGATCTTATGTGTAGGATAAACTCCTTCAGAGAACTTCAGAGGATTTCACCACATGAAGTGATTGACAAGGTTCTCCAACAAATCACAACTCCTGAGATGGGTTTCTTACTTCAGCAGGTAATCAACAGAAGGAATGAGCTCTCAATTGAGAGGGCAATGGAGATTATACTTGTGCTCAACTCACAAGTGGGACATGTGCTTGAGCACATCACCGGCCTCTATGATCCTCCCCACTACTACATCACCCTCGACAATGTGCACATGGGGGATGGTCATAGACAATGGAGATATCGTGCTCCCAACTATCCTATAAGGAGAAGGCTCTAGGAAGAGATTGCAGAGATCCCTAACTATGAGGATGATCTTATTCAATGTGATGAGGTTAGTACAAGTCAATAGAGCAATGCTTTGGATACTAACCCCTCTTCCTCTAGTGCTTATCTTATGGCAACCAACAGGGTCAACTACAAGAGTGGAGGTACCCATTGGATACTTGATAGTGGGTGCACCCAACATATGACCGGGAATGCAACCATGTTCACCAACATTCATAAAGACAAAGACAGTGAGACGGTGACTTTTGGGGATAACTCAAAAAGGAGAGTTAGATGCTCATGCAAGGTGACCATCACAGAGGATCTCCATCTCTCCAAGGTCTTTCTTATGGAAACCCTCAACTTTAACCTCATGTCTATTGGTCAACTCTATGACATGGGATTCAAGTGAACATTTGATGAGGATGGTAGGTTGATTGAGAATGCAAAGAAAGGGCTAGTATTTCATGGAGTGAGACATGGGAACTTGTATGTCACGGACTTCAAATCAAGCAACATGCCACCCAATACTTGCCTATTCACTAAGGCAACAAAGGGATGGTTGTGGCATAGAAGATTGGCATATGTTGGAATGAATCAACTCATAAAAGTGGTCAAGAGGAATCTAGTTGAAGGAATCAAAGATGTCACCTTTGAGAAGGACAAATTGTGTAGTGCCTGTCAGGCTGGAAAACAAGTTGCATCATCTCATCCTACCAAGTCATTCATGTCTACATCTCGTCTTCTAGAGCTCTTGCACATGGAATTGTTTGGGCCAACACATACAAGAGTCTAGGAGGTAACCTTTATTGCTTGGTGATTGTGGATGACTTCACGAGATACACTTGGACCTTTTTTCTTGTGGATAACTCTCAAGCAAGTGATATATTTAGAAAGTTTGCAAGGAGAGCAAAGAATGAATTCAAGGCTAGCATTGTGAAGATAAGGAGTGACAATGGGACTGAGTTCAAGAACACAATAGTAGAGGAATATTGTGACAAGAAGGGAATCAAGTATGAATTCTCTGCTATATATACTCCCGAGCAAAATGGAGTAGTGGAAAGAAAGAACAAGACACTCATCACTCTTCCTCGTGCTATGCTTGATGAGTATGGGACTCACAAGAGGTTTTAGGCTGAAGCAATTAACACGACTTGCTACACCTCAAACCGTGCGCATCTTCATCGCATGTTGAAGAAGACACCCTATGAGATATTGTTTGGACGAAAACCCAATGTTTCCTATTTTCAGGTCTTTAGCTGCACTTGCTACATTCTCAAGAAGAGGAGGAAGCCTGGGTAGTTAGAGAGCAGAACTGATGAAGGCATTCTTGTTGGGTATTCGGGGACTGCAAAGGCATATCGGGTCTACAACTCAACCATAGAATGTGTGGAGGAATCTTAAGATGTGCAATTTGATGAGTCAAAGGGATCTCAAAAGGAAGATTAATTTCATGAAGTGAATATTGGAGATGAACCAATAAGAGAAGCTATGAGGAACATGCCCACGGGTGAGGTTTTACCCCATGAGGTCAATGATGATATTGGTAAGCCATCCACTCCACCACCTCAACCAACCTCATCCTCCAAGGTGCAAGAACCAACCCAATATGCTATTGACACACCTACTAGCTCCTCCCAAGATTCATTGAGAGTGCATCCACCCACCCATGAGGAAACCCAAGAGATAAGTGAGCCACAAGCCTCCCCACATACTTCACCTAGAGCCACTTCTCCAAGATCTTCACATCACACCCCGCACATCCTCTCCAAGCTCTAGTTCCAAGACAAGAAAACATATGAGTGATTCCACCACCCTACTAAGAATCCAAGACACTTATATTTGAAGAGAGAAAGCAATATATGATGCACAAGATACTTCACCTAGACCTCCTCGCACTCAAGAAGAACCTCTTCCTAGACCCAAAGCTATCAACAAAGATCATTCACGTGACTTGATCATTGGGAGTCCATCTCAAGGTGTTAGGACAAGGAGGAATCAATACATGACCAACTATGTGAGTGAAAGGAACGATGATGGGGCAAATGTTGCAGTTGAGAACTTCTCGTTTGTATCTATGATTGAACCCACTACCATTGATGAAGCTATGGATGACCACAAGTGGGTAATGGTTATGCAAGAAGAATTGAACAACTTCAAGAGATGCAAAGTGTGGAAACTTGTTGAGAGGCCCAAGAATCATAATGTTGTTAGCACCAAGTGGGTCTCCATGAACAAACAAGATGAGAAAGAGGCCATTGTCAAGAACAAGGCTCGCCTAGTGGCTAAGGGGTATTCTCAAGTGGCGGGTATTGTCTTTGAAGAAACATTTGCTCACGTGTCTGGTCTTGAAGCAATTCAGATCCTACTTGCCTATGCATCACATAACGACTTCAAGCTTTATCAAATGGATGTGAAAAGTGCATTATTAAATGGAAAGAACAATGATAAAGTCTATATGGAACAACCTCCGGGGTTTGAGGACCCGAAACATCCTAGACATGTATACAAGTTGAAGAAAGCTCTCTGTGGCCTCAAGCAAGCACCAAGGACATGGTATGAACACTTGAGGAACTTTGTTCTAAAAAAATGGTTTCAAGATTAGAAGCATTGATAGCACCTTGTTCACAAGGCATATTGGGAAGGATCTCTTTGTGTGCCAAATCTATATGGACGATATCATCTATGGGTCAACAAATGAGAAGTTCAATGAAGAGTTTCGAGAAATGATGGCAAGGGAATTCCAAATATCAATGATTGGAGAGTTACATGTGTTCCTTGGTTTTCAAGTGAAGCAATTGAGAGAGGGGAACTTCATCTATCAAGAAAAGTACACCAATGACCTTCTCAAGAGATTCAACATGGAAGATTGCAAGCCTTTGCATACACCTATGGAGACAAGCAAAACCTTGGATGATGATATGAAAGGAAAACCGATGAACCCCAAGCTCTATAGATCAATGATTGGTTCTTTGCGCTATCTCACCGCCTCAAGACCAGATATCATGTTTAGTGTGTGCTTATGTGCATGCTACCAAGAAAATCTGAAGGAGACACACTTGAAGGCAGTGAATAGGATACTTAGATACCTCAAGTACACACCAACCATGGAATTATGGTATCCTAGAGGAACAAGCTCTAAGTTACTTGGGTATTCGGATTCGGACTTCACGGGATGCAAAGTGAATAGAAAGAGCACATCAGGAGGTTGCCAATTTCTTGAAAGATCTCTTGTATCATGGAGCTCAAAGAAGCAAAACTCGGTGGCTCTATCTACAACCGAAGCGGAGTACATGGCGGCGGAAGCATGTTGTGCCCAACTTCTCTATATGTGGCAAACACTCTCAGATTATGGTCTCAACTACACTCAAATGCCACTATATTATGATAGTGAGGCGGCAATCGAGATGGCTCTCAAAAATGGGGATCATGGTCATGCAAAGCATATTCAAGTCAAGCATCACTTCATAAAAGATCATGTTGAGAAGAAGGACATTGAATTGGTGAGTGTGCGGACTCATGAATAATTGGCAGATATCTTCACCAAGCCACTCAACGAGAAGACCTTATACAAGCTAAGGGTAGAACTCAATGTTCTCAACCTTTCAAACTTCACATGAGTAACCCTAAAGCTTGTCTCTTGTAAATATGTATAGCTTTGCTTGTTTTGTTTGTTGTTTCTGCCTTTGTTTTGTGCTTTTTTCTCTTTCCTTGTAGGTCAACTTTGGACCTCTTTAAGATAGCAATGGACATGGGTTAAGCTTGGGAAGGTGGTTCATGGTGTGTCCAAGGTTTTGAAGAATGGTCCATTGTGAGTAAGCTCGAGAAGGGAACAACTCGCTACTGGCACTTTGGTTTGTAGTCTTTCTCTCTTTCTTTTAGCATTGTATCATGCATTTGTATACTTGTTGCATTTGCATTTGCATTCTTTTCATTCATGCATTCTTGTATTATGATGCCTTACATGCTTCTAAGCAAGTTTCTAGGGGGAGTTGCTTATTTACAATGTAAGTATATGACCCTCTAGATGATCACATAGTGATCTTTGTGCTTCTTGCCCATTGAGTCATGTTCAAATGAGCTACGAGGTTAAATCTACTCACGCGGCTCAAAGACAATTAAGTGACTCATACATTCCCATCACAAAAATGACTAACCATTGCATACTTGAGAAAATATTTTGTTGAGTCATGTGTGTAGGGGAAGCTATGGTGGAACACCATCGTGACCAAGGAGGAGCACCATGAAAGGAGGAGTTTTCTAACTCTTGACATTTATTATGATCTTGTGTTTTGTCTTTGGGTTTTGGTTATTGGTGACAAAGGGGGAGAAGAACATGAAGATCCAAAAGCCAAGGGAAGATTGAGAAAAATACAAAGGGGAGAAGGACATGAAGATCCAAAAAGCCATATGAACATTGATGATAGCATAGAGAAGGGAGAAAAACATGAAGATACATGGAAAGCTATGAGGTGATAAAGGGGAGAAGCGATGAAGATCAAAAGAAGATGGATGAGAAGAACATGAAGGAGAGATGATCAATACAATGGTGCATAACAACAATGAACATCTACGCTGACATGAACGTCTATGGTGCGTGTCAACGTCAACAAGATCAACTACCACGAAACCATGACGGGTGCAAAATTCAACTCAAGCTAAATCTCTAGTGCGTTATATAAGTGGGTAGTTCTCCCTCAACACCTAGCACATTCCAAGGGGGGAACTACTTCCAAGGTAAGGACCAAGGTAATTTTCAAATCATTCTCTTTTCTCTTGGTTCCTTGTTTTCGTTCGAGTCTTTTGTCCATTCCTTCTTAGGACTCATTCGTTTAGGATTATCATAAGTAGTGGTTATCATCCATCACCAAAAAGGGGGAGATTGTAAGGATCATGAACATTGAGATCACCCCAAGGTATGAATGTTTTGGTAATGAATGACAAACATGAAATGTGACTAATGTCTACAGGAGTGCTGTGCGTGTAGGAAACCTCTTCTACTTAATGATGATTGATGATGGTTGCCTTGGCGATGGATGACAATGACCACAAGCATGGAGGCTTGCGAGCTTGATGGTGTCCAAGAGTTGATGGAGATGGATCAAGGTTAAGGACAAGCAATGGAGCAAGTGTTTGGAATACTTGTCTAGTTGTTAGGGCTTTGAGTCCATAGGAAAAACCGGACTATCAAGGGGTCTAGGTCATGTTTCTTAAGGTCATGTGAGCCAGTGATGTGCATGGATGCTCAATGAAATCATAGGCACTAGATGACAGTGGAGAAGCCTAGGAGCTGTTTGGAGAAGCCAGGAAACAAAGTCAAGCGAGGACGAGGAGTTTCAGCTTCTGGACATCATGACTGGACAAAGGGGTCAGTGGAGACTGGATTGTACGTTCACGAGGTGATCAAAGAGGAGTCTACAAGCAACCTGTCAAGTCTAGAAACCCTAGAGATTGGATGGTATGGTCTAGTGACCGAACTGTACGGTCAGGTGGGCTGAGGCTCGGGACATAGAGGTAGCAAATCGGAGCTCTCTGGAATGCACAGAATGCGAAGAGACCAGACGGTCCGATCTACTGTCCAGACAATTTGGCCAGTACAGGAGATTGCTAGGACAGAGAAGCCAAGGGCTCGGGGAACTATTCTAGAAGTGACCGGACGGTCCAGTTAGGCAGAGACCGGACAGTCTAGTCAGTGTGTACAAAAAGGTAATCTCATGGAGCAATGGCTAGTTGGAGGTTGTAAGCCTATATAACTTCATTGATGGGGTCTTGGAGATCTCTCTTGGCCAGTGCAATACCTTGGAGCATTTGGTAAGAGCCAAGAGGAAAAGAGAGGAGCACTAGGAGAGAATATTGGATATCTTGAGAGTGCTAGTGAGAGTAACTTAAGCATCTATCCACATCAAAGGTTAGGGTGTCCTTAGTGAAAGTTGCCTATAGGGGGGGGGGTCTGAATAGGCAATTTAAATATTAATCCTGAAAAACACTTTGGTTTGATCAAATGCCAGGAACGACAAAACTTCCGTCAGGAATGACAGAACTTCCGTCACCATGGAAGTTCTATCAAATGACAGAACTTCACTAAATATTTCTTTGAAACTAATTTAACTGTAGATAACTAAGAGATAGAAATACAATACTTGATAGAAGAGAGGCTATAGCAATGCACACTTGAGATTCTTTGATGAGTAGCTAGCAACACAAATAACAAGTGAATCGAGCACAATAATATGAAAGGAGTACACAAGCACAATAAGAAAACGGGAAAGTAAAGAGAGACACAAGTAGTTAATCCGAGGTTCGGTAACCACACTAAGTAGTCCCTACGTCCTCGTTGAGGAGCCACACAAAGTGGTCGGGTCTCTCTCAACCATTTTCCCCTCCAAGCAATCACAAAGATCGTGCTTGGATTTTTTTTTTGCACTTGATTCTTTTCCTCCGGAGGCGAATCACACCTTCACAAACCTCCCCAACTCACCACAACAAGTTGGGAGTTCAAGGGCGATGCCTAGCCGTCTAGGAGACCAAGTCCCCAAGAGTAACGAGCAAATCAAATCTTGATGGGGAGGGAAAGATGTGCTCAAGCTTTTGAGTGGATGGATTGATTCTTTTTGTGGTTGGATCTCTCTCACTCTGTTTGGAATCTCAAGAACAAGTCTAGGAGTGAGAGGGGAGAGCTTTAGCTGAAGATGGAGTGAAATGCCAAGAAGTCCAACGCTTCCCATGGGGGAAGGGGGAGAGTACTTATAGAGGCTCTTCAAAAATTAGCCGTTATATAGCTTTTCTGTGTCTGACGGAACTTCCGTGATTACCCATGCAACTTTTGACAGTTCAAAAAGAGCCGTTGTGCGGTCAATTTTCAACTGAGTCAGAGATGACGGAATTTCCATGATAGACATCACGGAACTTTTGTCGCTCTCGGGTTTGCAATAGAGTGAAACTAGAGGACGACGGAACTTCCATGGAGAAGCCCACGGAACTTTCGTAACTCTCGGGTTGGCTGAAGTTTGAGGCTTGGCAGTGATGGAACTTCCATGAGTTGAGTCACAAAACTCCTATAGCTCTCTATTTAGCACAAAGTGGATTGGTTTTTTTGGGCATTGATTGACTAAACTCTCACAAAACTTTTTGGTAGGCTTGAGCACACATATTTTCCTTCTTAGCAAGATTGGTTTACCCCCCTTAGTTGTTCGGCATGCCTAAGACTGAAATAAAATAAGGAACTACACCTTAAAATGCTTTTGAATCCATTTTCCTTTTCTTCTTTTTGGGAGTAATGGCCATCTTGCAAATGTGGGTTTAGACAATATTTTTGATTATCTGCACATTCACTTCATGGACATTGTTAGCACAATTGTAATCTTTCATCATCGTACACTAAAACCCACTAGGAGATCCTAGATGCATCTTCATTCTCCCCCTTTTTGGTGATTGATGACAATAGATTAAAAAGGATATGAGAGAGATAATCAAACTAGGTAAAGAGCAAAATATAGCGGAACTCCCCCTAAAGATATGTATGATTCAGACAAACATGTGAAGGAGCTCCCCCTATATTTTGCAATGAGTGGGGTGCCTAAAAGAGTGTACAAGTGTGCAACAAAGTGATAAAGCAATATGCATCCAGTACACTAGTCATAAGCAATCAATAATGAGCGATTAAAACAAGCACCACACATGACATAAAATAATAGAGTTACTACAAAAAGGTTCACAAATAGTTTTCACACCCAAAGCAAACAGAAAGGTACATGTCCATAGGTTCATCACTATCCTATTACAAACGAGGTCTCAATATCCTTTTCCACATCTCTCCCCCATTGGCATTAAGGCACCAAAAAGAGTAAAAGGAGGAAGAGCCAAGAAAAGAATCACTCTTCATCGTCGGTACTTGCCTCATCGTCTTCTTCTTCCTCATCTTTATCACCTTCTTCATCATCGGCCGGAGGAGGAGCGATAGAGGGCCCGACAGAGAGATCCGTCTAGTCATAGCCTGCAAGAGGGTCGGCAAAGACCGGTGGCTCACCATCGGGCTCACACTCAGAGCCATCAGGAGACACTTCATGTCCTTGAGCCTGCTGGTCCCTCTTGTAGCGCCTCACTTGCTTCTTGAAGCGCCGCTTGTCCTCCCAGTTCTCCTTTGCATTAAAGCATCAAGCACTGAAGATACCTTTGAGATAGGCAAGAACTGGAGAAGAAGGACAACGCTGTCTCTCTTGGGCTGAAGAACAGGCTCCTCCTCCTGCTGCTGCTACATCTCGTGCGGCCGCTGACTCGGCATGAGCACGAGCGAGACTTGCTCTCCTAGAAGAAGATACTCCCATGGGAGTCAGATCAACTAGGCGAAGCTCATGTTGCACCCTAGGTCAGAGAGGAACATGTTGCATTCCTTAGAAAAAATAAGCCTAGTTTCAGATTTAATCATCTTCATGAGATAGGGAGCATAAGGGAGAGATCTCCTTGTGTCCATAGATGACATGAAGATGTCATTTGTGATGAAGTCCATTAAAAAATGGAGTGGCATCTGGAGAAAATCTAGCAAGAATGTTCCTGGAGGACTCCACTATAGCTGTAGCATATCCACCCTTTGGTGCAATAGTGACTCGAAGCATCTAGTTGAGAGTGAAGTAGAAGTTGTGAAGTCCATTAGTTGTGCCAAACACATTTGGACAAGTTTCATAGTACATGAAAGTCATGTCCTTCTCCTTCATCACAGGTTCATTAGAGATGATCTCTCTAGTGCGATCGGAATTTCCTTGAAAGAAGTAGCTTGTAAAGTGACTTGCTGAGACAGAATACTCCACTCCTTGAGTTCTCCAATGAAGGATGCCCTTGCCATCAAGAGAGTGCAATAGAACTGGCAGATTACCTCCTCATTCCAATCATAGTTGAAACCCATCAAGTCTTAGACTCCTCTTTCCTTGCATAATTGGATGATCTCATTGAACACTCGATTTTCTTTGGAATCCATGTAGGACCAACCAATCCTTGATGTGAGGCTAGACGGTTCTTCCGGTTCTTGTCTATGAGCATAGATATATAGTAGTCCTGCTGAAACCATGTGTAGAATCGGGGGTCAGTAGCCTCTTGTTCACCCACTAGAGTGGGATTTTTCTTCCTTACTTCAATAAGTGCATCAACATCTTTCTTGTAATCCTTGTAGATGTCCTTGTTGCTCAGGTGCATCAACATTTTCTTTGGATAAACAGATTCATAGACCTTAAGATCCCTGATCGACTCCACATTTTCTGTCCTTGTTGCTCAGGTGGATTCTTTTGCCTTTTTGGATCTTTTCTCCTTCATAGGCTTCTTCCCCTTATCTAGGGACCTTCTGGGAGGGAGAGACCCTCCTGGCTGCACGTGCACTGTCTAAGAACCCTCGCTGGAGCCTTGACCACTTGCCCCATGATCCTGAACTGTGACGGCTTTCCTCCTCTTAGATACGGGCACAAGTTCCTCACTTGAAGAGGAGGAGGAAGAGTTGTCATTGCTTCCCTCAAATTGTACAGTTGCTCCTTGCTTGACTCTTGTCATCTTGAGCTGGCACTGGCAAAGGAAATGACCAAGATGAGTCATATGTTAAGGCAAAGATTTAAGAGAGGATCGAGTGCACTGAACTGCACACGATAGAAGTTCCGTGACTTCTCACGGAAGTTCCATCATGACGGAAGTTCTGATGGAACTTCCGTCATTTGCAGTTTGCATCAAAATTAGTACTACTCCTAAATCCTACCACAACACGGAAAATGCTTCTAACAGAGGGTAGACTAGCCCTTAAGGAGTTAATCTATCCAAGCAAAGTGAAGGCATTTGGACGATTGACCTAAAAACAAAATTTAGGTCAAAAAACTCATTTCGAGGTCAAAGACCAAAAAAAATTGATGGAGATTGCGGAACTTCCATGGGGGAAGAGTTGATTCCCCACCAAATCCAAAGGAAATGCCGGTTGAGACTCCAAGTCGCTGCAAATCGCCTTCTAGGGTTTGAGTTGAGGAGAGAGAAAGCGAAAGAAAGAAGTGGCTGGTTGGATAGGGAAGAAGAAGGGCGTCAGGCCCTTTAACCTGGGAGTGATGGAAGTTCCGTCATTGGGTGATGGAAGTTCCGTCGCTCTCGAGTTTGATCAAACGAGGGGTCACGGAAGTTTCCAGAGAACTTCCATGGGCGACGGAAGTTCCGTCAGTGAGTGACGGAAGTTCCTTTGTTCTCTGTTTGACAGATAAATTCTCTTCTGTTTTGAACTTTAGGACAAGATAGGTAGGGAATATAAGACTTGTTTCTATATGTGAATAGTAGAAATCAACCAAGCAAAGCTATATTCATAGGTTTCAACAATATGATCTATTGATCAAAACATTTTGTTTGAAAAACAAAGACGTTATGAGATTACTTGAATAATTTTATTTTCAAGACATTTTCCATGGGAACAACATCAAACAAAGTACAAGATTCTACTCCAAGTTAGATGAATCAAGAATATTTAGTTCACTCCTAAGTTCACAAAACCACTTCTCATCTAGGGGTTTGGTAAATATATCCGCTAGTTGTTTATCAATTCTAACATAGCTAATCCCAATATCCCCTTTGATTGAATGATCTCTCAAGAAGTGATACCGGATATCTATATGCTTAGTCCTATTGTGATCAATGGGGTTATATGCAATCATGATGGCACTCTCATTGTCACATAGGAGCGGAACTTTGGTCATGGTGTATCCAAAGTCCTTTAGAGTTTGCCACATCCAAAGTAGTTGAGCATAACAACTTCCGGCTATGACATACTCCGCCTCGGCTATGGATAAGGCAACAAAATTTTTTTTGTTGGATGACCATGACACAAGGGACCTACCCAAGAATTGGCACGTCTCGGAGGTACTCTTCCTATCCACTTTACATCCGGCATAGTTGGCATCGGAATAACCAACTAACTTGAACTTGGAGCCCTTTGGATACCACAATCCTAGGTTTGGTGTGTGAACTAAATATCTCAAGATTCTTTTTACAGCCACCAAGTGACTTTCCTTAGGAGCACTTTGAAATCTTGCACACATGCACACACTAAGCATGATATCGAGCCTAGATGCACAAAGATAAAGCAAGGAACCAATCATGGATCGATAGACCTTTTGATCCACGAGCTTACCGTTTACATCTAGCCCGAGGTGTCCATTTGTCTTCATGGGAGTCTTGTTTGGTTTTGCATTCTCCATGTCAAACTTCTTGAGTATGTCTTCAGTGTACTTGGTTTGACTTATGAATGTTCCTTCTTCAAGTTGCTTGACTTGAAAACCTAGAAAGAACTTCAATTCTCCCATCATGGACATCTCAAATTTCCTAGTCATAATCTTGGCAAACTCATCACAAAAAGGTTGATTAGTGAAACAAAATATAATGTCATCGACATATATTTGGCACACAAAAATATCATTATCAACTTTTCTTGTGAAGAGAGTAGGGTCGGCCTTGTCAATTGTGAATCCCTTGTTGATCAAGTATCCCTTGAGGTGTTCATACCAAGCTCATGGAGCTTGTTTGAGGTCGTAAAGAGCTTTGTGAAGCTTGTACACGTGGTTTGGTTTCTTTGGGTCTTCAAACCCCAGAGGTTGTTGTACATACACGTCTTCTTGAATGGGGCTGTTGAGAAATGCACTTTTCACGTCCATTTGAAAAAGCTTAAAATCATGGTGAGTAGCATAGGCAAGTAAAATACGAATTGACTCAAGCCTAGCTACTAGTGCATAAGTTTCACCAAAGTATTGCCTGGTTTCTCACCATCACGCCATACTCATCTTGTTTATTACGGAAGACCCATTTTGTACCTACAACATTTTGCTTGGATCTTTCCACAAATGACCATACCTTGTTTCTTTCAAAGTTGTTCAACTCTTCTTGCATGGCCATCACCCAATTCGAGTCTTGAAGTGCTTGTTCCATCTTAAGAGGTTCCATAGAGGAAACAAACGAGTAATGATGACAAAACATAGCCATTCGGGATCTAGTGGTTACCCCCTTTTGGATGTCACCAAGAATGTTGTCAACGGGGTGATCCTTTTGAATGCTTTGTTGGACTCATGGATGAACTGGTCTAGATGCATCTTCTTCTTCTTCTTCTTGATTGTTGTCATCTTGAATGTCTCGACCTCCACCATCTTGAGCTTGATCTTGGTTGTTGCCTTGACCATGATCGTCACCATGATCTTGGTTACTTCCTTGATCTTGTTAATCATGTGGCTCTTGTGGAGATGAGTCATCTTGTCTTGAAGAAGATGATCCATCTTGACTTGAGTTTGGGTCTTGTGGTCTTATCTCACCTATTGCCATGTTACTTATTGCATCACAAGGAGCTTCATCACCTATATCATTTGGATTAACTTGGTCCACTTGAGAACCATTAGATTCATCAAATTACACATCCCGGGTGATTTCAACAACTCCGGTGTCTTTGTTGAAGACTCCATATGCATAGACGTTAGTTCATAACCAAGGAGAAAACCTTCATGAGTCTTGGGAGCAAACTTAGAAGATTTTGGTTTCTTGTTAAGAATAAAGCATTTGCTCCCAAAAACCCGGAAATATGAAACATTGGGAAGGTTATCAATAAGAAGCTCATAAGGTGTTTTCTTCACAATCTTATGAAGATATAGTCTATTTGTTGCATGGCATACGGTGTTGATGGCTTCAGCACAAAAGGTGTCCGGTGTCTTGTACTCGTCAAGCATTGTTCTTGCCATACCTATGAGTGTGCGGTTCTTTTTTTCAGCTACACCATTTTATTGTGGAGTGTATGCCTTCTTCATCAAGATATTCTTCAACTTGAGTATTCTTGAATTCGGTTCCTGTCACTCCTTATCTTCTTGATCTTCACTTCATACTCATTTTGTGCTCTCTTCAAAAACCTCTTTAGGATACCTTGTATTTCACTTTTGTCCTTCAAAAAGAATACCCAAGTGAAACATGAATAATCATCAACAATTACAAGACCATACTTGTTACCGCCAATGCTTATGTAGGTGATCGGTCCAAATAGGTCCATGTGTAGCATCTCTAATGGTCTTGTCATTGTCATCATTGTCCTGGATGGATGTGCAACTCCAACTTGCTTTTCGGCTTGACATGTGCTACATATTTTGTCCTTCTCAAAAGCAACATCCTTTAGTCCAATGACATGGCCACCTTTTAGGAGTTTAGAAAGGTTCCTCGTCCCAACATGAGCTAGCCAGCGATGCCATAGCCAACCCAAGGTGGTTTTAGCGACCAAGCAAGCATTTAGGTTAGATCCCTCCTCGTTGGTAAATCAACAAGGTAGATCTTATCCTCTAAATACCCTTTGAAAGCTATTGAAGAATCCTTCTTCCTAAAGACGGTCATGCCATAATCGTCAAAGAGACAACTAAAGCCCATTTCACAAAGTTGTGACACGGACATCAAGTTGTATCCTAGACCATTCACAAGATAAGCAATACTAATTGAAAGGTCAAGGGTGACGTCAATCTGTCCACGACCAATTACCTTTCCTTTGTTGTCATTTTTGAACGATATGCCTCCACTTGGTAGATTGTCATGATCAAATGTGGAGAACATTGATCTCTCTCCGATCATATGATTTGAGCACCCGCTATCAAGTACCCATATTGCACCACCAGAGGAGTATTCCGACAAAGGAAATCAAGCACATGGTTTAGGCACCCAAGTTGGTTTGTGTCCCTTAACACTAGATACAAGAACTTTGGGCACCCATACACAAGGCTTCCACCTTGCATCATGTGGCCCAACAAACTTGGCAACTAAACTACCATAAGCATTATGGGTTAGCACATAAGAAGCATCAAAATAATCAATGGATATGGTAGAAGTCTTGTAGTTCTTGTGGACTTGAGGAGCATTGTTCTTGGTCTTGTTGACCATCTTTTGTGCCACTTGCTTTCCCTTTCCTTCAGGCACAAAGGTGGGTCTCTTGTTGTAGTTCTTCTTGGGTGCATTCTTATTGTACCCCTAATCCTCTCTTGTCGTGAGAGGCTCTTGCCTCATCAACTACTCTTCTCATTGTTTCAATTTGAGCCTTCTTCATGAGCTCATTGGCTTGGTTGGTTAGCTTCTCAATGATTGCATCTTGCTTGGCAATCATATCAACATCAATGTTGTGGCACCTTCCACAACCTTTGCTTGTTGAAGCTTGAGAGGATTCAAGCTTCTTTAATAATGAGCGGGAGTTTGTCTTGAGATCCTCAACGGCCTTAACTAAGGCCTTGTTCTCCTCTTGCAAGGAGTTGCATCTTTCTTGATACTTCTTGGTCATTAAGGTGCATGATTCACTTGACTCATTAACCTTTGCAAGGTCCTTAGTCAAGGTTTTGTTCTTCTGCTTCTCTTTCTCAAGTTGCTTGGTGAGCTCAAGGTTCTTGCTTCTTTCTTCATCAATCAACTCTTCTTGTCTATGAACAATTCTTTCTTGATTGTCCAACTCCCTTTGTAGCTTATCTAGCATTTTAACCATTTCATGCGTAGTGGGGACCAAGTCCTCCTCTTCATCACAATAAGAAGGATTAAATTTGGTGTGAGGAGCTACCTTGCTTTCCTTGGCCATGAAGCATCGGGGAGCGTCATCCCCATCATTGGTGAGGTTGTTGAAGAGTTACTTCATGGCCGGAGGGAGACCAATGGCAATGTTAGAAATACCACCCTCATCATTTATATCATCATCATCGAAGATGTACTCTTGGCCAATGTGAGCTTGACCCTTGTTATATGACTTCTTGTTGGGCTTGGTCTTGTTGTTGTACTTTTCATTTTTCGTTCCCTTGCCATTTAGCCTTGGACAATCGGCAATCATGTGTCCTTGCTCATGACACTCATAGCATCTTCCATTTGTTCTTCTTGCTCTTGCTCTTGCCTTGTCAAAGCTTTTCTGGGTGAAGCCATCCCTGGTCATATATTTACCAAATTTCTTAACAAACAAGACAAACTCTTCATCGTCTTCTTCATTATCATCATCATTATCATCAACATTATTTTCCTTGAAAGCTATGTCTTTCTTGCTTGAGCTCTCATCACCAATGAGCATGTTCACTCTTTTGCCCTCACCATCACGACTCTTGTGAGCATTGATTCTTCCAATCACTTTATCGGTTGTGAATGTCTCAAACTCATCCTTCTCTTCAATGATGGTGCATAGTGTTGGATTCCACATCCTAAGAGCCATGAGTAGCTTGTAGTTTACTTCTTCATCCTTAATGTTGTGTCCATAAGCTCTTCTCTCATTTATAATATCCATAAGCCTATCATGAGTTTGTTGAGGCTCTTCTCCTTTGTTCATGACGAAGATGTTGAATTGATTCTTGAGGACTTGGAGTCTTGACTTCTTCACCACGTCAACTCCTTCATGAGCACAAATGAGTTTCTTCCACATTCTCGAAGCATTCTGAATTTCAGCTACTCTTGAGTATTCCTTGGGATTCAAAGAAGAGAGAATGGAGGACACCGCTTGAGCATTGCGATGTATGTTGAGTTGATCCATAGCTGTAGGATTATCCTCGTCTTCTAAGGTATATCCTTTGTCCACAATTTCCCAAATTGGTGGACCAGTTGACATGAGATACATCTTCATGTGATGCTTGTGCCAACTAAAGTCTTTGCCCTCCAAATAGGGCAATCTTCCACTTCCACTATGGATAACTAAGAGAGAGAAATACAATACTTGATAGAAGAGAGGCTATAGCAATGCACACTTGAGATTCTTTTATGAGTAGCTAGCAACACAAATAACAAGTGAATCGAGCACAATAATATGAAAGGAGTACACAAGCACAATAAGAAAACGGGAAAGTAAAGAGAGACACAAGTAGTTAATCCGAGGTTCGGTAACCACACTAAGTAGTCCCTACGTCCTCATTAGGGAGCCACAAAAAGTGGTCGGGTCTCTCTCAACCCATTTCCCCTCCAAGCAATCACAAAGATCGTGCTTGGATTTCTTTTTGCATTTCATTCTTTTCCTACGGAGGCGAATCACACCTTCACAAACATCCCCAACTCACCACAACAAGTTGGGAGTTCAAGGGCGACGCCTAGCCGTCTAGGAGACCAAGTCTCCAAGAGTAATGAGCAAATCAAATCTTGATAGGGAGGGAAAGATGTGCTCAAGGTTTTGAGTGGATGGATTGATTCTTTTTGTGGTTGGATCTCTCTCACTTTGTTTGGAATCTCAAGAACAAGTCTAGGAGTGAGAGGGGAGAGCTTTAGCTGAAGATGGAGTGAAATGCCAAGAAGTCCAACACTTCCCACGAAGGAAGGGGGAGAGTACTTATAGAGGCTCTTCAAAAATTAGCCGTTATACAGCTTTTCTATGTCTGACTGAACTTCCGTGATTACCAACGCAACTTTCGTTAGTTCAAAAAGAGCCGTTGTGTGGTCAGTTTTCAACTGAGTCAAAGATGACGGAATTTCCATGATAGACATCACAGAACTTCTGTCGCTCTCGGGTTTGCAACAGAGTGAAACCAGAGGACGACGGAACTTCCGTGGAGCAGCCCATGGAACTTTCGTAACTCTCGGGTTGGCTGAAGTTTGAGGCTTGGCAGTGATGGAACTTCCGTGAGTTGAGTCACGAAACTTTTGTAACTCTCTGTTTAGCACAAAGTGGATTGGTTCTTTTGGGCATTGATTGACTAAACTCTCACAAAACTTTTTGGTAGGCTTGAGCACACATATTTTCCTTCTTAGCAAGATTGGTTTACCCCCCCCCCCCCCTAGTAGTTCCGCATGCCTAAGACTGAAATAAAATAAGGAACTACACTTTAGAATGCTTTTGAATCCATTTTCCTTTTCTTCTTTTTAGGAGTAATGGCCATCTTGCAAATGTGGGTTTAGACAATATTTTTGATTATCTGCACATTCACTTCATGGACATTGTTAGCACAATTTTAATCTTTCATCATTTCCACCAAAACCCACTAGGGGATCCTAGATGCATCTTTAATCTCCCCCTGTTTGGTCATTCATGACAATAGATTAAAAAGGATATGAGAGAGATAATCAAATTAGGTAAAGAGCAAAATATAGCGGAGCTCCCCCTAAAGATATGTATGATTCAGACAAACATGTGAAGGAGCTCCCCCTATATTTTGCAATGAGTGGGGTGCCTAAAAGAGTGTACAAGTGTGCAGCAAAGTGATAATGCAATAAGCATTCAGCACACTAGTCACAAGCAATCAATAATGAGCGATTAAAACAAGCACCACACATGACATAAAATAATAGAGTTACTACAAAAAGGTTCACAAATAGTTTTCACACCCAAAGCAAACAGAAAGGTACATGTCCATAGGTTCATCACTATCCTATTACAAACGAGGTCTCAATATCCTTTTCCACATCTCTCCCCCATTGGCATTAAGGCACCAAAAAGAGTAAAAGGAGGAAGAGCCAAGAAAAGAATCACTCTTCATCGTCGGTACTTGCCTCATCGTCTTCTTCTTCCTCATCTTTATCACCTTCTTCATCATCGGCCGGAGGAGGAGCGATAGAGGGCCCGACAGAGAGATCCGTCTAGTCATAGCCTGCAAGAGGGTCGGCAAAGACCGGTGGCTCACCATCGGGCTCACACTCAGAGCCATCAGGAGACACTTCATGTCCTTGAGCCTGCTGGTCCCTCTTGTAGCGCCTCATTTGCTTCTTGTTGCGCTGGTTGTTCTCCCAGTTCTCCTTTGCATTAAAGCAGCAAGCACTGAAGATACCTTTGAGATAGGCAAGAACTAGAGAAGAAGAACGGCACTGTCTCTCTTGGGTTGCAGAAGAGGCTCATGCTGCTGCTGCTGCTGCACCTCGTGCGGGCGGTGACTCGGCATGAGCACGAGCGAGACTTGCTCTCCTAGAAGAGGATACTCCCGAGGGAGTCAGATCAACTGGGCGAAGCTCATGTTGCACCCTAGGTCAGAGAGGAACATGCTTGCATTCCTTCTAAAAAATCAGCCCAGTTTCAGCTTCAATCATCTTCATGAGATAGGGAGCATAGGGGAGATATCTCCTTGTGTCCATAGATGACATGAAGATGTCATTTGTGATGAAGTCCATAACACAAAATGGTGTGGCATCCGGAGCAAATCTAGCAAGAATGTTCCTGGAGGACTCCACTATAGCTATAGCATATCCACCCTTTGGTGCAATAGTGACTCGAAGCATCCGGTTGAGAGTGAAGTAGAAGTTGTGAAGTCCATTAGTTGTGCCAAACACATTTGGACAAGTTTCATAGTATATGAAAGTCATGTCCTTCTCCTTCATCACAGGTTCATTGGAGATGATCTCTCTAGTACGATCGGAATTTCCTTGAAAGAAGTAGCTTGTAAAGCGACTTGCTGAGACAGAATACTCCACTCCTTGAGTTCTCCAATGAAGGACGCCCTTGCCATCAAGAAAGAGAGTGGAATAGAACTGGCAGATTACCTCCTCATTCCAATCATAGTTGAAACCCATCAAGTCATAGACTCCTCTATCCTTGCATACTTGGATGATCTCATTAAACACTCGATTTTCCTTGGACTCCATGTAGGATCAATCAATCCATTGAGAGGAGACTAGACGGCTCTTCTGGTTCTTGTCTATGAGCATAGACATATAGTAGTCCTGCTGAAACCATGTGTAGAACCGGGGGTCACTAGCCTCTTGTTCACCCACTAGAGCGAGATTTTGCTTCCTTGCTTCAGTAAGTGCATCAACGTATTTCTTGTAATCCTTGTAGATGTACCCATCTGGATAAACAGGTCCATGGACCTTAAGATCCCTGATCACCTCCACATTTTCTATCCTTGCTGCTCGGGTGGATTCTTTTGCCTTTTTGGATCTTTTCTCCTTCATAGGCTTCTTTCCCTTATCTAGGGACCTTCTGGGAGGGAGAGACCCTCCTGGCTGCACATCCACTGTCTGAGCACCCCCGTTGGAGCCTTGACCACTTGCCCCATGATCCCGAACTGCGACGACTTTCCTCCTCTTAGAGACGGGCACAAGTTCCTCACTTGAAGAGGAGGAGGAAGAGTTGTTGTTGCTTCCCTCAAACTGTACAATTGCTCCTTGCTTGACTCTGGTCATCTTAGCTGGCATTAGCAAAGGAAATGACCAAGATGAGTCATATGTTAAGGCAAAGATTTAAGAGAGGATCGACATCAGTGCACTGAACTGCACACGACGGAAGTTCTATGACTTCTCATGGAAGTTCCGTCACGATGGAAGTTCTGATGGAACTTCCATCATTTGCAGTTTGCATCAAAATCAATACTACTCCTAGATCCTACCACAACACGGCAAATGCTTCTAACAGAGGGTAGACTAGCCCTTAAGGAGTCAATCTATCCAAGCAAAGTGAAGGCATTTGGAATATTGACCTAAAAACAAAATTTAGGTCAAAAACACATACCGAGGTCAAAGACCGAAGGAAATCGATGGAGATTGCGGAACTTCCGTGGGGGAAGAGTTGATTCCCCACCAAATCCGAAGGAAATGCCAGTTGAAACTCCAAATTTCTACAAATCGCCCTCTAGGGTTTGAGTTGAGGAGAGAGAAAGAGAAAGAAAGAAGGAGCCGGTTGGATAGGGAAGAAGAAGGGCGTCAGGCCCTTTAACTTGGGAGTGATGGAACTTCCATCATTGGGTGACAAAAGTTCTGTTGCTCTCGGGTTTGTTCAAATGAGGGGTCACAGAAGTTTCCACAGAACTTCCATGGGCGATGGAAGTTCCGTCACTGAGTGATGGAAGTTCCGTCGTTCTCTGTTTGACAAAGAAATTTTCTTCTCATTTGAACTTTAGGACAAGATAGGTAGGGAATATAAGACTTGCTTCCACATGTGAATAGTAGAAATCAATCAAGCAAAGCTATATTCACAGGTTTCAACAATATGATCTATTGATCAAAACATTTTGTTTGAAAAACAATGACGTTATGAGATTACTTGAATAATTTTATTTTCAAGACATTTTCCATGAGCACAACATCAAACAAAGTACAAGATTCTACTCCAAGCTAGATGAATGAAGAATATTTAGTTCACTCATTTGTTGTCATTTTCGAACAATATGCCTCCACTTGGTAGATTGTCACGATCAAATGTGGAGAACATTGATCTCTCTCCGGTCATATGATTTGAGCACCCGCTATCAAGTACCCATATTGCACCGCCAGAGAAGTATTCCTACAAAAGAAATCAAGCACGTTTCTTAGGCACCCAAGTTGGTTTGGGTCCCTTAACACCAGATACAAGAACTTTGGGCACCCATACATAAGGCTTCCACCTTGCATCATGTGGCCCAACAAACTTGGCAACTAGTCTACCATAAGCATTACGGGTTAGCACATAAGAAGCATCAAAATCATCAAAGGATATGGTAGAAGTATTGTTGTTCTTGTTGACTTGAGGAGCATTGTTTTTGGTCTTGTTGACCATCTTTTGTGCCACTTGCTTTCCCTTTCCTTCGGGCACAAAGGTGGGTCTCTTGTTGTTGTTCTTCTTGGGTGCATTCTTATTGTACCCCAATCCTCTCTTGTTGTGAGAGGCTCTTGGCTCACCAACTACTCTTCTTAATGTTTCAATTTGAGCCTTCTTCATGAGCTCATTGACTTGGTTGGTTAGCTTCTCAATGATTGCATCTTGCTTGGCAATCATATCAACATTAATGTTGTGGCACTTTCCACAACCTTTTCTTGTTGAAGCTTGAGAGGATTCAAGCTTCTTCAACAATGAGCGGGAGTTTGTCTTGAGATCCTCAATGGCCTTAACTAAGGCCTAGTTCTCCTCTTGCAAGGAATTGCATCTTTCTTGATACTTCTTGGTTGTTGAGGTGCATGATTCACTTGACTCATTAACCTTTGAATGGTCCTTAGTCAAGGTTTTGTTCTTCTCCTTCTCTTGCTCAAGTTGCTTGGTGAGCTCAAGGTTCTTGCTTCTTTCTTCATCAATCAACTCTTCTTTTCTATGAACGATTCTTTCTTGATTGTCCAACACCCTTTGCAGCTTATCTAGCATTTTAACCATTTCATGCATAGAGGGGACCAAGTCCTCCTCTTCATCACAATAAGAAGGATTGAAGTTGGTGTGAGGAGCTACCTTGCTTTCCTTGGCCATGAAGCATCGGGGAGCGTCATCCTCATCATCGGTGAGGTTGTTGAAGAGTGATTTCTTGGCCGGAGGGAGACCAAAGGCAATGTTAGCAATGCCACCCTCATCATCTTCACCATCATCATCGGAGATGTACTCTTGGCCAATGTGAGCTTGACCCTTGTTATATGACTTCTTATTGTGCTTGGTCTTGTTGTTGTACTTTTCATTTATCTTTCCCTTGCCATTTAGCCTTGGACAATCGGCAATCATGTGTCCTTGCTCATGACACTCATAGCATCTTCTATTTGTTCTTCTTGCTCTTGATCTTGCCTTGTCAAAGCTTTTCTTGGTGAAGCCATTCTTGATCATATATTTGCCAAATTTCTTGACAAACAAGGCAAACTCTTGATCGTCTTCTTCATTATCATCATGGTCATCATCACCATTTGCCTTGAGAGCTATGTCATTCTTGCTTGAGCTCTCATCACCAATGATCATGTTCACTCTTTTGCCCTCATCATCGCGACTCTTGTGAGCATTGATTCTTCCAATCACTTCATCGGTTGTGAATGCCTCAAACCCATCCTTCTCTTCAATGATGGTGCATAGTGTTGGATTCCACATCCTAAGAGCCATGAGTAGCTTGTAGTTGACTTCTTCATCCTTGATGTTGTCTCCATAAGCTCTTCTCTCATTTACAATATCCATAAGCCTATCAAGAGTTTGTTGAGGCTCTTCTCCTTTGTTCATGATAAAGAAGTTGAATTGATTCTTGAGGTCTTGGAGTCTTGACTCCTTCACTATATCAACTCCTTCATGAGCACAAACGAGTTTCTTCCACATTCTCCGAGCATTCTCAATTCCGGCTACTCTTGAGTTATCCTTGGGATTCAAAGAAGAGAGTATGGCGGACACCGCATGAGCATTATGATGTATGTTGAGTTGATCCATAGTTGTAGGATTATCCTCGTCTTCTAAGGTATATCCTTTCTCCACAATTTCCCAAATTGGTGGACCAATTGACATGAGGTACATCTTCATGCAATGCTTGTACCAACTAAAGTCTTTGCCCTCAAAATAGGGCAATCTTCCACTTCCACTGCCATGTATATTTGCCACATCGGCATAGTTGAAGGACATGGTGGTGTGCAAGTCACTACCCTTGCTTGCCGAAGCAAGATATTGAGGCTTCTCAGTTTCTCCCGACTTTGACATCTTTCAATCTTTAAGATTTCAAGCCTTGTAGAAGATTCTAGCTCTGATACCAATTAAAAGTTGCCTGGAGGGGGGTGAATAGGCAATATAAATATTAATCCTGAAAAACACTTAGGTTTAATCAAATGCCAGGAACGACGAAACTTCCGTTAGGAATGATGGAACATATGTCACCACGGAACTTCACTAAATCTTTCTCTAAAACTAATTTAACTACAGATAACTAAGAGAGAGAAATACAATAATTGATAGAAGAGAGGCTATAGCAATGCACACTTGAGATTCTTTGATGAGTAGCTAGCAACACAAATAACAAGTGAATCGAGCACAATAATATGAAAGGAGTACACAAGCACAATAAGAAAACGGGAAAGTAAAGAGAGACATAAGTAGTTAATCCAAAGTTCGGTAACCACACCAAGTAGTCCCTACGTCCTCGTTGAGGAGCCACACAAAGTGGCCGGGTCTCTCTCAACCCTTTTCCCCTCCAAGCTTCCCACGGGGGAAGTGGGAGAGTATTTATAGAGGCTCTTCAAAAATTAGTCGTTATATAGCTTTTCTGTGTCTGACGGAACTTCCGTGATTACCTATAAAACTTCCATCAGTTCAAAAAGAGTCGTTGCACGGTCAGTTTTCAACTGAGACAGAGACGACGGAACTTCCATGATAGACATCACATAACTTTCGTCGCTCTCGGGTTTGCAACAGAGTAAAACCAGAGGACGACGGAACTTCCGTGGAGCAGCCCACGGAACTTCCATAACTCTCGGGTTGGCTGAAGTTTGAGGCTTGGCAGCGATGGAACTTCCATGGAACTTCTGTAACTCTCTGTTTAGCACAAAGTGGATTGGTTCTTTTGGGCATTGATTGACTAAACTCTCACAAAACTTTTTGGTAGACTTGAGCACACATATTTCCCTTCTTAGCAAGATTGGTTTACCCCTCTTAATAGTTCGCCATGCCTAAGACTCAAATAAAATAAAGAACTACTCTTTAAAGTGTTTTTGAGTCTATTTTCCTTTTTCTTCTTTTTAGGAATAATGGCCATCTTGTAAATGTGGGTTTGGACAATATTTTTGATTATCTGCATATTCACTTCATGAACATTGTTAGCACAATTTTAATCTTTCATCATCGTACACCAAAGCTCACTAGGGGATCCTAGATGCATCTTCACTTAGGGTGTGATCTAGATTGTTACTCTTAGTCTATGGTGAGACCTAGACCGGTTAAGTATCGGTGATCGAGCCTATCGTGATCGGTTGTGAAGGTCGTCACACATTTATACCCGGTTTGAGCCCGCCGGTGAAAGAGGCGTCGCTAGTGAGCGCTCATGTCGGCTCAGGGAGTCCGGCAAATTCTCGAGGGAGGTGAGCTTGTGTCTTGGTGACAGCAGTGACACAACAGTGTCTTCACTCCGGGAGTGATTGCGGGCTCATGTGCGAGAACTCCACTAGGTGGTGGGATAGACCAGCACTCCGGTGGGAGTAGTCCAACGAGGAGTAGAGGAAGGCATCATCCTTTCGAGACCTCGAGAAAAAATCATGAGATTCCTTGACCCTCTCCTTACTACAATTTCTTACTTTCTGTTTTTACTTACCGTGTTATTCATGCTTGTGTGTTTATCTTGCTCTAGTTGACTACCTTGTAGATTTGTATAAATAGGCTTCTTTACTTGCTAGTTGTGCTTAGCTTTCACTTGATCGCTAGCATGTATATGAGTTAATTTGGCTTGATTGATCATCCTCATATGTATTGTGCTACTCATACTTATGTGCTCTAGTTCCTTATCTTGTAGCATTGCATGTATAGGCTCCATTGTTAGCTTGTTGTGTGCTTCCGTGTGTTCTTGATTAGTAGCTTACATAGGTGTTGTTTTGCCTTTGTGTGATCCACTATTATACTTAGGTTGTTGTTTCTTTCATAGGTTTATTATCTTGTTAGTGTGATCTCCACTAGAATTGTATAGGAGTTGTTTTGAGTGATCGGTTTTAGGAATTGACGAATTTGGTATATAGTTTGAGTTCCCGATTCAACCCCCCCCCCCCCCCCCCGGTCACTCGGTGCTTACACCGGGCGGCCCGAATGTCCAGCTATAATAACATATTCAAGAAAACCCTCGCAAAGTAAAAACGCATTGAAGAAAAAGAAAAGATGTGTGAGAGGCACCTTAATCGGTGATAGTGTGTTGCCCTATTCAATCTAGAAAAAGCAGATTGTTGCACTGCCGCTGTAATTAACACCATACATTTTTTGTCAACAAATTACTATATCTTCAATTGATATGTTCTGTCTCTGCATCAGAACCTTAATAAAGTCCTTTGTCTACGCACACCTAATAATCTAGTCTATAGCTTCGGCATTGGACAATGTTTGATATCATTGTGACAAACAAAGAGTCTACATGGCTTCATACTGCTTAGACTCCGTTTGGATCAGTTTTATTTTTTAAAAGAAATGGTTTTGAGAAACTGGTTTCTAAATAAAAATTAGGTGATGATGTTTGAATTTTGGTTTTAATAATCTACAAACTAGCTTTTGGGTAATTAAAGCATTGGAATGAAGTAAAAAACTAATATTAGCTAGATTAAGTCAGATTATGGATGACCTGTTTAAAGAATCTCTAATTTCTAAAAATCAGTTTCTTAAAAACTGGTGGGATCCAAACAGGATCTTAGTATACATAAAGTATCTTGTTGCATTGAGGCCTAAAA
This sequence comes from Eleusine coracana subsp. coracana, assembly GCA_032690845.1. Lineage (NCBI taxonomy): Eukaryota > Viridiplantae > Streptophyta > Magnoliopsida > Poales > Poaceae > Eleusine > Eleusine coracana. The sequence goes on from CM064424.1 coordinate 21,069,369, forward strand.
TAGGCCCAAAGAAAATAGGGAGCGTCTAATTTTCAATCAATAAAAAATAGAGGTTCCTTTCAATCAACACGTTTAGCTCTTAGATCCAGATTCAATAGATATAAAAAGATAAAACTTTTTCATAGTCTATATATAATATTAATTAATACATATAATGCTACAATAAAAAATAACAAATAAAACAACATTTCTCTATCTCTCCCTTTAAAATATTGTTGATTGAAAGGGTACTCTCTTTTCAATCGATTGAAAAGAAGCATTCACGCAGAAAATAAGTCCATGAATACATGAAATCTATTACGACAATATCCTCATCGTCTGTTTACACACTAAATAGCACAATGCAATCGTTACAATATTTAACTGAGGTACCGAAAATTTACTCCATGGAATTTTTATTTTAAACCTCTAATCATAATAGTCATAACTGAAGGACCCTCATTAACTGAACAAGCCAACTAAACTCTAGACATACTTAAATCTTCCATCAAGGCATTGCATTGTTTGCTATACTCTCTGCCACGAACGTTTTCCACCTGCAATGAATCTTTTTCCTTCCACCACCCAGCGAACCATCAACTACAAGATTTGTGACAGCAAGGCAGGAAAGCCAATCGATCTCATATGGGCAGAAGAAGTACTTTTTAGTAACATTCTCGTTGTCAATCTTCCGCATAGACCGATCGCTAAGGCAGAACAAATAGAGACCTTCCTCCTCTATCCAGAGCACCACCGCACCACTCTTCCCTCGAAAAATCTCCAACCTGATCTTTGCCATGTGCGGGATCATTTGCAATCGCATTGGCAATGAAGTTGTCAGATCGATCATCTCTGAAAGAACCCAGTTGTTGGAGTCATTTCCGGACTCATTTTTGTGCTTCCATAACGACATCTGAAGGCCTTTCACGAGGAGCAACAAAATGCCTCCGTCTGCAGAACTCGTCAGCAAAGGAACTTTGTTGGATTTTGCTTCTGGTGGAAGGTCAACGTAGAACAGCTCTTGTTGGCCCATAGTAAGTGTGCAAACATGTGTCGGTGCCATGCTTTTCCAGCTCCCGCAGAGCCAATGGATGCCACCACCATGGGAAGCAGCAGCTGGGGACGATATTAGATAGTGGCCAGGCATGAGCTCAGGGACATTTGTTGGCCTCCACCATGCTCTGGTATTTGAGCAGTAGTAATTATAGATGAACTTATTTCGTTTGATCCAAATGGCAACCAGCCGGAAGGATTGAGACATTGGCCCATCAACACCGACATCGTCGGTAACAAGCAAGACATAGTGTTGTGGTGGTGCCTCTCGACGGATTGGAATTTGAAACACTTCACCGGAGACAGGATTACAAACACATAACACATCAGGCATGTCATGACCTTCCTCATCTTGTGAGCGATGACAGAGAACCAAGAAGCTGTTCTGGGATGCAACGGGCTTATAAAAGTTGAGGCTTGCACCAATACCCCCAAGAAAGGTGCCAAGGGACATTGGATTGACTGCGTTGCAACCCTCTTTGCTGCCACGGAACGGGATAAATTCTGAAGTGGATATGAAGCTTGGTGCTAAGCAACGGTTCTTGTCCTCATGATGCTGCCACAAGTGCGAGGGAGCCTCGGAGCTCTCCTGGTAGAAGAAGCCAAGAAGGAGGGAAGACGTGAAGCCATGGTCACTGTGCCGCCTCTTTAGGTCGTCAAGAAAGGCAGAGTCCTTTATTAGATTGTGCCATAACTTGTGAGATGAAGCAGCCCGCACGAGAGTGGCCGGATCAGATATGTGTGCTGGGATCTTGAATATGATATCCATCGGAAGACGTGGCTTATCGTCGTCCTCCATCGCCACTTCCTGAAAGTATGCATAACGCCATGCATGTTTGCGTTATGGACTGAATAATTTCTCAAAAGATGTGAAAATAAGTTAGTAACTTTTATGTACACCAGTTTGGTTCGAGTCTGAGACTCAGCGTGGATATTGTATTTAAAGCTATATGCAGGGGCGGAGCTCCCATGTATTGTATATGGAAATTTGGAGAATTTCTCAGCCTAGCACGACTGGCGTGTAGCGAAACAGCAACCTACCTAAACTTCGGCCATTATTTTCTAGTATAAATACACATGAAGGATCATTACTTTCCAATTTGCCTTCCACTGATTTGCAAATTCTGCTCCACAACGACGTAGCTTTCTCTTACATTCAAATCTGCTCCCAGATTCCGCAGCGTCAACGTCGTTCCTTAAACATTCCTGAAATTTTTAGCACCCCCTTCATTCCTGGCTCCGCCACTGGCTATATGTTTTTTTTTCAGTGATACATGATATTCTTATCAACATTCACTACTACAAAAATGATTTTTAAAGAAAAAAAAGTCCAGTCGAGAGCATGCAAGGACCCGCGACTCCAATGCATGGACATGGTGCCTGGAATTGGAAATGACTTACGTAGTAGCGATTAAGATGCCTCTAGTATGCTCAAGAACACCCGACTTAGTCTTTCAATGGTGCTTATAGATGGAATGTGCATGTACGTGTCTACTGACGCGAGTACTCGTGCATGTACAGGAGTCGTGGAGACCACGAGTATTTTGCAAAAGGAAAATAACTATTACTAGGTTTTATTAATGACGCAACCTAGTAAAAGGGATGCGTGAGCAGACGCCCATCTGGAATCTTTTCAATTTTTTTCTTTTATATATTTTTTGACAATTCTTCATTTCTTTTGGTAATCTAACAATTCATCTTGTTGAAGCTCTGGATCCATACGTTTGAAACCACTTTTCTCTCTATCCAAATTCCAACCGCTGATCAGGCTATGGCGAGAAATACGTTTTGTCTTTGTCCAAGAGACACCGGTGCCTCCTTCGACTCTGAGAACGTAACTACGGGGAGCACAGAGAGCGGAGAAAGAGCTGTCTACAATCTAACAAAGTTGGCAACCAACTTAACCCCAGTGGTCGTAGGCCAGTACTAAGGAATGAACCAGAGTACCAGACACTGTAGTGCCAAGAAGAAGCTTACCTGAGATCTCAAAGCTCCACGCCAACAGCTCCTGCTGTGTGCTGGCCGTTGGTAGTCCTGCGTCGCAGCGACAAGCTAAGAGCCAGCCAGAGCCGGTGACTCAGATCGGTGGCCGCGGGAGTGAGGTGGTTGAGAACGACGAAGGTTGGGGAAAGGCGCGGCCGCGCGGGACGACAATGTGAAGGAGCAGAATACTGGGAAGACACTCACGTTAATTAATTGTTTATAGTTGTGTTAGTGGGTTTGTAGGTGAGAATATTTTTTTGTCTTCTAACAACCAATGGCTCCCACGTTGACGAGCCGCTGACTTGACCAGCAACAGTTGCGACAATGCCTCATTGTTTTTAGAAAATGGAAATAATTTCGGGCTCTACATATATCCGTTCTTAGACAACACCGGTCGGATTCATAATATTAGTCCTATACCAAAATCATTCTTTTCCTCGTCACTTTGCTCCCTCTAAACATATATTGATGAGTGACTCCGGCTAGTTATAAAGAAAAATCTGCAAACAATACAAGGACTTCGATACGGCAAAATCACAATCACACCGTTCTAGAGTCTAATAAGCACCAACATTTTTGATTTTTCTGCTGAATCTTTTGAAGACAACTAGTAGCAGAAAAGGACCCAATTGCAGCAAGGGTACAATCACACAAGGAATTCAGAAGATATCAACTAGTAAAAATCTATCATAATGACACCATGAAAAGAAAAGGACCTAAATTTATAGTCTGCAACCGCAGATTTTTACCGGCTGGTGGTTGAGGAGCGAGCATCTTGGGCAGCAGCTGTCGTCGAACGCCTTGATGGTGAGCACATTGTTGATGGCAAAGGGAACAACAATAGTATAAAGCAAAGCGACACTGGCTTCGATGCATGGAGAATAACGCAATGGAGTAAAAGGTGTAAAGGTATCCTTCATCAGTGTAGAAATCTATCCACATGCAATGGTGAATATAATCCTATTTGAGAAGTTTATATTATACAACTCTAGCAGCTAAGAAAGAACTTGAACTCAAGACCTACGGTTATCAGGATTTAAATTTAAGGCCTCTAACTCGATATCATATTAAGCTATTATGCACCGACCAGTTACAAAGAAAACACTAAGCTAATAGAAAAGGATGAATAATTCAATAAGAGTCGAAAACTTTTGCCAACGCCAACCCGGACAACTGGTCATGGTCGTTGACGGTAGTCCGTTGTTGACGCAAGAATTTGGCAAGGCCCAGGGATCAGCGATTTGAAGATTGACTAGGTCAAAGATACCGGAAGACCAAGGGTCAGAGCACATGATGTAGACCCGCTAGGGTTTATTTTCCTTTTTAGTAATAAAGATTTATTCCAGCCGGTATTAGAAAGTTGAAAGAGTCCTAGTATGACTTGTGTCAAAACTCCTTGCACGGGGCTATAAATATGTAATAGGATTTATACGTAAAGAATAACACTTTCGTTCAACACAATTCGGTGCATCGCCAAACCTTTTTCCGACGACATCCTCGATAATTCTGTCGACTTTAACTAGTACTTTCTCATTGATTTGATATTCTAGTTGTTATCTTTAAAACTAATTGGATCTTAATTACATTTATATTATCGATTTTAAGTTGCAATACTATCTCGGTTAGGTCCGATCTGTTATGACTTTTAGGAGATTCTACAAATTTAATATAGATCTGTTATTCGAGTCATTTTATCAACTTTAGCTATAATTGGATCGTATTTAGTTTTATCTATTTTGTTTGGGTACTACCTTGATTAGGTTTGATATGCTCAAACCAGCAAGGCTGCATCGACTTCGACCTCTTACTGAGTTGATAAGACTAGGTACGGACTGGTTGCAGATAAAGCCAATAGGTTATCACGGTTTGATCGACTTCTTAGCATCTTAACTGTTTATTATTACATTCATTGAAGTCGATTACCCCTTATTTGATAAGATTAGATCTGTGATTTTGAGGCACATTTGCAACATCAGCTATCAGATCTATCGACTTAACACTATCGATAGGGAGAGTCTTTACATGATTACTGTATTCCTATTGACTCTAGCCTATCAACTCTTTGACATTAATAGAGCAAGTCTGGCGTGTCTATCATAAATTTATCAACTTTGCTCTATTGGTTTAATTCTTATCAGCAGTATTTATTCAACACTTGATACCTGTCTATTGAATTGCCAATAAGCCGATTCAAATCAGCTGATTAGTTTATTTTTCAAATATTCTTGTTGTTTATAGTCATGGACTGGTTTTCACTAACAGTGATTATCGGCTTTCTTGATCGGTCTATCCTGGGCCGGTAACCCATGGAATTTAATTGTTTGTTCCTTTATTGATTTGCAGGGAAAATCGTCTGGCACGTCCTGGTTTCTTTTGTGTTAAGCCCACACTAGAGTCAAGCAAATTTCTCGGGTCATGCATGTGATTTTCATGTCCGCTTAATTGGTCGCCCACCCGGGTTCGAGCTACGACACCTAAAAAGATCCTCCTTCGGCGGGAGTTTCTCAGTCGATGCTAAAGAGCGATTCTCTTCCTCTTAATACGAAATGGTTGGGACACTTAGCTTCCTGCCGATTGAGTTTTATAGATTCAAAAACTTTTAACCTATGCAAGCATTTATTTGGGTAATGATGACTATGATTCTGCCTTTTGTCTTCGGGGGCTCCGTCGAATCCGACGTAACTGTTCTGGCACTTGAAGCAGAGAGCGTCGATTTGTGCCTCAATCAACCAGGTATTCACCTTTGTGGGGATTGAGATTTCTAGTAAAGCTCACCGGCAATGGCTGTTGTGAACCAGTCCTCCCACATGGTATGTTTATCCGTCATTAGATGCTCCTACTACCTCCGCTCTTAAACTGTTATCATCATTGACTTCTTTGTTAACTTTGATCATTTGTTTTATTCAAAATATTATTTCAAATCTATAAAATTTTAGTTTATGCTTCAATTTTCTTTGATAATAAAATAAATTATGACAAGATATATGATATTACTTAAAAAATTTTAAATAAAATAAATAGTCAAAGTTAACTAAAAAAGTTAATGGTTACAACCATTTAAGAACGGAGAGAGTATATTGGTCGTAATTACGCACCCATTTATATACTGCAAGAGGACAGTGTACGATTGTAGCACTTTTTCCCTTGAATTGAGTATTCCAAGGTTTATCAAATTCACAGAGATCTTAGGGGTAATTAAATAAAGTTAACAGTAAAAGATCTAATCAAAGCTAATGTTGAATTCAGGTTGCATGAGGGGAGACTGGCCAGCGCAAAGGTGCGCCAGACAGTAAATTTGTCGTTGTGCCGATCGGCGTAGGGGTTGAGCCGATCGGCACACTGGTGAATCTATCGTCATGCCGATCAATGTAGATGTTGAGCCGATCGGCACACTGGTGAATCTAAGTCACAGTGTACCAGATACCTTGTAAACCTAAGTTGTTAAGTGAGTAGCCAAATATCTACTAGTGAGATCATAACCAGAAAGTCTAATCAAATAGCATCATAATAGGTAATTACATGGATCAGTGAAAACCTATAATGAATAAGACCACCCTGCTTTCCGAGCGGCTCCTGATTTATCGCTACCGAGAGGAAACCCTTAATCGCGCAAGTATCTTACCCTACTCAACTATCCAATAGTGTTGCGCAGGTTTAGTGCTGTCACTGCTAAACCACACTACTAGCATTATCAAGCAACCATAATCAATACAATGTCCGAATACTATCCTAATCACCACGATCAAGATAATATCTGCTTGCTTAGCCTAGAACAAAGCAATTGGAATAAGCACATGCATGATTATAGAATCAAGATAGACAAATCACCAAAACCATCATCAACATATTCAATCATCCTTGAGATACATAGAGTAAGATTCATCCCTGTCGAGAAGGCCTACCTTGACGGATCAACTCTTAACACCAATGGTTCTTGAAACTCAACTAGAGATCTATTCTAACGAGGCAAGCTCCAGTGGCTCCAACTCATGGATCTGTTGTCCCTCTGTCGCCTCTGCTGCCTCCTTCACCGCGACCAGGGTTTACAAGTATTTATAGAGGTTCTACTCGTAGAGGACTTAGTTTCTAGCAAATAAGGCGGTTGCGCCGATCGGTGCAGGATTGTGCCGATCGGCGCAAGCAGTGTCTTCTCTGGTTTCTTCTCCGAGTCGGTTCCTCTATCTTCCACAACTACCATGTGGGTCTTTTCCTTCGAGATAAAGTCTTGTACTTCACGTAAAGATCTTGAAGTTCCATAAATCTTCTAGGCAAATATCTTCAAGTGTCTTGCGCGGATAAACTTCTATAAACATGTGGAATGGGCCTCGGTCACTTCTGTAGGCCAAAACACCCTTGTGCCGACTGGCTCATGGACTGTGCCGATCAGCGCACTGGGCTTCTTTAGTGCTTTTCATCGGTTCTAGATTCCTGTCCTCTCCAGCATCACTTTAATCACCAATTTTACCTATTTCTGCAATAAAGCTCCAAAACAATACATATACAGATATATAGATAATATTACAGGTAAATGACCTAAATTAGTATCAATTATGCTCTAATTGGGATAATATTCACATATAAAAGGAGCACTTGGGAAATGCCAACAGAGTATCTAAAATTGGAATGGATGCATTTGCATCTAGGAAGAAAAGAATGACGACATTGATAGAGTATCTAAAAAAACTCCCCTAAAACCTCCTCTAATTTAAAATTAATGAAGTTTAGTCAAAAAAAAACTTTTCCAACAGCTTCCCTAAACTTCTCCTAATTTTGATTCCCCCTAAACTCCCCCTCCTCCATCCGTGGCTAGAAATAGGGAAACTTTTGCCCCCCCCCCCCCCCCCCCCCCCCCGCCAAATCCTCGCCTCCAGTCGACGCGCCAAAATCTGGCGCCAAGTTCCTGCTTTCCCCACCGCTCGCACCCGGCCTCGCCTCTTCCGATCGTAGCCCGGAATTCTCCACAGATCTACAGCGCCGACAAGCGAACCAAATCATCATCGCAGGTTCATCCCCAAGGTCCAGCGGCCGTCCCAGGTGCTTGTCCCCACTGCCATCCCTCTCTGCCATCGGCCTCTACAGCGAGTCCCCTATCCCCAAACGTGCGTGAATCCTCAACGATCGGCTGCATCACAAGGGACTGCGACGACTCACCTAGAGCACAGGTACATCTTTGCACCTCCCTTTGAAGGTAAACCGTAAGTGCAATAGAGATCCCTTCGCTTAAATTGTGCCTGCACATATTCATTGAATCCTGGATAACGGTTATTGTCCCTTTTGAAATTGGCTATTAAACAGTAGTAGTTCTTGCATGTGACATCTCTGAATTGTTGTAGGATTTCTTGCATATGACATCTCTGAATTGGATCTCAAGTTTCTTATCGTCTCAGTTAGACTTTGTCTCTGAATTTGTTATCATAGGCCTCTGAATTTGCATGAATAGCAGTACAACTGAACCTAGTTGTCTTATCATTTTAGTTAAGTTTTAGACATTGCCTCTGAATTTGCTATCACATTGTCTCTGAATTTGCTATCATAGGCCTCTGAATTTCCTATCACATTGTCTCTGCATTTGCTATCACTTGTCTCTGAATATTTAGTCATTTTTGCCTCTGAATTTGCAGTCATTTGCATGGATAGTAGTACACATGAACCTAGTTGTGTTACCATTTCAGTTAACCTATGTGCCATACATTTTGTAGGCATTTTTGTCCATGGTCTTAGAGCGCTACTACACAGGCTTGATAAATGAGACTAATGGCAACAATGGACTGGATTTGGACAGTCAGGGTAGCCCTCCAGAGGAGCAGCAACAAACAAATGTTGACACTGCTCCTTTGACAAAAGGAAACAAGAAAACAAGAAACAAGAACTTCAGTGAGCATGAAGATGTAGTGTTTGTGAGGGCTTGGTTGAACATAAGTACTGATGCAATTCCAGGAACAAACCAAAAGCATGTTGCTTACTGGATAAGGATTCATGACTTCTTTCGTGCTGACAATGAAGTCACCTTAGATCATAGCCCAAACTCACTGTCACATCGTTAGTCATTTATTAAGGAGTCCGTGAATAAATTTTGTGGTACTTTGACTGCTATTGAGCTTAGAAATCAAAGTGGAAAGACGTTTGAAAACAAGGTACATGACACGTTACATCTATTCTGATGTTTAGTATTCCGGCATGTAACTAACAATGACCCAACTAGACTTGTTGTGTAGCTTATGGAGTCATGCACTTTGTACAAGGAAGAAGACAAAAAAATAAGTCCTTTCAGCTATTGCATTGCTAGAACATTTTGCATCATGAACCAAAGTGGAATGCAAAGATGAATCATATGGCAGCAAACAAGTCTTCTGTAAAGAAAACCAAGGCTACTGCAGATCCTATTATAGATTTGACTGCTAGCCCAACTGATGCTGAACATACTCTCAATCCTACTCCATATGTTGATGGACCTAAAAGGCCAATGGGAAGAAAGAAGTGTAAACAGCTGCTGCGTTGTGGAGGAGGTGATGCATGCATTGAAGCATTTGACCATCTGTGGGGGAAAAAGAAAGAGGCCGATATAGACAAAGAAACAAGGAAGGATGACAGGTTTAAGCAAGCATTGGAAATTGAAAACAAGAGGCTCCACATAGAGAAACTGAGAGCTACAAGTGAACAAGGCCAGACACAGTTGAAGAGAATGTTACAGGAAGAAAGAATAATGACAATAGACATTACTGGCTTGCCCATGGAGCAACAGCTTTACTACATGAGTCTTCGTACTGAGATAACCACTAGAAGAGGGATCAGCTTGCCTTGATTGTGCTCAAGTTTTTTTTTGTTTCAACTTGTTGCATTTAAATATTTTGAGAGATTGTCATGAAAATTTGGTAGTTAAATTTGGACATCTGTTTCATTTGTGCTACTTGGTAATTAAATATACACTTGTGTTGTGACTCCAGAATTCTATCAGTTAAGTGTTGCAACTTTTCTTTTGGTTATATTCTATTTGAATATGGATGCTTTCAGTCAATAATTATTTGGTTAGTACTCACAATTGTACTAGGAGAAGCACGGGAAAAAATGTACAATACACTTCTAGATTATTGAAAAACAAAAGAAATTGTATATTATTGAAAGCAAAATTACATTGACGAATGGTATTGCACTCCAACTCAATCAAATAGTACTGTCTACAAATTATTGAAAGCAAAATTACATTGACGAATATTTGTCTGGCTTGTGTTGCCACAGGTGCTCAACTAAATCTTCTTGTAGCTGATGATGAAGTGCATTGTCCATTATTTTTTTTTTTTGCATCTAGAAAATCTGGTGTATGATGATGGGAAGCATGTACATTGTCTTCCTCAGAATCAAAATGTTCGTCTGCATCCACATCTTGCTCAACTTCTATAATCATATTATGCATGATGACACAAGCTTTCATGATATATCCCAATGTCTCTTGGTCCTATAAACGAGCTTGACCCCGAATAATGGCAAAACGATCTTGTAGAACTCCAAAAGCTCGTTCAACATACTTTCTTATTGATTCTTGTGCTTTGGCAAAATATTTCCTCTTATTGCCAACTGGTTGTGATATAGTCTTCACAAATATTGCCCAAGATGGGTATATCCCATCGGCAAGATAATATCCCATCTTGTATTCATGACCATTGATTGTATAATTCACCTCCGGTGCTTCACCTTCACACAACTTTGCAAATAATGAAGAGCGTTGTAGAACATTAATATCATTGTGTGATCTAGGTAAACCAAAAAAGGCATGCCAAATCCATAGATCCTTAGAAGCAATGGCTTCTAAGATTATTGTTGGCACACGAATATGACCGGAGTACATGTCATGCCATGTTGTCGAACAGTTCTTCCACTTCTAGTGTATACAGTCCAAGGAACCTAGCATGCCTGGAAAACCTCTTCTCCAATCTCTAGCAAACGAGTTGTATAACTTTCATTAGGTGATCTCAAGTACTCATCTTCAAAAACTTCAACAATTGCTATGACAAGCTTGCGCATACTCTCAATAGCAGTACTCTCTCAATACAAACATACTCATCAGTGTTATCGCCTGTTACACCATTGGTTAGCATACGAAATGCTGCTGTAACCTTTTGTAGGCAACTTAATCCGAGTATGTTAGCTGCATTTTTCTAAACAAAGTAGTCATCATGATTTTCTACTGCATGCATTATGCGCAAGAACAGAGGGTGACTCATTCTAAACCTGCACGTGTGTGAATGATTTGTAAAATATAACCCAGGTACTTGGCGTCCTATATCTCAACACTAATGAAAAGAAGAATTGACTGGAAACAAACCTTCGTCTGAAGAATTCTGGTCCATACATTGGATCATCATAGAAGTAATCCTCATAAAATTTCCAATGGCCTACTTCTCTCTTACGACAAACAACCTTGTGCTCGAGAACAGAACCACCATGTTTAGGTGTATTCGAAGATCGGTAATGGCTATGCATGATTTCTCTGAGGAAATAATGAAATTGTCATCATCATCATATGAAGATGTCTCAACCAATTGCTTCAATAGGGATTGATGCTGGCTCATGCTAGCAACCGACCAGTGGAACTCATTTGCAGAAAACGCTGATTTCGATCGATTTGCTACGGGAGATCATAGGAAGGAGAACACCGTAGCAGTCGAATGATCTGCAGGTGTCATCATCGTACGTCACAGAAGGACAATCCGCCACCGCCAGACAGAGGCGACATGCAGGTTCAGCTACGTATCAAGTTGAAAAAAGGCCATACTGCTGACCTGGCCCAATTCAAAAAACATTTAGGGCCACATTTAGGGGAACTATTGAAGGAGGGGGAAGAATATAGCCCTAATAGGTTTTGGGCCAGTCCCAATAAGAGGTTTTTGAGGTGCAATTTTTGGGCCTTTCTTGGAGATGCTCTTAGTGTGGGCGAAAAATTAAGGAGCCCGGCTCCTGGGTCCTGATTTCGACGGATGGAAGGCCACGTGGATGGGCGTAGGAGGAGGACACAGGGAAGCTGCAGCCGCTCCGGCGCTACAGTAGAGCAAGCATGCCAAGTTGCCAACTACCGACGTAGCGACATGGTGTGAGAGGTGCGTGCGCAAATATGTTTTCTTTCAAAGATTTGTTATAGTGCTTGAAAATAATGATAACCATTCATTTGTTAAGGTATAACGATTATAAATGAGAGATACCTTTTAAAAGATGTTGACTAGTGTCAAAAAACATGAACCCGGTAATTAAATTTGTTTTATTTCTAAATTATATGAAGGGGCAATCATGTATTTTCATAATTCAAGTTCATGGACAAAGCCTTGCTGACCAAAATAAGGTCATCGTTGGTGGCGTATTTGGCCCCTGAAAGTGCCGCTCCGTTCGAATCTGTTATGCCACACGCAAGCTCCTGACAGTGATCTCATTCCCTAAAATGACTAGGAAGGTAGAGATGCTTGTTTAGAGTGTTGAAGTATAAGTGAATTGCCTATCTTTCCTTATCAGTTTAAGCTTTTGGGTACAACTGATTAGTACACAGTAGTTTAATAGCAGTGATAGGAACAACAGAGACAGCCACAGACAGCAGTGATAGGAACAACCTCCAATGGCATCGTCACAATGGAATTGCCACTGAGGCTTGCCGCAACGGGTTAACCGCGGCCGGTCAGGCAGTCTACGATCTAGGTTAAGGCATCACCGGCACCTTCATGGTAGAGGCCGGTGGACTCCACGGTGCATAGGAGGGTGAGCACTGCACTGCAACCGTCCGTCTTCAAGGCATACGAGGTGACCCATTGGAAAACTGAGGAATAAGTGAAATTAAATTCAACACAAAAATAGTTCTAAATAATATTCCGAAAGGCTTAGGATTTCTGATGCAATGCCTTATTTTTAGTGGTATTGTCCATAATACGTGTTGGAGTGCATATCCGATGAAAATAAGTCAAAAGTTGGAAACTTAAAAGTCCAACAAAAACATAGGTGCTAAAAGTAGTTGCATCGATATTATGGATTTATTCAAAATTTCATCCTGAAACCCCATACCATTTGCAGACACAAAATTTACAAATATGAGTTTTAGATGCATGAACAGACAAAAATCATTCAAATGAATGGTAAACAGTAGCAATACATCAGAACTACAAGTCCTAAATTAGAATATCTTAGCACAGGCTGTAGTTCAGAAAAATAAGCATCACTGACAGTTTTTTTCTTTTTTTTTCATTTTCTCCATCTAGATGGTCATTCCTTGTAGTTTGCATATCTATTCCACTACCAAGGATACAAGAAGTTTGGACAACTCAAGTCTTGTGCTTTTGTGCTTCCTACGTCAGGTTGTCAGGTTGTAATGGTTGGTTTAGATTTGGTGGACCACCAGGTCACCAACCGAACCAAGAAAAGGGGGCCGCTAGCCTCCCATGGACTCGAGATCAGGCCAATATTTTTTATTCTGTTTCTGTCTTGATTGGGAGGCAACCTTAGAGATAAAAACGGACTCAGTCCTATGGCTACAGTGCTATAAAAGGAGGGGTCGCCCTACAGGATGCTCATGCATCTAATTGCACCCAAACCGATTGCTAAGAGCGCTGGAAGTCGTGGAAGACCGACTTCCACGCTCGGGGAAGTGCCGCTACCGACCTCAGGGATACCGCTATACCAAGAAGACACTGAAAGAGAAGCTACGCTACATCCCCGACAGCGCCCTCATCGTCGGTTTTCTCACCTCATCACTGACGCCAATGGAGTCTAACACCAGCGCCGGTAACAGCTGAACCTATCCTTTTCCACATTAGATTAGTTTGCTAGATGAGATCTTAATCCTATCCTTTTCCACATTAGATTAGTTTGCTAGATGAGATCTTAAATGGCTAGTGATCCTGCTATGTTATTACCTAAGTAGTTTAAGTTACATGACACTATTTTTTCCTAACAATTGGTATTAGTTAGCCTTAATCTAGTTGATTAGATCCACTAGCTTAAGATAGCATGGTTTGGTTAGATAAGATCAAAGGTTATTTAATTGTTTTAAGTCAGGTTTAACCTAAGTGTTAATTAGATCAGTAATGTTGCTAAGCTAAATTGTTCATGTTTCAGTCATTAATTAATGAAGCTAGGGTTTCGGTTAGATCTAGCCATGTCACAGAGATTAGAAAGAAGGGATTTGCAAACACCGAATCAAATCAGCTCACACACGCATGCAAATCTCAAACCATAACTCTAGATCTAAGAACCCTAACCCTAAGTTCAGAGGACTTACCTTTCTGTCGTCATCGTTCCACCGCGCACTCAGCTCATGCTTGCACAGAAGGCGACTCCATGCTCTCCCCGGTTGCCGACGAGCTAAGCCTCAGCATCAGATCTTGTTGTTAAGCACACCTTGCCGGAATAAGCTCAGCCCACGCGGCATCGGATTCACTACGTGGACGCCAGCACTCGCTCGGCCTCGCACCGTTGCCGTCGTTGCCGCGCCACCTCTAGGTCGCCATCGTAGTCGCTTCAGTGCCCGCGATGGGCTCGCCTTAAGGGCACCATGGCGGAGAATCTCGACGGAGCGGTGCATGATCTCTTGCACATGTATGCCAGCGAGCAGCTCCCCATGGCGCCGCGGCGGCCAGTCGGCTTCGTTATGCTCCTCACGTCGCTGGCTCCGGGGGAGAGCGAGTGGCCACAAGAGAAAGAAGAGAGAGAGTGAGGAAATGAGAGAGTTAGGGTTTTTGCTGGGATTTTTTGGCTTTTAACCCTAGCCCACTTCGTGCTCGTCCTTACAATTGGGACAGACGTCTCAGATCAAAGCGGGGCTCAGGGGGGGGGGGCGTCACCTAGGCTGAAAATTTGGCCTGCTCGTCGGTTGACTTGGCCCTTTTCTCACTGAGCCGAGCAGCTATGTGGCGTTAGACAGCCACGCGTTGCATGCTGGGCCTGCCCATTGGGCCATCGCACGCTGAGTCGAGCCGCTCACACTCTGGGCCGCACACGCAAATTAGTGGTTTTTTGCGCACCGGGCCGATGCGCTGCACACCTGCGCGCTGCTGGGTTGCGAGCCTGCCGCGTGTTGGGCCGTCTTATGGGCCGCGGTGTGCGCACGTTCACAATAATGGCGTGGGCCAAATTAGTTTAGCAGAGGCCGAATGAAATTTCAATCCATTTTATTATTAAATTTTAAGCATTCCTTTAATTAAATGCCTAAATTTTTTTTATTTTATTTGATTAATTTAATTTAAACTTAATTATTTAAGTATTAGTATTTTAAGTAATTGTTATTAGATTTAAGTGATAAATGCACCAATGTGCTTTGAGATGACTCTAGATAAATGGAACCACCGGGAAGTTTATTTAGAGTAACCTTATGATTACTTCTGACCACCGTTGATTGATCATGAGTATTTTAGACGAATTTCTTTTGTTTTCCTATCAGTGATGCAAATTAAAATTCAATCATATGATTAATAATCAGACCATCATAGGGTTATTTTCATGCACTTATTTGTGTTTCATTGCATCTGATTACTAAGTTAAGTTTTTCTTAGTTTGTTGTTCAGTAAGTAAGGTCAATATTGTTGCCTCCTACCTCAACAACATTGAGCCGCTCAATGGAGCAAACTTTCTGCGCTGGAAGGGTAAGGTCATCACATGTTTGGCATGGAATGATCTTGATGTGTCATTGAGGGTGGATAAGCCTGTTGCACCTGCTGATGGAGCAGAACCTTCAGCCGCTTTTGAGAAGTGGGAGAGGTCTGATCGGATGGCTACCATGGTCATGCTTCATACCATAAGTCTTAGTATTAAGGGCGCCATCCCTACTAAAAATGCAGCTGGAGTTGATCTTATTGCTAAGGATTGGAGCTACTAGCCAAGATTGAGGAGAATTTTAAGAGCTCGTCTAAAACTTATGCTAGCACACTCATCATGAAGTTGGTGGGTTCTCAGTACACTGGTCAGACTAGCATAAAGGAGCACATTCTTAGTATGTGTGACATGACTAACAAGTTTAAGGAGATGAAGATGGAGATCCCTGCTGGTTTCCTTGTGCATTTTATCATGACCTCACTCCCTCCTCAGTATGCTCCATTTAAGATCAACTACAACATCGAACACATGGTCTATCACTGAGTTGATTAGATATTGTGTTAAAGAAGAAGAGAGGCTTAAGACTTGGATGATGAAGAAGAATGTTATGAACATGGTTGGCAACCTCAACATCAACAATCCTCCTAAGAACCAGCATGAGTCAGGCAGCAGCAAACAAGGCCAGAGGAAGAATGGGAACAAGAATGGACCCAAAAACAACAACTTTAAGAACCACCAGTCTAAGGGTGGCAAGATGACGTTCTCTTTCTGTGACTTACCTAAGTATCTTCAGAAGGCTTGTTCAGGCTTTAAGGAATGATTGAAGGAGCAAGGTAATGATAAGTTTGATGTTGTTTCTTTTATTGATGAGTTATTCTTAGCAGATTTTTCCTCTAATAATACTTGATGGATTGACTCAGGTGTCACTGTGCACATCTCTAATTCATTATAGGTATTCAGTACGATCTGAACTATAAGAAATAAAGCCTCATTGATTGCTCCATATTGCTGCAAACCTAAATTGTACATGAAAGAAGTTTCTTTGTTAACAAGTTACTATAACTAATGAAGATAAGGTTATACACCTCTAGTTGTCTTACCTTGGATCCCAAACATTCCTACCTCTATGCAATTGGTCGAGGTGTATATTTGAGAGTTGTGTGCCCTTCATCCTACCCTGCTCTACGTAGGAATCACCACTAAAGGCTTGTTCGGTTATTCCATGCCTAGCATAGATTAGCCATGGATTGGGTGGGATTGAATACTTTACAAGTTAGGTGTGGATTCATTCCTACTCATTCCACTCCAATCCTCATCAAGCCCACCTTAACCAAACAGGCCCTAACGAGGAACTGTAATGTTGATTTGGGTAAACATACGGAGTGCGAACGTGTCAATTGCCATATGTTTGACTATGACGTCACCGGATTTTCACTAGTGGCATTGAACTACAGCACTACGCCCGAGTACGTCACTCGTTTAAGACGATTAGAACTGCAATGAACTGGTTGGATTCCACTGCCACGTGAGTATTCGATGTCATAGCAATACATGGCCAAGATCATTACCTTGGTTTTATGCAACAATGAACAACGTTATCTAGTCAAGCACGCATTGGTTCCACATCATCTCTAGCTGGAGCCTGAAGTTCACAATATATACTAAGTTACTGATGTTTACCTCCAATTTTTTTTTATCAACATGTAAAGACTTGTGTTAGGCCTTGAGTTCAATTTAATTTTTTCCCACATGGTCAGCTTAGTATGATATGACAGCTGACAGCAGGCTCATGCAGGCAGGCATTCAGCTAGGCATGGCAATATGATGCATGCCCTGACGATACCACCGTAGAGGAATTGGCTGAGCTCCGAGCGAGAGGTTATAAAAGAAAAGGTGTACCCACAAATCCAGTATCATCAAACGATGCATTTAGTTTTCCTACCGCCATTCTTGAAGCTCTAGTTTGTTCCTTTCTCCAGTCTGTCTCTGAGAATCGCTAGAAGCTCCTTTTTTCTCCGTTATTTTGAAATTCCAGAAGCTGGATTTCTCTCATAATTCAAGTGCTCGTTAGCATCTTGTGACCATGAGACAAAGTGCTAATAGCTCCTCTCAACGCCTGAACATATCCGTTCTTTGCATCTTTGGTCAGCTTCTCTTCTTACATATCAATGTCACCTCCATGACGAATTCAATTTATTCTCATGTTTTTTTTTACTAAAAATGTTATCAGAACAATGAAATTTAAAGTTCGTGTAAGATTTCTACTAAGCCAAAGGCTGATTTGTTTCTATGGAAAAAAAAGTGTTTTCATGTTCTCACTAGCAAAATGTCCGTACGTTGCTATGGGCATAACTTATAAATACAAATAAAAAATAGATACGATATTATGAATCAATTTTCTTAAAAAGATCAAGAAACATATTTGGAGTCAGGTCAAAGGGTTATTGACCTAAATTTCAACCTTAGTGAATAGAGAACATGATGTATCTTAAATTATTAGTTGCATGCGTATACTCCCAAAGGTTTCAAACTATCACAAAAACTCATCAAGGTCTATCTGCCTTGATAAATTTGAATAACTTAAAGAATTCTATTCCTAAAATCATTAAACCTGTTAGCTCATTCTTGATTCCTCTTATGTTTATAGATGACCTTTATTTTGAAAGTTGCAACTGTTGGAGAACGGGTAGGCTACGATAGCATATAATAATTTCTACCGTTCAACCAGAAAATCTTGCAAGAAGGGGATCATGGATCATTACCACTAGACACATAGGCAAAGCGGAAACGAATGTTGGAGCAGCTCGTCCAACGCAGTCTCGAGTCAGTGTAGAGGACGTAGTCGTTCACAGCAACCGTCTCCTCCTGGTCCAGCCGAAGCACCACAGTTGCAGCGCCTCCTTACGGTATCCACACGTACAAGGCAAAAGGCCATGCGCAGCATGCTAGCACCGGCAGCACGGTTTAGGGTGACATGGGAGAGAGAGAGGAGCGCGGTGGCTAGGGTTATGGACCAGTGGGTTGCATAACCCTTGCCCCGCCTCCATTTATATAGACCCTTCTAATGGGCCTCGACAAGTTGGCCCATTAGTGGACTAATCTCTCATGGATCAAATCCGTAATGTCTCTTGGACATATCTCCAACAATCTCCCACTTGCACTAGAGACAATCACATAGGCAAGCGATGTTCCAAACCGTTAAGTCTGTGACATGTTAGATTCACATATACACGATAAGGATGTGAAAACCTCTTTTTAAATCATAAATCAATAGAGGCATCAACTTGTATATACTGATTCTCATGTACACATAAAGATCATATCGGCTGAACATTTGACATACGCATTCAACGATCTCTTTGCCTCACAATATCAGTCAAGTTCAAGGCGAGATACGTGTCGTCCCTGTAATAGCTCGACCATTCACTCGAACGTCTAGTGGATTTATCATGACTAACTCTTAGTCATCGTGATTAACTTTTAATCATATTGGCATGGTCATGCACCTCTAAATCTATCTAACTCGAGGGGCCCAGATATCTCTCTCTCTCCTGTTATCAGGAGGGGCAAATTCCATCTTGACCGCTCACACCTCACGACATGTTTTATAGCATACTCGAAAATTACCTTTATAACTACCCAGTTACGGAATAGCATTTGGTAATCCGTAAGTGTGCTATTACGTATTCTGGGAATCAATGATGATCTCAGATATAAGGATCCCGAAGGTACATCATAAAAGACAACAACTGATGGTACAACAATAATATCTTAGCAGAGTCTATTAGTGGGTCAATCCAACATCATGTTCTCTAACATGTGTCCATATTATTGATTTGATATCTTCATATCTATGATCTATGAAACATGATCATCAATCAATACATGTACTAGTTCATGAATCATTATTGTCCTATATAATGATAAGAAACTAGGGATCATTTTAGGATAATATTATGAAAAATAATGAGTTTCACAAACAAGTCACGTACTTGTCAATCAATGTAATAATTATTATCCATAAAATAGAATAACAATTTATTCGATCACACATAAACATAGACATTACATAATCTCTCATACATTAATCATGTAGATATCTAATACCCATGTATCTCATATGTGCCTCATGTTTGGGCTGAGAGAGAGGTTTTATCAATAGATCAGCAATGTTTAAATCCGTATGCATCTTTGCATATCTTTACATCACCTCGAGCGACGATATCCCGGATGAGGTGATAACATCATAGTACGTGTTTATTCTTTTGATGTGCTCTAGGCTCCTTAGCTTGCGCAATGGCACCGCTATTATCACAATAGATATCCATTGGACTGGACGCACTAGGAATCACACCCAACTCAGAAATAAATTTTCTGATCCAAACAGCTTCCTTTGCAGCTTCTGAAGTGGCAAGGTACTCGGCCTTCGTTGTTGAGTTGGAACTCTTCCAGCTCACCGCGCCTCCATTGAGGCAAAACACATATCCAGATTGCAACCTCGAATCGTCTTTGTCGGTTTAGAAGCTAGTATCAATGTAACCATTTACAACGAGCTCTTCCTCACCTCCATAGACTAGGAACATACCCATAGTTCTTCTCAAGTACTTTAGGATATTTTTACTAGCCATCTAGTGAGCTTCTCCTGGGTTTAATTGGAATCTGCTTACAGCGCTTAGAGCAAAAGCTACATCTAGGCGTGTACATATCATGGCATACATGATGGATCTGATAGCCGAAGCATATGGGATCGCTCTCATCTTCTCTATCTCATCAGGTGTCGAAGGACACTGAGTCTTGCTAAGAGTAATGCATACGACATGGGTAAGAAACCTTTCCTGGAATCTTGCATATTGAACTGTTTCAATACCTTGTCGATGTACGTGCCTTGGCTTAATCCAATTAGCCTCTTTGATCTATCTCTATAGATATTAATGCCAAAAATGTAAGCTGCCTCTCCTAAGTCCTTAATAGAGAAACTCTTTCTCAAAGAAGTCTTAACGGCTTCAAGCATCGGAATATCATTACCGATCAGCAATATGTCATCCACATAAACGACCAGAAAGACAAGCGCGCTCCCACTAGCCTTTTTGTAAACACAAGGCTCTTCTTCATTTTTAATGAAGCCAAACCCTTTGACTACCTCATCAAAGCGAAGATTCCAACTCCGAGATGCTTGCTTTAGTCCATAAATGGACTTTTGAAGCTTGCATATCTTCCTAGCATTTTGTGGATCGACAAAACCTTCAGGTTGTGTCATGTACACATCCTCACTTAGGTTTCCATTAAGGAAAGCCATTTTGACATCCATTTGTCATATCTCATAATCATAAAATATGGCAATTGCTAGAAGGATCCGTACAGACTTTAGCATAGCGACGGGCGAGAAGGTCTCATCATTATCAACCCCTTGAATTTGCTTAAAACCTTTCGCCATCAGTCGTGCCTTATAGATGTGAACATGTCTATCCATGTCTATCTTTTTCTTAAAACCCCATTTACACTCAATGGTTTTTACACCATCAGGCGGATCTATCAAGTTCCAAACTTGATTTTCTCTCATGGATTCTAATTTGGATCTCCTGGCTCCAAGCCATTTCTCAGAGTTCGGTCCCATCATTGCTTCACTGTAAGTTTTAGGCTCATCATTATCTAACAATAATATATTACGCTGCCCTGTGGTTAGGATCGTGAACTTTTTAGGAGCGCAGCGTGCCCTTTCTGACCTATACGAGGCTGGTGTTTCAACAATTGGTTCAACAACAATTTGTTCATCCAATTATGGTATAGTGGAAGAAGAAACATTTTCTGGAGCTTCTTGAACTTCTTCAAGTTGCACCGTTTCTCCCACTTACCCTTTTGGAGAGAAACCCTTTCTCTAGAAAAACACCATTATGAGCGACAAACACTTTGCACTCTTCCCGGTTGTAGAAATAATAAACTTTGGTTTCCCTAGGGTATCCTACAAAGAAGCGTTTATCAGACTTAGAAGAAAGCTTATCAGACGTCATACATTTTACATAAGCCTCACATCCCCAGATCTTAAGAAAAGACAAGCCAGGATGCTTCCTAGTCCATATCTCATATGATGTCCTTTCCACGGATTTAGATGGAACCCTATTAAGTGTGAAAGCGGCAGTTTCTAGAGCGTATCCCCAGAAGGACAATGGAAGATCACTCTTGCTCATCATAGACCTAACCATGTCTAACAAGATTCGGTTCCTCCGTTCTGATACTCCATTCCATTGGGGCGTTCCTGGTGGAGTCCATTGTGGAAGAATTCCACATTGCTTTAGATGTTCACCAAATTTATGGCTCAAATATTCACCACCACGATTAGATCGTAGGAGTTTAATAGTCTTGCCCAATTGATTTTGTACTTCATTTTGAAATTCTTTGAACTTTTCAAAGGATTCAGACTTATGCCTCATTAAGTAGATGTAACCATATCTACTAAACTCATTAGTAAAAGTTATGAAGTACTAAAAATCACCTCCGACCGTGCAACTCATTGGTCCACATACATCCATATGTACAAGTCCCAATAGTTCACTCGCCCTCTCACTATTTCCTGTGAAAGGCGACTTAGTCATTTTGCCAAGTAAACAAGACTCACATGTATCAATTGATTCAAAATCAAAAGAACTTAGAAGACTATCTGTATGGAGCTTCTTTATGCGCTTCTCATTTATATGACCTAAACGACAATGCCAAGTATAAATAGGCTTATTCTCAATATCTAAGTAATATAATCCATTCACCAATGGGCAATTACCATAGAGAATATCATTCAAATAAATGGAACAACACTTGTTCCTTATATGACCTCATAACCATCATGTTCCTCCAAACACTTTGAAGAAATAATGTTTTTGCCTAAGGTGGGAATGTAATAACAATTATTTAACTCCAAAACTAATCTTGATGGTAATGAAAGTGGATAAGTCCCGACGGCCAATACAGCAACCTTTACATCATTGCCGACGCGAGCATCCACCTCGCCCTTTGCACATTTCCTTGCTTCTTTAAGCCCCTGCAACAATTTTCAAGTATGAATCATCGATCTGGTATGCAATTATTAATTTCAATAACATTAATACCTGAATTAGAAGAGTTTCCACACTTCTTCTTTAGCTCTTCCAGATAAAGCTTGCAATTCTTCTTCTAATGACCGGGTTTCTTGCAGTGAAAACAAGGATCACCAGCCGCCAATTTAGGATTAGGAGCTACTACAGGCTTAGGCTTAGTGCTAGAGATCTCATCTGTAGCCTTAGCCTTAGCCTTACGCTTTCGCTTCTTGCTATCCTTTTGAACCAAGTTAACTTGACTTGGACCAGATTTTTTGAAGCTTGTCTCAGCTGTCTTAAGCATCCCATGCAACTCAGCCAATGTCTTCTCCATGCTATTCATTTGAAAGTTCAAAATGAAAGGCTCATAGCTCGTGGCAAGCGGCTGGAGAATCACATCTGTGGCCAAATCAGGGTGTAGAGCAGCACCAAGTTTCTCCAGATTCTCAATGTAACCAATATTCTTGATCACATGAGGACTGACAGAACCGCTTTCAGCTAGCCTGCATGCAAACAAGGACTTTGAAATGTTGTACCTCTTAGACCTTGCTTGGTTCTCAAACATGGCATGGAGTCCCTCAATCATATTGTGGGCATCCACGTTCTCATATTGCTTCTGAAGTTCAGAGGACATAGTGGCAAGCATGAGACAACTCTCAAGTTGCATCATTGGTATGCTTCTCATACTCCCTTTTCTGAGCGGCAGTAGCATTTTCTGGCAGATCATCAGGATAGCGAAGCTCTAGAACATATTCATTTTTCTCTTGCTTGAGAACAATTCTCAAGTTGCGATGCCAATCAATAAAGTTTGTTCTACTAAGCTCTTCTTTTTCAAGAATCAAGGGTAAATTGAAAGTGTTACTAGCGGTTGGTCCCATGATCTACAACAGAAAATATGCTAGTATAAGCACTATGTAAATATAAAACTCTTATTAAACATTTTAACAAAAGTTTATTAGTCCACTATATGCTTAGAACCGTTTTTCCTCAAAATGATATATAGTGGTTCAAGATCCATATTCAACTTAGATCCTAGTGAGCTTTGTCATCACCGCTAGAAATCTAGTGATATAGGTAAGCAACACTTTGCTAATCACATCCCTATATTACTCTTGTTTATTGGGTGGCATCACATGCCCTGGCGCCAACACCATGCCCCAAAGCCCAAAATCGTGAAATAATTGTGGCCCCTTTCAATTGGTGATCTCCATCTCCATTGCCATCACCATGTCTCCCGTCCCTTCAACCATCATGTTTGAGGCCTCCATGAACTAACACTTAGCTACTATAACTAATAGCTAGTAATAAATTACATGGGAATATCAAGCGTCACAGTTCGACACGCAGGCCGTTATACAATAATATGATAGCCTCAACCCAGCTGTTATTAATCATGGTACACAGGTCATGCAAATCACATACATACATCACATGCATCTCTTTGGGCCATACCATTCACAACATTCTCTGCAAAAACAAGTTAGACGAGAAGCGAATGCTAACATGTGGCCAAAAAGGGTTGTAACAAATGCTAACATGGTACGGCGGTCCTGGCATTTCACAGATCGTATCTATGAAATCACAATGGAAATCCTATCGGGAAAATCATATTTGCCTAATTTCGAGTCATTCACAATGCCTCAGTTTCCTATTAGGTTTTCATGAGTAGACTGCGGTACATGATCATGATACTATTGGCTCCTCTACTGGCGCACGCAGTTAGTCCCGATGGTGATTCCAGCCGGTAGGGACAAGTCGCGCGCGCACAAAGAAGGAACACAAGTAAATCAATGATGCATGTATTGCTATCCACCCATTACCTTGTGAACCTTCCTATCACTATTGATCTAATCAACCCGTACACAAAAACATGTAATAGATCTCATCTAATACATCAGTATATCAACTATATGCATAAGATCCAGATCACAAACTACACAACCTGGCTCTGATACCACTGTTGGGGAACGGGTAGGCTACAATAGCATATAATAATTTCTACCGTTCAACCAGAAAACCTTGAAAGAAGGAGATCATGAATCATTACCACTAGACGTGCAAGCGAAGCGGAAATGAATGTTGGAGCAGCTCGTCCAACGTAGTCGCGCGTCGGTGTAGAGGACGTAGTCGTTCACAACAACCGTCTCCTCCTGGTCCAGTCGAAGCACCATAGTTGCAGCGCCCCTTACGGTATCCACACGTACAGGGTGGAAGGCCATGCGCGGCATGCTAGCACCGGCGGCACGGTTTAGGGTGACATGGGAGAGAGAGAGAGGAGTGCGGCGGCTAGGGTTATGGACCGGTGGGTTACATAACCCTTGCCCCGCCTCCATTTATATAGACCTTTCTAATGAGCCTCGACAGGTTGGTCCATTAATGGACTAATCCCTTACGGATCAAATCCGTAATGTCTCTTGAGCATATCTCCAACAGCAACATCATAATACGAGGTAAAAAGAATTACAAAATAAGGTCCAAAAATTCCTTTTCACTGAAATATTATCATTGAACTACGTACTCAATGAGAGAATATTGAGTACAATTCCTGAAAAGGTTCATTTGCTCTGTGAAACCAATCAAAGCTTATACATGCTTTCACTAATCAGATGCTCTCGCCTACAAGATCATAAAAGAAGTATTCTTTTTTTTTCTGAGAAAACTGAGAAAATACAGTCCATGTAAATTAACAAAGGGATCAAATCAAGCAAACAATAACCAAGACAAGGTTTTGTTGAAGATCCACAACATTGGGACATACCACAACCAAATACTTTGTCATCTCTATTTTATCTATTAATTAGTCCATAATCATGAACATCAAGCATGTGTATTAGGTGCATATTTTACCTAATCAGCAACCATATGCAGCATAATTCTAGATATTCCCTCTAACATGTAGCTGCATCTTCTTAAAGAGCAGGATGTTCATCAAGGCATTATGAATTAAATCAGACTCAATGTGTTGCAACTTGAGTCAAAAATGAGTGTACTATTGTTCAGAATTCACATTCTATTTTCTCCTACTCTATAATTCTGGTGATATTGTCAATTATAAAAGACTGAATGACTCTATAATCATACCATACGAAACCGGTCCGCACAATGTGATGAGGACATCACCATGCTGGATACGCGCATATCATGGCCTTCTCCAAGTTACAAGTCGTCACCAACTCGGTCGCCGCGTTCGTCTCGGATTCAGCCGACACCCCTTCACGGTTTTGATGATATCTCCGACATCCGACATCCAAACAAGGCGTTCTTTGATGCGTTGGAAAGAGGACGACGACGCCGTCGTTTTGGTTCTAGTTCTAGCTCCAGAAGGGTCGTGAGTCATAATATGTGACCATGATAAGGTGTTGTGCCACCTATTTTGGGCCAACTTGGCCATGTATCGTGTCGGGCCTTAAGCCCATGTTGTGGACCCCCCCCCCCCTTGTCGCCCCAACCCAAGGACGTCTTTGTTTCCTACATAAACTCAGTAGCTGCTGTCTTTTAGTTTCGGGTTTTGTTTAGTTCAGTTCAGTTTTCCAGAGAGAAACTTGATCGAATTATTGTAACTGTGGCGACAAGTCCTTTTACAGTAATCCAGGGCCCCTGTTCTTGTTCTACACCACTGTGGCGATTAGTCTTTTTGTGTTCAGAGCTTGAACCTTTTCTTGTGATTCGCTTCATCCATATTTGCAATTTCAGATTGCGTGTTTATCCTCTCTTACTTGTGTTCTCGATTTCGCTTGCAGGAACAATCAAGTTGTGCTTGGTGTAACGGTTGCGGGGTTGGATCTTGTCTGATTCAAGCCGGGTCGTCGACGCCGAGTTCCCCAAATTCGAGTTTATCCCCTTACCTCTCGGAAGATCGGGCCATATCTACATCAAGTGGTATTAGATTTTCAGGTTCCCCGTGAGGTATTATCGTGTTCTTCCCTTTAGATTCGTTTGTGTTCATCACTTTTTATCCACAAAAAAGCCTACAAAAAAATTTCCCACCATCCCAGACACTGTTTAGCCTTTGCATAATTTAATTTTAGAGTCCGTAGTGTTGAGTTTATGTCCTAGTCGAGTTCAGTTGCTGGTTTGAATTTGTGTTTCGATTCGGTTTGTGTTTTGATCTCTGCTGCACACCACCATCACCATCGTGTTTTTCATTGGATTCACCATCGTGTCGCCCACCTACCACACCCACAATCTGTTGCCAACAAAAAAACCCTACCCGATTCGATTTCTCCCCCGCCCCCCCCCCCCCCCCCCACACACCACCCCTCAAACCCTATCTTAACATACCTTCGGTAAAACAGGCATAACTTTTCGCTCGTTGCTCCGATTAGGCTGAAATTTTTACAGCAGATTCTTAACTCAAAGTTGAGGTGACCCACACTAGGCTTTGCCCTGTGTGCCCTCGTCAAAAAATTCAAAAAAATCGGGAAAAAATAGAAAAAAAATTGTGAAGTAAAAAATAGCGGTTTCGATGAAACTTTAAGATTTTGCCTACCCTTTGTTTTCCCTCTGTTTGAGTTGAAACTTCTTGTGGTTCCTTCCTTTGTGTTCCTCTATCACAGAAAAATAGTGGAAAAATCATACAAAAAAATCAAGATTTTGATTTGCACCCCCCCCCCCCCCCCCCCCCCGCCCTGAAAATTCTAAGTCTGTGAAGTCTGTTTTGTTCCTTGCTACCTTTTTCATTGTTCTTTGCCATTGTTCTTCCTGTCACAACTGTTTTTGAACACGATTCTTTTGCCAGCAATTAGGACACTGCTTTGGACATTTATTCAGTGCTACTATCTCAGGCCATATCTACATCACAATGTGAATGAAATTGGCAGAAAAAGCTTTCGTTAGATTATACACAATCACAGCTGCACACCGAGTGGAATCCGAGTCCTTAGATTCTTTCCAACGTAGGGAGCTAGCCATCAAGGCTTAATCCAACTAAAATTTCAGAACCACAAAACCAAACACAATCTGAATACTGGCTTGGGAAAGACATATACTTAATCTAAAAGCCTTTGTTGGAAAAGCTCCTTTTAAACATTATAAGGGTTGCAGCACGGAGTTGTCTATGTCTTTTCTGGGATCAATGAAATGACATTGGGGAATTGTAGGACAAACAAACCAAGATGAGAAAATCCTGAATCAAAAGGATTAAGGATGGCTAAGATGACAATAAACAATTAGTCAAACACCTAACAGTAAGTGAAATAAAGATCATACTGATTGAGTTTTGAACAACAATCTCACCTCATTACCAGGATTTTCAACCTGATGACATATCTCTGGCATGGCTTCTTTTTTCATTGCCGATTTCTTGCCTTGCTGGATGACTTTTCCTTTCCTCTTCTTTCTTTTTGTTGTCTATGTCTTTTCTGGGATCAATGAACATTGGGGAATTGTAGGACAAATAAACCAAGATGAGAAAATCCTGAATCAAAAGGACCACAACAGAATGTATTAATACTGAGGATCAGATTCCTCCAAGGAAAAAAAAGAAGCATGTTTTGAATCAGCTAGGTGCTATCTGACCCAACTGTTGTGCAGTCGCTTGCAAGTATTTTTTTTAATCAAATCTTAGTTGGTTACCAGTACAAATAAAATGATATGATCAAGTTTTACCTTACAACTTTTTTTTTCTGCAAATTTCAGATCATTGTGTTTTGATCCTACCTAAAAATTGTGTTTTGATCCTACCTAAAAAATGTAGGATAGCATGTGGTCACCTCGTCTGTTTAAGAACTTTTGAGATAAGAAAAAATCATGCTAAACCAGTGCAGAAATAGTTTCAATCGGATCTAAGAAGCAATAAAAAAGAAATTTGTTCTCTCTCTCTCTCTCTCTCCTTGGCTAGTCCTCTCCCCTTGCCTGGGATAAAAAACGGTGCTAAGTTATGATTTCTTTATTTTCTAGTGGGACCACCTTTATTGTTCCTCCCACAACAAGCATTCTTGTATTTTCATATTCTCATTGCCATGTTCACTCTTGTAACTAATCCCATCTGTCTGTTGTAATCCTGTGCACCTCTACAGGCCAAAAAGTGGGTTCTCAAGAGAGCCTGCACAGGATAGCATCCCGTGTTCCAAGGTAAGTAAATCCATACAGTCACCACAAACAGAACATTCAGATTTCATGTTCTATTTAACTATTTAATTTCTAACAACCCCTTTAGCTGTATTTTCAGATCAATTGTAAGCACCGGTCTTAGACCATCCATCCCATACATAAAACTGCCTGTTACTTATTTGAGTAAAGAAAAAGAAAGAGCAAGATGCAAAAGGAGACATAAAGCTAAAAGGGAAATGCTAGGTGAAAAACAGAATCAGAGAGCTTTGGGCACTAGTACTCGTGCACTTCTTTCACTCTGCTTGATTACCACCTGCCTGCAAAACATATACTTGCTTTCAGACACAGACCAAGAAGGCCAGACATTCTTATGGTTTACCCTGGCCATAGGGTATCCGCTGGCGGTGGCCTCGGTGTTCATAATCAATGCAAAAAAAAAGGCCGTGGTAACAAAGTTGAGTGCATTCTCAGCTTGCTTATCCCTGATTTTGCTTATGCTTATGGTGATGACCATGTGGCTCTGTCCCGATGGAGCTGTGTCTTTATCAGATGATGACCATGCTTCTTGCAAAATGAATCCGTCAACAAATGTGCCAAACATATATACGTGGGCAACATATATGCGCAGACAATGAAGCAGTTTGATATGTTATATTGCTGTATTGTGACCAATGTTCAGTATGTATAAAGCTGTAAAGGTTGTTGAATAATAATATATGATGTTCTGAAATTTGCGCAGCATGTTTCACCTCCAAAAAAAATATTAGAACACTAATCTATTCAACAAGACACTTCACACATGGTGCTCGAGCACAGATACAATCCTAAGATACATCGCGAAACACAGGAATCCAACTTCTGCGGTACACCAGAAACAAAAATTTTGACAGATCAATGGAGCTTGCGTCTGCTATGAATAGCTGCAGGACCAAAATCGAAACCAGCTGACCAACATAAGTTTGCAAATTAACTAGCCTTATGTCCTCACACATGTTGTGTTGATGATGTGAAATGCGTATTTTCTAGAAATAAGCTACACCCGAAGATTTACATAACACTTCATGCATGGTTGTCTTAACCAGACAACTATGAATGTTGTGATGTACCTCATCTCCATCACACATGCAGCGACTAAGTTAAGATCCACTGTCATTTGTTTTGATCTCTTCTCTCTGGTTGCCCTAGAAAATGCTCAATCTGGTGAGCTTCAGCAAAGGCTTCAAATTCAAAACAATTAAAAAGAATCTTCTCAACGAAACCTCCACCAAAGATGTTGTCAGCTCCATCTCTATGATTTTCAAATGATTGTGATTCGTACCAGTGCTTGGAATGTTAAAGACTGTTAGTAATGATGCTATACCGATAATTTGCAGAACAAAACTAGCAATGTGATTACTCTCCAAAAAATAATCAGATATTGACCAAACTGTACATTTCTTAGAAGCAGCTCCAAAGAGAAACTAGTCAAGAAGTCTTATGAAGAAATGGCATCTCCTATCCGTATTCGTACAGGTAAGGGCCGAGCAATCAGACCATCCATCACCCAGCCACCATTAGAACCATCATGTTTCACATGACTAAATTCCCTTTGAGCATAGTCAAGGGATACTTCAAGCCTTCCACCTCGTCTACACTCTGAGGCAGCATTACTTGGTCTGAAGCCCATATATCTTTCCAGCCAGTACAAATAATTAACATGGAACAATGATTTGAGCATGTCTTCTGGAGAAGATCCCTCTTTAAGAACAACCTGAAAGAAAGTAATATGTTAGGCCTAATGCCTTGTAGCACAACTTAAATTTAGGAAATACTTACTTTAAGAACTTACACAAAATTTTCCCTTGTATTCACTTAGCATGTATTGCTCATTTTTGTAGAGATCAAACAATGCGCACACATCTTCCTTACTCTCAGTTATTTCACTAAGCTTAGAACCCAACTGTAATCGTTGACAAATTCGATCCGCAGCTTCTTTTGCTTCTGCTGACAAAATCGTACATTGCTGCTGCAAAATCCAAGGGACAACAATGAGACAATATGAAATAAGAAAACAGAACTGTGTTACTAAACAGACATGTATAATTAAGGTCCTACAATGGCCAAAAAAGATTTAGACATATCCAAATCATGACCAGTCTATACTGGGAACGGATACAATGATTAGAGGGAGGAGAAAAATGTTCATTTATTGACTTACTTTATGTGAAGCGCCAAGTGACAAATTGAAGAAAAGAGGTTCCTCATCATTGACCTCTTTGACTGATGGAACTTGTCCACTTAATAGATATTCACTAAATACTAAGCCTACAGAAAAGGACAAGTATACACTGAAAGTCAATGAACAAGAAACACATAAAAAGGAGGAGGTAATTATAACAGTTGCTATACATAAAATTGCGCACAGAAAAAAGTGAAAATTGGGTATAAAAGATAGAAGTAAATCCAGCAAAAACATAATTAACAAACTAAATACATGCTTCAACCAATCAATGTCATATGCTTGTGCCCAAAAACACGGAAACTGATTACATTTTTATCTAAACTGTGGTATACATTAAGGCACATGTTTTGCATGCTGAGTTACGTTTCCAAAAATTTCATGTTTAACATTTTTGCTCAACAAACTATCAGAAACTGTTGACTCACTCCCTAAAATATACTTTCAAAAGTTTAGTAAGAAAATAGGGTGAAAGTCGCATAATATCATTGATACAGATGTTTTAACCATATATAAGGGCAAGAAATCACAACAGAATGGAGATTAACAAGCAGTGGGGAAAGCACATTACTTGCACGATAAGGATTCAGCGTTCTCAGCTGAATTGATTGATATGACTTAAGGTTGCAGTACATGTGGACTGCAGTAACTCCAGCAAATGAAATAAGAGCCAATGGTACAGATGAGCCAATCTGATTTGCTAATGCAATGCCAAGCGCTATGCCAAGGAACTTGCTAACCATTCCCTGTGCTTCACCCTTTGCAATAACCTGAAATCTCACATTATTGGTTTCAGTAACTATGATGAAAATGTAATAAAGGTTGTATTTACTCAATTTTATAATTTCAATTGTCACAGTACATGATTTCGTTGCTAGAATAAAACACAAGGTATGTGGAATACTAATATTATGAGTAAATAATGCCTTTATTTTCTTAGAACTTCAAGTCTATGAAACGTTTTCATGCACAAATTTGATTTAACTGTACTGATGCCACTGCTGAAGGAGTTCAGATAGATTACTGTGGAGCATACCTATGTCATCCAAGTCAAAAAGGCTCAGGGCACAAAATGAAATGACATAAACAATTTGATGGATAAAATTTGCTCATAGAAGATAAAAGGGCATGTCAGATGGATAGAATAAACTGCTGGAAGTAGCAAAGTGTCATCCATAGAGGCATGAACAAATATGCATACATCCATGCACAGGCTGATTTATGAGTTTTATAGGACAAACATGTTAATTGACAAATGACAATAAGTTGACTTTACCTCGGCAAAGTTTCTTTGGACTGCAAATCCAGCATAGAAACAACCTCTGGTGGCAGACTGCATACATTCAAATGTTAAAACATAGGAAATTTACAGTACTGAAACCACATCACGTTTATTTAGAATAGATATAATAGTTCGTCTAAGTTGAAATAGGATGAATTGAAACTGATTTAGAATACCATAGGATCCATGAAGCAATGTTTATGTATTACACTCAACTCAAAAGAGATTAAAAGACTTAAATGATCTAACTGTTGCTAATATTCATATGACCACCTGATGGTGAGAATTGTTGCATAATTGTGTAAAACAAAAATAACCATTTGTAGCACCCACTATATGACACATAGACTTACACAACATAGCGCCAGCCATCATCTTTAATTCATGTACTGGAAAGGGCTATCATACTGCAGCTAATTGCTGCCATTGATCATTCTACTTTGAGCAAACATGTAGGGAACCAGTAGAAGTGCACTATCTTTATTTATTCTTTTGTTTTGATGAAGCGAATAGTTCCAAAATGGATGAGAACAGAAACACTACACAAGGGAACCACAGTATAGAAAGTAACACAATAAAATCATATTGCAAACCCATTTGAAATGATATGATTATCTCTGGCAAAGTTTACTAAATATTCCAATAATATAATGTGCAATGTGTACTCTGAAGGATTAGCAATGCCCAAATTGCTATCAAACACTAAGAAAGAAGGAGAAAAGGAACATGACTGAGCACAACATTAGGTAATCATGTACTTAACATTGAGAAATATGAATCAAGTACACAAATTTAGCAAGTGGTGCCCGGAGTCCATAGCAATAGGTAACATACCAATGACAGTTAATACCAGAATATAGCCTAACCTGTATCAAAGCAGCGGCAGATCGACCAGCTCCAGCAACGGTGCCAATCGGAACAAATAGGTGAGGAAACACTGGCGTCAAAATCTCCAGCCCATAAGCTGCGTTCTCCAGAAGATCCGCAAACAGCCGCCACCCCTTGGGGTTTACATCGAAATGCCGGCCGAGTTTTGACAACATGATCTTGCTCAAGTACCCGAGACCATCTTTCAGCACCCAATTCACAGCAGCTGCAGTTGGTATCGCCCCTTTCCCCAACCCAACCGCATATAGCAGGGCCTGATGAACATCACAAATTTCATCACTCAACAAAGACGCTCCCTACAAATTTCATCAAGGTGAGAATGGCATTATAATGCTTGCAGAAGGCAGGATACAGACCTGCGTGGAGAGCACGCCGCTGATCTGGCTGGCGACGTTCTGCAAGCCGCGCCACACCGAGTACTGCATGTAGTCGCTGCTGACGCTGTGTGGGTACCCGTCGGGGAGGAGCAGCTGGACAGCAATGTCCCCGCATCGCCGCCACGAACGCTCCAGCTGCCTCAGCAGCGCGGCAAGGTCCTCACGGCCACCTCCCACCTTCTCCGCCCGCTTCGCCTTCTCATCCCCAGCGACGACGTATGAGGTCCCCGTCGGGTCCGGCACGAGCCGCGTCCGCGTGCCGCCTCTCACCTCCATGATGACCCCGTTATCGCCTCCGCTGGCTCCAAGGGCTTCAGCGAGTGCGGCCGCGGCGCCAGATTGGAAGAGCAAGAGAAGAACGACGAGGAGCTCCGGGTGGAGGGCCTCCACCCAGCGTCGCCACCCGTCGCCGGGGTCAGGAGGGCCTTTTCCGCCGCCTCCATTTCCTCCACCACCCATACCTCCATCGCCGAAGCCGCCGGGAGGAGGGGGCGATGCCGCGAGGAGCGGCGGGGAAACCGACGCTGCGAGGCGGGGAAAGTGGCGGGCGGCGGGCGCAAAATAGGAGGGCGCATATGGGGTCGCGAGGCGAGGCAGAGGAGGCGGGGAGACCGGGGAGGTGAGGAGGAGGAGGGATTGCGGCGAGAACATCTCGCCGGAGGAAGGAGGGGAGGCGGCCCGGCGCCGGCGGCTTGGAATTTTCAAGCTTTGGGGGGCGGAGGTTAGCTGGATGGTGCGCCGGTGAGAATAGAAATTGGGTCAAATGGGCCTTCATATCTCATTCCGACGGATTTGGGCCACATTCAAACTCGAGTCTACCCATTTCGGGGAAATATTATGTGCAATAGGCCTATTTTGTGGAATCTGTACAATCTCCACATGCAGCTGACGGATCGACATCCAGCGATCAAAGACCTAATCACCGTATTCCCTAATTAATCCTCACTTGATCGCTTTTCTAAAAAAAATCCCCTCGCACAAATTGTCTCTGCGATCGAAAATCCGTCTGTTTAACTTGGGTGTTCCTCTTGGAAACTTACCAGACCTAATACACCTAGTATGCCGGTCACCATTGCCGGCGCCTGCTGCGACAAAAATCTCAAAATAATCTGTGTGTGACTCATCATCAGCATGGGTCATCTATGGAGATCACCCAAGTGCAACGTCGATGTGTTTCTTTATAGCTCCGCCGATCCAGCCAAAACAGATGTAGCTTGCAGCTTGTTTTCACTCAACACAATCTTTAAGATCGGCACACCTTCTGTTGTCAGCAACTTGCTGATTCAAGTATACAGTCGTAAAATAAAGGGTATCTTTTTAGTGATCAAAGTGCTCTCGAATCTTTGGGAGAAATTTTGCATCAATGAGTATGACGTGGCCGGAACCGAGACCCAGGGGACAACGCAATTGGATTTGTGGCAGCTCCATTCTTCAGTTCTGAGATGGATGGAGCCTTTGGCCCTCGGTAGGTGGATTGAGATTTGGAGAGGATGATGTGCCAATCGACTGAGAGATTTAGGAAATTAAGTGGAGGAGTTTTCGATTGTCGAGAGATTTGCAGAAAAAGAGATCAAGTGGGATTACGGGATATGGTGATTAAACCTTGGATCACTGGATGTCAATCCGTCGGCTGCATGTAGAGATTGCACTGATTGTACGAAATAGACCTATTGCACGGAATATTTCCCCACCTATTTCAGCGATTCACAGGAATCTTTTATATTCTATTTTTCTTCACATGATTTACATTTAGAACAAATTACCATTATTTATTCCCCTTTATATAATTTCATTCCTTATTTGCCCTAATTTAAGTCAAATTCCCTCATATATCCAAAATTTAACATTGAATATATTTTATGTCTTTTTTGCTGTTAACTTTTCTCGTGTATAAATTTACCCTTAAGGAGACATCCTTGTTTGTTCTAAAATTCAGTAAAGAGTTAAAAGGAATGAGAAATATGATGTTATTTATTAATTTAGAAAATCTAGGAAAAAGGAACAAAAGTGAATACAATATTCTTCATTAATCTATAAAAGAAATGGACAAGAGTGAATATGATATTCTTTATTAATCTAGAAAAAATGGACAAGTGAGAGTATGATATTCTTCATTAACCTAGAAAAATAAGATAAGAGTGAGTATGATATTCTTTACTACTCTAAAAAAATATGTAATTTTGATTGAATTCAAATATTTTTTGTTAAATATAATATTCTTATTAATCTAGACAAAATGGATGTATGAGTGCTTTTATTATTTGTTTTATTTAGAGACAAATAAGGGATGTCTCCTTAATGGTAAAGCTGTCCGAAGAAGAAAGTTAATAGGAAAAAGGGAATAAAAGAGATATATTCCCTTCGTTCAAATTACAAGATAGGTTAACCTTCTCAAGTTTTCTCAAATTATAAGACATCCTCGTTTCCCAATACACCTTTATCTCTTCTCAATACATTTCTATCTCTCTCTCTTCCTCGTTTTCTATGTAGCATACATTTTCACCTCTCCTTAATTCTCATGCTAGAGTCAAAACGCCTTATACTATGGAACGGAGAGAGTAGTATTAAGTTTCGGATATATGATGGATATTGGTTTAGACGAAGGCAAATAAGGGATGAAATTCTAGATTGGGGAAAAATAATTAAGTTGCTTTTACATTTGGGTGTGTTTGGCACTGCTTATACTCAAAGTGCTTTTAGTGCTTATTTTTTGAAAACTACTTATAGTGCTCATTGTAACATAAGCAGTCAATCAGTTTGTTAAAATTGCTTATGCTGACCTATAAGCACTATAAGATACATTTTGCTATTTTGTCCAACGTGCTTATGACTAGTACAAAATGACAAAGTGCTTATAGGTGTTTATACCTTATAAATACTTTAATATTTTACTGTTTGGCAGTTTAAACTGCTTATTAACCATAAGCACTTTTAATAAGCAGTTCAATAAGCAGTGTTAAACGCATCTTTTATACTCCAACGAAATAGTAAGTAACCACTAGCATGTAAACACTTATTGATAAAATTTTCATGTGAAAACTTCCATCATAGCGGGAATGTATGTCATTAATAAGTACAATACAGTGTCATGTAATTATGATATCATCATAAGTGGAGAACAAAAAACCATGCGTCAGAACGTTTAGTGCTTGCGTTGGGTTGTAGAAAGAATCTGCATATATCATATCTTGTTGGAGTAAAGGTAGGATGAATGTCAATAGGAGACATCTAAGCTTTTCCTACCTTTGAGGCACAAGAATCTGCATTGTGATTCCAAAATATGATCCTGCTTTTAGAAATTGGAATGATTGTATACATAATTGGTGGTATCGGTCTGCCGCTGATGGTGCATATTGTGCACCATGTCCAAAGCAGACACCAAACAGCCATTGCCTTCCGTTGGAGCTCACAAGATGAAGAGATTAAAGAGAACCAATACCATTAGATGAGCATAATAACGTATTTGCAAAAACATTCTCCTCCTCCTTTCCGTGCTGGAAATCCACAAAATCTTAGCCCAGGGTTCGAATCACTCCTGTCCCGGCCCATACAACGAACGGAACAGTTTTTCGTACCTGAAGATTAAATTTGCAATTGATACAACCATTTCGATCTCAAAGAGAAACATTTTAATGTGTGATGGCCCTTGCAAGGAGCACGAAGGGCGACGGGTCCCAAATTTATCAATGGTTGTGTTGTCAAGAGTATCTAAAATCATTAGAATACTGCTTTTAACATGGTTTCTTCTTATTGTTGATTATCATTGATTTTGTAGCATGCAGATCCGCATGAACAGGGCAGCGCATGAATAGGGCCAAATGAACAACTATGACCTACGTTCTCCCAATTCAGCTTTTGCAATGCAGCTGCGCAAAAAGATTGATCTTGGTCACCCAACAGCCTACTTTGTGCAGGACCAGGGCAGCTGGTGAAGAAGGTGGGATGTGAGCAAGAATCTGGCGGATATGTTGACAATTTGACATGCTCTGCCTCAAAGATGGGAGGTGAGAAAATGGAGGAAAGAAGTAACTGCTACAGTTCAATACGGAAGTGTTGAACAGTTTTGAGCTGAAAAACACTTCAAATTGTCTTCATTATTTGGAGATACGGAATTGCAATCCCACCAAAATGATCTCGCTATATGGAAGCGAGATGAAATCGATCAATACGGCGGTGCCTTTGGGTCGGGTAACCTGTTGGTTCCAGGCGAGTACTCGCACGCCATGAGCTCCCCGCCGGCCGCACACGCCACCACCGCGCACCCGAGCTCCTGCCACGCTCGCTTCACCACCAGCGTGTAGTTCCCGCACTGCTTCCCGGCCTTGCATGTGTTGGAACTGTGGTCGTATCACTTCCGCCCGTCCACCCACAGCCACACCGCGTCAGCTGGCGTCCGCTGCCGGTTGCTGTTTTGGTAGGTGGTCAGCGCTCCGAGTAGCGGCATCGGGGATCGGTCCACCTGCCGCACGTCACACCCGCCGGAGCTCCGGAGCCAGTTCACCTGCGCCTTGGCGTTCTGCGCCACCGTCGCGTTCCAAGACAGCGGCGGCACGCCGACCTCGGCGCGCGCGGCGTTGATGGCCGACAGAAACTCCGCGGTGGCGAGCTCACCGCGACGAGATGCCTCTGCTGACGGCAGTGACAATAAGGCCACGGCCAGTAGTGACAGGCTGGCAAGGGCGGTGAAGGAAGACATGGCTTGATCTTGTCTTTGTGTTCTTGTGAAGAAATTGTCATGTGGTTGGTTATATAGCGCTTGAGAATTGTTGCTGCTACGCTGTCTTTAGCGTTACATATATCTCTATAATCTATTAATTGAGATACGGTTCTCCACTTCGTGTCCACAAAATTAGAGATTGAATTCAAATCGATTTTATACATTCTATATTAAATACCAAATTTTAAAAATCATAACTCCTACGTCTGGAGCTCAAATGAGCCAAACTCGGACTCTACCTCGTAGCTCACAAAAAGTTCTACAACTTTGGTATTTAAGAAAAGTCCAGATCCCGTAGTTTTGATTTTCAAATATGCGATGCAAAAATATTTGTTCTGATTCGAGCTCCTGTGCACAGGTCTCTATGCGGGGCTCATATCTCCTAGCTCTATAGTTCAAATAATATGATCCATATATATTTCAAAAAGGTCTCGATGAGATCTACAACTTTCGTGTTTTAACTTTTTTCATTAAAGCAAGTATTCAATTTCAAAATTATGTTGCAATGCAGTTTTATTTCTAGACTCTGTGAATTACTTTTTTCTCTAGATAAATCTTCTAAAATATAATAAAAAATGGTGATAAAATTGTTACTTTTAACATATAAAATAATATATTAAGAAGCACCAATGATAATATAAATATAATCTTTCATGTAAAAATATCAATAATAATCTAATAATTATATTATATAAAAAGTATTTTGTTTTTTAAAATCTGTAACAACGCACGGACACTTTGTTAGTATTAGATTAAATGTTTATGTTTAGTTTAAGTCTGGAGTGGTGTCCGATTTAATTATATAACTCATCTACTGAAGTCGGTATGAATCAATGAATGAACGAATATGGATATTGCAGTTTTCATAGCGAACAGGTTTCTTTTTCCATTAAGCTAGTCTTCAAGTTTGCCGTTTGCCGTTGGCTCAGTGAAATCTATGCCAGTTTGTGACTTAATAACGATCTTAAATAGAAAAAAAAACATAAACTTTTGTTTCAGACTCTGATAAACAAAACTAAAATGAAAAAAGAGACCGTCTCCATCTTGCAACTCAATTAATCCGGTGTTGTTGATTGGAGTCTTTACGAGAACGCGGGGACCAAAACAATACCACGCTGGATGCCATTTACAGTAAAGGTAATTTAAATAATCAAGTGAATTGAGGACTGTTGAAGTATAAAATGAATTGTTCATATATTTTTATTTGTTTAGTCTGGTGGGTGTAACTGGTTAGTGTTTAGTAACTTGACATGGTATCAGAGTTAGAGATCTCGAGTTTAAATCTTAATAGAGATAATTTATTAAAATAAATTGCAGCCGACTCTTATTCCATATTAGCGCCAAGAGAGTTGCACATGAGGGGGAGTGTTGAAGTCTGTACGTGATCTGAAGAACTTCCGACGATAGTCAATCGTCATCAAACAATTTATTAAAATAAATTATAGCCGACTCTTATTCCACGTTAGCGCCAAAAGAGTTGTGTTGAAGTCTGTACGTGGCCTCAAGAACTGCCGCCTTGAAGATCTTTCCGATGATAGTCAACCATTGACAGATGATTTATTAAAGTAAATTATAGCTGACTCCTATTCCATATTAGCGCTAAGAGAGCTGCTTGTGAGAGGGAGTGCACGACTCCTGCTCCACGTTAGCGCTAAGAGAGCTGCATATGTGAGGAAGTGTTGAAGTCTAGATGTGATCTCAAGAACTGTCGCCTTAGAGATCTATCCGACAATAGTTAATCATTATCAAATGATTTATTAAAATAAATTATAGTCGACTCCTATTTCATATTAGCATTAAAAAAGCTGCACGTGAGAGGTGGTGTTGAAGCCTGGACGTTGTATCAAAAACTGCCGCCTATAAGATCTGTTTGATGATAATCAAACGTCGTCAAATGTCATCACCTCCAAACGCCGTCATCAACGGTGAGATCCTAAATGATCCCAGAACCTATTTGCATCGAAGTAGCCACTGTGGTATGCCCTCCAATGGAGTTGTTGTCGCTCTCACGGAGACGCGTGTTTTTAATCCCGGTTTTTGTTTCCATCGAGGAGGCAGTCTCAGCATTAATCTCGCATGAGGCTTGACATTGATGATGAGCCTTAAATCAGTTGATCCGGTGAGGCTGAGAGGAGAGGCCCCCGCTTTATTTCTCAAGTGATTCTGAACTGGAGAGCAGTTCAGAAATGAACAGTAGACCGAGCATTCAATCTATTTCTTCAGCTTGTTTACGGGAAAGGCCCCTATGTCGCACCCACGTGGATGACACGGGTGGCGCCCAAACCTTTGTACCGCCGGGCCTCTCCCGTCTTCCCCTCCTCTACCTGCTGTTAGAAAATTAGATATTTTCAGGTTAAATTTAATCCATATTATTAACAGCATATAGGTGATGATAAGTTTTACAAATTTCTATTACTAGTTAAGATTGCAATTAAACTAGTGAGTACAAGAAGAATAAGAGTATACCTCGCGGAGGGACTAGTGCCGGAGGCACCGGCGACTCCATTCGTACCAGTCGTCATGGTACGTTGCTTTAAGTAGTCGAACTAAGTTGATGCGAGTAGAACGTTGTTGCCGTGCAGTCCCTCGAATGGTGCCTGGAGGAAGTGGAGTCATGGATCGGGGACGCGCCGGGAAGAAGTCGACGAGGTTGAGCAGTCGCGCCGTCAAGCGCTCCCCAAAAACCTGATCGCCCGCATATCCGAGCAGGTGTCGCCTTATGGGAGAGGTTCCGGAGGCCTGCTCTCCCGAAGTTCCGTGCGCGCGGATCACCAGAATGGGGCAGACTCGGAAGGCAACTCGACAGAATGTGTTTCGCTTATCGGGGCAGTGCTGGGATGCACGTATATATAGCCTCAATGGTTTGGAAACTGCAGGCGAGGAAATAGGAAACTATAGGCGATGAAACGGAAAACTGACGCATGCAATAATTAATGCAGGATTTCGATTTCCTCGAATCTTGCCTTTTCGTTTCCACGCTGCAAAACTTCCAAACGCGCGCGCGTGACAGGCAAGCACGACACGGCTCGGCTCGCTCGCATGCACGCCACGCCATACCATGCCACACCACGCCACGCCTCGCCTCGGCACGGCTCGGCTCGGCGGCGGCGGCGACGCGCGCGCGTGTGTGGCTCGCCTCTAGCCCCTCTCAACTTCTCTAATAGGTGTAGCAAAAATCCACCTATTAAGTCGAGTCAACAAGCAGTAAATATTCCATGTGGTATTAAACCATTATATTTAATATGGGTCTAGACTTTTATATTATTAAATAAAATATGGGCCAGCCCATATTATATCTAACAATCCCCACCAAGTCTAAAGTTCATACAAAATGTTCTCGTATTCTCTTCTGTCGTTTGATATACCAGTGTTTCGATGGAGACTGTTAAGTTGAACATCCACCTAGAGTAAAAGCTACGTCTTTTCACAACTCAACAATGGACTAGGCCTTGAATTTACAGTTTTGTGCGAATAAGGTTTCACCAAGATTCTTTACTGATATTAGGTTGCCAAGAGCATCCCCTCTGGTTAGAGCGTATAAGTCATACTCCTGGCCCTTTCATGAGCATCTAGAGATTTCCACCGTCTCATTGACTATGACTAACAGTCGGACTCACATAGGTGCATTCCTCGGAGGATATCCTGTAGGTTGATATCTCTGCTTCTCCTAAGCCATTGGAACATATTAAGGTAAAGGAAAACCAACCTACCATACAACATAGGAAAGAAGTATATCTGAGATGGACCAATAAACGGCCTTTCCTCTCAAACTAGTTTCAGCTTGTTTCGCCATTCCACTCCACGAGATCTTCGATCAAATGGAACAGGTTGCCACTTAAATAGTTTATCAGGTGGGTCTCATGCTCATCTCACTCGATGCACTATCTATCATATTATATGATAGCCCCTTTATAAATTGATCTGCCAGATTTTTAAACGTATGGACATAGTCCAATCCTATTACTCTAGAGTTTCTCATTTTCCTGATAGATTTTAGCCGCCTTTTAACATGCCTCGATGACTTCATGTTGTCCTTAGTAATATTCACCTTGACTATCACAGTCTGGTTATCATAGTTCATAGAAATAGCTGGTATAGGTTTTTCAACCACCGGTAAATCCATAAGGAACTCATGAAGCCATTCAGCCTCAATTGTGGCGGTGTCTAGTGCTGTTAGTTTTGCTTCCATGGTTGACCTCGTTAAGATGGTCTGCTTGCAAGACTTCCAGGAAACAGCGCCACCTCCAAGTAGAAACACATATCCACTCGTGGCGCACATCTCATCAGCATCAGATATCCAGTTGGCATCACAATAACCTTCTAGTACCCTTGGATACCCGTTATAGTGAATGCCATAGCTCATTGTACCCTTTAGGTAACGCATCACTCTCTGAAGAGTATACCAATGATTATCTCCCGGGTTTGATACAAACCGACTTAATTTGCTCACAGCAAAAGAGATGTCAGGCCTCGTAGCGTTAGCTAAGTACATGAGTGAACCTATGATTTGGGAGTATCTTAATTGATCCCTTGCTATTCTCCGATTTTTCCTTAATAGCACACTAGGGTCATAAGGTGTTGGAGCAGGTTGACAATCGCTAAACCCGAAGCAACTCAAGACCTTCTTCACATAGTGGGACGGCACCAGTGTGACCCCACCATTACCTTCTCTAATCAGCTTGATGTTAAGTATAACATCAGCTTCTCCCGAATCCTTCATCTCAAAATTATTAGACAAAAAATCTTTAACCTCCTTAATCACATTAAGGTTGGTCCCAAAGATTAGAATGTCATCAATATATAAACACAAGATAACTCCCTCGCCCCCACCATACCGATAATATACACATTTGTCAGCTTCATTTACAGCAAAGCCGACCGATATCAAAGTTCTTTCAAACTTCTCATGCCATTGCCTAGGTGCTTGTTTTAGGCCGTATAGGGATTTCAACAATTTACACACGAGTCCTTTTTTACCATCAATTACAAACCTATCAGGCTGATCCATATAGATCTCCTCCTCTAACTCTCCATGTAGGAAAGCTGTCTTAACGTCCATTTGGTGGACGAGAAGACCATGTGAGGCTTCCAGGGAAAGTAATACTCGTATTGTGGTCAAATGAGCGACAGGTGAATA
This sequence comes from Eleusine coracana subsp. coracana, assembly GCA_032690845.1. NCBI lineage: Eukaryota > Viridiplantae > Streptophyta > Magnoliopsida > Poales > Poaceae > Eleusine > Eleusine coracana. The sequence continues at coordinate 21,112,679 of CM064424.1, forward strand.
GGTGTTGAAATAATCTTCACCTTCCTTTTGTGAATATCCCTTTACCACGAGCCTTGCCTTCTATCGCTCGACGGCACCATCAGGCCTCAGCTTCTTCTTAAACACCCATTTGCATCCTATAGGTTTACAACCATAAGGGCACTCAACGATTTCCCAAGTACCATTAGACATAATAGAATCCATCTCGCTCCTTACTGCTTCCTTCCATAAGTTAGCATCAGGAGAGGAATATGTCTCCTCAATAGTACTAGGAGTGTCATCCACAAGGTACACAATGAAGTCGTCACCAAAGGATTTTGTAACCCTATGTCTCTTACTCTTTCGAGTGACTCCATTATCATCCTCCTTAGGATTACTCACATGGGGTTGTTCACTATGTATAACCGGTGTAAAAATCTCATGGGGAATTATAGAATCATGATTAGAAATGCTATGTTCATTCTTCACTAGAAAATTACTCTAAAAAATGTAGCATCTCTAGACTAAAAAATTGTACCGACTTCCATGTCAGGTACTCCAGATTTAACAACTAAGAATCTATAACCCACGCTGTTAAATGCATAACCTAGCAAAACACAATCAACAGTTTTAGGTGCTAGTTTGTGCTTTTTGTTAATTGGCACGTTCACCATGGCCAAACAACCCCAAGTGTGCAAGTATGAAAGATTTATTTTCCTCTTAAACCATTCCTTGAATGGTAAAATTTCTTTGTTCTTTATTGGCACTCTATTCAGGACGTGACACGCTGTCAAAATTGTCTCACCCCACCATTCCTTAGATAGTCCCGCGGTCTCTAACATGACGTCAACCAAATCAGTTAGAGTGCGGTTCTTTCGTTCAGCGATCCCATTGGATTCAGGTGAGTAAGGCAGTGTCCTATCATGAATAATTCCGTGCTCAGTACAGAAGTTAGAAAATTCATTGAAAAAATATTCTCCACCACGATCAGACCTTAACCATTTGATTTTCCTCTCAAGTTGGTTTTCTACTTCAGCTTTATAGATCTTAAAGTAATGCAACACTTCATCTTTTGTTTTTAACAAATAAATATAGCAATAACGGAAACAATCATCTATAAGAGTCATGAAGTATCTTTTGCCGCCTTTAGTCAATTCGCCGTTCATTTCACACAAATCAGTATGAACAAGTTCTAATGTCTCTAAGTTCCTCGTCTCTGCAGCCTTGTGAGGCTTACGAGGTTGCTTAGATTGCACGCATGCATGACATTTGGAACTTTTGACTAAGTTAAATTTAGGAATTAAATTCAAATTTGCTAACCACGTCATACAACCAAAGTTAACATGATAAAGCCGTGAATGCCAAATATTCAACACATCCGAAATCAAGACATTGTTCACAATATTATTACAGACATTTGTCATTCAAAGAGAAGCGGAACAAGCCTCCGTAATCATAGCCTTTTCCAACAAATGTCCTGTATTTAGAAAGTACGCATTTATTTGACTCAAGAATAATCTTGAAACCATCTCTACATAGTAGAAAGCCACTAACTAGATTTTTCTTGATGGAGGGAACATGCTGGACGTTCTTCAAAAGCACGGTCTTTCCCGAAGTAAGATTGAGAGCGACTGTACCAACACCAAGAACACGCACATGCGATCTGTTCCCCATCAACAAAGCTCCAGTCACGCCGGCCTGATAAGAAGAAAACAAAGAAATATCAGCACACACATGTACATTAGCTCCAGTGTCCATCCACCAATCAGGCGAATGATAAACTAAGAGAACAGTAGGTAAGAAATTACCATACTCCAATGTTCCCGCAGTCTCGCTAATTACCACATTTGCTGATTTCTTTGGCTGAATGAATTTGGGGTCCGGGCATGCACTTGCCCAATGCTCAGTGCTACCGCAAATAAAACAGCCCTCAAGCTTTTCTTTTCCCTTTTTCTTCTTCAAAGTGGTAGTTTGCTTTGGCTTCTCTTTCTTGTCTTGCTTCTTCTTGTTGTTGTGAGACACATTGGAATTATTTTTCTTCCTCACCATATTGGCGCTAGAAGACTCAACTCCTTTTCCACGCGTGTCTTTTGCTCTCGCTCTCTTTTTAACATCAAGAGTCCCAATGAGGTCAGCCACGCTGAACTCTTGCCTCTTGTGTTTTAGAGAGGTAGTAAAGTCCTTCCAAGAAGGTGGTAACTTGGAGATAATACCTCCAGCCACAAACTTGTTAGGCAACACGCATGGAAATTGTTTGAGTTCCTTTACCAGTGCTTGTATCTCATGATCTTGTTCGACCACGGAACGGTCCTTGACCATTTTGAAGTCAAACAATTATTCCATGAGATACAACTCACTCCCAACATTAGAAACATCGAACTTAGCGTCCAATGCATCCTACAACTCTTTGGTAGTTTTACATATGATGTAGGAGTCAACATACTTGTCAGTGAGAGCGCTAATCACACCGCCTCGAAAAAGATTATCGGCAGCCTCGAACGCTTTCTCCTCTTCAGGAGTAAATTATTCGGGCTTCCCCTGTGCGGTGTGATAGCAATTCATCGCTGTCAACCATAGTATCATCCGTGCACGCCACCTCCTGTAAAACGTACCATCAAAACTATCGGGTTTCAACGCAGTAGCAAATCCTCTAACAGAAAAATGCCTATCAGGTTTTTGGATTGTTAGAAAATTAGGCATTTTAAGGTTGAATTTAATCCATGTTATTAGCAGCATATAGGTGATGACAAGTTTCACAAATTTGCTATTACTAGTTAAGATCGCAACTAAACTAGTGAGCACAAGGAGAATAAGAGTATACCCCGCGGAGGGACCAGTACCGGAGGCACCGACGGCTCTATTCATACCAGTTGTCATGGTACGTTGCTTGAAGTAGTCGAACTAAGTTGATGCGAGTAGAACGTTGTTGTCGTACAGTCCCTCGAATGGCGCCTGGAGGAAGTGGAGTCGTGGATCGGGGACGCGCCGGGAAGAAGTCGACGAGGTTGAGCAGTCGCGCCGTCAAGCGCTCCCCAAAAACCTGATCGACCGCACACCCGAGCAGGTGTTGCCTTACGGGAGAGGTTCCGGAGGCCTGCTCTCCCGAAGCTCCATGCGCGCGGATCGCTGGGACGGGAAAGACTCGGAAAGCAACTCGACAGAATGTGTTTCGCTTATCGGGGCTGTAACAGAACCACCTTACCACAGAGACGATTCCGTTCTATGACCATTCTCAGGTGACATCACGCACTATGACACCCAATAGTACAACACATGATAGAATAATATAGTTGCAATAAGAACATAGCTAGAGTATAGAGTTTTACATAAATCCGAATTTAGAGTTTACAAACCAGAGTTTTTAGAAAATGCGGAAGTGAAAATAGTCTACATAATAGATAGTTCGACAGAATAATAATGAGATACAATCATCCTCTCACGATGATTCACACAACACATTCGGCTTGTAGGTGTTTGCCCAAACACCCTGCCAGCAATCCATGGTCTATTCCTCCTCAACATTGGTAAACCGTCCCCACTCGATGTTTCAGTAGTCAGGTCGCTGGCCTTCCCAGTGGAACCTCCTACCGTAGTGGCAGTCTCCACCCTGGTCATCTGAAAATCACATAGAGCGTCGCTCTGAGTAACTAGTTTACTCAGCAAGACTGACCCGTCAAGGTGGCCAACTACAGCCGACTCTTAAACATGCACATGCTAAGGGTAGGGTTCATGGTGCCAAAAGCCAGCCTAAGAGTAAATCCCTACTTTTCAAGTTTTAGCATCAAGTTAATAGATGAAATAGTAAATTTAGTTTGTACTATGGCTACAACAATCATGGTTGCAATACAATTAATAATAATTTCCAAACAGCAATATTAAACCCTTTCAACAATTTGATGGCTTCCGACACTGTTCCGGTGGAGTTATCAAGTGGTACTCGTTACTGTGAGGGGTAGCGACTTGAATCGATTTACATCCTACAGAAGAAACCTGTTTGCACAATCCATATGCGCTTCCTGGAAGCCGTATGAAGCAACCTTTCGCTTACGGTACTACAAGATCTTTCGCGCCTAGCTCCCCCGAGAAGGGTCCCCCAACGCGATGCGTCTCGTGCCTCCATTCGTGGGTAGATTCCTCCCTCCTCTCAGCCCCAGTTCCACCTTAAGGATAAGGGTACCTTCCGACCAGGCAGTAGTCATAGCTACGTCGGTTTACTGGGCCTATAACTCCAGCATGCAAACAGTACGTTAAAACTTGATCCCATGGGCCGGACACGAGGCGTAGCCTTAGGTGTGACTCGGATAGGGCTACCTCCTTGAAGACAGGCTGTCCTTCTCTTTCCACCTAGTTGCCCACCCGGTCTTCATTTGTTATCCCATTCCACCTTTCCTTTCTCTTGACAATATCCCCAAGTGATAGTATTTCCTGATCTACGAGTGGTCTCCATACCACTCGACAAATGATTGTCCTAAATTAAGCGGAGCAACTACCATTCTGAGGCTATTTTCAGGTAAGGGGAACCTACTGTAATTCTAGGTTATCAAACAACTCCTACCAACCTAATACACAGATAAGCCTACATTCCTAACTAGTGATAAAATAGAAAGAGTAAAACTTGGTGGGATGCATCGGGCCTTGTCTTGAGCCTGTTCCTGGTTAGTGGGGTTCCCTCCTTGCTCTTCTGGCTCCTGCTCCTGTCCCGCTTCCACGTGGTTCACCTCGTGACCTATATGATGCGGATGATGCGATGCATGAGAATAAGTTTTGATTCATGGCACTTCCTCAACAAATATGTTATAATGACAATATTTCATGTAGAAGTGTACGGGGTTGTGTCGATTAGTTCAGTAATATAACACATATGGTCGAGGCATAAAGTGGATGCGTTTAGTGTATTTCCTTCATGGACTCCAATAAATAAGGGCGGTAATTTGGCACCAAGAGTACAAGGTGTTATCTATCGAAAATCGCTACTCAGCATTTAATAAGGTTTTTGGAATTGTCGAATTTTGGAAAGAGGTTAACATTTTAACATGGTCCTGGATATGGATGACCTTCCCCTTCCCATGAGGAATTTACTGGAGGTAGAACACATTAGTAGTGATTTTTGGTCCAAGTTCCCTTGACTTGCAATAAGGCAATTATTTTTTTCCATAATTAGAATAATACAAGAGCTAAATAATTAATACCGGTCAAAACAATTGGAACTAATTCATATGATATTGTAGGGTGATCATGAATGGTGTACAGGTTAGTGGATACTGATCAAAACATTATGTTTAGTGTGACAATGAGATTGCGATGCAAGAAATAGTTACATATGATATAGGGCTTTAAAGTTCAACTTATAGGGTTAATCAAAATATTTAACCTACAAGACAAATGATCAGTTTAGCATGGTTCTAGACATCAAATGGAAATGGGTGATTTACTGTAAATAGGACATGCCCGGAGTTATTTATTTGCCAAGTTTCAGTTACATGTATTGAGCCATAAATTTTAAATAATTAACACAATGCATAACGTTAAATAATTAAATATGGCAAAATTAAAGAGAAATGGAACTCATGGTTTTACAGGAAGGTTTATCAAATCAAAACATGATTTTTCATTAGGTATCAAGAATTTACCAAACATATATAATTAAAACTAAATTTATTAGTGATTTGTCCATTTAATTTAGTAGGGGCAAAAATACTGACATGCAGGAAGATTTAATATTTTTTTTAAATAATACATGTCGAGGGGAACCCAGAAAAATTGGTTTGGATCAAAAATACCCATTATTTAATTTCCTATGCATTTTTGAAGTTAGTAGCAGTTTCCTGAATTAAATTTTTCAAACGAAAAATGTTTTCTTTGAATCCCGGACGCGCGCGTGCAGGACTCGTTGCCGGAGCGCGGCGGCGCTGGCCGGAGCGCTTGCCGCAGCCCGCTGTGGGCCTCGACTCGGGTTGACGCAAAAGTGTAAAACGCTCCCCTCCACGGGGCGCCTCCGATGGGGTGGACGGTGACCACCGGCGATGGCCGGAGATGGGCCTGCGGCGGCAGCGGAAACAGGGCAAGGCTCGGCCTCGGCTAGCACAGAAAGCAAAGGGGAAACTAGGTTCGGGTCTTGCCTGGGTGCTTTACGGGAACATACGGAAGGACGGGTCGAGGTCGTAGGTGACGAGGAGGGTCCGGGAGTGGGTGCTCGTCGGCGAGGCGACCAGGCGGGTCGACGGCGGCAACAACTCCAAATCCAACGGGGCAACGGTAGAACCTGCACATGCATGTGGTCAAGGTGGTGCGTAAGGACAGTGGCGAACTCCCTGTGCGAGTAATTGAGCCCAGACTCACCGTGGAGTGATCACGATGCCGCGGAGTGGATTGGGGTCGAAACTACCGGTGCCGGGAAGAGCTGTGTCGATCGCCAAATGCAGGACGGGATAAAGCAGGGAAACGGTTCAAGAGGCTTCAGGGCATCCTGGCGCCGCTCTCTGCTGCTCGGCTCGAGCTCCGGTGGACTGCAGCGGCCAGGCGATGCGGAGAAGAGGCAGCGGGAGTGGAGGCGCGCGAGCAGGGAAAGAACAGGGCGAGCGCGTGAGAGAGAAATGGAAGGCATTTGGACAAGGGAGGAGGCAGAGGGGATGTCGGGTCGCAGTGGTGGGGGCGTCGATCCGCGGCCTCACCCGCTCGGCCGTACGCCGGAGGCCACGCGGCGCCGAGCGAGCGGAATGAACGAGCGGCGGCGAGTGTGCTTCTTCAGTGAGACTGACAGGTGGCCCCACAGGGACTTTTCTTTTTTCCTTTATTTCCAAACTCCTATAAACCGCTGGTGCTTGTCATTTTCATTAGAATTAATTGGGAGTTGATCCTGGCAAACCAAAAATACGGGTATGCTCTATGAAATATAATTGATTTTATAAAAATTCTATCTACTATTAGTTCTTACCCGAATTTAAATAGCAATTTTGTAAATAGGGGGGGGGGGGGGGGGGGGTTTCTGATCCTTTAACCATTTATTTGGGGTATTAAATGATAACATACAAATCTGAGAAATTTCTCAAAATTATAGTTGATCATGACCAACAACATATATTTTTGGTATTGGTGTCTTATGTTGAAAACTTGGGACTTGTAGTTTAAATATACTTCAAATTGATTGAATTTGGTTTAATTTGGACAAATTTCAATTTCACTTTGCCCTAAGTTTGTTTTCCTGGTGATTCTAATCCTGTTCAGTGGCATGGGTGTCACAGGGGCAGTGCCGGAATGCACGTATATATAGCCTCAGTGGTTTGGAAACTGCAGGCGAGGAAATAGGAAATTGCAGGCGATGGAACGAGAAACTGACGCATGCAACAATTAATACAGGATTTTGGTTTTCTCGAATCTTGCCTTTCCATTTGCACGCTGCAAAACTTGAAAACGCGCGCGCATGGCAGGCAGGCACGACACGGCTCGGCTCGCTCGCTCGCTCGCTCACACGCACGCACGCACGCACGCACGCCACGCCTCGCCTCGCCTCGGCACGGCTCGGCTCGGCTCGGCGGCGGCGGCGCGTGTGGCTCGCCTCTAACCCCTCTCAACTTCTCTAATAGGTGTAGCAAAAGTCCACCTATTAAGTCGAATCAATAAGCAGTAAATACTTCATGTGGTATTAAACTATTACATTTAATATGGGCCTAGATTTTAATATTATTAATAAAATATGGGCCAGCCCATATTATATCTAACACCTGCCGCCGCCAGAGCAGGCTGCAGGCCAAAGCTGCACGGCTCTGCAATAAAGATGGCGGCGGGGCCTTTCTTCTCCCTCCTTTCCCTCACAGCCCCCCCCCCCTCCCCAAACCTTGTCTAGCGGTGACGCGGCGTGGTGAGCCCAGATCCTGCCAGATCCGGTGCCTTAGCGGCCGGATCTGAGGGGAGAGGGCCCGTGCCCGGCGACAGCGCCCAGGCCCGAGGCGATGGATGACGGAGGGCACGGCTAGAGGCAGTGAAAGACTCAGATCCCACCCACCTTGGCCCGCGGTGATGACTGACGGAGGCTGCGGCTAGAGGCGGTGAGGAGTTATGAGCCCACCGGATCTTCGATCAAGCCTTGCCACGGAATGTCCTCCGCCTCCGCTCCATCCCTCCTTCCCATTCGCACGACAGGGGGCTGCGCCTGGCGGCTGCGCCCTCCGAGCGGATGGGCCCTCTGAAGCTTGTGGCGGCACTGCCATGGAGGCCATTCCAGAGGGTGTGGTGTCGGTGTGGAGAGTGTGCAACACCTGGTCTAGGCAGGCAATGGTGACGACACGGCGCTAGTGACGATTCGGAGTCGGTGCGCCATGAGCGGTGATGACACGGGGCAGGCTGGCATGCGTGGCCAGATGTGGCCCGCACCCGGCTGTGTTGCTCTTCGAGCAGGAGCTCAAGGCAGCAGCGGTGTCGGCAAAGGAGTAGCGGCGGAGCCGGCGCCAGGTAGTCTACATGGCAGTGTGCTGTGACAGCGGCACACGCATTATTAATAAAGAATGATTATTATTCCTTAGTAAATCTAGTTGAATTTCAACTATAAAAGAAAGATTATTATTCCTTAGTAATATATAGGAAGAAGGGGCCATCTTTTTCTTTTTTAGGGATAGGAAAATTTCGTCTATATGGTTCATTCTATATATATAGAATTTTGATTTTTTTTTTAGTTAGGAATGTCGTGGCTGTGTGTGTGTGTCGTGTGTGTGTGTGTTTGTCGGGTGTGTGTTGGTGTGTTCTTGTGTGTGTTGTGGTGGTCGTGTGTGTTGTATGGGCCGTTACGAGTTCTTATCCCGTCTTTTTCTTAATATAATAAAGAATGTTTGGTTACTGAACCTATCAATGACAAAACTTGTATAAATTTCGATACCTGAAACATCAGTAAATCAAGAAAAACGCCAATTACGGAGAGAACACTGCTGTTACGTGAGGCTACTTACTCAAGCAGACGAACACAAGTCGATTATTAAATGTTTATAAGAAACCACCACAAATCTTCCTCCTATAAAGTGATAGCACATTGTTCACAAACTCCATCAAATAATCAAACCTCGCAATTAAAGTTACAACACACAGAAGCTAAACATGCCTCCCTACTCCTACATTGCATTGGCCACCATGTCACCCCTCCTTGCTTTCGCTGCCGGCCCACCCAACATCATGACGATCATCGCGCCCGAGCAGTTTCTGCAAGGACACAATCGGCGTTTGGTGGTGGGCCTTAGAGTAACTTCAACCCTTTCCCTTGAATCTCATCATCTAAAGAGGTTAAAGGAAATCCTTTCAACCCATTTTTTGAATTATAGGCAATAATATTATAGCAGTTCACCTATTCCATCACCTAAAAGGGTTCCATCATTTAGTTACAGGATGAGTGATTCTCTCTATAGAGGGAATGGTGGACTGAATTTAGATGATCACCTATTAAGGGGTAGAAAAAGAAAATTGATAAAGAAATTTTTTTTATTCTCATTTCCTATATAACAAATTTTTATATTTAGGTGATAAGAAAAAAGGAGGGTTGGAGTTGCTCTTACCCCGCTGGTCTGGAACTCGACGCTACAGCTGGACGCCCCGCGCTACGTCAGCGAGCTCCGGACCCGGTGCAGCACGGACCCGCTCCAGGCGTGGGGCACAGAGGGCATGTACGGACGAAACCTGTTCAAGAGCGAGGGATTCGGTAGCGCCGCCGAGGCCGTGGCGTTGTGGGTAGGCGAGGGACGGTGGTACGACGCTCACACCGGCAAGTGCTCGGCGCCGGAAGGGAAGACCTGCGCCCACTACAAGCAGGTGGTGTCGCACACCACCACGCAGCTCGGGTGCTTCCGCCGCATGTGTGCTTTCAGGGATGCCACCGTGGCCGTCTGCGTGTACTACCCGTCCGGGAACGTCAACGGCGAGCAGCGCCCGTACTGATGCCGTGCACGATTGCTCGTAACGCGAGTAAGGTTGAGGTGGGAAGATCTTCGTTGAGAATAAGTTTAGGCGTTAACGGAAGAGAGGTGATCTTTACATATGTGATTCATATTTTACACCCGCAGCAATGTGTGGCCACTCTCCTAGTAATAATCTAAAATTGAACAAGAAGACTGAACTAAAGGCAAAAACATAAAACAATTCTTGTATTTTCGAAATTTAGAGATCTGCTAAACAGGTCTGCAGTTGATTTGAAGGGATGATGAGGCGCACGCAGTGATGTTGAAGTGCGAGGAGGATCTCTCATCCAAAGTGATATATTATAGACATGCGGAGCCCATCCCATATTCCAAATTCAGGTTTTCACCTAAAAAATAATATTTGTAACTCTGACGACTGTCTACTATGATTATGGACTCCGCATGTCTATAATATATGTAACTCTGACGACTGTCTACTATTGAGAAACTCTTGAAAAGAGCAACGCATCTTTCTCTGAATTTTTCATTCTCTGAACTTTTCAAGTGAGAAACTCGATCGCCAGTAACATTGTTCAATTATTAGAGAAATTGTTCATGATCCGGCTGGGCCGTACAAAATGATAACAAGACTAACAAGCAGTATAAAATCATCCATTGTTCTTCGCGTGTGCGGTCTGACCATGTTAGTTGAAAAATCTTTGGTAGTGCAAATAGCTAAAATGATGTGTTCGATATGTGTTGATGAGAAGCATCACATGGGTCTCTGACTCTATGGGGAAAGCATCGTCATACGGTGTGCTCAGGCGTGTGTGCATCGTGTGCGTCTGGTTGCGAGTGTTTGTGTGTGCCCTCTTTTGAAGCCGACTTCAGCCCAACGGTAGTATTGCTTGTTGGCAACCTAAAGGTTAAGGATTCGACCTCCATTTCTCATCAAAAAATCCTCTCCTCTATGTAAGAAGGATGGAGCAGGCGTTCAAAGATTTTCTCGGCTTGTATGAGAAGGTCCTTCTTCTTAGAGCATCTCTAAGATCTTCCTAACAACTATTCCTAAATTAAATTTTTGAGATTTAGTGAAAAAATTATTCTTCAACAGCTCCCCTACACATCTTCATGATTTTATTACCTCCATAAAACAACATCAACTGTAGGCAAAACTAGGAAAGGAATTGAGCTCCCCAATCCCACGCATCCCGTCTTGGTAGTAAAATCGACATCATTCTCTGCCCGACAAAACACGAGCCCACCAAACAGAGCCGCGTCGCCTTCGCTCCTCCAAACGACACGCCTCCCCTCTCCCCTCCCCCACCTGCTCTGCTCGACGCTCCTCTGCTCACGTCTCCCCTTCCCGCTGTGCCGGCTCGCTCACTGACCACACCGCCTCCGCTCCTCCTCCGAACAGGGCACCTCCGCTCACGGTCCCCCCTCCTTCGATCGGTGCACCTCCGCTCACCCCCCCTCACCTGCTCTAGCTGGCGTGCTTCTGCTGGCGTCTCCCCCTCCCATCGCATCGGCTCACTTGCTGACTGCGTCGGCTATGCTCCTCCTTCGGTCGGCGTGTCTCCGCTCATGGCCCCCCTCGTCCAACCGGTGCACCTCCGCTCCCCCCTACACTGCTCTGGTTGGTGCGTCTCTGCTTACGTCCCCCCCCCCCCTATAGTTGCCCAGCTCGACTGTTCCCCCCCCCCCTCCCGCCATGCCGATCGCTCGTCTCCACGCTGCCCACAGTGTCGCCTTGCTCATGCCATCGCCACGCCATCATCGAGCTGCACTACGCCTCCCTCGTGCCATCGTCGTGCCATCATCGAGCTGCATTACGCCTCGCTCGTGTCGTCGCCTCCCCGTCGTAGTCAGGCTAGCTAATGTGGCACAATTTAAAATTGAATTGAACCACTTTTAGAGGAATTATTGGAGGAGATGAAATATTTTGGCCATAATAGTTTTTGGATCCTCCCAACAAGAGATTTTAGGGTCCATTTACTAGGGAGCTCTTGTATATGCTCTTAATAAAATATCGTTGGGGCGGTCTTATCCAGCAGATCAAGTTTTTTTTATGTGCCCTCTTTGTCGTTTAGGTTGAGTCAGGTGCAAAGCATGAATCTTTGTGTTTGAAGTTGAGCAGAGAGTGAAGCAATAAAGAGAAGGAATAGATGGAAAAGACACTATAGGAAATCACTTATTTGCCGAGTGTCAAAGTGATGTGTCCACCCCAAATGCTACAGCTCCTTGTATGGATTCTCTAAATACTGAAAATATAAGTTCTGAAATATCTAGTAATGAAGTTTCCTTCGCATGTGAAGGAAACTTCATTACTAGGGCCAAGGAAAAGCCAATGTAAGGGCCTCATGCTATCACGTTAATTAACATGATCTCTTAATGAGAAGGATTAGCACATTGCCAGATTATTTTAATATTCTATTTTGATTTGAGTCTGTAGCTTTCAGGTTTATGTGTGCTTTAGAGTCTGTATCTTCTAAGTTTATTTAGTCTGAGTCAGACATAATTTGGGCTTTAATTAATTAGAGCCAATCCAGTAACTTGTGTCTGCGTGCACTTAAGTTCGTGTGAGCCCATGAAATGGAGGCATATTAGGTTTTAGTTAAAGGTATTTTTTCCTTGGCCTACATTTTTGTCTAGTAATGAAGTCCACCCCAAATGCTATAGCTCCTTGTATAGATCCTCTAAATACTAAAAATATAAGTTCTGAAATATCTAGTAATGAAGTTTCCTTCGCATGTGAGGGACAAGAAACATATATGTGCCATCACACCATGCCAAACCTCAAAGGATGTTGTGGATCCCGTGAAAGTAGATGCTACATATATGTATACTTGGAAGAGCGCTTCATTTGAAGGTGAGGATGATGTGGCCAACAAATTCACATATATTTGTCCAAGCAACTTTGTAATGATTGGGTCTGTTCCTATTATTGTTCAAAGTGATAAGAAAATTAACAATTCTTCTATGCCACGTGAGACATCTATAAATGGCAGTAGCATTTTCAAGAAAGGAGTTGTTGAGACTATATCGACGCCGAGGACGACTTTGTTCCAAGAAGGGGAGGATGATGAGTCCATGACTCATCAATTTATTACTTCTATGCAAGCTAAGCAATCTGGCTTGATAATTAATTCTCCTATAAAGCTGGATTTATTTTTAATTGATATGAAGAAAAACAACAACAAGGAAGAAATTGTTGTTCCATGGTGCAAGAAATTATTTATGGGAGTTCATTTTCGTAGCAAGCAAGAGACAAAAATGCAGGCTAAGGAAAAGCCAACGTAAGGGCCTCATGCTATCACGTTAATAAACACAATCTCTTCATGAGAAGGATTAGCATGTTGCCGGATTATTTTAATATTCTATTTTGATTTGAGTCCTTAGCTTTCACGTTTATGTATGCTTTAGAGTCTGTATCTTCTAGGTTTATTTAGTCTGAGTCGGACATAATTTGGGCTTTAATTAATTAGAGCCCAATCCAGTAACTTGTGCCTGCGTGCACTTAAGTTGATCGTGAGCCTCTGAAATGAAGGCATATTAGGTTTTAGTTGAAGGTATTTTTTCTTCCTTGTTGAGGTTTTCTCCGGAACAAAGGAGACGCCGCCATCAACCCACTGTTGGGACTGCTGCCAATCCTTGCTAAATTGTGGAGGAGATCGTGATCAGGTGGCTAATACTGATCGTGTTCCTTTAAGACACGGGTGGAAGAGCATATCTAGTGTTTGGATTATTCTCTCAGTAAGCCAATCCATTATCTTGTTATTGATTGGAGTCTACGATCCTCATTGTAGTTATTTTTTCTATTCTGAGATTTTGATAATTCTATTGGGATCAAGATTGTTTCAGTAACTTGCTATTCAGTTGTTCATCTTGTCATTGTGGACGTGAATCACACCTTATCTATCTACTGCTTTATCATTGTTTCATTTGGAAAGTATTTCTGGAGTAATTAACCGTAAGACTGCACCACTTCTTGAGTAGAAATCTTCTATTATATTGATAATAGTTGCATTGGTAATATTTTGAAATCGGAGATCAAGTGTTTGTTCATAGACTAGTGTCGTGAAAGATTAGGACAATAACTGGATACCGTCCCCGTGTCCTTATCACAAAGGCACTCGGCAAAACCCCTAAAACACTCGGCAAAGCCTTTGTCGAGTATTTTTCATCGCGCACTCGACAAAGTCAAGCAACCTGGAACCCCTCCTAGCCATCACGCTGTTTTCTCGTAAGTCTTGGTGATTTTTCATGCGCTACACACAAAGTGCGCGCCCGGTGGGATTCGAACCTGCGACCTCTTCTTCACACGAGTAGTCCCCTACCACTACACCACACTATCACCTCTTCCTAGATCCTGTTTTGCATCTTTTTATATTTACCTTGTTTGTCGAGTGTTTTATAAAAACACTCGGCAAAGACTATCTTTGTCTGAGTGCTAAGTTAAGCACTAGACAAATTAATTTTCCTACGAACTTTCAAAATAATTTAAAAATATTAAACAAGTTTAAAAAATAATCAATTTTGAAAAGATATAATTTATGTAATCTCTGAACTATACAAAATATTTTGAAGTCAATCTCAAATTTGATTTTCAATATAACTTCAAATCTTAACCACTAATTCTTAACTCTAAGGTTATTCTTCGAAGATTCCGCCGTGATAACTTGTGTGAAACCTTCTCTACTTTTTATCATAACTTCTATTTGTAATACCATAACATTATGACAAATCTCATGGTTTTTAAACTTTATGAGTTTTTTAGAATTTAAAAATCATTTGGACACACGTTATTATGGTCATGATTTTCAGACTTTATGTCGAATTTCTTTTTATTTCATGAATAAGATCTATAATTGGGATAAATAACATGAATATAATTTTTATACTTATTGAATTCTTATATTTCAGTAACTTGTAGTTCAAATTTGACTTTATTCAATGAATTGCTTCAAATGTAATTAGCTAACTAAATATAGTAAACAATAAAAAAATACTAAATTTTGACATGGAGTCACACATATTGTATGTGTAGAGTACAAAAAAATTTGAGAGTAGAAGATGAATTTTTTTTTATCGAGTGTCAAGAAAAAACACTCGGCAAAGACTAGCTTTGCCGAGTGTCAAGAAAACACACTCGGCAAAAATTAGCTTTACCGAGTGTAAGAAAAAACACTCAGCAACGCATTTTTTTTTGCCGAGTATATTTTTATTGACACTCCGCAAAGCTAATTTTTGCCGAGTGTCTGTTGGAAAACACTCGGCAAAGTATTTTTTGTCAAGTGTCTCAAAAAGAAAATACTCAACAAAGAATGAAACATTCGGCAAAAAATGATTTTCCTGTAGTGAGATGAACGATAGAATGGAAAAGATTAATTAAAGGATAGAAAGGATTGGACGTTATGTATTTTCTAGTTTTATTATCATGAGCATAATGGATAAATTGAAACAGTCGAACAAGTACATCAGTGGCCATTGATGCATTTCGCTCTAAAGAAAAAGTCCAGCGTTTGTCGCTGGGGGCACCCGCCCTTGGTGTGCGCTCTACTTGCCGTTCATCTTCTTCCTCTGTCCCGTGCGTTAGTCCAAGGGCGGTTCCAACTTGGATGTCCATTATTATACTGGGATAACCAAGGTTTTAAATCTTCGGTTATGGCCCTTAGCGGCTGGCCTCTGCAGCAGCTAAGAGCAGCTATAGTGGGCTATAGCTGCAGCTAAGCAATTTAGCGGTTTCATAAAAAAAAAACATATGGCATATTACAATAAATTGAGCACATAAGAATAAAGACTGTTCACCATTCATCCAGCACAGTTAAGATCAGTAATAACCTATCAATAAGTTTATTACAGGGTACAAAGATCTCAAGCCTGCACTACAATCTATATTTCTAATTTTTTATTCTATGAATCCAATCTTGTAACCAGCTGGTACCAGGGTACAAACAAAGAATCGTAGAAGCAAGAGAATAAAGTATGGACGAACTTACCTGGCTGTGACATGTTGGCAAATTTTGGTTGTCTTCCTCGCAGGCCGTAGGCTGTGTTACTCCTACGAATCAGACCTTGTCTGGACTTCGAACTTGCAAGTCCGTGGCCGACTGGAGTGGGGAACCGGCAAGCAATGAAGACCTTGACTCGTCTTCCTCTGTTCCTCGGTGCAGCAACTGCCGCCCAGTCCCTCGCCTCGCGCACGAACAATCGCAGCAGCCGCCGCCGTTCCGAAGAGGTCGCAAGGAGTAGAGAAGAAATCAGGGTTACGAGTTACCTGCAGGACTGCAGGAGACATCGATTGTCAGTTGAGTTGGGCCGGTGCAATTTTTTTCTCCCAGCCCACACCTAATTTGGCCCTATAGCGGCGCTAATTCAGACTCAATTTCGTGGCTATCGCGCGCTAATGGCCGCTAATAGCGCCAAGGCTCTCTTAGCGCCAAAAGTCTGGTTTTCTAGCGTTGGACACTCCCAACAGCGATATCGGGTGATAGCGGCAGATATCGCCGGCGATTCAAAACATTGGGGATAACACAACAACTTTCATAGTTTTGATTTATTTGACAAGAATTATTTTCTCCATAACCATTTATTAACTTTGCCATGTTCCGGTTGAAATCACTCAATATCAGTTATAAGAAAATCAAATTGGACGGATCATCAATAGTACGGCGGCGCGGCACCACTGAGAGCTAGGCGCAGGCTGCCTAGGAGTACTCGCACGCCACCACGGCGCACCCGAGCTGCTTCCATGCGGGATCCACGACCATCGTGTAGTCCCCGCACTGCTTGCCTGGGGTGCACGTCTTGGCGTCGTGGTCGTACCACTGCCGCTCGGACGCCCATGCCGACACCGCGTCTGCGGGCGCCTGCCGGCCGTAGCCGTGGTGGAAGGTTAGTCCCCCGATTTGGGGCACCGGCGACCGCTTTATCTGTCCCAGGTCGCACCCGCCCGAGGTCCTGAGCCAGCTGACCTGCGCCTTGGCGTTCTGCGCGACCGTCGAGTTCCACGACAGTGACGGCGCCCCGACCTTGCCGCGCGCGTCGTTGATGGCGGACAGGAACGCCGCGGTGGTGGCAACGCCGCGAGGGACCCGAATGGGACGCGGCCCTGTATAATCAGATGCCTCTGACGGCGGCGATGATGATGATGATAGTGAGGTCATGGCCAGTACTAGTGACAAGACGGTGAGGGTGGTGAAGGAAGAAGACATGATCGATGGTGGCTATGATCGTGTTCTGTGATCTTGTGAGTTTGTCTTGTGTGGTTATATAAAGCTGACTGACGACACTATTACATTACTACGCTGTCTTTGGCGTTACGTACGTTGTAACTTCAGTATTTTTGGAGCAGTAATAGTTACTAACGTTCAGATAACTGTGAACTACGAAACGTTTGCATGAATGAATATGCATAATTGCAGTTTCATAGCGACCGTCCGTGTTTCATTTCCGTTAAGCTATAGTCATCAGGTGTGCCAGTAACGCTCACTGAAATACTTAACACATAGCATGGATTTTTCCCCCCTTGTTGTCAGGCCCATATCTGCAACTTTTAATTTTTGGGATCTGGAATCGTTGATTGGCGTTCTGTGGTTTTACAGGATACTGCCAAATATATATAGTAGCATTTAATTTTTGTTGATATAGTAGAAGATATTTACCATAAAGTGTTGCCATAAAAGATGAAAATCATTTTTCACTATAAAAATAATGCCATTCTCATCTTTTCATCTCCCGTTCAGAAGTCAATCGTCCATCAACCTCCCCAACTAACATCGCTCCCTCAAACGTCAACTGCTCCCATATTTCTTCAGTATGAGGGCTTGTCATGTGATCCTCATAGCCGTCGCCTTCCTTGCTCTTTTATCAGGTACGGTTGATGCATATCTGTATTTCTCATATGCTGCTCCCATTTGTTTTCGCATTTTCTCCAAGAAGTCTGAAACGATCATGGAGTTTTTTAGATATTTTTTTAAAAAAAAATTCAAAATAGCTTTCTCACAAATGACTATATCGTCGAAGGCAAGCAGAGAATTTTCAATCCGGCTAATTTCAGCTTTTTAGGATGGATATGAAGCGCCAGCTTTTGTACGTACAGGTTTACAGAAAATTTGACCTGCTCCACATTCACTCGCCTAACGCCATAGCCTTTTTTCTTTTATCAGCAGATAGGCCGCGAATGGTGCTGGCGCATGGGAAAAACTGCACAATGGTAGTGGTGTCGCCGGGCGAGAAGTGCGAACCTCAGTCCTGCAACGACGAATGCTACAAGGTTTTCCACAGGAATGGCCAGTGCGTTCACACAGGGTGCGGCTGCGTGTTCTGTCACCCAGGAGAAGAAACAGAGAAAATTGGCTGAATGAGATCAACGGATAAGTTCATCTTGCCCCATGGAGAGTAAAGGAATAACTCTAGATCAACCTGTTTCGTATACTTGTCAAAAAAAAAAAAAACTGTTTCGTATCTTATCAGAAATTATCTTCTATTCTAAATATGTTATTCTCCTAGGTAACTTTTGTGTGCAAAACATGTCTTCCATCCTTTCTAGAAGATTTTATTGGGGCCGAGGCCCTCAACACACAGAGTATTACGGGTTCGAGAGGAGTTCTATAGACAGACATAGCACGCTCCAAAATGCATGGTATGAACGTAGTACATGCCGACAGAACGAGAACATACGTTGTAATCTATTCACACGGCTCAAACCGCTAGCAAAGCATCATTCTGTCCACTTTCTGACACATTTTTACAAGATGCACATATAACAGAAGGTCCTCAAATTCTTTCATCACCTTTCCGTTGATGCCTAAACTTATTATCAATGATGCTCTTTCGCTCCTCAACCTCACTCGCGTTACCAGCAACCGTGCACATGACATCAGTATGGCCGCTGCTCGCCGTTGACGTTCCTGGGCGGGTAGTAGACGCAGACGGCCACGGTGTCATCGCTGAAGACGCACATGCGGCGGAGGCACCCGAGCTGCGTGGTGGCGCGCGAGACTACCTGCTTGTAGTGGGCACAGGTCTTCCCCTCCGGCGCCGAGCACTCGCCGGTGTGAGCGTCGTACCACCGTCCCTCGCCGACCCACGACGCCACGGCCTCGGCGGCGCTACCGAATCCTTCGCTTTTGAACAGGTTGCGTCCGTACACGCCCTCCGTGCCCCACGCCTGGAGCGGGTCCGTGCTGCACCGGGTCCGGAGCTCGGTGGCGTACCGCCGGGCGTCCAGCTGCAGCGTTGCGTTCCAAACCAGCGGAGGAAGGCCGACCTTCGCGCGTGCCGCGTTATGTCCCTGCAGGAACTGCTCGCGTGCGCTGAGGGTCATGGTCTTGGGCGGGCCAGCCACGTAGGTGCCGGCGTTGCCCGTGGTGGCAGAGGCGATGGCTGATGCGGAGGCCAGCGCGAGCGTGAGGACGACAAGGTAGGAGAAGGGAGACATGTTTAGCTCTCTGTGTCTTGTGACTTTAATTTCGAAGTTTGATGATCTGATGGAGTTTCTGAACAATCTGCTATCGCTTTATAGGAGGAGGATGTGTGGTGATTCCTTAATAAGCGTTTAATAATCGACTTGCGTTTATCTGCTTGAGTAAGTAGCCTCACATAATAGCGAAACCGTTGTTCTCTGCGTAATTGGCGTTTTCTTGAATTTACTGAGGTTTCAGGTATCGGAATTTATGCAAGTTTTGTCATTGATAGGTTCAGTAACCTAAGTTATAGAGACTACATGATTTTTTAGAGGTTTTAATTTGCATTTAAGCATCACCGTTTCTAGTTGTGCAGCTCGATCGTCCTCTGCTTCTTGGTTTCTCCTCAAGGGTTTGTTTCCGGTATTTCTTGGTTCAGTGAGCAGTCCAATGTTCATCCTTTGTAGAGCTATAGGAGTTGTAAAGTGAGCTTGGCATAGGAAGAAAGAGAGAGCATAAGAACGGTGGGAATAGGAACATGGAGGAACACCTTGTAGGATTAATTAACACTTAATTAACAGGAGCAACTAGTCAATCTAGATCACATCTAGTAACAACTAAAACTGATGTGGAATAGGGGTTCGGATCTGTTACCAGCGCTGGTGGAGGAGTCCATTGGCGTCGATACAGAGGTGATGGGGTCGATGACGAGGGCGTCGTCAGGGGCGTCGGGGACGTAGCGTAGACGCTCCTTGAGGGTCTTCTTGCGAGGACGAAGACCTTCGGGGCGGTAGCGGCGATGCCCTTGGGCTGGACGACAGGCTTCCGAGTCTTCCAACGCCTTAGCAATTGGTTGGGTGGACTTACGATTGGATGAATCGATAGAGGGGGTGACCCTCCTTTTATATGCACTGTAGACTCGGGGCCGGGTCCGTTTCTATCTGTAGTTTTTGCTTCCCGATCAAGGCAGAATCAAAACTAACCATATTGGTCCAGATAAAAAATTCACTGGAAATTAGATTTCCTTTCGGTTCTGTTGGTGATCTTATAGTCTACCAAAAATAAAACCAATATTCTCCCCCTGACCAAAAGGTCAACAATTTAAACTTATTCTTAACTTAAGCTCTTCCTCAGAAAATTAGTAAGTACCAGACCAATACGTCATCAGCAGCACCACGACATACTAGGACAACATTACCCATAGTCTTACTGAGAAACTTTGTTAGAACTCTTACTCTTAATTTGAAGAATTAAAATAGCCATAAAATTAGGACTGATCAAAAGGTATTTGCCAGGCCCATGCCTAGGACATGTTTCTGAAAGAGAGTTGGTGGTAAACCTTTTGTGAGCGGATCCGCTATATTATCCTTAGTACTTATGTGTTTAATCTTAAGCATATTGTCCTGATTTTTTTCTTTCACGACACGATATTTAAGATCTATGTGCTTGGAGGCACCACTTAGTTTATCGTTTGCGCAAAAGAAAACTACGAATTGATTATCGCAGTATATTGTGATAGGTCTCGAGATACTATCAACAACTCTTAATCCCGGAATAAAACTCTTAAGCCATACTACCTGTCCCGTAGCATGATAACATGACACAAATTATACTTGCATCGTAGATGCAGCAGTTACACGTTGCTTGCAACTTCTCCATGAAATTGCTCCCCCTAGTAGCGTGAAGACATATCCAGAAGTTGACTTCCTTTCATCTTCATATCAGCAAAGTCAGCATCAGTGTAGCACTCAATCTCAAGATTATCTGATCTCTTATATATGAGCAAGCCTTCTGAAGGTTGCCTCCTTCAACCATTCCTTAAAGCCTGGACAAGCCTTCTGAAGGTGCTTGGGTGAGTCACAGAAAGAGCACGTCTTATCACCCTTAGGTTGGTGGTTCTTGAAGTTGTTGTTGTTCTTGGGTCCATTCTTTTTCCCATTCTTCTTCTTCTTCCTTTGGCCTTGCTTGCTGTTGCTTGCCTTATACTGATTCTTAGAAGTATGTTGAGACTGAGGTTGCCAACCATGTTCACAACATTCTCCTTCATCTTCTCAGTTTTTAGCCTCTCTTCTTCTTCAACACAATAACTTATAAGGTCAGTGATAGACCAAGTGTTCTTGTTGGTGTTATAGCTGATTTTGAATGGAGCATACTGAGGCGGGAGTGAGGTCATGATAAAATGAACAAGGAAACCATCAGAGATCTCCATCTTCATATCTTTAAACTTATTGGGCATGTCACATATATGAAGAATGTGCTCCCTTATGCCAATTTGACCATTATACTGATAACCCACTAACTTCATGATGAGTGTACTAGCATGAGTCTTAGAGGAGCTCTTAAAGTTCTACTCAATCATAGCCAGCAGCTCCCTAGCAGTCAGATCAACTCCAACTGCACTCTTAGTGGGGATGGCACCCTTAATACCAGGACTTATGGTCTAAAGAATAACCATGGTAGCCATCCGATCAGATCTCTCCCACTACTTAAGAGCCGAAGAAGGTGCAGCTCCATCATCGGAAGGGGCAGGCTTATCCATCCTTAGTGCAACATTGAGGTCATTCCATGTCAAGCATGTGATGACCTAACCCCTCCAATCCGGATAGTTCGCTCCATTGAGCGGCTCGATGTTGTTGAGGTAGGAAGCAACAACATTAACATTACTCACTGAAAAACAAAGCAAGAAAACTTAACTTAGTAATCATATATAATGAAAATACAATTAAGTGCATGAAAATAACCCTACGGTGGTCTGATTATAATCAATTTCAATTTGCATCACCGGTGGGGAAAACAAACAAAATTTATCTTAATACTCATGATTAAACAATGGTGGTCAGAAATAATCACAAGTTTACTCTAAATAAACTTCTCGGTGGTTCCATTTATTTAGAGGCATCTCAAAGTATATTGGTGAATTAATACTTAAAATTAAAATTATAATAGCTTAATAACACCAATATTTAAATAATTAAACTTAAATTAAATTACTTAACTAAAATCAGAAATTAATTCTGTCGAGAAATAATAAAACAGTGCTGAAAATACTTAAATAAAAGTGTCTAAAAATGCTCAGGAATTAAAACAACCTAATTATCAAGAAAATGGGCCCTTTAGACTTAACCCCCCGCGCGCAGCCCAGCGTGCGCTTGCGGCCCAGTAGCGCGAGGTCCAATTCTTTGCTTAGTGCGTGCAGCAGCGAGGCCCATTGAGCGCGGCTCGGCTCAGCGCATGGCTCAACACGGCGCGTGACTCTGCCGGCGGATCGGCGCACGGCTCGGCCAGCGACTTGGCGCAGTGGGCCGAGTCAACCGACCAGCGGGCTGCCAATTCGGCCCATGCACGCGTGCGCACTCCTCCTCCTCCTCCCCCCCCCCCCCCCCCCCCCCCCCCCCGCCTCGATCTGACCTGTCGAATTTGATCAACGAACGAGAGCGGAGCGGAGGTGGGTTATAAGCCGCAAAAAATCGGCCG
Organism: Eleusine coracana subsp. coracana; assembly: GCA_032690845.1. Classification (NCBI taxonomy): domain Eukaryota; kingdom Viridiplantae; phylum Streptophyta; class Magnoliopsida; order Poales; family Poaceae; genus Eleusine; species Eleusine coracana. The sequence goes on from CM064424.1 coordinate 21,135,396, forward strand.
AAAACCCTAACTTTCTCATTTCCTCACTCTCTCCTCTCTCACGCCCTCACTTGCTCTCCTCGCAGCCGATGACGGGAGGAGGACGAGGATCGCCGACCGGCCACCACGGCGCCTCGGGGAGTTGCTCGCCGACGCACGCGCGCGAGAGATCACGCACGGCTCCGTCGAGCTTCTCCACCATGGTGCCCTTAAGGCGGGCCCATCACGCGTAGGACTGAGGCATCAACGACGGTAGCTAGAGGCGAGGCGGTGATGGTGACACCGGCGCGAGGCTGGCGCGCGTGCCGGCTTGCGCGCGTGGCAGGTGATGCCGCATGGCCGGTTCTTATGCTGACGGGCTGCACGCGTGGCAAGATCTAATGCCGTGCAGGCCTCGTTGGCGAGTGGAGAGAAGGTGGCGGCACCGCTACACAAGCCTGTTCTTAGTGCGCGGCGGACGACGATGACCGAGAGGTAAGTGTCATCTGAACATAGGGTTAGGGTTAGGATTCTTAGATCTAGGGTTAGGGTTAGGGATCGATAGGTGTGTGTGCTATTTGATTCAGTGTTTTCCGTAATCCCCCTTCCCCTTTTCTGATTTAATCTTTGACATGGCCTACTTTACCCTTAACCGAAACCTAGCTAACTTAATCTAAACTAAAACATGAAAATTAACTTAGCTACATTACTCATCTAATTAATCTAGGCATGAGCATGATACTCATGAACTAAAACTTATGCTAAAACATGACTAGATCGTAAAATAACATCTCTGACAGTGCTACATCATCTGAAATAATTTAACATGAATCTGATCTAGCACTAATCGAACCTGTCTAACTTAAACTAGTGGATCTAATTGACTAAATTAAGGCTAACTGATATCAATTATTAAGATTAATTAACACTTAATTAACAGGATCAACGAGTCAATCTAGATCACATCTAGTAACAACTAAAACTGATGTGGAATATGGGTTCGGATCTGTTACCAGCACTGGTGGAGGAGTCTATTGGCGTCGATACAGATGTAACTGGGTCGATCACGAGGGCATCATCAGGGGCGTCGGAGACGTAGCGTAGACGCTCCTTGAGGGTCTTCTTGCGAGGGCGAAGACCTTCGGGGCGGTAGTGGCAATGCCCTTGGGCTGGACGACGGGCTTCCGAGTCTTCCAGCGCCTTAGCGATCGGTTGGGTGGACTTATGATTGGATGAATCGATCGAGGGGGTGACCCTCCTTTTATATGGACTGTAGACTCGGGGCCGGGTCCGTTTCTATCTGTAGTTTTTGCTTCCCGATCAAGGCAGAATCAAAACTAACCATATTGGTCTAGATCCAAAATCCAGTGAAAATTAGATTTTCTTTCGGTTCTGTTGGTGACCTTGTGGTCTACCAAAAATAAAACCAACACACCTATCCTATTTGTTCCTCCTCAGGCCTCATTCGGCAGAACTATATTTCATTCGGCTCTATTTTTTATCTGAGGCAGGATTGAGTAATCCTAGGCTGTCACTCAAACCTGGTAACCATTCGGAGGATAAAATCCGGAGGGTGTGAGATGGGGATATCTTCTGATCCATTTAAATATATAAAAAAGATCATTCGAGACCGGTCTGTATTCCAAAACCAGCCAAACCGAATGAACATTTTATATCTGGGCCAACTTCAAAACAAACAGCTTTAATCCCACCGGAATGGGCTCCGGAACAAGCCGTTCCAGCCCAAACGAATGAGGCCTCAGGTGGAATCTTGTTTTGATATTTTCCAATGCCTTCCATTTCTACTATTCTTAGGCGCTCCTTTCTCTCCTATTGGCTCGTGGCGCTGTTCTTTCAGCCGGCTTGATCTAGAATCTAAAAAGCGAGTGCAAACCAGGTAGAAAAGAGGATCCAAGAACAATGGGCATGGGAACACGAAGAAAGAGCTCATGGAGATCCTAAGTCTTCGTTATGCCTCCCATTCCTATTTCTTTGGTTCTCCTTCCTCTTCATCCAGGCCCGGCCCTGAGCCAGTGCCAACGGGGCGACCGTAGTATATATGTTTGATCTGCTAGCTGTTACACTAGTATTTTTTTATTCTCCAGCGAATAGGCTTGTTGTCAAGTGTCAAAGAAGCCTAAAAAAATCAAGCAACAGTGCACCACACACAGCCCTGCACAGCTGCACGCAAGGTTGAAGCCCACCTGTAAGGCTGGCTTCCTTTCCAATAGCAGGTTGCGTACGAAGGAAACCTGACCTGCGACAACTTCTCGTCTCCTGACTTCTCGCGAGACGCCGCCGTAGATCGCCAGACGCCGGCCTGCTCGATCGTCGGACGCCACCGCAGATTTGCCATCGCCGGATCAAGGTTCAAAATCTTCTTCGATCATATTCATTTCTCTATTTTTTCCCAACAATTAGACATACTAAGTTATTTCGATTTTATATCACTGATTGTTTTTTTTTTCAGTTTGTAGGCAGGATAAACTTTATCATTACTGATTTTGCATTTAGAACTGTTAGGAGAAATTATTTTTAATAATCCAGAGATATTTGTGATTTGTTTTTTGTATTTTAAACTTATTAGTATGATATTACGTTAATAATAATGAGTTTTTTAATATAGTTGTAATTGACATATATTATCTTGTTTTTCTTTATGGTAAATGGGAGCCTTTATTTTTTGTTCAGCACCGGGCCACCAAAAAGTCAGGGAGGGCCCTATCTTCATCTATTTAATAATAAAAGAAGATGAATTTTTTTCACCGATGTCTAGAAAAAAGGAGAAATACCCTCTAAATTCTCACAAAAAATAAAACATCCGGCCATTAATTATATCCCACTTAATCTCATGGTGAAATCTGACCCTTGATCTCTTGTAATGTTGTAACCAATATTTTTCACGTCTTCCTGACCTAGCAGCCGCCACCACACAACTTACGATTCACAACATTGCCAGCGCGCCGTGCATCTCTTTGTCGAGAACGGCTCTGGTGCAGGGCGCCCTGTACATAATATGTGCAGGGCCAATGATCTTGTGACACGTGTCCATGTCAATCGTCAAAATAAAATCTATAGCATGCCGTTCCTTCCAAAGATGACCCGAGAAGATGTGTCGGTCTTTATACGGAGAAATGGCCGGTGCTGTCGAGGAGGCCGCTCCGTGCTCCCCACAAAACCAAGAGGAAGTCACGGAGACAAAAAGACATTGACCGGTTGCAAACATGCGACGGCAACCACGCCATTGATAGGCTGCGGCGGCGCGTCCTCACACAGTCTACACAGGGGCGACGCGGCTCGTAGTGCTAATCAAGATCTTTGCTAATTCAGCTACCAGACCGGAAGTATAGCTAGTGTTCTCCTCATCCGTAGGTGAAGAGATTCAGTGAGATTGCTAGCGGGATCTGGATTAAGCTCGCCGGACCAGTAAAATCGAAGGAGGATTGTTGATTGCACAACTGCGTTGAGTCGAAGAAAGAACGGGGAAAGGTTGAATGATTTTGACGGCAGGATTCCCCTACGTAGCAATTAGATCTAAAGTAATTAGTCTAACTTATGGAACACGTGTCACAAGAACATTGGCCCTGCACATAGTATGTACAGGGCACCCTGCACCAGAGCCGATCTCCTCTTTGTCGCCTTGGCTTTCCACAATCATCGTGGGGGGTTGCCACGATTTCCCTTCATCACCCATCATCATGCCTGCGAGACGTACAATGGATTTTCCTCCATGGCTATGACGACGAGGTGAGCCATGTTTTTGCTACATCGTGATCTGTATTCGGCCTCATCGACTAGACCTACCATGCTAAGCGCAACCTTCCTACTGGGACAGCCAGCGTAGCTTCCATGATGATCTGCTTTGCAACTGTGAACCATGGTTGAGGGGTGTAATAGTGGCAGCAATGCTCACGACAACATTCTCTTCAGGATTTTGCCGATGATATTGATGTACAGATAGTTGATCTTGACGTTGGGTCTGTCATTCATGGTAGCCTGAATGATGGGTACTGCACTTAACTTGGGAACAAGTACTTTCGGATTTTGTGCAGGTCATGAGTTTAGCATATCGTCTCTTCAGGCAGATAACAGATGGGGAAGATGCCATAAGGTTGAAGTCGAGCTTATCGTGGGCACAAATGAAGATTAAACATGTTCCTGTTTGCTAGCTGCATTCACGTAAGGATGAAGTTTTATTCCTCCTACCTGTTCATTCATTGACCATTTAGTGGTCCAGTCTTTGTAATTGCTGCAATGGATAGGAGATGGAATTCCCGAAGAGAACAACTGGATCATATAAATGGTCCAAAGTGTGTTACAGAGTGCAAAAAATGTTGTTGGGACTGAGAGATGGAACAACAGAAACGAGATGGGACGGAGATCAGCCAATATCACACCTGGAAGACAATCAACAATCAAAGGGGATGTTGATAAAGCTGTTAGTCTTATGGAAGCATATATTTGACACCAACTATAATACATAGACATACTTGGGAATTCGTAGAAGTCAAAGCATACTAAGTCGAAATAAATAAAAATGTCAAATAAAAAAAAGAAACTAACATTATTGCAGTTGAAACATATTATAATAACGACCAACTAATATAGTCAAACCACATTTATTAGAGTACATTACTGTTCTACTAACCTTAAAATTTGGTTGCAGATGATAATCATATATATATATATATATATATATTGTACTTGAACAGGTGAAATCATGTGCGTTTGAGTCTACCTTTCTGATTGTTTGTTGTATATAATAATATATTTGTAATAATGGACACTACAAACAAAATTGTTATTCTAGCTTCATAAATTGTGCTATGAGGATGGCATTATAACCACCATGATACAATGCAACAACTTCATCAAGGAAGAATTGATGTGAATTAAGGAATTGGAACTTTCGGTGATGGGATGTAATATGCATCACTCAGTGGCTCACAACTTGGAAGAGACAAAAATAAGGGGAATATAAGAATCAAGGCAAAAGAAAGAAATTACATAATGCATTGGTGAAGCGAGATGATAAGGTGCATGTTGGTACTGCTTTCATAAAAGGAGTACTTGAAGAGAAAGGATGGAGATGAAAGTTTAAAGATGAACTTCCGGTTATCAAGGTTATAACTCATATAGTGGCATTTTGTTAGTCAAGGAAATGTTGTTTGTTGTAGAAATTAATATACATATATGGTAGGTAAGCTAGGTGAGTGACATAACAAAACATAAAAATAATAGTAGAAAGCATAGGGGAAAGCCCTAAAGGTTGTTACTTATCCTTTTTTGTACCACTGATTCAACCAACCAATTTTTTAAATATGTCTTGATATATTTTATTTTCTATATAATATATATTTAATTTGAAGCATCAAATTTTCAAAAGGAAATTTGTTTATTGCGTAGTTTGTGGTATTTTCTGACAAATATATCCATTATACCTGTATAACTAAAAAATGCTTAAAATGTTAGTCCTCACACGATAGCGAGGGTTAACATGCTAGTTCAACAAATATGGTGTGCATTATGTGTTTGAACCGGGTAGTTATGCGCCGTTCTTGTTTTTGTCCACATTGGTGTTCATCAGTTCTTAGATGGTTTTAAGATTGCTGGAATGTTTTAAATTCCAAATTCTTTAGCATGTTGTGCATGGATACATTAAGATGATGGCTCAGGTAACTACAGCTTCACTAGTTGAACTTATGAATTTCACTGGCATGATGTTTTAGGTTTCTGAATTTTTAGCATGTTATTCATGGATAAATTTATGATGGCTCAGGTAGCTTCACTAATTGAACTTATGAATTTCACTGGCATGATGTCTTAACATTTACATGAAAATGTTATTTTCATCGAACGTATGATGTGAAGTATTACCTACAAATGTATGACTGAGAATTGAAATAGAATTGAAGACAAAACAAAGTGATTTTTTATGCGACAATCGTACACACAACATATATTGCACTAGGATCTCTGTAGATCGTCTTCTTCACAAATACAAATAACCAACTTCTCAATAGATGAAATGTATGCTTCAATATGTAAGCATAGATGAGGCGCTAGGGAGTGGCTTCAGGCCACATGCATAACCAAGGCATGTGAATAATCTCTGCCTTTTGTGGCTGAAAATCTCTGCTTAAGAAAGAGCAGAGTCGTAGAGATCTTGGTGGATTATATGTACAAATTGGAGGAAATCAGTTTGATGTATTATTGCTAGTACCAATTTTGAAACTTTCATTTCTTCGTTGCAAGTCTGGACAGTACTCATAGATTTTTTATTTTTTGAAACAATAGATTCTGATCTGCATGATCAGCAATCCTTTTTCTCTAGGAGGTACTCCCTCCGTTCTTAAATTATAGTTGTCATTGACTTTTTAGTTAATTTTGATCATTTATCTTATTCAAAAAAATTAAGGTAATATCATATATGTTGTTATAGTTTGTTTTATTATAAAAAAATAAAACATAACTTAAAATTTGCATATTTGAAATAATATTTTGAATAGGATGAATTATCAAAGTTGACTAAAAAAGTCAACGATGACCATAATTTAAGAATAACAATGAGAGTAGAACGGTAGGTAGAACATATGGACAAGTAAACGTTCTTTTTAACAGCGTCCATGTGCCCCTGTTGGAGCAATCCCACTATCCCTATTTTGAGCTGCATATATAAGAATAAGCAACGTGGATGTCTGCCTTTGAGATTTCGTAGTCAGAAGATATCCATATTGATTTCTTGCATGTGCTCATTGTCCATTGACGATATTGACAATCATGGACTGATATAGCGCTCACGGTCTCATTGTCATTCAATAATATGTCTGTCTAATTCCTCTCAATGGAACCCGGACTTGTATTTGCATCCTTCATAAAACTAGGTACAGGAATGGTGTATATATACACACATACTCTAAAGCACTAGTGGTTCGTATTGACAGTAAGATCTTGTCGTGAGAAATATTGAGCAAGGAAGAGGACGAGGAAGAGAGTTCCTAAGAGTGGTAGGAGTGTGGGAACATGAAGCAATGTGCATGATCTAGTCTTGTCTCTAGCAATGGAGGCATATATTTGCTTGGACGTATTTCTGATGCCTCTCATTCCTATGGTTCTTAGGTGTTCCATCCTCTTCCTTTCACTAGCACGACAGATTATGCAATGAGAATAATATTTGAATGATCCGATTGTTTTTTTCCTTGGGAAGGGCGGGGGTAAAATTTTAATTTGGTGTTTCACAAGCATATCGTCCCTGTTGTTCTTAGTTAGCCTAGTATATCCTTGTAGTATGAATATATTTACTAATACTGACTGTTTTTATGACAATTAATAACATACTTGTTATACAAAACACTGGTTAAGTGAAGGTGAGAAGATAGCACCTTATATATTCAACCTAACAAAAGTGCTCAATGACAATACATAGACCAAAATTAAGAGTGGAGAAAACTTGATAGAGAAAGATGATGCACCAAACTTGTTAGTTTGTTCACATTGTGAAATATAGTGTAAAATTGGTCCTAAATTATTAGATTCCTGTTAGTTTGTTCAATTCTTTGGGTTTTCCTAGTGCCGTGTGAACTTAGAAAGTAACACATACCTCTTGGTCTCACCCTTCAGTTGCTTCGAAAACTCATTTAAACACTTACATTCCTGTTATTCAGATACCTATATCCAGTAGATGCTTGCCCGTTGACACTCATTACCTACATCATGTAAGAGCAATGGCAATCAATAAAATGCATGATGATACAGTAAAAATCAAGCCATAAAATGTAAGCAGAGTGTACAATACATCAAGCTCCAGCAGAGTGTACAATAGTTGCTATTTGCAAGTATCTCCTAACATTGTAAAACTGAATAAGATGGCTTTTGTAGATCATAGTGTATCCCATTTGACATGCATTTTTGTTCTCCCATGTATTCTCCAGAATCATAGAATCAAATCATCAGGTCATGATCGATATGCAAAAAAATTAGATGTCTTCGACTGGGAGAACAAAAAATAAACCTGAATATGTATGTAGATTGGTAGTAAGAGGATTAATCACTACGACCTCCTCCAAGCCAAGGATGTTGAGCGACATTACCATCTTCAAGAATTAAAGATCACCTTAGCACCACATCTGATTCATGTCCGTTCAGATCATAACATGGTCCGAACCAATCACGAAAAGAGATAACTACTCAAACCCACCCAGATGGCTTTGCGAATGGTGGATGCCGCTGCTGGCACAGAGCCAACCCGTGCAACAATCCAACAATTCTACGCAAGAGATGCAATCGAGCTCCGTCGGTGAAAGAGTACCCGACTTGCACAATCCTGTGAAATTCAACATGATGGAAAAGGTTCATTTAACATTGAGCTAAAGAGACAACTAGTACATTGTTCTATGTTTATACGAAATCATGAATAATAAAAATCAAAAGAAAAAAAATGAAAGATGCTACCTCCATTTAAACAATCAAACGTGATAATGGCCTGCAACGACATTTGTGCTCATCGTGGATGCATCGGCCATATCAATCTTGTACCTGCAGCCATGTCGAGAGAGGAGTCAAAGGAGAGAGATGCTATGGATGGGCACCTCCGTGGACTTGGCAAGACGCTGTAGGAGACCAAGCAAAACGTTGATCAGCCACCTACACCTACGGTAACAATGATGGCTGCATGGATCCGACAATGATGAACTGTAGGAATCATGACCACTGAGCAGATCGATCAGCTGCTGTCCTGTGAAAGGGAAGGAGACGGTTTAAAAGGTCATCAAACAACAACAAGATTGAGCCGGGCAGCCACGGCAGTAAGAGCGAGCACCACGTAGAGTGCACAGCCTGCGGTGCTTTGGGTCATTCTCGCATCGCGCAACGCCGGACTGCCGCCTCCCACCGGCAGCAGGTACACTCACGTAGCCTGGCGCCGCCGCCGACCCCCGCCATTTCAGCTCCGGCAAACTGAAACAAAGAAGGAAGCCTTGATAACCTAAACCCAAAAGACCAACATCGGTTATCATCCCACGAAGGAACATGCATAGTTGCAGACTCGCCTACAGGGCCAGGGAGATGAATGTCTCAATTGAATGGGAATGACTCCAAATCGCAACCATTGTAGCTCACTACCTCAAAATGCCTGCTACCTCAAGGATTAGTGGGATGTCGCAAGATGGGAGAAATTCTCAACGCAAGCATGGTAATTGATTGACGCCAGGAGGTTTCCTAAATCAATTGGCACAACACAAGCATGGTAATATCCTACCTTAATTGGCCCAGTGCAAGATGGTAATTGTTTGATGCCAGGAAGTTTCCTAATTCAAAATAAGGACAGAGCCAATTAAAGTAGGAAATCAATTTACTATATAGAAACAGTACCCACGCCGTTGCTATGTGTAAGCTTCATGACCATTGATGATGGAATCTCCAAGGTATGAATGTTTTGGTGATAGATGACAATTATGAAATTGTGGGCTAATATCTACATGAGTGTTGTCTATGCAGGAACCTTCATTAAACTCTACTACAAATCCATGTATGATGGTTGCCTTGGTGATTAATGATGATGACCACAAGCATAGAGGCTTGATAAGCTTGATGGAGTTCAAGGGTTGATGGAGATGGATCAAAGTGGAGAATAAGCTATGGAGCAAGTGTTTGGTACACTTGTCTAGTTGTTAAGCTTTGAGTCTATAGGAAAAACCGGACTATCAAGGGGGTCTAGGTCATTCTCTTAGGTCATGTCTAGTCGGTGATATGCAAGGTTGCTTGGTGAAATCACAGGCACTAGGTGACAGTGGAGAAGCCAAGGAGCTGTTCGGAGAAGCCGGGAAACCAAGTCAAGCGAGGACAACAAGTTTCAGCTTCTGGACGTAGTGACCGGACAGAGGGGTCAGAGGTGACCGGACTATACGGTCACTATGTGGAGTTTTCTAGGACTTGATGCGAGGAGCAAGGACTCTGTTTGCAGGAGACTCCATACAGACCGGACAGTCCGGTCTACTGACCGGACGGTCCGGTCAGTAGGAGTGCAGGGACGACAGAGAGGATGCAACTTGCGGACCTTCCTGGAATGGAGAGAGAAAGTGGACCGGACGGTCCGGTCTAGTGATCGGACAGTCCGGTCAGTACAGGGGATTGCCTGGACAGGGAGCCAACGGCTGGGAGAGCCGTTACCAGTGTGATCGGACAGTCCGGTCAGGCAGTGACCGGACAGTCCGGTTAGTGTGTCCAGAAAGGCAATTTCGTGGAGCATGCAAGTTTGAGGTTGGGAGCCTATATAACTTTGTTGCTGGGGTCTTGGAGACCTCTCTTGGCCAGTGGAATACCCGAGGATAATTGGTAAGGTCCAAGAGGAAAAGAGGAGAGCACTAGGAGAGGATATTGGATATCTTGAGAATGCTAGTGAGAGTAACATGGAGTGATCTTGCACATCTAAGGCTAGGGTGTCCTTGAGGGTGTGATCTAGGTTGTTACTCTGGGTCTATGGTGAGACCTAGACCGGTTAGGTGTCGGTGATCGAGCCTATCATGATTGGTTGTGAAGGCCGTCACAAGTTTGTACACAGTTTGAGCCCGCCGTTAGAAGGGCATCAATAGTGAGCGCCCGTGCCTGCTCAGGGAGTTCGATAAGTTCTCGAGGGAGGCAAGCTTGTGCTTTGTGCAGCGGTGACGCACACCGTGTCTTCACTCGAGGAGTGATTGCGGGTTCGTGGGCGAGAACTCCACTTGGTGGCGGGAGGAACCGAGACTCCGGCGGGAGTGGTCCAACGAGGAGTAGGGGAAGGTTCCATCCTTCCGAGATCTCAGGAAAAAATTATGAGCATTCCTTGACCCTCTCTTTAGTATTCCACAATTGTGTGCTCTAGTGATAGGGTGACTTGTGGCTTGCATAGGCTAGTGTGTTTAGCTTCTGCACTTTGCTTTGCATCATCAACACTAGCATGTGTAGGGCCTTGGTCTACTAGAATTGTTTAGGTTGCAACGATTTGTTAAGTTTTTAGAAGCGTGAAACTGAAGTATTTATATTCGTAGTCGACTACCGATTCACCCCCCCCCCCTTCAGTAGGCCTTCGGTCCTTAAAATTGGTATCAGAGCCAAGTGCTCAATTTGAGGCTTCACCGCCTTGAGTAAGGATGCCGGGAAAGGTGGGGAGTGTTCCCATATTTGATGGGGAGGACTTTGGGTATTGGAAGGCTCATATGCAAGCCTACCTTGAGTCCCTTGATCCAGAGATATGGACGGTGACCCATGAGTCCGATGCGGATGCTAACCTTCTGCAGCCTGAATTCATTAAGAACAACGCTAAGGCCAAGAATGCTTTGTTCTCATGCATCTCCAAGGATGTGTTTGCTAGATTGGATGCTAGTTCGACAGCACACGGTATCTAGACTGAGATTCAGAGATTCCATGAGGGTACTAGTGATGTCAAAGAGGAAAGATACTATGTGCCGAAGAACAAGTATGATAACTTTGCTAGATTACCACATGAGAGAGCTAATGTTGTGTATTCTCGTTTTCATGTGCTAGTGGAGGAGATCAATGCACTTGGGGATGATTTCAAGCTCAAGCCCGTGGAGGTCATCAGAAGATTCTTGAGGCTTTTCAAAGACCCCAAGTATGAGTCCATCATCACATACATCTTGCAGAGTGACCTCAAGACCAAGACCATGAAGAATGTACTTGGAAAGATCACCGCCTTCGAGAGCTATCAGCTAGGGATGGATGATCCTCAACCATCCAACCTTGCTTTACAAGCTGACAAGCAAGAATCAAGCAAAAGCAAGAAAGGCAAGAGGAAGGTGGACACCGATGATGAAGATGAAGATGATGATGAGGGTGACTTGACCGAGGACTTGGCTCTTCTCATGAAGAAAATGAAGACCTTCAAGAACAAGTTCACTTCCAAGTCCTGAGGCAAGTGCTTAAATTGTGGCTCGAACAATCACTTTGTTCGTGAGTGCCCAAAGCCCAAGAGAGAAGCATTCAAGTCACAAGATTCAAGTGAAGAAGAAAAAGAAGACCCCAAAGCCAAGCAAAAGAAGAAGAGAGTCTTCAACAAAGACAAGTCCAAGGGCAAAGGCAAGCCCCAAGACTACAAGAAGAAGTTCTCTTGCAAGGCACTTGTGGGGGAGTGGACAAGCGATAACTCAATTGATGAGTCCACCTCCTCAAGTGATGAAGAAGTGGTTGGCCTAGCCATGATCAAGACCACATCACCACGTGCTCTCCTTCCTCCTCCCATGTGCCTTATGGCTTTGAGCCAACTTGGGGAGAGTGAGGATGAGAGTAGCGATGACAGCGATGACAAGGAGCGCACTTGTGCCGATTGTGGAGTATGCTTGAGCAAGCCCGTGACATCACCGTCAAGAAATCCAAAATGTTGGATATGGTAAGAAAAGAGTGTAAGTTGGCTAAGGACCGTGTTGGTGAGCTTGAGAGTGAGCTCAAGGACCTTGTCACATCTCATGATGCCCTAAACAAGAGTTATGACAAACTCAAGGGTGATCATGTAGAGCTTCATGAGAAGTACAAGGCTCTTGAGATTACTTTTGAGGCCATCAATGTTGAGAACCTTACCTCTCCCTCCTCTTGTTCATCAAAGAGCGATGCTTCTACTATGTATGATGAACTAACCACCTCAGTTGAGGTTTCTTCTCTTGAGCCACTTGTTTTGAAGGAATATCACAAGCTCAAGGAAGAGAGGAAGATGGTGATGGATGGCTTCGAGAGGCTTACATGTGGTAGAGCCATTCACAAGGAGATTCTTGAAAGGAATCTTATGAACAATGTCTCCCACCGGGGACTTGGCTCATATCCCGCCGCTATCGACATCATCGAGACGAGTGACTCCATTCCCGAATGGATCAAGCCCCTACTCACCGATGACTACTATTGCGAGAGGTGTTGCAAGGATGGCCACACCACCAAGGATTGTCCAAGGGTGAGAAGTTCCATTACTTTACCTAATGCTAACTTGTTCCATGAGAACACCCATTTCAAGCTTTTTAGGAACAAGGATGACAAGGTGAAAGCCAAGGCTTTGGGACCACCAAACAAGAAGCGAAAGGTCAAGAGCATATGGGTGCCTAAGTGCATTGTTGATCTTAAGAGATTGGCTATGTACAAGTGGGTGCCCAAGAACAAGACCTAGATGGTGGTGGTGATGGACCGAGTGCCTTCATAAAGATCATGTGAAGTCCACCACAAGTGACATGGACCTCAACGACCTATCTACTAATGAGGGAGGTAACCGTGTTCATTTTGTTTTGTTCTTGGTAGTTGTAGTGCGTTTTTCTTTCTCTTGCATTGCATGGTAGTTAGGACTCCTTTGTGACTAGTATGCTTTGCATCCATGCATGTGTAAATAACTAAAAGAAAAACACATAAAAATTAGTCAATGTCTAACCCACTCAAGATAGCTATAAGCAAGGGGGTGTGCTTGAGATGGTGGCTTGGCTTCTCTCAAGGCAAGGGTATGGCTTATAGTGAGTAAGCTTGAGAGGGGTTCAAACTTGACATTGTTAGGTTTCCTTTGGGTCTTGATTAATATTTCTTGCATTCACATGGCATGTTTACCTTCATTGCATATGTAAAATGCTTGTTGCATGCATCATATAGGAAACACAAAGGAGGCTTGTCACATTTGGAGATATTTGTGCCTCATGCTCTATATGAGATTATATCTCCGTAAGTGTGACCAAAGGAAAGGATTGTGCTTCATGCCCATTGAGCAAGCTCTTATGAACTCCGAGGTTAAATCTACTCGCGCGGTTCATGGACTAAGGCTCATACATACCCTTTGGTTCTTCATCTGCCTTGGTTCTTATTTGCTCGATCTTTCATTTGGCATTTGCAAAAATTATACAGGCCATAGAGTACCACTATTTGATAATGAGTGTTTGAGACTTTCCTCTTTGTTCCAAGTGCAGTGTTTAATTGTGTGTTTGGCAAGGGCACTTGGAAGATGAAGAAATTCCTCATTTCAGCGAAAATCCTGTAGTGACTGTAAAGTCTGATCACTGGACTGTACAGTCCGGTCAGTGCCGAGTGCACAGTGTCATGAGTTGGTCTGGTCATAGAGACTGGACAGAACGGTCCTAGAGACCGGACCGTCCGGTCTGTGTGGGTCGCCAGCAGATTCGGGACCTGACCGAACAGTCCGGTCTAGAGATCGTACCGTCCGGTCACTATATTGAAAACGCAAGATGCGCTTCAATCTATGACCGTTGATTTGATCCTTGTTGAATCTCGGCCGTTCATTGATTATTTGACCTAGGTCAAGAGGAGTCAGAGACTTTGGTCTTTTCCTTGTTCGTGTCGAAAGCCGAGAACACGCCCTCGCCGCCGCTTCTCCCTTCGTCGTCGTCGTCGCCGTCGAGCCGCCGCTCAGCGCTGCGCCACCGCTCGCTGTCGCCGGAGTCTCCGCCGCACGCTCTGCCCGTGCGCCTCCACCCTCACTCGCACCTGCGCTCGCGTGCGCCTATTACTACAGAGTCACCGCCGCCCCTCGCCGCCATGCCGCCAGTCGCTACCACCGCCTGCCTCGCTGACGTGCGCCGCTGCCACCCTCTGCTCCTCTTCACGTGCGCACGCTCCCCACTGACCTGAGCTGGACTTCTCCAAGGATTAGGGCAAGTTGCTCCTTTTCCCCTCAGTTTTGATTGCCGACAAGGCATAAGCTTTGAGCTTTTGGCAATTGGTTGCGTCATCATCTCCGATTTCGGCGTCGACTTTCCTCGGGGTATTGCTACTATTCTCCCATTCATCGAATTATACCTCAATTCGAGTAGTTGGCTTTAATTGATGCAATTAAATTAACTGCCCATAATTAGTTGCATTAATTAGCTAATTGACTCAATCTAGGATGCAATTGAATTTCTACTTATCTATTAATTGCATGTCTAGTCTACAGTTAGAATTAATTGCCATTGTTTTGGCTGTATACTAGATGACTCGCACCAGCCACATATAGTCGATGATCACTGTTGTTACTTTGCACATTTTCCTAGTGATCATATCCTTCATTCAGTGCTAGGGTTTCTATTGCGCATTCTTTCCTAGCGGTGCTTTGCTTGTAGATGTACTGGGTTCCATACTTATCCTATCTTTACCTACACGCGTGCAGTGGCAGCAACAGCAGTTAGATGGTGGGATCAGGTCAGGATAAGGGAAGGGGAAGATGCCTGAGAAGCCTAAGAGCAAGAAGAGATCGAGACTGGACCCAGAGTCAGAGAGGGCCAGACGACTTGGCAGGCACCTAAATGCCATGGAGCAGTCACGCCGGATACCTGGTTCTCATCTGATCCTTGGCCGGTCAGCAGAGACACAGGGCTTGAGGAGGAGCAACAGGAAGAGGATAGCACCCCTAGTAGTTGGAGTTGTTCCGCCACCGTGGCCGCAGCGTACTCCGGCTTCTCGTCAGGAGAGGTCATCGAGAACTACAGAGCAGGGATCCTCCAGGCAGCAGGAGGAGTCTGAGGAGGAGGAGGAGGAGGAGGCTGAGGAGTAAGAGGAGGAGACCTCAGAGTCTGAGTCTGAGGAGCTGGAGGTTGAGGACACTGAGGAGGCTGAGCAGACTGTTCCCCAGAGGACAGCTCACCGGGCAGGAGACCCAAGGTGCACCTGTGCACTGTGCACAAGGAGCCTGCAGAGACTGGTACAGGCAGCCAGAGAGCCAGACATCCTTAGGGTTCCTACAAAAGACCTTAAGGCGCTTCGCTTGGTACCCTTCGAGCAGTGGGTTCCAGTCCCTAGAGACCCTGCTACTGGAGAGAGGTACTAGACAGGCCTCCAGAGGAGGATCGGAGAGGGTCTGAGACATTACCTTGGCTTGAGAGGCAAGGACAGACTCTTTGTGCTATAGCAGTACACGACGTATGAGGCCATGAGGAGGGCCACCAGCATAGACATGGAGCAGTACTTCACGTACTTGCCAGGACTAGCAGAGCTGGTTACTGCTCCACACAAATACAAAGAGAATATGGTGCTAGAGTTCTATGACATATTGTGGGTTGCCAGAGATCGCTCAGAGTTCTGGTTCTTGTTCAGAAGGAAGCCACAATGTGTGACTCGACAGGATCTGATCCATAACCTAGGACTCCTATCTTCAGACTTCCTACTTTACAGGAGTGCCTATGGTACACTAGCACCACCCTGTAGACCTCAGGGAGGGAAGATGCCTACAGACGAGATGGTGTTGATTGCCTTTCCACCACCGCACACACCAGGGTTTGACAGAGGGCCTGCAAGACTCACTGCAGAGGCTAAGGTGGTAAAAGCCATAGTCACCAGGACTATCATCCCTAGGTTAGGGTACAGAGAGGAGTTCACACTTCTTCATCAGTGGGCTATAGCAGCTATTCTGAGGAGGCAGTCGTTTGACTTGGGAGACCTTCTGATTGGAGAGATAGAGGAGGTGATCTTTGAGAGGATTGGATACCGTCACTTGGTCTATGGTCCCTATATCTGCTATCTCTTGAGGAGGATGGGCCTAGTGACTGAGGAGGAGTACGAGGCTTTCCCTAGGGTGACCACCAGCTATGCACCTAGAGTCCCTAGGGGTTCACAGTCAGCCTCCAACCAGCAGACAGGAGAGGAGGAGCAGGAGTCACCACTAGCACCACTTGAGCAGGTAGCTTAGCCAGAGACGGTGGTTCCTGAGTCAGCCAACACAGGAGTACCTCCCTAGCTGACGGGTTCACAGTCTAAGGATGTTGTCACTATGGCAGCACTTGCAGGATGGCTTGGAGAGTTTATTCAGAGTGTCTCAGAGGACAGATGACAGATGATGGAGGTCATCAGAGGTCAGGCAGAGCTTCAGAGGCAGCAATCTGCACTACTTACTGCTCTGTTGACACAGGTGACAGCAATGACCCAGAGATAGGCCGGTCAGTAGCCAGAGCCTTTAGTGCCACTTTAGTTCCAGTAGCTGTCGACTCAGCCAAGACCCTTCACAGCTTTGATGACAGAACAGTCTAGCGGATTGTCACTTTCAGGGGTTCTACCGACAGGGGGAGCAGGATAGACACTTTCTTCAGCATAGTTCTCTCCCGTGTCAGCCTTCTTAGTGTCAGCATTGTTCGTGTCTCTCTCACTCTTCTACTTCACAGATGGCTGGACCCTCTACCTCTCAGCACGTACCGGTCAGGAGTCTATTCTCTGACGTTGTGACCAATACTCGTGTAGACTCTCAGACCGCCCCAGAGATAGCTACAGTTACCCTTCTACTGCTAGAGTCAGCACACTCACACCACAGGTAGCAGAGGATCTTGTCCGTGGAGGTTTCTCACAGCAAGACGTGGTAGACCTCTTACTTCTCTAGACCTTAGCTGAGGAGACTGCCACGGTCACTCTAGCAGCACAGGACAGTGGGTCTGAGTCGCCTATAGACCTTGGTTTCTTTGAGCAGCTAGATGCTCAGGCGGCATAGGCTCAGGAAGCACAGCAGGATCCACCTCAGGAGCAGCCCAGCGGAGAGCCTATAGAGGATGTCACTGCACCACCTCCTTCAACCACGAGTGCGTAGATGTTCATCTTTTCCTCGTTTTGGTGCTTGTTGCCAAAGGGGGAGAGGATCTTAGGTAGGGGGAGTGGGAGTGTGATCCTACGTGATCGAGAGTAGCTTTTGTCTAGGGGGAGCATATATTTCTTGTTCATTGGTTTTTGGGAGTTAGATACATTTGGATCTTATTTTGGTGGAGTTATGTAGATGTTCGTGGATTTTGATGAGTCATGGTTTTCATTCGATTGTGTTCGACTCATCTTGATCTCACTTGGTTTATTTTTCATACGCAGCGCTTGTCTTTCTTTATTTATCCTGTTTGCCTATGTATGATGCCATGACGATGAATGCCTATACTTAATACTTATGCATTGCCATGCCATCCTGTTGCATTTCATCTTTCATGTTTTGCATTGCATGTCTTTATGCTTTCCTTTAATATATTGCCATGACAAGCATGCATTATTTTCTAGAGTGTGCTTTTCTCTCTTTTCCTTTATGCTCTAGATGATTGATTGAGTAGGATCTTGTGCGTTTCTCTTATCTTGCTTCTGTGGTTCCTCTCGATCATAGAGTAGCTCTTTTAGCCCTGCTATTTTTTCTGTTAAGTTTTGATTAAGTAGTAGTTGTCATCAATCACCAAAAAGGGAGAGATTGTAAGCTTCATGACCATTGATGATGGAATCCCCAATGTATGAATGTTTTGGTGATAGATGACCATTGTGAAATTGTGGGCTAATATCTACATGAGTGATGTCTATTCAGGAACCTTCATTAAACTCTACTACAAATCCATGTATGATGGTTGCCTTGGCGATTGATGACGATGACCACAAGCATGGAGGCTTGATGAGCTTGATGGAGTCCAAGGGTTGATGAAGATGGATCAAAGTGGAGAACAAGCTATGGAGCAAGTGTTTGGTACACTTGTCTAGTTGTTAGGCTTTGAGTCCATAGGAAAAACCGGACTACCAAGAGGGTCTAGATCATTCTCTTAGGTCATGTCTATTCGGTGATGTGCAAGGTTGCTCGGTGAAATCACAGGCACTAGGTGACAGTGGAGAAGCCAAGGAGCTATTTGGAGAAGCCAGGAATCCAAGTCAAGCGAGGACAACAAGTTTTAGCTTTTGGACGTAGTGACCGGATAGAGGGGTCAGAGGTGACCAGACTGTACGATCACTATGTGGAGTTTTCCAGGACTTAGCGTGAGGGGCAAGGACTCTGTCTGCAGGAGACTCTATACAGACCGGATGGTTCGGTCTGCTGACCGGACGGTCCGGTCAGAAAGAGTGCAGAGACGACAGAGAGGATGCAGTTTGTGGACCTTCTTGAAATGGAGAGAGAAAGTGGACCGGACGGTCCGGTCCAGTGACCGGACAGTCCGGTCAGTACAGGGGATTGCCTGAACAGGGAGCCAACGGCTAGCAGAGCCGTTACCAGAGTGACCGGACAGTCCGGTCAGTGTGTCCAAAAAGGCAATTTCGTGGAGCAACGGCTAGTTTGAGGTTGGAAGCCTATATAACTTCGTTGTTGGGGTCTTGGAGACCTCTCTTGGCTAGTGGAATACCTGAGGATAATTGGTAAGGTCCAAGAGAAAAAGAGAAGAGCACTAGGAGAGGATATTGGATATCTTGAGAGTGCTAGTGAGACTAACATGGAGTGATCTTTCACATCTAGGGCTAGGGTGTCCTTGAGGGTGTGATCTAGGTTGTTACTCTTGGTCTATGGTGAGACCTAGACCGGTTAGGTATCGGTGATCGAGCCTATCGTGATTGGTTGTGAAGGCCGTCACAAGTTTGTACATGGTTTGAGCCCACCGTTAGAAGGGGCATCAATAGTGAGCGCCTATGCTGGCTCGGGGAGTTTGGCAAATTATCAAGGGAGGCGAGCTTGTGCTTTGTGCAGCGGTGACGCACACCATGTCTTCACTCGAGGAGTGATTGCGGGCTCGTGGGCGAGAACTCCACTTGGTGGCGGGAGGGACCCGGACTCCGGTGAGAGTAGTCCAACGAGGAGTAGGGGAAGACGCCATCCTTCCGAGATCTCGGGAAAAAATCATGAGCATTCCTTGACCCTCTCTTTACTATTTCGTAATTGTGTGCTCTAGTGATAGGGTGACTTGTGGCTTGCATAGGCTAGTGTGTTTAGCTTCCGTACTTTGCTTTGCGTCATCAACATTAGCATGTGTAGGGTCTTGGCCTACTAGAATTGTTTAGGTTGCAACGATTTGTTAGGTTTTTAGAAGCGTGAAACTGAAGTATTTGGATTCGTGGTCGACTACCGATTCAACCCCCCCCCCCCCCCCCCCCTCCCTCTCGGTAGGCCTTCGGTCCTTACACTATGATTGAGTCAGAATGGAGAAATATCTGGGCGCCTAAATGATTTGGGTTTGGGTAAACTTTTGGCGATAAAAAAACCCTCTGATGGACCATGATTTCAACTATGAAGCATAAGACTCAGTGGGGATGAAATCAAAAGTGGTAATAATCGGTTTACCGATGCTCATTTTCATATTTTATCGACTGCAACACGCAAAAATTGATATTCCGAAGAAGTGGAAGTAAAAATGATAGTAATTCATGGAAGTGGTAATAAAAACAATTTTGAAGTCTTCCGGTCGTTTCTGAAAATTTCCATTTTAACGTAAAAATTACTGTAGAGTAATGTAGGTAATTACCATATTCAGTATTTTTATTATAACAAATCTCTCTAGAAGGCAAGTGATTCTTCTAGACTAAAACAAATTATAAATTTCTCAACATAATTTTATCTACTTTCTATTTTTGCAAATGCAATTTTTTATACATGTACATATAATTGTTCAATAATCAATATGCTACAGCCAATTTATCATAGTTCTTGTGCCGTCGTTGAGACGTAAGTATGACACCTCCAATTCCTCTATTTTATCAGTGTCATACTTCATGATTCATATTTTTAATTATCAATACCGATTTCTGATCAATACCGTCTGTTTTAGTTGTAATAATATCATTTCCGATCTTACCGAAATATCGGCGCCGTATTTGTTTCCGTCAATACCGTTATTGATTTCACTTCTGAGAAAAGATATGAAAGCAAAAATAATTGAGGCTTCTTCCGATTATTTCTGACCGCTTTCATCCGTAAGACTCAGCGTAAGACAGCGTAACATCTGTAACGTTTCGATGTGGTTTAGGTGGGCCACTCCTAATCCGATGTTTAGAGGCGCTTTAACTGTCTTGGATGGAAGGTGGATCTCAGGGTGGGTAGATTAGTTCCGGGTAAATATTTGCAGGGGATGTTTAGCCTTTATAAGAGCTCCAACAAATCATCTAAATCAATTTGATTATGTAAATATACCTATTTTGTCAAAAAATCCTTTCCAACAGGCTCTTTATCTCCCTCTGTATTTTTACTCCCTCGCTATCCCCCGCTTCCCACTCGGCATCTTTGGCTAGGGTGTCAGCTTCCCGCGTGCGCTGTGCCCTTTTCTGGTTGCAGCGAGCATTCCTTTTGATTTGGAACTCGAAGGAGGAGGTAGTGACTTGATTCCATGCGGCAGGAGGGAGCAATTTGAATTCAGGAGGGAGTGATTAGATTCCTGGCGCTGGCTGTGCTCCTGCTATCCGGCTCCGGTGTTTCCTGGCGAGACTAGCAGAGTAGAGGTAGCGACGACGACAGAGTCTAGAAGAGATACCCAAGCGCAGACGGCAAAATAAAAAAGGAGCGATCGAGAACTCACGATTGACTCGTTGGAAAAAAAATAAAAGCTGACGTGGATTGTTCAAAATATGGAGAGTCCAGGTTTTAAAGAGTCTGTTGAAATACCCCATAATTTTTAGAGCAGTTTTATTTTTATAAAAATGAAAAAATCTTTAAATTTAGCTAATAATATACCTAGTCTCTTAAAGATGCTCTAAGATAGAAGAAGAAGATAGACCAAAGCGATTTTTTTTACGTGTGTCCGTATGTACGGACCCTCCCGGAGGCCAACACGCGTCCAGTTGCAAGCTAACGGCCTCAATCTGCCGCATGCAAGCAGCAGCGCTCGAACTCCAACGTTCAGCCAAATTACATGGGACCCGCTATTAAATTACTTTCAACTCAGCCTTTTCATTAAAAAAAGTCATAATTCTCAAACCAATTATCAAAATCAAGAACCGATTATACCATTATATTCCTTGATACGAAATCTTTGAAACTAGATCTCACTTGCTATATTTTAAATAAAATATTAAATTAAAATTATAAATATTTTTAAAATATGCTAAATGACTAACCCCTAACCCTAAACCCTAGTATATAAACACTAAACCCAAAATCCCTAACATTATATATTATTAGCTCAAAATAACATAACATAATGTGGTTATAATATAATATCATAACTCAAGAAAATGAAATATTTAAAGTGCATAACAAATAATTTGTATAAACCACATCAGAGCCAAAAACATGGAGTTGGTGCTAAAATGACAAGACATGAAACAAAAATTTATGATTGTGTCAAAAATATTTTCTTAGTACACAAATAAAAATGTTTTTGAAATATATATCAACTAGTTATTTCTAAAAAAAATCATTCATAACATATATAAAAAGAATCATCTCAAACCCCAAGCAACCCTAACCCCTAAATCACAAAATTCTAAACCATAAACCCTAAACCCAAAAACACCAAAATCCTAAACCCCCAAACCCTAAACCCTAAAAATCTTAAATCCTAAACCCTAAAACCCTAAATCCTTAAACCTTAAACCCCTTAAACTGTAAACCCTAACAACCTAAACCCTAAAAGCACTAAAATCATAATCCCTATACCTAAAACCATAAAACTCTAAATCATAAACCCTAAATCCTAAATCCTAAACCCTAAACCCTATCCCTAAACTCTAAAAACCCTAAACCCTAAAACCTCTAAACCCTAAAACCTTAAATCATAAACCCTAAAAATATGCTAAACCCTATAATCCTAAACCCCTAAACCCTTAAAACCCTAAAACCAAAACCCAATGACCCTAAACCCCAGAAATGTAATCCTAAAGTCTAAAACTTCTAATCCTCAATAATCCTAATAAACCCCTAATCCTGAGGCCCTAAACCCTCTATCTCCTAAACACATATACACAAATCAGAGGTACATAGTCTACAAAAATTGTTGGTCTGAGAGAAAAATTCCAACAAAACAAACTACTGCTTTGGCTTCTATCATCAGTACAAACAGGACATGCAGTGACACAGTCCTGTTATGCATAGTGGCGGTGGGCCCAGCTAGTCTACCGCCACTGGGTGTGGGAGTCAGTGGCGGTGGAAGCTGACATCTACAGCACCTCTGTCAGGACATGACAACAGTTGTAGTGCGTGCTAATGTCAGCAGCACCGCCACTAGCTAAGCGTCTATCTATAACTTGGTCTTTGTTCCACCTCGCGACTGTAGGTGGTCCGAACACAAAATCATGTTTTCATGTGTGAACAATGTTGGAAAAATTGGTGGAAGGTAGAGCGAAGGTTATTTATCCACTTTTTAGGGGATTGCTTCTAGAGGATAAATTCATTGTGTTGCATGCATTTTTATGCTCTTTTGTTGTCTATTTCTTACAAAATTTTCTCATTATTAAACCTAACTTTCTATTAGCCATATATTTTATCTATTATATTTATTTTCTTGCATCTATATTATATTTTATATATATGTATAGCACTGTGCCTAACACCCCAGTGGTGGTGGAGCGGAGCTGCCACTGGGGCTTGGCCCCTCTAAGTGGCGGAACCTCCACTGCCACTAAAGGTCGCTATTGTACTAGTGTATTTCTAGTACTGAAACACAACCTACTGCATATTATCAGGTTTCTTTTTAGCAATTCAGTGAAGCTTCAAGATTAAGAAGTGGACAAACGAATCCTTAGAAGCACTACGCAAATGGAAGTTCAGAATGCCAAGAAGCACTATACAAATAAAGATAAATGCTTTGTGGACTAACAGATAGTGGATATTTAAGCTAGCAGGCTACGAATCGGTTGAATATGGGTGGTGGATAAATGCTTTGTGGACTAACAGATAGTGGATATTTAAACAAAGATAAACCTTCCCCCCTGCACTATCAGGGAAGCATTTTGATTGAATATGGATCTGAACTGTGCAAAAAGACTGAGGAGAGGGGGACTTTACCTGTAGAAAACTCTGAACGACGGACGAAGCGAATAGAATTAGTGTCCATATCATGACACTCGTGTAGATGGGCCCATGATCAGGTTTAAGGAAGCTAATCCATCAGTTTATGAGGAAAGCGCGGATTGAATCAAAGGCGGAGATTTGATTGCAAAAAAAAAGGTTATCTAGAAATTACTTTCACAGATTTGATTGCAAAAAAAAGGTTATCTAGAAAAAAAAAACAAATGCAAGAAAAAAAGGCGCCACAGCAAGACCTGAACAGGAACACGCTTACTCACGGAACTCAATGAACACTGTGAATGGTTCTTTGATTTCTTTTGGATAACTCATTCCATTTTCTTCTTTGTTTGATGGAGAAGGATCAAGAAGAAGGGGAATCCAGATAGGATCATAATTGATTTTTTATAGAAAAGGAAATATATTAACTTAATATATTCCATCCTCTGCATCGACCGATATATGTAGCACAAATTTAGTACATAAGAAGAACATCAGAAAATAATAAACACAAAGTTTCTATCCATAAGTTTATCGCACTAGAAAGTTATTCTATTTGAGAAGCGTCAACCATTATTCGTAAAGATCTCCATGACCACAGTCTCAATCAATCTGCATGCCGTCTTCATCAATGGGCACTCCTCCTGGACCAAAACCTCGACCAATGTCAAAGACCACATCATTATGACACAACACAATGCCCAACATAGACTTGATATGCCACATCAAATTAAAATTTTGATTTTAAACTTGGTATCCCCTAGCCAAGCAGAAAACATATGTTGAAATTTATCAGGCGAAGGGAGATTAAAGTTAAAAAGACAACACACCAAACAAACCTAGCAATAGTAGAGTGGAAGAACAGGTGTTGGATGCTGTCACTTAGATTGCAAAAACAATATTTTGTATTCCTATTCCAGTTCCTTCTAGCCAAGTTGTCTTTAGTTAGTGTGACTCATTTATACAAGTATAAAAAGAATACCTTAATCCTAAGCGGTAATTTAAGGCCATAAATTTAAAGTAAAGGGCAAAGCTTGTGTTGTAAAAAGGGTTATGTACATGGATTTCACGAAGAAATAACCATGTTGATGTAGCACTCATTTAAACATATTTTTATGGTTTGATAACTAGCATTAAGAATATACAACACTAATTGATGCCATGAAACAAGATTCTGACCAACTAGTGTCCTATAAAAAGAAACATTTAAAAGTTGTGAGGACAAGACTACGGCCACCATTGCATTCTTCCATCTAACAATACTCTAATGATTCAGAAATTTATCCACAAGACTTTTATTACCCAACCGGGTATCTTCCCATAATCTAACATGAGTTTCATCACCCAGATGGATGCTCCCAGGGCAGAAAAAATCTCCTGGTCTGTGTTCAACCTAGAATAAAGTTTTGGATTTCATATATTTTTGTTTCAGGATGGTTTGCCATATACCGTCTGTAATGAACAACCTAAATAATCACTTGCTAAGAAGACATTTGTTTTGTATCTCAAGGTTTAGAATTCCCAATCCACCTTGGTCTTTTGGAGTACACATAATACTCTATTTAGTTAGACAATATTTCTTTTTATGCCCCTCATTTTGCTAAAAAAATCTTGATCTATAATAATCAAGTTTTTCTAGCACTCCTCTGGGGAATTCAAAGAAGGAGAACATATACATCAGTAAACTACTCAACACAAAGTTGATTAGAGTAAGTCAACCCAAACTGATAACATTTTACTCTTTCAACAACTTAGTCATTTTTGAATCCACTCTTCTATTTTGTTCCAGTCAGAGTTCTTAAGTCTCATATAATGCATAGGAATTCCCAAGTATCTAAATGGGAGAGCACCAACTCACAGCGAAAGATTGTGGTGTATTCCTGTTGGCGATTGAGAGCCTCCCCAAAACAAAAGAGTTCGCTGTTGTGAAAATTAATATTGAGACCTGAAAGCTGTTCAAAAGCACATAGAAACAATTTGAGATTTTTAGCCTCCTCTAGGTTGTGATCCAAAAGACGGACCATGTCGTCCGCATATTGCAAGATGGGCAAACCTTCATCAACTAAATGTGGAACAACACCATGAAACTATTCATCGTCCTTTGCTCGTCCAATTAAAATAGAAAGGACGTCTACCATCAGGTTGAACAACATTGGGGAGAGCGGGTCGCCTTATCTAACCCCTTTGTTTGTTTAAAAATAATGTCCTACATCATCATTAAATTTGACAGTGAAACTACCTCTTTCCACCACCTGACGAATCCAATCACATCACTTAGGTGAGAAACATTTGATTCTTAGAGCTTGCTGAAGGAACGACTAATTTACTTTGTTGTAAGCTTTCTCAAAGTCTAATTTCAGAACTACAACATTACTCTTTTTCTACTGGATCTCATAGAAAGTTTCATGTAGGATAACCACTCCATCTAAAATAAAGCGCCCCGACATAAAAGAAGACTGAGATTGAGAAATGTATTTATCAGAAACTTGGGTGAGTCTATTGTTCATGACTTTTGTAAAAATCTTAAAACTGACATTTAGTAGGTAGATGGGGCGATATTGTTGAATGCGCACAACATCTGAATTTTTGGGAAGAAGTGTAATCAGACCGAAGTTTAGACTATGGATAGGGATCATAATTGATGTTGTGTTCTTTCCAATAGGTATCTTGACCTTAACCAGATTTTGGTTGTTTTGTTTTCATTAGAGCATTGCAAATTAAAGTTATGTTATTTTAACCATATTTCTGCAAGCACCTGACGTTGTGTACATCCTCTAGGTGATGTAGAGGCTGCAATTTGTTTCTAATATCTAAAATTTGTTGCTGCCATCCTAGCCCTGATCTTAGTATATATACACATGATCGATTTCAATGAGTATATTAAACCATCCTAGCAAGAAATGCTTGTGCTTCTCCTTCTCTGTTCCTTGTCGTTCCTGAATCATGAAATTTTTCATAAATCAGAGATCTCAATATTTTATAAAAACATAATATTAGTGATTCATGTTGCTAGACGACCATAGACCATTAATCATGTAGTAAATGTTTCTAGATATATACTATAAGTGTTCAGAATTTTTAGTCAATAGAAAGAATGTGAAGTCATATCAAGATACCACCACATCTCAGTTAATATATCTATATTGTGATGCTATAATAAACAGTGGTTCATCTCATGTAAGAGTAACTTGCATTGAAGTATATTGCTCGAACAAACATGTTCATATTCACTTTACCAAAATGACAAAAAAAAGACAATGCATCTGCAATATATCATACCTATTATCCAATTAGTGTTGTTCATAAGAAATGAAGATGAATGTAATGGATAATCACAAGTCATTCACTTGACAAAAGGAGTATTTCTTACTCCTAGATATTTTCAATCTGATAAGAAATATCTAATTGATGTATGATAAGTTTTGTTTTCATTAGAAGAATTATTGTGTGCAGAAATCTAACCAATATTACAACAGTTATTTTTAGTGAAGCTTGCTAATTTCTCTGCAATTAAGTATAATCTAAGGAAAATTAGTACTGCAGGATCAGATCATAAAACCTATCAACAATACATAATTGAAGAACATGTATAGGAGATACTGAGGTATAAGAGTACGTACTCTTATAGGAGATACTGAGCTGTTTTTGTATGAGCGAAAGAAAGCAATACTTGAGGCCCTTCCGTTATCCTCAGTTATTGGGACAAGCAGGCAAGGTGGCGTTCTTGTGGACAATGATTATTGCTTATTAATCCTTCACACACTATAGTCTTTGGGTGTGTTTATTTTCACCCCTCTGATTTTTAGACCTATCACATCAAATATTATGATACTAATTAGGAGTATTTAATATAGATTACTAACAAAACCCAGTCCATAACCCTCCCTCTGAATGACGAGACAAATCTATTAAAACTAATTAGGTCATAATTAGATAATATGATGTTACAATAAACATCTCTTAATGATGATTTAATTAAGTTTAATGAATTTGTCACGCTGATGCGCATTCAACTCTATAATTAGTTTTATATTTAATAATTATATATAATATTTTAATGATTGATATGACCTCACTAAAATTTAGACCCAAAGAAACGAACACACCCTTTGTCTTGCTTGTTCCATTGCTGTTTCCCTGTGTCTTGGTGACACTATGAATATTAAAGGCAAAGTTTAGATTTTGAATACCAACAGAAATAACTTTGTTGCAGATTCACATGACTTTATGTTTACGTATACAATGCAATATTTAAATTATTGCTGGAGTCTTTCACTGAGACATATGCATGCAGCAAAGTTATGCAATGAACTAAATAGATAAGAAGATATTGCACATAATGCACCATAAGAGCAACCATGATACCGACTCGTATAACTTAGCAATCGTCATTAGTCTACTACTGTTTGTTGCGAGGACACGTGATTCACCTACACATCAATTTTTAGATTCACAATGACTGCCAATTGCTTATAGTAGGCAGCTTGTGCTTTTTTAAAAAAAGAATATTTCTAGATGAATTATTTAACCTCTTCATTCTCCTTTATGTTTTAACTCTAGTAGTCGCTTTGCATCAATGGTGTCAAGGAAGCTAAGACAGTGATGAATATAATTAAATAACTGTAGAGAGATGCTTTTGTAGACTCATTGTATCAAGCATTTTAAAGAAAGCTCCTCTTATGCATTTCATCAAACACCTTTCTAGCAGAAGTCCTTGAGGGTGAATAGAGCAGGAGATAAGGCAAAGGATCTGGTATGTATCAGGTTGATCTTGCCGTATGTACCTTGGTGGTGTAGACTGAGAGATGCTTTTGTAGACTCATTGTATCAAGCATTTTAAAGAAAGCTCCTCTTATGCATTTCATCAAACACCTTTCTAGCAGAAGTCCTTGAGGGTGAATAGAGCAGGAGAAAAGGCAAAGGATCTGGTATGTATCAGGTTGATCTTGCCGTATGTACCTTGGTGGTGTAGACTGATTGCTGCATGCATGGCGCGTCGCTAGGCAACGGGAACAGGACCCTTCGCTCCAGGTTTCAGCTTTGACTGCTGCTGTTCATGAGCTAGCACCAGAGGAATCAATCCGGTGAGCTGACAGGGCTAGGTTGGACCCGGCGTTGTCTTCAGATTGCAACCAACCGGCTGCCTCTTCCATCGAGTGGCACTGCAGTCGTCGCCCATCGCAAGCAGCGCCAGGACCAGGTTGTCAGTCTACATAAGGTGTTCTTCCACCTGTACAGCAGCAGGAGGCAGGGGATGGTGAGCTTCGACGTAAGTGGGCAAGTACACCAGTTGCATGGTGTGCACACGGCGCAACGGTCATCGAAGCCGGTTAGGTCCTGGCCTCATGGAGGGCTGCGGACTGCGGTTCAATAGGTGCGGGGCAGCGAGCGGCGCGAGGAAGAGAAAAAGAAGTCTCGAGAAATCCGTGCATGATTTTATTTTTACCGTCCTTTTTCCATTTGATGGTTAAAAATATTTTAGCTGACGTGGCGCAATCATTTTTCAGAGAATGCACAGCGTTTAATATTATAAAGATTTGGGAAGTATTTCTCAATTGAGCATCTTTAATTCTAAGTCAGTTTTAGCTTAGATTCTAATAAGCATCTCTAGTCGCATGCATTGACCTTTACAGAAAAAGAAAAGGAACACAGTTTCTTCTCTCCGCTTGTTGCAGTTGCAATTCTTTGGGGTCAAGGACTTACCTTGTTGGTATTTGGAGATATGTAAAGATACCCTAAAGATTTGCTGCATTATCAACATATGTTTCCTAGACCACGCAGTTGGTAGCAGGCGTGCCACACTGCTTTCACTATCAAGGATCGTATACAGACAAAAGCACTGCAATACAGTCCTATATATTGAGGCTTGGTAAACAAGGAAGAGAAAGAAAGAGAATCTCTAAGAGCAGTGGGAATAGGAATATAGGATCACGAAGGAAAGCATGAGAATTATCTGTTTTCGCCTCTAGAATTGGATGCGGACATTTGCCTCTATGTTTTACTGATGCCTCCTATTCCTATCGCTCTTAGATGCTCCTTCCTCTTTCTTTGACTTGCAAAATTATTTCACTGAAGAAACCCAATATATTCGTGTGTAGGCTTAGGTAATGATGTCTCGTGGTGAGCCAGGAAGAGGAAGAATCAAGTTTCTCAGAGCAGTGGGCATGGGAACATGGAGGAAACACGAAACATTTCTTTTCCTATAGGGTCAAGATTTCTTTTTGTGCCTTCCCGATGCCTCCCATACCTATAATTCTTAGTTGCTCCTTCCCCTTCCTTTTGGCTTACACAATTGTTTTGGTACAAGAACAGTGAGGTCATGCACATGAGCTGATGGTAGACGCTGAACAGAGAACCTGAGAGGTTACTGGTGTTGGATAAATTAGCATTTTTAGTTTTATATTAATCTAGAAATAAATCATAAGCATGATTAACAGATTATATAATAAACTAGATAAGTCTACACAAAATCTAGACAGGTCTATTAGGCCAGACAAAAGCATAGCATCTATCATACTAGCAATATCCATCATAGATAAATAGATTACGAAAGCTAGTATGGAAAACATGGTGTAAGATGAGAGTACGTACGTTTCCTTCTGGACTAGGTAGAGGAGGCGACGACGACATGCAACACCGTCATGTTGTTGACGATGGCGGGTGAGACCAACTTGACAACGAGGAAGACGAGTCGTGGCGATGAGCTTGATGAAGACGAGGAAGCGATCGAGCAGTCGCGTAGAGCGCTTCCCAAAAACCTTATTCGCTCTCTCCCAGTGCAGGATCGCAGAGGACGACAGTTCCAGAGACCTGCTCTCCCATTCGTCGGTGCACGCCAATAATCGAGATGGAGAAGACTTGGCGGCGCAACAGTAGCGAGAGGCAAAACCCTAGACGATTGTGTGATATGATTTGCGGCGGTACTCGTACATATTTATAGGGAGGAACCGGTAGGATTGGACGTCCCGCAACCGAGTCGGTTACCATAAATAAATGGAATACGCAGCAAAAAGAAAGTACAAAAGGAAGCCGCGTCCCCGCAAGGCAAGAAACTGAATTTCGGCAGACCATTCACGCAGGTGATGCGCGCCCATCGCCCACGCCCGACCCGGCGAGGCGAGCGAGCGCACGTGTGTTCTTCCTTCCTCCCATCCACACACTTGTAAGACATGCTAGAGCAACCAACCTTATAAGTTGGACTCCCTCCACCTTCATTAGCAATGTGGGACTAAATCTTTGCACTCCCTCCACTCATGAATGAGTCTTTGAGATTTTCAGAAATTATTGTTATTATTAATAGGTCAAGGCCATATAATTCCAACAACTGGGAACGGAAACACGGAGGAAAGCCTCTAGAGCCGTTGCCCTAGAGGTATTTCTTTCTGCTAGTAATCTAGAGAATTGTTTCAGTGATGTTCCAATGCCTCCTCGCCTGACAATGGTTTCCCGGCACTCCTTCAGTCCTTTCCCTTCCAAACTTGCACAACAACTGTTTGACAAAAAAAAACACAGTCCAGTAATTTTCAGTAGCAGATGCATAGCTTCGCAATCCATACAAGGCAACGCAAAGCTTTACAGATCATTCCACTGTGAAACAGCTAACTCAACGTAGGCACCAAATTATTTCTTGAGAAAAATATGTAGGTGTGTTTTGAAAAAAGAAAAAAAATAATGTAGGCACCAAATTTTCAACAGATAGGTTTCTAAATTTGGTGTCTACGTTCATTGATACCCGGTGTCCATGACCAGCAATCGCCTAGAAAATCAAACTACCAGAAAAATAATCCCAATATTAATAAAAAAACTGTATTTGTCACTTTCTTTTTAAGATCATGTTTTGCACATTTTACATTAAGAGAGAAGAGAGAAGTTTACAACGTGGACCTTTCTCCATGCAGGGACAAAGCTCGAGACCCGACCATGTGACCTAGAAAAACAACTTAATGCACAACTCACCAAAATATTGCGACTTATCGACCAAACATGCAAGACACCACGAGTCTAGTTCTTCTAGGACATGAGCCACCAGCACCGTGCTGCTCTTGTTAGTTTGGCGCCATAGCGTTACACTCAAGCCACAGGGACCACACCACTAAGACTACCTGGGAGTCAAGCGCGCCGCAGCGCGCCTTTGGAACCCGTTTCCTCGATTTGGTCTACCAATAAGTGAGTCTTGAGGAGATGGCGCGAGTTGTTGCCATCCCATTCATCACAAAACTTTGAACCAAACTTCCCGGTTGACAATACAAGCGGTCAAAAGATGGTTGATGCATCCGGCCTAGGTGAGGTTGGAAAAGCACGACATACCGATCCGATTCTAGATCCGTGACCCAAATCCTCAGTCTTAGCATCACAACTCCGACAGTACGATATACCGATCCGATTTCAGATACACACTATGTGACCCCAGCAATATTAGCATCACAACTCCGGCAGACCCACTCAGGAAAGGCCCAATCACCCTAAAAGACTAGTCCAATAGGGGAAGGATGGCCCCTTTTAAGGTGGCTTCCTTCTCCCATGTTAAGCAAGGTGGGATTATTCAGAGACTCACATGATTGCCGCCTGACTACAACTAGGACACATGGCTTATTTTTGTTGCGTCTTTACCAAGGTAATAGTGGAGGATGTCCTCAGCATTCCCACCTCCTTAAACAAGGGCCCAGCTCTGATATCAAATGATATGAACAAGAGTTCCCAATCTTCCGATAGGTTATGATAATCTTGATTAAGGCGGAGGCGATATACAAATTGATTCGACTTCCGAATGACACGTTCTGAA
The DNA here is from genome assembly GCA_032690845.1 of Eleusine coracana subsp. coracana. Classification (NCBI taxonomy): domain Eukaryota; kingdom Viridiplantae; phylum Streptophyta; class Magnoliopsida; order Poales; family Poaceae; genus Eleusine; species Eleusine coracana. The sequence continues at coordinate 21,167,780 of CM064424.1, forward strand.
CCCCGCAATCACAACACAACGTCTCCTCTGGTTATCAACTGGTGTTACACAGTTGACCTCACCAAGAAGGCTTACCCTTGCTTACAAATCAAGAACACAAGTAAGAACAAAGAAGAATGCAACCAAATTTACAAGTATATGATAAATCTCACAAGTTGGAGTCTCACAAACCGATAAAATGATAAAACTGTTCTTAATAGAATAATCTAAGCAAAATCTGAACCCTAATGGTGCAATGGCGGCTATATATGAAGACCCTAGGATCGTGCAAGACCCTCTGAATGCGCTCCTAATTAGGCTCAACTGGACACAAAGCCCAAAGACCAAAGATAGGCGATGCAACACTGACACAGATTCTAGAACCTCTCTTGTGTCAATGATTCTCGATGACTCCAGATGAATTTTGACGTGAGACCAAAGGTATCGGAAAGTCCTTCTTCTTATCTTTCCGTGCATATGTGGAACGTCCAAATCCGAGTCCGTATGCGTCCTGAGCCTCTATTTTAGTGCAGACTGGTCCTGGACCCCCAAAATAGACTCGAAGTCAGTTTTGATTGGACCTCCACCTTGGCTTGCACGTCCTTGCTGGTCCTCTACGTCTCTAAATCCTTCTTCCATCATCTCCTGGTCCTCTTCGTGGTTCCTAATTATAATATAATCATTAGGTAGCAAACCATTTTTAAAAGTGATATATAATAAAGAACATAGAAACGAGCTAACCTCTAAATTTAGTCGTCGTGCACCGGTTCTAGTCATTGGACCTTGCAAGTCTAGAATTGGAGGAGTATTGCATGTATCCGTAGGATTGATCATCAGTGGTGAATATGCTCTGGAAGATGGGAGGAAAGGGCACAAGGACCATTGTTCCGCAGACCATGACTTTGTGGTCGCTCAGATGTCTAGCAACAGCCATGGACCATGACTTTGTGGTCGCTCAGATGTCTAGCAACGGCCATGGAGCACCAGCCATAAAAAACAATCTGCACTTGTTCGATGCTTGGGTTTTCTAAATCTGCTTGGGTCTCGTCATGGAAGTTTGCGTTTGGAAGAAGGCCTTGTAGGCCGAACTTGTAGAGTAGGTTCCCAAGCAGCTCTAGTGCCACACAAAGTGGTCTAGGAGTCTGAAAGGGCCATCATTTAGAGCTGTGCTCATAGGCAAAGGAATTCCATAAGAACTTGGACCGTCAAGGTGCCCACCATGTCTCGCGTCCAGGCACAATTTTAAAGTGCTTACATCACCGAATGGTTGTTCTTTGATCTGTTTTGAACTGCTACGAATAGGTTTGGGGCCATCTTTGTGGTGATTTTTTGTCCAAACATGGATCCACATAGAACATCATTGATCGCCGATCTCAATTTGAATAGGTCGCTTGAAATAATCCATCACATCTTCATCCTCCCTGATTGGCATGAGTGACCATGCATGTGTCAGATCCATGCGACTTAGACACAGCTAGCGTAAGCAGAGAGCCTAGCCAAACAGTTTGGGATCTAGGACTCCTAGGCTGCCCATATCGAGAGGACTCTGCACTGGCTCCATGCCGTGAGGCAATGACCCCCGTTCATGACCTCTATTCCCTGCCAGTCAAAGGCCTTCATGATCTTCTCCATCACTTTGAGTACCCAGGGCGGCAGCTTGATATTGATTGTTGCGTAGACCAGGATTGCTGAGAGTGTTGATTTGGTGAGTGCAAGTCAACCACTGCGATTGAGAAAATGACCCTTTTATGCAGGCAGATTGTCCGCTATCTGGTCCACAAGAGGTTGCAGCGCCGATTTGGGCAGTTTATTTACCAAGAGGGGCATTGTTGATGCTAGTTAGTCTGCCATTCTATACGTCAAAAGCGTCCTATTTTAGAGATTAAACATCACTATTATAGGCCATTAACCCCTAAAAATGATAGAATATTTGTACAATTGTTGTTTTGGAAATTTATTGCAAAAACAAGTGAAAGGACAATAATTTGAGACGATTCTAGTGGACTTGGACCTTGAAGAGGTGAATTGTAGCAAAAGAGGCCCATGTACCGATTGGTACAGAGGCAATATGGTCTCATCAAAGCTGGTCCCCTCCTCAGGACCTTCTAGAAGGATGTTATTTGAACAAATGTTGGAGATATTCTTCACGAAGAGATAAAAGAAAACTTCAAGATCTTAAATGTGCAATATAAGACTTTACTTCGGAGAACCTGATGGGAGGACCCACATGGAAGCTATAGAATACTTGGGAACCGACTTAGATCGGGACAAACAGGGAGTGTACCGATCGGCACATGGCCCTTTTCCCAAGAAACGAGCTCTATCTCGAGTTGTGCTCCTAGAAATACTTGTAAACCCTAAGACAGAGGAGACGCCGCCAAGGGACAATAGATCTTGTGAGTTGGAACCACTAAGGCTTTGCCTTCTTCGTCACATCTCTAATTGCTAGGTTTAGCTTGCCTAGCCTAGCCAAGTGGATGATTGCAAGGTCATAGGCTTGGAGTTTCAAGAAACACTGGTGCTTGAGGTGATCCATCAAGGTAGGCTTACTAGATAGTGATGAATCTTGTACTATGTATCATATTGAAGTAAACATATTTTATGTTGATGAATAGTTTTGGCTACACAACCACCTTGATTTGATGATTCTTGCATATGCTTAATCCTTACTTAGTACATAGGCTAAGTACTTTGATGCTATTGTAATCATGGTGACTAGGGTAGTACTCTGGATCTTGTAAGAATCAGATTTGCATGTATAACTACTATGCATGGTAGGAGGTACGTGTAGAGGCGAAGTCGTAGACCGATTAAGGGGGTTACTCGTGACAGGCGACCCTTGGAAAAGTCTCTTCATCACTCATTTAGGCTCTTTGTACCAAGTAATTCCGTTTATGATGCTACTAAATTATGCTACGTGGTTACGATCTCAACCAGTAGATTATCTGGTTAAAACTCACTAAACATGTTTCCTTTGTAAACTTGAAAAGCTTCCTCTCAAATATCCTTTGTGCTGATCAGAACAGTAATGCGTCGATCGACACATCCTCAGGCTACCGACTAAGAGCCTCATCTTCAGAAGCTCAATTAGATCTTTTATTAATTGCTTTGCTTAATTCCCACTAGTCTCTATGGATTCGATTAAATCTTGGAATACTCTAAGAGAAAATATGCTACAACTGTACACCGTCCTCTTACGGTATATAAGTGGGTGGTTAACTATGACCAACAGGCATCCCCAGGTATTTGATTTAGAAATCAATGATATCACAGGGAAGAAAGTTGTGATGGTGCTGGGTCTCCTTGTCAGAGCACAAAATTGGAGCTACGTGGCATTTGGAGATGTTAGTCTCTAGTCTCGAGGCTCCCTCAAAGACCAACAATAGGCTTCTTATCAAGGAGAGGTCCTTCGGGGATGGCGAGGTGAACAACACCAGATCATCAGCATAAAAGGAAGCCTGGTGGGGGCTAGAGTGCACCCCTAATTGCTCTAGGAGGTCACATTCATCCATCTTGCAGATCATTGCACAAAAAGACTCCATGCCCAGAATGAAATGGAGTGAAGAATCTAGGCCTTAATTGAAAGTTTTGGTAATTAATGAAGATTTATATATTCATGAATCATTCTATATCAAGATTGGCAATTCATAGTTGATCAACTCATAAATATCAAAAGAAGTTAAGAAGGCGGCTCAAGGCAAAGGTATAAAATAGGTTTTCTATTTTGCCGGTCTTAAGAAGCTTAGAGAGGAAAATGATTGGACTGTTAGAATAGGTGCCACACTGTTAAGAGGGGTCAATGCTTTACTGCTTGATAATTTGGTAGTTGCCACTTTGTAAGAAATCAAATTCTAAATCCTTGTCAAAGTTTCCCAAAATATTCTTTGCAAATCTTTATCAATACCATAAAATATTCCTTGAACATCTTTGTGTTGAAGAACCTCAAACAATTCCATAAAAAATTTTGTTGTTGGAACCCCACAAAAACTCCCTAAAAAATACCCTGTCAAAATAGGGTTGGCGGATTGACCGCCAACATCCAGAGGGGCCTGCGAGCCTTGCCTATCACGGTCTAACCGCTAGAAGGTCAAGGTCCGACCACCAGGCCAGCATGGTCCAACTGAGGAAAAGTGGCAGTCTGACCATCCTCGACAAGCGCAGTTCGACCGCATGGCATGTCTCACCGCCAGGAGGTTGCGATCTGACCGCCAAGCCAGGGCGGTCTAACCGAGGTGCTCGGGCGGTTTGACTATCCTCGACCGAAGACATGTTTTATCTAAGGTTGAGGCAGTCTGACCGCCTGTCACGATTGGTCTGACCGCCAGCTCTTCACGGTCTGAGCGCCAGTACATGCCGGTCTGACCAACAGTTGTTCAAACATTCGAATCATTGGTCAAAGTAGCTGTTAGGCTACTAGCGATCTAACCGCCAGGGAGCCGTGGTCTGACCGCCAGCTGTGCAGGATTTTGCACCGACTAGTTTTTGGTGCTATGCCTATAAATACTTCTCTCATTCGTGCAAGGAGTCTCTCTTGGTCCTTGGCATTGTACACCTTAGATATTTGAGCCCTCTTCACACTAACACAAGCTTCCATTGATTCATAGCAAGTGTGTGAGAATCCAGTGTGTGTTCTTGATCAATTCAAGCATTGTGGCACTAGTGGTTCATCAAGCAAGCGACGTTGAGGTTGTTGCCTCCTAGTCGGCTTGCTGGCGTGGAAACCGTGAGACCTTCAAGAAGGTTGTGAATGGGGCCCAGTGTTCTTGTAACCTCACCGAAGCGGTAAGGGGTAACTCTAGTGAAACCGATGTTTGGAGAGGTTCAAGGGATTGATTTGGTTTAAGATCAAGTAGCTCTTGTGTGAGCCCTTCTTGTTAGAGAAGCAAGTCAAAGGCTTGAATCCACCTCAACGTAGATTAGGGGTGATTGGCAAGTCACCGAGACCACAAGAAAAAATTGTGTCTCTCCTCCTTGTTTATTTACTTGTCTTTTTTATTATTAGAGATCATAATGATGCATGTTACCTAGGATTGAAAACCTCTAGCTCTCAATATAGGTGTCGGGTTTAATTCATGCTCTTGTTATTCTTGTATTATTTTCGTAACTCTTTGTGCAGGTTATTAATTGTCAAAACTGCCTGCTCGCCCCCCACTAGTCGGTATCCTAGATCCTACAAGTGATATCAGAGCTGATACTCCCAATTTAGTGAGGATTTAACCATCTAGGAGTAGGATAATGGCTAGCAACAATATCAATATCGATCACGCTCCGTACTTTGATGGGTTGGACTTTGACTATTGGAAAACTTGCATGAAAATTCATCTTCAAGCAATGGGCGATTATAGAATCAAAATGTTGTGGATGTCGGTTATGCCATACTTAATCCGAAAGAACTCACAAATGCAGATCGAGAAAATATGAAAGCCAATGCTCAAGGTGCTCATTCGACCATTATGTAAGGAAGAATATCATAGGATGTGCAAACTTACCACAACATATGAAGTTTGGTAAACCCTTATTGAAGCTCATGAAGGCACAAGTATAGTGAAGAGTGTTAAGCTATTCATTTGTAAACAAAAAATTGAGAAATTTAGTTTACTACCAAATGAAGACTTGAAAACAAGTTTTTCTCGGTTAACACATATTATGAATGAACTCAAGGACCTTGAATTCAAGGTTGAAAATGTGGATATCTCTCACAAGTTTCTTGGAGCCTTGCCACCCAAGTATGAAACAATTATCACCATGTTAGTGACGTCAGATTTGACTAATCACTTCTTCACAAGTCTTGGGGGAAATTCTTACTCATGACATACTCAAGCAATCTATCACAGCATGAAGGGGAAATTCTTACTTCATGGTGGTCAATGTGAAAGTTCCAAAAAGAATATCGCATTCAAGGCTAAAGCTTCAAAGGTAGATAGTGGTGATGATGGTGATAGTATCATACCGATGAGGAAGTTGCTTTGAAGGTTAGAAGATTCAAGAAATTTATAAAGAAGAAAGGAGACCGAAGATCATTAAGCAAGAATCTATTTGGAAACAAGAAATATTTTGAATATGAAGACATGAGACATATCTCTACAAATTGCAAGAAAAAGAAAAATGATGAAAGATCAAGCAAAGGGAAGAAAAAGAATTACAAGAAAATATGCAACAAGAAAGATGGCAAAGCATATGAAGGAAGCTCCTCTAAAGCAGGACTTGCAAGTATTGCTATCAAGGAAGCTCTCTCCCTGTTTGACTCACATATGTGCTTTATGGCTAAAGGAGAACCAAAGGTATGTGAAGACGATGATGTGGTTCTAAAAGAAACAAGATATTTCCAAACTTTAACTAGCAAAACTGAAAATATTATAACCACTACCAGAAGCAATGCTCATGTATCTCCTTCCACCACTAACCCTACTCTGATTTTCAGCGAGGATGTTTTTTTTTTAGATAGAAGAAGGATTATATTAAATAATGACTGAGTACATTTTTATGTTACAAGCACTCTGAAATACAGAGATATTACAACTAAGTGCATGCAGTATGTAGCTCCAAAACTCAATCTTAAACCTGTATGAAGATTTATATAAATGACCACACAGGCAAACACTCAGCAAACAGACTGAGAACGGGTGCCCAAGGAACGGCGGCCAACATTCCTGAAGGTAGAATTGAGCATAATCCACTTCTTTTTTGTGTCTTCCTCCTTCTTCCTTCTGCCACTGAAGAAGAAGAAAAAATATTGAACCGGATCTCACAAGTCCATCATCGCGGTTGGAACTAACCACGACAAAACGGAGAAGGCACCAGAGAATTTTATTCCACGCCAACAACACCATCTCCGTCTTGATGTTGCTGTCCGGAAACCAAAATCTCCATGTCGCCAAGACACGAAAGTTGTTGACGACGTTGCCGCCGCCATCATCTTCATTTTCAGCGTGGATTTCAGCAAGGATGTTAGTAAGTTCATTTTTTATCATTTTTAGTAAACACACTATATATGACTTAAATCCCCATGACTGAGTTTTTACTCTGAATTTCAGTAAATATTTTTTTCATAATACTTTAGTACTTTAACGGTGTATCAATGCAAGAAATTTTGATGCTAGTGTGATTATGTCTTTGTCATACAGTTACAAGAGGGACTGAATGTGACTATTGATGACGTTGCTTCCTCAAGTAAGAAATAGAATCTCTGGAGTTTTATTATTCTAGCATGCCAAACAGCAATGCCTTTTAATCACAACAATGGTTTCAGTTCACAGCGACGTTAAACACACCGAGAAATTAAATACACACACAAACACAGGTAACAGCGTAATGACTCAACACATCACAATTAATAAATCTTCATTCACTGGGACGACGGAGGATTTTGTTGCTCGGTCAGTAGGGCCTTCCCCTGCCGTAGTTGCCCGGCGGGAAGTAGTCGCAGACGAGCAGGGTGTCCCCGGAGTCGCAGACGATCCTGGCGCACCCGAGCTGGGTGGTGTTGCGCCACACCACCTGCGTGTACCGCGCGCACCCGTCCGGCGCGGCGCACGAGTTGGTCTCGTAGTCGTACCACCTCCCTTCCTCCACCCACGGCGATGCCAGCGACGTGCCGTTCCAGTGGCGGCCCTTCCCGACGAACATGTTTTCGCCGAAGTAGAACAGCGGCGACCTGCGAGACGCGCAGTCGCCGCGGCGCGACTGCGCGTAGTTCTTGGCGTACGCCGCGATCTGCGCGCTCCACGTCAGCGGCGGCACGCCCACCGCCTGCCGCGCCTCGTTGTGCACCGACAGGAGCTCGTCGATGGTGGCCGCGGCCCGGGCGCGGCGAGCGGCGTCGAGGTCCGTGCCGTTGTCGCTGCCATCGTCGGCGTTCAGGCTGCTGGACTCGCACAGTGAGGCCAGTGCCAGCAGTAACAAGATGGCGAGGTAGGAGTTCAAGCGTGAAGACATCCTAGTTGTGGTGGTAGCCCTCTTTTCTTTCTTGCACGTATATATCTTCTAAAGGTTTGGACGCTGTTCACAGTTCGAGTGGTAATCTGTTTTTGATGATGGAATGGGATGGGAGTTCGACGTGTTTATATAGAGGGATTCGGCGTCGATGTCGTGAGAATCTTCAGTTCCGTCCCCTGAATTTGAGGTGAGAGTAGGTGTCGGATATCTTTGAACGCTCGCATGGCGGCTAGCATGCAATCGTATGATTGTGTGCTGTAGCTGGTTCACGCTATCTATGCAAATCTTTGTCATCCAAGGCACAAGCGAATCTCTCGGATTGTTTTATACGATAATCAAACATGCATATTCGGACGTGGCTGGAAACAGGACGGTGTGCTGGAATGCATATGTCCTTCTATTTTTGGCCTGGCTGGTTTCTGTTTCCAAGGAGCTGATGATGAGGTGTTTCTGAAGCCGGTGGCGCGACCTGCCAGCCGAACTGAGACCGAAGATTATGGACCAAGCAACAGAAGCTGCAAAAGCAAGCCCCTGCCGCCGACACGGCTAACGCCTTACGTAAACGAGCTATCGGCTTGTGATTTTGTTTCACCGATTTATTTATCGTTTCCATACCACGCTGCATTTGACCGTGAACGACAAATGCATGCAATGCAACTTTTCAGGAAATTTTTTGTTTGTGACTGCAAAATTTTTACACCCTCATTTTGCTACAAAAAGGACATGCTTGTGTTTTCACGATTAAACTCCAGAATGTGCAAAACTGCAATGTCCGCTAAGAAAACACTACACCACGATTCAACTTTATTTACAATATAAGTCGGGCAAGTGGCATGGAATGACTCACAACTTTACCCATCTATGGAATTGGTCATTGTAAGTGACCTCGGTAAAACTTTTATTGACCCATGACTTTTTACTGATCGACAACTAGTTGCTTATTCAAAAGATATATTGACCGATGGTGTGATGGCACTCCCTTCGTTCCTCGTATCTAAGGATTCCTTCTTTTTTTTTTTTGAAATGGTATCTAAGGATTCCTAGTTAGAACTCCGAGAAGAAAATAGTGTTAGGAGGAAAAGATGATTTTACCCCTTATAAATGTCATAGCTGGAACAAGATCCTCCGTTCCTTCCTCTTCATCGATGTAGATTCACCGAGCTACCAGCCCGCCACGACACCTCATTGGTGCAGGCTCCCCGAGTTATCAGCCCGCCATCGGCAAGCCGCTCCCCACCATGACATCCTCGTGAAGCTGCTCCCTTTCCATGGTGCAGTAGCCAGGTGTCGTGGCTCCCCTTCCATGAATCGAGACTGAAGCTCCCCATAGTGGATTGAGAGGGGAGGAGGTGCCAAATTCGGAGAGGGATCATAGGTATGGTTACCGAACGGCATGCTCCCAACGGATTTGGGGTAGAATTCGAAGGGTGCAGTCCAATGGCATCCTTTCTAAGGAGTTGGAGGACGAAGCGGTAAGATTAGAGGGGGGGGGGGGGCGAAACCGGGAAGGATATGGTGAAATAGAGAAGGCATGTGAAAAGTGAAAGAGATAGTGAGTAAAACTGGTGGGGCCCAGGAATCAATCGTAGGAGTGCTTACATTCTTCAGGGAAAAAGTTCAAATGCTTGGAATTTTTATATTTACGATACAGGGGAAGTATTAATGATTTGGTTATTTTTACACGAGTACATTATATGTCTCATAAAAACTTAATAAAATGACAATGCAACCATAAAGCTTTGTCTCGGATATAAGTAATTTGGGAATTTTGCTCAAATTTGGTTAATATGATTTAGCCGAAATTCAGATAATAAAAAGGGATAAAATATTATTCGCACTTTTGTTGCTCAACACAATATGAATACAATTATTAGAACTGAGTCGTTGAACATGGATGGTTGTTATCATATTGTCGCGTGTTCGCGCTTGCTGGTCACCGGCTGAATGAGCTAGCGCAAGTCCCGTTGCTGGTTGCAGTCATCGTTGGACAAGAAAAAATATGGGTTCTAATAACAAATCACAACAAATATAAACCTAATTTCCTCGCTGTCTGTAGAAGTACATTTCTAAGTTGGGCGCTATACACATGATTATGTATTCCACGTCACTCAAGTACACGTAGTATACTAGAAAGGATACATCACTCAAGTACGATATCTGTATCATTCCGATCGAGCTAGATAAGGGACATGATAGTATTCTTTTCAGCACGATGGTCAATTTGAAGCAGATGAAAAAATAGGCTACAGTGCTATGGCTCGACTGTTGCAGAATACCGTTGCTGCGAGGTAGCCTTGGTCTCAAATTGCAATAACGAATCTGCCTTGGTCTAAAAATGAAATCGTCCATACCAAAAGGCTGCCATGGACAATCGTCACAGTTTCTTATGCAACTATGCTGAGATACTTATAGAAACTGTATTTTGCACGTGCCACACGCACGTGCTATTCTAGCACCATGAATATTTAGTCCCTATGTAGCCAACTATGATCGTTGTAACTTGTAATTAACCAGGTGCTTATTAGAGAATTAGGAGACTCGGATGCAAGTAAACGGGTCATTCTTGTCTATGATAAAAACCTAGCTAAGACAAATAGGCAGAATAGGCATAAGCAAGATATCCTTGATCAACAGATACAAAGCAGGCAACATTGATGCTCGGAACAGCAACGTCATTACAGAAGAGTTACATTTCTTCAATTCGTTATAACATAAATAACATGGCTGACCAGACTCAGTTCATTACAGAAGAGTTACATCTCTTTAACAGCCTAAGCGTGTTGCTTGCAGGATTAAATTGTAGAAACGATCACAAATTACAAAGGCTCGAGGATCCTATGAACTGTACATCCCTAGACAACCTTTTTGCTTTGTGTTGTGTACATCTTATGATCTACAAAGCAACCATCCAAGTAAATATGATAATATAACTAAGAGCATCTCCAAGAGCTTTCTAAAAAACCTCCCTAAAACTACTTATTGGGAGCAACCCAAAAACTATTGGGGCCAAAAAATCTTCCCTCCTCCAACAATTTCCCTAAAAATGATTTAATCTGAATTTAAATTGAACCACGTCAGACAGCCTGTCCAAAAACGTAACCGTCCTCGGCTCAACTCGAATGCCCACTGGCCGCCGCCGCCTCCGACGCAGAGCACCGTAGCTTCCCTCACGCACGACTCTAGAGCAGGGTAGAGCAGGTGAAGACGGGCACCAGCGGTCCGGAGCAGGCGCGCGCAAGTGAGCGTTAACATGGGCACTGGCAATCTCCTCAACTTCGCTGGAAGGCCTCCGTTGCTAGGAGACAAAGAATCAATTGCCATCGGTACACGCGTCCTATGCATAATGATCATCAATCATTGTTTACACGAGCATGGTCACGAACAGGGCAGTCGGAATGGCGCCAATACTTACCGTAAGGAGGGAACAGTTGATTGGGGACCCCTGTTTCTTCCTTTGATTTATCTGCAAATGAGGATGATTTAGGGAAGGGATAAAAACAGAGAGGTGTTTAGGGAAGTTGTTGGAGAATGATTTTTACAATAAATCCTAATAATTTGATTTAGGGATACTTATTGAGGAGCTCTTAGAGATGCTCTAATAACAATAGCCAATACAACATCTAGAGTACCTAAAGCTCAAGCTCGCTATTGGGCGATATAAGCAGCAGGTTCTACAACCATATGAGAATTAGATAGAATAAATAAGTAATTTGTTATAAAAGGATGACATTGAGGTGAACCACATTTTATAAAATCAGGCCATTTGCACTACTAATCCACTTTACTTCAAAAACAAGAGTCGCAATAGTAATTATAAAACAAAAACTGAATCATAGTCTATTCGAGTTATGGTATGCCAGCTGTGTGCTTATTTCTTTCTTTCTTTCTTTTTATTTTTTTGGAATAAGACCAGCAACCACCACTCGATTTCAGCGACCAAGGAAGTAGCACCACGGTCATTTCTCCCTGCTAAATGTTTTCAATGGGAGGAGGCTCCATAGTACCAAGTTGATGTTATTTCATTGGAACTTTGGAAGATATCTAAAAATACTTTAAATAACAAATGCATGGTTGAAAAGAATAAATAGATACCAGATTGAAGCTCAAATACCGAATCCAAAATTATACTGGTAAGAGAAAAGTGAATTTTGAGATAGTTTCTATTGCTCGAGATTGAGGAAAATAAATGAGGGTCTAATTCTCATGAAGACTGCAGAGGAATTCTGAAACTCAATGTTCAAAACATTTGAACTTTTATAACATGCAGATGATGCAGCACATGTATTGATCATTCACAAGAAAAAACAACAAAATCCTTTTTTCTATGGGAATACAACAACAGAGGATATAGATCCTGGTCAGAGCCAAGTATTCTAAACATTCTTTTGTGATATATTCTCAGATTTTTGGATGGAAGTTTTTCCAGTTTATATATTGTATCATCTACTGGAAGGTGTGATCATATTACATCTTAACCCCTTATGGGCAGACAGAACTGAATTTTCTTGACATGTATTTAAAGAAAGCATAGCAGCAACTTGGGCACAAGCAAGGAGCACTTCATAAACAATGAACATGCTTAAGCAAGATATATAGTGCAAAGCATCGAAAGCATCTATTTTCAATTTGTGGATACCAGGTCAGATCTCTCTCCCCATCTTTGGGCATCTACTCATCATGGCTTTTATGTCAAAAAGATCTAGCAATGTTCTCCCTAAAGTACAAATGCAAGATTATGAAACAAAATATATTGTTGATATTATTGTACAGAAAGTCTTAATGGATATGAAGCAAAATATAAAAAAACACAGCAATCTTGTTATGGCCCCAATATAATATGTGCCAAGTTAAAATATACTATTGACATTATTGTAGAACCATTATAATGAATACTCAAAAAGAACCTTCAAGCATTTATGTATAGAGAAAAAATTGTTAAACTTCAAATACTTACCATGGAGTCATCAACAGCTTGCTGGTATATTCTTGATAAACAATAGGGGAAATGAAGTAAAGCAAAAGTGTGCCAGTCTGAGATTTTACAGTGCACTTCAACTTAAGAAAAGGATTCGTACAGACCAGAAGCGAATGATATTCTTATTGTTGTATCATGATAGTAATATTTCCTTATTGTTGGAAAATGATTTTCACCTGGCACTCATTCAATTCAGGAAGATACAAATGTAATTTGCAGCTGAATTGAGTTTTCAAGATAGACTTGGTAGTCTGCCCACATCGCACCAACAATTTCCTGTCTGAAATTGACCTTATGAGCATGTCCACTTGCCAATTAGCCGAACCATTGTGCAGATCCAATGTGAATGAAGGCAATAACCCGATATCGACTCACTGCCATCTCATTAAATAAGATCACTATGTGCACGTGATCATCCTAGCATGTAGTTCCTGAATCGACACCAAATAACCTGCAAACAATACCACATTTCATTATTGAAATAATAAGGTATGCCATGTTCCAACAGTAGATCAAGTTAGCTAGGTTCTTGCATACCATGACAAATTTTCAGAATGACACCAGAATATTTTCTGAAACAGAAGTACAAAAAACAATTATATTGCAGAAAAATAACCATACAGACACAACCATGATTTTGGTTTAAGCTCCAACATACAATACATTCGTCTAACAGAAATGTGAAACAAGACAATACAAGTCGATTTGCAAGAGCAAAACTTATTGAATGGCAGAATTATTAAGTGGAGGCACCTGTAATGCATCTGCTTCAGCTAGCATGGAGTTGGCTCACCAATAAGCTAGTAAGTCCTTGTTCCTGATGCAGTGTATCCCCATACTCCTTGTATACAGTTACAATCAGGAACTATACAAAGTTAGCATCATAGATGAGTATTGATGCTGCAACAGGTATCTATGCATACCTCCTGTTAAGACATACTTCCAACCAGCATAGACCTAAGATCATAAAAGAGGAGCTTCCCACATCTGCCCAAACGCATGATACGAATAAACCTAAGATGCAGCCAAAGCAAAATTAAAAGTAACATATGTCTGAATTTAGAGAAGGTTGTAATCGAGATCTGAGGCCGTATCTGTTGAGCTATAAAGCCGCCCGAGCCCCTTCTCAATCGCTTAAGCTTTTGGGTTGGACTGGTTAGGTGCGCTGCTTCATGGTATCAGCGCCAGGAGGTCTCGAGTTCGAGCCCCGGTTCCCGCATTCTGCTGTGTCACCCATTTCTCATGCTGTGCCACAGCAGGGCAGCACTGCGCCCGCGTGAGCTGCGCGTGCAGGGCGGGGCGGGGGGGGGGGGGGGGGGGGGGGGGGGGGGGTTGTTGAGCTATAAAGCTGCCCGAGCCCCTTCTCAATCGCTTAAGATTTTGGGTCCCCCCCCACACGCATAGCTCATGCGGGCGCAGTGCTGCCTTGCTGTGGCGCAGCGTGGGAAATGGGTGGCGCAGCGGAATGCGAGAACCGGGGCTCAAACTCGATACCTCTTGGCTCTGATACCATGAAGCAGCACACCTAACCAGTCCAACCCAAAAGCTTAAACAATTGAGAAGGGGCTCGGGTGGCTTTATAGCTCAACACCCCCTCCCCCCCCCCCCCCCCCACACACGCGCAGCTCACGCAGGCGCAGTGTTGCCTTGCTGTGGCGCAGCGTGGGAAATGGGTGGTGCAACGGAATGCGGGAACCGGGGCTCGAACTCTAGACCTTTTGGCTCTGATACCATGAAGCAGCGCACCTAACTAGTCCAACCCAAAAGCTTAAGCGATTGAGAAGGGGCTCGGGCGGTTTTATAGCTCAATAGTATCCAAGAGAACTCCCGGGAATTCATATTTTAGATTAGTGAATAAATGTGCTAGTCTCCCCAAACTCTGTCTACATCATCAGCAGTATAGAGAGAAATTGCACGATATTCATAAGAAAATAGCACAACGTCATGCATGCAACTGAATTTTGCTAATGAATAAGACAACACTAATTTTGTGGGAAAGGTTAGAGTATTCAAAACTACATGAACAATACTATCAAATGGTTATGCTGAAATTTCCTCTACATTCTTGAAGCGGTGTGGGTAGAAAAGAATGCTACATCCGTACACCACACTTTGTCCTAATGAAAGAACCGAAACTTGTGAGTGTTGGACTGTTGACACCGGAAGTAAATTTTTCAGTTTACATCATTTCATTTATTCCTAAACATTTGAAATACGCAAGGTTTTTGTACTTTTGAAGTGCAATAGGTACCTTTCCAGCAAACAACTTCACTTTTCTTGCAAAGCAACTTTATCTGCAGTCTTCCCAGAAAATTTTGAGGCATAACCGTCAGCAAGGCCAGGAACACTGTCACAGAATTATGCAAGCAAAAACTTGAGCAGAAAATTTTCTCAAACATAGAGGTTGTGTTATAGCAATTCACCTTAGTGTTACACTCGTGACGCCTTCATCCCCCAATGCTGAAGAAAGGCCACGTTGGGTTTGACTACCTTGTCAAGGCAGATGTCGTAGGATGCTGGAATTCATCCTGGCAGCCCCACCAAATGAAACCAAATCGCTCATCAAATCTGCCAAAAACGAGATCTCTGCTCTAGGAAAACACAAATTGATGATTCGTGGAAATGTGATTTGGGATTGGGAAGAGGGCACATGGGAAGGAGACATACCACAGATTTTCAAAAACATTGGGTTCGTAAGATGATAACACCGCCAAATTCAAGCAAATGTCATGAAATCCGACCCTAAAACACCTGCTTTGTCTAATAAAAAAACATGAATCAAGGAATGCGCAAGAAATAGATCAATAAACAAAGAAAAATACGATATCTCCTACTCTTGTTTTAACATGGTGAGAAAGAGTTAATCACGAAGTTTGATGATGTTGCAGCGGCTGTGGCAGACGCCTAGGTCTGATACGAAGACGATGATGAGCAAGCATGGAGTAAGGGCGTCGGTCGACCGCTGGGACACGGACGTGCCTGTCCCTTGCAGGTTGGAACAAGAATTGATCTCCAAGCACAGCGCCATGCTCACCGTGGTCGCAGATCGGGAGGAGGAACCTTGAACGGTAGTGCTCACATCCGGCAAGGGGCATTGGTCAGAAACCATGTGCAAGATGAGCTCGAGACGCGCATAGCATCCGCAGATCCAGGACCAGGAGTAGTCGTTGCGTGTGGTCACGCCGCCGATGCGGCAGGAGGCGGCCGAGGGCAGGAGGCGGCGGGTGCTGTCCTCCACCTCGTTCTTCAATCTCATGGGCAGCACAGCAGAGTAAAGGAGGGAGGAAAATCCGGAGGGTGAGGCAAATGAGGAAAGATCGGGGGCGCAGGCGTGAATGCTGGGTATGCGCCGGCGGGTACGCGCGCGGGCAGGGGAGATCCCCGGTGACAAACGTTTTCCAACGTGGGGCGAAAAAGAACCGTAAAACGTAAGATGTTACGCTTCGATTTTTGGGAGGCCCATTAATCATAGGACTCAAACATTTTAGCGTCAGATGAAACAACTAATCGGGCCCACAATTAAGTTCTAATCCTTGACTATTAGAGTAGGTTAGGTATAAACTCAGGTAAGTGATTTTAGAAAGGATATTTAGCCCTTATAGTATAGATTAAACATGATGGCAACCACATGAGTATCAAAGGAAAAGAAAAGGCCATCTGATCGGACAATGAACAGAGGAGGTGATCGCGGGAGGTAAAAGCAGATACTGAAGCAGAGTGCAACCGCATGGGTGGGTAAAGATTAATGTCAATAGTGCCTTGCTCTTTAGAATCTGGCTGACCTGACGTGGGAGTGGTGATTAAGGATGTAGTGGTGGCCAAACAGGCTGTCCAGCACCGCCGGGCTAGGCACCTTAGTTTTTGGGCCGGTACGATACGAAATTTAATTCGGATCGTGCCGTGCCTCCTGTTGTGATGTGACCTCGGTCCATGGCACGACCCAAAATCTATTAGCCATGTTGGGCCGGCCTATTAAGTACGGCAGCAACATGTGGTCTGTTAAGCAAATGTGAAAAAATAGGTGAAAAAGAGCGTTGTGTGAGAGTCGAATCTTGAACCTCATGTCTGTAAAGAGGTTGTCTTATGACTCTGTCAATATTATTCTTTTATTTTAATATTAAATATATATTCTATTTAACTTAGCACTAATTGTACCGTGTCTAATGGGTCTTTTTTGTGCTTGACCGGACCCAGCTAAACGGGTTGTGCCTATGCCACCTGTTTGGCCGACCGTTCGGCCCAAGCACAGCCTAGGGCTTTAAGCCAGGTTGGCCCAGCACGAAACTAAACGGGTTGTGTCGTGGTTGGTTCCAGCCAAAAATATCGTGCTTCGGGCTGGCTCACTTGACACGACCCGTTTGGACACTACTACTAGGATGACACAAGATAGCGGTACTTTGGGCTTATTTGATTCAGACCCTATAAAAGCTACTGGTCTGGCAGCAATCTCTTAGATTTTGGGTGGGTGGGACTAGATGTTGCTGCCTACCCCAGTCAAATTTCTCAAGCTTCCCAACCAATCACGCTCTTTGTGCACGGCGAGTCCTGTTCATTGTTGCACTTGTAGAAGAGGCTAGCAACGTTTGGAAGGGGTAAGGTTGGCGACAAAATGGGTGCAGGACAATGGAATTCTGGAGATTGACCGCTATGGTTTCAACTGCTTTGTAGAGTAATGCTCCAAATAAATCCTCGTTAGTTTATCTGTTGGAAAATACTTTATATGTCCCAAATTACTTATCATTCTGTTTTTTCTCCAGATTTATTAAGCATTCTCTAAACATGAATAAACAATGTACTCGGTGTTGAAGTATAAAGTAAATTGTCCACCTTTTTCTGCTAATTTAAGCTTTGAGTAAACTGGTTGATGTATAGTAGCTTAACATGGTATCAGAACTAGAGGTCTTGAGTTTGAATCTTGGTAGGCATGTTTTATTAAAATAAATTGTAACCGACTTCTATTTTATATTTGCGTAGTTGCACGTGAGAGAGAGTATTGAAGTATAAAGTGAATTATCCACTTTTACCCATCAATTTAAATTTTTGGGTAAACTGATTGGTGGATAGTAGCTTAACACTCAGATTTATTGAATATTCTATAAATCTAGACACCTCAAAAGTCTTTTAGAATGAAAAATAAACTGATATGGAGGGAGTATTAGAGCTTGGACTTCCAGGTCCATGCGGTGAGGAGAGAGCATAGTCGAATAACTCCTGAATTTTTGCTCACAAATGTAATACATATTTAGTATTTCCCTCCGCCTCATATTACTTGTCACACTAATATTTTTTTCTAAATTACTTATCATTTTCATACCCAACCTACTTTATCTCTTCTAAGTATATCTCTATCTCATGTCTCTAATTCTCATTATCTGTGCACTAATCTTTTTTTTAATTCATGTGTCCACACGTAAATGGAGATGAGTACCTCTATATATCGAAAAAGTGTGCATTTTTATACAAAATAGCCATACCACGTCATTTGTGTAATGTGAGCCATTGGATCTCTCCGCTGAGTAAACTCTATCGTCAGATCGTGTCGAAGTAGTTTACATCTAGATCCTTCATGAAGTATCAAATAAGATCGTTTTGCTTTCAGGTCCTTCCACTCTCTTCATGCATCATTTACCTCGGGACCATTCCATAAGTTTTAAACCACATACTTACAAATTACAATTAGGTCCTTCCTCAATCCTCAGCCCCAAACAAAGAAAATGAAAAAAAAAAACAATGTGACGTCGATCTCTCTCCCTGCCGCCGCCTCCAACAATGGCGCCGGTCCCTCAATCTGCCATCCAACCACATCCAACAGCACCACCACCATAGCTGGATGGACGACACCCTCGACACATCCTACCTAGCGCATGTCTCGAGGCTTCTCGGCGGCGCCCTGAAGCTTGGTAGCGTCCGTGTCTTCATCGGCTTCGGTGGACAAAGCATGCCAAGCGAGGTGGCGGTGACGTTCTGGGTCAATCATGGCGTCCCTGACCGCGCATCCATCCTAGGAAGACATCATTGGGGCTCCCATTGACACCATCAAGGTTGTTATGGCGGTGCCCACCAAGTGTTCGAGGCAATGCCACAACTGCCATATTCAAGGTATATTTTACTGTCCATATTCGTCTGATTAATTGTGAATTTCGTAGCTTACATATGAGCTCTGACATTGGTACTTGCGGGAAGTGATGGCAATATCTGCTCAAAGCTTAAGATCGCTCTAAAATATTCACATTATTTAGTTTATCTCCACTCAACTCAGTAAACAATGATATTTTGCAACAATCATGATGAGCTGAAATCAAAATTTGTGAACACATAACACTTCCCTAATCAAGAGTAAGACAAGATTAGTTGGATTTACACGTATATCATGCATGTTGTATATTATTTTGAAATATATTTGCCTTCTCATCTTATCCAAACAGGATTAGTACTTCATGATAATATTGCCGAAGGTTTAGCTCCTATCACCAAGTCCTCTAAGTCAAATATATTATTATTAAAAATTGTGTTTTTCTCAAACATTCCTATGTAAATGCTATCGCAATACATAAATCTGCAAACACAAAGAGGGGAAGAAGCATGTCTTTACTTTTTCTTGGTTTGCAATATCCTCTATCATACCACCACTGCACAATAGCAATAGGTTGTTATATTGTCAACGATAAACTCAAGAAAACATTAAAAATCAAGGGAAGCCAATTTTTATTTCTTTCCCAATATGTTGTTATGTATTCAAATAATGAGTTGACCTGGTTGGATGACAAAGATACCATGTAAACATAAGAGGATAAATGATATTCAAGTCTGTTAACTAGAACCCCATGAGAAAGATGGTGTTGTAGGCTCTATATTGCATTGATTTTATCTAATTCAGGTTTCCAACTGGTAAATATGTCAGATAAAATTAAGTTTTTCATATTGTTACTCAAGTGATATACTCAGAAGTTGTAATCTATCCGATTTAAGTTAAACTGAGTGTTTCTAAAAAAAAATATGCAAACTAGTGCATATCGGGTTGCACTTTTCAGATTTTCACTTGCTGACATCTTTAAGCTAGATAAAGTGATTTTTCTTTCTTTGTTCAACAACAACAAAATAAGAATCAGGCTTATGTATAACTGAATTCGACTGCACCATTTTGATTTTGCGCACAATAAATATAAGGTCAATATACATGTTTCGCTGACTTAAAATTCTGAACATCCATTCTATATATAGGTGTGATGGATAGTGACATGTTTACTGCATGTTTAATGATCTATGGTCTTTTGACAATGAATGGCTAAGATAGTGACGTAGTATTTCTTTTTTACATAAATAGCTCTGACACAACATCAAATAAGATTTAACACAACATCTAAGAAGCTATTTGCACAACACCTTGTGGATACTGAATTTTGAACTAGACACTGAATTTTGAACTATCGGCCTACCTCCCAATTTTTACTTTACATTGAATTTATGAAAACTTTCATGTTTGAGGAACAGCTAAGAAATGAAAAAAGAAAGCGGCCGAGCACAAGCATTCTATGCCAAGTTAGTTTAATTAACATGGTGAATCCAAATTTTCCAGACATCTTGTGTATGAATACAATGACAAATGTACCAAGCACCAAGCTACCATACGCAGCTCTAAAGTCATGGGACACTTTCAGAGAGTTCAAAGCCTGTCGTCTTTATTATGTATTGTGTCAACAACATCCAGGCCTCACTTTGCCTTAATCATGCCACAATTATCCAATTGCTGATGTATTTGGTGTAGTACATATGTTCAGAGTTATCTAACCTTTGTTAATTTATATATTTCCTACAAATTGAGAATACCATAGTTGAACGGGTATAATTTTCATTTGATATGGTCTAATCAAAACAAACGAAGCTATCAAACATGTACAACAAGAAAAGCGCGCAACATCGCACTATGTTTCTAGTAGTATTCTGGATCTATATTTTTACGCCTTAGTACCCTTTGTTTTCATCCTATGTTTCATGCAGGTAGTAACACGTTGCAAGATTTTCGCTCATATCTTTACTCATGTGTATGTTGGTACAAAACCATCCTTGTTGAAATACACAAATCGTCGAACGTGGCAATGGTGAGTGGTGACACCAACAATTATTCGGCCTAGGTTGTGTGGATCTATGGCTCAGGTATATGTTCTCTGGTCTGCATAGATAGAGTATACAAGCTTAATACATGGTTGCTCATTTGTTATTTTTTATTAGCTTTTAGGATAATTTTTCCATTTCTAGTTTTATTCTTTTTCCGTTATGTTGTTCATACTTTTGATTTAATAAATTTCATGGTACAGGTTTTAATTTAGAGAGTGGCTTTGAATCAGAAATGGTTGTGCAATAAAAATTCTTCCAAGTTAACATGCTTTCTTCAGCAGTTATATGGTATATTTCGAAAGTAAGAAACTTACTCTATTTTCTTAGTGTTGTCTAGAAAAGTACAACTCATATATGTAGACAAATACTAAAGACGCTCAGAAGCTTGAAGCTTGTGTGCCTGGTGAAGCACGTTCAAGATTTTAGCTGTTTGATCAACAAGCTCCAAGAGAAGTGAAGTGTCTGAAAGTTGCCTAGAGGGGGGGAGGGGTGGATAGGCAATATAAAAATAATCCTGAAAGATCACTTAAAGAATTATCAAATAGACAAAGTCGACGGAACTTTCGTCAGATGTGACGGAACTTCCGTCGCCACAGAACTTCTTATCAAACTCCCTCTAAACAGTGAAAATAACGTGGATAACTAAAGAGAAGAGAATACTAACTTGATAGGAGTGAAGCTATAACAAAGTCAACCTAGAGTTCTTGAATGAAGAGCTAACACCAGCAATAACAAGTAAAACAAGCACAATGATATGAAAGAAAAGAGCAAGCACAAGAAATAAGCGGGAAAGTAAAGAGAGACACAAGGATTAAATTCGAGGTTCGGCAACCACACTAAGTAGTTCCTACGTCCTTGTTGAGGAGCCACACAAAGTGGTCGGGTCTCTCTCAACCCTTTTCCCCGCCAAGCAATCACAAAGATCGTGCTCGGATTTCTTTCTTCTCTTGATTCTTTTCCTCCGGAGGCGAATCACACCTTCACAAACGTCCCCGACTCACCACACAAGTTGGGAGCTCAAGGGCGGCGTCTAGCCGTCTAGGAGACCAAGTCTCCAAGAGTAACAAGCAAATTAAATCTTGATGGGGAGGGAAAGATGTGCTCAAGCTTTTGAGTGGATGGATTCAATTTTTTTGTGGTTGGATCTCTCTCACTTGGATTGGAATCTCAAGAACAAGTCTAGGTGTGAGATGGGAGAGCTCTAGATTAAGGGTGTATGAAATGGTAAAGAATCCAACCCTTCCCACGGGGGAAGGGGTACTCTATTTATAGAGAGAGCTCAAAAACTAGCCGTTATAGTATTTTCTGGGTCTGACGGAACTTTTGTGGTTACCCACGGAATTTTCATCAATTCAAATTTAGCCGTTGTAAAGCACTGGAAGTGAGCAAAAGATGCTGTGACGAAACTTCCGTGGAAAGGTGACGAAACTTCCGTCACTCTCGGTTTGACAAGGAAAAAGGTTCACAGAACTTTCATGAGAGCCACGTAGGTTCTTGGTGACGGAATTTCCGTCATGAGGTGACGAAACTTCCGTCACTCGGGTGCGTAGAAGGTAGAAACCCGACGCTGACGGAACTTTCGTCACTAGGTGACGGAACTCTCGGGTCTGAGACAAGTGCCCAAAACTGATATGACAGAAGTTCTGTGAATGGATCACGGAAGTTCCGTCAGCCTTTGTTTGCAACAGAAACCTCCCTCTCTAAATAGAACTTTTGGACAAGTTACATATGGAGTATAAAGCTTGTCTCAACTTGTGAATAGTAACAAATCAACAGCCAAAACTATATTCACACGCATCGACAATATGATCTAGCGATTAAAGAATTTTGTTTAAAAATAAAGACAATATGAAATTTTTGAAAAGATTTTACTTTCAAGACATTTTGCATGATCAATACACCAATCAAAGTACAAGATTCTACTCCAAGTTGGATGAGTCAAGAATATTTAGTTCACTTCTAAGTTCATAAAACCGCTTCTCATCTAGGGGTTTGGTAAAAATATTGGCTAGTTGTTTGTCGGTTCTAACATAGCTAATATCGATGTCCCCCTTTATAGAATGATCTCTCAAGAAGTGGTGTCGAATATCTATATGCTTGGTTCGATTGTGATCAATGGGGTTATATGCAATCATGATGGCACTCTCATTGTCACATAGGAGTGGAACTTTGGTCATAGTGTATCCAAAGTCCTTTAGAGTTTGTCGCATCCAAAGTAGTTGAGCACAACAACTTCCGGCTGCCATGTACTCCGCTTCGGCCGTGGATAAGGCAACGGAATTTTGTTTCTTGGATGACCATGACACAAGGGACCTACCCAAGAATTGGCACGTCCCGGAGCCCCGGAGGTACTTTTCCTATCCACTTTACATCCGGCGTAATCAACATCGGAATACCCGACTATCTTGAACTTGGAGCCCTTGGGATACCATAATCCTAAGTTTGGGATGTGAACTAAATATCTTAAGATTCTTTTCACCGCCACGAGGTGGCTTTCCTTTGGAGCACTTTGGAATCTTGTACACATGCACACACTAAGCATGATATCGGGCCTAGATGCACAAAGATAAAGCAAAGAGCCAATCATGGAGCGGTATACCTTTTGATCCACGGGTTTACCGTTCACATCTAACCCAAGGTGTTTATTTGTCTTCATGGGAGTCTTGTTAGGTTTAGCATTCTCCATATCAAACTTCTTGAGTATGTCTTGTGTGTACTTGGTTTGACTTATGAATGTCCCCTCTTCAAGTTGCTTAACTTGAAAGCCTAGAAAGAACTTCAACTCCCCCATCATGGACATCTCAAATTTTTTAGTCATAATCTTGGCAAACTTATCACAAAAAGATTGATTAGTAGAACCAAATATGATGTCATCGACATATATTTGGTAAACAAATAAATCATTGTCAACTTTTCTTGTGAACAGAGTAGGGTCGACCTTACCAATTATGAAGCCTTTGTTGATCAAGTATCCCTTGAGGTGTTCATACCAAGCTCGAGGAGTTTGCTTGAGGCCGTAGAGAGCTTTATGAAGTTTGTACACATGGTTTGGTTTCTTTGGGTCTTCAAACCCCGGAGGTTGTTGTACATACATCTCTTCTTGAATAGGGCCATTAAGAAATGTACTTTTCACATCCATTTGAAAAAGCTTAAAGCCATGGTGAGTAGCATAGACAAGTAAATTACGAATTGACTCAATCCTAGCTACGGGTGCATAAGTTTTACCAAAGTCCAAACCTTCTATTTGTGAGTAGCCTTTTGCGACGAGCCTTGCCTTGTTTCTCACCACCACACTGTGCTCATCTTACTTGTTACGAAAAATCCATTTTATACCTACAACATTTTGCTTGGATCTCTCCACTAATGACCACATCTTGTTTTTTTAAAGTTGTTTAACTCTTCTTGCATAGCCATCACCCAATCAGAATCTTGAAGGGCTTGTTCTACCTTAAGAGGTTTCAAAGAGGAAACAAACGAGTAATGATGAAAAAAGGTAGCCACTCGAGATCTAGTAGTTACCCTCTTTTGGATGTCTCCAAGAATGTTGTCTACGGGGTGATCCTTTTGAATGCTTTGTCGTACTCATGAATGAATTGGCCTAGACACATCTTCTTCTTCTTGATTGATATCATCTTGAGTGTCTCTATCCCCACCATCTTGAGCTTGATCTTGGTTGTTATCTTGACCATGATCGTCACTATGATCTTGGTCTCTCCCTTGATCTTGTTCATTATGTGGCTCTTGTGAAGATGGTTCATCTTGCCTTGAGTTTGGGTCTTGTGGTCTTATCTCTCCTATTGCCATGTTCCTTATTGTATCACAAGAAGCTTCATCACCTACATCACTTGGATTAACTTGCTCTACTTGAGAGCCATTAGATTCATCAAATTGCACATCCTGGGTGATTTCAACAACACCGGTGTCTTTGTTAAAGACTCGATATGCATAGACGTTAGTTTCATATCCAAGAAGAAAACCTTCATGTGTCTTAGGGGCAAACTTAGAGGATTTGAGTTTCTTGTTAAGAATAAAGCATTTGCTTCCAAAGACACGAGAGTATGAAACATTTGGAAGTTACCGGTGAGAAGCTCATATGATATTTTCTTCAAGATCTTGTGAAGATATAATCTATTTGATGCATGGCATGTGGTGTTGATGGCTTCGGCCCAAAAGGTGTCAGGTGTCTTGTACTCATCTAGCATAGTTCTTGCCATCTCTATGAGTGTGCGGTTCTTCTTTTCGGCTACTCTATTTTGTTGTGGAGTGTATGGAGCTGAGAATTCATGGTTGATGCCTTCTTCATCAAGATATTCTTCAACTTGTGTGTTCTTGAACTCGGTTTCATTGTCACTCCTTATTTTCTTGATCTTCACTTTATATTCATTTTGGGCTCTCCTCAAGAATCTCTTTAGGATACCTTGTGTTTCACTTTTGTCCTTTAAAAAGAATACCCAAGTGAAACAAGAATAATCATCAACAATTACAAGACCATAGTTGTTACCGCCAATACTTATGTAGGTGACCGGTCCAAATAGATCCATGTGAAGCATTTCCAACGGTCTTGTCATTGTCATCATTGTATTTGAGGGATGTGCCACTCCAACTTGCTTTTCGGCTTGACATGCACTACATATTTTGTCCTTTTCAAAAGCAACATCCTTTAGTCCAACAACATGGCCGCCTTTTAGGAGTTTGAAAAGATTTCTCATTCTAACATGAGCTAGCTGGCGATACCATAGCCAACCCAAGGTGGTTTTAGCAACCAAACAAGTATTTAGGTTATATCCCTCTTTGTTGGTAAAATCAACAAGATAGATCTTATCCTCTAAATACCCTTAGAAAGCTATTGAGGAATCCTTCTTCCTAAACACGGTCACACCATCATCGTTAAAGAGACAACTAAGACCCATCTCACAAAGTTGTGAAACGGACATCAAGTTGTATCCTAGACCATTCATAAGATAAGCATTACTAATTGAAAGGTCATGGGTGACGTTAATCCGTCCACGACCAATTACCTTTCCTTTGTTGTCATTTCCAAATGATATACCTCCACTTGATAGATTGTCATGATCAAGTGTGGAGAATATTGATCTCTCTCCGGTCATATGCTTTGAGCATCCACTATCAAGCACCCATATTATCCCACCGGAGGAGTATTCCTACAAAGGAAATAAAGCATGTGTTTTAGGCACCCAAGTTGGTTTGGGTCCCTTAACACTAGACACAAGAATCTTGGGCACCCACATACAAGGCTTCCACCTTGCATCATGTGGTCCAACAAACTTAGCAACCACTCTACCATAAGCATTACGGGTTAGCACATAAGAAGCATCAAAATCATTAAAGGATATGGTAAGGGTCTTCATGTTCTTGTTGACTTGGGAAGCATTCTTGGGCTTGATAGTGTTTTCTTACACCACTTGCTTTCCCTTGCTTTCATGCACAAAGTTGATATTCTTGTTGTGCCTTCTTTTGGGTACACCATTGTTGTACCCTAATCCTCTCTTGTTATAAGAAGCTCTTAGTTCACTAACTAACCTTGTCGTGGTCTCCACTTGGGCTGTCTTCTTTAGCTCATTAACTTGGTTGGTCAACTTCTCAATGATTGCATCTTGCTTGGCGATCATGTCAACATCAATGTTGTGGCATCTTTCACAATCCTTGCTTGTTGAAGCTTGAGATGATTCAACCTTTTTCAATAATGAGCGGGACTTCACTTTAAGATCTTCAATGGCCTTAGCTAAAGCCTTGTTCTCCTCTTATAAGACATTGCACCTCTCTTGATATTTCTTGGAGGTTGAGGTGCTTGATTCACTTGACTCATTGAGTTTTGCAAGTTCTTTGGTCAAGGTCTTGTTCTTCTCCTTTTCTTGCTCTAGTTGCTTCGTGAGCTTTAGATTCTTGCTTTTCTCTTCATCAAACAACTCTTCTTGCCTATCAACGGTCCTCTCTTAATTGTCCAACTCCCCTTGTAGTTTATCTAGCATTTTCACCATTTCATGCATAGAGGGGACCAAGTCCTCCCCTTCATCACTACAATAAGAGGGATTGAAATCGATGAGAGGAGCTACCTTGCTTTTCTTGGCCATGAAGCATCGAGGGGTGTCGTCTTCATCGTCGGTGAGTTTGTTGAAAAGTGGCTTCTTGGCCGGTGGAAGACCAATGGCAATATTGGCAATGCCACCCTCATCATCTTCATCATCATCATCGGAGATGTACTCTTGACCAATATGAGCTTGCTCCTTGATGTATGGCTTCTTGTAGGGCTTTGACTTGTTGTTGTACTTTTCATTCTTCTTGCCCTTACCATTTAGCTTTGGACACTCGGCAATCATGTGTCCTTGTTCATGACACTCATAGCATCTTCTACTCGTTCTTCTAGCTTTTGCCTTATCAAAGCTTCTTTTGGTGAAACCATTCTTAATCATATATTTGCCAAATTTTTTGACAAATAAGGCAAATTCTTCATTGTCTTTATCATCATCATTGTCATTGTCATCTTGAGTTTTCTTGGCCTTGAGTGTCAAGTCCTTCTTGCTTGTGCTCTCATCACTAATGAGCACGTTAACTCTTTTGCTCTTATCATCTCGGCTCTTGTGGGCATTGATTCTTCCAATGACTTTATCCGTTGTGAAGCCTTCAAAACCATCCTTCTCTTCAATGATGGTGCAAAGTGTGGGATTCTACATTCTAAGAGCCATGAGGAGCTTGTAGTTGACCTCCTCATCTTTGATGTTGTCTCCATAAGATCTTCTCTCATTCACAATGTCCATGAGCCTATCATGAGTTTGTTGAGGCTCTTCTCCCTTGTTCATTACGAAGAAGTTGAATTGATTTTTGAGAACTTGAAGCCTTGACTTCTTCATCACATCTACTCCTTCATGAGCACATATGAGCTTCTTCCACATTTTGCGGGCATTCTCAATTTCGGTAACTCTTGAGTATTCTTTGGGATTCAAGGAAGAGAGAATGACTGACACCGCTTGAGCATTGCGATGTATGTTTAGTTGGTCTGATGTTGTACGGTTGTCCTTGTCTTCCAAGATGAACCCCTTTTCCATAATTTCCCAAATTGGTGGATCAATGGACATGAGGTACATTTTCATGCGGTGCTTGTATCAACTAAAATGTTTGCCTTTAAAGTAAGGCAATCTTCCACTTTCAATACCATATATGTTGGCCACATCGGCATAGTTGATGCCATGCCGGTGTTCAAGCTACTTCCTTTGCTTGCCGAGGCGTGATCACCTTCTCCCGGCTTCGACATCTTATAATCTTCAAGCTTTCAAGCCGTGTAGAAGTGTAGAAGATTTCTACTCTGATACCAATTGAAAGTTACCTAGAGGGGGGGGGGGGGTGAATAGGTAATATAAAAATAATCCTGAAAGATCACTTAAAGAATTGTCAAATAGACAGAGTCGACGGAACTTCCGTCAGATGTGACGGAACTTCCGTCGCCACGGAAGTTCTGTCAAATGACAGAACTTCTTACCAAACTCACTCTAAACAGTGAAAATAACGCGGATAAATAAAGAGAAGAGAATACTAACTTGATAGGAGTGAAGCTATGACAAAGTCAATCTAGAGTTCTTGAATGAAGAGCTAACACCACCAATAACAAGTAAAACAAGCACAATGATATGAAAGAAAAGAGCAAGCACAAGAAATAAGCGAGAAAGTAAAGAGAGACACAATGATTAAACCCGAGGTTCAGCAACCACACTAAGTAGTTCCTACGTCCTTGTTAAGGAGCCACACAAAGTGGTTGGGTCTCTCTCAACCCTTTTCCCCGTCAAGCAATCATAAAGATCATGCTCGGATTTATTTCTTCTCTTGATTCTTTTCCTCCGGAGGTGAATCACACCTTCACAAACATCCCCAACTCACCACACAAGTTGGGAGCTCAAGGGCGACGCCTAGCCGTCTAGGAGACCAAGTCTCCAAGAGTAATAAGCAAATCAAATCTTGATGGGAGGGAAAGATGTGCTCAAGTTTTTGAGTGGATGGATTCAATCTTTTTGTGGTTGGATCTCTCTCACTTGGATTGGAATCTCAAGAACAAGTCTAGGTGTGAGATGGGAGAGCTCTAGTTTAAGGGTGTATGAAATAGCAAAGAATCCAACCTTTCCCACGGGGGAAGGGATACTCTATTTATAGAGAGAGCTCAAAAACTAGTCATCATAGTATTTTCTGGGTCTGACGAAACTTTCGTGGTTACCCACGGAACTTCCATCAATTCAAATTTAGCCGTTGTAAAGCACTGAAAATGAGCAAAAGATGCTGTGACGGAACTTCCGTGGAAAGGTGACGGAACTTCCGTCACTCTCGATTTGACATGGAAAAAGGCTCACAAAACGAATTGATTCTTAGGTTTTGTTGGTTAGGTTTTCAAACGAATTGATTTAGAGCTTGAGTATAATGTTTCCCTTACTAGCAAGATAAGTTTTACCCCTTTTAATAGTTCGACATACCTATAACTCAAAACAAATAGCATAAAAGCTAAACTTGAACCACCATGAGCCATTTTCTTTTCTCTTTTATTGAGGGATAGACTTTCTCATATTAGTGGGTAATTAACTTTTCTCTTGATGATCTGCACATTTTCTTCATAAGCATGTTAGTATAATTTTAATCTTTTATCATTAATCACCAAAACCCACTAAGGGACCTAGATGCATCTTCAGTGTCTATGTACAAGACCCGATTGGATCACACGTTGATGTTGCATCGGTGGTGTTATTTGACCTAGAATTGAAGTTGTTGTGATTGAGAAGACAAGCTAAAGAGGCTCCAAGCTCGTGGAGTCGATCTGGTAATAGAGTTAGGTGTTCGTTTTCACTTCTAAAATTTGAGTTAAACTTTAATATTTTTGAAGCGCTAAAGTTTAGTCCTTCTTTTCGGCTTTTTTTTCTTTAGAGCTAAAGTTTAATTCAATTTTTAGTCTCTTTTTTTATTTTTTAAAAACTAAATTTTAGAAATTTTTTTAATTTTAGTCCTTTAACCCATGAAAATAAACAGTCCCTTAGACCTTGAGAACAAGGATGTAATTCTTTTTTGGCGCAGTGGACACGTTATCTTTCTTTAGTTGTATACGTACACTACTCAACTTTGGACTTGCTAGTGATGCATGCGAGCGTGAAATTTAACACAGTCGTACTCAACGGTTGACGTCAGCACAACTTTTGCTTAACACCACCCTATCAAATACGCAAAGAAATTGAGTCCTTTGGAACCACGTGTTTTCCTATGCATAAAGCCCAGTTCTCCCACGTGTTTACCTATCCATAAAGCCCAGTTCTCGTTGGTCAATTTGCACTGGGCGTGACTGATATGAGTTGTAGGCACGTGCCTCTCTACCTGTTCACCTCCATAGTCAAGTCTACGATGACATACACCAGTGACACGCTTCTTTTTTTAGTTAAAACTGAATTCTTTTGTTTGTGCAAAAAATGCGTGTTTGACTTCGTTCTAAGGATCGAAATATGTAGCTGGAGATCAAGAAGTAAATATGTATCAATATTTTGCGTTAGTCGGTACCAGTTGATGGTGTGAGCCACCAGTTACAATCTACAGGTTGTTTACCTAACCTAGTTGTCTGTATATGCAGTGGCGAAGCTTAAGTGTGACTAAAGGGGGCCATGGTCATCCTTATCCAAGTAAAAATTGCACTAAAACAATATTATTTTAATACTGTTCATCAGAAAATCATGTAAATTTAGTGAGGCCGCCCCCCTCAGACTTTCTATCAAGCTTCGCCCCTGTGTACATGAGCATATAGTCTGATGAATTATGATTGTAGTTTACACCCCTGACATATTTTGATTATTTAGAAGACGACTATCAGTTGATTAAGCCATCTAGTGAAAGTTAGCCTGCATTGCATAAATAGCTTAGTCTTTTAAACAGACTGCTGAAATGAGACAGTTCTGCACGGTCAACCAGCTTAGGTATCTTTATGCATTATACAATTAGCTGATCAGGAGGATTTTCTATCAAAGGAAAAGAAGATATTTCCTAGAAAAAGATAAACAACAGGATAACGGACGTAATTTCAGGCATAAGTGAGCAGAAACATTCGTTTTGGGTCATCATGCAGAAGAGAAACCATTTTTGAGAGAAGAACGAACAAAGAAATAGACTTCAAATCGGGTCGACTCACTATCTCACCACAGCACAAAAGCAGAATGATTCCTCGGAAAAGAATGGAGAAAGTAATAAACTCTAAATCGGAGGTGCACTTAAGGTTTAGACTAGGGGCTGTTTCTTTCTTGTCTATGTAATTAGTTTTGTAATTAAATATATACTTAATTTTTCTAATTAGTATCTGACTCCGTTCTAAGGATCTGTTCGTATTTTCTATTCTAAACTTTAACATCTCTTAAGGACTAAAGTTTAGTCTTTTTTTACCTTTTTTTTTCTTTTATATTAAACTTTAACACAAACTTTAGCACACTTGTTTGTTTCTCTTTTGCTAAACTTGAGCACTTTAGACACAGGAAACAAATATCTTCTCACATCAAGTCATTATAGCTAGGAATGGCAACGGGGTGGGTTCAGGGCGGTGGAGCAAAAGCCCACCCGCAATGATAGATGTCGCGGGTGGAAATCCCCACCCGCACCCACACCCGTGGGTGAAAATCTACACCCGCGCCCGCACCCGCTGGGTTTCGGGCGGGTGACGGGTCCCCCGCGAATTTTCTAGATACATAAAAAAATATGTTTTTAGTCTAATTTATCATAATTTTAGTATATTTTATATAATAAAAATACTAACTTATTCATAATTTTATAATTAACATAATATGACAATATATAAACATATGTACTAAGAATTATTACACAAATAATTCTTACTCTCACAAAGAAGTATTTAACTAAAACTCTTGATGGGTCTTATTTTTCAGGACTCACGGGACACCCACGCGTGGGAGAAAAAACCTGCATCCACCCTGCAATTTTACGGGACGGGTGCGGGTGAACCCCGCGGGTGAGAAAGTACACCCGTATCCAGCGAGTGCCAAACCCGATAGAGCCCCACACCCGAGACCCGAATTACCATCCCAGCACAATTATGACTACCAACAATACCTCTGGACTGATAGTTCAGATGAGCTTCATTCTTGCTACAGTTGAGAAATGAACGTATATACTTACCTTCAGATCAAAATTGTAGGCCGAAAATATCTAATATGGTTCTAGTATTTCCCTGAAAAGCCGGTGACTGAAAAGTAAAAACCAAATCAGTGTCTGCATTGCTGATTACTCACGAGATATATGCTCGCTGTCGCTGACAATGACAAAATCTCCAATCGCTATTTAAAATACTGTTCATCCTTAAGTTGGACACCGTTTTATAATGAAACTGTCTTTGTGTTTCGCCGGGCTCTTTCTACGCTCGTGAACCAGTCTAATACGCTCATTTTACATTCTGCTCTGCGTTTGACTCTTAAGTCGGCTCCTCATCAGAAAGTTGAACAGGTCGTTTCCTCGTGCGTGCTATCAAGCGTACTTTTTGAGTATAGTGTACAGTACCAACCTGGCAAATATATGTGCTACTTTATTTTATTTATGTCCTTACATATATCCAAACAACATGGCATAGGGTTCTTTAGACCCTTTCTTCATTTTTCCATGGCTTGATCCGCCCAGGTGAAGGCTAGTGAGATGTGATCTTTCTCTTTTCCTTCTAGTCAAAATTTCATTCATTCTATTTTATAGAATTAGGCCCGTTTTAAAGTTGTGTTCTTAGATGATGTATTTTATTCCAACAAAGTTTAGTGACTCTTGTGGTTGAAGAAGCCTTGGCTTTGATACCATTCCTTTTGGTTCGGACATTAATTGAAAAGGTGATATAGGCAATAAAAAGATTTGAATGTTTGAGTCATGGAAGTAAAAGGTTTATAAAAAGTGGACTTTTATTGTCTAAAATATTGGTCATTAATTTTAAAAAATTATTGGTCAATAGTTTGATCCAATTATTTAGGTTCGATAATCTAAATACATAACTAATGATCAATAGTTTATCAGTTTGAGGGTAATACTAGAAAAAATAATATTTTTAGATTTATAATAATTATTTTATATTGTCATGAATAAAAATAAATTAGTGATATGATCCATAATTGATGTTTTATTTTCTAAAAGATCAATTGATGTTTTAATAATTCGATAGGGTTAGATTTCTATTGTAAAATAAACATAAAATCATTTATAATGGTATAATTATAAAATTACCCTCAAATTATTGGCTAATAATATCTTAAAACTAAATAGCCAATATTGTGAACCATAAAATTCCTAAAAAAAACTAGGAAACAAAGTCAACACACAAGCATATCTAAGATATGGCTCATTGCAACCTGCTCGTGACTTCACAATCACAGGTCCAATTCAACGAATCGAAACAGTTGTTGGCTTACTAGAAAGGGAGATTTCCTTTTGTGGAGACCACAAATATTGCAACAAAAAAACTCTAAAAATATTGCAACAAACCCACAAAAGTCAAAACCCATGATTTCCGAATTAAATCCTTCGTTCTGATGTCACCTTTGGCTTTTCTCCTTTGCACGTCCAACACGGCACACCAGAAATCTTCTTTTTTTTTTGAAACGGCACACCAGGAATCAAAACGACCTGACAGGTGTAAACAAATTTCAACGACGAGAAAAGTCGTCAGGTCGTACAGCCGTTCACATTACTCTTCACTCCACTGATTTACTGTTGGATAATTGGTGCAGAGAAGTCTTCGGGCGTACAAAAGTCGCAGGCCTTCGCAGAAAAATGGCACGGTCCCACCGAAAATGACGTTCACACAAAGGGCCCCATAGGTCAGTGAGAACATGGCTTTTGTGGTGTAACGTCAGTGTAGCTGGAAGCGAACGGGTCTCAGACCACAGCCGCGGCAGCTGCATGGTCAACTTTCCTTTCCCATCGGACCGTCCATCTTGATCCATCGGCCCTTATCGCGTCACCGCTTTCAGTCCTTGGCTTTGGCTGCATCCTCAGCGAGTCAGCAGCACCGGATGCTGCTGCACTGCACCCGGTCCACTCGATGCTGGCACCGGCTGTTCCCGGTCACCGCCTGGCCACGTTTTATAACCCCGTCCAGCTTTGCCTCGTACCCACTTCTCCTCTTCTTCTCCGGTGATCGACTGAGCAGTGAGCACCACTCCGGCGAGCGCTTTGGAGCGGAGATGATCACCCTGGACCTGATGGGCGGGTACGGGCGCGCGGATGAGCAGGTGGCCATCCAGGAGGCGGCCGCGGCGGGTCTGCGCGGGATGGAGCACCTCATCTCGCAGCTCTCCCGCACCGGCACCGGCGAGAGCGAGACCTCCCCGACTGCGGAGGCGCGTCAGCGCCAGCACCAGAAGATGGAGGACTGCCGCGAGATCACGGACATGACGGTGTCCAAGTTCAAGAAGGTGATCTCCATGCTCAACCACCGCACGGGCCACGCCCGGTTCCGCCGCGGCCCCATGGTGGCCCAGTCGGAGGGCCCGGCGGCCCACGCAGTCCCAGAGATGGTGGCGCCGGTGAGGTCCGCGCCGCCTCTGACGCTGGACTTCACCAAGGCCTCGTCCGGGTTCGGCGGGAACGGGAAGGACGCCGTGTCTGGGTTCAGCGTGTCCGGCGCGAGCTCCTCGTTCCTGTCGTCGGTGACGGGGGACGGGAGCGTCTCGAACGGGCGCGGCGGCGGCGGGTCGTCGGCGTCGCTGATGCTCCCGCCGGCGCATGGCCCAGCGGCAAGCTGTGGGGTGAGGCCGCCGTCTGGGCAGAAGCGGCGGTGCCATGACCACGCGCACTCGGAGAACCTCGCCGGCGGTAGGTTCGGGGCCACCGGCGGGCGCTGCCACTGCTCGAAGCGGAGGTATCAAAGATGAATTCGAGTCCTTTCTGCTTGCCGTCTTGTTTTTGGATTGATTCGAACCGGCATGGGGAATAAAAATGAATCGATCAATTGATTCGCTGTTGATTCCAGAAAGCACCGCGTGAAGCGCACGATCCGCGTGCCGGCGATGAGCCCCAAGGTGGCGGACATCCCCACCGACGAGTACTCGTGGCGCAAGTATGGCCAGAAGCCCATCAAGGGATCCCCCTACCCACGGTGAGCAATCAATCCCTCTTCCACCGGCACCTCTGCTCTGATTTAGCTGCGAGTTGTAATTAACTGTTGAGCAATCCTCTGCTAATTACTGATACATCTTCTCTAACAACGGCAGGGGTTACTACAAGTGCAGCACGGTGCGCGGGTGCCCGGCGCGGAAGCACGTGGAGCGCGACCCCGCCGACCCTTCCATGCTCATCGTCACCTACGAGGGCGACCACCGCCACTCCCCTGGCGCCGCCGGCAGCGGCCAGGACGGGTCCCCGCCGCTCGCCCCGCTGCCCGAGCTCCCGAACCATTAGATTAATTACAAAAGAGGCTTCCCGTTTACTAGTCATTAGAGACTTGTCGATTACTGCTAGCTCCACCATTAGAATCAGTTCTTCTAGTACTTCCAGTTTTTCTCTTCCATTTCTGTTTTTTAGAGTTTTCTTTCATTTCTCTTTTCTTTTCGGTTTGTAAAATGATTAGACTCAGACAGGAGAGCTTTGTAGAAGAAAACAACAACAACAGAGAAGTCTTTACAGAACCGAACAAGTGATGGCGGGGCGTTGGTGGCCGGAACTCTGACCGCGCCTTAGAGCTCTGTTTAATTCCGAAGGGTTGGAGTCCGCTGAAGCGGGGGTCAAAAGTCAGTGGGGCCCACGGGTTGAACGAACAAACGGGTGGGTGCTGCTTGTCCCGAGTGGGGACCGGGGCACCAAAGGACGGGAATTTTTTTCTTTTTGAGGGTTGTGAAGGGATGGGAGTGCGACAAGTCAAGGAACGCGGCAGGGTGGTGGGGCCGCCCCTACGCTGGCGCCATTGACTTGTGTCAGCCTAGCCTGGCGTTCCTCTTCTCTTTGGAGGGCTTTTGTTTTGTTGCGTCGGTTGGTGTGCGGCGTGCTGCGTCCACACTCCACACCGGACCACGTCTCCGGGTCAAGTTGCCAATCGCGTCTCGGTTGGCGGTGGGGTCCCCAATTTGGCTGGCTGCCTCGGGCACGTTGAATTCGGTCGCTCGTGATTTTTGGACCAGCGTCGTTTTCGTCTAGAAGTGCACGCTTCACCACCGAATATCGACATGTTTAGACTGATGGACAAAGATTGACCGATGCGTGTATGAGTCAAATATCTTTCTTTGGCTTTTCACTACGGGTGTGTTTGTTTTTAGTCTAAATTTTAGTGGAGTTATATTAATTATTAAAATAATTATTAAATATATATTAAATATAAAATTAATTATAAAGTTGAATATGTATTAGCATGATAAATTTATTAAACTTAATTAAGTCATTATTAAGAGATATTTACTATAGTATCACATTATCTAATCAAGAACTAATTAGTTTTAATAGATTCGTTTCGTCCTTAGAACGGTTATGAACTGGATTTTATCAGTAATCTATATTTAACACTTCTAATTAGTATCACAATATTCGATAAGACAGGTCTAAAAATCAGAGGGGTGAAAACGCCGTCGTCGTCGTCTTCTCCACAACACTATCTTCTCCTAGCCACGCCGTCGTCTTCTCCACAACACTATCCAGCCACAGCCGACATAATCACTCCAGATTCTAGAGCGTGTCTTGCGCCGGGTATGGATCTGTGTTCTTGTGCTCCAGATCTTACTACTGGTGCTCGCTCTAGTTTGGTGCCTGCGGGTGGGCCGGGGAGCACAAGTCAAAAGGCATCTTCTCCTTTCGATGTGGGTAGGGCAGGGTGGGTTTTGTCCCGTTGCTCCGCGTGGGCGCGAATGCTTTATGCGCGGTGCCGTGTCTCTGTGTTCGTCGGATCCTCTTTCTCTACTTTGCATATGTAGTAGGATTATAGGGAGATTTGTTTTATTAAATATTATGATATTAATTAAAATATTAAATATAAATTACTCTCTCCATACTTATATTAGAAGGTGTTTTAGACATTATTTATAAAACCAAGAAATATTTAATCAAGTGTTTGGAAGGAGAAAGTTTCTCCGTCTGCCCGAAACAAATAGAGTACCAGGTCCTCTTTATTCACATAATTTTCCACACTTGAGTGGATGGCTTCACACCTGCCAAGGCGTGTGGTCGCGGGTTCGATCCCTAGCGGCCGAGATTTTTGCTGCCTTTTTTGCATGGCACTGTAGACTCCGGACGGACTTCGGACGTGGAGGCATGCCAGGCGCGATTTTTGCTTAGCGTGCGGGATTTGCGTAGCCACAATTCAACCTAGATATTAGAGTACTGTTAAAATATAATTTATAACCCATTTATTAAATGACGGAATGAATCTATTAAACCTAATTAAGACATGATTACATAATGTAGTGTAACAATAAACATCTTCTAATGATGATTTAATTAAATTTAATAAATTTGTCTTATAAATTAGCATCCAACTATATAATTAATTTTATATTTAGTTTATATTTAATCATCATATTTAGTACTTAAGTGATTGATATGGTAACACTAAAATTTAGAATCTAAAAAATAAATACTGACACTTTGTTTTAGATAGATTGCTTGTAATACATACTTCTTTCAGTTTTAAAATTAAGATTGTTTAGAACATGATTTAAGATATAAGAAGAGATTAATTAGATGAGAGTTTCTCTCTATATTCTTATTAAATAACACACCGAATCTATTACTACTATTAATGTGAACTCTTAGGTTATTATTATTAATGACTTAGCTCGGACTAGTTAGCTGCTTCAAGCATAGGACTCCAGGTCACCGATTTGAATCCCTATGCCAATATTTTAGAGACTTTTATCTGTATATCATTAAAAAAGACAACATTTACTTGTGTGCCATAAAAAAAATTTCTTCACACCTCTATGCCATCAACGTAAATTTTTTTGACCCACAAGCCATTCCATTCATTTTTCACCGTTTGGGAGCCCTGACATATGGGATCGGACGTATGAAATGTCCGAAGTGACCTTTGCTCTCTCTCTCTCTCTCTGTGTGTGTAACCCTCTCTAGACTAGAGCGTGTAAGGACCGAAGGAGTACCGAGAGGGGGAAGGGGGGGGGGGGGGGATGAATCGGTAAGCCGCTCACGAAACCAAATACTTCAATTCACACTACTTGAGCCTAACAAACATTTCAACCTACACAATTCTAGAAGGACAAGACCCTACACATGCTAGTGTTCATGATAAAAGAAGACGCGGAAGCCAAACACACTAGCCTATGCAAGCCACAATTCAATCTAGATACTAGAGCACATAATTGCAGAATAGTAAAGAGAGGGTCAAGGAATGCTCATGATTTTTTTCTGAGGTCTTGGAAGGATGGCGCCTTCCCCTACTCCTCGTTGGACCACTCCTACCGGAGTTCCGGTCCCTCCCGCCACCAAGTGGAGTTCTCGCCCATGAGCCCGCAATCACTCCTCGAGTGAAGACATAATGTGCGTCACCGCTGCACAAAGTACAAGCTCGTCTCCCTCGAGAACTTGCCGGACTCCCCGAGCCGACACGAGCGCTCACTAGCGATGGCCCTTTTAACGACGTACTCAAACCGTGTACAAACGTGTGACGACCTTCATAACGAATCATAATAGGCTCGATCACCGACACCTAATCGGTCTAGGTCTCACCGTAGATCAAAAGTAACAATCTAGATCACATCCTCAAGAACACCCTAGCCTTAGATGTGCAAGATGCTCAAACTAGCCCTTGCTCCACAAAATTAGCTTTCTGCGCCTACTGACCGTACAGTCCGGTCACTCCCTGATCGGACCGTCCGATCACTGCAACACAGTGCACCAACGGCTTTGACCACTGCTGATTCCTCTACTGACCGGACCGTACGGTCACCTGACCGGACCATGCGGTCCGATTCTCTCTCCAGTCTAGAAACATTTCGCGCACAACTTCCTCTCTGCCCTGTGCAAGTCCTACTGACCGTACCGTCCGATCAATAGACCGGACCATCCGATCTGTACAAAATCTAGCACAGGTAGATTCCTCGCTCCTCGCTGAAAGTCCCAGACAACTCCACATAGTGACCGTACAGTCCCAACACCTCTGACCCCTTTTTCCAGTCTCTATGTCCAGAAGCTGAAACTTATCATCCTCGCTTGACTTAATTTCCCGGTGTCTCCGAATAGTTCATTGGCTTCTCCACTGTCAACTAGTGTCTGTGATTTCACCGAGCAACCTTGCACATCACCAACTAAACATGACCTAAGAGAATGATCTAGGCCCCCTTGATAGTCCGATTTTTCGTATGGACTGAAAGCCCTAACAACTAGACAAGTGTTCCCAACACTTGCACCATAGCTTGTTCTCCGCTTTGATCCATCTTCATCAATCCTTAGACTCCATCAAGTTCACAAGCTTCCAT
This sequence comes from Eleusine coracana subsp. coracana, assembly GCA_032690845.1. NCBI lineage: Eukaryota > Viridiplantae > Streptophyta > Magnoliopsida > Poales > Poaceae > Eleusine > Eleusine coracana. The sequence continues at coordinate 21,207,212 of CM064424.1, forward strand.
GCTTGTGGTCATCGTTATCAATCGCCAAGGCAACCATCATCCATATGATTTGTAATAAAGTTTTGAGATGATTTCTGCATAGACAACACTCATGTAGATATTAGCCCACAATTTCATAGTTGTCATCTATCATCAAAACATTCATACCTTGGGGATCCAATCATCAATGGTCATAAAGCTTATAATCTCCCCCCTTTTTGGTGATTGATGACAACCACTACTTATCATAATCTTAACCAGGAACAACCGGGCTAAAAGAGCTACACTATGATCGAGAGAAACCATAGCAACATAAGAGAGAAATGCACAAGGTCCTACTCAATCAATCATCATCAAGAGATACAAGGAAAAGAGAGAAAAGCACACTCTAGATGATAATGCATGCATGTCATGATAGAATATTAAAGAACACATACATAGATGCAATGCAAGACATGAATGATGAGATGCAACATATTAGCATGACAATGCATAAGAGTTAAGAGCAAGCAATCATCATCATGACATCATACATAGTCATACAAGATAATTAATGAATACAAGGCACTGCATATGAGAATAAACCAAGTGAGATTAAAATGAGTCAAACACAAGCGAAGGAAAAACATGACTTATCAAAATCCAAGAACATCGAATAACTCCATCAAAAGAAGATCCAAAAGTATCTAACTTCCCAAATCCACGAATGCTCCCCCTAGATACATGCTACTCTCGATCACGCAGGATCACACTCCCACTCCCCCTAGACCTAGGAGTCTTACTCTTCTCTCCCTTTGGCAACAAGCACCAAAAAGCGGGAAAAGGTGAACATCTAAGCGTTCATGGTCAAAGGAAGTGGTGCAGCAACGTCCTCTGAAGGCTCTGCTCCGGTCTGCTCCTGTGCTGGATCCTGTTACGCTCGCTAAGCCTGTCCTCCACTCTCTCAGAGATAACCTCCTCCACCTCTCCTATCAGAAGATCTGCCAAGTCAAAGTGCTGTCTCCTCATTGCAACTACCCACTGGTGGAGAAGAGTGAACTCCTCTCTGTAGCCTGGCCTGGGGATGATAGTCCTGGTGACTATCGCTCTGACCACCTTAGCCTCTGCGGTGAGTCTCGCAGGGCCTCTCTCAAAGCCTGGGGTGTGTGGTGGTGGAAAGGCAATCGACACAATGTCATATGTAGGTAATCTCCCTTCCTGTGGTCTGCGAGGTGGCTCTAGTGAAGGGAAAACACTCATGTAGAGTTAGAGATCTGAAGCAAGGAATCTAAAACTAGCAATCAGATCCTCTCTAGTCAAATGATGTGGCTGCTCTCTGAACAAGAACCAGAACTCTGAGCGGCCTCTGGCTATCCACATCGTAGCGTAGAACTCAAGCACTATGTCTTCTCTGTACCTGAATGGAGCAGTAACTAGCTCTGCTAGACCTGGCAAGTATGTGAAGTACTGTTCCATGTTAGTGCTGGTGGCCCTCCTCATGGCCTAGTAGGTGGTGTACTGCTGAGGAACAAACATCTTGTCCCTACCCCTCATGGCTAGACAGTCTCAGTCCCAATCCTCCTCTGGATGGCTGTCTAGTACCTCTCTCCAGTAGCGGGGTTCCTGGGGACTGGAACCCACTGCTTGAAGGGAACAAGACGTAGTACCTTAAGGTCCTTTGCCGAAACCTTAAGTATATCCGACTCTTCGGCTGCCTGTACCAGTCTCTGCAGCCTCCTAGTGCACACTACACAGGTGCACTGTGGGTCTCCTACCCGGTGAGCTGTCCTCTGGAAAACTGTCTGCTCAGTCTCCTCGGCCTCCTCCTTAGACTCTGATGTCTCAAATCCTGACTTTGAGGTCTCCTCCTCTGAACTGACCTCCTCTGACTCCTCCTGCTACTGTCTAGAGGATCCCTGCTCCGCAGTTCTCGACGACCTCTCCTGATGAGAAGTCAAAGTATGCTGTGGCCACGGCGGTGGTACAACTCCTACTGCCAGAGGTGCAGTCCTCTGCCTGATACTCCTCCTGAGTCCCTGTGTGTCACGAGACGGCTCTAGGACCAGCCGTGTCCCTGGTGTCCTACGTGACTGCTCCATGGCATCCAAGTGTTGAGCCAACCTCCTGGCCCTCTCTGACTCTGGGTCCAGTCTTGGTCTCTTCTTGCTCTTTGGCTTCTCAGGCATCTTTCCCTTGTCCTTGTCCTGACCTGAACCTGCCATCTCTGCTACTGCAAACTGTTGTTACTGCACATACATAGGTATAGACAGGATAAGCATAGACCCTAATACATCTATAAGCAAAGCACCGCTAGGAAAGAATGCGCAATAGAAACCCTAGCACTGAAAGAAGGACATGATCACTAGACAAATATGCAAAGTAACAACAGTGATCATCGACTATATGTGGCTGGTGCGAGTCATCTAGTGTGCAGTCAAATAATAGGCAATAAATCTAACTGCAGACTAAATAGGAGACATCCCTAGACATGTAATTAACAGATAATTAGGAATTTAATTGCATCCTAGGTTGAGCCAAAATGTATAATTAATGCAACTAAACATGGCAGCTAATCCAAATTGCATCAGTTAAGAAAATTGCTCGCTAATCAGGGCATATATTGATGAAAGGAAGATTAGCACGATACCCTAGAGATCACAAAGCCGAAACCGGAAGGAGAAACACAACCGATCGCCTAAAAGCTTGGATTTTTGCTTGTCGGCAACAGGGATGGAGGAAACTTGCCCTAATCAGTGGAGAAACTCGGCAAGCTCGGTCTATGGTGGAGTGCGCGGGCGAGAACATATCAGGTGCTCCTGATCTTTTAGGTGCTCCCATGCTCCCATGATTTATTTGCATTACAAAAATGTTATGAAAAATTATAACAAAAATATAATTGGATAGTCCATGTTATCATTTAGCATCATGCAAAAGTTGATATGCAAAACATACTTGTACAAGGAGCAGCAGAAAAGAGAAAATCAGCTTCAACAGTAGCGGGCTATAACTGTTTATCTCAGGCCCGCAATCCGTTACTATTCAAATACTGATTTCTCTTTTTTCTTTCATCTTATATAAGTACTTGTTACATCTAACTTTTTGCATGATACTAGATTATATCATGCATTATTCATACAAATTTTTGTTTAAATTTTTTAGACATATTTTTAGGTGCAAATCCATCGTGGAAGCACGGGAGCACGTAACCCGCTGGGAGCACTAGATCTGCTCTCGTGCGCGCGCGTGGGGGAAGCAGAGGCGGCGCTACTGAGGTTGGTGGCGAAGGGGCGAGCAGCGGTGCTGGACAGCGCGGCGGTGAAATCAATGAGGCGCACGGCGGAGGCGGCTTGCGCGCGGGTGCGTTGGCTTGGGCGCGGGAGTGGTGCGAGCAGGGGCGCGATGCTGGCTACTGGCGGCAAAATGCGGCAAGGCGGGTGCATCGTCGGTCAGGGCAGAGAGAGAGAGTTCAGCGGCGGTGTTCTGGGGGAGGCGGCGAACCCGGCGTGGTCTAGGCGTTTGGATGGAACAAGGACGAATGCAAAAGGGTCTAGGCGTTTGGATGGAACAAGGACGAATGCAAAAGGGGCTGACTCAATTTTGACCTAGGTCAAAATTTCACGGATGGCCGAGATCCAAAGAAGAAAAAGATCAACTATCATAGATTGAAATGCATCTCGCGTTTTCCATATAGTGACCGGACGGTACGGTCTTTAGACTGGACTGTCCGGTCAGGTCCCGAGTCTCCTAGCGACCCACACAGACTGGATGGTCCGATCTCTAGGACCGTTCTGTCCGGTCTCTGTGACCATACTGACTCGTGACATTGTGCACTCGGCACTGACCGGACTGTACGGTCTGGTGATCGGACTGTATGGTCACTATAGGATTTTCGCTGAAACAAGGAATTTCTCCATTTTCCAAGTGACATCGCTAAACACTCAAATAAACACTGCACTTGGAATATAGAGGGAACTCTCAAACACTCCTTTTGAAATAGTGGCACTTTATGGCCTTATAATTTTCTCAAATGCCAAATGAAAGATCAAGTAAATAACAACCAAGGCAATCAAGAACTAAATTGGTATGTATGAGCCTTAGTCCATAAACCGCGCAAATAGATTTAACCTCGGAGTTCATAAGAGCTTGCTCAATGGGCATGAAGCACAATTCTTTCCTTTGGTTACACTTATGGAGATGTAATCTCATATAGAGCATGAGATACAAATATCTCCAAGTGGGACAAGCCTCCTTTGTGTTTTCTATATGATGCATGCAACAAGCATTGTACATATGCAATGAAAGTAAACATGCCATGTGAATGCAAGTAATGTTAAAACAAGACACAAAGAAAACTTAACAATGTCAAGTTTGAACCGCTCCCAAGCTTACTCACTATAAGCCATACCCTTGCCTTGAGAGAAGTCAAACCACCATCTCAAGCACTTCCCTTGCTTATAGCTATCTTGGATGGGTTAGACATTGACTAATTTTTATATGTTTTTCTTTTAGTTATTTATACATGCATGGGTGCAAAGCATACTAGTCACAAAGGAGTCCTAATTACCATACAATGCAAGAGAAGGAAAAACACACTACAACTACCAAGAACAAACACGATTACCTCCCTCATGAGTAGATATGACGATGAGTTCCATGTCACTTGTGGTGGATTTCACATGATCTTCATGAAAGCGCTCGGTCCACCACCACCACCATCTAGGTCTTGTTCTTGGGCACCCACTTGTACATAGCCGATCTCTCAAGATCAACAATGCACTTAGGCACCCATATGCTCTTGACATTTCTCTTCTTTTTTGGTGGTCCCAAGGCCTTAGTTTTCACCTTGCCATCCTTGTTCCTAAAAAGCTTGAAATGTGTGTTCTCATGGAACAAGTTAGCGTTAGGCAAAACTATGGAACTTCTGACCATAGGACAATCCTTGGTGGTGTGGTCATCCTTGTAACACCTCTCGTAATAGTAGTCATCGGCGAGAAGGGGTTTGATCCATGCGAGGATGGAATCACTCGTCCCTATGATGTCGATGGCAGCGGGATATGAGCCAAGTCCCCGGTGGGAGACATTGTTCACAAGGTTCCTCCCAAGAATCTCCTTGTGAATGGCTCTACCACGTGTGAGCCTCTCGAAACCATCTATCACCATCTTTCTCTTTTCCTTGAGCTTGTGATATTCCTCTAAAACAAATGGCTCAAGAGAAGAAACCTCGACCGAGGTGATTAGTTCATCACACATAGTAGAAGCATCACACTTAGATGAACCAGAGGAGGGAGAGGCAAGGTTCTCAACATTGATGGCCTCATAAGTAATCTTAAGGGCCTCATACTTCTCATGTAGCTCTACATGATCACCCTTGAGTTTGTCATAACTCTTATTTATGGCCTCATGAGAAGTGACAAGGTCCTTGAGCTCACTCTCAAGCTCACCAACATGGTTATTAGCCAACTTACACTCTTTGCTTACCACATCCAATATTTTGGATTTCTTGACGGTGATGTTGCGGGCTTGCTTAAGCATACTCCAAAGCTCGGCACATGAGAGCTCCTCATCATCATTTTTCGTTGCTGCTCTCATCCTTACTCTCCCTAAGTTGGCTCGTAGCCATGAGGCACGTGGGAGGTGGAGGAAGAGCTCGTGAAAGTGTGGTCTTGATCATGGCTAGGCCGGCCACTTCTTCATTGTTACTTGAGGAAGAAGACTCATCACTTAAGTTGTCACTTGTCCACTCTCCAACAAGGGCTTTGCGAGAGAACTTCTTCTTGTAGTCTTGAGCTTTGCCTTTGCCTTTGCCTTTGCTCTTATCCTTGTTGAAGTGCCTCTTCTTCTTTTGCTTGGCCTTGGGGTCTTCTTCTTCGTCTTCACTTGAACCTTGTGACTTGAAGGATTCTTTCTTGGGCTTTGGGCACTCTCGAACAAAGTGATTCTTTGAGCCACAATTGTAGCACTTGCCCCTGGACTTGGAAGCAAACTTGTTCTTGAAGATCTTCATCTTCTTCATGAGGAGAGTTAAGTCCTCGGTCAAGTCACCTTCATCATCTTCTTCTTCATCATCATCTTCAATGATTGCCTTCTTCTTGCTTTTCTTGCTCTTGCTTATCAGCCGGTAGAGCAAGGTTGGATGGTTGAGGATCATCCATCCCCAACTGGTAGCTCTCAAAGGCAGTGATCTTGCCAAGTACATCCTTCATGGTCTTGGTCTTGAGGTCACCTTGCAGGATGAAGGTGATGATGGACTCATACTTGGGATTCTTGAATAGCCTCAAGAATTGTTGAGGGTAAAAACCGGGGACACCATGTGGCACCTCCTAATCAACTCGGCTACTCGACCATAACAAAAGGCTCACCAGATCGCTGCCTAAGTACCACCCACATGGGGTCCACTTAGCACACATCCATACAGCGGACCCGCATCGGCCTGGAAGGCCTTGCACAATCCCGACTCGCTCGATCCCTCAAGGGGGTCAGAAGCTGGCCTGAGCCCACTCGACCCCTCAGCGGGGGTCGAGAATCTGCCCCGGCTCGCTCGACCCCTCTAAGGGGTCGGAAGCCTGCCGCGACCCACACGACCCCCTGGCAGGGGTCGAGCATGGTCTGACCCGCCCAGTGGGACCCAAGCGCGTCTCGCTCCACCTAGGGGGACGGCTCGGCCTCCTCACCAAGCTTATCCGCTCCATGACATGGACCGTGCCCTCGCTGACATCACGATCACTGTACTAGCATGGGTCTTCCCACAATCATGAGGGGACAGTTACGCTCGCTGGCTCTCATGGAGTGGAGACAGAGCCTAGGCTAAGCGAGGCAGCCGGACACTGACAAATCTGGGAGTGGCGGAGCGGAGAAGCTCGATAACCCTGACAAAACAGGGCAGATTCCCCTCCAAACAAGCCCTGACTAACTAAGCTCACCAATGCGATTCCTGCAGAAGGGGTCGAGCGAGGTGATGAAAAGTGGATTACCAACCACTCGGCTTCAATGCCGTGCCTGACATACAGGCACAGTATCAGGGGGAAAAATCCCCCCGTACACCTGCCCCTGCCATCGTCATCCACGCCTATTGCACCGTGTGAGCACAGTATCAGGGTCAAATCCCTCTATACACCTACCCCCGCCCTCATCACCCACCTTCGCTGACGACAGCGGGGTAGCGTGCTTGATGACGCTGACGCCCGATGGCACCCCTATTAACAACAATACAGGGCAGTCGATGGACAGCTCGAATGAAGCCCACGCAGGCAACATGACAGCACCCATGATGCAACCTGCCACAATTGATAGAGCACGCCATCCACAGTAACAGGAGGAGCACGTCTCAATGACGGAATATGGGGGCACGCTTGAGCACAGCGCCATCCCCTGACGCGATGACTAGGAAGACGGGACCCATGACGACCAAGGACCACGCCATCAACCAGAGGCCACGCCTTCTCCCACACGCCTTCATCAACTGCGCACGGATAGAACTCACACACACACACTCTCTCTCTCTCTGTGTGTGTGTAAACGGGCCCAACCCCTTGAAGTATAAAATGGGAGGTCCTTCTTCCTCCAAAAAGGGCAAACTCAAGAAACATAGCCGTAGCCGCAACTATGACGAGCACCCACGATTAGCCATCCTCTCCCTCTCACACGAGACTTGGAGCACGCTCCTCTCTCACCACCATTGTACTCCCTAACGAAGCAAGTAACGCGAGTAGGCTAGTGAACTGGACGTAGGGGACTTCCCCGAACCAGTATAACCCCCGTGTCCTCCTGCTTAGCCATTACTGAACTCGAAGCACACACCCCTAGAACAAATTCTACTGGTCGGTGACCGAAACACCGATAAGAATCTTCTTATCACCTCGACGGGATTCATCTTGAAGTCATCCCCAAGAGCATTGATCTCCTCCACTAGTATATGAAAATGAGAATAAATAGTGTTAGCTCTCTCATGTGGCAATCTAGTGAAGTTATCATACTTGTTCTTCAGCACATAGTATCTTTCCTCTTTGATATCACTGGTGCCCTCATGGTGCCCCTAAATCTCAGTCCAGATACCATGTGCTGTGGAACTAGCATCCAACTGAGCAAAAACATCCTTAGAAATGCAAGCAAACAGAGCATTCTTGGCCTTAGCATTGCACTTAATGAAATCAGGCTCAAGTAAGTTCACATCCGCATCAGACTCGTGAGTGACCATCCATATCTCTAGATCAAGGGACTCCAAGTAGGCTTGCATGCGAGCCTTCCAATAAGCGTAGTCCTCCCCATTGAATATGGGAACACTCCCCGCCTGTCCCGGCATCCTTACTCAAGCGGTGAAGCCTCAAAGATAAGCACTTGGCTCTAATACCACCTGTATGGACCGAAGATGTACCGAGAGGGGGGCGGGGTGAATCGGTAATCCGCTCACGAAACCAAATACTTCAATTCACACTACTTAAGCCTAACAAATGTTTTAACCTACACGATTCTAGTAGGCCAAGACCCTACACATGCTAGTGTTCATGATAAAAGAAAGCGTGGAAGCCAAACACACTAGCCTATGCAAGCCACAATTCAACCTAGATACTAGAGCACACAATTACAGAATAGTAAAGAGAGGGTCAAGGAATGCTCATGATTTTTTCCCGAGGTCTCGGAAGGATGGCGCCTTCCCCTACTCCTCGTTAGACCACTCCTGCTGGAGTTCCGGTTCCTCCCGCCACTAAGTGGAGTTCTCGCCCACGAGCCCGCAATCACTCCTCGAGTGAAGACATGGTGTGCGTCATCGCTGCACAAAGCACAAGCTCGCCTCCCTTGATAACTTGTCGGACTCCCCGAGCCGACACAGGCGCTCACTAGCGACACCCCTTTCAACAGCGGGCTCAAACCGTGTACAAACATGTGATGACCTTCACAACCAATCACGATAGGCTTGATCACCGACACCTAACCGGTCTAGGTCTCACCATAGACCAAGAGTAACAATCTAGATCACACCCTCAAGGATACCCTAGCCTTAGATGTGCAAGATGTTCAAGTTACTCTCCACTAGCACTCTCAAGATATGCAATATCTCCTCCTAGTGATCTCCTCTTTTCCTCTTGGACCTTATCAAATGCTCTCAGGTATTCCACAGGCCAAGAGAGGTCACAAAGACCCCAACAACGAAGTTATATAGGCTCCCAACCTCAAACTAGCCGTCGTTCCATGAAATTAGCTTTCTGGGCCTACTGACCGTACAGTCCTATCACTCCCTGACCGGACCGTCCGGTCACTGCAACACAGTGCACCAACGGCTCTGACGACTGCTGATTCCTCTACTGACCGGACTGTACGGTCACCTGACCAGACCGTGCGGTCCAATTCTCTCTCCAGTCCAGAAACATTTTGTGCACAACTTCCTCTTTGCCCTGTGCTAGTCCTACTGACCAGATCGTCCGAACAATAGACTGGACCGTCCGGTCTATACAAACTCTGCCATAGGTAGATTTCTCGATCCTTGCTGAAAGTCCTAGACAACTCCATATAGTGACCATACAGTCCAATCACCTCTGACCCCTCTGTCTGGTCTCTATGTCCAAAAGCAGAAACTTGTCGTACTCGCTTGACTTTGTTTCCTGGCTTCTCTGAATAGTTCCTTGGCTTCTCCACTGTCAACTAGTGCCTGTGATTTCATTGAGCAACCTTGCACATCATTGACTAGACATGACGTAAGAGAATGACCTAGACCCCCTTGATAGTCCGGTTTTTCCTATGGACTCAATGTCCTAACAACTAGACAAGTGTTCCCAACACTTGTACCATAGCTTGTTCTCCACTTTGGTCCATCTTCATCAACCCTTAGACTCCATCAAGTTCACAAGCTTCCATGCTTGTGGTCATTGTCATCAATCGCCAAGGCAACCATCATCCATACGATTTATAATAGAGTTTAGAGATGATTTATGCATAGACAACACTCATGTAGATATTAGCCCATAATCTCATAGTTGTTATCTATCACCAAAACATTCACCTTGGGGATCCAATCATCAATGGTCATGAAGCTTACAGAGCGACTCCATTCCGCGGCGTGGGCCGCCGCCTCAGCCCCCCCTCCCGCTCAAGTTCTATGTGTCCGAGCCCAGCCCTTCGACAGTCGTGTCAGCTTCTCATGGAGCTCGAGCGTCAGAGCCTACCTCCTCGCCCGACCACGATGAGCTGGAGCATTACAGCCTACCTCCGGCAAGAGAAATGGGCGGCAACGTTCGAGCTCACGAGGAGAACCAGCACCAACGCCACCTCCAGTGACGTGCTGGAATTGGTGGTGGCGCATGTGCCGCGAGTGGCTCCGACGACGGTCCTCACAATGGAGATATTGCTATCTCCGTTGGCGTCAGCCTTCCTTCCGCCGCCCGGCCCGATGTCTCTGCCGGTGCCAGGCTCATTCGCCAACACGCCCGTCGATCGCGCGCCCGCTACCACCAGGCACACCCGCCTCGATGGCCGTCCGCCCTCCTCACCCTTCCCTCTGCACCAGCCCGCATAGCCCATCACCCGCCCTTGTGCCATCGGCCCGCGTCACCATTGCCGCCTTTGACCCCGTGATTGGAGGATGCCCCGCCCGTGGCCATCGACACCTGCTGCTGCTCGCATCTGGCGTATCCACCACCACCCGTGCCCAGCACAACCGCCGCCATTTTCGCTTGATGCAGAGAGAGAGAGGCGGTGCGGGGAGGGTCGCGCCAATGGCAGAGGCGGAAGGAAGAAGGAGCCTGCTCGGGAGAGAATCAGAAAGGAAAAAAGAGGCTTGCCTGACATGTGGGAGTAAGGGCATTTTAGTGTTTTGATAGCTCTCTTAGCCACTGTTACTTATTAAAATAGACGAATGGCTTGTGGGTCAAAAATTTACGTGGATGGCATAGAGGTGCGAAGAAACTTTTTTGTGGCATATAGATAAAGGCCATCTTTTTTAATGGCATACAGGTAAAAGTCTCAACATTCTACTATTTTGTTTTGCCTCAGGACCTTGTGTTTCACATGGGCAAAATCATCTTAAACCTGTTTTTTTTCTAGAATGAACTATTTTTTGAAATCTTAACACCTATTCACAACGACCAAAAATTAGAAACCGAAGGAAGTATGAAAAAATTCATTAGTAAGATAGAACAAATATCATATTTATATTTAATACTCATTCTATCCATTCATATAGTCTATTTAAAAGTGATGCATAGATCAAGTCATTGTTATTATGCCACATAAGCAATATAACATTAATTTGATGGATGAAATAGATCACAAAATGCAGTGTTTCATATTTGTTGTTTCCTAAGAGCACATGCAAGACACAAATGTCTTAGAAAAAGTGTAGACACAATTTTATCTAGATGAAACTGGTTCCATCTCTTTCTTTATTAGTTTGTTATCACATCATCAAAAATGCTGACATGTCACTTTATTTATTGAAAATGAAACTCCCATTGGGAGTAGCCTTAGGAGTAGGCTTGAGTCAGTCTCAATGTACTCTTTCTAAAACATAGTTTTTGGTAAGTGAGCCAACATCCTTTTATTAGGATGAAAGACCTCTCACATGAGAGGAAAGTTTTTGTTCTCTTTCTTTATAACTAACTTGCCATATCATCAAAAAGTGCATATGTGACATAACATTTAATACTTATAAAAGACTTCATTGAGACTGACCGTATATGAAAATCTTTTGAAAATTTGAAAAATGAAGGCTTATCCTAATAAAGGCAAGATTTCAGCTCTAGGCATAGAAATGAAGAAGTGAAAAGATGTGGTGCATGGGAAATGAGAAGAGAAATGCATTTCAAAGGTGGTAGCGAATGAAAGTATCTGCTATTTTCCACCAAATTAATTTGAAAAGGTTCGACGGACTTTTAGTTACCAAACCAACGCAAAGTGGTAGTGAAGATGGTAAACAAAAGGTTTGATAATTTTTTCCTTTCACAAATAAGGAATTTCTTAGTTGACTTGAATATAAGGCACTTGACGCATAGTTCAGTTGGTTCCATCAAAAGAGAGCATTCGGTTGTATAATAGAATACTCTTTCCATTCTTATTTACTTGTGTTTTTAGCTCTAGATACCAGAATAAAAAAGAGGTAGATGTAAAAGAACCGAGAATGAGAGAGATATATTGGAAAAATAAAATGGTACTCCCTCTGTCTCAATTTAGTTGGTATTTTAGAGCCCGGCATGAGAATTAAATAGAAGTGTAAAAGATAGATGCACATAAAATAAGGAGAATGAGATAGAGATAGAGGTGTATTGAGAAGAGAGAAATGTGCACCGGGAAGTGAAAGTGTTAATTATTTTAGGATAATTAAAGAGAGCTAGAATGTCAATTATTTTGGGATAGAGGAAGTATATTAGTAAACGAGGATGATAAGTAACTTTTTAAAAAACTAAAGAATGATAAGATAACACGTAATATGGCACAAAGGAAAATAGTATCATAACCGCTATGACCATAACTATGTTGAGAATATCTACAACATGGCGCTACAATCTTCTAGTGTATGCTTTAAGTAAGAATCAATCTTATATTTTATACTTGTAAAGAAAAACTCTTATATCTTATAATAAGATTAACGAGTGCGGTCGGCTAGAACATTTTGTTTTACATCTTCGCCTCATAATAGGTGCATACAGCTTCACTTTTTTGTGTTTCTTCTCACCAAATAATAGGTGCATACATAATAACTTTAAGGAATAAATAAAAGCATGAAAGTGACCAAGGAATCACCATAAGACTCATGTTTTCCTATTGCCGAATCTTGACTATTACACAGAAATATTTGTAACAAAGCTTGACACCTCGATCTTGGGAGTTTGCTTCTTTTCTATATAATGAAGTCCTGACATTTCTCATGTTTTTTTTCTCGAATACGTAGGAGAGCTGCGTATCATTACATTAAAAGAGAAAGAACCGGCCCCTTACAGCTCAACACCACCTCAGTCCGAGCCGAGCCCCGAGGGGTTGTCGTTTACGTGGAGTTTGTACTCAGATAAAACACACCCACAAAGCAAGACCTGACTCACACACTTGCCAGACTAATCTAGCCTATCACCGTGACCTGAGAGCACAACTCGCATAACTCTATCCCCAGCAAGGCCTCAGATGTGATGCTCCTCCTTGAAGGAGCGCAGGAGCTCCGCAATGCTTGGCCTTGCATTTTCGAACACACAAGAGTTCCTGTGCTTCCACAGCACCCACGCCGCCAAAATGATGAGAGAGTTTAAACCTTTTCTCTTCTCCTTGGGCGCTTTCTTGACTGTCCTGCACCACCACTCCACGAAGGACCTCTCCGATCGCCTTGGTGTTGAATCAACCAAGCCAATCGGTGCTAGAATTCTGAACCAAAACTCTCGGGCAAAAACACAAGTGGTTAGCAAATGTTGCACGGTCTCATCCTCCTGATCGCAAAGAGGGCACTTGCTCGGGTGGGGTAGGCCTCTCTTAGTGAGTCAGTCAGCAGTCCAGCACCGGTTCCGGATGGCCAGCCAAAGAAAAACTTTGCACTTAGGTGGAGTCCAAGATTTCCACAACCGGCGCCAAGGTTCAAAGATAGTCGATCCATTATAGAACGCCTTATAAGCAGATTTGGAAGAGAAGACGCCCGAGCCATCTAATCTCCAGAAGTGATGATCCTCTTCATTTATTAAAGCCAACTCTTGCAGGGTGTCCTAGAGTTGAAAATACTCAAAGAGGCCAAGCAAAGACAATCCTGACCTGATATCTTGTGGCCATGCATCACCCTCAAGTGCTTCTGCAACTGTGCGCTCTTGCTGCACCTTAGCTGGGACTGCCGCAATCACCTAAGGGGGCAAGGTCCCCTATTGAACAGCCCAAAATCCAACGATCACTCCAAAAGAGAGTTGTGTTACCATTGCCCACAAATCCACAACATTCAGGTGTACATGGATGTCTAGTCCCCTCCACGGCCTGTTTGGGTCAACTTTTTGGAACCAAAGCCACCGGATTTGCAATGCCCAGCCCATGATTTCTCCAAGACCCCCAAGATCAAGAGGACGTTGCACCTTGTCCCAAGATACAAGGCAGCTCCCACCATTTGCTTGCTCAGGACCCTTCCATATGAAACCGCGACGAAGTTTGTCCATAGCCTTTATGAACCATTTGGAGACATTGATAGCCATGAGCACGTAAATGGGAATCACCGACAACACGAATTTCACCCATGCAGCTCGACCAGCAAGGTTCATGAGGGCAGCTTGCCACCCGGGCAATCTGTTCCCTATTTTCTTAATCCAAGGTAGGAGATCAGCCCTCTTCAGCTTGTTGATAGAGATAGGCAACCCAGGTAGGTGCAAGGAAAGGTTGCCAACGTACATGGCATGGTTTCCTCAACAATATCCATCTCGGGCTGATCACATCGGATTGGGTGAGCACTACTTTTTTGAAGATTTGTGTGCAGCCCTCTAGCCTCACCAAAGCGATTGAGAATCTCTATGGTGAAGTGCATCTCCTACTCTACTGGGCGAATGAAGAGAGCCACATCATCTGGGCAAATGAAGAGAGCCACATCATCCGTGTATAAAGAAATGCGCTGAGCAGGAATGCGCTGGGACAAAGGTTGCAGCAGCTCAAGCTCGCTAGCCTTGACAAAAATGTTGTTTAACACATCCATTACCAATATAAAAAGCATAGGGGACAGTGGGTCTCCTTGTCTGAGACCCCGCTGATGTCTAATCTCTTCTCCGGGTTCCCCATTAAGTAGAACTCTAGTGGATGCTGTCCGCAAAAGGTTTGACACCAAGCCACACCAACCCGGTCCAAAACCAAGATACGATAGAGTTTCAAGCAAGAAGGACCAGCTCACCGAATCAAAGGCTTTTGATATATCCAATTTGAGGAAGAGGCTTGGTACCTTGTGCCAGTGAAGTGACTTGATCGTTTGCTGGACAAGAATGTAATTGTCATGGATGCATCAACCTCGCACAAAGGCATTCTGATTTGTGGCCACTAGAGAGTTGAGGAGAGGAGCCAACCGATTTGCTAAAACCTTGGCAATTAGTTTAGCAAAGCTATGAATTAAACTAATAGGTCGAAAATCTTTTGCATGCGATGTGTGCACTTTCTTCGGGATCAAAGTGAGATATGCTGAATTCAGGAGCCACAACTTGCGACATCACCCTGGTGCAGCATGATTATGGCTGCCATAAAATCATGTTTAATAACCGGCCAGCAGGCTTTATAAAAATGGCCTGTGTAGCTAGCAGGTCCTGGCACCCGATCGACCGGCATCGACTTGATGGCCTTCCAAACTTCCTCCTCGGTGATGGGATCATCGAGAACACCCAGCTCCGTCTCATGATGATGAAAGAAAGATAAGTCCAGTGTGCTTGCTCTTGGGAGAGCCGTACCTAGGAGATTCTCATAATAATCAAACATGATTTGTTGTTTCCCCTCCTGCGAAGTGACAACCCAATCTCCATCCATAAGTTTGGGGATAAAGTTCTTACGCTTCCGAAACCCAGCTTGGCGGTGGAAGAATGACGTGTTTGCGTCTCCATCTTTGAGTACGCGTATACAGGAGCGCAGCATGGCTATAGTTCATTACAGGGATGCTAGAGTCAAGCAGTGACGCTTAGACTCACTTATCAGCCATTTCTCTTCCACTATTAGGTCCCGAGTGTCCCCTGATATCTCCAGATGGTGCAAGATCTCTCACACAATAGCATGCTGCGAACTGATGTGACCCACTTGGCGTTGGCTCCATGATTGGAGGGCTCTTGTCAGTCGTTTGAGCTTAAGTGATATACACTCAAGGGGACATGAGGCAGCTATCGGCTCTTGCCATGATGCTACAACAGTGTCATGAAAGCCCTCCAGTTTGGTCTAGAAACTTTCAAAGTGAAATATTTTCTTTTCCTTCACCCCTTCTCTAAGGCCAAGCAAAAGGGGGCAGTGATCTGATACTTCTGACGCTAGACTTTGCAAGATGCAGTCCGGAAAAAGGTCCTCCCACCCCGAGGTGCAAAGAACTCGATCCAGCTTGACAAGGGTGGGGGAATCTCTCTCATTAGACCATGTATAGCGTCGACCGGTTAACGGTATCTCCTTCAGTTCCAAGTCATTGATGAATCTGCGGAATCGCCCCATCATTGCTCGGTTGAGGTTTGAATTATTCTTGTCCTCCGATGAGTATATCATGTTGTAATCACCAGCAATGACCCAAGGCCCTTGACACAAGGTGCGCACTTCTCGGAGTTCATCTAGAAAGGCACTCTTCTCGGCGTCTTGAGAAGGACCATACACGCCGGTAAACCACCATGACGTCTCTTCATCCTCTGAAAATTGAACTGAAACCGAGTGTCGTTGAACTCGCCATTGATCCACCGCACCAAACACCCCATCCCGCCAAGAAACTAATATACCACCATGGGTCCCTTGTGCCGGCAGGAATACAAAATCTTGAAACTCACGACCAAAAAGGGCTAGAATGTCATGGCTGCCAATTAGGGCCATTTTTGTTTCTTGCAAGCAGATGATATTTGGCTTGCAAGCATCGACCACCTTTCGTACTGTATCACGATGACCACGATCGTTTAAACCTCGCACATTCCACATTAAAATACTTGAAGAATCCATTGATAACTTGTGAAAAAGACGAGACCAAGATTACAATCATCAAACCACCTCCACTACAGGGCTCTCCCCTTGGATGCTCTCCGCTGGGGGCAGCTCCTTCCCTAGCAACGCAGCGAGAGCTCGAACATGCTCCCGGTTAAGTGGCTTGTTGAAGAAATCAGTGTATTTCTCCATGGTTCCATCAGGTGCACCCCGTTGCTATTGCTGATCAGCAAAACCAAGCTAGCGGCACACTGGCTGCGGCCTTTTGTTGGTACTCTGGAGGGAGCTTAGCAATTCTGCGGCTGCGCCTTGGTGCGTGCGTAGTGACAGATCACTATTGCTGGCGGCGCCTTCTTGGCTGGGTTTATGGCATAACGCGGTTGATCACAGGGCACGAAATCTGCTCAATGAACACCTGTGCCCGCACTTCGGCGAGAGAGCTAGCAGAGGTCACTGGAGTTTGAGCTGCCTGGGGAATCAGCTGATGATGGTCTGATGTTTCTGTCTATGACTGGTTCCGCTGTCTATGAGAGTACACCAGGAGGGGCTACTGATCTATCCTTCTGTTAGCAGGCGTTGTCTTGGCATCATCGCTACGAGGCTCAAGTGGTGGCGCACCCGGTAGCCTCTCGATGGTTGAGGTAGGAGTCTGACTTGAGTCAGACAAACGAGAGCTGATGTATATATGACCCGATCTTCCAAGAGATAAAGGGATAAACTCGAATTTGGAGAACTCGGCGTCGACGACCCGTCTTGAATCTGACACGATCCAACCCCGCAACCGTTACACCAAGCACAACTTGATTGTTCCTACAAGCGAAATCGAGAACACAAGCAAGAGAGGATAAACACGCAATCTGAAATTACAAATATGGATGAAGCAAATCACAAGAAAAGGTTCAAGCTCTGAACACAAAAGGACTAATCGCCACAGTGGTGTAGAACAAGAATAGGGGCCCTGGATTACTGTAAAAGGATTTGTCGCCACAGTTACAATAATTCGATCAAGTTTCTCTCTAGAAAACTGAACTAAACAAAACCCAAAACTAAAAGACGGCGGCTACTGAGTTTATGTAAGAAACAAAGACGTCCTAGGATTGGGGGCGACCAGGGGGGCGCCCACAACATGGGCTTAAGGCCCGACACGATACATGAGTTGGCCCAAAATAGGTGACACAGCACCTTGTCATGGTCACATATTATGACTCATGACCCTTCTGAAGCTAGGACTAGAACCAAAACAACGGCGTCATCGTCCCCTTTACAACGCATCAAAGAACGCCTCGTTTGGACGTCGGATGTGGGAGATATCATCAAAACCGTGAAGGAGTGTCGGATGAATCCAAGACAAACACGGCGACCGAGTTGGTAATGATTTGTAACTTAGGGAAGGCCATAATATACGCGTATGCAGTATGGTGATATCCTCATCAAGAGCCCTCCTCAGCCTGAATAACGTTGCATGGCAATGACTCATCAGTGCTGACCCGCTCCAGATCATCCAGGCCAGAGGTCAGGGTCTGCTGCAACGGAAGGTGTTCTGGTGCAGATGTTGGCGACACCACGAATGACTCAAAATTGGCGATTCCATCGAGGGACCCTCTGGCCCTACTGCTCCTGGGCTTGGTGGACCGTTTGGAGGTGTTGTACGTGTCTCTTCGTTTGCCCGCGTTGCTGGGAGTTGAACCAGCTCATCGGGAACCTGAGTTAGACCATCATTGCGCAATAATATTGTTGTGGCTGCTTCATTGGGAGAAGGGATGCATGCCTCCACGGCGGCGACAGGCTCGTCACACACGCCAGTGGTGGCCTGGCCCTCCAAATTCTTTGCTTCTATCGAGGGAGTGTTGCCAGGCAAGTCTTCGGCATCGACGCCGATGACCTCGCCGGCGGCAGACGCACCAGGGTGTTTTGCCCTGGTCATATCCTGACGCTCCATATTCTTCGCCGGCTTCTCTTGCAAATCAAACTGTTGTTCCAACTCCCTAGCAGGCGGAGGATTCTCGCGCCGCCGTTGAGGACGACGATCGGACTCTGCCACTATCGTTATCACTATTCTCCTTCTGCTGAGAATTGTTTGTTCCATTCTGTGGCCGGCTCAACACCTTGAATGTCACCGGGTACTTCAGTGCATGTTTGACAGGAGGCTGTTCCTGGGACGCCGGAGATGGCTCCACGATGAAGAGGTCCCTAGAAACAGGCAGCTCATCCGGCTTGAAACACAGAAAGAACATTGGAAAACAGAGAAGTCTTCTCGGAGTCGTGTCGCTTGGGGTATCTTCTCAAGCCAGCCATAGGGATTGAGCAGATTCTCAGCAGTAGACACCTCCCATGCGTGTGCAGGGATACCTCGGAGTTCGACATCCACCAGGCACGGGAGAACTGCGCCCTCGGCAAACGCTTGCCTGGACCAGCGTCGGCAGTGGATTCTTGTTGCTGCTGAACTCGGCGCTGGCCCGCTGTTGGAGGCCAGCCTTCTAGCAGTGGCTTCATCACCCATGAATGCAATAAACACCGCATCATCGTATCGCGAATTTTGAAAGAGTCGGCTGCCAAATCAAACTTGTAAGCAATAGCATCCAGGACCTCTTCTAGGGACACCCGCCCCTCTGCACCAACCGCCGTAACGATCACTGCCTTATGGAGATCACCTTCCCCACGCTCCAGCGAATCGGACCAATCGATGACGCATGGAGTCGGGGTCGTAGAGAAGTTGACACCGCCGGCGTGAGGACTTGGCGGTGCAATGTTGCCAGCTCCATTCGCAGGGTGCCCGCCCGGGGGTGCCGGACCATCAGGCCCAGCACGGTGGCGCCTCCGTGGTCGGCGGCGACGCCGTCCAGGCTGCTCGCTCGCCGCCGGCAGATTTCCTTCAGGTTGGTGGCTCTGCACCTCCTGGCGATCCTCTCCCGCCGGTTCTGGGAGAGGAGAGATCCTCCGCCAGACAGGCACACGACCAGGGTAGCCTCCACTTGCCATTGTCAATCGCACTTGTCGATGCTGTTGCCGGCCGGGGCCAGAGGCGCCGTTGCCGGTTGCTTGCCCGCGGTGGCCGGAACCAGGGGTACCGTTGCCACTGCCGGGGCAAGTGTATGTGCGGTGACCAAGTAGCTTACACTGGAAGCAGCGCGGTGGAGATTTGCAGGAGACCGCCCGGTGACCTGCCGAGAAGCAATTAAAGCACCAACCCAGATTTTCTACATCGGGCGGGAGCTACCGCCCCTTATCTGACGGTGTACATGGAACGGAGGTTGCATGGAGATTAGGATATCTGTCAGCGTGAATGAGGGTGGGAGGAGATTAGATAGTTAATTCGTCTACTATGGAGTCATTAACAGGAGTGAGTCAAACAAAATTATTGGGGCACTCTGTCATATGCAGATAGGTGTGCATGCGCTGGTAGTCATTAAATTGGACGCCCAAATCGATGCAGCATCATGAGCAGAGATGTGAGAGAAAATAATAGTATAATAACAAAGTTACCATTGTAATTTATAAAATTGGAGAAGAGAATCTATCTAAAATTTTCTAAATGAACCATTTTATAAAATAGTATTTTTCCAACTCCACAAAAGAACATAGTCACCTAGAGTGCAATGACGTCCCAAGCAAATGCAAATAACCATTTTGAAATTAGAATGCCAGTCAATATTACAAATCACAAAGAAAGTAAGAATTTGAAAAATGTATAATGCATTTCTAGAGAATATAACACTCTGAAGTTGGAATGCCAATCAATATTAAATGACACAAATTAAACTTCAGAAAATCATATTACAAAAAATCATCATGCGAATTGAATTCAAAAATCTCTAGCTTCGAACTCATAATAATTTTATTGGTGAAAAAGTATTTCATAATAACAAAAACGAAATAAAATTAAACTTCAAATAAAAAACATCTGAAATAGATATTTTCGAGTTGGTGAACCTGAGATGCAAATGACTCATTATATGATGAGTCTTCGCAAATTATTTTGTTTCATGTAATGGCATGAAGTATTTTTGCACACTTAAATTTCTTAAAAAAACTTAATGCTGGTTTTTTTTCAGAGGCGTAACTCATTTTTGGCTTTATCAATAGGTAACAACCAACCATCCAAATTAAATTGGAATATAAAAAAATAAAGCACCAGAACGTGTGCAGTCATGGCAATAAAGAGTGAGTAGCTTTGGGAACGGTGTTTGACTCCTGCAAACAAAAATTGTCTAATCATACTGGATCCTTTCCTAATTAGTTGCTGACGGGGATAATGATGTACACGTGGACACCTATTTTCTGAATCTTGAAGTAGTGAGAGCGGTCGGATAAGCGGTGGTAGTTCCCACCTGTGTTACAAAGTTATTTTCGTTAAAGCACTTCCCATGTAGATCAACCGGCACCGGGTGACGCATCTTCTTTTTGTGGTGGCCTCTTCGTCTTCTATGTGAAACCGTCTCCCATCCGTCACTGTCTGGCTCACACTTCGGAGAAGGGATGTGAACCTCTGAGCAGAGGATAATACGCAATGACAGTCTCTCCGGGGGTGGCGACCGTTGCCGCTCGACTGCAGAGTTCGCCGAGGTGACTACTACATCTTTGAAGGAGCGGCCGGGCGCAGTCCCGTCGGAGTCGCAAGAACCAGGAGTCAGGCTTGAGTCGGGCCACCTTAACTCCTTGGAGCAGCCCACCGGCTTTGAAGGACGGGCGTTGGGAGACAATGGATGAGGTGGGACAGGTGCCTTGGGAGAGAGGGCAGCCACGGTGGTGGCGGGGGTGGGCGCCGGCGCCGGAATGGCCACCGGCGATTGGGCTGGAGGGCAGGGAGGTGGGGGGGGGGGGGGGGGGGGGCACCTGGGTGGGAGAGGGAAGGGCGGGCCATCCTATCGTATTATTGTGTTTATGACATTTCTCATATTAATGATGCTCTTACAAGGATGTCAACTCAGATACAAAAATATCACTTATCTATACTATAAAGATTAAACTTTATATGATCTTTTTATCACCCTGTGATCAATCTACCCGCCGAATCAGAACCACCTATTTCAATGTGCGTTCAAACTCTGCCTTTAGATCACACGTGGTCCCACAGTTTACACATTACAATTACAGGATAACAGCCCCCTAAACACGTTCGTCTGGCCGACTACCACATTTTTTTCTCATCCGACGTCTGAGTACCCGCCCGCCCGGACCCGCAGCCGCTAATCTCGCACGTCTGCCCCCGACCGCGGTTGGGAACGCATTGCACGCAATCAGAGGATCAAATTCTGTCTGGGCGCAGTTTGGAGGTCTCCTAAATCGTCCGGTGTTTCTCCCGTCTGCGGTTGTGGACGGCTTGCGGCGTTCAGAGGAACGCATTGCTTCCTGGCATAGATCGATGGCCTCCTGATTTATCTAGTGTTCGTCTCGTCGGCGGCTGCGGAGAACATGATCAAGCGCCATTCATGGGGGAACCGTCGCCTCCATTGAAACAACAGCGATTCAATCCTTCTCGTGGTGCCAGGGTTTCTGCGTTGTCATCGTGCTTTCGTTGAAGGTTGTTGGGTGACCTCCCACCACCGCTGCACCCCTTCATGCTAGTTCATCGCCGCTAATAATCGGCAGGGTGATCGGTACGCCACCAGACTGCTTATTGCTATTTTGTGGTTCGTCTAAACATTGTGTATACGTGCTGATCCGTTCGTCTTCCTCTCAAATCCCGGTGAATATTGGTTGCGACTCAATTTCTTCCTCTTCTCAAACTCGACAATCATGGCTAGATGCCTTTGTCACTTGTTGTCGGCAGAGGATCAGAGAGGCAAATAATCGGCAGGGTGATCGGTACGCCACCAGACTGCTTATTGCTATTCTGTGGTTCGTCTAAACATTGTGTATACGTGCTGATCCGTTCGTCTTCCTCTCAAATCCCGGTGAATATTGGTTGCGACTCAATTTCTTCCTCTTCTCAAACTCGACAATCATGGCTAGATGCCTTTGTCACTTGTTGTCGGCAGAGGATCAGAGAGGCAAGAAGCAGCGGCAGTGGAGGAAGAAGTGTGAAGGACTGAGAAGGCGACCAAAGGGGGATGAATGGGAGCCAATCAAAATTCTCGAAGAGAACTTGGCCTATATCCCAAAAACAACCCGAAGCAACCTCCGAACTGATCACCAAGACTACACACACCAACTCGTGGTGTACTACCCCTAGGAGTGATCAACCACAGCAAAGGAACACAACGGAAACAAGAAGGGAAGAAGCAATGCTCAATAGTTCAGAACTGAACACCCATCGGCAATGCCGATCCCTGCCATCGTCAGTGCCGATGCACATCATCGGTAGTGCCGGTCCCACCTATCGACAGTGCCGATGCAAGATGCAGTCTCACTGGAATCTACAGACTAGTCCAATCGGCAGTGCCGGTCCTGGTCATCGGTAGTGCCGGTCGACCCCCACAGAACAGAAAAACTCTCGGGATCTTCTCAAATCTTCTCCAAAACTCAATCAAATGAACTCCAAATGATGCGATTTTTGGACCAGTGAATCCTTATTACACCACAACCCTAATTCTAGGAGATCAACTCAATTGGCTCAAGAAATCATCACGAATTTCAGATCTTGTGCCAAGAACACTAAAAAGGGGAAACTTGAGAAATCCTTCAAATCGAAGGAGCTAGAGCTATTGATTCGATCAAGGATCCATAAAGGATTATTCTAGCTCATCCTAGCAACAAGTTTCTCAAGAAATCCAGGCCAAAAATCCATCAAAAAGTGAGATAAAAAATCACCACAAAAAAGGTCCGAAAATAGGAAAAAAGGGAATTTCGGGATTCAAGTGAAGAGGGAAATCTTGAGCACGAAAATACTTCTCATATCATAGAAAGGTGCTTACAAGATCCATAGGTACAAGACTAGGAATCCACCCTTTTCCTCCCACTATTTGGAAGAGCAAGAGATGTCTCTCACACACCCACTACTCTCCTCTCAAACATGAAGTCCTCTCCTAGCACTTTGAATAGAGTCCTAACACAAGGCTAATGGAAGAGAGGCCCCTCTCTCCCACTAGCCACACCTCTCCTTATATAGGCCTAGGGTCTATTATCCACATGACCACTCTACCCTTGACCTACATAACACATCCACCTACCACCGGGGGCATAACCGTTCATCTTTTTCCTCATCACCCGAATGCCATCGGACGCTTCACGTATTTGCTTCATCTTGAAACAAGCTCCGTGATGGTGCCACGTGCACCACCAACCACCACCACCGGTTTTGAGGCCCAAACCGGGAGACCGCCTTGCACGCTTCTCAAAGCGCGACTTCTCGATGTCGACGCGTGTCACCTTGTCCCGCGATCCTGACCACCGGCAAGTCTCTCCCAGTCCCTGTCCATCGGGCCCCCTTATCACTTGCACTGGCATCCCGTTCGCCTTGACTTGGTCAACACGCCGTCTTCATCACCGCCACGGTTTTGAGGCTCAACCGCGAAACCATCCGTGCTTCTTGCCTCTCCACGTGTATGGTGTGGATCACCCTTGACTTCACCCGGCATCCCGATCGTCTGGCCCCAAGTCCCCTACTTGTGCCCGATCCTCTCGCCGTTGATCGTCAAGTCGACTCCAGTGACCTATACATCATGAGACAAGCAAACACATTTCCCATCTTCTGCAACATCACCAATATCTCCACCAACTCCGGTTAGTCATAACCATGATATGCAAACCCATGCAATCCCTGGATTCCCATATTTCAACTCAAACACCAAAGTCGCTCAAGTAAATTACTCATCACAAATATAGCAAACTATGGCACATATCCACATGGTTTTTTAAAGTGCTAAGTGTGTTGCTCCGCGACCTCGAGCAGTGGCGTGCAGCCTTAATGAGATTTCCTGCTAATGTCGAGCGAGCCAGGGAGGGGAGATTGAGCGCCCCTCAAGCTCAACAATTCCTTGTCGTATGTCCATGAAGAAGACATCAATCCTTGCCTTGCCTGGCTGTTTCTGCAGGCCAGTGCCCTTGCTGCCCTCCACGAGGTCGTTTTCATGCCGGATCTCTTTTTGCATTTGATAACTGTTAGCGGTTGTTTTACCAGACAAGATTGTGTGAAGAAGAATCTCTATAATTGGCTTCTCAGCATCTCAAGGATGATCATTATGGTTCAAGAACAACATAGTATGTTCAGCCTGACATTGATGCTGAGTGTGTTAACCCAGAAAACAAGCTGAGAGCCTGACTCGATTTCTTCCTATCAAATTCGTTTCTTGGACATAGGAAACTATGACTGTTTTTATACTTTTTAAATGAACGTTTCTATGCTTTGCAGGCTATGAGGGGTCAGACTCAATTCTCAATTGGATGAGCTACTGAGCTTACATGGAGATGTTCCAGTGCATGAGATGATCTTTGTTTACCTGGAATGATAAAAGGTAGCAAGAGCATGATTGCTACTGGATTCATGTTGCTACCTTCATGCATGAAAACTAGGTGAAGCTTCGGACATCAGAATTTTTGTTTATGCTATTAGGAATCTTCGATTATATTTTCCTGATGAATAGCTTGGGCGCCACCTAGAATTTAGTATTTTTGACTAATGGCCGTGTGAGACATTCAGTTTGGTCCTCTGTAAGAGTGGCTGGAATAGGACCTTTCAGTTTAGACTCAAAAGGAACATGAAGACATCTAAAGGTTGATAGAATTTTACCATTTGTATTGCCTCCTTTCAGTGGTAGTCTTTATCTATCTTAGTCTCAAATTTTATTTTGTGCACAACAAAGTAATCTTCATACATAACTAAAATTTGAGTTAGCCTAAGGCAATTCTGTATCTTTTGGAGTCCTAAATCTCTAAATCCACTAGCCTTAGGAAATTTTTCATTGGTGTGATCTGATCTCTATAAAATTATATAATGATTATCTAATTTTTCCCAAGATATCTGTTTGGTGTGCCTATCTGACGTGGAGCCTATCTGGATGCACATAAGTATATAATGATTATCTAATTTTTCCCAAGATATCTGTTTGGTGTGATCTCTATAAAATTATTTTACATCACATGACCTCACTATATTTATCTATGAGCCTGCAGGTCAGGATAAATGCTCGCTATCTTTCTTTATGTATATTTTTCTCTGATGTTGTCTACAGTTTGATATTTCCAGTATGTTAAAAAATAGCATGCATATCACTTCTGAAATATGACAAAGTGCCCTACAATAGGACTGAGTTCATATATGCAAGTATTTTCGTAGCACTTTTATTGATTGTCCATGAATAGTGATAACTGCAGTGAAATCATTTGCAGGCTCTAAGGAGGTTGATCTTGAATATATCATGGCATTTCAAACTCAAGAGGACCTTCTGCTTGGGCAGCTTTGTCAAGTGCATGCATGCTTTCAACTGAAAGGAGTCTGACGCGTGTCTATGTCTTGTTCTACACATTAGGATTCCTCATTTGTTTTTTTATAAGGTCTAAAATTTCAATTTTCATATTCTTCGCTTTGAATATCACATTGACACAGGCCATGCATCAGAGTTCGCCAATTATTATGATCCCTATATATCAACATAAAAAATAGCATGCATATCACTTCTGAAATATGACAAAGTGCTCTACAATAGGACTGAGTTCATATATGCAAGTATTTTCGTAGCACTTTTATTGATTGTCCATGAATAGTGATAACTGCAGTGAAATCATTTGCAGGCTCTAAGGAGGTTGATCTTGAATATATCATGGCATTTCAAACTCAAGAGGACCTTCTGCTTGGGCAGCTTTGTCAAGTGCATGCATGCTTTCAACTGAAAGGAGTCTGACGCGTGTCTATGTCTTGTTCTACACATTAGGATTCCTCATTTGTTTTTTTATAAGGTCTAAAATTTCAATTTTCATATTCTTCGCTTTGAATATCACATTGACACAGACCATGCATCAGAGTTCGCCAATTATTATGATCCCTATATATCAACATAAAAAATAGCATGCATATCACTTCTGAAATATGACAAAGTGCTCTACAATAGGACTGAGTTCATATATGTAAGTATTTTCGTAGCACTTTTAGTGATTGTCCATGAATAGTGATAACTGCAGTGAAATCATTTGCAGGCTCTAAGGAGGTTGATCTTGAATATATCATGACATTTCAAACTCAAGAGGACCTTCTGCTTGGGCAGCTTTGTCAAGTGCATGCATGCTTTCAACTGAAAGGAGTCTGACGCATGTCTATGTCTTGTTCTACACACTAGGATTCCTCATTTGTTTTTTTATAAGGTCTAAAATTTCAATTTTCATATTCTTCGCTTTGAATATCATATTGACACAGGCCATGCATCAGAGTTCGCCAATTATTATGATCCCTATATATCAACATGATATAAGTATTCATCATCCCTTGATGAAATCATATAATGGATTTTTGTACACTTAATTTTACAATTGAAAACAACAATGGTATAGATCACATTCCGGGAGTCAGCAGTAGGTGATTCTCCTCTAGATTGTTAGAAAAAACATTTCAAGATTCATCAATTTAAATAATTTTATGTTTTCTTTCTTGTTGTTTCACTGAATCACTAACCTATATTATGAATTTAGTACTTTTAATAAAATATTGTTACTACTATATAATGCATTATTCTGTGTACCTATCATACACACGTGCACAAAAGCTGAACCATTTACCTTGGGATGGTCAGAGGTGTGAGGAGAGTCCAATGACCATAGTAGCTAGACTCTGTGTAGCATAAACCCTTCCCTATTCACATGTCTCTCAACATCAGTAGGAAAAATAGCTTGTCTTTTAACCAATATTTCTATTTAGTAGATGATATCGCTGTAGAACAATGGTAACGTGCGTGTCGCACGTGGAGAAAACTAGTATAAAACAAAAGAAGGCCGAACTACATATGTTAGTTGTCTGCACTGTACAATATACATGGATGGAAAGAAAATCTAGCTCATGCACAAAAAATGTGAGGATACCTTGATATCAGGCATCACATCTTCAATCTCTTCTGTCGGCTGAAACCAAAGAGCTACCAATCTCAGGAACGCAGCTCCAAGCAGGGGATTTCTGCATGTTCATCTCTACCATGGATTTTCTAATATTTTCCACACTACCCCATCGACCATCACCCGCTTGCACATTGCTCAATACCACATGGTAGCCAACGTTATCTGGTTCCAACTCCATAAGCTTCTGAGCTGCAAAATATGCGATCTTCGAGTTTGAGTGTGTTCTGCATGATGCAAGAACAGCACCCCAAATTCTGCCGTCTGGCTTAACCTTCATGTCTCTGATCACTTTTACAGCTTCTTCTAGATTACCAGACCGGCCAAGAACGTCCACCATGCAAGTATAGTGTCCTAGCTCAGGTGAGATACCAAATTTTCTTGTCATGCAATCAAACAACCCACGAGCTTCACTGACAAGACCTGAGTGACTACATGCTGATAGAAGGCTAAGAAAGGTCACCCCGTTCGGCCTTACTCCTTCCTTAAGCATCTGATTGAACAATACCAGAGCTTCCCTACCATAGCCATGGCTTGAGTATGCCTCGATCATCGAACTCCATGAGACAATATCTTTGTGAAAAATGCTGTTAAAACACCTTTCTGCCAAATAAACATTTCCACATCTAGCATAGAACTTGATAAGAGATGTTTCCAAAGCACTGTTACCAGATCCTAGAACATTATTGTTTCTTATGATGTATCCATGAGTTGCCTTACCAAACCGTGAGGCACCCAGCTCTGTGCAACTGATGACTAGTCCCTGCAGTGCGTTTGAGGTGAAGGCAAGCGAAGACTCCATCATTCTCCCAAATAAATTGATGACGTCTATGAACCTTCCATGGTGGATATAGGCCCAGATCATTGCTGACCATATACAACTGCTTTTCCCCTTAAATTCCTCAAATAACCGATATGACGACACTATGTTACCACATTTTGCATAAAAATCTACAAATGAAGCTGCCAGGATTGTATCAATGAGCCCACTCCTTAATCCAAGGCAATGCAGCTTTTCTCCTTGTTGAAGACTCCTGGACTCGGTGAGTGCAGCAATAACGGCAGTCAAAGTCTCGCTGCTTGGATACACTGTCTCTCTTCTCATCCACTCGTATATCTCAACAACCTTAGGAACATTTCCCTCTGAAGAATACTCCGAGATAATAATGTTCCATGAAACAGCTTCTCTTTTCCGAGACTGCTCAAACAGCTTCACAGCATCTTCCAGGCCAGTGGTCCTGCTCAGGTGCGTCAAAATTGAGTTGAGAACAAGCACATCACCACTCCATCCGCTCTTCACTGCATAACAGTGTACCTGCCTCCCGCCGGCATAGTCCCATAGCGCCGTGCTCACCCGGAGTACCACAGCAAGCGTTACTGCACTAGGCTCACATCTATAGATCCTCATACCAGATAGCAGCCGAGACACCTCCCACGCGTCCCCTCCACGGGCATAGGTGGACATCAGCGTTGTCCACGAAACGACGTCCCGCGTGCTCATTTCGTCGAACACCTGCCGTGCGTGCTCCACAGCGCCTTGCCGCCCGTAGGCCTCCACCAGCGTGTTGCAGAAGTAGACGTTGCCGCCGAGCCCGCTCCGGATGCCGACAGAGTGAGAAGCAGCGACGAAGCCTGCGGAGCGGCCGTGGAGGGACGCTGCCGCGCGGTTGAGGAGCGGGAGCGTGAAGGCGTCTGGGCGAACTTCCGCCCGCAGCATGGCGGCGAAGGCGGAGACTGCCTCCGCTGGGTGGCCAGACTCGAGGCGGCGCCGGATTTCGGGGTTCCATTGGGCGTCGGAGGCGGCGGCGGTGAAGGCCCTGGATGGTTGCGAGTTACAGGGCTGCGCGCACAGGGTTCTTGGCGTTCCAGCAGGTGTTCGACGAAATGCAGAAGAGTAGTTAGGCATAGGCGCAGCCTGGTTGTGGCTGCAAACGTTTGGTTATCAGGAGCTTATGCTCTCACCTTTGCCGCACAGGAAAAATATAGTAGAAATATTTTTGGAGGTTGATTGAGAGTAAAAGAAGAACCTAATCACTAGATCCACAAGCTAAATTAAGGTCTCAACAACATCCATCATCTCCATTGTCCAAATCTTGGATTTTTCTCTCCCGAGAGAAGCAACGCCAAGAGAACAGATGGAAGAGAAAAGTCAACAGAGTGAAGTAAAAATGAGAAGGTAAAAGAAAGGGTGATTATAGTTCAGGTTATCCAGGCAGCTCACGCAAGGAGCTCAGGCGCACGATTTCGTCGGCCTGGCGCCCAGGCATCAGCACACGCAACTCACATCAGGCAAAAATACCAGGAGTTCAACCAAACACGGAGCAGGCAAACTACAGGTAAGTGCTGAGGCCAGGCAATTTTGCTCAGGACTGTATCTAAACATGCCCTGCATGTCTCAGTTTCGGTCATTTCAGCTTCTACCACCATCTCAATCTCAAGAGCTGAAATGGACATACACCCACAACGGCACAACTTTAAAGTTTTCAAGCTCATTTTTAATTGCGTAAGTTGTTAGATGAAATATTAATAGACTGCAAACATCTCTTATTAAATTGAAGTCAATCGTGACAAAACTTCAGTAAATGAATCAAGACACTGTTTTAATGTAAAGCATTACCCTTATGCAAATAATATTTGACATTGCCCACAAAATATATGCCATGGCTTTTCACATCGACGGGAAGGTTTGGCACCACCACGTGTGTCTTGTGCAGGCAGGAACACAAAGTGACGGAAGTTACGACCCAAGATTGATATTACATCTCATTTAGTACACTACAACAAAAAGGTTTATAGTGGCGGCACCAAAAATAACATAGCGGCGGATATAAAGATACCCGTCGTAACAGTGAATAAATATTTTTTAACGGTGGTTAACAATATCAATCGTAGCTAAAAATTTATTTTTAACGACAGTTGAAAATGTTAACTTTTGCTAAATATTATTGTGATAGTTACGATCTCGTTTTCACCTTTTGATTTTTAGACCTGTCCCATCGAATATTGTGATATTAATTAGGAGTATTAAATATAGTTTACTGATAAAATCCAGTCCATAACCCTTCCTCTAAATGATGAGATAAATCTATTAAGACTAATTAGGTTATTATTAGATAATATGATACTACAGTAAATATCTCTTAATAATGACTTAATTAAGCTTAATAAATTTGTTACTGATACGTATTCAATTCTATAATTAGTTTTATATTTAATATATATTTAATAATTATATATAGCATTTTAATAATTGATATGATCACTAAAATTTAGACGCCAAGAAACAAACACACCTTGAACCGCCGTTACAAATATTGTTCACCACATCAGCAATCCGTTACTTTTTTTCTCAGCCAATCAACAAGAATGACACAGATGTGTGTTTTCTCTGAGACTCTCTCTCTGTCATTATCTCTCCACACTGAGCAGTTTCCTCCACCATCTCTCTCTTCCTCCACTTCCTCCCTATCTCTCACGGAGCTCTCTCTGCGCGTGGTGGCCAGGGGCAAGCAGCCGCAAAGGGGCGGTGCATGGTGGCCTCGTGGCGTACGGATCTAGTGGCAGGGGGCATGCGGCACCGCAATCTAGTGGCAGGGGGCATGCGGCGGCCTTGCGGCGGGAGGCTCGCTTGCGGCTAGGGTCCGGCATGCGGCGGTGAGAGGCCTCGCCGCGGCCTCGCGTGCGGCGGCAAGTGGCCGGGCGGTGGGAGGCTCGCTTGCGGTGACGACGGGGCCACCTCGGCGACCTCCACCCCTCTGCGCCATCTCCCCCTCCCCGCCAGCGCCGCCCCTCCTCTACGGCAGATCCAGCACCGCGGACTCGCGTGCGGCGGCATGAGGACGGGCGGCGGGAGGCTCGCTCGTGGCCACGATCCGGCGTGCGGCGGCAGGAGGCCTCACTGCGGCCTCGCGTGCGGCGGCAGAAGGCCGGGCGTCCGGAGGCTCGCTTGCGGCAGCGACGGAGCCACCTCAGCGAGCTCCTTCCCTCTATGTTGTTTCCCCCTCCCTTTGGCCAGCGCTGATGATACTCCACGGCAGATCCGGCGCCACCCCTTCTCCTCCACGAGAGATCCGGCGCTGCCCCTCGTCTTCCTCGAGGGCGTCGTGGGTGGCGGCTTTTTTTTTATCTTTTCGTGTTGACGAGTATCTATTGATGTATTTTTTTAGCTGCGGATCGTTTGGTGTGTAGCTTGTCCGCCATTATAAATTACGAATTTTATCTGCGATTATATAGCAGTGGTTGGTCAGATCCGTTGCTACAGTAACGTTTCAACCATCGCTAAAAGGCTATTTTGTGGTAGTGATAGTAAGAGCGAGTTTTGTTTCTTGAAGACAAACAATGACCGGATGAGAATCATCAACCACCTCTCCATACAAAGTGCATCAATGTCTCTGCTAGGTGCTTGCAAACTAGGGAGCCGGAAGTGCTCATCCTTTAGCATGTACTGGGTCTTATATAGGCAGGCCTAACCATGTATATTCCATAGTCAACCAAATCAAATGTTAACCATCAACCAATAATTAAGTTAGCCTAAGTCTATATGGTTTCAACTAAGTTGTTAGTTTAGTATAAGATTTTGGATGCAACTAATCCCTATTTATTTATTTATTTATTTATTTATTTATCAGCAAATAAAATAAATTAATTAAAAACCTGATTGAAAAATTTCGATGTATTAATCATAGAGTAATACTACACATACTACCAAATCAGTCAACTAACATCCCACCACGCTCGGCGAAGAATCGTATTAGCGATCAGCAGCTCTTCATGGAGGCCCAAGGATTAAAGAATAGGAGTTTTATATTTCAAAATATTGAACGATAGTTTCATAATTGCATTATTAATTAATGAATTCACATTTTTTATTTCTATAATAAAATCCTAACCCTATCAAATTTTTTTTGAAACTCTAACCCTATCGGTTACTAATACCATCATCTTAAAAACATAAAACATCAGTTATTAATCAGATTACTAATACAATTTTATTCATGACAATAAAAATAAATTATATCACTCTATAACTCTTATTTTTTCTAATATTATCCTCCAGCTGATAAAATACTTGACAAAACACCATTAGATCAAACTATTTGTCACTATTTTCTCAAAACTAGTGGGCAATATTATTGGATAGTAAAACTCCTCATATGGAAAGGTGAGTGTGCTAGAGGACATCAGAGATCCAACAATGGATCACGGTTTTATCATTCTAATGACACAAAAAATACAGCACTTAAAGTCCATGAACAATTTGTGCAGGATATGCAACAAGAAATAGACATCGATACCAGTCTCCATATCCATGGAGTCGTGATAATTTGGAAGGGGATATGTAATCCTTTAAATATAACTTGAAACATATATGTTTTTCTTGAACCAACTCCCAATATGTATCTAGTCTACACTTCTAGATGAGAAGTTTTCACTGACAGCCGGCGGTGAGTAGTTGGAAGACCCCATTACAGTTTCACGGCTTGTCGTCGACGTGTATGGCATGGTAATAGAAGACCCGACAGATGTGGTGGTTTCACTAAACTGCATCGTGCAAGATCCGAATGGCTGCAGGTACACGGCGACTGGCATCTTGGGCGGTAGCAACGGCATCCTGAACTTCCTGGACCGTAGTGCCTCAGCAGCCTGCTGGATCCCCGGGCGCATCTTGGGGTCCGGATGCGCGCACCAGAGCCCCACGGCCACCACCCGTTCCATTTCCCACGAGTCGAACACTCCTTCCAGCCGCTCATCTGCAGCATTGAGCGCCGTCCCTTGCCCGTACATGTCCCAGGCCCACTCGATCAGCCGGAACACCTGGCCATCCTTCCCCTCACCCGCCGCAGGCGGTGCCATGGGCCGCCGCCCGCAGGCGACTTCTAGCAGCACGACACCAAAGCTGTAGATGTCGGACTCAGTGGAGGCCTTACCGGTAATGACGCACTCTGGGTCGAGGTAGCCCGGTGTACCGGCGACAGCAGTCATTGTCTGAAGGCTCATGCCATGGTTGATGAGCCGCGCGAGGCCGAAGTCACCGAGCTTGGCATTGAAGGACTCGTCGAGCATGATGTTACTCGGCTTGATATCGCCGTGGACAACGCACTGGTCCCATTCCTGATGTAGATACAGCACGGCGGAGGACAGTCCAAGTATAATCTGGTACCTGCAGATTAAGCCCAAAGTTCAGGTCATCCAACTAGATTCAACAACTAATCGAGCTCAGCTGAAAAGAAGTTTTGGTCACCGTTAGAGATACGTGCAATATCGATTACCTTTATAAAATTTTAACCACTCATGCAGTCTCAAATCTACCAGGATCACACTAGTGGTGTCGTTAGTGTATTTCTTAAAGGGATTTGCTATTTTTCAGTTAACTGAAATTTTGAGACCTTAAATGATGAGATTGTATAATACAAAATTTTGCTCCAATGTGTTTTATTCGTGGTATACAAGTTATCGACCTCGTCTCCAACTCCAATAAAATGTCTTTCGCCACTGCTTTTCATGAGCACGTATTTTTTATAATTTGCAGCAAATATAAGCATTTGAAAGCATTTTTAGAAACCGTATGTCTTTTTAGAAAGGGTATGTCTTCTTCTCAGGTTACCTCTCATTAACTATTTCAGTCATTGGATATGTATCAAACCATCTAATAGTTAGATCTTATCATTCTCTCGTATTCTACTCATTCACAAAAAAATATTCTGCTGAATAGAAGAAATGTTACAGCTTCACGTATATATTGTTCCATGCATGCATTTTATTTGTACCATAGAACGTGATCAGAAAGTATAGAAGATCTTAGTCACCTTAAAAATTAATTGTTCTAGCTTGAGTAATAGAATGTTGCAGCTTCACAAAACAAAAGGTTCCACATGTATATTTTAATTGTTCAAAAAACGTGATTACAAAATTTCATTTATACTACAGGAATTGTTGAAGTATAAAGTGAATTGCTCACCTTTCCACAACAACTTAAACTTTTGAGTGAATTGGTTGGTGTATAGTAGCTCAATATGATATCAGAGCTAGAGGTTTCGAGTTCAAATCTTGGTAGGCATGATTTATTAAAATAAATTATAGTCGACTCCTATTTCACGCTTGTGCCAAGAGAGCTGCACGTATGGGAAGTGTTGAAGTATAAAGTGAATTGTCCACCCTTTCCCAATAACTTAAGCTTTTGGGTGAACTGGTTGGTATATAGTAGCTCAATAGGAATAAGCCATTTTGCCGAGTGTCAGAAAGCACTTGGCAAAGCCCCGCGCATATGAGATTCGACAAACAAATATTTGTGAGTGGCATCTGTTAGGCACTCGGCAAAGTCATTGCCCAGTGCTAGGACAATCCTCAGCAAAAAAAAAGGCTTGCGATTGGGACATTACGGAGATGGCATGTGGCTAGCAACGATAACGGCGTGTTTGTCGAATGCCGTGATGTGAACACTTGGCAAAATGTTAATGTTTGCTAAGTGTCAGATCCAAGACACTCAGTAAAAATTTAATCTTTTTCGAGAGCTGGTGGCAAGTCACTCGGTAAACACTCCATCTTTGTTGAGTGTCAAAGCCAATTTTAATGTTATCAGATCCAAGATACTCTTTGTTGAGTGCCATAGAGCAGATACTCAGCAAAGATACTCTTTGCTGAGTGCAATGAGGAGACACAGAAACTCGGCAAAACCTTTTTTTATTTGCCTTAGCAAAGTTTTGACGGCCAACGACACGTAATTAAACTTTGCCGAGTTTCATAGGTAGACACTCGACATACCATCTTTTTGCTGAATCTCCATAACGGACACTCGGCAAATTTTTGACAATGATTCTATTTGCTGAGAGTAAATTATTTACCGAGGATTTTTTATTTGTTTGTTGCGTGTATTCTTTATCGCACTCGGCAACCTTTATTTTTACCGAGTGTTCGTATGTTGCCGAGTGTTCCTGTGTGAACACTCGGAAAAGGACCTATTTGCCGAGTGTCCGAGGGAATGACCATGGAAAAGATTTCGGCACTCGGAAAACTTGCCCTTTTCCGGTAGTGTTAACTGAAAAATAGCAAATCTTTACAATTATAATCACGTAAGAAGAAATTAAGGCATGTAGTACGTGATAACTTTTAGACAGTTTTACAACGACTAAAAATGCATGTTTAACAATTATATACAGTGCATTATACTGGTCTGTGGATATTGACTGGACCATCATACTCAAGATCATAGGTTGAAAAACCATTGAATCTGAGTATTGTAGCTAAAATGATTTCCAATCGGTTTTTCTGATTTATTGACTGGTTTTCGGTGATAGAAAAAACCCGACACTGCAGCGATTTTTTAACCCCTTTCTCAAGATAGTGCAAACTAGAGAGCCACCACTCGCCTGATTGTGCCATTGCGGCCATTATCATAATCATTCTATGTATTTAAGTTATGTGGCATACGTGTCACCATGCATGGCGAAATATATATAGTCTAGCAAGGGCCAGCAGACGAGTGTGACCTACCACCCTAAACAACGGGCTGCGGTGATATGCCCACTTTATTTATATGAGTTACTTGTGCCACAATATAAGACATATATGATTGTGCCGCTCAAAGTTGGTCACCTCAACATGTTTGTATATATCGGAAATAAGTCAGGTGGCGAGAGTACATGCAAGGGTCGTAATATAATAGCCGTATACGTGTTTTACTCTTTTATGAATATTCGTTTGCATTGATATGTTACAACACTTAAATTTCCTCCCCAGAACTCCGATCCGACTACAAATATCATCGACTTGCTGTCACGAGACTGTGTTGGCATGAAAAGGAAACATTGACACGCCAGGGAAAATTCAAAGCTCTCACTAAAAGTCATGCTCGTGGTAGCGAGTGATACTGATGTATGCTACCCAAGATTTGTCATTTTCTACCACGCATTGGGTTTTCTTCCTTTATCAACCGAGATCTTTTTTTGTTGTTGTGTTTATTATCATTTGTATTTGTTGTCATTAGTTGATTAAACAGATATGTTTTGAAGAAGATGATACGATACCAAGAAGACGACAGCCAAATAGCTACGTGCATTCATACCTCATCGGCCAAGTCAGCGTCGCCTCCATGTCGTAGAGGTGGCGATCGAGACTGCCATTGCTAACGAGCTCGTAGACCAGCAGCAGCCGTCTCCGGCCATGGCACCATCCAATAAGCTGCACGAGGTTCCGGTGCCGTAGCCGGCTGATAACAGTGACCTCTGACCGGTACTCCTTCCTCCCCTCCATGGACGCTCCCCTGGCAAACACTTTGATGGCGACGTCACGGTCATGCTCCTTGAGGTGCCCCCGGTACACCGAGCCCGACCCGCCCTGCCCCAGCTTCCCGTCCTCCGCAAAGTCCCTCGTCGCCGCGGTGAGTTGAGCGTAAGGGATCGGCCTGGGTCCGGTGCCGGACTCGAAATCCTTGTCATCGACAGCGTCCAGGGAGTCATCGCCGTCTGTAGTCAGCTTCTCTTCGTCCCGTTCCTGCCTCCTTCTTCTTGATCGTTGAACTAGTAGCACCGCGACGGCGGCAACGAGCAATAGAACAAGAACCGCACCAGCGACCAGACCGGCGGTGAGCTCTATGGCGGTGTTCTTGCCGGTTGAGGACGCAGGAAGGGCGGTGCTGTTTTTCGTTGGCAACGTCGAATTGAAGGAGAACGACAATACGGTGTGGTTGCCGGCGTACTTGTCGCCTGTCGCTGCAGAGAAGCCAACGGCCACCTGTTCCGGGAGCAAGCTTCGCAAGTCCACGGTGGCTGCCAACGTGTAAGTAACATTTCTGACCATCAGAGCAACATCCAGCCTCCTCGTGCCCTTGTTATAGATGACCACTGCCGACATCATGCCGCCATCCACGAGGCTGCCGTCTGGCAAGATCGTGTATTCACCATGTGAATCCATGTTGTTCACGTCGATGCCGATGTGGTCGCTGCTGGGATCCCAAGCATTCTTGTGGATGTCAAACTCCACGGCAACAAACCTTGCGTCACCGGAGGCGTTGGTAGTAGCCGCCTGCTGGTTCCCGTCGATGAGGCCGAGGCCGCCGTCGTAGGATTCCTGCGGGAGGTCCGGCACGTATGGCGCGAGGAAGAACGTCATGCCGTGGCCGGTCTCGGCAGCGCTCTTA
The DNA here is from genome assembly GCA_032690845.1 of Eleusine coracana subsp. coracana. Taxonomy (NCBI): domain Eukaryota; kingdom Viridiplantae; phylum Streptophyta; class Magnoliopsida; order Poales; family Poaceae; genus Eleusine; species Eleusine coracana. The sequence goes on from CM064424.1 coordinate 21,244,860, forward strand.
TTAACCACCGATTGGATGCTGAAGTTGAAGCCTGCGGTGAAGCTTGCCGCCTCGCCGGTGGTGGCGTCCCAGAGCTGCACCGCTTGCTTGTGCCAAGCCCGGCCTCGGGCACGTGCATTAAACTCATCTCCGAGCAGCTCAATTCTGCCGGCGGTGACCGCTGCATCGGCCTCCGGATGGAAGTCATTGGGGTCGAAGGCGTTGTAGCTGAAGGAGAGAGGTGTGGCACCAGGGGCGTGCACTGATAGTATCAGGATGATTGCTTGTAGGAGAATCAGCAGCTGATGAGTATGGCTACTTGAGCACAAGTTTTGCTTTGCCATTGAAACTGCTTTTTGGCTGGCTGTGTTCATCAACTTCTGATGGTTGCACCGCCGCAACAACGACTCCCCCTATCCTAATATTGTGTGTGGGCGATGGCACATTCCTATTGCACAATAGGGACAGTAAGAACAATGACTCGAGGTGGAGCTAGTCAACAAAATTACCAGTAAAGTCATTCCTGACTAGTATGTGACTTGCATTGATCTCGGAATTGGATGCACATAGGTGCAGCGTAGAGCCCTAGACCAGACCATGTACGTACGCTCCAACACCAAGAGGACATTCAGATCATCTCTATACCAAAACATGTAGACTAGCTAGCAACATTCGGACCTTCTGACAGGGGCATCGACAAATAGTCTTCTCATCCTGAATGATGATGGTGAATTTAGGCCCCAGAATACTTGTTGGAAATGTCTCTTTCTGTACTTTTAGATGGAGCCAAGCCTCATTACTATACTCCACTGGAGCTGATCACAATTGGCCGTGCAATATTTCAACCTCTAGACTTGGGTTTTTTTAGCCCTGTATCTTGTAGAATATCCATTTAAGCCGGAGTTCTCTTTTCCCGACGCCCTTTGGTTGTTTCCTACACACAAAAACAATCAATCACCGTCAAAATTACTAAGGCTGTTTGAATCTACAAGTTAACTATATTGTTTTTACACCCTCAATACTAAGAAAACAAGTCATTTTGGGCATTGTCACGACTACTATTTTTTTATATAAAATACTAGCAATGTGCCCGTATGTTGTCACGGGCTTTAAATCTCAAAAAATCAAACTATAGACATGCTTGATAATATTAAAATTTTCAATTATTAAATTATTTATAATATATTTTTTTTATAACTCTTTAATATATTTAATGTTAAATTGTATTAGTTTTCGTGTGCTCTAAGTTGGAGCGTCAAGTTGTATTTGTTCTCTGAGTTGGAGCCGAGTTCTAGTGCAATTAGAGTATTGCATCGATTCTGAGTCAATGTATTTGTTTTGTACTTTATGGAACACTTGTGCTGAGTCTGAATCTGAGTCATATTTTTTCACCGAGATCAATTTTAAAACTTTATGTAATACAGAGTCACATGTTGTAACCTTGTACAACACTGTACAACATCATATGAACATGTTCACCTTTTTTAATAAAGTGTATAGATAAATTTAGAAAACATAATTAAAATATACTTTTATGAAACCTCATTTTAAGGCCAATGTACTAATGCACTTTCACATTTTTAAACTTGATGCATAAGAATTTATTTACAGTCAAAGTTTAAACCATTTGACTTAGTAGAACCTCAAAACAACTTGTTTTTTTTAGTATGGAGATAGTAATAGTTAGCCAGTCCCTCCATCCCGTTTTGATGATTTGCGTATTACCAGACACTTTTTGTCCAGAAATTGATCTGCGTATTTGCGTCTAGCATCATTAATCCTTCCCGGCCCGTGCACTCGTGGCCTTTTGTCTGGCTGTGTAGTTAATTTAATACTTCCGTATATGTGTTGGATGTTTGATTACTCGCGTGGGCGTCTGGCTCATTCGCAAGCAACACTACGTTTCTCAGATAGTCTGTTCTCTTGGTCTATCATATTCCGCAGCTGCATCTTCCATCTTCCTTTGGTCTTATTGCTGAAACCAAATATGCAGATTAAAAGAGGACGGAGAGAGTATTGCTTAAAACAATTTATTTATAGAATCTCAACTTTTGATCAATATTTTCCTCCCTGTCGAAAGATCGGGATCCAATTTTATGTATTAATGAATGTCGCAACGTAGTACATTAATTCGTGCCCAAATTTCTAATCTGGCCTCCTGTGATCATAATTTTATTTTGGCTTTATTTGCTAAAGGTTTATGTGTAAATTAAGTCATTAACTCGTGGGGATTCTGATCAATTATTTGTGTGATTGGAAGCTGATATTGTTGTAGCTAGTATCATGGAATAGATAAATAGAGAGAGTGACACTCTTGTATCTCACAAATGTATTGTAGGCATTAGTAAAACGTAACGACATTATTAAAGCCCTCAGCATTATTAAAGCATTATAGGTAACGACATTTCTGCAACACATCTCGGGACGCATATACACATATATAGATGGGACAATTGTACCAGTGATCCTAGCTTCAAACTTAATGGATCCGGGTCCTCTGAATTGAAGGATTCAATTCAGGGTACTGGAGCAATTGCTAAAGAATTAGAACTGTAGCAAAAGAATTGTTTATGAATGAGAATTGAAGCAAAAGAAGAGTGTTTGCCAAATGTTTTTCTTGACACTTGGTTAAAGAATGCTTTACTGAGTGTATTTATTTGACACTCGACAAAGATAAGGGTTTGCCCAGTATTTTTTCTTGACACTCGGTAAACAAATAAATATTTTTTCTTTTCTAGTCTCAAAACTTTTTGTACTCTCCACATACAACATGAGTTACTCCATATTAAAATTTGATATTTTTTTTGTATTTGTTTGCTATATTTAGTTAATTAATTACATTTCAAGCAAATTTTTTGAATAAAGTTAAAATTGAACTACAAGTGACTCAAATTAAAAAAAAAATCAATGAGTATAAAAATTATATTCATGTTATTTAGTCTAATTTGAGAACTTAACCATAAAATAAAAAGAATTTTGACATTCTGTTTAAGAAATATCACCCCAATAATGTGTGTCTGAATGATTTTTAAATTTTAAAAAATCAAATAAAATCTTAAAATCATGAGATTTGTCATGATGTGGTGGTATTACGAGTGGAAGTTACAATAAAAAGTAGAGCATGTTTCACACAAGTTGTCACGCAGGTTGCTTACAAAACGAAGAATCTCCGAGGAATAACCTTAGAGTTAAGAATGAGTCATTAAAATTTGGAGTTAAATTCATAGTCAAATTTAAATTTGACTTCAAATTATTTTGTATTGGTTATAGAATACATAAATTATATGATTTCAAAATTATATTATTGTTTTAATTTGTTTGATAGTTTTTAAATTTTTTTGAAGTATGTAGGAAAATTGATTTACCTAGTAACTAATTTAGCCGAGTGTTTTTCACTCACACACAGACAAAATCAGTCTTTGCCGAGTGTTTCTCACTCACACTCGGCAAACATCATTTACAATTTTTTTATTATTTTTAAATCAACCTATATGCATGTTTCAATTCGTAAATAACAATCAAAACAAAAAGATAAAATCCTGTGGTGGATCTGAGCGGGTGGCTTTGGCACTTCTTAAAATCTGAGCGGCATTTGGTGGGCCGAATGCAAGTTGGCCCGTTCAGGCGGCCAGCAGCAGCGCGCTACCCCGCAGCAATTTTAGTCCCACCTCGATTGCTTCGGGTGACCTCGACCATCTTAAAACCGAAGCCGCGGGCGTCATTCTGATCTCGCGAACAAGAAGTCCCTTTCTTTGATCTGAGAGTTCTCTTTACTGCTGTTTGGTCTGCGCTTGGTCCGTGTTCGAATTTTGGGTCCGAGAAAACTCCCTGTCCAGTGATTGTAGAAACTAGTTAGTCTGGTGAACTTAAATAGCAGTTTTGGAGATTTTTTTTTGCAAGGGTGTTTTGGTTCTTTTTTGGCCGATTAGCACAACATAACATCATTTGTTGTTGATTTTTATCTTGCTCAAAACAATTGTTATTGATTGCATGCGAATTGCTGAGCATGACAACGTCGAGCTATATGTAGCATCCACGTGAAAGTTTGGCTTGTTGGGCCTGGCACGAAGAAAAAGTAGGGATGACAATGGGTCGGGTTTGGGGCGGGTCGAGCAATCCCACATCCGCCCCGACATAAGTGTCGGGTTGAAATCCTGACCATGCCCCGTACCCACGGGTCAAAATCCTGGCCCGTGCCTGTCGAGTATCGGGCGGGTTTCGGGTAACCCATGGGTCGGCATGTGTCGTGGGGCCTGGAGGCCGTGACGCGGTGCACGGCGGGCGCGGGGAGCAAGCGGACTAGGTCATGGTAGAGAGCGACACAGGGGTGCAGCGCCATATCCGCATCGCGCAGGGAGAGGGGGGGGGGGTCTGATCGGAGAAGATGACGCACGACAGAGTGTGGCCAGGAGGCGCGGGGTGCACAACGTTCGGCTACCTTTAGCGACGGGCGATAGACTCCCATGTCGAGCAGCGCAGCGTCCGCTTCCTCGATCTCTTTCACATCCTTCACACGCACCACCTCCACCGTCACCGCAACAACCTCCGCGGACAACCTGTTCGAGCACGAGGTGGAAGGCGACATAGATGCGACAGAAGGCCTGGATGTGGTATTTTGCTCAAAACAATTGTTATTGATTGCATGCGAATTGCTGAGCAGGACAACGTCGAGCCATATGTAGCATCCACGCGAAAGTTTGGCTTCTTTGTTGGGCTTGTGTTGGTCGTAGTTATGCACCCACTTATATATCATAAGAGGACGGTGTACAGTTGTAACTTTTTTTTCCTTAGAATATTCCAAGATTATCGAATCCACAGGGAACGAGCGGGACTATTACTATTAAAGGCTTACTAATAGATTGCAATGGTTGAGTTGGTGTGAATGATGATGGTGAGAGAGTGGTGGATGAATGTTATTAGAGATGTAACAGGATAATAAAGAATTCTCTCCTTAGGATTGGTTCACTAGTATGGAACCTTATTCTTATTAACTCGGATGATGATTCCAATATTCTATAAGACATGGTGGTTTCGTTCGTCCCGGTTATCACTATAGAGGTTATTAGCTCCCCACTGATTTCTTGCACTATGCAATGGGCAGAAGTATACCGGCTGATACACTAATGAAATAGATGCACAATTAAGTTTACTATATAGATTGAATTCATCAAGAGAGTATCAATAAGTATGAGAGTTACATAACCAGATCCCCGCACCAGAGAAGAGAATATGAGACTACTCGCTCATCCTCCTGCTAAGCATAGCAGAAGGGCGAGAAATAGCGCTGGAACGCGCACGTGCCGATCGGCGCAACCGTCGCACCGATCGGCGCGACCTCCCTTCTAGTGGTTCTCGTCGGTGTTGTCCAACCATCGCCGCCAATATCCTGAAACCCTAGTTCTAACAACTGAATATCGTGATTATTGTCTCTCTTTTCTCCCCCTTGGCTCTTGATAGATGTCTTGCTTTTATATCCACCGAGATTAGGTCAACTTTCACCGACTTTGACTTGTATTGGGTTGGGCCTCTGTCCTTGGACCAAATTATGCTTCTTATTGTCTTTCACCCTCCTGCGCCGATCGACGCAGGCCCGCGCCGATCGGCGCGGCTCTGTATCTGGCCCATCCTTGTTGCTCTTTGATTTCTTATCCATAATTGCCCTGTTTTATACCTGTTTTCTGCAATTATATCCAAAACAGAACAACTACAAATACATGCAAATATAGGGTGAATTGTTAGTCAGTACCACCAAATTAAGACGTAAAACATCCCTTTTTGGTAGATAAAATGGGTAGCTAGAAACCACCAAGAGTTCCCCCACACTCAGATCATTGCTAGTCCTCGAGCAATATAAAATCAAATATGTAGCAAGAATCTTTACATCACCTGTCCTTCAATCAATATCAATTATCATTTTTACTTGCCCCATAAAGATTTTCTGTCACCCTCTTTCAAACCAATCAGTACTTCATACTTGAATTTAATCAAATTACCACAAAACCTTTTCAAAAACGATTTTAGTTTTCTTTACTCATCTTTAGCATTGAGCATCATGCAATTGGTCTTCTCTAAATCTCTCAAGTGTATTTCCTTCCCTCTCCTATCTAATCAATGATTGTATATGGATCTTGGAGGGCTATATAACTAATTAAACCATAAAGTTAACCATGTCAACAATGTGCTCAATCATGCCCACTAAGAAAGGATTTTCTAGGAAAAGAAATTTTAATGACGGAGAAGAGGAACAAAGGAGATCTAAAGAAAAAGGTTTCAATGAGAACAATGGCAAAGAGTAAGAGATAATCAGAAAGTTGCTTTCTTTGATAATCTTGCTGCATCTTAGGGAATAATTTTTCTCTTTGTCTCTTTTTTCTTCCTTTTTTTTATATGCGCCAATCGGTTCCACAGCTGCGCCGATCGGCGCGGTCTATATATTTATTTTTCTCTTTCTTCTTTTTCTTCCTCTTTATTCTATTCCCAATATGATCGGCAATTTCTGTCTTGTACCAGCAGCAACTGTTTTCTAAATCCTCTCTTTATTGAGAATATAGGTTATATCGAGGAGGGAGAAGCAAAGACGTATGACTTTCATGATAGCAAGGAATTTATATGGATAAGAATGGCTAGAAATACAGAGGTAAATAAATAGATCATCCTTTCCTAATTTGGTCAAAATCATGAGTAAAGAGTTGACAAGTTACTTACAATTCAATTAATTCAAAAGTGTAGCTTGCTCTCATTCACTTGGCTTATGTAGGCATATCAGACCCTGCTTTTGCTTTGGCTTTGGATGAGTCAAAAGAAGTTTTCACAAATTCAAAGCTTAAAAGTTAAGTGGTAACCAACTAATTCAAGTAATCAATCAATCAATCATCAAAAAGATAAGATAAATAATATGGGGCACTTTCAATTTGATAATCGACACTAACTTTATTAAAGACAAAGCAATGATTCAAACTACATAAAGACTTTTAAAGCAACTCTCAATATCACTCATGACTCTCTTAAGCACACTTTATAAGAAAAACAAACAAGACTAAACTTAAAAACACTTAAAGACCATGACTAATGGAAGCCCTCCCCCCACATTCAAAATTTGCAATATCCTCATTGCAAGAGGAGAAACTCAACTAATCATGGAGACCATGCCTGTTCAAGACTCGAAAAAAATCCGTCTTATGTTTCTTATAAGAAAAGTGTAATCCGCTTCATTCATCTCGATTGCATCATGAATTCTCCGATCCACATCCCTTTGATGCTTGTAGGCACGATCCCTGTCTTGATACAATCTTTCAATATTCTGGTGGCAGACAGGACAACAAACTGGTGGTTGCAGACTATGATTTTCAACAATATAGGGGGAGACACTGTTTAAACCCCTCTGAGCCGATCGGTGTAATGGCTGAGCCGATCGACGCGGTGGTGTTCTTTCTTCACTGCGATTGTCTCTGCTTCCCTCTGCATTACCATTAACTCTTGCTGAAGTTCCTGCCGCCCTGTCATTGTTACATTCTGCAAACATTCCCTAATTTTCAAACTTAGAACTTCCAGAGCTTCTCTTCATATCAGAATCATCTCCCGCATATCCAGACATACTAGGATGACCACTCTCCAAATTTTCCAGACAATCTAACGTGTCAAAGTCGCTATCCCATTCAGAATACCTTTGAATTGGCTTACCCGATAGTCTAGCAGATTTGCGAACCTCTGGTGTAGTCTTACACTTCTTTGCAGCAAGCTCTTCGTCTTCACTTGGCAGAGCCGTCAGATCAATAAATTCAGCCATCTTCAGTTTGTGTCGATCGGCTCCATCGTTGCGCCGATCGGCGTAGCTGGCGGCTTCTGCCAATTGTTCCAGGTTACGGTCACGAATCCCCTTGTTTTGCTATCTTCGTAAAATTTCATCAGTAATCTCCTTAGGTGTCTTCCCTCCAGGAACTACGCGATAGCCATCATCATATACAACCTCTCTAGGTATGAAAGTTGGATCTTCTACCAATTAGAGTTCAACCTTATGTTGATGATCTTTAGCACAAAAGAGACACTTGCAACCTTCGATGCAACTATCCCTATGAATCTTGTTTTCTTGAAAACCCTCCCAATCGGTAAGAACCCTAGGAGAGGCTTCATCTTGTCTAGCTTGAAGATCCTTTTCCGCATCCAACTGGTACATGGCTTCTTCGGCTTCCTTGTGCAGCTGGAGTTCATACTTGGCAGCAATATCATGTTCGCTATAAAGCCGACACTTATGGATTGTGAGAGCGCTCTCTTCATCTAGTTTCTCTTTCTCTTGCTTAGTCAATAATCTTTCAAAAGATAAGAAATCTTCATATGACAAAGGCTTAGCAAAATCAAGAAGACCTTCCATGGTGTACCTTTGAGAAACGGCCTCACCTCCAATAGGTTCTATAGATTTTCCTTTGCGCACCAAAACTCTCCTCATAATCTGTCGAAGTTCGTTGTCCATCTTTACCTTGTCGGCGTTCCATGCGTCAGCTTTGCTTTCCTTCATGAACTTCTTCCTCAAATCTGACCAGACCACTAGATCATCTCATGTTAGCGTCAATACTTTGTCAACTTCGTCCTAGGACCAAATTTCAGAAAGCTGTGGAAATTCGCGGCCGAGCCGATCAGCTCCACTGTCGCACTGATCGGCGCTGCTTTGATTGCTTCCCGACGCGCCGCCTTCCATAGCTTCTGCCTTTAGGGCTTTGTTCTGGTGAGTATGTAATACGAGTTGATCCGTGGGGTTGCTGCCCTCTTATATTTATATCCCTTGATTTCCAATTGGACTAGGACTCTATCTCTTATTTATGGAATTCAACTATCTTAACAAGGCAAGGTCCAAAACTGACTCGAAAACCAAAAAGACACCGCCGTGCTGAATGGTGATCGGCGCAGCACCGCGCCGATCGGCGCGGTACACTATTTTTACCCAATCAAAACAGAAAAATCACAAAAATCAAAAACATATATAGGGCTTTTGTTTTACGTCTTTAAGCTCGACCACACAGGACACTAAGCAGTGAAGTACACATCAAAAGATTTTAATTCAAAAGTGTCAGGTTCTAGATATACCTTTAGACGTTGTCCATTTACCGTGTACTTGTTCCTTTTTCCATCCATTATAATCATAGCTCCTGAAGGTAACACCGTATTCACAAGATAAGGTTCTTCCCTTTTACTTTGCAGTTTGCCTTTACCAAATAATCTAAATCGCGAATTAAATAGGAGTACCCGATCTCCTTCCTTGAATTCCTTCTTCAAAAGCTTCTTATCATACCACTTTTTTGTCTTATCCTTATATATTGTCGCATTTTCGTATGCACGTAATCGCATCTCTTCCAATTCGCTTATTTGAATTTTCCTTTTCATACCAGCGGTATTAAGATCCAAATTCATTTCCTTTATAGCTCAATAAGCCTTATGTTCCAATTCCACCGGTAGGTGACATGATTTCCCATAGACGAATTGATATGGCATCATACCAATTGGTGTCTTGAATGCTGTCCTATATGCCCATAATGCTCCGTTAAGCTTTATAGCCGAATCTTTTCCTTCCTTTGTAACTATCTTCTGTAGAATCCCTTTTAATTGCTTATTTGATGTCTCTGCTTGCCCATTTGTCTGAGGATGATAAGCTGTTCCAATTCTGTGTTCAATCCCAGATCTTGCTAAAAACCTAGTAAATTCTCCTCCTGTGAAATGCGATCCTCTATCTATAATTATTATCCTTGGTATTCCATACCTTGGGAAAACATGGTCCTGAAGTATATTCCTTGATTCTCTTGTTGTATTGAACTTGCATGTTATTGCTTCGACCCACTTGGAAACATAATCAATGGCAATCAATATATATTCGCAACCATGAGAATTCACAAATGGTCCCATAAAATCCATACCCCATACATCAAAGATATCGACTTGAAGATTGTACTTAAGAGGCATTGCATTCCTACTGTTAACATTTCCTATTTGTTGGCATTGGGCACATGTTGCAACATACCTTTTTGCATCTTCATGCATAGTAGGCCAATAGAATCCACTCGCCCATACTTTCGCCTGTGTTCTGAAATAGCCGTAATGTCCCCTATAATCCGAAGAATGACATTTTGACAAAATGCTTGCTCTTTCTTCTCTGGGTACACATCTTCTCACTGCTCCATCCTGACAATACCTATACAAGTATGGGTCGGCCCGTATGAATTTTCTCATTTCGCTCTTAACTCTTCTCCTTGGATTCTTGTTCATCATATCAGTTTGTCCCTTGAAACCTTTGATAATATCCGTCATCCAACTCTCTCTACGATCAAATGCGGCGAACAGCTGCTCTTGTTGCATTTCATCTTTTATTGGCTCAGTTGATGATGACTCAAGACGAGACAAATGATCTGCTACAGAATTTTCCACTCCTTTCTTATCTCTTATTTCCAAATCAAATTCTTGCAGCATCAATACCCACCGCATTAACCGAGACTTAGATTCCTTTTTTGAAACCAAATATCTTATAGCAGCATGATCAGTATATACAACCACTTTAGAATTTAGAATTTAAGATCTAAACTTCTCAAAAGCAAATATAATAGCTAACATCTCCTTCTTAGTTGTTGTATAATTGATCTGCGCCTCATTCAAAGTCTTGCTAGCATAATAAATAGCATGCACTTTACCTTCTTTCCGTTGTCCAAGAACAACTCCAACTGCATAATAACTTGCATCACACATAATTTCGAAAGGTAAACTCTAATCAGGTGGCCGCATAATGGGTGCAGAGCATAGAGCTTCCTTTAATTTTCTGAAGGCAAAGAGTCTTTCATCGTCCATAATGAATTCTGTATCTTGCTTCAATAATTCTGTCAAGGGTTTAGCAATCCTCGAATAATCCTTAACAAATCTATGATAGAAGTTGGCATGTCCAAGAAAACTCCTCAAAGTTGTAAGATTAGTAGGGGGAGGCAATTTCTCAACTGTAGATACCTTTGCCTTATCAACCTCTATCCCCCTATTTGATATGACATGACCAAGTACTATTCCTTCTATCACCATGAAATGACACTTCTCCCAATTAAGAACCAAGTCACATTCAACACACCTTTTCAAAATCTTCCCTAAATTCTCCAAACAACTATTAAAATCAGCACCATGTACGGAGAAGTCATCCATGAACACCTCCATAATATCTTCTATGAATTCAGCGAATATTGCATTCATGCATCTTTGAAATGTGGCAGGTGCATTGCAAAGACCAAAAGACATCCTTCTATATGCATATGTCCCGAAAAGGAAGTAAAAGTAGTTTTCTACTGATCTTCTGGTCTTACCGGTATCTGAAAGAAACCACTATATCCATCCAAATAACAAAAGTATATATTCCTTGCTAACTTTTCAAGCATCTCGTCAATGAATGGAAGAGGATAATGATCTTTCTTCATCACCTTGTTCAAACTTCTGTAATCTATGCACATTCTCTATCCAGTTATAGTCCTTTGAGGAATCAACTCATTATTCTCATTAGGCACTACTGTCAACCCTCCTTTCTTGGGCACACAATGTACTAGACTAACCCATTCACTATTAGCAATAGGGTAGATCATACCTGCATTAAGCAGCTTCAAAATCTCCCTTTTGACCACTGGCTTCATTGATTCTTTCAACCTTCGCATTCCTTCAACCACTAGTTTAGTATTCTCTTCCAAGTTAATCTTGTGGGTGCAAAATGTGGGGCTGATCCCTTGATGTCATCCAATGTGTAACCAATGGCCTTCTTATACCTTTTGAGCATAGCAAGCATGTTTTCTGTTTCTTCTTTCGTTAGGGCGTTATTCACAATAACTGGATATGTTTTATTTTTCCCTAGTTATTCATAGCGTAGCTCTTTTGGAAGTTCCTTCTGTTCTACTTCTGGTGCTTCATCTGGATCTAGCTCACCCAGAGGTTCAAAATAAGAATTTTCCTGGTTGAGTCGATTAGCGCAAGCATCGCACCGATCGGCGCTGGCAGTATCCTTGTCAGCTCCGCGCACGAGGTGGTCTTGTGGGTCACCCATATCCATCCCTATCTTCTCATCCTCCTCTGGGTAGAATTCTTGATAGCAAGAAGGGTCTTGATGAGATGGATCATTAAATTGAAATTGTACTTCTTCACCTCCCAGACGTAGCGTAATTTGACCTTTCTCAGCATTCAGAACAGCTTGTACTAATCTCAAAAATGGCCTCCCTAGAATGATGTCTTCAACTACAGTTTCCTCATTATTTAGAACGAAGAAGTCCACTGGTATTGTTTTTGATCTAATCTCTACCTTAACATTCTTGATCACTCCCAGTGGCTTGGTCTTCCTTCCATCCGCCATTACGAGCTCAAGTTCCGTCCCCATCAGCCGCTGTTGAGTTTCATAAGGCATGCTCATGAATGCATCGTAAGTCATCAAACTAACACGGGAACCAAGGTCACACAAGGCTTTTAGAAATTTCTTCCCCGATGTCTCACATGGTATGTACGGCTCCTCTTCTTGCTCTTCAGTGAGGCCTATAGCATACACACCACATAATCCTTCATAGGGAGATGGCTCAAAGCAACTGTCTAGTAATCTCTTCGCTTGTTTCACCTCTGTTCCATCAAGCTCTATATCATCCTTGTAAAGCTTCCCTAAGACTCTTCCAATAATTTCTTGATCGAAAACTTCCGACTTGAGGCGATTACTTGGGAAATTATACCCAATTCTGGTTTCAGAGGCGTCTTGCGGACTGAAGGATCTCCTCATATTGAGCAACTCTTGTGAAAAATCAATAGGAATCCAGTCCATTGGCTCAAATTCATCAAGTGGTTTAGCATTCGCCAATGTCCTATCCCCCTTTGGTTTAGCAAAGTTACCTTCGAATTCCTTCAGGTGGTTGTCCAGAATTGCAGTTTCTATCTTGGTATATTCCTTGCAGCTTGGCGAAGTTGTCAGGGCGATCAGTTTCCCTGTTGTTGCAACTGCGCCGATCGGCTCAAAGACTGCGCCGATCGGCGCACGCGTCAAATCCATGGAAGTGGGTCTGACGGGCCCTATCTCTTCAAATTTATGCTCTGGAATACTCATTGCCCTACTCTCGGACATACAGATCTGTTCAGCCGACGGCTCTTCCTTCTGCATAACTTCTGGGCATTGCTGATTTGGTTCTAGATATTCTTCCCAGTGCTTATGCAAAGCTTCATTCTCAGCGATTTTGCCTATCAATTCGATCCCCACCTTAGCTGTCAACCTCAGAAAACTCCCTTCGGCCGATCCGTCCAAATGCATCCTCGATGCCTTATTTATGGTCATGTAGAAGGTTTGAGCACACATATTCTCATCAATGCCGAGGTTAGGTCCTTGTTTCAATAATGTTTTAAAACGCGTCCAGGCTTCCGCGAGAGATTCTTCATCTTTTTGTAAGAAGTTCACCACTTCTCTTCTCAATTTTTGCACCTTTGGCAAGGGAAAATAGTGGAGACAAAAATTTCCAACTAATTCACTCCACTTACCTTTCGCATCTCGAGATGCTGCCTTGTGCCACTCTTTGGCTTTTCCTCCCAAAGAGAATAGGAAAAACAACCATCTGTAAAGATCCTGAGGCACTCCTCCATGATGGAATGTTTGACAAAGTGCCTCCCAATCTTGTAGGTGAGTATATGGATTCTCCTCCTTCGCTCCAAAGAATTTGTTTGCTTCAGCCATGCTAACAATAATGGGGTTCAACACATACGAGGAGGCCGTGGCCTTCTCGTCTGAGGATTGAGGCATCAGCACGTCTGGAGATGGCAAAGAAAGCTCCCTGAGTGTCGGAGAAGGTTCCGTCGTACTCATCCTGAAAATTCACACAAAACATAAAACAAAAACAACTAGAAAAGAAAAGGATTAGACGTTAGTAAAATATTAATAGTAAAAGAACTGGCTTGTTCCCCGGCAACGCTGCCAGAAAATGATGCTTGTTGATCATAGTTACACATCCACTTATATACCGCAAGAGGATGGTGTACAATTTTAGCTCTTTTTCCCTTAGAGTATTCCAAGGTTATCGAATCCACAGGGAACGAGCGGGACTATTACTATTAAAGGCTTACTAACAGATTGCAATGGTTGAGTTGGTGTTAATGATGACGGTGAGAGAGTGGTGGATGAATGTTATTAGAGATGTAACAGGATAATGAAGGATTCTCTCCTTAGGATTAGTTCACTAGCATGCAACCTTATTCTTATTAACTCGGATGATGATTCCAATATTCTATAAGACATGGTGGTTTCGTTCGCCCCGGTTGTCACTACAGAGGTGCAGCGCCATATCCGCATCGCGCGGGGAGGGGGGGTCTGATCAGAGAAGACGACGCGCGATAGAGTGTGGCCAGGAGTCACGGGGTGCACAACATTCGGCTGCCTTTAGCGACGGGCAATAGACTCCCGCATCGAGCAGCGTAGCGTCCGCTTTCTCGATCTATTTCACATCCTTCACACGCTCCACCTCCACCGTCACCGCAGCAACCTCCGCGGACAACCTGTTCGAGCACGAGGTGGAAGGTGACGTCGATGCGACAGAAGGCCTAGATGTGGAGCACGACGTGTTGGACGCCGACCTGGCGGACGCTTTGTGGCGCGGCTAGGAGCACGGCCTCCCTGCCCTCCACGATGGAAGGAAGGCAACATGGGCGAGGGGCTGGCGAGTGCGCGGCAGCCGGCGTCGCTAGCTGGTGGTGGCTATCGGTTGGGAAGCAAGCTGGGAGGTAGGGAGAGAAAGGACAAGATTAGGTTTTGGGATTGAGGGGAGTGAAATGGGCTAAGTTAGCCAGGCTCAAATGGGCTGGGATGAATCTAGTCACAGGCCAGAATCGGGTACCCGATGGGTGACCCATGGGTTAAATAAAAAACCCGCCCCGAACCAGACTTGTTTCGGGTCGGGCACAGGTGCGACCCATGGGTAATAAATATGACCCATGCCCAGACCCATCAGGTTGGGTACCCGCCGGGTTTCGGGTACCCGACCCGAATTGCCATCTCTAAGAAAAAGAAAATGCAAGGACAGCTTTGGAAAATTAAATGACATCATTTGTGGCCTATCATCTTTTCTACCAGAAGCGTACGTAGAGGCAGCCCAGCCTCTCCGCTCATTTGTCAACAGGCCATGTTCCTTTCTTTAGATTTGCATGCGTATGCAATAATAGAAAAAAATACAACGACATCTTGGCCGCACGCTCTCCTCTTCCTCGTTGGCAATCAGAGCAGTTCAGCACTCGGCCACGTGCCATATGCTTCGCTCCACATGTCGCTGAGTCTTCTATCTCTTCCTTTCAAGTCTCACTCACTGAACACATCTCTCTGTTTCAACACTTCCTCGTTGAACACATCTCGTCCTTATTCGATGTAGAGCAAAGTTGCTGCTGCTCGATGGTCAAGAGTTGAAGAGCCCCTGCATCCTTTCTTCAATCCAAGGTGGTTATAGCCATCGGGATTGATGTGGACAAGGGTTCCCGATCTTCCGAAAGGTTCTGGATATGTTGATTTGGTCAGAGGCGATACACAAATCGATCCGGCTTCAGAACAGCACGTTCTAAATCCCGCAATCGCAGCACGACGTCTCCTCTGGTTATCAACCGTCCTAAAATGATTGACCTCGCCGAGAAGGCTAATTCCTGCCTGCGAATCAAGAACACAAGCAAGAACAAAGAAGAAGGCAACATAATTGCAGATGTATTATGAATCTCACGAAGTTGGGGTCTCACAAACCGTGATGACGGCGAAACTGTTATGAACAGAATAACCTAAGCAAAACCCAAACCCTAATGGTGCGATGGCGGCTGTATATAAAGACCCTAGGGTCATGCAAGACCCTCTGGACGCACCCCTACTTGGGCTCAACTAGATACAAATCCCAAAGGCCAAAAACAGGCGACATAGCACCAAAACAGATTCTGGACTCTCTCTTGTTTTGATGATTCCCGATGACTCCGGATGAATTTTGATATGAGACCGGCGGCATTGGAAAGGTCTTTTTCTTATCTTTCTGTGCATATGTAGAACATCCAAATCCGAGTCCGTATGCGTCTTGGGCATCCGTTTTAGTACAAACTGGTTCTGAGCCCCGAAACAGACTTAAAGTCGGTTTTGGTTGGGCCTCCACCTTAGCTTCCACGTCCTTGCTGGTCCTCCACGTCTCCAAGTCCTTCTCCCATCATCTCCTGGTCCTCTCCATGGTTCCTAATTACAATATAACCATTAGGTAGCAAACCATTCTCAAAAGTGACATATAATAAAGAACGTAGGAACGAGCTCACCTCTAAATTTAGTCGTCGTGCACGAGCTCTAGTCATTGGACCTTACAAGTCCAAAATTAGAGGAGTGTTGCATGTATCCTTAGGAGTGATGTCCTCATCAGGGTTGGCTGAGATCCAAATCAGAGTCAGTAATTTTGGTTCTATGCCTTAGATCTGGAGGAACAAAATGAATGATATGGTGCCTCCATCAGAGTTGCTACCGAGGTGTAGTACAAAGAAAATGTAAATCCCTTGCAAATTTTTTTTTAAATCAGTTGGAAATTTGTATTTGGATTTTTGATTCAGCTTTTTTAGGAAATTTATGTTCAATTTTATGCGTTGTGGATTCATTTTTCTCCTCCATGTTTTTGCCCCTTGCTTTTTTTTTCTTTTCTCCTCTCTGCTTTGCCATGGGCGGACTGTCCAGCCGTCGACCGCCTGAGGCTTCTGTGCCAGGATGTGGTGCCAGCGTGATGCGATTTGCGCTCCACTTCTCCACTTCTCCTGCTCACGGACTGTCCAGCCGTCGACCGCCTGAGCCTTCGCCCATGGAGGGAGATATGAAAACAACTCTAGAATGTAAATATGAAAACAAAGATGATCTTTGTGTAAAAGAGTCTGTGATATTGACCTTTATGTAAATACCAAAAACTGAAAGATTTTTTTTTTGCAAAATAGAGGAGGCACGTGGAGTTGTAACGCACTGCATTCACGCCGTTCTTATCTACGGAGGAGTTCATCTTCATCCGCACTCTCTCTCTCATGGTCATCCACTCATCCTTACTTACCAATTAGACCAGCCATGCTTTGGTCCACGCCCTCCCTCGGCCTCCGTCGCTTGCGCTGTGCCCTGCAGTCGATACATGCGCCACGCCACCATCCTGCAAGCGTCGCGCCATGTCCGAATGGCGAGCAGTCGATTCAACCATGACGTCCCCCTCCCCCTTCTCTCCATCCCAATTTGGACTTCGATTTTCTTGTGTAACTGATATTTTTCCGGTGTCATGCAAGAAATTTCGTGTTTCATTTTGAATCGAGGAACAATGATAGTGGGATCTTTTCTCTACTTCGCCTCTTATGACCAGGTGGTATCCGTTGTCCTCGTATCTATCGAGGACAAGGACGATCATTGACGGGAGCCTATGCCCGCACACAGGCCGCAAGCGGGCCGACTGAGGAGGAGAAATTCAGCACATGTCCATCGACCAAGTAGGCCAGCTCAACAGCACATCGAGGACGGCAGCACTGGTCCTAGGCGCTCGTGGCTCCGCTGCAGGCTTACGTGGCAATGTGGCATAGGCCAAAAAACTTACGGAGCGCTCCTATTGGTGGAGGAGGGCTAGGAGCGCCCGTAGGGTGGCGGATGTGGCATAGGCTTGTTTGGGGGCCTACACTTGTGTAGGCAGCTTGCCCCCCTATTTTTTTTCTTTTTCTAGGTGTCTATTTGCCGAGTGTCAGCTGGCTAGCACTCGGCAAAACTTTGAAACTTTGCCGAATGCCGTTGCCTAGCACTCGGAAAACTGATTTTTTATTTATTTTTTTAAGGTTCGTAATTTATATTTTGTCGAGTATATTTTGACACTTGACAAAGGCTTTACCGAGTGCCCGAAAAAAAAAACACTCGATAAAAAGCACTTTGCCGAAACCTTTTTTGCCGAGTGCTCTTTGTCGATTGTTTGCACTCGGCAATATCTTTGCCAAGTGTTCTTTTTCCTTTGCCGTGCTTCGTGCACTTGGCGACGCGCTGATTTCCTATAGTGTAACATTTCTGACCATCAGAGCAACATCCAGCCTTCTTGTGCCGTTGTTGTAGATAACCACTACTGACATCATGTCGCCATCCGCGAGGCTGCCGTCAGGCAAGATCGTGTATTCACCATGTGAATCCATGTTGTTCACGTCGATGCCGATGTTGTCGCTGCTAGGATCCCAAGTATTCTTGTGGATGTCAAACTCCACGGCAACAAGCCTTGCGTCAACGAAGGCGTTGGTAGTAGCCGCCTGGTTCCCATCGATGAGGCCGAGATCGCCGTCGTAGGATTACTGCAGGAGGTCCGGCATGTATGGCGCGAGGAAGAACATCATGCCGTGGCCGGTCTTGGCAGCGCTCTTATTAACCATCGATTGGATGCTGAAGTTGAAGCTTGCCGCCTCGCCGGTGGTGACGTCCCAGAGCTGCACCGCTTGCTTGTGCCAAGCCCGGCCTCGGGCACGTGCATTAAACTCATCTCCGAGCAGCTCAGTTCTGCTGCCAATGACCTTCGCATCAGCCTCCGGGTGGAAGTCATGAGGGTCGAAGGCGTTGTAGCTGAAGGAGAGAGGTGTGGCACCAGGGGCGTGCAGTGATAGTATCAGGATGATTGCTTGTAGGAGAATCAGCAGCTGACGAGTATGGCTACTTGAGCACAAGTTTTGCATTGCCATTGAAGCTGCTTTTGGCTGGCTGTGTTCATCAAGTTTTGATGGTTGCACCACCGCAACAACGACTCCCCCTATCCTAATACTGTGTGGGCGATGGCACATTCCTATTGCACAATTGGGATAGTAAGGACAATGACTCCACGTGGGGCTAGTCAACAAAATTATCAGTAAACACTATCACAAAACAGGCCTTTAGCGGTGGGCAGGCCACCCCGCCGCTACGCAATCGCAGCTACAAATAAATATTTGTAGCGGCGGATGGTTTATCACTGAAACAAACCGCCGCTATAGATTCCTTTGTAGCGGAGTTGAAGATGTCAACCACCGTTATTTGGCTAGAGCAGTAGCGGCGGTTGACATCATTAACCACCACTACTTTGCTCGAGCAGTAGCGGTGGTTGACATCTTCAACCACTGCTACTTGTTGTTTTTGAGAAAAATAAAATTTAGTATATATACAGAAATCATAGCACATGCATATAAAATTTATAGAAAATATAGAACATTTCATCATAGACTATTATCTGACTTGCATTGATCTTAGAACTGGACGCACATAGGTGCAGCGTAGAGCCCTAGACCAGACCAAGTACGCTCCAACACCAAGAGGACGTTCAGATCATCTCTATACCAAAACATGTAGACTAGCTAGCAACATTCGGACATTCTGATAGGTGCATCGACAAATAGTCTTCCCATCCTGAATGATAATGATGAATTTAGTGTTGGAGATATGCCCAAGAGACAATATGGATTTGATCTGTACATGAGGATCATATGGATATTGATCCATGAGGGATTAGTCCATTAATAGGCCAATAGATCAAGACTCATTAGAAGGGTCTATTTAAGGGGAGGAGGAGCTTAAGGCGCATAGTTATCCTCCAACCAAGAAACCCTAGCCACCGCCACCTCCCTCTCTCTCTCCCACGTCACCTTAAATCATGCCACCGTTGCTAGCACGCCGTGCATAGTCTTCTGCCTTGCACGTATGGATACCGTAAGGAGGCGTTGTAGCTGTGGTGCTTTGGCTAGACCAGGAGGAGACGGTTGCTGTGAAACTACATCCTCTATATTGACGTGCGACTATGTTGCACATCGCTTCTCCAACCTTGCTTCTGCTCCGCCTGCATGTCTATTGGTAATAATCGATGATCCTCTCTTTCAAGGTTTCCTGGTTGAACGATAGAAATTATTTCTAGCTATCGTAGCCTCCTCGTTCCTCAATAGTGGTATCAGAGCCAACCTTATGTAGTGGTAGATCTGGATCTTGCGCATATAGTGGATATGCTTGTGTAGTAGATATGATCTATTGTATGATAGCGTCAACATGTGTCCTTGATATGTTTGTGCTCTTTCTCCATGCGCTTGCAATCTTTCCCTACCAGCTGGAATCACCATCGGGACTAACTGCATATGCCAGTAGATAGAGCCGACAAGATCAAGACTATATGTTGCAGTCTACTCATAGCAACCTAATGAAAATATGAGGCATTGTGAATTACTCATAATTGGCTAGATGTGATCTGTCTGATGAGATTTTCATTAAGATTTCAAGGATACAATCTAAGTAATCCTGTGATATTTTCAGGGTGCTGCGAGACCATCGTACAAACTCACTCCTAGATGGTTATACCCCTTATAATTCACACTATAGAATCTGTTCTCGCATAACTTGTTTTTACAGAGAATGTTGTGAATGGAATGACCCAGATTGTATATGTGATGCATGTTTGTGTTCTTTCATGGCCTGCGAGTCATGTTAATTTAAAATGGCTGGTTGAGGCTGTTATATTATTGTATGATGGCCTACATGTCAACTTGTGATGCTTGATCTCTTCATGTAATTCACTAGTAGCTATTAGATGTAGTAGCTTAGTGCTTATTCATGGAGGCTGAATTTGGAGCATGGTGGACACATGGATAGGAGGAGGTCTACAACAATGGAGATGGACATCACCATGTCAAAGGGCCATACTATTTCACAGTTAATATTATTGTCTGTGATGATGTTCCTGTCATCCTATTCTTTCATGTATTATATGTTGGATATAATGATCATGCTAGTATATGTTGCCTCAGAAAAACTAAGATTAAAATTGATGTCCTTCCAATAGCTGCACCTACTGTAATTTTGATTGTTGTGTGGTAGGTCTTCTAAAGTAGAGTGCCCCAACTATCTTAACAAGTAGGGTGAATGTCAGACATTCACAATCATAGTATTGATTTTCTTGACGAAGCTATCAAAATGGTTTGGGGCTTTGGGGCATGGTGTTGGGCGCCGTGGCATATGATGTTTCCCAACAAACAAGAGTCACATATGATGTGATTAGCAAATATTGCTTTCCTAGGATACTAGATTTCTAGCAATGATGCCAAAGATCACTAGAAACTAGTTGAATATGGATCTTGGACCACAGTCCTTTTGAGGGAAACAATTCCAAGCAATAGTGAAGAAACTCTTTTAAATGGTTTAATAGTAGTTTTACATTTATTTAGTGCTTGTACACTTGCATGTGTTTTTGTTGTACATCATATCGCCCGCTAATAATGCTTCGAGTTTTAATTTGCATTCGATCCTTGAGAAAGAAAAACTTAATGGAACAAACTTTATGGATTGGTATTGCAACTTGAGAATTGTTCTCAAGCAATAGAAAAAGGAATATGTTTTAGAGCTTCCTTATCCTGATGCCCTGCCTGAAAATGCTAGTGATGCCCAGAAGAGGTCGCTCGAAAAGCACACTAATGATGCACTTGATGTTGGTTGTCTCATGCTTGCTACCATGTCCTATGAGCTTCAGAAGCAATATGAGAACATTGATGCCCACAATATGATTGTTGGGCTTCGCAACATGTTTGAGAACCAAGCAAGGACTAAGAGGTATAACATTGCAAAGGCCTTGTTTGCGTGCAGGCTAGATGAAGGTAGTACTGTCAGTCCTCATGTAATCAAGATGATTGGTTATATTGTTAGCCTAGAGAAGCTTGGTTCTCCCCTTAGCCTAGATTTAGCTACATATGTCATTCTCTAGTCGCTCCTAGTGAGCTATGAGCCATTCATAATAAACTTTCATATGAACAGCCTGGAAGACTATGGCTGAATTGCATGGGAGGCTAAAGACTGCCGAGGAAAGCATCAAGAAAACAGGGGCAAATCATGGGATGATGGTGCAGAAGGATAGGAAGAGAAAGCGCAAGCCCAAAGCTAAGAGTGCGGATGAGATGCTTAGTGTATCTACAACGTCGATGAGGTGATGGGTCAGCTGTTTGTAGAAGAGATGCTTCCTCCACTCCTTCCACCAGGATTTGAACATATTGGAGATGGAAGGAAGCAGTTGGATATCGGTTGGATTGCCAATTTGGATTTTTGACATCATTTCATAGATCCTTTTATACTTAAGAGGACTTTTGATTTCTTGTCTAGCTCGAAGGCGGCCTATAAAGAATGAGCCAGCGGGGAGCCAGCCAAAACCGACTTGACAAGAGATCGCTGCATGGTCATAGAACTCGTATGAACGAGTCCTATGCTGACCACCATGGAAATCGATGGGTAAAATGCCGGGTCTGATGCAAGCTTCAAAGATGAGAGCTGATTCTAGGTCCTGCAAGGGGTTATCTGGGTGGTATATGGAAGGATTCTCAAATTCCAGGTCTATGTAGGCGAACCATATTTGTTTTTTAGTTTGGATGCCGTTGTAGAAGAGGGTGAAATAGATGTTGAAGTCTTCTCTCGTCATCTAGCATCCGGGAATTACCATGGCAGCCTCACCCAGTGACATGCAACGACGCATTGGGATTTCTTCACCCTCTGCTGCATCTGTCGATGGAAACAAGTTCTTTGGGAAGGGGGCCAATTCCATGGCTTGGGAGTAGTAAATATTGAGCCATAGCTGTATGAACCACCAAGGACCCCCTGCTGAGATAGTTTGTTGGGTTTGTAGGCTCACGGTGGTATGGTGCAGGAGTTGATACACAGAGCCTAGTAGGAATTTGCCCATAGGAAATTTTTGGCCCTCAGTCAAGATATCGGCTATGCCCAGGAAGTTGATAGTGGGCATGCAAGATGAACCCACAAAAAACAAAATGGTCAAGCCAAAGTTTTAAAAATGCAGATAGCTCTCGGTTGGAGACTGATCTAGTCTTTTGATGGCTAGCAATATATTTGGGCCAGGTGCTTGAGATTTCAAATTTGCATTTTTTGTGATTATTTTGGATGAGGAAGGGATCATAGTACTAATCGACATTAAGACCAATTAGCATCATCACATCCATAAGGGAAGATGCCATGGGACCTTGGTTGAACAAGAAGGCATTAAAGGCATTAGACCAAAAGTAAGATGCTGCCACCAGTAGCAGTTCATTCATGGCCATGTCGACCAAAAAAAGTGGCAGTGCCATGTCTAGTTGGGCGTCTAGAAGGGTGCTAGCATGAGTAGTGGTGACCCTAAGGAACCAGTTTCTCCAACCCGGGATTGATGACGGCCATGATCTAAACACGGTTTTTCATGGCTCTAGAGTCGCTAAAGTAGATTTGAAGGGAATCCGGTTGGTTTCATAGTTGATGAGTTCTAAAGGATCAAAGTCATTGCAGGGGCCTAAATAAAAATGGTTCTGATCAACACCGAAGGGGATGCAGATCTGGTTCTTGAGTCCCTAATACAAAGAAAATATAAAACTAATATTACAACTGGGAGCTGAATGATCGTGACTTAAAGGGTGCTAAGTTCATTATTAGTTCATATAAAAGCTAAGGTATTGTAGGAACTATAGAGATGATGTAGTTGTGAACATGACAGATTGGATCTAGGGTTAAGGTCTAAAAAGCAAGGGAAAGCGGAAAAGGATTACCTCGGGAACGCTGTCTGGAGTCGCCATCACTGATGGTTAAATGCATCGGCGCTCGTTGATGATTTAGGTTGAGGGTGATCCGAGAAGTAAGGAGCACCGACGGAGCGAGAGGAAGAAGAATGTGAAAGAAGACTTGAGCTTGGGTAAAGATGAAAGGGGGAAGAAGTATTTATAAGGATGGACACCGGTAGGTTGAGATAAAAGCGCGCACTAAACAAGGAGATAAAATCCGGCGCACGAAGGATTTCGTACCCCGGATCGGGGGGCATGTGTTGGCACCGGAATTTGACTGGTCCCATTAATCAGAGGTGGAGAATTAAAATCAACCGAATTTAATGAAGTTCAGCAGCCGAAGGGAGTCAAGTGGGCCCGATAGGGTCATTTTATCTCTTTCTATTTTAGTTTAGATTTTGTTTAAAAATAAATCTAGTCGGTTTGTTAAGAGTCCTGACCGAGTCGAGTCAGAACCTCTTGCATGAGGTTTATAAATATGTAATAGGATCTGTACAGAAAAAAAAACAACACTTTTGTTCAGTACAATTTGGCGCATCGCCACCCTTTCCTACTCGATGAAATCCTTGTCTCACGTGGGCTGCATCGGCTCTGATCTCGGCGAGAGACTTGGATAAGTCAACCTCGGTAATTCTATCAATCTCAACTAGTACTTTCTCATTGATTTGATATTCTAGTTATTATCATTAGAATTGCTAGTTATCTGGTAATCAGATTTTCTCTGTACTTGTTCTATCGACTCTGATTGTGATACTGTCTTGGTTGAAACCGATCTATTGCAATTTTAGTAGATTCTACCGGTATATTTTAGATCTATTATTCGAGTCACTTTATTGATTTTATCTATAAATAGGTTAAATCTAGCTCTATCTACCGTGTTCGAATATTGTCTCGATTAAGTTCGATCTGTTCAAATCAGTAAGGCTGCATTGATTTTAATCTCTTACTGGGTAGACAGGGTTAGATCCGATCCATTTATAGATAGAGTCGATAAAGTTCTATCGGGACGTTTAACCGATAGGTTATCACGGTTCAATCGACTTTCTAGTACTTGGACTGGTTATATCATCCACCTTGATAGTCATTTGCCCCCATATTACAATAAGATAGATTTATGATTTTGAGGCATATTTGCAATACTAGCTAATTAGATCTATCGACCTGACACCTTCGACAGAGCGAGTCCATGCGTATTTATTGTAGATCTATCGATTCAACTCTATTGACTCTGGCACCTTACATCGACTTGGTCAGTTACTTCATGAATATTGTAGGCTTATCAACTCTGGCCTATCGACTCGATTCTATATCGGCATCCATGATTTTAAACTATTTGTTGAATTAAATCTGGTTGATAAGCAGATATAATTAGCCGATTAGTTTAATTTCTTTTATTTTCTTTATCCATATATTAGCCTCGGCTGATTTCATGAATAGTAACTATCAGCTTTCTTCATCGGCCTATCCTGGGCCGGTGACCCGTGTCTTCTGACCATTTGTCTCTATGTTGATTTGCAGGGAAAATCGATTGGTAAACCCCGGTTTCTTGTATTGAGCCTGCACTGGAGTCAAACAGACCTCCCAGGTCATGCGTGATGATTTTCACGTTAACATTAGGCCATATAAATAAGAGGCGCATGGAGAAGCTCCATAAAGATGGTCTTCTACACATTCAATTTTGAATCAATTTGGACATGCGAATCTTGTTTCCTTGGCAAGATGACTAAGTCACCTTTCACAGGACATAGTGAGAGGGCAAATGACCTATTGGCTCTTATACATAAAGATGTAAGTGGACCAATGAGTTGTGTGGCTAGGGTGGTTTTCAGTACTTCATTACTTTCACTGATGACTTTAGTAGATACGATTATATCTACGTGATGAAGCACAAGTCTGAATCATTTGAAAAGTTCAAATAATTTCAGAATGAAGTACAAAATCAATTGGGCAAGACAATTAAAACCCTATGATCTGATCTTGGAGGTGAGTAATTGAGCCATGAATTTGGTGATCATCTAAGACAATGTTGAATTATTCCACAATGGACGCCACCTAGAACACCTCAATTAAATGGTGTGTCCGAGCGGAGGAACCAAACCTTGTTGGACATGGTTAGGTCAGTGATGAGCCAAAGTGATCTTCCATTATCCTTAGGGATACACTCTAGAAATTGCTGCTTTCACTTTAAATAGGGTTCCATCTAAGTCTATAGAGAAGGCACCATATGAGATATGAACCAAAAACCATCCCGTGCTGTCTTTTCTTAAGATTTGGGGCTTATGTAAAACATATGACGTCTGATAAGCTTTCTCCCAAGTCAGATAAATGATTCTTTGTAGGATATCCTAGGGAAACCAAATGGTATTGTTTCTACAATTAGGAGGAGGGCAAAATGTTTGTCGCTCAAAGTGGTGTCTTTATGGAGAAAGAGTTTCTCTCACGAAATATAAGTGGAAGGACAGTGCAACTTGAAGAAATTCAAGGAACACTGGAAAATGTTTCTTCTCCCACTTGTTGATGGTCATTAAATATCAGTTTTGACCGTTAATATAGCCATAAATAAGGAAAGACTTGGTATTTCATACATGCATGTTAGCTAGGAATAATAAGATTCCACTTGTCCTTGGAAATTTATGCACATGCAGAGAATATATATAAAAGGAGTGCAAAATGATGCAAGATCCATGAAATAACATTCTGACCAATGGGAGAGCGCCCGGACTCCCCACAGATAAATGACATGGCTGCACAGGATACCTCCAGAGAACACCGACTTAAATCAAAAGAGGACCCACGAGTCAGCCACTCAAGAATACACACCCTGAGGGGGCCCACCTTCAGGTCGGCCGACCTAGGGGCTTAGTCGGCCGACCAAGTCTTGAGGTGGTTCTCTCCCCCTTCCACGTGTCACTCCCTTATCTCTTTGGCAACATCGGTGGCCCGAGGTTCCGTTGCAGTTACTCTCCAGTACCAACCTTTAGAGTGCCTCCCACTTCCACACACACCAAGAAGAATCCATTCTCTAGCACTACACTTAATCGTTAGGACCTACTGGGGTTTAGGATAGAGGAGAGCTGACTGGAGGTTCTTGATCTAGTCTTGGAGTCTTGGGTATAGTTCCACACTATCCCTCTCTAGTAAGACTTGTTCCTTTTATTAATAGAATTATCTTCTTTACTTCTTGTGCTTTATTTATTTATGCTAGTGTGGCAGTCATGTGCCTTTTATATGGTTGTTGCCTAGTTATGTTTGGTTGCTTTATGTTTCACATACTCATACTAGTCAGTCTATGCTTTTGCACTCGCTCAATTCATAGTGTGGTTGGACATGCTTTAGTCCATAACTTGTTAATCCATAGGGTTAATGTTATGTGTGCTATAGTGCTTAGCTTGTTGATCCATAGGGTCAAAGTTATGCATGTCTCAGCCCTTGACTTGTTGATCCGTAGGGTCGAAGTACTTGACTCGTTGATCCGTCAGGTTAGAGTTAAGTGTACTCTTATTCTAGACTTGTTGGTCCTATGGGCCAAAGTCCCATAGGAATATAAAGTATATTTAGCAATGTAAGCATGATTCTTAGGTCGGTAAATATCTTTGAGTGCTTAGTTGCCCCATGAACAACAATAGGTGTGGCAGTAATGAAAGGACCGAGTGACCGAGAAGGGGGGGGGGGGGGGTTTGAATCGGAAACTTTCTATATGTACCAAATTCACCAATTCCTCAAAACCGACCACTCATAACAACTCCTATGCAAATCTAGTGGTGATCACACTAACAAGATAATGAACCTATAAAAGGAACAACAACCTAAGCATACTAGTGGATCACAGAAGGCAATACAACTCCTATGCAAGCTAGTAGTCAAAGATACACGGAAGCACACAATTAGCTAGCAAGGAGTCCTACACATGCAAGGCTACTAAATTAAGTACAAGGTAGGCATACAAGCATGAGTAGCATAATACATATTAGGTTGATCAATCAAGCCAAAGAAACTCCTATACATGCTAGTGATCAAGTAACAAATCTAAGCACTACTAGAAAGTAAAGAAGCCTATTCATGCAAGTCTACTAGGTAGTCAACTAGAGCAAGGCAAACATAGAAGCATGAATAGCACGATATGTAAATACAGAAAGTAAAGCATCATAGTAAGGAGAGGGTCAAGGAATGCTCATGATTTTTTTTCCTGAGGTCTCAGAAGGATGGCACCTTTCCCTACTCCTCGTTGAACCACTCCCGCCACCAAGTGGAGTTCTCACACACGAGCCCGCAATCACTCTTGAAGTGAAGACACGGTTGCATCACCGCTGCCACCAAGGCACAAGCTCGGCTCCCTAGAGAACATGTCGGACTCCCCAAGCTGACACGGGCGCTCACTAGCGATGCCCCTTTCACCGGCGAGCTCAAACTGGGTACAAATATGTGACGGCCTTCACAACCAATCATGATAGGCTCGATCACCGACACCTAACCAGTCTAGGTCTCCCCATAGACCAAGAGTAACAATCTAGATCACACTCTAAGGACACCCTAGTCTTTGATGTGGATAGATGCTCAAGTTACACTCATTAGCACTCTCAAGATATCCAATATCCTCTTCTAGTGCTCTTCTCTTTTCCTCTTGTCTCTCACCAAATGCTCCAAGTTATTCCTCTGGCCAAGAGAGGTCTCCAAGACCCCAGCAACGAAGTTATATATGCTTCCAACCTCAAATTAGTTGTTGCTCCATGAAATCACCCTTCTAGACCTGCTGACTATTTGCACTTCTTAACGTCACACCAAAATATTATCTGGTAACAACAGTCGAAGTGTTGATTGATGTTTGTTATGCTTTACGAGAAGAGTGAACCAATCCGCAAGCGCACGGAACATCTATTGTAGCATTTCACCCGGGAGTATTCCAAGGTATCATATTTATTTTCCTCAGAGAAGCTGGGCGTAAGAGTATCTTGGTTTAACAAAGATATGACTATAAGAGTTATACCAACTAACCAAAGACGGGGGTAAAGATATTCAATGATAAACAGGGGAGCGGTGATACAGGAGAAATCCACACTAAGATAGATAAAAGAGATCGATTAAGCTAGCCGGGAGAACAGCGAGTCTAAGTCTAAAATTCCTAAGATAAACTTTCCTAAATCTAGCCAAGCGTCAAAATTTCTAGTTACTCGGGTTGAGCGCTTACACCAAATCCATGGTACAACCTCGAGTCTTTCACCAATAAGCTTACTTCGGGGCATGACAACGATCCACTAATAGGGTCGGTAACTAACCTCGTGCACTAGTGGGCACGTTACCGCTAGACAACCCTGCTTCAGACTTCCTGAACGTGGTGGATTACTAAAGGGACGGACAGGACTGTCACCACCTGCCGCCTACCACACAGCCCGTGGGGACGAATGCAAATTCAGCAAGTGTTAACTTAGGCACCGCGCCTATGCCTTCACTAGATATTCTTCCGTTGGCCTAGTGGAAGAATAGTCGGGGAATAACCAAGTCTAAGTTCTATTCAAGAACTAAACTTAATTAAATCCTAGTCGAGAATACGGTAACTATGCTTCAAAGTTCTTTCCCGATAATTGTAACTTGAGGAAATTGATCAAGTAAATATAAGTACTTGACAAGATAAATAAGGAAAAGATAATTGTATTTAATAAAAGATAAGTCTCACAAAAGGAGAAAAGATACAAGAGAGCTCATACCAAGACTCCGAGACGATTTCCGGAATCCCGAGCTAAGCTCTCGTCTAGACTCTAACTCCTGACTAACTAACCTACTCTACTAGTAAGAAAAGTAGTAGGAAATGGACTTCAATGTGCTTCACTTGCTTGCTTTTTTCATTTCTACCGAATTTCCCCTCTATTTATAGGTGGCGAAGGCTTGGCGGGTACTTCAAGGTGGAGGAGAGTCAGTGGGCAAAAATTCCCCCACACGACAGCCGCACATGCCGGGCGGCGTGGCAGGCCGGGCGGCAAGGGGCGCCAGGCGGCCCTTAGATTTAGTTGGTTTCCGACCGCCTTCCTTTGTATGACTCAGATTATGTCTGGATGATGGTTGTTGGGTTGGTTCCTGACTGCCTTATCCACTTGGCGTCGGTTGGTATAATTGGCCGAGTGGGCTGGACACCCCAGGAGGAAAATCCCAGGCCGAGCGGCGGCCCCTTTTGGGTGCTGACCCCGTCCGGGTCATATTTTCACTTGTCCATGTTGTGCCACGGGGATGCCTCCTTTACTTCTCCACTTTTTACCCTCCTTAGTCTGAGATGGAAAACTACCTTATCTTAGAGTGTTTTGCAGGGTCGGCCGGGTCAGATAATCGGACGGGAGATTATCCCATCTCGATTAGGCTTTCGGCCTTCGTCCAGGTGATCACCTTGATCATCCAGCCTGGTGATGATTTTGGCCTCACACGACCCTGTTGGCCGGCTATTTTACGGCAGGATCGACCGACAGGGCGTTTCTTCATGTTTTTACATAATTTTGGCACTTTTGAACCTGCAAACACATATTCCACCAAAACTCATGGAACTTTATTAATTTAAGCAAGTTTTTATTTACACCTTTGTCTTTACCTTGCAATTCCCGACCGGTTGGTGACTGATATTGGATTTTAAGAGCCACCAACACCTCCCCAAGCTTAAACCTTTGCTCGTCCTAAGCAAATTAAAACTTGGAAGTGATGGATCAGGAGTTGCTTCAATATTAGAGCCCTGCAAGAATCAAGTGCACAAACACATACTCCTACAACATAGGGGTAATAGTAAACCAGCACAATTTGATCACTAAGTCTTTCTCATTGTAAGTGGGGCTCTTATCCATTTTATGACCTTGTCATGAGCGGTTGAAACTCAGAACAACTAGTTTAGATTTTGTCACTTAACCTCCTATATGATCTTGAGTCCAAAGTTTTTGTAATGCTGCATAAGATTGAAATTTTTCCCTCTTGGTGCAATTTTTGCACTATGACTCTCATCTCTCAAAAGGTGTATTTCCTCACCAAGTTCTCATCATACTCTCTGAAATTTGGCTTTATATGTGGAGCTTGGTAGGATGACACATTTAATATGCATATTTTATTAAGTTAAGAGATGGTCTTAGCGAAAAGACTTTGCACTTTCTCATTTCAACCATTTGGAAATACTGTCCAGGGGAGAGGGAGAGAATGGACTCATGTGAAGGAGTGGACTAGCACAATAGCAAAAATCTGTACCAAAGACTGGATTTTTGTGCTAGAGTGAAAGGATGGTCCTTTATTTTGCTCAAAGGATTTTTTTTAATGAACCTTGAAACTTGACATTTGTACATCCATGAGAGCTGATAATTTTTTTCTCATTTTTCTCTTTCTTTCTTCTTTTTCTTTCTTTATTTTTCAGCTCTCATAGTGTAGGGAAGCTAGTTCAATGGTTCCAATATTTTTGCAAACTTTTTCTGAGTATTTATTTTGGGAGGACCAAAATCTTTCTTGTAGGATCAAGGTTTTCACAAAGGAGAAATTTTTGGCTAACATGCTTGGTGAAGTGGATGCTTGAATCCAATGTGGAAATCACATAACCAAGCATGATTATTTGAGAACTCAAAGATAACGCGAAGGAAAATGTTTGGCTTTGAAAGTGCAAGTCCCTCGTAAGGATCAAATCCTAACCAAACTCAATGCATACAAGGATGACATAAAAGTGGGTTCACAATTAATATCTGGCCTTG
Source organism: Eleusine coracana subsp. coracana (assembly GCA_032690845.1). NCBI lineage: Eukaryota > Viridiplantae > Streptophyta > Magnoliopsida > Poales > Poaceae > Eleusine > Eleusine coracana. The sequence continues at coordinate 21,276,086 of CM064424.1, forward strand.
GTAGGAATTTTTCTATCATAGGAAATACATACACCAAGTAGGGGGGTCTTTATTGCAGCATGGTTTTTGAAAGAAATCATTGGACTCTAATCTTGAGGAGATCATAGACTCATCCAAAACATGCTATATCATGAATTCCAACAACTAGACTTGGTGTTTATTAGCCATTTTGCACCCACTAAAACATAGAGAGACTAGCTTGTCATCATGCCGGTCTACCATTACCCACCAAAATGAAGAGTAGAGGTTGTATACTTGAGACTCACTGGGATCTAACAGAGCAACTATTCATCATTTCCATAGGCAAGGTAGAGACTAAGTTCTCAAATTTTATTTGAAAATGGGAAATATTTTTGTTCTTTTTGGTTATGCAATTTTTTATAGTTTTCCTTGAAAGCGAAAAATATTTTTGGGTTTTCTTAAATTTTCACAAAAATGAAAACAACTCAACTAGAGAAAACGGGAGAGAGGACAAAACAAGCGGCGCACCTTGGTTTGGGTACCTCCTCAAGCTTAGGTGTTCCCCGACAACGGCGCCAGAAATGCATGTTGGCACTTCTTAACATCGCACCAAGATATTATCTGGTAACAATGCTCGAAGTGTTGATTGATGTTTGTTATGCTTTAAGAGAAGAGTGAACCAATCTGTAAGCACACAGAACATCTATTGTAGCATTTCACCCGGGAGTATTCTAAGGTATCATATTTATTTTCCTCAGGGAAGCTGGGCGTAAGAGTATCTTGGTTTAACAAAGATATGACTATAAGAGTTATACCAACTAACCATAGATGAGGGTAAAGATTTTCAATGATAAACAGGGGAGCAGTGATACAGGAGAAATCCACACTAAGATAGATAAAAGAGATCGATTAAGTTAGCCAGGAGGACAACGAGTCTAAGTCTAAAATTCCTAAGATAAACATTCCTAAATCTAGTCAAGCGTCAAAATTCCTAGTTACTCGGGTTGAGTGCTTACACCAAATCAATGGTACAGCCTCGAGTCTTTCACCAATAAGTTTACTTCAGGGCACGACAACGATCCACTAATAGGGTCGGTAACTATCCTTGTGCAATAGTGGGCACGTTACCGCTAGACAACCCTGCTTGAGACTTACTGAATGTTGTGGATTACTAAAAGGATGGACTGATGTGGAAAAGGGTTCTCGATCTTCCAAAAGGTTCTGGATACATTGATTTGGTCGGAGGCGACACACAAATCGATCCGGCTTCAGAATAGCACGTTCTAAACCCCACAATCATAGCACGACGTCTCCTCTGGTTATCAACCATCCTAAAACAATTGACCTCGCCGAGAAGGCTAATCCCTGCCTGCAAATCAAGAACACAATCAAGAACAAAGAAGAATGCAACACAATTGCAGATGTATTATGAATCTCACGAAGTTGGGGTCTCACAAACCGTGATGATGGTGAAACTGTTATGAACAGAATAATCTAAGCAAAACCCGAACCCTAATGGTGCGGTGGTGGCTGTATATGAAGACCCTAGGGTCGAGCAAGACCCACTGGATGCACCCCTAATTGGGCTCAACTAGATACAAAGCCCAAAGGCTAAAAACAGGCGACGCAACACCGAAACAGATTCTGGACCCTCTCTTGTTTCGACGATCTCCGATGACTCCGGATGAATTTTGATATGAGATTGGCGGCATTGGAAAGGTCTTCTTCTTATATTTCCGTGCATATATGAAAAGTCCAAATCCGAGTCCATATGCGTCCTAGGCATCCGTTTTAGTGCCGATTGGTCCTAAGCCCTAAAACAGACTCGAAGTCGGTTTTGGTTGGGCCTCCAACTTGGCTTCCACATCCTTGCTGGTCCTCCACGTCTCCAAGTCCTTCTCCCATCATCTCCTGGTTCTCTCCATGGTTCCTAATTACAATATAATCATTAGGTAGCAAACCATTCTCAAAAGTGACATATAATGAAGAACGTAGGAACGAGCTGACCTCTAAATTTAGTCGTCGTGCACGAGCTCTATTCCTTGGACCTTACATGTCCAGAATTGGAGGAGTGTTGCATGTATCCTTAGGAGTGATGTCCTCATCATCCTCCCCCTCTTGAAGTGGAGTCGTCCTCGACTCAAGCTCATTCTCTTCTCCCAAGTATGGTTTCAAATCTGAAATGTTAAAAGTAGGACTAACCCCGAACTCGGGAGGCAGCTCAAGTTTGTATGCATTATCATTAATCTTCTCAATTATTTTGAAAGGACCATCAGCTCTAGGCATTAATTTAGACTTTCTCAAATCTGGAAATCTATCCTTTCTCAAGTGTAACCATACCAAATCTCCTACATCAAGTTTTACTTCTTTTCTACCTTTACTACCAGCAATTTTATACTTGTCATTCATCTTTTCAATGCTAAGTCTAGTGGTCTCATGCATTTTCAAAATAAATGCAGCACGCTCCTTAGCATCAACATGAACTCTCTCATGAGTAGGTAGAGGAAGTATATCAAGTGGAGTATGGGGATCAAAACCATACACTACCTTGAAAGGACTTACCTTGGTAGTAGAATGTGTTGCCCGATTATATGCAAACTCAACATGAGACAAACATTCTTCCCATTGCTTCAAATTTTTCTTCAAAATAGCTCTCAACATAGTACCCAAAGTGCTCACCACCTTAGTTTATCCATCAGTTTATGGGTGACAAGTTGTAGAAAACAACAACTTTGTACCCAACTTATTCCAAAGCGTGCGCCAAAAGTGACTCACGATCTGAAACAATAGTAGAAGGCATACCATGCAAACGTACAATTTCTTTGAAAAAGAGATCAGCAATATAACTAGCATCATCGGTCTTATGACATGGTATAAAATATGCCATCTTAGAAAATCTATCCACAACAACAAAAATACTATCACTCCCCCTCTTAGTCCTAGGCAGTCCTAAAACAAAGTCCATAGAAATATCCACTCAAGGAATAGAAGGAACAGGAAGTGGCATGTATAAACCATGTGGATTCAAGCGAGACTTAGCTTTTTGACATGAAGTGCAGCGAGCAACAAAGCGCTCAATATCTTTCCTCATCCTTGGCCAAAAGAAGTATATGGCCAAAATATCCTCCGTCTTCTTGGCACCAAAATGACCCATCAATTCACCTCCATGCGCCTCCTGTAACAACAAAAGACGAATGGAACCAACTGGAATGCATAGGCGGTTAGCTCTAAACAAGGATCCATCATTCATCACAAATTTATTCCATGCATGACCTTCTTTACAATGCAGCAATACATCCTTAAAATCAACATCAGTAGCATATTATTCTTTAATTGCCTCAAGTCCAAAAATTCTACAATCAAGTTGAGACAATAAAGTATAGTGCCTAGATAAAGCATCAGTGATCACATTATCCTTCCCTTTCTTATGTTTAATAATGTAAGGAAAAGACTCAACAAACTCAATCCATTTAGCATATCTATGGTTCAAATTACATTGAGAACGAATATACTTAAGTGATTTATGATCAGAATGAATAACAAATTCTTTGGGCAACAAATAATGACGCCACGTCTCTAAACAACGTACATGTGCATACAATTCCTTATCATACATGGAGTAATTCAAAATAGGCCCAGTAATTTTCTCACTAAAGTATGCAACAGGTTTACTATCTTGCATCAAAATACCACCAATGCCTATACCACTAGCATCACATTCAAGCTCAAAAATCTTATCAAAATTAGGTAATTGCAGCAATGGTGCATGTGTAAGTTTATCCTTCAAAGCATCAAAAGACTCATGATGTACCTTACCCCAATGAAAATCAACGCCCTTCTTTGTCAACACATGCAAAGGTGCAGCAATGGTGCTGAAATCTTTGACAAAGTGGCGGTAGAAACCTGCAAGACCAAGAAAACTCCTCACCTGTGTGATAGTTTTTGGTACAGGCCAGCTCTTTATGGCTTCAATCTTCGCCTCATCCACCTCAATTCCCTGTGGAGTAACAACATAGCCAAGAAAAGAGACTCAATCCGTGCAAAAGGTGCACTTCTCAAGGTTACCAAATAAACGTGCATCTCATAAAGCATCAAAAACAGCACGCAAATGATTCATATGTTCATATATGGATTTGCTATAAATCAAGATATCATCAAAGTAAACTACCACAAATTTGCCAATGAAAGCTCTTAAAACCTCATTCATCAAGTGCATGAAAGTACTAGATGCATTAGTTAAACCGAAAGGCATTACTAACCACTCATATAATCCGAATTTGGTTTTGAAAGCTGTTTTCCATTCATCTCCAAGTTTCATTCTAATTTGATGGTAGCCACTATGCAAATCAATTTTAGTGAAAATTATAGCACCACATAACTCATCAAGCATGTTGTCTAGCCTAGGAATAGGATGACGATACCTAATAGTAATATTATTAATGGCTCTACAATCTACACACATACGCCAAGTACCATCTTTCTTAGGAACCAAAAGTACAGGAACAGCACAAGGACTAAGTGATTGACGAACATACCCACAATCCAAAAGGTCTTGAACTTGTCATTGTATCTCCTTAGTCTCCTCAGGGTTGGTCCTATAAGCAGCACGGTTTGGTAATGTAGCACCTGGAATCAAATCAATTTGATGCTCAATCCCTCTCAAAGGTGGCAATCTCGGGGGTATCTCAGCTGGAAAAACATCCTCATACTCCTGCAAAAGGTTAGTGACAGTAGGAGGCAAAGCACTAGAAGCAATATCATCAAGAGAAAACAAAGCTTGTTTGCATATCAAAGCATAGCAAATATGATCATTATCAGAAATTTCAGCAAGCTCAGATTTTGTTGCAAGACATGAACGACCTTGTAATTTAATTCTAGCACGCTTAGAACATGAAGAATCATTAACATTACTAGGTGTAGATTCATAATTAACAGGTTGTTGAATTTCAGGACCTTTATTTTTCAAACTAGCAGCTCTTTCTAAATCAGCTTATACAATTTCAGCAGGGGTCATTGGTAACAAAGTAATTTTAGTTCCTTTATGCATAAAAGTGTACTTATTACTTCTACCATGGTGTATAGCATCATTATCAAATTCCCAAGGTCTACCCAATAAAAGTGAACATGCTTGCATAGGTACGACATCACAATCAGCATAATCCACATAAGAACCAATAGAAAAAGGAACTCTGCAAGTTTGTATTGCCTTAGCTTTTCTAGAGTCATTTAACCACTGAATGTAGTACGGATGTGGATGTGAGCGTGTGGTCAAAGCAAGCTTGTTCACCACATCAGAACTCACCAAGTTATTACAGCTCCCTCCATCAATGATGACACGTGCTCGGTGGTTCTTGATGACGAAGAAAATCTGGAACAAGTTGTGGTGCTGCATCATCTCGGGCTGATGAACTTTTGTGCTAAGGACACGCTGAATAATAATGTTCATGTGTCCCGTGGTGTCTCCGCCTCCAAGGATGAGGTCACTGCTGGTGGCAGCGACGTCCACCTCCTCATCCTCCACATCGAAGGTGCTCATGTAACTGCCATCGTCTGTCGCCACATATGCCCACCTACTTGGACAATCTTTTTGCACATGATCAAGTCCATGGCAGCGGTGGCACTAAATCCCTGTAGTGCGTCCCGTCGAAGCAACAGAGGAGGCACTACTAGCTAATACCTGCACAGAAGTTTTACCTGAGCGCGTAGAAGGTGCAGGGGCTGATCTTGGGGCTGCAGAAACAACACTAGTTCCCTTGGTAGTTGCTGGTGGGGGCGGCCAGAAAGATGGTCTGGGTAGCCCCGAAGTCCCCGTCGAGTGTGGGGGGTAGGAGTTCCTCAACTTGTTGTACTCCTCAAAAGCCTGGAAAAGTCCCTGTGATTCTTTCTCTGCAAGCATAGCATACTGAAAACACTGGGTGAGGGTATAATATTCTTTATAGTCAAGGATGTCCTGAATTTCTTTTCTTAAACCAGAATAAAAGTGACAAATCTGATCCTCTACTTTTTCAACTACAGCACAACGAATCAAACCCTTCTGAAGCTCACTAAAGTACTCCTGAACAGTTTTATCTCCTTGTTCTAAACGCTGTAGTTTACTACGAATCTCTCTATAAAAAGAAGGAGGAACAAAACGATCACGTATTGCTACCTTAAGTTCTTCCCAAGTAGTAGGCAAATCAGTTTCAACAGCTAGACCACTCCACCAAACAATAGCAAAGTTCTTAAACTCACTAGTAGCTTGTCTAACTCTATGTTGTTCAGGAACAAGATGGGCGTTAAATTTTTGTTCTACAGTCATCTCCTAATTAAGATAAACATCACCATCATACTGACCCAAAAATGAAGGAATTGAAAACTTAATTTTAGCATACGGGTCATCTGGAGCATAGTTACCATGTGGATGACGATTGTAGTTATGGAAACCACCCATACCTTGAGTATTACGGTGCAAACGATGCCGTAATCTTGCAGTCTTGTAGCTGACCTATCCACGGTGCCATCAGCCTTATACACCATGTCTTCATCATGGACGTCTTCAACGTCATTGTTATTGGTATTCGTATCATTGGTCTTAGGAGCGGTCTCCAACACGACAACCTGATCGGTTAACTTAGAGACCCGCTTCTCCAACCGCTTGATGCTTTCTCCAATGTGAAGCTTGCTGACCGCACCAGTAACGGCTCTGGTGATCGTCTCTGCCAAATCACTCTGAGCAGCCTGCAAAGCCTTCTGGAGCTGCTCTTGGCTCATGCACTCAGCAAATTGTGAGGGTGAAGCCATCTCTTCGTCATCACTTCCTGCCATCACAAACACCAAAATAGGAAACAAACAGTGAATGTTATCCCTACAAAATAGCTAAGTAGTGGTGCCTCTCAACACAGCAAAAGGAAACTTCTTACAAAGTTCTGAAAAGCAAAGCAAAGGATACCAGGGAGATGTGTTCCACAATTGCAAGGGTCACAAAATAACCTATGTGTTGTCCAGAAGAAATATGTAGAGCTAGGAAGGCCAAATATATATATGTGAGTGACACACAAATTAAAAACAGATAGTAAAGCTGAATAAGTGCCCAAGTAACTTGTCCCTAGTTGCTGGTCTAAGTATGTCCTAGAACAGTAGTTATAGCAAAGTAGAAACAAGGATACAAAGGCACACAGGCGATAACAGGGGGCTAAGTGCAAAATAGCGAAATCCAGAAATTTTAGTGGGCTAGATGTAGCACTAGTAGAAATCCCAAATTTCTTTTTTTGATTTTATTTTTTTGATATTTTACTCCAACTCACTAACAATGGGGGAGAATACACAGAAAATTTCAGCTTAAACAGAGGTAGGATGTGGCCTACAAAAAATCTTGAAGTTGCAGAAAACGTCGGGTTTCGACTTGAATCAATTTTTTCTTTATCTTCCTGATTTTTTTGAATCTTTTGACGAGGGCACACAGGACGTGGGTATGCTCAACTTTGAGTCAAAAATCTTCTATAAAAATTTTAGCCAAAACGGACATCCGAGCGAAATGTTATACCCGTTTTACCGAAGGGGGGTCGGAGTCGGTTTTCCAGAAACCCAAGTCGGGTTTGGGGTCGGGTTTGGAATCGGGTAGAATTTTTTTTTGGCGGCATGGAGGCAGTGGAAAGTGGAATTTATAGGGATTGGTTCGGGGTGTTGACGGTGTGTTTAGGGTGGGATTATGGTGGGACTAGGCTAGGTGTGTCGATCAATCAACCCTAGCACAAAAAGCCAACAAAACAGAGGATGGTGAAGGGGATGGCGGCTAGGGTTGCAAGGGAAACACTACTGACGACAAAAACACAAACTAAACCAGCGACTAAACAAGAACTAGGACACAAACTCAACATTACGGACTCTGAAATTGAAATATGCAGAGGCTAAACACGTGGTTATGGGCGGAGGGAAAAAAAATTTGGGCTTTTCTGTGGACGATAGGATGAACACAAAACAAAATTAACTAAGGGTAGTGCGAACCTGATGGTGCACCTGAAGCTCTGATTACCACTTGATGTGGACAAGGGTTCCCGATCTTCTGAAAGGTTCTGGATACGTTGATTTGGTCGGAGGCAACACACAAATCGATTCGGCTTCAGAACAACACGTTCTAAACCTCGCAATCGCAGCACAACGTCTCCTCTGGTTATCAACCGTCCTAAAATGATTGATCTCACCGAGAAGGCTAATCCCTGCCTACGAATAAAGAACACAAGCAAGAACAAAGAAGAATGCAACACAATTGTAGATGTATTATAAATCTCATGAAGTTGGGGTCTCACAAACCGTGATGACGGTGAAACTGTTATGAACAGAATAATCTAATCAAAACCCGGACCCTAATGGTGTGGTGGTGGCTGTATATGAAGACCCTAGGGTCTTGCAAGATCCTCTGGATGTGCCCCTAATTGGGCTCAACTAGATACAAAGCCCAAAGGCCAAAAACAGACGATGCAGCACCGAAACAGATTCTGGACCCTCTCTTGTTTTGATGATTCCTGATGACTCCGGATGAATTTTGATATGAGACCAGCGGCATTGGTAAGGTCTTCTTCTTATCTTTCTGTGCATATATAGAAAGTCCAAATCTGAGTCCGTATGCGTCCTAGGGATTTGTTTTAGTGCCGACTGGTCCTGAGCACCAAACCATACTCGAAGTAGGCCTCCACCTTGGCTTCCACGTCCTTGTTAGTCCTCCACATCTCCAAGTCCTTCTCCCATCATCTCCTGGTCCTCTCCAAGGTTCCTAATTACAATATAATCATTAGGTAGCAAACCATTCTCAAAAGTGACATATAATAAAGAACGTAGGAACGAGCTCACCTCTAAATTTAGTCGTCGTGCACGAGCTCTAGTCATTGGACCTTGCAAGTCCAGAATTGGAGGAGTGTTGCATGTATCCTTAGGAGTGATGTCCTCATCATGGACAGGGCTGTTGCCACCTTCCGCCTACCACACAGCCCGTGGGGACGAATGCAAATCCAGCTAGTGTTAACTTAGGCACCGCGCCTACGCCTTCACTAGATATTCTTCCGTTGGCCTAGCGGAAGAATAGTCGGGGAATAAACAAGTCCAAGTTCTATTCGAGAACTAAACTTAATTAAGTCCTAGCCGAGAATTTGGTAAACTATGCTTCAAAGTTCTTTCCCGATAATTATAACTTGAGGAAATTGACTAAGTAAAGATAAATACTTGACAAGATAAATAAGGAAAAGATAATTGTATTTAATAAAAGATAAGTCTCACAAAAGGAGAAAAGATACAAGAGAGCTCATACCAAGACTCTGAGACAATTTCTGGAATCCCGAGCTAAGCTCTCGACTAGACTCTAACTCCTGACTAACTAACCTACTCAACTAGTAAGAAAAGTAGTGGGAAATGGACTTCAATGTGCTTCACTTGCTTGCTTTTTTCATTTCTACTGAATTCCCCCTCTATTTATAGGTGGCGAAGGCTTGGCGGGTACATCAAGGTGGAGGAGAGTCGGTGGGCAAAAATTCCCCCGCTGGGCGGCGGCATTGGCCGGACGGCCCTTAGATTTGGTCGGTTTCCGACCGCCTTCCCTCGGATAGCTCAGATTAGGTCCGGATGACGGTTGTTGGGTTGGTTCCCTACCGCCTTATCCACTTGACGTCGGTTAGCATAATGGGCCGAGTGTGCTAGACACCCTGGGAGGAAAACCCCAGGCTGGGCGGCGGGGTAGGCCAGGCGGCCTGGCAGGCCGGCGGCGGCCTGTGCCGGGCGGCGGCCCCTTTTGGGTGCTGACCCCCTCCGGGTCATATTTTCACTTGTCCATGTTGTGCCACATGGATGCCTCCTTTACTTATCCACTTTTTTCCCTCCTTAGTCCGGCAATGGAAAACGGCCTTATCTTGGAGTGTTTTATAGGGTCAGCCAGGTTGGATGATCGGTCGGGAGATTATCCCGTCTCGATTAGGCTTTCGGCCTTCGTCCAGGTGATCACCTTGATCATCCAGCCTGGTGATGATTTTGGCCTCATACGACCCTGTTGGCCGCCTGTTTTATGGCAGGATCGGCCGACGGGGCGTTTCTTCATGTTTTTTACATAATTTTGGCCCTTTTGAACCTGCAAAAACATAGTCCACCAAAACTCGTGGAACTTCATTAGTTTAAGGTAGTTTTTATTTAGACCTTAGTCTTTACCTTGTAATTCCCGACCGGTTGGTAGCTATATTGGGTTTTAAGAGCCACCAACACTGACTGGACTGTCCGGTCACTGCCAGACCAGGCCGTCCGGACTCTCTATAACGACTCTCTAGAATTGGTAGCTTCTCTATGCTCGGGCGATTTCCATCCTGACCAGACCGTCCGATCAGTAGACCGGACGGTCCAATCACTTCTTTCTCGCTTCATACCAGAGAGCACTCATTTTCTACACCTTCTATCCTGAGCCACTTCCATAAAGACTGGACCATCCAGTCTGCTAACCGTACCATTTGGCTAGTATGGGCCTTTGTGCTGACAGACTCCTCGCAAACTGCTCTCTAATCTCCTAGTGACCATATAGTCTAGTCTCCACTGACCCCTCTGTCCGATCACTCTGTCCAAAAGCTGAAACTTCTTGTCCTCGCTTGACTTTGTTTCTTGGCTTCTCCAAGCAGCACCGTGGCTTCTCCACTATCACCTAGTGCCTATGATTTCATCGAGCATCTGCACACATCATCGAATAGCAGAATCTAAGAGACATGACCTCGACCCCCTTGATAGTCCGGTTTTTTCTATGGACTCAAAGCCCTAACAACTAGACAAGTGTTCCAAACACTTGCTCCATAGCTTGTCCTTAGCCTTGATCCATCTCCATCAAACCTTGGACCCCATCAAGCTCTCCAAGCCTCCATGCTTGTGGTCATTGTCATCAATTGCCAAGGCAACCATCTACAATCATGTTTGTCATCCATCACCAAAACATTCATACCTTGGGGTGACCTTAATGGTCATGATCCTTATAGGTAAGGACTTAATTGCCTTTTGCCATGTGTCCTAGTAAAGGACTGCTAGCAGGTGGTGACAACCCTGTTGTGCTTATTAAACCTTCTTGTCTCGGCTTGGCTTGGGACTTAGGCTTGTATGTGTTGCATGTATCCAACCTATAGACAGAAATATACAAGTACATAGGGACCCAACCTAACTCTCCCTAACCCAGTTAACCTAGACTTTGGACTAATGTTAGATTGGATTGTTCTATGTGTCACTACCCCCTATCTTTATTATTCTTACCCCTATCTATGACTTTGGTATATTATTACTTATATGGTTATGAACATGCTACCTCTTGACCATCGCCTTCCCTTGGGAGAACTATAAATGATAGCCATTGGAGTAACCCAGTGGTGAAATGCTACAATGGGATGTCTGTGCGCTTACGGATTTAACTTCCCCACACTAACCATCTGTTGAGTTCTACCAACAAGTAGTTCTAGTACCTTGCCTAATTTTTATTTCGTGTGACTTATCAGATGCCAACAAGCATTTCTGATGCCACTGTCAAAGATTGTAATATTTCTGGAGCGACGTTAAGAAATGTCAACAAGCATTTCAGGCGTCGTTGCCGGGGATAATATATTTCTGGTCTGATGTTAAGAAATGTCAACAAGCATTTCTGGCACCATTGCCAGGGATAGTATTATTTCTGGTGCAACGTTAAGAAATGCAAACAAGCATTTCTGGTGCCATTGTCGGGGATAGTAATATTTCTAGTACGATGTTAAGAAATGCCAACAAGTATTTCTAGCGCCATTGTCGGGGATAGTAATATTTCTGGTGCGACATTAAGAAATGCCAATACCACTGAAGCTCAATTGGAACATGTTGCACATAATGTTGTAGAACCTACTATTGAGGCACCTGCCCCATGTAGATCTGAACGGACACATCACGCATTTGAAAAGTTCACGCTCCTAATGATGGGGCAACATGACATATTATTGTTGGATAATGATGAGCCTAAGACATACACGGAAGCAATGATGGGACCAGACTCTGAGAAATGGCTTGGAGCCATGAGATCCGAATTAGAATCCATGATAGAAAATCATGTTTGGAACTTGATTGATCTTCCTGATGGTGTTAAAACCATTGAGTGTAAATGGAATTTTAAGAAAAAGATAGGCAAGGATAGAAATGTTCACATCTATAAAGCATGTATGGTGGCGAAAGGTTTTAAACAAATTCAAGGTGTTGATTATAATGAGACCTTCTCTAACGTCGCTATGCTAAAGTCTATTTAGATCCTCCTAGCAGTTGCCACATACTATGACTATGAGATATGGCAGATGGACGTCAAAACGACTTTCCTTAATGGAAACTTAAGTGAGGACGTGTACATGACACAATTTGAAGGTTTTGTTGATCCACAAAATGCTAGGAAGATATGCAAACTTCAGAGTCCATTTATTGGTTGAAGCAAGCATCTCGGAGTTGGAACCTTGTGTTTACAAAAGGGCTAGTGGGAGTGCACTCGTATGTCTAGTACTTTATGTGGATGACATATTGTTGATCGGAAATGATGTTCCAACGCTTGAACATATTAAGTCTTCATTAAGAAAGAGTTTCTCAATGAAGGACTTGGAGAGGCAGCATACATTTTGGGCATTAAGATCTATAGAGATAGATCAAAAAGGTCAATTGGATTAAGCCAAGACACATACATCAACAAGGTATTGAAACGGTTCAATATGTAGGATTCTAAAAAAGGTTTCTTACCCATGTCGCATGGTATTAATCTTAGCAAGACTCAGTATCCGTCAACACCTGATGAGGAAGAGAAGATGAGAGCGGTCCCATATGCCTTGGCTATCAGATCCATCTTGTATGCCATGTTATGTACATGCCCAGATGTAGCTTTTGCTCTAAACGCTACAAGAAGATTCCAATCAAACCCAGGTTAAGCTCACTGGGTGGATAGTAAGAATATCCTAAAGTACTTGAGAAGAACTATGGGTATGTTCCTAGTTTATGGAGGTGAGGAAGAGCTCGTTGTAAATAGTTACATTGACGCTAGTTTTCAAACCGACAAGGACGATTCAAGATCGCAATCTGGATATGTATTTTGTCTCAATGGAGGCGCGGTGAGCTGGAAGAGTTCCAAGCAAGATACAGTTGCTGATTCAACAACAGAGGCTGAGTACCTTGCTACATCAGAAGCTGCAAAGGAAGTTGTTTGGATCAAAAAATTTGTTTCTGAGTTGGGTGTGGTTCCTAGTGCGTCCGGTCCAATGGATCTCTATTGTGACAATAGTGTTGCCATTGCGCAAGCCAAGGACCTAGAGCACACCAAAAGAATAAGCACATACTACGACGTCTTCATCTCATCTGGGACATTGTTCGTCGCGGTGACGTGAAGATATGCAAGGTGTACACGAATTCAAACATTGTTGATCCATTGACAAAACCTCTCTCTCAGCCCAAGCATGAGGCACATATGATATCCATGGGTATTAGATATCTACATGATTCATGTACGAGAGATTGTGTAATGTCTATGTTTATGTGTGATTCAATAAAGTGTTATTTTTTTCGTTGGATGATAATTATTTCATTGATTGACAAGTACGTTACTTGTTTGTAACTCATTGTTCTTTCATAATATTATCCTAAATGATCCCTAGTTCCTTTTCATTATGTGGGACAATGATGATTCATGGACTGGCACATGTATTGGTTGATGATCATGTTTCATAGATCATAGATATGGAGATATCAAATCAATAATGTGGACACATGTTGGAGAACATGGTGTTGGATTGACCCACCAATAGACTCTGTTGAGATGTTATTATTGTGCCATCAGTTGTTGTCTTGTATGATGTACCTTCGGGATTCTTAGACATGAGATCGTCATTGATTTTCAGAATGTGTAATAGCACACTTAGGGGCTACTAAATCTTATTCCATAACTGGGTAGTTATAAAGGTAATTTTTGGATATGCTATGAAACATGCCATGGGGTGTGAGCGATCAAGATAGAATTTGCCCCTCCTGATAACAGGAGAGATATCTCTAGGCCCTCGAGTTAGATAGATTTGAAAGAGCATGGGCATGCCAATGTTATTAAAAGTTAATCACGATAACTAAGAGTTAGTCATGATAAATCCACTAGACATTCGAGTGCATGGTTGAGCTATCACAGGGATGGGACGTATCTCGTCTTGAGCTTGACTGATATTGTGAGGCAAAGGGATCACTGAAAGCGTATGTCAAAGGTTCAACTGATATGATCTTTATTTGTACATGAAAATCAATATGTGCTGCTAGGTACTACTATTGATTTATGATTTGAAAATGGTTTTCACATCATTGTCGTGTACATGTGAACCTAACGGGTCACACACTCAATGGGTTGGAATATCGCTTGCCTAGGTGATTGTCTCCAATGCAAGTGGGAGATTGTTGGAGATATGCCCAGGAGACAATGCGGATTTGATCCATATGTGAGGGTCATACGGATATGAAGCACCGAGAAGGTGACAGAGGGGGGGGGGGGGGGAATGGGTGCCAATAAAAATTCTTCACAAGAACTTGGCCTATGTCCCAATTTCAACCCGAGCCAACCTCAAAACGGATCAGCAAGATTATACACACCAACTTGTGATGTGCTAACCCTAGGAGTGATCAACAACAGCTGCGGGACATAGCAGAAACAAAGGAGAGAAGCAAAGACTTGACATGGTCAAAGAACGGATTCAAAACAGGTTACTCGACAATCATCGGCAGTGCCGGTCATATCGTTGGTAGTGCCAATTGACATCAGAAAGAAAATGAAATTCCTTGTCAGGACATTGGCAGTGTCAATCGGGATTCTCACTCATGCACCGGCAATGCCAAGAAAAAGATAGACAGTCCCGATCAGGGCATCAGCAGTGTCGATCAGCAATTTAGATAGAGTATCGGTAGTGCTGATCGAATTGTCGGTAGTGCCATTTGACAACAGAAAGAAGACAATATTCCCGATCAGGGCATCGGCTGTGCCGATCCAGATTTTTTTTCCCACACCGGTAGTGCTGATAGAAAGATCGGCAGTGCCGATTGATCCTCGACAGAACAGAAATTAGTTCGGGATTAGGCAAGAACTTGACCAAAACCTAATCAAACAAACTCCAAATCATGTGATTTTTGAACCAGCCAAACCTCAACACATCATGACCCTAATCCAAGAAGATCTACTCAATGAGCTCAAGGAATCATCACAAATTTCAGATCTTGTGCCAAGAACACCAAAAAGGGGAAACTTGAGAAATCTTTCAAATCAATGGTGCTAGAGCTTATGATTTGGTCAAAGACCCATATAGGATTGTTCTAGCTCATCATAGCCGATCCTCTCGTTGTTGACCGCCAAGTTGAATCCAGTGACCTACACATCATGAGACAAGCAAACACATTTCCCATCTCCTGCAACTTCACCAATATCTTCACCAACTCTGGTTAGTCATAACCATGACCTGAACAAACTCATGTAATCCACAAATTCCCAGATTTCAACTCAAACACCAAACTCAACCAATGTCAATTACTCATCACATATTGCAAACCATGGCACATATTCACATGATTTCTCAATCTTCCCCTTGATGAGTACATTGACAACATCAAATGCACAAAGCTTAGAGATTTGAAATGCGAAACTGAATAAGCACATCCAAATGGCCACCCAAAGAAAAGGTGAAAAGTAGCCATCTAGCATAGGAGGGATCACAAAACCAAGAGTTGACAAAGAAAGCCACTCAAGAACGCAAAGATTGTGAAAAGCGCATGAAAAACGCTCAAGGATATGTTATGCTCCCCCTCAACTTGTGGTAGGTCTCATGTAATGCAAAATGGATCATTTTAAGGTTTCTTTGGTCATGCACAAATAATGCTAAGAAACCTTAAAATTGATCATTTGGCAATGAACTCATCAAAGAAGCAAAAAAACAAGCTAACATGCAATGAAAATGCAAACCAAAGGAGCTTCAACAATCATGCAAACAAGCATTGTTATTATGTATAGAGCAATGAAGTGTTAAAGCAATAGCTCACAATCATATAGAGACCAAAAATAGATAGCAAGGCATAAACATCAAGAGCAATAGAAGCTAAGCAAAAAGATTGACTAGCGTAAATAGAATCAAATTTGCTTATCATGAGAAAAGCTGCCACCACATGTATAAGTACTCCTATCCAAGGCAAATAAGCATCAGGCGAATCAAAAGAAACTAGCCAGTCTCAATCTCAACACTGCAACAAGCATTCATAGAAAAGAAGCATTACAAACGCTCATATATGGAACAAAGACTCATAAGAAAACAACATTATTATTATGTTATCCTCATGTAGCTTCTAATCTGTGCGGAGGGTCGCACTACTGGGTACGACAAACACCCCGAGGCTTTGAAGTAAAATTTTTGGATTTAGCATTTTTATGTTACTTCTAATCCATGCGGAGGGTCGCATAATTGGGTATCATAAACACCCCGAGGCTTCAAAGCACAATCAACTTATTTTGCAAATTAAAAGAAAAAGATGAGCATGCTTTTGCAGCAAAAGGAACAAACATTCCCACAATGTTCCACCATGAACTAAACATTCGCAAAGCAACATTTCACAAACACAAGGTGCCAAAGCCAAGATATCCTCTAGACTAGCCTCAACACATGTCTTGACAGGGATAAAAGCAATTATATGCATGGTGAGCAAGTATTAGCTAGATTAGTTCGTAAGGTTCACAAGAAGCTAAGTTCATCTTTATGATTAGCAAGTTGCTCAAAAGAGTCTATAACAAGCCATCTAGAAAATCTAAGCATGAGAGATTACTATCACATCCACACAACTTAGCTTAAGCTCAATTATAGCAAAGAGAAATGCAAGAAAGCATAAGAATTAAAGCTCATCTACCAATGCATATATGACATATGAGATGCAATGCAAAAAAGATAAGATACATATATACAAGAGAACACCAACCCCCCTCAAATCATGCTATAAGGATGGCAAACACCAACCTCCCCCTGAAGATAAGCGAATCGTGAAGCATCTAGGGGCTTGGTAAGGATATCGGCCAATTGGTTTTTGGTGTCGATGTATTTGAGCTCAACATCTCCCTTCTCAATATTATCTCTCAGGAAGTGGAATCGCACATTAATGTGTTTGACCTTACCATGTTGGATTGGGTTCTTGGCTAAGCATATGGCACTGGAGTTACCACACATGAGTGGAACACTCTTAAAGGTTAACCCATAGTCTCTCATGGTGGATACATTCCATAGGATTTGAGAGTAGCAACTAGCAGCAGCAACATACTCAGCCTCTATGGTGGATTAGGCTACACTCGACTGCTTACATGAAGACCAACAGATCAAAGAAGTACCCAAGAAATGGCAAGTATCAGAAGTGTTCTTCCTACCAATTCTACATCCAACAAAGTCCGTATCCGAATACCCAATGAGATCAAGAGATGAAGATGCAGAGTACCAAAGACCGAACTCAAGGGTGTATTTGAGATACCTGAAGATGCACTTGACAACCTTGCAATGAGTCACTGTTGGTCGTAATTACGCATCCACTTATATACCGCAAGAGGACGGTGTACAGTTGTAGCTCTTTTTCCCTTAGAGTATTCCAAGGTTATCGAATCCACAAGGAATGAGCGGAACAATTACTATTAAAGGGTTACTAACAAATTGCAATGGATTGGTTGGTGTGAATGATGACGGTGAGAGAGTGGAGGGTGAATGTTATTGAAGAGGTAATAGGATAATGAAGGATTCTCTCCTTAGGATTGGTTCACTAGCATGCAACCTTATTCTTATAACCTCGATTGATGACTCTAATATTCTACAAGACATGGTGGTTTCGTTCACCCCGGTTGTCACTACAGAGGCTATTAGCTCCCCACTGGTTTCTTGCACTATGTAATGGGCAAAAGTGTATTGGTCGATACACTAATAAAAAGGATAAATAGATGTGCAATTAAGTTCATCACATAGATTAAATTCATCGAGAAAGTATCAATATGTATGAGAGTTACATGACCAGATCCCCGCACCGGAGAAGAGAATATGAGACTACTCACTCATCCTACCGCTAGACATAGCAGAGGGATGAGAAATAGCGCTGGAATGCGCACGAGCCGAACGGTGCAAGCGTCATGCCGATCGGCGCGACCTTCCTTCTGGTGGATCTTGTCGGTGTTGACCAACCTTTGCCACCAATATCCTAGAACCCTAATTCTAATAACTGATTCTTGCAATTGCCATCCTTCTGGTGTCCCTCCTTCGCTCTTGATAATTGTCTTCCTTTTATACCCGACGGGATTAGGTCAACTTACACCGACTCTAACTCATATTGGGTTAGGCCTTCGTCTTTCTCGGACTGGGTCGTGTTTTCGTCATCTTTTCCTTCCACGTTGATCAGCGCAGGCTCGCACCGATCGACGTAGCTCTGAATCTTGCCCATCTTCGTTACTCTTTAGTTCTTTATCCATAATTGCCCTGTTTTACACCTGTTTCCTGCGATTACATCTAAAACAGAACAACTACAAATATATGCAAATATGGGGTTAATTGTTAGTCCAAACCACCAAATTAAGACGCAAAATATCCCTTTTTGGTAGATAAAATAGGCATATATAAACCACCAACAGTTCCCCCACACTCAAATCATTGCTAGTCCTCGAGCAATACAAAATCAAATATGTAACAAGAATCTTCACACCATCTCTCATGCAATCAATCTCAATCATCATTTTTACTTTTTATCCCACCATAAAGATTTTCTCTCATCTCCTTTTAACCAATCGGCATATCATACTTGAACTTAATCAAATTACCACAAAACCTTTTCAAAAACAATTTTAGTTCTCCTCGACTCATCTTTAGCATCAAACATCAAGCATTTGGTCCTCTCTAGATCTCTCAAGTGTATTTCCTTCCCTCTTCTATCTAATCAAGGAATGTATGTGGATCTTGGAGGGCTATATAACTCAATTAAACCATAAGATTAACCATGTCAACAATGTGCTCAATCATGCCCACTAAGAAAGAATTTTCTTGGAAAAGAACTTTAATGGAGAAGAGGAATATAGAAGATCTAAAGAAAAGAAAGAAAAATGTTTCAATGAGAACGATGGCAAAGAATTAGAGATAATCAGAAAGTTGCTTTCTTTGATGACCTTACTGCTTCTCAGGGAATACATTTTCTCTTTATCTCTCTTTTTTTATATTTTTTTCTTTGTTTTGCAATAGCGCCAATCGGTGCAACACTGTGCCGGTCGGCGCGGTCTATATATTTTTTCTTTTCTTTCACTCTTTTTTCTATTCCCGATATAATTAGCAATTTCTGTCTTGTACCAACAACGGAAATTTTCTGAATTCCCTTTTATTGAGAATATAGGTTGTATCAAGGAGGAGGGAGAAACAAAGATGTATGGTCTCCATGATATCATGAAAATTAAATGGATAAAAATGGCTAGAAATACAGAGATAAACTAATAGATCATCCTTTCCTAACTTGGTCGAAATCATGAGCAAAAAGTTGACAAAGTTACTTACAATCCAATTAGTTCACATGTGTAGCTTGCTCTCATTCACTCGGCTATGTAGGCATATTTAGACCTTGCTTTTGCTTTAGCTTATGATGAGTCAAAAGAAATTTTCACAAATAGAAAGCTCAAAAGTGAAGTGGTAACCAACTAATTCAAGTAATCAACCAATCGATCATCAAAAAGACAAGATAAATAGTATGGGGCACTTTCAATTTGACAATCGACACTAACTTTATTAAAGACAATGCAATAATTCAAACTACATAAAATACCTTGAAGCAACTCTCAACATGACTCATGACTCTCTTAAGCACACACGCAAACTTAAATAAATACTCATAAGAAAAACACATGAGAAACTAGACTTAAAAACTCATAAAAACTATGACAAATGGCAAAGCCCTTCCCCCACTCTCAAAATTTGCAATGTCCTCATTGCAAGAGATGAAACTCAATACATTAATATGCAGACCATGCCTGTTCAAGACTCAGAAAATTCGTCTTATATTCCTTATGAGAAAAGTGTAGTCCGCTTCGTTCATCTCGATTGTATCTAGGATTCTGCGATCCAGATCCTTTGATGCCTGTAAGCATGATCCCTGTCTAGATACAGGTGCTCAATATTTTTTTGGCAGACAGGACAGCAAGCAGGTGGTTGCAGGTTATGATTTCAACGCTGTAAGGGGAGGCACTATTCAAACTCCTCTGAGTCGATCGGCACAAAGGCTGAGCCGATCGTCGCGATGGTGTTCTTTCACCATTGTGACTTTCTCCACCTCCCGCTGCATTACCATTAACTCTTGTTGAAGTTCATGTTGTCCTGTTATTACTGTATTCTTCACGTGTTCCCTAATTTTCAAACTTAGGACTACCAAGGCTTCTTCGCATATCAACATCATCACTAAAATCCCCACACACACTAGGATCACCACTCTCCAAAGTTTCCAAATAGTATGACTGATCAAAGTCGTTATCCCATTCAGAATACTTTTGAATTGGCTTACCTGATAGACTAGCAGATCTGCGAACCTCTGGTGTAGTCTTACACTTCTTTGCAGCAGGCTCTTCATCTTCACTTGGCATACCCATCAGATCAATAAATTCAGCCATCTTTAGGTCGTGTCGATCGGCTTCGGTGTTGCGCCGATCGGCTTAGCTAGTAGCTTCCTTCATATACTCAGCTAACTGCTCTAGATTATGCTTATGGATCCTTATTCTGCCGCCTTTATAAAATCTCATCGTTAATCTCCTTAGGTGTCCACCCTCCAGCAACTGCGTGATAGCCATCATCATATGATACATCTCTAGGTACGAAAGTTGGATCTTCCGCCAACAGGAGTTCAACCTTGCGTTGAAGATCTTTAGCACAAAAGAAACACTTTCAACCCTCAATACAACAGTTCCTATGAATCTTAATTTCTTGAAAACTTTCCCAGTCGGTAAGAACCCTGGGAAAGGATTCATCCCTTTTAGCTTGAAGATCCTTTTCCGCATCCCGCTCGTACATGGCTTCTTCGGCTTCCTCTCGCAACTTGAGTTCATACTTAGCGGCAATGTCATGTTCACTATAAAGCCGGCACTTATGGATTGTGAGAGAGCTCTCCTCATCTAGCTCTTCCTTCTCTAGCTCAGTCAATGATCTTTCGAAAAATAGGAAATCCTCATACGACAAGGGCTTAGCAAGATCAAGAAGACTTTTCATGTATACCTTCGAGAAATAGCTTCACTTTTAATAGGCGCTACAGATTTTCCTTTGCGCACCAATACTCTCTTCATCATCTGCCAAAGTTCATTGTCCATCTTCACCTTGTCAACGTTCCACGCGTCAGCTTTGCTTTTCTTCATGAATTTCTTCCGCAGGTTTGACCAGACGAGAGGATCATCTGGTGTTAGCGTCAGCACTTCATCGACTTCTTCTGAGGACCAATTTGCAGAGGGCTGTGGAAATCCTTCGTCAAGCCGATCGGCGCAAGGGTCACGGCGATCGGCGCAAGCGTCACGCCGATCGGCGCCACCTTGGTTGCTGCCCAATGCGCCGCTTTGCATCGCTTCTGCTATTAGGGTTTTGTTCTGGTGATGATGTAATGTGAGTTGATCCGTGGGTTTGCTGTTCTCTCATATTTATATCCCTTGATCTCCAACTGGACTAGGACTCTATCTCTTATTCATGGAATTTAACAAGTTTTAAAAGGGCATGGTCCAAAACCAACTCAAAAACCAAAAGGACTCCACCGCACCGATCGGTGCAGGGCTACACTGATCGACGCAGCAACACGCTGATCAGCGCGGTACACTAAATTACCAAATTAGAAACAAAAAAAAATTCAAAAATCAAAACACATACATAGCTTTTGTTTTACGTCATTAAGCTCGACCACACGAGGCACTAAGAAGTGAAATACACATCAAAAGATTTTAATTCAAATGCGTCAGGTTCTAGATATACCTTTAGACATTGTCCATTCACCATGTACTTGTTTCTCTTGCCATCCATTATGATTATAGCTCCCGAACGTAACACCGTATTCACAAGATAAGGCCCCTCCTATTTGCTTCGCAGTTCGCCTTTACCAAATAATCTGAATCGCGAATTAAATAGGAGCACTTGATCTCCTTCCTTGAATTCCTTCTTCAAAAGCTTCTTATTGTACCGCTTCTTTGTCTTCTCTTTGTATATGGCCGTATTTTCATATGCACGCAATCGCTTCTTTTCCAATTCGCTTACTTGCATCTTTCTTTTCACTCCGGCGGCATCAAGATCCAAATTCATTTCCTTTATAGCCCAATAAGCCTCATGTTCCAATTCCACTGGTAGGTGACATGATTTCCCATAGATGAATTGATATGGTGTCATACCAATTGGTGTCTTGAATGACGCTCCATTAAGCTTTGTGGCCTAATCTTTTCCTTCCTTTGTAACAATCGTCTGCAGAATCCCCATTGCTTAATTGACGTCTCTGCTTGTCCATTCGTCTGGGGATGGTAGGTTGTTCCTATTCTATGTTCAACTCCAGATTTAGTTAAAAACCAAGTAAATTCTCCTCCTGTAAAGTGGGATCCTTGTAAGATTCATGACCATTGAGGTCATCCCAAGGTATGGTGTTTTGGTGATGAATGACAAACATGAAATGAGGCTAATGTCTACACGAGTGTTGTTCATGTAGGAAACCTTTTCTACCTTATGATAATTATCGACGGTGTCCTTGGCAATTGATGACAATGACCGAAAGCATGGAGGCTTGTGAACTTGATGGAGTCTAAGGTTGATGGAGATGGATCAAAGCGGAGCACAAGCTATGGTGCAAGTGTGTGGAACACTTGACTAGTTGTTAGGGCTTTGAGTCCATAGGAAAAACCGGACTATCAAGAGGGTCTAGGTCATTCTCTTAGGTCATGTCTAGTCGGTGATGTGCAAGGTTGCTCGGTGAAATCACAGGCACTAGGTGACAGTGGAGAAGCCAAGGAGCTATTTGGAGAAGCCGGGAAACAAAGTCAAGTGAGGACGACGAGTTTTAGCTTCTGGACTTAGAGACCGGATAGAGGGGTCAGTGGAGACCGGATTGTACGATCACTATGTAGAGTTGTCTAGGACTTAGCGCGAGGAGCAGGAATTCTGTCAGCAGGAGACTCTGTACAGACTGGACAGTCCGGTCTGCTGATCGGACGGTCCGGTCAGTAGGAGTGCAGGAATGGTAGAGTGGGTGCATTTCGTGGAGGCTCCTGGACTTGAGAGAGAAAGTGGACCGGACGGTCCGGTTCAATGACCGGATAGTCCGGTCAGTTTAGAGAATTTGCCTTTACAGAGAAGCCAACAGTTCTGGGAACTATTACCAGAGTGACCGGACGGTTCGGTCAGGCAATGACCGGATAGTCCGATCTGGAGGTCCAGAAAGGCAATTTCATGGAGCAATGGCTAGTTCGAGGTTGGGAGCCCATATAACTTCGTTGCCGGGGTCTTGGAGACCTCTCTTGGCCAGTGGAATATCTGAGAGCATTTGGCAAGATCCAAGAGGAAAAGAGGAGAGCACTAGGAGGAGATATTACATATCTTAAGAGTGCTAGAGAAGAGTAGCTTGAGCATCTTGCACATCTAAGGGTACGGTGTCCTTGAGAGTGTGATCAAGATTGTTACTCTTGGTCTATGGTGATACCTAGACCGGTTAGATGTTAGTGATCGGGCCTATCGTGATCGGTTGTGAAGGCCGTCACACGTTTGTACACGGTTTGAGCCTGCTGTTAAAAGGGGCATCGCTAGTGAGCGCTCGTGTCAGCTCGGGGAGTCTGGCAAGTTCTCGAGGGAGGCGAGCTTGTGCTTTGTGCAGCGGTGACGCACACCGTGTCTTCACTCTAGGAGTGATTGCGGGCTCGTGGGCGAGAACTCCACTTGGTGGCGAGAGGGACCGGAACTTCGGTGGGAGTGGTCCAACGAGGATTAGGGGAAGGCGCCATCCTTTTGAGACCTCCGAAAAAAAATCATGAGCCATCCCTTACTATACTCCTCACTATAATGCTTTACTTTCCACATTTACATACCGTGATATTCATGCTTGTGTGTTCCATTAGTTCTCTTTGACTATCTTGTAGACTTGCATGTTTAGACTCCTTTCTTGCTAGTAGTGTTTAAGCTTTTGCATTTGATGACTATCATGAGTAGGAGTTGCATTGGTGTGCTTGATCACTAGAAGTGCATAGGAATTATATTGATAGTGTGATCACCACTAGACTTGTGTAGGAGTTGTATTGAGTGCTATCAGTAGTTTGCAATTGGTAAATTGGTCCATAGTGGTAGTTCCTGATTCACCCCCCCCCCCCCCTCTCGGTCACTATGATCCTTTCCAGTGGTATCAGAGCCAAGTGCTCATCATAAGGCTTAACCACCATGAGTAGTGACCATATTCAGTTGGGATGTCATCCCATTCAGGGCCGGGTCATGGCTCATGGAAGGATCGCTTTAAAATCTACCTAAATGCCATAATTTTGGATGAGCTGATGGACACTCTTGTGGACTTTACCAATACATTTATCGATGATCATGTGTATGATGATTGTGATGATGGTGTGAATGTGCCTTGTACTAGTGAGTGCCTAGATTCTTCTAGCAATGACTTGATAGGTTACTCTACTAGTGTGCCTAACATGATGATTTATAATGATGTGTCTCTTGATCTTGCTTGCTCTACTAGCATTGATGATGTTTGTGAACCTTCTATTGTTCATGCTAGTAGTTCTCTTGTTAAGGAGTTCTTTGCTTTTCATGCTAATAATAATGAGGACTTACTTGATTCTCTTATTCGCTTGCGAGGTATTGTGGACAGGATTGGGGCAACTTCTTTCGAGCTTCCCAACATTGTGATAGTTGAGAAGATCCTCTCCTTGCTTCCGAGTAGCAAGCTCTTCTACGTCACACTTGACCTTCTCATGGAGAAGAGTCTCTCCATAGAAGATGTGATTGAGCTACTCTTCAAGGATTAGGAAATCCCTGAGAGCATGGTGTGGAAGAAGACTTTCAAGGCAACCCATGAAGCATCCTCAAGCAAAGGGAAAAAAGTAGCTTCGAGCCCAAACTTCCTTGATCCCTCCAGAAGATTGTCTTGCAACGACTCCTACAACCTATTTGGAGCAAGACATTCTTCGGGCGCTTCATCAAGCTCAACCTCAAGTGCCATTCCAAGTTTTACTTCAAGCACCTTGAGTGGACCGAGCATTGACATAGGGGGAGCACCAACAACAATGCTCGCTCGATCATTTGAGATGATCAATCTTGCGGCTTCGACTCCGGCACCTCCACCTCCTCCACCCCCTCCACCACAAGATCACCTTTGGCATCTTCGTCGAGCTCAGCAATAGGATATCTTATTTGAACTTGGTGAATTTGTGAGAAATCCGAATAATGACCTTTGTGAGAATCTATTGAGCATATATGATCTTGTGTGTAGGATAAACTCTTTTAGGGGACTTCGGAGGATTGCACCACATGAAGTGATTGACAAGCTCCTCCAACAAATCACAATTCCTGAGAGGGGTTTCTTACTTGAGGAGGTAGTCAACAGGAGACATGAGCTCTCAATTGAGAGAGCAATGGAGATGATAGTTGTGCTTCACTCTCAAGTGGGACATGTGCTTGAGCACATCACTGGACTCTATGATTATCCAATTACTACATCAACCTTGACAATGTGCACATGGGGGATGATCATGGACATTAGAGGTATCATGCTCCTCACTACCCCATTGGGAGGAGATTACTGGATGGGATTGCAAGAATCCCTATCTATGAGGATGGTCTTATTGCTCGACATGATGAGGTTAGTGCTAGTCAATCAAGTAATGCTTTGGATACTAACCCTTCTTCCTCTAGTGCTTGTCTTATGGCTACCACCAGGGTCAACTACAAGAGTGGAGGCACTCATTGGATTCTTGATAGTGGGTGCACTCAACATATGATCGGAAAGCTAACCATGCTCACCACCATTGATGAAGACGAAGATAGTGAGAAGGTGACTTTTGGGGATAACTCAAAGGGGAAAGTTAGAGGCTTGGGCAAGGTGGCCATCACAAATGACCTCCATCTCTCCAAGGTCTTTCTTATGGAAACCCTCAACTTCAACCTTCTGTCTATTGGTCAACTATGTGACATGGGCTTCAAGTGCACATTTGATGAGGACGGTGCAAAGATTGAGAATGCCAAAAGAGGGCTAGTATTTCATGGAGTAAGGCATGGAAACTTGTATGTCATGGACTTCAAGTCAAGCAATATGCCACCAAGCACTTGCCAATTCACTAAGGCATCCAAGGGATGGTTGTGGCATAGAATATTGGCACATGTTGGAATGAATCAGCTCAAGAAGATTGTCAAGAGGAATCTAGTTGAAGGAATCAAGGATGTGGCTTTTGAGAAGGTTAGACTGTGCAATGCTTGTCAGGCGGGAAAACAAGTTGCATCCTTACATCCCACCAAGTCATTCAAGTCTACATCTCGTCCTCTAGAGCTCTTGCACATGGATTTGTTTGGGCCAACACACTATAAGAGTCTAGGAGGCAATCTATATTGCTTGGTGATTGTTGATGATTTCACAAGATACACTTGAACATTCTTTCTTGTGGACAAATCTCAAGCTAGTGGTATCTTAAAAAAATTTGCCAAGAGAGCAAAGAGTGAGTTCAATGCTAGCATTGGGAAGATAAGGAGTGACAATGGGACAGAGTTCAAAAATACCACAGTGGAGGAATATTGTGACAAGAAAGGGATCAAACATGAATTCTCCGCTACATATACTCCCGAGCAAAATGGAGTAGTGGAGAGGAAGAACAAGACACTCATCACTCTTGCTCGTGCCATGTTGGATGAGTATGGAACTCATCAGAGGTTTTGGGCGGAGGCAATCAACACGGCGTGCTACACTTCCAACCGTGTCTATCTCCACCGGTTGTTGAAGAAGATGCCATATGAGCTATTGGTGGGACAGAAACCCAATGTTTCCTATTTTTAAGTCTTTGGATGCAAGTGTTACATTCTCAAGAAGAGGAGAAAGGCCCGGAAAGTTTGAAAGCAGAACTTATGAAGGCATTCTTGTTGGGCACTCTGGGACTTCTAAAGCCTATACAACTCAGTCACAGGATGTGTGGAAGAAACCTATGATGTGCAATTTGATGAGTCAAATGGGTTCCAAAAGGAGGATGAATTTCATGAAGTGAACATTGGAGATGAGCCTATGAGGGAAGCCTTGAGAAGAATGCCCGTGGGCGAGGTTTTACCCCACGAGGTCAATGATAGTAATATTGATGAGCCCTCCACTCCACCACCTCCACCAACCCCCTCCTCCGAGATACAACAAACAACCCAAGATGCCTCAAATACTCCCACAAGCTTCTCCCTAGATTCATTGAGGGTACACTCACCAAATGATGAGGAAACCCAAGTGAGAAGTGAGCCACAAACCTCCCCACATAATTCACCACATGCTACTTCTCCTAGCTCTTCACAAGATACTCTCCCATCCACTTGAAGCTCAAAGTCCAAAACAAGAAATCATAAGAGTGACTCTTCCACCTCTCTTAGGATACAAGACACTCATATATCAAGAGAGCAAACAATCCTTGATGCACAAGATATTTCACCTAGAGCTTCTCCCACTCAAAGAAAATACCATCCTAGACCCAAAGCCATCAACAAAGATCACTCACAAGACTTGATCATTGGGAGTCCATCTCAAGGGATAAAAACGAGGAATCAATATAAACCCAACTATGTGAGTGAAGAGGATGATGATGAGGCAAATGTTGAGATTGAGAACTTCTCCTTCGTCTTTATGATTGAGCCCACTACCATTGATGAGGCTATGGATGATCACAAGTGGGCTATTTCCATGCAAGAAGAGTTGAACAACTTCAAGAGGTGCAAAGTATGGAAATTGGTTGAGAGGTCCAAGCATCATAATATGGTTGGAACCAAGTGGGTCTCCAAGAACAAGCAAGATGAGAAAGGAGCAATTGTCAAAAACAAGGCTCACCTAGTAGCTAAGGGATATTCTCAAGTGGCGGGGATTGACTTTGAAGAGACCTTTGCTCCCGTGGCCCGTCTTGAAGCTATTCGGATCTTACTTACCTATGCTTCACACAATGGCTTCAAGCTCTTTCAAATGGATGTCAAGAGTGCTTTCTTGAATGGAGAGATCAATGAGAAAGTCTATGTGGAACAACCTTCGGGGTTTGAGGACCCAAAACACCCAAGACATGTGTACAAATTAAAGAAAGCTCTCTATGGTCTCAAGCAAGCATCATGGGCATGGTATGAACACTTGAGGAACTTCCTACTCAAGAATGGATTCACCATTGAAAGCATTGATAGCACCTTGTTCACGAGGCATGTTGGGAAGGATCTCTTTGTGCGCCAAATCTATGTGGATGATATCATCTATGGGTCAACCAATGAAAAGTTCAATGAAGAGTTTCGGGAGATGATGGCTAGGGAGTTTCAAATGTCAATGATTTGAGAGTTGCACATGTTCCTTGGATTTCAAGTCAAGCAATTGAGAGAAGGAAACTTCATCTATCAAGAGAAATATACTAAGGACGTTCTCAAGAGATTCAACATGGAGAATTGCAAGCCTTTGCACACACCTATGACTACTAGCAAACCCTTGGACGATGATGTGAAAGGAAAACCAGTGAATCCCAAGCTCTATAGATCTATCATTGGGTCTTTGCTCTATCTCATCGCTTCGAGATCGGACATCATGTTTAGTGTGTGCTTCTGTGCGCGCTATCAAGCAAATCCAAAGGAGTCACACTTGAAGGCCATGAAGAGAATAATGAGATACCTCAAGTACACACCTACCATGGGCTTATGGTATCCTAGAGGAACAAACTTTGAGTTGCTTGGGTATTCGGATTTGGAGTTCGTGGGTTGCAAAGTGAATAGAAAGAGTACATCGGGAGGTTGCCAATTTCTTGGAAGATCTCTAGTTTCTTGGAGTTCGAAGAAGCAAAACTCGGTGGCGCTATCTACCGCCGAAGAGGAATATATGGCGGCAGGAGCATGTTGTGCACAACTCCTTTACATGAGGCAAACACTCATGGACTATGGCCTAGACTATAATCAAATGCCACTATATTGTGATAGTGAGGCGGCAATCAAGATGGCCCTCAAGACGGGAGATCATGGTCATGCAAAGCACATTCAAGTGAGGCATCACTTCATAAGAGACCATGTTGAGAAGAAGGACATCGAGTTGGTAAGCGTGCTCATGAACAATTGGCGGACATCTTCACCAAGCCACTCGATGAGAAGACCTTCAACAAGCTAAGGGGAGAACTAAATGTTCTCGACCTCTCCAACTTCACATAAGTAACCCTTGATCTTATCTTTTGTACATATGTATAGTGTTTTGGTTTTTCTTGTTTGTGTTTTGTTTGTGCTTGTTTCTTTTCTTTTGTAGGTTGACTTCGGACCTTCTTGAGATAGCAGTGGACACGGGTTAAGCTTGGGAAGGTGGTTCATGGTGTACCCAAGGCTTTGAAGAATGATCCACTGTGAGCAAGCTTGAGAAGGGGACAACTCGTTGTTAACACTTTGGTTTGTAGCGGTTCTCTATCTTTTCTTTAGCATCGCATCATGCATTGTATACTTGTTGCATTTGCATTCTTTGCATTTTTCCATCCTTGCATTATGATACCATGCATGCTTCCAAGCATGTGTCTAGGGGAGTTACTCATTTAAATGTGAGTACATGACTCTCTAGATAATCAAATAGTGATATTTGTGCTTCATGCCTATTGAGCCATGTTCGACCGAGCTCCGAGGTTAAATTTACTTGTGCAGCTCAAAGACAAGTGGCTCATACATTCCCACCTCTATAATGACTAACCCTTGCACACTTGAGAAAATATTTTGTTGAGTCATAAGTGTAGGGGGAGCATGAAACGCCACTTCGACCAAGGAGGAGCATCGTGAAAGGGGGAGTTATTCTAAATCTAGCCAACTATTTTATACCTCTTGGTTTTGTTATGTTTTTATGTGGTTTTTGGTGATAGGTGACAAAGGGGGAGAAGAAACACGGCGATCCAAAAGCCAAGTCTAGATCTAAAAGGGGGAGATAGAACATGAAGATCCTAAAGCCAACCCTAGACCAAGGAGGAAGAAGAAACATGAAGATGATCGATATCTCAAAGGGGGAGATGGAACATGAAGATCACATCAAGATGGACATTTACACCAACATGGAGAAGAACAACGACAATGAACACCTTCACTGACATGAGCATCAACGTCCTTGGTGCGTGTCTACATCAACAAAATCGACTACCATGACACCAAGGTGGGCGCACATTCAACTCAAGCTCAATATCAAGTGCGCTACATATTTGGGTAGTTCTCCCTCCGCACCTAGCATATTCCAAGAGGGAGACTACTTTCAAGTTAAGGACAAAGGTATGCCTTTTAATCTTTTGTTTTCCTTTGGTTCTTTCTTGCTCGACTGTTTTGGATCATCATAAGTAGTGGTTGTCATCCATCACCAAAAAGGGGGAGATTGTAAGGTTCATGACCATTGAGGTCACCCCAAGGTATGGTGTTTTGGTGATGAATGACAAATATGAAATGAGGCTAATGTCAACACGAGTGTTATTCATGAGGAAACCTTTTCTACCTTATGATGATTGTCGACGATGTCCTTGGCAATTGATGACAATGACCACAAGCATGGAGGCTTGTGAACTTGATGGAGTCCAAGGGTTGATGGAGATGGATCAAAGCGGAGAACAAGCTATGGTGCAAGTGTGTGCAACACTTGACTAGTTGTTAGGGCTTTGAGTCCATAGGAAAAACCGGACTATCAAGAGGGTCTAGATCATTCTCTTAGGTCATGTCTAGTCAGTGATATGCAAGGTTGCTCAGTGAAATCACAGGCACTAGATGATAGTCGAGAAGCCAAGGAGCTATTCGGAGAAGCCGGGAAACAAAGTCAAGCAAGGACGATGAGTTTCAGCTTCTGGACATTAAGACCAGACAGAGGGGTTAGTGGAGACCGGACTGTACGGTCACTATATGGAGTTGTCCAGGACTTAGCGCGAGGAGCAGGAATTCCGTCATGAGGAGACTCTGTATAGACCAGACGGTCCGGTCTACTGACCGGACGATCCGGTTAGTAGGAGTGGAGGAACGGCAGAGAGGGTGCATTTCGCGGAGGCTCCTAGACTAGAGAGAGAAAATGGATCGGACGGTCCGTTCCAGTGACCGGACAGTCCGGTCAGTTCAGAGAATTTGCCTGGACAGAGAAGCCAATGGTTCTGAGAACCGTTACCAGAGTGACCGGACGGTCCGGTCAGGTAGTGACTAGACGGTCCGGTCAGGTAGTGACCAGACAGTCCAGTCTGGAAGTCCAG
Organism: Eleusine coracana subsp. coracana; assembly: GCA_032690845.1. Lineage (NCBI taxonomy): Eukaryota > Viridiplantae > Streptophyta > Magnoliopsida > Poales > Poaceae > Eleusine > Eleusine coracana. The sequence goes on from CM064424.1 coordinate 21,307,470, forward strand.
AAAGGCAGTTTCATGGAGCAACAACTAGTTTGAGGTTGGGAGCCTATATAACATCATTGCTGGGGTCTTGGAGACCTCTCTTGGCCAGTGGAATACCTGAGGGTATTTGGTAAGGTCCAAGAGGAAAAGAGGAGAGCACTAGGAGGAGATATTGCATATCTTGAGAGTGCTAGAGAAGAGTAGCTTGAGCATCTTGCACATATAAGACTAGGGTGTCCTTGAGGGTGTGATCTAGATTGTTACTCTTGGTCTATGGTGAGACTTAGACCAGTTAGGTGTCAATGATCGAGCCTATCGTGATTGGTTGTGAAGGCCGTCACATGTTTGTACACGGTTTGAGCCTGACTTTGAAAGGAACATCGCTAGTGAGCGCCCGTGTTAGCTCGGGGAGTCCGGAAAGTTCTCGAGGGAGGCGAGCTTGTGCTTTGGGCAGCGGTGATGCACACCTTTCTTCACTCTAGGAGTGATTGCGGGCTCATGGGCGAGAACTCCACTTGGTGGCGGGAGGGACCGGGACTCCGGCGGGAGTGGTCCAACGAGGATTAGGGGAAGGCGCCATCCTTCCGAGACCTGAGGAAAAAATCATGAGCCATCCCTTACTCTACTCCTCACTATGATGCTTTACTTTCCGTATTTACATACTGTGATATTCATGCTTGTGTGTTCCATTAGTTCTCTTTGACTATCTTGTAGACTTGCATGTTTAGACTCTTTTCTTGCTAGTAGTGTTTAAGCTTCTGCATTTGATGACTAGCATGAGTAGGAGTTGCATTGGTGTGCTTGATCACTAGAACTGCATAGGAATTATATTGATAGTGTGATCACCGCTAGACTTGTGTAGGAATTGTATTAAGTGCTATCGGTAGTTTGCAATTGGTAAATCGGTTCATAGTGGCAGTTCCCAATTCACCCCCCCCTCCCCCCCCTCCCCCCCCCCCCCCCCCCCCCCTTGATCACTATGATCCTTTCAATCCTCCATCTGTTATTATTATACTTGGTACTCCATACCTAGGAAATATCTACTCCTGAAGTATACTCCTTGATTCTCTTGTAGTATTGGCCTTGCATGCCATTGCTTCGACCCACTTGGAGACATAATCAATGGCGACCAATATGTATTCGAAACCATGAGAATTCACAAATGGTCCCAAAAAATCCATACCCCAGACATCAAAGATGTCGACTTGAAGATTGTACTTAAGAGGCATTGCATTCCTACTGTTAACATTCCCTATTTGTTGGCATTGAGCACATGTTGCAACATACCTTTTTGCATCTTCATGCATAGTAGGCCAATAAATCCACTCGCCCATACCTTTGCCTATGTTCTGAAGTAGCCATAATGTCCTCCATAATCTGAAGAATGACACTTTGCTAAAATGCTTGCTCTTTCTTCTCTGGGTACGCATCTCCATACTGCTCCATCCTCACAATACCTATACAAGTATGGGTCGGCCCATGTAAATTTTCTCATTTCACTCTTAACTCTTTTCCTTGTGTTCTTGTTCATCAGATCAGTTTGTCCCTTGAAACCTTTAATAATATCCATCATCCAATTATCTCTACGATCAAATGCGGCAAACAACTGCTCTTGTTGCATTTCATCTCTTATTGGCTCAGTTGATGATGATTCGAGACGAGATAAATGATCTGCTACAGAATTTTCTACTCCTTTCTTATCTCTTATCTCCAAATCAAATTCTTGCAGCATCAATACCCATCACATTAATTGAGGCTTAGACTCCTTCTTTAAAACCAAGTATCTTTTAGCAGCATGATCAGTATATACAATCACCTTAGAATTCAGAATGTAGGATCTAAACTTCTCAAAAGCAATTATAATAGCTAACATCTCTTTCTTAGTTGTTGTATAATTGATATGCGCCTTATTCAAAGTTTTGCTAGCATAATAAATAGCATGCACTTTACCTTCCTTTCGTTGTCCAAGAACAGCTCCAACTGCATAGTCACTTGTATCACACATAATTTCAAAAGGTAAACTCCAATCAGGTGGCTGCATAATGGGTGCAGAGCATAGAGCTTCCTTCAATCTTCTGAAGGCAAAGAGTATTTCATCGTTCATGACAAATTCTGTATCTTGCTTCAACAATTCTGTCAGGGGCTTAGCAATCTTCGAATAATTTTTAACAAATCTACGATAGAAGTTGGCATGTCCAAGAAAACTCCTCAAAGTTATAAGATCAGTAGGGGAAGGCAATTTCTCAACTGTAGATACCTTTGCTTTATCAACCTCTATCCCTCTATTAGATATGACATGACCAAGTACTATCCCTTCTGTTACCATGAAGTGACACTTCTCCCAATTAAGAACTAAGTCACATTCAATAGACCTTTTCAAAATCTTCTCCAAATTCTCCAAACAACTATCAAAATCAGCACCATGCACAGAGAAGTCATCCATAAATACTTCCATAATATCTTCTATGAATTCAGCGAATATTACATTCATGCATCTTTGAAATGTGGTGGGCGCGTTGCAAAACTAAATGGCATCCTTCTATATGCATATGTCCTAAAAGGGCAAGTAAAAGTAGTTTTCTGCTGATCTTTTGGTCTTACCGGTATTTGAAAGAAACCACTATATCCATCCAAATAATAAAAGTATGAATTCTTTGCTAACCTTTCAAGCATCTCATCAATGAACAGGAGAGGATAATGATCTTTCTTCGTCACCTTATTCAAACTTCTGTAATCTATGCATATTCTCCATCCAGTTATAGTCCTTTGAGGGATCAACTCATTGTTCTCATTAGGCACTACTGTCAACCCTCCTTTCTTGGGCACACAATGTACTGGACTAACCCATTCAATATCAGCAACAGGGTAGATCATACCTATATTAAGCAGCTTCAAAATCTCCTTTTTGACCACTGGCTTCATTGATCCTTCAACCTTCGCATCCCTTCAACCATTGGTTTAGCATTCTTCTCCAAGTTAATCTTGTGGGTGCAAAATGCGGGGCTGATTCCCTTGATGTCATCCAATGTATAACCAATGGCTTTCTTAGACCTTTTGAGCATAGCAAGCAGCTTCTCTGTTTCTTCTTTCGTTAGAGCATTGTTCACAATAACTGGATATGTTCTATTCTTTCCTAGATATTCATAGCGTAGCTCCTTTGGAAGTTCCTTCTATTCCACTTCTGGCGCTTCATCTGGATCCAGCTCCCCAAGAGGTTCAAAATCAGGATTTCCCTAGTTGAGCCGATCGGCGCAAGCGTCATGCCGATCGGCAGGATTTTCCTGGTTGAACCGATCGGGTCCAGCGTCACGCCAATCGGCGCTGGCAGTATGCTTGTTAGTTCCGCGCAGGATGTGGTCCAGTGGGTCTCCCATATCCATCCCTATCTTCTCATCTTCCTCTGGGTAGAATTCCTGATAGCAAGAAGGGTCTTGATGAGACGGATCTTTAAATTGAAATTGCACTTCTTCCTCTCCTAGGTGTAGCATAATTGGACCTTTCCGAGCATCCAGAACAGCTTGTACTAATCTTAAGAATGGCCTTCCCAGAATGATATCTTCAACCCCAGTTTCTTTATTGTCTAGAACAAAGAAATCTACCATTATTGTTTTTGAGTTGATCTCAATTTCAACATTCTTGATCACTCCTAGTGGCTTGGTCTTACCTCCATCTGCCATGATGACCTCAAGTTTAGTCCCCATCAGCCGCTGCTGAGTTTCATAAGGCATGCTCATGAATGCATCATAAGTCATCAAGCTGACACGGGAACCAAAGTCACACAAGGCTTTAGGAAATTTCTTCCATGATATCTCACATGGTATGTATAGTTCTTCTTCCTCTTCAGTGAGACCTACAACATACACACCACATAATCCTTCGTAGGGAGATGGCTCAAAGCAACTGTCTAGCAATATCTTCGCTTGTTTCACCTCCATTCCATCAAGCTCTATATCATCCTTGTAAAGCTTCCCTAAAACTCTCCCAATAATCTCTTGATCGAAAATTTCTGACTTGAGGCGATTACTTGGGAAATTATACTCAATTCCAGCTTCGAAAGTGTCTTGCAGACTGAAGGATCTTCTTATATTGAGCAACTCGCGTGAAAAATCAATAGCAATCCAGTCCATCGGCTCAAATTCATCAAGTGGTTTTGCATTTGCCAATGTTCTATCCCCCTTTGGTTTAGCAAAGTTGCCTTCAAATTCCTTCAGGTGGTTGTCCAGAATCGCAGCTTCTATCTTGGTATATTCTGTGCAACTCGACGGAGCTGTCAGGGTGATCGGTTTTCCTATCATAGCGACTGCGCCGATCGGCGCAAACATCAGATCCACAGAGGCTGGTCTGATGGGCTCTATTTCTTCGAATTTATGCTCTGAAGTAATCATTGCTCTACTCTCGGACATCAAGATCTGTTCAACCGGTGACTCTTCCTTCCATAACTTCTGGGCATTGTCGATTTAGTTCTAGATATTCTTCCCAATACTTGTGCAAAGCTTCATTCTCGGCAATTTTACCTAACAATTTGATCCCTGCCTTGGCTATCAATCTCAGAAAACTTCCTCCGGCCGATCCGTCCAAATGCATCCTCGATGCCTTGTTTATGGCCACGTACAAGCTTTGAGCACACATATTCTCATCAATGTCGAGGTCAGGTCCTTGTTTCAACAATGTTTGAAAATGCGTCCAGGCTTCCATGAGAGATTCTTCATCCTTTTGTAAGAAGTTCATCACCTCTCTTCTCAACTTCTGCACCTTTGGCAAAGGAAAATAGTAGAGACAAAAATTTCCAACTAACTCACTCCCCTTACCTTTTGCTTCTCGAGATGTAGCCTTGTACCACTCTTTGGCTTTTCCTCCCAAAGAGAATGGAAAAAGCAGCCACCTGTAAAGATCCTAAGGCAGTCCTTCATGATGGAATGTTTGGCAAAGTGCCTCCAAATCTTGTAAGTGAGTGTGCGGGTTCTCCTCTTTCGTTCCAAAGAACTTATTTGCTTCATCCATGCTAATGATAATGGGGTTCAACACATACGAGGAGGTCGTGGCCTTCTCATCTGAGGACTGAGGCACCAGCATGTCTAGAGATGGTAGAGAAAGCTCCCTGAGCATCGGAAAAGGTCCTGTCGTACTCATTCTAAAAAATGACACAAAACACAAAAACAAAAACAACTAGAAAAGAGAGGATTAGATGTTTGTAAAATATTAATAGTAAAAGAGCTAGCTTGTTCCTCGGCAACGACGCCAGAAAAAGGGCTTGTTGGTCGTAATTACGCACCCACTTATATACCGCAAGAGGACGATGTATAGTTGTAGCTCTTTTTCCCTCAGAGTATTCCAAGGTTATCGAATCAACAAGGAACGAGCAGAACAATTACTAAATTGTAATGGAATGGTTGGTGTGAATGATGATGGTGAGAGAGTGGAGGGTGAATGTTATTGAAGAGGTAACAGGATAATGAAGGACTCTCTCCTTAGGATTGGTTCACTAGTATGCAATCTTATTCTTATCAACTCGAGTGATGACTCTAATATTCTACAAGACATGGAGGTTTTGTTCACCCCGGTTGTCACTACAGAGGCTATTAGCTCCCACTGGTTTCTTGCACTATGTAATGGGCAAAAGTGTATTGGCCGATACAGTAATGAGAAGGATAAATAGATGTGCAATTAAGTTCATCACATAGATTAAATTCATCGAGAGAGTATCAATAAGTATGAGAGTTACATGACCAGATCCCCGCACCGGAGAAGAGAATATGAGACTACTCACTCATCCTTCCGCTAGACATAGCAGAGGGATGAGAAATAGCGCTGGAATGCGCACGAGTCGATCGGTGCAAGCATCATGCCGATCGGTGCGACCTCCCTTCTGGTGGATCTCGTCGGTGTTGGCCAACCTTCGCCACAAATATCTTGGAACCCTAGTACTAATAACTGATTCTCACGATTGTCGTCCTTCTTCTGTCCCTCCTTGGCTCTTAATAATTATCTTCCTTTTATACCCGACTTGATTAGGTCAACTTCCACCGACTCTAACTCATACTGGGCTGGGCCTTCATCTTTCTCAGACTGGGTCATGTTTCTATCATCTTTTCCTTCCGCGCCGATCGGCATAGGCCCGCACTGATCGGCGCAGCTCTACATCTGGCCCATCTTCGTTACTCTTTAGTTCTTTATCCATAATTGCCCTGTTTTACATGTGTTTCATGCGATTACATCCAAAACAGAACAACTACAAATATATGCAAATATGGGGTTAATTATTAGTCCAAACCACCAAATTAAGACGCAAAACATCCCTTTTTGGTAGATAAAATAGGCATCTAGAAATGACCAACAGTCATCCTTGGGGAAGCTTGAAAGCAAGCACAAAGACATACTGCAAAGTGTATGTTGGGTCTTGTCGCCATCAGGTACAAGAGGGAGCCGATCATTCTCATGTACTCCCTTTGGTCCACTGCTTCGTAGTATTCATCTGGGTCAAGTGCCGTTGTAGTGGACATTGGTGTTGGCAACGGCTTCACATTGACCATATTGAACTTCTTTATGAGATCTTTCTTGTACTTGGCTTGATGTATGAAAGTGCCTTGCTTGCACTGCTTGATTTAAAGTCCAAGAAAGAAGGTGAACTCGTCCATCATTGACATCTGAAATTTACTTTACATAGCTTCCTGAAATCTGGACACAAGAGCAGAAGAGGAACCTCCAAAGAAGATATCATCCACACATATCTGAACCATTAAAAAGTCATTGCAATGCTTTAGAGTGAACAAGGTTTTGTCAACACACCCCATGACATACCCGCGCTCTAGCAAGAAGGTCTTAAGCCTAGCATACAATGCCCTAGGTGCTTGCTTTAGCCTGTACAAAGCCTTCTGAAGCTTATACACACGGTTTGGGTATTTGTGGTGCTCAAAGCTAGGTGGTTGTCTCACATAAACCTCTTCCTCTATGAAACCGTTTAGGAAAGCACTCTTGACATCCATTTAGTAGAGTCTAATGCCCCTAGAGGCAGAAAATGCAAGCAAGATCCTAATGTCTTCTATGCGTGCAACATGAGCAAAGGTTTCTCCATAGTCTAAGCCTCCACTTGACTGAAACCCTGGGCAACAAGCCTAGCCTTGTTTCTCACAACCTCACCATCTTCCCCATGCTTGTTTTTGAACACCCACTTAGTTCCTATGACATTGACACCAACAGGAGGCTCTACTAGGGTTCACACTTTGTTCCTCTCAAAGTTTTCTAACTCTTCATGGATGGCATTAACTCAATGTTCATCAGATAGTGTGTGTCCAACATCCCGAGGTTCAAAGGTGACAACAAATAGAGAATTGGTAAAGCAGGCGAGATGTGCATACCTTGACCTTGTTGTCCTCTCATAGAGATTATCAATCATCTGTTGAGGTGGATATTGACGCTGAATGTGGTGAGGAGCCTCTCTCTCGGAGCGTACCTCCCCCTCAACCACAGCTAGAGCTGGCTCGACAGCTACTGAGGTCAATGTAGAAGCTTCTGGACCCTCTGCTGAGTGATGGAAGCAGTAGGAACAAGCTCAGATGAGAGATGGGGTGAATCATCATCATCAGTGCCCTGAAGGTTCTCTTCTACAAAGATGATTTCCTCCATTTCCCTGCTACCTGTAGTCTCAACCACATTGCTTACACAAGAGTTTGATTCATCAAAGTTTACATCACAGGACTCTACGATGGTATTAGTTTCCAAATTCAAAACTCTGTAGGAATGGCCATGAAGGGTGTAGCCAAGAAATATGCCATCAGAAGATCTAGACTCAAACTTATCAAGATTACCATGCTTGAGAATAAAGCACTTGAAACCAAAGGCATGCAAATGAGAAACAAATGGTTTCCTCCCAAAACATAGCTCATAAGAAGTTACATTAAGAATCGAGCGCAAGAAAACCCGATTGGAAACATAACAAGCAGTGTTGTTGGCCTCAGCCCAGAACCGCCTCAGAGTCCAATGCTCATCGAGCATCGTCCGGGCCATTTCCACCAAGATTTTGTTCTTTCTTTCGACCACACCATTCTACTGAGGGACACGAGGTGCTAAAAACTGATGCTCAATACCATGCTCAAGGCAGAAAGCATCAAAGGAGGAATTCTTGAAATCGGTGTCATTATCACTACGGATTGCTCATAATGGACCAGAATGTTCCTTGGACAACCTCAAAGCTAAGGTCCGAAAGTGATAAACACTTCATCCTTGCTCTCAAGAAAGTAAACCCAGTAGCAAGAAAAATTTCAACAATCACGAACATACCACTTCCCACCCGCCGAACGAACCCGAGAAGGACCAACAATGTCCATATAAAGCAGCTCTCTAGAGCATTCAGTCATCACCAAATTAATTGGTGGATGAGAAGCGGCAATTATTATCCCATGATAACAAGGAGCTCAAACAAAATCCTTATCATATTTGAGCTTAGGCAATTCTTAGATCAGACCTAGGCCACTCAAGCGACAAAGCAAGTCAAAGCTCATGGACCTAGTCTCCTATGTCATTTCTAGAGCTCCGAAGAAGATTGAGCAAACAAGCACTTGTGAGAACCAAGAGAAACAGCAAAATCAGCATGAAAAACTCTTCCAATGCTAGAAATCCCACAAACCAAAGAACCATTCAAATCAAGAACACAAGAAGCATTTTTCTTAAAGCGCATTTCCAAACCAACATCAAGCAACTAAGAGACAGAAAGGAGATTGTACTTGAGATGGTCAACCAAACCAACACCCTTGAGAGTGAATTTTTCATTTACCTTTACCATGCCCCTTGCCTTCACTCTCCCTCTTTTGTCATCTCCAAAGTTCACATACTCCTGGCTCTTCAAGGGAGTGAGGCTGGAGAACCACTTTGCATCTCCGATCATGTGGCGCGAACCCTAGAGTCCATTAGCCACTTGTTCTCCAGGCCTCCACCTTCTACCTACAAAGAAGGAAAGATCGATGGCTCAGTGCTGGGGTTAGTCAAAAATCTTTTGAAAATCTAGCACTTCACCATACGATCGGTAAGTCATCACAGTTCTTTACACATTATCATTCGAATGCGTGGGACAAGAACCACGATGGGGAAAACATGGCCTGTCAAAGCTTCTCGACTCAAACCTTGTGTTGTGAGGATAGAAATCATCTATGTGAAAAACAAATCCACGCAAGCGACGCTCACCATAATGGGGAAAACGTGGAGCACCAGAGCGCTGTTGTACGAAGCATCTATTTTGTGAATCAAAGCCATAGGAGGGATGACCCTGTCCATGATAGGCACGAGAAAAAGAGCGAGACTGAAAGTCAACAAAATCATCATGACACACATTTATAGTTAACTCAGCTTGCATCCTCTCAATCCTCTTATGCCTATAATAGAATACATCCAAGTGGCCTTTTCGACCACAAAACATGCAAATGTAGACAATCTCATGTTTAGACTTTGCTTGCATAGGAGGTTTGGGTTTTGTTTTCTCAGCTTGTTTTTGGTTGAATGTGGGTTTTGGATTGGGTGGATAGTATGTGTCAGTAGGTTTGATGGATAGCTCCTCATCCTTGTAGCTATAGCTAGGCACAAACTTACCCACATTTTTACTCTCTTTGTCACACCTCTCAAATCCCAAGCCCAAGTTGTAGGTTGACCTAGCAGCTTGGACCCGAGCTCTTTGACTTTGAGGGTTTGAGCTTCCAACTCACTTTTGAGCTTGGGACACTTCTGACAAGCACCCAAAAGAGTTGGTCTAGCCTTGAATTCATCAAGCTCTTTAAATGCACTCTCAAGCTGACTGGAACTTGAGCATGCACACTTTCCCTCTGTGCAAGATCATTCATCACAACTTGATAAGACTCACACTCAATAACATTGTCATCTTTGGCAAGCTTAGACCTAAGCGAAGTGATCTGATACTCAGCACTCTCCAATTTAGACTTAAGCTCTCTACTCTCACGAATAGCGCTGCATAGCTTATCATCTTGCATGAGCAAAACATCGCGTAAATGATCAAGTTCATAAGAGAGCTCATCAAGAGTGGGAGGTACCTCGCTTGTGTCGAAGTCGGAGCCAGAGTTGGTGTCATGATCATTCTTTGCCATGAAACAAAGCCCGGTGAAGTCGTTCTTCCTCTTGACTCGTGGCTTTTCAACCTCCTCCTCAAAGCTTGTAAGGTCGTCGCTTGATGTCAGGTCGACGTCACTTAGCGTGGCAACGCAGGCGTGTGCGACCTCCTTCACGAACTTCTTGGAGTTCTTGCCTTTCTTGAAGAAGTGGTTCTTTTTCTTCTTGAATTCTTTAGAGTTGTTGTTGTGATACCCGGCCTTCTTCTTCTTCTTGGGGCAGTCAATAATGAAGTGTCTCGGGTCACCACACTCGAAGTAGGTTCTTGAACCACCTCCGCTTCTCTCCTTGAGGTTGTTGTAGAACATCCTGAACTTCCTTGTGAGCAAGGATAGCTCCTCATCAGGAATGCACTCCATCAATTTATCCAAAGTTACAACAAGAGAAGAAAGAGCAAACTCCAAAGAAGACTTGTCAAGTGAGGGGTTAGTTCCATAAGAAGCACCAGTGTGACTACCCTTTTGAGAGCTAGAAAGCAAATCCATGCTAGAAGTAGGATTAACATGGTTAGGACGAGATTTCCTAAACACTTTATGAGATTTCAGCTTGTTATACAGTTGCTCACAATTCAGGATATTGAATTTAGCAGTTTCCTCTAAAGCAGCAATTTTAACCCCCCCCCCCCCAAACATTTTCATCAAGAGAGTATAACAGTTGCTTAGCTCTATCATTATCATTGTACACAAGGTTACCACAAGCCCTTAAGTTGCAGACAATTACCTCAAATCTATGAAAAGTTTCATCTAGTGACTCGTCAGGTTTTTGTGCAAAGGTTTGGTACTGTCTATAAGAGTCCTTACGCATAGACTTGACATGATTGGTATCCTCATGATACGTGCAAAGCTTTTCCCAAATTGCATAAGCAGTGTCAAGATGTGCAACACGATCATGTTCACTCCTACCTAGAGCAGAAAGCAAAATATTGACAGCTTTGGAGTTGTTTTCATACTTGTTCAACTCACCTACTAGCACGGTGTTGAGGTCGTCCGGTATAGCGTAGTCCTGCTCAACGATCTCCCAAATTACACGTTCTTGGCTTAAGCCTTGGTCTGTGACTTCCACTAGGGAAAGTCCTCTCCATCGAACATCCTAAGCTTGACTGCAGGCTTCTCCATATCGCCTTCGGATCACAAAGCCGGTGAAGGTCAACTAATGATCAAACCGGCTCTGATACCAGATATTAATCCACTAATAGGTCAACAAATCGAGATCCATTAGAAAGGTCTATTTAAGTAGAGGAGGGGCTTAAGGCGCATCGTAATCCTCCAGCCAAGAAACCCTAGCCACGGCCACCTCCCTCTCTCTCTCCCATGTCACCTTAAACTATGCCATCGGTGCTAGCACACCGCGCACGGCCTTCTGCCCTGCACATATGGATACAGCAAGGAGGCACTGCAACTATGGTGATTTGACTGGACCAGGAGGAGACGATTGTTGTGAACGACTATATCCTCTATATCGACGCACGACTATATTGAACATCGCTTCTTCAATCTTGCTCCCACTCCGTCTGCGCGTCTATGATTCTCTCTTCCGAGGTTTCCTGGTTGAACGGTAGAAATTATTTCTAGCAATCATAGGCTCCCAATCCCCAACATTTATGCCCCAGAATACTTGTTAGAAATTCTCTTTCTGTACATTTAGATGGAGCCAAGCCTACTATACTTCACTGGAGCTGATCATAATTGGTCGTGCAATATTTCAACCTTTAGACTTGGGTTTTTTAGCCCTGTATATGGAATATCCATTTAAACCCAAGTTCTCTTTTCCTGACACCCTTTCGTTGTTTCCTACATACAAAAACCATCAACCACCGTCATAAATACTAAGGCTGTTTGAATCTACAAGTTCACTATATATTGTTGTTTCCTTGTGAACACATGCTCCCTCCATACTAAAAAAACAGGACATTGACACGAACACATTGTCTTCAAAATATAACTTTGACTGTTATTGTTTTTATAAAATATTTAGAAAACATAGCTAAAATGTACTTTTATAAAACCTCATTTTGAGGCGAATGTACTAATGCACTTTCACATTTTTAAACTTGATGCATAATAATTTATGTATCAAAGTTTAAAACATTTGACATAATGCAACCTCAAAACAACATGTTTTTTAGTATGGAGATAGTAATAGTTAGCCAGTGCCATCATCCGTTTTGATTTGCAAATTACCGGACACTTTTTGTCCAGAAATTGATCTACGTATTTGTGTCTGGCATCATTAATCCTTAATGGCCGTGCACTCGTGGGCTTTTGTCTGGCTGTGTAGTTAATTTTGTTAGTAAATAATGCATAAACAAGATTCAAACACGTCACAGATTTAATATGAAAAACCCTTACGGGAAAAATCACGCGCGCTAACCTGCAATCTTCACTATTGAAAGAGAGTTACAACATAGGAGATACAATAAATTCCTCTCTCTCAACTTTTACTATGCAGAACAAGATGTATATATAAAGGTGAAAACTAGAGATAAATTCTCTAAATAATATAAACTGTAACATGAGAGGACTCTGACTCTCAAACCTTCTAGACGTCTCTAACAATGATACTATAGTTCGGATCATATTTTAATAAACTCCACCTTAAGCCGAATTTTATCTTGTAGCAAATAAAAAATTATCAATGAACTCCCTTCAATAACAACAACACCAGACGCCAACAAGTCACTAAGACTCAAACAATACCACCAATCAACAAGTCACTAAGACTCAAATGGTAGCACCAATCAAGCTTAAGCATCGCTAAAACTTCATAACTCTACTTTCAAACGGAGTGCTTAATACTCTGTGATGAAGAGTACATCAAAATTGTTTCTTTGAACAAAAGTAAGAGAGGCATAACCATCATTGGTATAAATAATGAACCGTTATCACGATCTTACAGCGGAATATCAAACTTGATATAAACTAAGTCAACTGACAAATTAGCAAAATAAATCTGCCGCATCACTGGAACGCTTCGGGTTCATAAAGTAAAATTTGCAGACTCATAAATACACGTGTACCTCTACCAAAGAGATTAGAAACCAATAACTTGGTATCCAAGTCATCTACGTATAGCAACTCCGGTTAAAACCAATCTTACATATAAAAAGAAGGATGGTATGAATCTCCTAGTCCATAAACAGCGGTGAATCTACGCCAAGAATACCATCCAAGAACTTTAGGAGAAAAAAACAAACTCCTGGTAGAGGAACCTGTGTGCATGTAGCAAAACAATCTTCAAGAACGTCATGACTCATGAACTCACGAGCCGGAGAGCTCCTGAACTTCTGCCTCGAGACAAAGCTGTAGAACGGAATCCCGTCTTACGATAGCTCCTGCAAACTCGCTCGTACAGTTACATGTACGTTCAGCAAGGAAAACAGAAAACAATCTCTTGGTGCAGTAATTGGGTGCGCCAAGCAAACAATCACCAATTTGCTTTTCACAGCGGAAGTGGAACCTCGGGACTTGAGAACTCCAAAACAGAACACCGGAAAAATTTGCGCGATGCGGAAGATTCCAAGCAATCGATTGGAGGAGAAAATCAGCCGATGCGGATTCCAGTCGCGATGACCGAGTCAAAAATCAAATCCCGTCCGCACGTAGCAATTTGGAAGCGCACACGGCGGGGGCAGAAAAAAAAAAATCGATTGCGGGAGCAGCGCAGGTCTTCTCGGCTCTCGGGTCTTGAGCGTGTACTTTTGTGGATGCGAGTCGCCGACTTCGACAAAAAAAAAATGAAAATCCTGCTCCGCCTTGAACATGATGCAGGTGGGTGACGTGTCGAGATCATGCAACGTCTGGACCGGTCGCGCACAACGGGATTGGATCCCGTCCTCCAACCCTGCCACGCACAGATGAGAATGACCGAGTGATGGTGGCGCGAGAAAATAGATCAACAGCAGAGATAAAATACTAAATTTTTTTACACAAATCTTATGTCTAACTCTGATATTACTTATTAGTAAATACTTCCACCGTTCTAAAATTATTGTCACTGTTGATTTTTTTATCAATTTTGACCATTTATTTTATTTAAAAAAATTCAAAAACTAACATATATTTTATTATAATTTATTTTATCACTAGATGAATTTTAAATATAACTTATAATTTTTTATATTTAAACAAATATTTTAAATAAGACGAATAATCAAAAGTAATGGAAAAAGTCAATAACGACAATAATTTTAGAACGGAGGGAGTAATATATAAACAAGATTGAAACACAATATATATTTAACATGAAAAACCCTTGCGAAAAAATCACGAATACGGACAATTTTTACTATTAGATGAGATTTATAACATAGAAGATACAATAAATTCCTCTCTCTCAACTCTTATTATGTAGTACAAGATATATATAAGGATAAAAACTAGAGATAAACTCCATAATAATATAAACCATAACACGAGAGGACTCTATCTCTCAAATTTTCTAGACGTTTCTAACAAGAACACTATAATTCAGATCATATTTTAACAAATTTAATATTTCCGTATGTCTTGGATGTTTGACTAGCATCTGGCTCGTTCGCAAGCAGTCTCAGATAGTCTATTCTCTTGTCTATCATATGTTCTGCAGCTGCATCTTCCATCTTCCTTTGGTCTTATTGCTGAAACCAAATATGCAGATTAAAAGAGGACGGAGGGATTATTGTTTAAACCAATTTATTTATGGAATCCCAGTTTTTAATCGAGATTTCCCTCCTTGTTGAAAGACCGGGATCCAAATTTGTGTATTAATGAATTTCGCAATGTAGTACATTTCGTGACGAAATTTCCTCTGCGGTCTAATCTGGGCTCCTGTGATCATAATTTTATTTTAGCTTTTGCTAAAGGTTTATGTGTAAAATCATTAACTCGTGGAGATTCTCATCAATTAGTTGTGTGATTGGAACCTGAATATTGTTGTAGCTAGTCTCGTGGAATAGATAAATAGAGAGAGTGACGCTCTTGTATCTCACAAATATGTTGCAGGCAAAGGCATTAGTAAAAAGGAATGACATTATTAAAGACCTCTGCATTATTAAAGCATTATAGCCTTATAGGTAACGATATTCCTGCAACACATCTCGGGACACATAGATATATAGATGGGATAATTGTGCTAGTGATCCTACTTTCAAACTTAATTACATGATTAATTCTGTTTTTTTTTTCAGTTTGCATAGTTGATCCTAGTTTTTCAAACTAAATTCTCCGTCTGACCCTGTTTCGTGTTGCTGTTATCAGCAGATAATTTTGAACCAAAATAAGTAAATGAATACTAAAATATGACTAAATGCCCTATCCTCCTTTTGATTCAATCTATCTGGTACCCGCTCCATCCCAAAATATAAATATTTGTTGACTTTTATCTTTGACTTTGTGTCTTATTTAAATTTTTTTGTTAAAAAAATATTTATTTTATTATAATATACTTCATCACTAGATATATTTTAAATATAATTTATTTATTTTTATATTTATTAAAAAAATTGAATAAGACAAAAAATCAAACATATTTTCTAAAATCCATAAATGATTATATATTAAGATAAAAGTAGTATTGTTTACGTGACCAAGCCCAATCCTTCCCCGTGATCCAAATGAATCTGGCGACCGAGGCCCGACAGCGGGTGTAGGTGGGGGCTCGCATCGACAGGTGGAGCGCGGTAGTGGGCGGGTGGTCAGCGTGCGGGCGTGCCTGGGGCTCGTGTCGTTGGGTGGGCGCGGCTCGTGTCGGGCAGAAGCAGCTCACTACAGAGCGCCCCATGCGGCAGGGTGGGGACTGGGGAAGTTGTCCCAGTTAGAGCGTCCACAAAGAGGTACTGTGCAGGTAGCTTATCGGCGGTGACAGTTCCCCCCACGTGGTTGCTGCTGCCATGACGGCAGGGTGGGGACTGGGGACTGGGGAAGTTGTCCCAGCTAGCCCTTGCCTCTCTGCCGCACCCTGCAATTTCTGCCATGGTTGCTGCTGACATGACGCGAGAGAGAGAGAGAGGGAGGGAGGGAGGGAGGAAAGCGAAGATGTGCCAGTGTCAAAATGGCTTCTATCAATCAATCGCCAAGCTTGCTTCCGACTGCCGTGTTCCTCGTCACTCAAGTTGCATGTGGGGTGGGCTTTTAAGGAAGCCCACACACCTAACCCGCAAAAATGGTCTTTGTGGCGCATGCAGATAAGAGACAAGCCACATGTCCTTCGTGGCCTAATATTTCACAGCCTATGAAGCCCACAACACAAGTGGGTAGGCACATATATGAGTGAAAACGGATCGAATACGGATGAATATAGCTCATCTCATATTCTATTTTGTATTTTTTTATTAGATTCGGAATCAAAACGGATAGTGTCGAATAATTATTTCTTGATTCCATTATAAGGTTTGATGGATCGAATACCCCGTCCTATATTCTTGTTTCGGAGTCGAAATCGGACACGAATACCATTATAAGGTTTGATGGATGAAAAATTATATGATAGCAATGTAGTTAGAGTGATAAATTTATATAATAATAACTAATATAAAAATAAGAGTGTTTTCTTTTATTATTTACAATCAACTTATAGATTCCTTTAATATTTTCAATGTTATAATCATTTAAATTTAATTAAATTATATAAATCTCGGATTCCGGACGGATACTGCTCATCTCATATTCTATCCCACTAGTTTTTCTCGGACTCAGATTCTGACACGGATAATATCAGATGACTATTAACGTATCCCATATTTGGTCATATTTGTTTTCTCGGTGTTCGGATTATCGGACGGTAAGATATTATTAGTCCCATTTTCATGCCTAGGCACATGACATCCTGCAAGAATCCACATCTCATATTTCTACGTATTTTCTTTTGTAGACTAAAGGGATTCGGTCCTGATTTTTATACAAAGCAAAAAATAATTGTTTGTTAGATACTGTGCTATTTTATTAAAAAATATGATATGTATATTTAATTTTTTATTAAAAAATGTCACTGAAATTTTCCAAAAATAATGCTGAAAATTTAGTCAAAATAATACTGAAATTTTGGTGTTTAAAATGGGACCATTGATGCAGCTTGGCTAGAAAATGAGGTCAGTGGTGCAATTTCGAAGCAAGGGTAACACGATCTTTTTAGCATGAGTTTAACATCATGAAATGCTCTAAACAGACTAGGGTCATCAATCAGCTTCTTTAATTTGAAAAAACAGAGTCAATTATGCAAACATGAGAAAACGAGGTCAATCATGCAATTGTAAATGAAAACAGGATCAGTGACACAATTTACCCTATATAGATAGTCGTGTGTTCCTTAGGATCGAGCTCAACCAAAGCAGATTCAGTTACATACAGTGAGTTTGTCAGATATTGCAACTCACAGTAATATAGGAGGAAAAAAAAGCGGCCTGCTTCCTCAGATATAACACCAGCTCTGAGGGTACGAAGGAAACAAAATAGTTATGTTAAAAAGATATAATTTGTAATTAATAAGATGTCATTTGAACAACCCACCTGTTTGCAATTTTTCCTAACAAAGTATATCATTATTTGAAGAGCCTTTACTGCACAAGAATAATTATGTTCTTATGTAATTTACTCTCTCTATAGCTAGGATTAGAATATCATGTTTCCTAGCTTCCAATCAATGATTTGTTTTTTTGAGTTTTGATTTTTCTTTTATAGGATTATTTATATAATAATTATAAACTATTAAATCTAGATCTAATGGCTTCAAGAGTTGACTGAAAGTTATCCCAAACTTAGCTGAAAATTAGCAACTCCCTTAGAATATAGATGGTTTCAGATTTTTCCTAGCTAATTCTAAGATTCTTATCTTTGACTGTACATAACAAAAATGTAATGATTAATTAACAATGTAAAATGGTGTTACTAAATGGATCATATAACAAACTATATTAACATTTAACTCTCATGTGGTGAATCTTTATAAAAACATATGAACGTAGTGTGCCTAACATTCCAGACAATTTGGTAAAGACTTGATAACTCGATCCAGTTTTTGAACAACACATTCTAACTGCAGCACAATGTCTTCTCGAGTTCAATACTTTTCCTTCTTGCATTATTCTATGATATTCCATAGGGAAAATATGGGCACAATGAGCATGACCATATATTTTTCAACTAGTCATTTGGCCCTGGCGATTGGTTAGCATCTCATTTGTCTATGGATATATTTGTATTTGCAAAAATTATATAGTACCGAATATATAAACCAAATGCATAGATGATTTGTTGAATGATGCGCCGTAGATATACATTTTGGGGTTATTAGATATTTGGATACTTTAGACACAAAAGTGGCTGTAGTTTAGTGGTGCGAATTCCACGTTATGGCCGTGGAGACCTGAGCTTGAATTCCAGTAGCCATATATTTTTTTTCCTGTTATTATTAGTTTATATGCACTTTTGTATACTATAAAAGCTAAACTTCATATCTAATGTTCCTTACCTGTGTAAATACCCAGCCATGATTTATTAGTCCTTGATCAAAACTGAATAGCAGACCCAGTTTTTACAGTTGCCCTGCTCAAATACAACTCCGCCCTCTGAATTATGGGCCCAACGACTAGATGTTACGCACGATATAGCTGTGTGTCGTCCGATTTTTCCCTACTTTTCTCACCGAACAATTTTTCTACCCGCCCGCAGACAGATGCAATGTGATTCCTTTTCTGTCACGCGCGTGATTGAAGGATCGCGTGAAAAGAGATTTGTTTCCTATCCCAAAGTCGTCTCTCTCTCTCTCTCTCGTCTCCACCGGCAGCCTCCTCCTCTCACTATATCTGCGGCGACTCAAGGTAGGGGCAGATGAGGCGGCCAAACTGTCGGGCGTGGAGGCTCACGTCGCGATGGTCGGTCTTGAGCATGGCAGGAGGCACGGGCTCGGGCGTGCATCAATGGCAGCCCCCGGCAGATCTGAGCTGGGACATGGTGGCTCCTCCGACCGTGGCTGCCCCTGTGGCGGTGGCTATCCTCGAGCGCGGCAAGCGGCAGGCTCTTGCCTGCATCGACGGCAGCCTTCGACGTATCTGAGCCAAGGCGTGGCGGCTCTTTTGACCGCGGCTGACCCTGTTGCAGCGGCCGTCCTTGAGCACGGCTGCCTCCGAGTAGGTTAAGTACGACGACAAAGAGGAGATTTCGTCCTCCGGCGAGGAGGACCAGGAAGACCAGTTCGACGGCGCTGGCTCCGGATGTGGGGATGAGGACAATGAGGAGACCGCGATGGCCCGCACAGGGAGGCGCACGTGGACGGGAAGGAGGAGGAGGTCGATGAGGAGGAGATCAATGCCGTTACCGCCGGCGTCGGAGCCGATGACGAGGAGGATGATGCGGGTGCCGCCGCTGACGACGAGGGCGATGAATAGTCGCAGTCCACCAAGGACGACGAGGCTTCTGCGGGGGACAACGACGATGGGGATGAGGTGGCAGGATGGCGTGGCGACTCTCCCTCCTTCACCTGTGATCTGCTTTCATGAACTGTTGTGGCTCAGCGCCTACCCACAAGAAACGGTGAGTGGCGGGAAATTCTGGTTTGATTGTAAACATCATATTGTGTTCTTTTGATGATTCTGTGATTTATTCTCTTCGCGCACATGAGATAGGAGTCAATCGTGAGCAAATTGATGAGCTAAAACTTTGCTGCTTGTTGTGTGCGCTTATTTGGATGACGAGTAATACCTCTGCAGTCCCAGTTTGCCCAGCGACAGTTGCATCCCCAACCAGAGCATATGCAAATTGCAACCACTCCAGACTCCACCAACTGTTTCATCTAAATGGTAAGCTCTATTTTCCTTTCTTCGTTCTATTTCCAGTTTTCTGATTGTTTATTTGTTTCTCAGTTTATCAATTGTTTGTTTGTTTGTTTGTTGTTGAGCTTTTTATAGTAGAGAAAAGATTAAACTATGGAGAGTCAAAAGAACAGGAGGTATGATTGTTGGCTTTCAGGATGTTTGGACTACAAATATGAAAGAGTAGAATGAAGGTATAATTCTATGCAAACTCTAATGAGCCCACAAATAGTTGTTTTTGTTTATAAAAAGGATCCATTTACAGTTAGTAAAGATATGCATTTGAGCACCTGAACTTGGTTTTATGTTTGAAAACCTCCTTGAACTTTAAATAGGTACATGCGTGGATTATGGAAATTAACATAGAAACTTTACATTTACAAAGTTAAACACTAACATGCATTTCCTTACTTAAATTCCTAGAAGTTGACATGCACACTTTTAAGATAAATTGATCTAGGTACATAGGAGCTAATTATGAACCATGAGCATAAAATGAAGAGTAAGAACCCTTACTGTAAATAGGGACTAACATTCTGCATGAACAGTACCAGGGAGGAATTTAACTAAAATACTAACTATATGCATATATATGGCAATTTTCATATTGAAATTTCCTAAGCTATTTACCCAATGAGCAATTTAACAGTAAAAAGCATACTGATGGTACTCACAATTTTACATGGAAATTTACATAGATGTATAAATGCACAAAGAGCAGGAATACCAAATTTCATAATTTAATTCCTAACAAAGAATTTATATAAATTCATTTACTGAAAATGGAGATTATGCAATAACACTACAAATATGCATAACAATGGAAATGTGCTTTTGCAGAAAGTTCAGAGATTCCATTAGATGCTCACTGAACAAGTTTCATGATTTTACCATTTATATATTTTTACTTATGAATTTATTACTCTAACTAGGGTTCTAACTTTAGGGAATTAATTTAATTAATGTACTTCATAACTTTGGCCCTCATATTGTTTTTCTGGTAAAGGGGGATTTTAGGAACCCAACAAAATTAGTTTTGCAATTTTAGGACTTTTATTCCTCGAGTTATTGAATTTTTAAATTTAAAGGAAAGTTTGGGGTTATTTACAGAATTGCCATCCGGCAATTTCAAACTGTTCGCGCGCGTGCGTGCGGCGGCAGGGCTCGCCGGAGCGTGGCCGGCTCATCGGCACGCTCGCCGCTGGTCGCTGCGGTGGGGGATGGAGCTCGGGACTGGCATCAACCGGCCGTACGCACGACGGCGAGCAACCCTACGGGGTCGCTGACCGATGGTGGGGCCCGGAATAGTACCGGCGGCGGCGACGGCGGTAGAGGGGAGATTTGGCGGCATCGCATGTCATGCCTAGAGGACGAGAAGGGGCAGGGGCTGGTCGAGAAGCTTTACCTCGTAGCGGGGATCATCGGCGTGGAGGAGGATGTCGAGGGAGGTGGCCGGAGCAAGGTTCTCGTCGTGGGGGCGAAAAGCTCCAACGACGGCGGTGCTCCATTCTTCTCCAAATTCCGGCGGCGGCTCTGCGAGGTAGATAGAAAGGGTCAGGGGGCTGCTAGATTGGTTTGCCGCGTGTCGATTTGCAGAAGATCCAGAGGAGAGGGAGCTGCCTAGACGAAGCTTGCGGCGGCGGCGTCAATGGCAACTTCAAACAGGGAATTTCTGCCTGTTCTCGTTGAAGAGGAGGAAGGAGGCGAGGGCAGGGGCATTTGGCTTCGTGGGGAAGTCTGGGAGGTGCGTGGAGAGTGCAAGCATAGAGAGAAAAGAGAGGGAGGCTCCTGGCAGCTGCTGCCCTTTAAGCGCCGATCGGGGAAGAGAGTGAGCGAGAGAGCGCAGAGAGAGAGGGGTTGAGCTGGCGGCCAGGGAGTGGCTCACCGGAGAGGGGGGGGGGGGGGGGGGGTTCAATGCTGGCCAGTGGCACAGGGAAGAGCAGCGGAGCAGTGCCCAGAATGGGCAGGAGAGAGGGGGCGATGGTGGTCGGCGGCATGCTGTCGATCGGTGAATGGACAGGGGAAAAGGAGATGGGTTGACCCTCTTGACCTTAAACAGTTCTCTGTACTTTGCAAAATTCCCTAGGATTCGGTGCTCCAAACTTCATGCAGATTTTTGTGCATGTCCAGACAAACATACTCTCCAACCTTGCTTTTGGGGTCAAGTTCTAATTCGGCTCAGAGAATTTCTGAAAATTCCAGGACAGAAAGACATTTCTCAACAGTTAGGGAATTTTTTAAGGGTGCTAAACTAATACCAAAAATTCTGATAAAGTCCTCAAAATTCATTCTTGGTAAGACCCTCAAGAATGTGCAAAAATATTGGCGCACTTGCATGGAGTTTTGTGAAGTTTGTGAGTTGCTATCTTTTGGCAATTCTAGATTTAATTAATTAATTTCCTCCTTATTCTTTGTCACCTTAATTATTTATATTTTTAATTAGCCCTCAATTAGTATTAGGGTTAGCTTAATTAACCTTTAGTGACATGGGATGTCACAAGAGGCACAAAAGACTCCTCATGTATTAGCTGACCAGATAGAACTAGATCCCTTACCGAATGTGTAAGGCTTTGTAACATCTATCTTGATGCCATGTTTCACTACTAATGGTGTAGTAAAACTGAATTTGGTAGACCGCTAGGGTCTAGATCCATCACTAGTTTTGTGATGAATTCTTGGGTCACGCCACTTCATTTATGTATTGTATGAACTCGTGTTAAACACTCACAACCGATACACAACTCACATCAGCCCTCTAAACAACGCTCCCAATAACCGATATGAACCATAGAGACTAAGAACTCACTCGGTCAAGCATATGCAAATCAGGAGAGTTGCCTTGGTCCTCGACAGACGACATGAACCCTAGGGACTAAGAAACCTGGGACTAAGAAACCTGCTTGGTTGACATGTGCGAGTTGCGGTGATACCAAGTATCAGAATATGAGTCATGATTTAAACAATATCAACAATCATTTCACAGGAATCATAAATTGTATGACTAACTATCATGACCATGATATACATATATATTGTATTAGAAAATAGAAAACGTACAAATGAATGTAAACTATGAAAACTAAGCATAGAAACGACGTAGCTGAGATATGTTCCATGAGCTGAGAAGATCCGACCCATCCTCGCGCATCAATCAATATGCACCTGGCCGTGTGATCTCCTTTACGATAAAAGGTCCTTCCTATGGAGCCGACAACTTGTGCTTGCCAACCGTAGACTGAACTTGCTTCAAAACCAGGTTGTCGACTGAAAAACCTCGTGACCGGACATTTTTGTCATGATAGCGCCTCAGGCTTTGCTGATATTTCGCCGACCAAACCAAAGTGGCATCTCGTTGTTCCTCTAACAATTATAGGTCATCACACCGATGGCTATTGGAAATATTTTCTCATATGCTACCACATACGGGGAGGCGAACAATACTTCGGTTGGCAACATTGCTTTAGAGCCATAAACCAGCGAAAAGGGCGAGTGTCCCGTGGCTTGACTGACATTGGTTCTAAGACCCCACAACACCAATGGTAACTCTCGAACCCAACGCCGAGCATACTTTTCAAGTCTATCAAACATGCGAGATTTAATCCTAGAGAGCAAAAGGCCGTTTGCCCGCTCGACCTGACCATTACTTTGCGGATGGGTGGCCGAAGCATAGCCAATCTTGAAGCCCACCCGAGTCACGAAATCCTTAAATTCTTGTGCCATGATATGACTACAGTTGTCAGTGATGATCTTGTATGGGGCACCGAACTGAGTGACTATTTCAGTCATGAACTCGACGGCCTTCTTCGCCAAAATTTTGTCGACTGGGTTTGCTTCAATCCATTTAGAAAATTTGTCCACCACCACAAATAGATGAGTGAAGCCTCTTTGAGCCTTCTAGAAAGGGCCAACAATGTCTAAACCCCATACTAAAAACGGCCATGTTATGGGGATGTTATGGAGCTCGGTGGCGGGTACGTGCATCTGGCGGGCAAAGAATTGACAACCTTCGCAGTTTCGGATAATATCTTTAGCGTTGGCGTAGGCAGTCGGCCAACAAAATCCTTGTCTCATTGCCTTGGCCGCTATCGTAGATGGACCCGCATGGTTACCACATATACCAGCATGAATTTCCCCCAATATAGCTATGCCCTCATCTTGTGACAAGCATTTCATCAGTACCTCATACTGACTTTGCATGTACAAGAGATGATCAACTATGCAATATGATCTAGACTTGCGAATGATGCGGAGGGCTTCTTCGTTGTCGGTTGGCAATGTTCCATGATCTAAATACTCGATGAAGGGGGTTCTCCAATCTACTTGCATTACAGCGATCTGAGGTGCTACTCCTTCATTTGATACAGACTGCACCATAGTTTGCTGGGTTAGTACAGATGGCTTGTGTAACTCATCAAGGAATACTCCATTAGGTATTTTGGATCTGCTGGACCCAAGCTTGGCCAGCTCGTCCGCCTCTTCGTTATACTTTCGAAGGACGTGTTTATACTCAATGCCATCAAACTTGTCTTCTAGCTTCCGAACTTAGTGCAGTATGTTGTCATGCTCTTATGGGAACAACACCATTCCTTTGTTACTTGGTTGATTACAAGTGTCGAGTTACCTGAGAATCCTTTTGACGCCGAGTGATACGGCTGTCCGAAGTCCGTGCAACAGAGCTTCATATTCTACTGCATTATTAGATGCACGGAAATGCATTCGGAGGACGTATCGCAACTTAGCTCCATCCGGGGATATCAATACGACCCCTGCTCCGACACCCTCCAGTTGTAGGGAACCATCAAATGTCATTGTCCAATAGCTTAGTTCTTGCGGGGTTGACGGTAGTTCAGATTCTGTCCACTCGGCGACGAAATCGGATAATGCCTGACCTTTGATCGCGTCGCGAGGTCTAAAGGAGATGTTGTATGATCCAAGCTCGATGACCCACTTGGCAATCTTTCCATTTGCTTCTCGGTTGTGGAGCAATTCACCCAGCCCGAATGATGTATGAACCTCGATTGGGTGGTCCTCAAAGTAACGCTTCAACTTCCGAGATGTCATTAACAGTGCATAAACTAACTTCTGAAGTTGGAAGTATCATACCTTAGAATCTGATAGGACCTCATTGACAAAATAAACCGACCGCTGCACCTTTTGAGCCTTGCCATCTTCCGCCCATTCCACCGCCAGCACCGTGCTGACTACGTGTATGGTTGTGAAGATGTACAACTGCAAAGTTTCCTTTGGCTCTGGGGGGGCTAACATCAATGGACCACTAATGTAGGCCTTAAACTTCTCCAAAGCCTTATGTCCTTCATCATTCCACATGAATGAATCTTGCTTCTTAAGTAGCCGGAAGAAAGGTAATCCTCGGACGCCGAGTCGTGACATGAACCAGCTGAGTGCTGCCATGCAGCCGGTTAACTTTTGAATGTCCTTTTGTGAATGCGGTGGTCCCATTCGCAATATAGCATTCACCTTTTCTAAATTTGCTTTGATCTCTCGATGTGAGACCAGAAAACCGAGTAATTTTCCTGACGGGACACCGAGAGACGCATTTCTTGGGATTGAGCTTTATGTTGTATTTGTGGAGATTGCCGAATGTCTCGTCCAAGTCTCATATCAAGTTGGAGGAGAGCCGGCTCTTGACTACCACATCATCAACATAAGCCTCTACATTTCTTCCGATCTGGTTGTCCAGGCACCGTTGCATAGTTCACTAGTAGTTGCCACTAGCATTTTTCAACCCGAAAGGCATTGTTGTGTAGCAAAAAGCCCCAAATGCGTAATGAACAAAGTTTTGAGCTAGTCAGATTCATTCAAGGGAATCTGATGGTACCCTGAATAGGCATCTAAGAAGCACAACAAGGCGCATCCAGCCGTTGAATCGACCACTTGATCTACATGAGGGAGGGTGAACGGATCTTTGGGGCAGGCTTGGTTAAGGCCAGTGTAATCCACATACATCCACCACTCCTTATTCTTTTTCCTCACCAAGACCGGGTTAGCTAACCAGTCGGGGTGAAAAACTTCTTTGATAAAACCGGCTGCCAATAATCGGCCGATTTCTTTTCTAATTGCATCCTTTCGGTCCTACGAAAATTTTCCAAGTCGTTGCCTCATAGGTTTGGCATTATCGCGAACATGAAGTTTGTGCTCAGCCTTTTCCCTTGGAACACCCGGCATATCAGAAGGTTTCCATGCAAATATGTCTTTATTATTTTGAAGGAAAAGGATGAGCGTGCTTTCCTATTTATCGCCTAAATTGACCCCAATATTGGTGGTCTTGGATAGATCATTATCATCTAAATGGATCTTCTTTGACTCCATGGCTTCTGCCTGCACCGTGGCCCTCAGTGTCTTCTTGGGTGGTGAGTCGAGCATGGCCTCCTCCGCCCTTGCAATCTCTGCCTTTAGCTCGGTGAGCTCTGATGCCGTCACCTTCTTTTCCGTCAGCTCGCAGCTCCAGTTGTCGCAGTCGTTCGAGGTTCGAATGTTCGAACAAAGTGAAATGACTCCATTTGGTCCCGGCAGCTTCATCATCATATACGGATAATGAGGAATGGCCATGAACTTGGCTATGGCCGACCGTCCTATGATGGCGTGATAGGTTGAGTCCAGATCTGCGACCTCAAAGGTAATGCGCTCCGTCCTGTAGTTCTCCCGAGTGTCGAACGTCACTGGCAGAGTGATTTGTCCCAGGGGAACTGTCTGCATGCCAGGGATCACACCATGAAACAGCGATCTGCTGGGCTTGAGGTCAGTCAAAGGTATGTTGAGCTCCTTGAAAGTCTTCACGAAGAGGATGTCCAAACTACTATCGCCATCCACCAGTAACCTATTTAACCGGACTCGATTTACAGTCGGTGTCAGTATTAACGGGTATTTCCAGGGTCTAGGGATGTGATCCGGATGGTCCGACCGATCAAAAGTAATCGGAACCTCAGACCAGTGTAGGTAGTGAGGTGCCGCTAGTTGTTGGTGGTTTCTAGATGCCCATTTTATCTATCATAAAGGGATATTTTGCATCTTAATTTGGTAGTTTGGACAAACAATTAATCTCATATTGCATATATTTGTAGTTGTTCTGTTTTGGATGTAATTGCAGGAAACGGGTGTAAAACAGGGCAATTATGTATAAAGACTACAGAGTAACGAAGATGAGCCAGATGCGGAGCTGCGTCAATCGGCGTGGGCCTGCGCTGATCAATGCGGAAGGAAAAGATGACGAAAACATGACCCAGTCTGAGAAAGACGAAGGCCCAACCCAGTATGAGTTAGAATCGTTAGAAGTTGACCTAATCCCGTCGGGTATAAAAGGAAGATAATTATCAAGAGCCAAGGAGGGACAACAGAAGGACAGCAATCACGAGAATCAGTTATTAGAACTAGGGTTCCAGGATATTGGTGGTGAAGGTTGGTCCACACCAACGAGATCCACCAGAAGGGAGGTCGCGCTGATCGACGTGACACTTGTGCCGATCGGCTCGTGCACGTTCCAGCGCTATTTCTCATTCCTCTGCTATATCTAGCGGAAGGATGAGTGAGTAGTCTCATATTCTCTTCTCCGGTGCGTCGATCTGGTCATGTAACTCTCATACTTATTGATACTCTCTCGATGCATTTAATCTATCTGATGAACTTAATTGCATATCTATCTATACCTTTCATTAGTAAACAGTTTGAGGGGCTTGAGTTCAAAGAATATTGCCTTAGTCTGGGGGTTAAGAAATGTGAGGTCTCTGTCATTAACCCGAGGGCCAATGGGGCTGTGGAACGAATGAATGGTACGCTGTTCTCCGGGATCTCTTGTTCATTGATTGGCTTGCCGAAGGGCAAATGGGTCGAGGTGTTGTCGAACGTTCTCTCGTCTATCAGGACAACTGCTACAAGGTCCACTGTTTTTTCACCCTTTCGGCTGTTGTATGGTGCCGAGGCGGTCACGCCGGAGGAGATACATGCTGGGTCATTTTGCACACTCAGGCCTTATGTCAATGAAGATGATGTGGCAAAGGACATGTTGGAAGAAGTGTGCATGTAAGTAGTCGCCAACTTACACCAGTACATTGCGTCCTTTGAGAAAACATATAATCGCAAAGTTCAGTCAAGAGAGTTCGCACCAGGTGATCTAGTCCTTCGGCGCAATCCTAACCCAATCAGCGTCGGCAAATTATGCAGCAAGTGGCTGGGTTCCTTCATTGTGGATCGCTCAAACAGGCCGGGGGCCTATCATTTGCTGGAGTTGGATGGTTCTTCAATGCGGCACACCTACAATGTTGATGCCTTGAAGCGGTTCTACGTGTAAATCGCCGCAGGTCGCCTTGGCAGTAATGATGTCTGTTTTGGTGTAACAAAAGTTGGGGTTGAGCATGTGTGCTATACTTAGCCTAGTTAGTATCATTCCGGGCTGCATCTCGAGGAGCCGTTCGGGCTGCGTCTGTAGAAATTGTTCCGGGCTGTGTCCCGAGGAATCGGTTTGGCTACGTCCCATCCCCTTTTGCTCCAGCATGAATTAGCTTATGTCTTGGTATGGTGTTGTCTTTGGCGTGGCGGCAAGGAGGATTGGCAATGCTTAAATGCCAAGGGGCTGCGACCCCTATCTTGTGGTCCAACATTTTGTGTATCTTGTCGTCTATAACAGTCGTTCGGGGGCTGGTCTTATGTTTCAACGCACGCCAGTATAATTCTATAAGGTAAGCATGTGTGGGCACCTGTGTCTGTGATAAGTTGCGATTTTATTTTTACCAATTCCTATTTTTATCGTGGGCAATTACGGCGCTCGTCCGAACAACTATGGTTCGATGCCGGACAACTACGGTCCGATGCTCCGGAGAAATAGGCCCAAAAAGCCGGGTGCGACCCAGGCCCAATGCCGAACAACTACGATTCAAAGCATGCCAAAGCCTGACAAGGCATTAGGCATGTAGAATAACACTTAGTAAATAATTTTTCGTCCAAATGTACTTTGGCGCAGTTCAAGTTACAAATAAGCTCAAAATTTATGAATATAGGAAGAGCTCGAAGGCAAAAAAGTATAGCATTAGCCCGAAGGCTAGGACAATTATAGAATTAGCCCGAAGGCATGAAATTTACAACAACCCGAAGGAACAGAACATAAAATAGCCCGAAGGCTTGAGGCACTAAGGAGCCGAAGGCCTTTGTAGTAAGCAAGTCCGTTCATGGCAAGCGTTTCAATTTTCTTAGCATGTCTGACAGCTCACAGTGTTGTTCGGCCAAATCATCCAGCGCAGCCCTCGACAGTCGTATTCGATGGTTGGCGCGCATTATGCTTTGGTGGCGCCACTCCAAGTCAGCGATAATTTGCAAACGATCGAAGGCTGTCTACGCGGCTTGCCGAAGGGCTTCAATGTCCATGTCAGAGGAGCTGCTAGATGAGGCATCACCCCGAGAAGGACTTGGGCTGCTGCTTGAAATTTCAATAGGCTCTGCCTTCGGCGCTGGCAGCAAGATAAGGGGTTCGGTCGCAATACCGCCGCTCGCCCTCTGGGTGTCGTGAGCTATGCGCTGTCGGAGTATCTCTTCCGGGGATATGCGCTAGCATGCCGCTTTGATGCGTTCATTGTCCTCATCAACAGAGGATAGGAATTCTACACCCCCCCCCCTTCGGGGTGTTCGTGCTTCCAACACCTCCACTGCATGCCATGGATCAAGTACTCGCCAGGGGCTTCCCCGACCCCCGGCACTTTGATGGATACGGGAGCTATGTCCAATAAAACGGGCAATGTAGATAGATAGCAAACTAGGTTTCATTCAAAATAAACACCTAAGATACAGAGTGAAAGCCGTCGGAGCGCTAGACGCTTACGAACATTGTACAAAATCCTATCCTTTGAAACGCTAGCTAGTGTAGAGGGTGCAGAGTCCTTAGATAAGGGCTAACTCACACCTGAGTCTCCGGAGGGGCTGCCAAGGGCATCTCGGGGCCGTGGGGCTTCTCAACGTCGGAGGCCGGGACAGCAGAGTCGGAGGCACCGACAGTAGGGCCGGCGTCTTGGCCCGAAGTACCAGGGGCTCCGGTGGTGGTGCCATCCGCACCGCAAGTTGTTAATCCAGGCTCCCTCTGCCCACCGGAAACAGGAGTGTTACCGGTGGTGGGGGCAGACGCAGCTAGGCGAGCAGTCGTATCCCGAGCGAGAACTTCGGCAAGCTCGTTGCCAAGAGGCTGCCAAAAATCCCGCCCCAAGACATTGCCGATCGGACTCAGCCATTCTTGCAGCTGGCTGTATTTGGCCGGGTCCCCCTAGCATCGAGACAGTAGTTGGCGTGTAGCTTCTCGGATCTCCGAACACCTGGGGGTAGCCAGCGACTCTAGCGTAGCGTAGGCCATCGTCCAGCCTATCTGAGCACAGATAGTGCCATAAGAATGGAGACTGTCTTTGGCTCGGTGTAGGCCCTTGCACAGCCAGCTGATGCTCTTTATGCCCTCCCCCTCGGTATGCGTAGGCTCCCGGGACTCTAGTCCTATCCCAGCAAAGAAGTGTCGCAGTTGACCTATTAGACCGAACATGCCTCGGCTCATCGTCTCGGATTCTTCAATATAGATGGAGGCCTGTTCTAGAGCCTTTTTTAGTTTCTGGTTGTCACTATGAAGTGTCAAGTTGTCGGCCCCCAATGTCCGATTATCTTCGTGTAGCTTTTCTAGTTGCTTTCCCAGGTCCTCGGTAGATCTCTTCGCATCTTCGGTCACCTGCTGGATTTTCTTTTCAGCCTCCGAGACTGCATTTTGGGCCTTCTTTAGATCTGCGGTAGACGACTAGGCTTATGTCTGGCTCTCGGCTAGCTACTTCTGTAGCTCTGCAAGGGGGTCCTCCAGGGACAACTTGACCTCGAGATGCCGGGATAGAAGGGCGGTCTGCACAAGTGCACGGGAAGTTAGAAGCTTGTGGTCACGTTTTTAACAAAAGCAATGAGGCTAAGGAAGTAGCGTACTTGCATGGTAAGACAAGCCAAGTAGCTGATGGCCGTGGCCGCATCCACACCTTCTAGGTCCTTTTCTCTATCACAGAGGTCCAGCATTCGGGAGGCATACCCGAGGGCAGTCGAGGCTTCGGGGCGGCCGGCAAAGTCTGCCGCACATAGGTTAGCCCCAACGTCCTCTGGTTGCACGCCCGAGGGTAGCACACCCATGAAGCCCTTCCCACGGCCAGATTGTCACGGGCGCGCCAAGAGCAATGCTGCGGACCCCTCTTCCTTGCCGCTGCTAATGTCCTCGATCTGGGGACCCCTGTCCCCTTCAAAGACTTTGCTACCCTTGGTTGAGCTGCTGCTATGGCTGCTCGATGTGGAGCCTCGGCCTCCGGATTCTGACTCGGAGCATGCACTCACTTCCGCCTCCTCGGTCCGCTGATGTTCGGGGGCGTCTTCCATGCCACCCTCATGTTGCCCTGCCAAAACCAAGAAAACAAATCGTTAGAACACTAGAACAGGCGCACAGCAGCGCAAAAAATAGATAGAAGAATTGGAGCACTTGTGTAGGTCGATGGACTATCTACGCCGAAGTTCAGTCTCGGCATCTGGATGCCGGGCAAGCGGGCTAGAGGTGACGCTGTGCCTCCGGAGCCCCCCTCGTGTCTTCTGCCGGACCCATCCGGGATGACGCCCACCAGCACATTCAGGAGAGATGCATCTGTTGCGCTAGGAGTCGGGGTCGCTGGTGGCGTCCGGTTCGGAGTAGCGGTGATAACCTTGTGATCGGCTGTCGCCTCACTGTGGGTCGTCGGCCTCTGAGGGGTCTCTTCATATTGCTTCCAGAGGCGTCGGCGCTTGGACTGCTTCGGTGCGGGTGAAGGCACGACCGAGGCTGCCCTAGAGCGTCTCTTCTTCTTCCTTCGGCTAGAAGTACTCTCGTCCAGTTGAACGCTACCCCTCATGCTTAGGTCCCACTTTGCCACTTGCTTGGATCGCCTCGGCGCCGGCGCGGTGGCTTCAGCATCCCCCTCCGGAGCCGTAGGCCGCTTAATAACAACCTTCACCCGCCTCTCCGGCACCGCAGACGTGCCAATTTCCTCCATCTCCTCTTGCTCCACTTCCTCCTCCTCCTCCTCATCGTCCACATCCTTGTCCCCCCGACCTCCGAGCTATCGACCCTCGGCGTTATGTGGCTCCCATGGTGGCAGCACGGCCTCTGCATTGTACAGTTGCACAATGCGGTTGGTTCAGCCCCGACGTCCCATTTCTCCTAGCAGCTCCCATTCCTTCTGGATTAAAGGGTCGAGGTAATGATTCGCCTGCTGCTCTATCTCGGCGAAGTTAATCTTCGGAAGCCGCACTCGGGCAAATTGTAGATCCCCGCTTATGGGGTCCCGAGTAATGAATTGCACATGCCAGTCGGCCCGAAGAGGGTCAATGTGGTTCGGTGCCCTCCATCCTAAATGCCCACTCGAAGCAGGCCAGCTGAGTGATACTATTCAGTAGCACCTGCTGTATCTCGAGCCCGTAGAGGGCCAGAACATCTCCGACCAATCGGGAGCAGGGGAATCGGAGCCCTGCTTCAAAGAACCGCTCGAAGACTACTATGGTGCCGGGCCGAGGTTGGGGCACGGTTTCACCGTCCTTCGACGCTGACGCTTGGGACCTCTCAAACCACTGCTTCGGTTCGGCAGCCCATGTGTCTAGTAGCTCTTCGGCGATGGAGCTCGTCCCCAGATATGCACTTCCGGCCTTCTTGTGATTGACCTGTTTCAGTTCAGAACCGGACATGGGCTTAGCTTTTCGAGGGCCCATTGTCTGCCGAGGGGCGTGATCGAGTAGCTCGAAGAAAGGATGCCGAGCAGCCTTCGGTGCGAGCGAGCGCGCGCTGAGTGGTGCGCAAGAAAGGGTTAGCAGCGAGGCGCTAGGCTTTCACTGGTAGTCAAAGAATCGAAGTGAAAGTGAAAAGAGAGAGGGGGGGGGGGGGGGTGAACGCTTGGCTTATATAGCCGGTGGAGCGCGGGTCACGCGGCGATCTCTCGCGTCCGATCACGCACTCACTGACCCGATGGCTGACATGTGGTGTGAAGGCCGAATTTATGACCGCGCGCCCGCTCGGGGAGTGTGTCGGGTAACCGCATGGGGCGCATTTATAACAGATCGATGTGTGGAATGCATTTATGGCAACACACTTGTTGTGTTTTAAAAGATGTCGCATGGCGCGACTACCAGGGGTAGGGAATTCAAAGGTCATTTGGGCTGGGGGCAGAATGATGTAATGACGAGGGTTAGCGCGCCTCGCTTTTGTTGATTAACTAACTTCAACGAATATGGTCATGTGTGGCAGTTTTAGGTAACCGGAGTAATGATGGCCTTCAGACAGGCCCAAAAAGGGAGGGGGAGACTAGGGGTGGTCATTTCGCATGATCACGGTTTTGGTCCTGCCAAAGGTGGATCTCACCCATGAGGGGCTACTGTTGGGGGAAAGCCCACCCCTTAGTCTCCCCAAGGCCAAAAGGCAGTCCAGCAACAAGAAACAAGGCCTAGGTGGGCCAATGGCCCAGAGGACCTTCGGTCCAACAGGCATCCAAAGGCTGGTACGGCCGAAGGCCGTATGGCGCGGCGGGCCCCGGGCACAGGCGTCAGAGGATGACAGCCGGGGGCATGTATCGGATGAAGATTGAAGTACTAGAATACCCTTAGGTCAAGCAGTAAGATGTGTAATGTAAGGCGCATGGCAAATCCGTAAACACACCCGAAGGGTAGGTGAGCATGGATCTATAAATGCTCACCTGCACCTCTGAGCAGAAGAGGCTGACTTCTGCCACCAGAACCTTCTTGTACTATTCGAACCAGATAATACAAATGTTAGTTAGCCGAAAGGCGCCTCTTCCAGCCCTTCGGCACTGTGCTATTGTGCTGTCTTGTTCACTCTCCCTATAGCCTGTCTGAGGAGCCTTCGGCCTTGCCAGCCCTCGGCTCGCCCAGTACGTGTTTGTTCTGGACATGTAACCACAACATAGTGCAAGAAACCAGTAGGGAGCTAATAGCCTCTGTAGTGACAGCCAGGGTGAACGAAATCACCATGTCTTGTAGAATATTAGAGTTATCACTCGAATAGATAAGAATAAGGTTGCATGCTAGTGAACCAATCCTAAGGAGAGAATCATTCATTATCCTATTACCTCTTCAATAACATTCACCCTTCACTCTCTCAGTGTCATCATTCACACCAACCAACCCATTGCAATTTGTTAGTAAACCTTTAATAGTAATTGTTCTGCTCGTTCCTTGTGGATTCGATAACCTTGAAATACACTTAGGGAAAGGAGCTACAACTGTACACCGTCCTCTTACGGTGTATAAGTGGGTACATAATTACGATCAACAAGCCCTTTTTCTAGTGCCGTTGCTGGGGAACAAGCCAGTTCTTTTACTATTAATATTTTACTAACGTCTAATCCTTTCTTTTCTAGTTGTTTTTGTTTTTGTGTTTTGTGTGAATTTTCAGGATGAGTACGATAGGACCATCTCCGGCGCTCACGGAGCTTCCTCTACCATCTCCAAACGTGTTGGTGCCTCAATCCTCAGATAAGAAGGCCACAACCTCCTCATATGTGTTGAACCCCATTATCATTAGCATGGCTGAAGCAAACAAGTTCTTTGGACCAAAAGAGGAGAACCCGTATACTCACTTACAAGATTTGGAGGCACTTTACCAAACATTCCATCATGAAGGAGTGCCTCAGGATCTTTACAGGTGGCTGCTTTTCCCATTCTCTTTAGGAGGAAAAGCTAAAGAGTAGCACAAAGCAGCATCTCAAGAAGCAAAAGATAAGTGGAGTGAGTTAGTTGGAAATTTTTGTCTCCACTATTTTCCTTTCCCAAAGGTGCAGAAGTTGAGATGAGAGGTGGTGAACTGCTTACAAAAAGATGAAGAATCTCTCATGGAAGCCTGGACGTGTTTTCAAACATTGTTAAAACAAGAACCTGACCACGGCATTGATGAGAATATGTGTGCTCAAACCTTGTACATGGCCATAAACAAGGCATCGAGGATGCATTTGGACGGATCGGCCGGAGGAAGTTTTCTGAGATTGACAGCCAAGGCAGGGATCAAATTGTTAGGTAAAATTGCCGAGAATGAAGCTTTGCACAAGCATTGGGAAGAATATCTAGAACCAAATCGACAATGCCCAGAAGTTATGGAAGGAAGAGTCACCGGTTGAACAGATCTTGATGTCCGAGAGTAGAGCAATGATTACTTCAGAGCATAAATTCGAAGAATTAGAGCCCGTTAGACCCGCCTCTATGGATCTGACATGTGCACCGATCGACGCAGTCTCTGAGCCGATCGGCACAGTCGCGATGACAGGAGAACTGATCACCCTGATGACTTCGTCGAGTTGCAAGGAATACACTAAGATAGAAGCTGCGATTCTGGACAACCACTTGAAGCAATTTGAAGGCAACTTTGCTAAACCAAAGGGGGGTAGAACGTTGGCGAATGCTAAACCACTTAATGAATTTGAGCCGATGGACTGGATTCCTATTGATTTTTCACGCGAGTTGCTCAATATGAGAAGATCCTTCAGTCCGTAAGAATTGAGTATAATTTCCCAAGTAATCGCCTCAAGTTAGAAATTTTTTATCAAGAGATTATTAGAAGAGTCTTAGGGAAGCTTTACAATGATGATATAGAGCTTGATGGAACAGAGGTGAAACAAGTGAAGAGATTGCTAGACAGTTGCTTTGAGCCATCTCCCTACGAAGGATTATGTGATGTGTATGCTATAGGTCTCACTGATGAGGAAGAAGAAGAACCGTACATACCATGTGAGATATCAGGGAAGAAATTTCCTAAAGCCTTGTGTGACTTTGGTTCCCGTGTCAGCTTATTGACTTACGATGCATTCATGGGCATGCCTTATGAAACTCAATAGCGGCTAATGGGGACTGAACTCTTGCTCATCATGGCGGATGGAGGGAAGACCAGGCCCCTAGGAGTGATCAAGAATGTTGAAATTGAGATTAGCTCGAAAACAATACCGGTAGATTTCTTCATGTTAGACAATGAAGAAACTAGGGTTGAAGATATCATTCTGGGAAGGCCATTCTTAAGATTAGTACAAGCTGTTCTAGATGCTGGGAATGGTCAAATTACGCTACACCTAGGAGAGGAAGAAGTGCAATTTCAACTTAACAATCCGTCTCATCAAGACCCTTCTCACTATCAAGAATTCTACCTTGAGGAATACGAGAAGATAGGGATGGATATGGGAGACCCACTAGACCACATCCTGCACAGAACTGGCAAGCATACTGCCAGCACCAATTAGCACGATGCTTGCGCTGATCGGCTCAACCAGTAAAATCCTGCCGATCGGCACGATGCTTGCGCCGATCGGCTCAACCAGGGAAATCCTGATTTTGAACCTCTCGGGAAGCTGGATCCATGTGAAGCGGCAGAAGTGGAACAGAAGGAACTTCCAAAGGAGCTATGCTATGAATACCTAGGGAAGAATAGAACATATCCAGTTATTGTGAACTACGCCCTAACAAAAGAAGAAACAGAGAAGCTGCTTGCTGTGCTTAAAAGGTATAAGAAAGCCATTGGTTACACATTGGATGACATCAAGGGAATCAGCCCCGTATTTTACACCCACAAGATTAACTTGGAGGAGAATGCTAAACTAGTGGTTGAAGGGATGTGAAGGTTGAAGGAATCAATAAAGCCAGTGGTTAAAAAGGAGATTTTGAAGCTGCTTAATGCAGGTATGATCTACCCTGTTGCTGATAGTGAATGGGTTAGTCCAGTACATTGTGTGCCCAAGAAAGGAGGGTTGACAGTAGTGCCTAAGGAGAACAATGAGTTGATCCCTCAAAGGACTATAACTGGATAGAGAATGTGCATAGATTACAGAAGTTTGAACAAGGTGACAAAGAAAGATCACTATCCTCTTCCATTCATTGGCGAGATGCTTGAAAGGTTAGCAAATAATTCATACTTTTGTTATTTGGATGGATATAGTGGTTTCTTTCAAATACCGGTAAGACCAGAAGATCAGCAAAAAACTACTTTTACTTGCCCTTTTGGGACATATGCATATGGAAGGATGTCATTTGGTCTTTGCAACGCGCCCATCGCATTTCAAAGATGCATGAATGCAATATTCGCTGAATTCATATAAGATATTATGGAGGTATTTATGGATGACTTCTTCATGCATGGTGCTGATTTTGATAGTTATTTGGAAAATTTGGAGAAGGTTTTGAAAAGGTGATTTGAATGCGACTTAGTTCTTAATTGGGAGAAGTGTCACTTCATGGTAACAGAAGGGATAGTACTTGGTCATGTCATATCTAATAGAGGGATAGATGTTGATAAAGCAAAGGTATCTACAGTTGAGGAATTACCTCCCCCTACTGATCTTACAACTTTGAGGAGTTTTCTTAGACATGGCAACTTCTATCGCAGATTTGTTAAGAATGATTCGAAGATTGCTAAGCCCCTGACAGAATTGTTGAAGCAAGATACAGAATTTGTCATGAAATACTCTTTGCCTTCAGAAGATTGAAGGAAGCTCTATGCTCTACTCCCATTATGCAGCCACCTGATTGGAGTTTACCTTTTGAAATTATGTGTGATACAAGTGACTATGCAGTTGGAGCTGTTCTTGGACAACGAAAGGAAGGTAAAGTGCATGCTATTTATTATGCTAGCAAAACTTTGAATGAGGCGCAGATCAATTATACAACAACTGAGAAAGAGATGTTAGCTGTTATATTTGCTTTTGAGAAGTTTAGATCATACATTCTGAATTCTAAGGTGATTGTATATACTGATCATGCTGCTATAAGATACTTGATTTCAAAGAAGGAGTCTAAGCCTCGGTTAATGCAATGGGTATTAATACTGCAAGAATTTGATTTGGAGATATGAGATAAGAAAGGAGTAGAAAATTCTATAGCAGATCATTTATCTCGTCTCGAATCATCATCAACTGAGCCAATAAGAGATGAAATGCAACAAGAGCAATTGTTTACTGCATTTGATTGTAGAGAGAATTGGATGATGGATATTATCAAAGGTTTCAAGGGAAAAACTGATCTGATGAACAAGAACACAAGGAAAAGAGTTAAGAGTGAAATGAGAAAATTTATATCGGCCGACCCATACTTGTATAGGTATTGCGAGGATGGAGCAGTATGGAGATGCGTACCCAGAGAAGAAAGAGCAAGCATTTTAGCAAAGTGTCATTCTTCAGATTATGGGGGACATTATGGCTACTTCAGAACACAGGCA
Source organism: Eleusine coracana subsp. coracana (assembly GCA_032690845.1). Classification (NCBI taxonomy): domain Eukaryota; kingdom Viridiplantae; phylum Streptophyta; class Magnoliopsida; order Poales; family Poaceae; genus Eleusine; species Eleusine coracana. The sequence goes on from CM064424.1 coordinate 21,345,575, forward strand.
AAGGTATGGGCAAGTGGATTCTATTGGCCTACTATGCATGAAGATGCAAAAAGGTATGTTGCAACATGTGCTCAATGCCAACAAATAGGGAATGTTAACAGTAGGAATGCAATGCCTCTTAAGTACAATCTTCAAGTCGACATCTTTGGGGTATGGATTTTTTAGGACCCTTTGTGAATTCTCATGGTTTCGAATACATATTGGTCGCCATTGATTATGTCTCCAAGTGGGTCGAAGCAATGGCATGCAAGGCCAATACTACAAGAGAATCTAGGAGTATACTTCAGGAGCAGATATTTCCTAGGTATGGAGTACCAAGGATAATAATTACAGATGGAGGATCCCATTTTATAGGAGGAGAATTTACTAGGTTTTTAACTAAATCTAGAGTTGAATATAGAATTGGAACAGCCTACAATCCCCAGACAAATGGACAAGTAGAAACATTAAATAAGCAATTAAAGGGAATTCTGTAGAAGATTGTTACAAAGGAAGGAAAAGATTGGGCCACGAAGCTTAATGGAGCATTATGGGCATATAGGACGGCGTTCAAGACACCAATTGTATGACACCATATCAATTCGTCTATGGGAAATCATGTCACCTACCAGTGGAATTGGAACATAAGGCATTTGGATCTTGATGCCACCAGAGTGAAAAGAAAGATGCAAATAAGCGAATTGGAAGAGATGCGATTGCGTGCATATGAAAATGCGGTCATATACAAAGAGAAGGCAAAGAAGTGGTACGATACGAAGCTTTTGAAGAAGGAATTCAAGGAAGGAGATTACGAGCTCCTATTTAATTCAAGATTCAGATTATTTGGTAAAGGCAAACTGCGAAGCAAATGGGAGCGACCTTATCTTGTGAATATGGTGTTATCTTTGGGAGCCGTAATCATAATGGATGGTAAGAGAAACAAGTACACAGTGAATGGACAATGTCTAAAGGTATATCTAGAACCCAACATATTTGAATTGAAATCTTTTGATGTGTATTCCACTGCTTAGGGCCTCATGTGGTCGAGCTTAACGACGTAAAACAAAAGCTTTGTATGTATTTTATTTCCATGATTTTACTATTTCTGATTTGGTAATTTAGTGTACCGCACCGATCGGCGCAACGGAGTCTTTTTGGTTTCGGAGTTGGTTTTGGACCTTGCCCTTTTAAGACTCGTTAAATTCCATGAATAAGAGATAGAGTCCTAGTCCAATTGGAGATCAAAGAATATAAATATGAGAGGGCAGCAAACTCACGGGTCAAATCGCATTACATCGTCACCAGAACAAAACCCTAAGAGCAGAAGCGATGGAAAGCGGCGTATCAGGAAGCAACCAAGGCGGCGTCGATCGGCACGATGCTTGCGCCGATCGGAGTGACCCTTGCGCCGATCGGCTCGGCGGCGTATTTCCACAGTCCTCTACAACCAAGGCGGCGCCGATCGGCACGATGCTTGCGCCGATCGGAGTGACCCTTGCGCCGATCGGCTCAGCGGCGTATTTCCACAGTCCTCTGGGAAGAAGTCGATGAAGTGCTGATGCCAACACCAGATGATTCTGTCGTCTGGTCAAACCTGTGGAAGAAATTCATGAAGAAAAGCAAAGCTGACGCATGGAACGCTGACAAGGTGAAGATGGACAATGAACTTTGGCATGTGATGAAGAGAGTATTGGTGTGCAAAGGAAAATCTATAGCACCTATTAAAGGTGAAGCTGTTTCTCAAAGGTATACCATGGAAAGTCTTCTTGATCTTGCTAAGCCCTTGTCGCATGAGGATTTCCTATCTTTTGAAAGATTATTGACTGAGCAAGAGAAGGAAGAGCTAGATGAGGAGAGCTTTCTCACAATCCATAGGTGCCAACTTTATAGTGAACATGACATTGCCGCCAAGTATGAACTCAACCTGCGAGAGGAAGCTGAAGAAGCCATGTATGAGCGGGATGCGAATAAGGATCTTCAAGCTAAAAGCGATAAATCTTTTCCCAGGGTTGTTACCGATTGGGAAAGTTTTCAAGAAAATAAGATTCATAAGAACAGTTGTATTGAGGGTTGCAAGTGTTTCTTTTGTGCTAAAGATCTTCAATGCAAGGTTGAACTCCAATTTACAGAAGATCCAACTTTCATACCTAGAGATGTATTATATGATGATGGCTATTGTGCAGTTCCTGGTGGGAGGACGCCTAAGGAGATTAATGATGAGATTTTACAAAGGTAGTAGAATAAGGCAATCCGTGAGCGTAATCTCGAGCAGTTAGCTGAGTATATGAAGGAAGATGTCAGCTGTGCCGATCGGCGAGACACTGGAGCCGATCGGCGCGACCTGAAGATGCCTGAATTTATTGATCTGACGGCTCTGCCAAGTGAAGATGAAGAGCCTGCTACAAAGAAGTGTAAGACTATGCCAGAGGTTCACAGATCTTCTAGACTATCGGGTAAGCCAATTCAAAAGTATTCTGAATGGGATAGCAAATTTGATCAGTCATACTATTTGGAAACTTTGGAGAGTGGTGATCCTAGTGTGTCTGGAGATTTTAGTGATGATGTTGATATGCGAAGAAGCTTTGGTAGTCCTAAGTTTGAAAATTGGGGAACACATGAAGAATACAGTAATGACAGGGCAGCAACAACTTCAACGAGAGTTAATGGTAATGTAGTGGAAGGTGGAGGAAGTGGCAATGGTGGAAGAACACCACCGCACCGATCGGCTTAGCCTTTGCGCCCATCGGCTCAGAGGAGTTTGAACAATGTCTCCCATTACAGCGTTGAAAATCATAACCTGCAACCGCTTGCTTGCTATCATGTCTGCCGAAGAAACATTGAGCGCCTGTATCTAGACAGAGATCGTGCTCACAGGCATCAAAGGATGTGGATCGCAGAATCCTGGATACAATCGAGATGAACGAAGCGGACTACACTTTTATCATAAGGAATATAAGATGAATTTTCTGAGTCTTGAACAGGCATGGTCTGCATGATTAGTGTGTTGAGTTTCTTCTCTTGCAATGAGGACATTGCAAATTTTGAGTGTGGGGGAAGGGCTTTGCCATTAGTCATAGTTTTTAAATGTTTTTGAGTCTAGTTTCTCATTTGTTTTTATGAGTGTTTGTTTTTCTTATGAGTGTTTATTTAAGTTTGTGTGCGTGCTTAAGAGAGTCATGAGTCATGAGTCATGTAGTTTAAATTATTGTATTGTCTTTAATAAAGTTAGTGTCAATTGTCAAATTGAAAGTGCCCCATACTATTTATCTTGTCTTTTTGATGATCGATTGGTTGATTACTTGAATTAGTTGGTTACCACTTAACTCTTGAGCTTTGTATTTGTGAAAATTTCTTTGGACTCATCATAAGCTAAAGCAAAAGCAAGGTCTAAATATCCCTACATAGCCGAGTGAATGAGAGCAAGCCACACATTTGAACTAATTGGATTGTAAGTAACTTTGTCAACTTTTTGCTCATGATTTCGACCAAGTTAGGAACGGATGATCAATTTATTTATCTCTGTATTTCTAACCATTTTTATCCATTCAAATTCCTTGCTATCATGGAGCCCATACATCTTTGTTTCTCCCTCCTCCTTGGTACAACCTATATTCTCAATAAAAGGGAATTCAGAAAATTTCCGCTGCTGGTACAAGACAGAAATTGCTGATTATATCGGAAATAGAAAAAGAGTGAAAGAAAAGAAAAAAAAATATATAGACCGCGCCGACCGGCGCAGTGTTGCGTTGATCAGCGCTGTTGCAAAAGAAAGAAAAAATATATAAAAAAAGAGAGATAAAGAGAAAATGTATGCCTGAGAAGCAGTAAGGTCATCGAAGAAAGCAGCTTTCTAATTATCTCTAATTCTTTACCATCATTCTCATCGAAACATTTTTCTTTCTTTTCTTTAGATCTTCTGTATTCCTCTTCTCCATTAAAGTTCTTTTCCAAGAAAATTCTTTCTTAGTGGGCATGATTGAGCACATTGTTACCATGGTTAATCTTATGGTTTAATTTAGTTATATAGTCCTCCAAGATCCACATACAATCCTTGATTAGATAGGAGAGGGAAGGAAATACACTTGAGAGATCTAGAGAGGACCAAATGCTTGATGTTTGATGCTAAAGATGAGTTGAGGAGAACTAAAATTATTTTTTAAAAAGGTTTTGTGGTAATTTGATTAAGTTCAAGTATGATGTGCTGATTGGTTAAAAGGAGATGAGAGAAAATCTTTGTGGAGGGATAACGAGTAAAAATGATGATTAAGATGGATTGCATGAGAGATGGTGTGAAGATTCTTGTTACATATTTGATTTTGTATTGCTCGAGGACTAGCAATGATTTGAGTGTGGGAGAACTATTGGTGGTTTCTAGATGCCCATTTTATCTATCAAAAAGGGATGTTTTGCGTCTTAATTTGGTGGTTTGGACTAACAATTAACCCCATATTTGCATATATTTGTAGTTGTTTTATTTTGGATGTAATCGTAGGAAACAGGTGTAAAACAGGGCAATTATGGATAAAGAACTAAAGAGTAATGAAGATGGGCCAGATGCGGAGTCGCGCTGATCGGCGCGGGCCTGTGCCGATCGGCATGAAAGGGAAAGATGATGAAAACACGACCCAGTCCGAGAAAGACGAAGGCCCAGCCCAGTATGAGTTAGATTCGGTGGAAGTTGACCTAATCCTGTCAAGTATAAAACAAAGATAATTATCAAGAGCCAAGGACGGACGACAGACGGACAACAGCAAAAGACAGCAATCACGAGAATCAGTTATTAGAACTAGGGTTCTAGGATATTGGCGGTGAAGGTTGGTCAACACCGACGAGATCTGCCAGAAGGGAGGTCGCGCTGATCGGCACGACGTTTGCACCGATCGGCTCGTGCGCGTTCCAGCGCTATTTCTCATCCCTCTACTATGTCTAGCAGAAGGATGAGTGAGTAGTCTCATATTCTCTTCTCCGGTACAGGGATCTAGTCATGTAACTCCCATACTTATTGATACTCTCTCGATGAATTTAATCTATGTGATGAACTTAATTGTATATCTATCTATCCTTTTCATTAGTGTATCGGTCAATACACTTTTGCCCATTACATATTGCAAGAAACCAGTGGGGAGCTAATAGCCTCTGTAGTGACAGCCGGGGTGAACGAAACCACCATGTCTTATAGAATATTAGAGTCATCACTCGAGTTGATAAGAATAAGGTTGCATGCTAGTGAACCAATCCTAAGGAGAGAATCCTTCATTATCCTATTACCTCTTCAATAACATTCACCCTCCACTCTCTCACCGTCATCATTCACACCAACCAACCCATTGCAATTTGTTAGTAAACCTTTAATAGTAATTGTTCTACTCATTCCTTATGGATTCGATAACCTTGGAATACTCTGAGGGAAAAAGGGCTACAACTGTACACCATCCTCTTGTTGTATATAAGTGGGTGCGTAATTATGACCAACACTGGTGAGACCGAATGGACCACTCTGTATAGGATCTTCTGCTGGTGCTTTGAGTCTGCTGTGGATCTACCACAGATGTAGTTGACCTCATGCTCAGGATCTTGGAATTACTCCTTGCCCTCATCTTGGTTGTCCTTATCCGCATCCTTTCTGCCACCTTTGGGAATCCAGGGCGGTCTTTGTAGACCTTCAAAGCGTGATGCGTGAAATTTTTCAGCTTAGAGCATTCTCTGGCCCTTGTGTGCACGATCATGAAACAGACAAGGACCGTCAAGCATTTTGTCAAAGTCATCCTGAGTGACCTGTCTTTTCTGATTAGGGAGCTCCGTGTTGGCCACTATTTGGTCTTGCTTGCGCTTCCTGTCACCATCCTCGTTGTAGTTGGACGGGCCTGACTGATTACGATTCTGTGGGGCCTTGTCCTTATACTGGTGAAATTGGAAATGAGCCGAGTTGCCAGCCGCGTACTTATCAGCCATGGTGAATAGCTCCTTGGCCGACAAACCTCCAGCAGCATCTAATCTTCTGATCTTCTTGATCAAGTCATCATCATGGAGTCCACCCTGGAAGGTCATGATGACTTGAGCATCTGAGATATTAGGGATGGTATTCTTCACTCGGCAGAAGCGCTGGATGTATTCTCACAATGTCTCCAGGTCCCGCTGCTTGATCTTGGCGAGTTCCCAATGATTCCTCGGCCTGTCGAACATAGCTTGAAAGTTGGCGATGAATTGTGTGCATAGCTCTGCCCAAGAACTAATGGAATTGTCGGGCGGATTAGTGAGCCAAGTTCTGACGGCTGGGGCCAGACATACATGCAGATAATTGGCCATGACAAAGCTATCGCTGCTGAGTGCCCAGATGGCCATTGCGTAGACGTGAAGCTAGTCGAGCGGGTCCGTCTTGCCGTCATACTTCTCAACACCAACTGGTTTGAAGCCAGCCGGCCAACTGATAGTTTGCAATTCTTCAGTCAAGGCCCGAATGCAGGCCTCGTCATCGTAGTCTTCAAGGGTGGGAGTTCGTTCCCGCTCGCGGCCAGCTTCTTGGCGAGTTCTGTCCTCACGTCGATCCTCGTTCTATCGATCATAGTATCGATCATCTCTGTCATTGCATTTGTAGTACCGGTCGTCAACGAAGCCCCCGCGACGTTGTTCATCTTCGTACTCTCGACAGGTCGCGTCGTCCCGCTCTTGGTATCTGCTGTCGAACCAGACTCAGGCATCACGCGGCGGTATACCACTACGAAGGTCGGCATTTGGATGCCGATCGTGGTAGTCTATGATGTGCCTCCGCCTTTTTTCCTGGCTAGGCCTCGAACTAGCGGTGCCTGATATTGACTTGCTTGCCACCAAGCGCATGTTGTTCATCTCTAGTACGTCTGCTGCTTTGATGTGTGCCTTCAGCTTGTTGACCTGTGGTGTCAACTCTGGGCTGACCTGGAGCATAGGCTCTAGTGAGTTTAGCAGGGCCGCCGCAGCCGTGATGTTGTGCTATGGGGTTTTGAAGACATATTCACCATCCAGTTTTAAGGTGACGTCACCCATGTCTAGGTTCTCCACAACTCGGGATCCCTGCCGAGCATCCGGTCATTGGAGTGGGGGAGTGGCAGCATCTGGGTTGTTGTCCTCAAGCTCAATTTCCTATCCATCCTGAGGCTGCATGTTTCCTCGTGCGGTGGCTGCCACCAATGTTTCTCCATCAATGCCTCCTGGGGCGGCTGGTGCTACCATGAACACCTCGTGATAATCCAATGAGCAACTTTCTGAATTACTCAGCCTTTCAATCAAGTCCAGGATTGACTCATTTTTGAGGCCGATCATAGCTACTAATCTCGATGTAGAGAAAAAATTGGAATCTTCATCCGACTGATCCATATGAAAAAGCCGGGAGATCGACCGTAGTTAGATCCGAGTCGGCCAAGGTTGTCGATTGGTTCGTCGTGGGCAACGTTGAGAGGGAGCTCGAAAGGGTTTCCATCTGAAGAACCACCGCCATGTTCTTAAGGCCGAGTGGGAGCCGACCGACCGCTTTGGTCCTGCGATCGATCGTCAAGGCTCTACTGATGTCTGGATCTGTAGGTGCAACGACCGCCAAAAGGGTCGCCGGATCTTGCTTGACAAGGCTCTCGCTTTGATCAGCCGTGAAGTCGACAGTGCCATCACTCAGAATGAGTCGATGCCTTCAGAGCTTCAGGTGCCATGAAAGATCGAGTTATGTTTGTCCTGATCCCTAGGCCTCATGTTGCCTAAAAGTTAATGTTAATTGGAATACATGGAAGCACACATTGCGATGTTGTATCTAAAATATGAAATACTTGGAAGCATCTTTAAATCGGACTATCTCAATAAGTCATTTGATTATTCATCTATATTATCAAAAAGGCGGATGGTCAGAGATATCTTGCAAGACAGCAGGACGCGCACGAAGTCAACCACCGACCTGTCTCACCAAAAGAACCCGGTGAGTGACGCTACAACTATGCCACGTGCGTATAATAGTTTGACGATGTTGCTGCCCTTTTATACCATGGTGCGAGTGATGGACGTGTTAGTTTGATCATGTCTGCGCACTCACATTTCCTAGTCAGTATGTCTATTTTACATAGACTATTCATTATTCCCATAACTCATTTTGGTGGGGCCTTAGGGTCAGGCCTAGGTTCGATAGAGGCACGGAGCATCTCATCTTCTCGATCCCCAGACTCACATCACGCTCGTTGCCGCACCCCAGAGACGAAGGGAAAGCAAGGAGCAGCGGTGGTGCTCCCCCATGCCAGCTACATCGCATCTCGAGGCCACCAGCTACGTCGTGCCTCGAGGACACCAGCAACGTCAACGAGTAGGAGAGGCACAAGGCACGGTTCTGGCAGTCATCATCGAGAAAGCTCTCTCAGGAGAGACACAGGTACGTAATCCATGTCCGGTACCCCCAAGCGATTATTAGTTCTTGATCTTAGCATCCAGTGTTCTGTAACATATTGTGTGACCCTAATCCTTTAAACTTAGCTAACTGTTGCTCAAAGTTTTTTTTTGTTTTGATCACTTCTTTTTTTCTATCAACATCACATCAACTGGAAAGTATGCATTAAGTAGAAAAAATAGAAAGAATAAACGAGAAAATAAGTTCGTAAGGAGAGAACACAAACACTTTGAGAACCTAAGATAAATTATATAAATAATAAATTATACTGTAATTTTATATAGAGGGGCCTCAAATTTTACGTTTACCCAGGGTCTTAAAAATCCTAGAACCGACCCTGGTCTCTGTGTCTTGCTTCTTGTAATGTGTCCTAAACTTATGCAATTGGTAGCTAGGTGATGATGATCCTAAACCATCTTGATGATTGTTGTTTTATTTGATCATTATGCAAATATATAATGTCATCACAAGAGTATGATAGGTGTGCACTTGCCTCATACTTCAGATGAGTTGCAAAAGAAAGTTAAAAAATATTTGGAAGACACATTTTATGGCATATCAAGAGGTGGAACTGCTATGTGCTCATCTGATAGATGTCAATGCATTTCATCAAGAACGTAGTTTGAGATTCAGAGTTAATTGTTTTATAAAGGATTTGTTGAAAGCTTCATCATGGAAGTGCAGAGTCTAGATGAGGGTGTCAGATGATAAAGGCACACATCCTAATATGGATTAATCAATTAATATGCACCAACGGATGTAGGAGTACACAACAACAAAGCCAGACCACCTGATTTTAGGATTACAATGATGAAGAAGGTACACCGAGTGATGATCGTGCTGACGCTAATAATTTGATTAGATCACTTATCAGAGGCACTATACATGGAGAGATCATGGATAGTGACAATGAACAGCCGAATGAGCATGCCAAAATATTCTTTAAATTATTAAAGGAGGCAAAAAAGGAATTGTATCCCAGTTGCAAAGAGGCTACTAAGGTTTCATTTATTGTACAACTTCCTTAGAAAGTGCCTATAAGGTATTAGTAACATTGCATTGGATGCCATACGTAAATTGTTCTCATGCATTCTCCCTCCAGGCCATTGTATTCTAGAAACAATGGATAAAGTGCAAAGGCTGGTTCGAGATCTAGCTTTGGACTATGTAAAGATACATGCTTGCAAGAATAATTGTATGTTATTTTGGAAGGAAAACGCAAAGCTGGATACCTGTCCCACATGTCAAGAGTCTAGGTGGAAAACTCCAGATGCTGGTGCTGACAAGGGCGATGAGGCTGGTGTTGAAGATAGTAACAGGCGTTTTCCATGTAAAATCCTATGCTACTTTCCTCTTATTCCTCGGCAGCAAAGGTTATATATGTCAGAGATCACATCTTCTGAAATGTGATGGTATAAGGATAATAAATCCAATGATGGCAGAATGTGTCACCCTACTGACTCGAAGGCATGGAAGCATGTGGAGGAAACTTATGATTGGTTTGCATCAGATGCACATAATATTAGGCTAGGCCTTGCTTCTGATGGCTTTAATCCATTTAGGATGCATAATGTTAAACACACCACATGGCATGTAATCCTAATCCCTTACAATTTTCCTCCTTGGTTATGTCAGAAATAACCTTACTGGATATTGTCGTTGTTCATACCTAGTCCAAAATCTCCTGGAATGAATATTGATGTATATTTGAGGCCCCTTACCGAGGAGCTGCAGGAACTTTAGGAAAAGGGTGTTGAAACATGGCATGCAAAGGTTGAGAAGAATTTTAAATTATATGCTATGGTATTATGGACAATTAATGACTTTCCTACTTATGCGACGCTTTTTGGTTGGAGCACAAAAGGAAAATTTGCATGTCCATACTGCCACAAGGATACAGAATATTTGTGGTTGAAATTTGGGTCGAAGCAGTGCTACATGGTCCACCAATGTTTTTTTCCCTATGACTATCCATGGCGCATCAACAGGATCGACTTCAACAACCAGGTCAAAACCAGAGAGGCACCAGTACCTCTGACTGGTGAACAGGTATTGGAGCAGTATGAAAGTTTTGATCAAGTGACATTTGGAAAGACCACATCAAAAAAGAGGAAGCATGATGAAGACCAAAGATGGCATAACTGGAGAAAGAAGAATATATTTTTTGAGCTCCTGTACTAGTCTTCTTTGCTCATTAGGCATAATTTGGACATCATGCACATTGAGAAAAACATATTGAAAGGACCGAGTGACCAACAGGGGGGTGAATTGGGAACTCGCACTATGTACCAAATTCGCCAATTCCTAAAACTGACCACTCAAAACAACTCCTACACAATTCTAGTGGTGATCACACTAGCTAGATAATGAACCTATGAAAGTAACAACAACATAAGCATACTAGTGGATCACATAAGGCAATACAACTCCTAGGCAAGCTAGTGATAAAGATACGTGGAAGCAAACAACTTACAAATGAGTCTACTCAAGCAAAGCTACTAGATCATCAAGTACAAGATAAGCACATAAGTTATGAGTAGCACTATACATAGTAGGGTGATCGATCAAGCCAAAGAAACTCCTATACATGCTAGTGATCAAGAGAAAGCTAAGCACAACTAGCAAGTAGAGAAGCCTATTTATGCAAGTCTACAAGTAATCAACTAAAGCATGGTAAGCATACAAGCATGCATAGAATAGTATGTAAATGCGGAAAGTAATGTATCAAAGTAAGGAGTAGAGTAAGAGATTGAACGACCGAGAAGGCGACCAGAGGGGGGTGAATGGGAGCCAATCAAAATTCTTAAAGAGAACTTGGCCTATATCCCAAAAACAACCCAAGCCAACCTCCGAACCGATCATCAAGACTACACACACCAACTAGTGGTGTACTAGCCCTAGGAGTGATCAACCACAGCAAAGAAACACAGCGGAAACAAAAAGAAACAAGAAGCGCTCAAGATAGATCAATTCTGGACTCTCATCGGCAGTGCCGACCATAGCCATCGGCAGTGCTGGTTGGCACCATCGGCAGTGCCGGTCACTTCCATCGGCAGTGCTGGTGCGGGCAGAAAGACTCTGAAGCTAATAGACACAATAGATCGGTAGTGCAGGTCAATACTATCGGCAGTGTCGGTGCGGTGTCCTGTACCCCATCGGCAGTGCCGGTCCTGGTCATCGGCAGTGCCGGTCGACCCCGACAGAACAACAGAAACTTTTGGGAATTTGGAAAATCTTCTCCAAAACCTAACCAAACGAACTCCAAATGATGCAATTTTTGGACCAGTGAATCCTCATCACATCACGACCCTAATCCTAGAAAATCATCTCAATTGGCTCAAGAACACTAAAAAGGGGAAACTTGAGAAATCCTTCAAATTGAAGGTGCTAGAGCTATTGAATCGTTCAAGGATCCATAGAGGATTGTTCTAGCTCATCCTAGCAATAAGTTTCTCAAGAAAACCGGGCCAAAAATCTGTCCAAAAGTGAGATCGAAAATCACCATGAAAATAGCTCCGAAAATAAGAAAAAGGGAATTTTGGGATTCAAGAGAAGAGGGAAATCTTGAGCACGAAAATACTTCTCATATCATAGAAAGGTGCTTACAAGATTCATAGGTACAAGGTTAGGAAGCCATCCTCCTCCTCCCACTATTTGGAAGAGCAAGAGATGTCTCTCACACACCCTTTCCTCTCCTCTAAAACATGAAGTCCTCTCCTAGCATTTTGAATAGAGTCCTAACACAAGGCTAATGGAAAGAGAGGCACCTCTCCCACTAGCCACACCTCTCCTTATATATACCTAAGGTCTATTGTCCACATGACCACTCTACCCTTGACCTACATAATACACCCACCTACCACGGGGGCATAACCGTCCATCTTTCACCTCATCGCCCGAATGCCATCGGACGCTTCACGTCTTTGCTTCATCTTGAAGCAAGCTCCGTGATGATGCCACGTGCACCACCAACCACCGCCACTGTTTTTGAGGCCCAAACCGGGAAACCGCCTTGCACGCTTCTTAAAGTGCGACTTCTCAATGTCGACGTGTGTCACCTTGTCTCACGATCCTGACCACTGGCAAGTCTCTCCCAGTCCCTGTCCATCGGGCCCCCTTGTCACTTGCACCGGCATCCCGTTCACCTTGACTTGGTCAACACGCCGTCTTCATCACCACCATGGTTTTGAGGCGAAACCGCGAAACCGTCCGTGCTTCTTGCCTCTTCACGTGTACGGTGTAGATCACCCTTGACTTCACCCGGCATCCCGATCATCTGGGCCCAAGTCCCCTACTTGTGCCCGATCCTCTCGTCGTTGACCGCCAAGTCGACTCCAGTGACCTACACATCATGAGACAAGCAAACACATTTTCCATCTCCTGCAATACCACCAATATCTCCACCAACTCTAGTTAGTCATAACCATGATATGCAAACCCATGCAATCCCTGAATTCCTGCATTTCAACTCAAACACCAAATCTGCTCAAGTCAATTACTCATCACAAATATAGCAAACCATGGTACATATCCACATGGTTTCTCAATCTCCCCCTTGATGAGTACATTGGCAACACCAAATGCACAAAGATTAGAGATTGAAATGCGAAGCCGAATAAGCACATCCAAATGGCCAAACCCAAAGAAAAGGTGAAAACAAGCCATCTAGCAAGGTAGGAATTACAAAACCAAGAATTGGCAAAGAAAGCGACTTGAGACACAAAGAATGTGAAAAGCGCAAGAAAACGCTCAAGATCATGATATGCTAAAATGCTCAAGATCATGATATGCTCCCCCTCAAGTTGTGGTAGGTCTCATGTAGTGCAAAATGGATCATATGAGTTTCTTAGCATTATTTGTGCATGACCCCAAAATTTTCTCCCCCTTTGGCAATGAACTCATCAAAGAGGCAAAAGAACAAGCATACATGCAATGCATGAAAATATAATTCTAAGGAGCTTCAACAATTATGCAAACAAGCATTTAACTTTGCTAACCATAACCATAGTGCCATGAAGTGTAAAAGCAATAGCTCCCAATCATGCAAAGATCAAAAATAGATAGCATGGCATAAACACCAAGTGCTATACAAGCTAAGCAGAAAGATTAACTAGCTTAGATAGAATCAAATTTTGCTTATCATGATAAAATCTGCCACCACATGTGTAAGTACTCCCATCCAAGGCAAAACAAGCACCAAGTGAATCAAAAGGATACTAGCCAGTCTCAATCTCAACTAGGGCAACAAGCATTCGTAGAAAATGAGCTCTACAAATGCTCACATATGCAACAGAGACACAGTTTGATCAAGTGATTATTGTTTATCCTCATGTGTCCTCTTATCCATATGGAGGGTCGCATGACTGGGTACAACAAACATCCTGAGGCTTCAAGTCACAGTGTTTGGATTTAGCATTTTAGAATTATTTGATCAAGGCACTTAGCAGATTTTTCATGATTTATTCATAAGACAAAAGAGCATGCCTTTGCGGCAAAAGGAACACACGTTCCCACAATGTTCCATCATGAGCTAAACATTTGCAAAGCCTTCTATTTCACAAACACAAGGTGCCAAAGCCAAGATATCCTCTAAACTAGCCTCAACACAAGTCTTGACAGAGATAAAAGCAATTATGCACATGGTGAGCAAATCTAAGCAAGATTGGTGCATAAGGCTCACAAGAAGCTAAGTTTACCTTTAAGATTAGCAAGTTGCTCAAAAGAGTCTATAACAAGCCATCTAGAAAATCAACTAGGGGCTTGGTAAGATACATATATACAAGAGAACACCAACTCCCCCTCAATGATGCCATAAGGATGGTAAACACCAAGCTCCCCCCGAAGAAAAGCAAATCTCAAAGCATCTAGGGGCTTGGTGAGAATATCAGCCAATTGGTTTTTGGTGTCGATGTATTTGACTTCAACATCTCCCTTCTCAACATTATCTCTCAGGAAGTGGAATCTCACATTTATGTGTTTGACCTTACCATGTAGGACTGGGTTCTTGGTTAAACATATGGCACTGGAGTTATCACACATGAGTGGAACACCCTTAAAGGTTAACCCATAGTCTCTCATGGTGGACACAATCCATAGGATTTGTGAGCAACAGCTAGCAGCAGCAACATACTCAACCTTTGTGGTGGATTGGGCTACACTCGACTGCTTACGAGAAGACCAACAGATCAAAGAAGTACCCAAGAAATGGCAAGTACAAGAAGTGCTCTTACTATCAATTCTACACCCAATGGGATCAAGAGATGAAGATGCAGAGTACCACAGACCGAACTCAAGGGTGTATTTGAGATACCTGAAGATGCGCTTGACAGACTTGTGATGAGTCACCCTTGGGGAAGCTTTAAAGCGAGTGCAAAGACACACTGCAAATTGTATGTTGGGTCTCATCACCGCCAGGTACAAGAGGGAGCCAATCATGCTCCTGTACTCCCTTTGATCCACCGCTTCACAGTCTTCGTCAGGGTCAAGTGCCGTTGTTGTGGACATTGGTGTTGATAACGGCTTCACATTGACCATGCCGAACTTCTTCAGGAGATCCTTTGTGTACTTGGCTTGATGTATGAAGGTGCCTTACTTGCACTGCTTTATTTGAAGTCGAAGAAAGAAGGTGAGCTCGCCCATCATCGACATCTGAAATTCACTTTCATAGCTTCCTGAAATCTGAACACAAGAGCATGAGAGGAACCTCCAAAGATGATATCATCCACGTAAATCTGAACCATTATTAAGTCATTGCCATGCTTTAGAGTGAACAAGGTTTTATCAACACACCCCATGACGTACCCGCGCTCTAGCAAGAAGGTCTTAAGCCTAGCATACCATGCCCTAGGTGCTTGCTTTAGCCCGTACAAAGCCTTTTGAAGCTTGTACACATGGTTTGGGTATTTGTGGTGTTCAAAGCCAGGTGGTTGTCTCACATAAACCTCTTCCTCTATGAAACCATTTAGAAAGGCACTCTTCACATCCATTTGGTAGAGTCTAATGCCCTTCGAGGCAGCAAATGCAAGCATGATCCTAATGGATTCTATGCGTGCAACAGGAGCAAAGGTTCCCCCATAGTCTAAGCCCTCCACTTGACTGAAACCCTGGGCTACAAGACTAGCCTTGTTTCTAACAACCTCACCATCTTCCCCATGCTTGTTTTTGAAAACCCACTTGGTTCCTATGGCATTGACACCAACAGGAGGCTCTACTAGGGTCCACACTTTGTTTCTCTCAAAGTTTTCCAACTCCTCATGCATGACATTAACCCAATGTTTATCAGATAGTGCGTGTCCAACATCCCGAGGTTCAAAGGTGGCAACAAAGAGAGAATTGGTAAAGCAGGCGAGATGTGCAGACCTTGACCTTGTTATACTCTCATAGAGATTACTGATCATCTGTTGAGGTGGATGCCGACATTGAATATGGTGACGAGCCTCTCCCTCAGAGTGTAGCTCCCCCTCAACCACAGCTAGAGCTGGCTCGACAGCTACTGAGGTCGATGTAGAAACTTCTGGAGCCTCTGCCGAAGTGGTGGAAGCAGCAGGAACAAGCTCGGATGTGGGATGGAATGACTCATCATCGTCATCATCCAAGCTCTATAGGTCCTCTTCTACAAACATACTCTCCTCCATCTCTCTGTTACCTGCAGAGTCAACCACATTGCTTGCACAAGAGTTTGACTCATCAAAGGTTATATTGCAGGACTCTATGATGGTGTTAGTTTCCAAATTCAAAACTCTATAAGAGTGACCATGAAGGGTGTAGCCAAGAAAGATGCCATCGGAAAATCTCGACTCAAACTTATCAAGATTGCCTTGCTTGAGAATGAAGCATTTGCAACCAAAGGCACGCAAATGAGAAACAGATGGCTTCCTCCCAAAACGTAGCTCATTGGAAGTCACATTAAGAATTGAGGGCAAGAAAACCCGATTGGAAACATAGCAAGCAGTGCTAATGGCCTCAGGCCAGAACCGTCTCGGAGTCCTATGCTCATCAAGCATCGTCCAGGCCATTTTCCCAAGGTTCTGTTCTTTCTTTTGACCACACCATTTTGCTGAGGGACATGAGGTGCTGAAAACCGATGCTCAATACGATGCTCAAGACAGAAAGCATCAAAGGAGGAGTTCTTGAACTTGGTGCCATTATCACTACGAATTGCTCGTAATGCACCAGGAAGTTCCTTGAGCTAAGCAAGGTGGGATTATTCAGAGGCTCACACGGTCACCGCCCCAGCGGGTAATAGTGGAGGATGTCCTCATCAGGTTAAGCTTGGGAAGGTGGCTCATGGTGTTCCCAAGGCTTTGAAGAATGGTCCATTGTGAGTAAGCTCGAGAAGGGAACAACTCATTATTGACACTTTGGTTTGTAGTGGTTCTCTCTATTTTCTTTAGCATCGCATCACGCATTGTATACTTGTTGCATTTGCATTCATGCATATTTGCATTATGACACCATACATGCTCCCAAGCATGTGTCTAGGGGGAGTTGCTCATTTATAATGTGAGTATATGACTCTCTAGATGATCAAATAGTGATAATTGTGCTTCATGCCCATTGAGCCATGTTCAACCGAGCTCCG
This sequence comes from Eleusine coracana subsp. coracana, assembly GCA_032690845.1. Taxonomy (NCBI): domain Eukaryota; kingdom Viridiplantae; phylum Streptophyta; class Magnoliopsida; order Poales; family Poaceae; genus Eleusine; species Eleusine coracana. The sequence goes on from CM064424.1 coordinate 21,362,530, forward strand.
AGGTGAAATCTACTCATGCAGCTCAACGACAAGTGGCTCATACATTCCCAGCTCATAAACGATTAACCATTGCATATTGGAGAAAATATTTTGTTGAGTCATATGTGTAGGGGGAGCTATGGTGGAACACCATCACGAGCAAGAAGGAGCACCGTGAAATGGGGAGTTATTCCAACTCTTGCCAACTATCTATTGCTTTTTGGTTCTGTTATGTTTTGGTGTGGATTTTGGTGATAGGTGACAATTAGGGCGAGGAAAACAGGAAATGAAGATCCAAAAGCCAAGTCGAGATCAACCATAAAGAGGGGGAGAGGGACATGAAGATCAATCGCCAAGAGGAGGAGAAGAACATGAAGATACAAGGAAGCTATGAGGAGACAAAGAGGAGAACACAAAGACCAAATGAAGATGATCAAGACAATGGCACATGTTCACTTGACATGCACATGAAGATCATATCAAGATGAACATGAAGAAAAACAATGACGATGCATGTTTATGACAAAAATGTACATCTATACCGATATGAACATCTACGTCTTTAGTGCATGTCTACTTCGTCAGGATTATCAACCACAACACCGAGACAGGCACAAAATTCAACTCAAGATCATGAAGGACCGAGAAGGCGACCAGAGGGGGGGTGAATGGGAGCCAAATAAAATTCTCCAAGAGAACTTGGCCTATATCCCAAAAACAACCCAAGCCAACCTCTAAATCAATCACCAAGACTACACACACCAACATGTGGTGTACTAGCCCTGGGAGTGATCAACCACACAAAAGAAACACAATGGAAACAAAAAGGGAAGACGAAATGCTCAACAGTCCAGAACTGGGCACTCATCTGCAGTGCCGATCCCTGTCATCGGCAGTGCCGGTCGGCATCGGCAGTGCCGGTCACGCCTATCGGTAGTGTTGGTCCCACCTATCGGTAGTGCCGGTGCGGATGCTGTCACACTAGAACCTACAGACTAGACCAATCGGTAGTGCTGGTCCTGGTCATCGGCAGTGTCAGTCGACCCCCGACAGAACAGAAAATCTCTCGGGATATTGTCAAAACATGTCCAAAAACTAATGAAACGAACTCCAAACGATGCGATTTTTGGACCAGTGAATCCTCATCACATCACGACCCTAATCCTAGGAGATCAACTCAATTGGCTAAAGGATTCATCATGAATTTCAGATCTTGTGCCAAGAACACCAAAAAGGGGAAACTTGGGAAATCCTTCACATCGAAGGAGCTAGAGCTATTGATTCGATCAAGGATCCATAAAGGATTATTCTAGCTCATCCTAGCAACAAGTTTCTCAAGAAATCCGGGCCAAAAACTCATCCAAAAGTGAGATCGAAAATCACCATAAAAATGCTTCCGAAAATAGGAAAACGGGAATTTCGAGATTCAAGTGAAGAGGGAAATCTTGTGCACGAAAATACTTCTCATATCATAGAAAGGTGCTTACAAGATCCATACGTACAAGGTTAGGAAGCCACCCTCTTCCTCCCACTATTTGGAAGAGCAAGAGATGTCTCTCACCCACCCACTACTCTCCTCTCAAACATGAAGTCCTCTCCTAGCACTTTTAATAGAGTCCTAACACAAGGCTAATGGAAGAGAGGCGCCTCTCCCACTAGCCACACCTCTCCTTATATAGGCCTAGGGTCTATTGTCCACATGACCACTCTACCCTTGACCTACATAACACACCCACCTACCACCGGGGGCATAACCGTCCATCTTTTTCTTCATCGCCCAAATGCCATCGGACGCTTCACGTCTTTGCTTCATCTCGAAGCAAGCTCCGTGATGGTGCCATGTGCACCACCAACCACCGCCACCAGTTTTCAGGCCCAAATCGGGAAATCGCCTTGCACGCTTCTCAAAGCATGACTTCTCGATGTCGACGCGTGTCACCTTGTCCCGCGATCCTGACCACCGACAAGTCTCTCCCAGTCCCTGTCCATCGGGCCCCCTTGTCACTTGCACTGGCATTGCGTTCGCCTTGACTTGGTCAACATGCCGTCTTCATCACCACCAAGGTTTTGGGGCTCAACCGCGAAACCGTCCACATGGTACATATCCACATGGTTTCTCAATCTCCCCCTTGATGAGTACATTGACAACACCAATTGCACAAAGATTAGAGATTGAAATGTGAAGTCAAATAAGCACATCCAAATGGCCAAAGCCAAAGAAAAGAATGTGAAAAGCGCAAGAAACCGCTCAAGATCATGATATGCTCTCCCTCAAGTTGTGGTAGGTCTCATGTAGTGCAAAACGGATCATATGAGTTTCTTAGCATTATTTGTGCATGACCCCAAAATTTTCTCCCCCTTTGGCAATGAGCTCATCAAAGAGGCAAAAGAACAAGCAAACATGCAATGCATGGAAATGCAAACCTAAGGTGCCATGAAGTGTAATGGCAATAGCTCCCAATCATGCAAAGATCAAAAATAGATAGCAAGACATAAACACCATGAGCTATACAGGCTCAGCAGAAAGATTGACTAGCTTAGATAGAATCAAATTTTGCTTATCATGAGAAAATCTGCCACCACATGTATAAGTACTCTCATCCAAGGCAAAACAAGCACTAAGTGAATCATAAGAATCTAGCCAGTTTCAATCTCAACAAGGGCAACAAGCATTAGTAGAAAATGAGCTCTACAAATGCTCACATATGCAACAGAGACTCAGTTTGATCAAGTGATTATTGTTTATCCTCATGTGTCCTCTTATCCATGCGGAGGGTCGCACGACTGGGTACAGCAAACACCCCGAGGCTTCAAGTCACAATGTTTGGATTTAGTATTTTAGAATTATTCTTGATCAAAGCACTTAGCAGATTATTCAAGCTTATGCACAAGACAAAAGAGCATGCCTTGGCGGCAAAAGGAACACACATTCCCACAATGTTCCATTATGAGCTAAACATTTGCAAAGCCTTCCATTTCGCAACCACAAGGTGCCAAAGCCAAGACATCCTCTAGACTAACCTCAAAGCAAATTCCCACAAGGATGAAAGCAATTATACACATGGTGAGCAAGTTTTAGCAAGATTAGATCATAAGGTTCACAAGAAGCTCAGTTTATCTTTAAGGTTAGCATGTTACTCAAAAGAGTTTATAACAAGCCATCCAGAAAATCTAAGCATGAGAGTTTACCATCACATCCACACTATTTAGCTCAAGCTCAATCATAGCAATGAGAAATACAAGCAAGCATAAGAATCAAAGCTCATCTACCAATGCATATAATACATATGAGATGCAATGCGAAAAGGTAAGATACATATATACAAAAGCACCAACTCCAAGAGCAAAGAGCAATTCCCCCTCAAACAATGCCATAGGGATGGCAAGCACAAAGCTCCAAATCATCAAATTACAAGAGCAACTAATCTTAAAGCTTCAACAAGGAACAACTCCCCCTTAACCAAGCCAGTCTCCCCCTCAACAAAACAAATGAAGAATCAACTGAAAAGAGGGCAAGAAGACTATAGAAAGAGCACAACTCGTGACTCATGAAAAGGTAAGGGAGGCATTAATATGATGGCATAAGAAGCACAAATTTTAAGAGGGAAGCACAAGTGCAGATTTTGCAAAGCATCAAATGATACAACATGGGTCACACTAGGTTACATGAATCTATGATGAAAAAGACTAGAGCATTTACAAAGCTAGCAAGCCACAAGATAAGTGAATCATGATATACACATGCTAGCCAGAACAATATGCATAAGCACAATCTAGGGCAAGAGAGAACTAAAGCATCACACAAGATATACATGCCAAGATGATGAAGTGAGTACATGAACAAATATCTCACACCACAAGTAGTGTACATGAAGGTAAAAGAGTGAGTGTATGAGAAAGCTCACAAAGTAGGTGAAGACATACAAGCCTTTTAGAGGCCATGTAAAAGGGTACAAAGAACCATCACATCTCAATCATGCAAAAGACCAAGATCCATCAACCTCATGTTCTCCGCCCCGCGTCCCCAAACCTACATATGAGAAGAGAGAGGTGCCCTAGTCTTGGATCCCGAAGGGTTAGTATGCAAATACTTGGGAACCCATGACTTGGACACACGAGCAATAGATGTACTCAACTTATCATGAGGGTTAGCATGATGCAAATTATGGTTCAAGTGAGAAGACCTTAAGTCACCCTTAGAAGCATACCGCAAATTAGCAACTCGAGAAGAAAAAACGAGTGCAACCACTAGAACCACGGTGAGAACATCTCAGGGGGACAACACAAGAAGAACCAATAGAAGCATCATGAAAACAATGTCGTGAACCAATACAAGAAGTAGTAGAAGCATGTCCACGAGCATGTCCTGACCTACAAGAAAAGGAGTCATAGAATCCATCAATAACGCGATGTCTCGTGCTAGGCTCACGAGTGTTCATGCTATGAGAAAAGCTATGATCACCCGAAGAGTAAGAAGCATGAGATTGGCGCATGTATCTGGCATGTCTAAAGTAGAACTCAAATTGATTTCCATCCTTCCCACAATATGAGCAATGGAACAAGGGCCTATGAGGAGGCACGGTTTGAGAGGTTGAAGCACCACTCTCGCTCATGTGAGAAGTCCTTTGGGACTTGCAAGAAGAACCAGAAGTATCTTTCAACTTAGGTTCACACATGTCATGAAAAGGATGATGTGTGTTCCTAAAAGCTTTAGCACGCACTCGACGCTCATGTTTGACATGGCGAAAGCAATACTCAATGACATGCCCATCTCTCTTACAAAAGGTGCAATGGTACTTTTGTTCGGGGGTGATGTACCATTTGTGCAAGAAGCACCTTTGTCAATTGAAATCCCTTGGGCAACACCAGAAGAGCCAACAAGCTTAGCACTCATCTCATTGTGCTCAATCAACTTGGAGCTCATATCATCGCGCATTAGCTTCAAAGCCTCAATCTCACTTTTCAAAGCATCGCAAGAAGTGCAAGAAATGGAAGACACAACACTTGTATGCATGTCATGCAAAGCATCATGATTATTACAAGAATCTAGACAAGCATCATCATGCAAAACAGAGGAACAAAAGCTAGAAGGCAAAGAATGAATTGCAACAATTTCAGCCCTAGCATTTTCAAGTTGCTCTACACAAGTGGAGTAGTCTAGTTTTAACTTCTCATTTTCAGCTTTCAAGTGAGCAAGAGAGGCATTCAATTCATCAAAATTTTTGACCAAGGCTTCACATTTATCACAAGGCAAAGAGGTGCTAGACTTGCAAGAAATAGGAGCACACACATCAAGTCTAGACATCGAGCACACATCACTAGGCATGGAATTTCTCAACTTCTTTCTAAGCTTTGTGATGGACACATCATAAGTACTGTCTCTAAGGAATAGACTGTCAATGCCCGTGATGAGGTTACCTTTGGTCATCTTCTGAAGCTTAGGGATAACATCACCGAGCGCAAACTCTTCATCCTTGTAAAGCTTGAGAAGATCCAACACTTCAAGATCATCCTTCCCAAAGCCAACTGCATCCTTCTCCTTTTGGCTTCGCTTCTTGGCATCCTCGATAGCAATTCCGCACATGTCAGAACCTGAGGACAACAATATACAAGATCGAGCACTTGGTGCCATTGTAAAAGCACCATCAGAGTTAGCAAATAGCCGAGGCAGGAAAAAGCACTTTCTCAATGTTGCCTTCAGATCACAAAGCCGGTTAAGGTCAACTAGTGATCAAACTGGCTTTGATACCAATTGAAGGACCGAGAAGGTGACCAAAGGGGGGTGAATGGGAGCCAATCAAAATTCTCAAAGAGAACTTGGCCTATATCCCAAAAACAACCCAAGCTAACCTCCGAATCGATCACCAAGACTACACACACCAACTAGTAGTGTACTATCCCAAGGAGTGATCAACCAAAGCAAAGAAACACAGTGGAAACAAAAAGGAATAAGAAGCGCTCAATACAGATCAATTCTGGACTCTCATCGGCAGTGCCAACCATAGCCACCGACAGTTCCGGTTGGCACCATCGGCAGTGCCGGTCACTTCCATCGGCAGTGCCGGTGCGGGCAGAAGGACTCTGAAGCCAATAGACATGACAGATCGGCAGTGCCGGTCGATACTATCGGCAGTGCCGGTGTGGTGTCCTGTACCCCACAGGCAGTGCTGGTCCTGTGCCGATCAACCCCGACAGAATAGCAGAAACTTTTGGGAATTTGGCAAATCTTCTCCAAAACCTAACCAAACGAACTCCAAATGATGCAATTTTTGGACCAGTGAATCCTCATCCTAGAAAATCATCTCAATTGGCTCAAGAAATCATCACGAATTTTAGATATTGTGCCAAGAACACCAAAAAGGGGAAACTTGAGAAATCCTTCAAATCGAAGGTGCTAGAGCTATTGAATCGTTCAAGGATTCATAGAGGATTGTTCTAGCTCATCCTAGCAACAAGTTTCTCAAGAAATTCGGGCCAAAAATCCGTCCAAAAGTGAGATAAAAAATCACCACAAAAATAGCTCCGAAAATAAGAAAAAGGGAATTTCGGGATTCAAGAGAAGAGGGAAATCTTGAGCACCAAAATACTTCTCATATCATAGAAAGGTGCTTACAAGATTCATAGGTACAAGGCTAGGAATCCACCCTCTTCCTCCCACTATTTGGAAGAGCAAGAGATGTCTCTCACACACCCTTTCCTCTCCTCTAAAACATGAAGTCCTCTCTTAGCACATAGAATAGAGTCCTAACACAAGGCTAATGGAAAGAGAGGCACCTCTCCCACTAGCCACACCTCTCCTTATATAGGCCTAAGGTCTATTGTCCACATGACCACTCTACCCTTGACCTACATAACACACCCACCTACCACCGGGGGCATAACCGTCCATCTTTCACCTCATCGCCCAAAAGCCATCGGACGCTTCACGTCTTTGCTCCATCTTGAAGCAAGCTTCGTGATGATGCCACGTGCACCACCAACCACCGCCACTGATTTTGAGGCCCAAACCGGGAAACCGCCTTGCACGCTTCTCAAAGCACGACTTCTCGATGTCAACGCGTGTTACCTTGTCTCGCGATCCTGACCACCGGCAAGTCTCTCCCAGTCCCTGTCCATCGGGCCCCCTTGTCACTTGCACCGGCATCCCGTTCGCCTTGACTTGGTCAACATGTCGTCTTCATAACCACCACGGTTTTGAGGCTCAACCGCGAAACCGTCCGTACTTCTTGCCTCTCTACGTGTACGGTGTGTATCACCCTTGACTTCACCCGGCATCCCGATCGTCTGGCCCAAGTCCCCTAGTTGTGCCCGATCCTCTCAGCGTTGACTGCCAAGTCGACTCCAGTGACCTACACATCATGAGACAAGCAAACACATTTCTCATCTCCTGCAATACCACCAATATCTCCACCAACTCCAATTAGTCATAACCATGATATGCAAACCCATGCAATTCCTGAATTCCCATATTTTAACTCAAACATCAAATCCGCTCAAGTCAATTACTCATCACAAATATAGCAAACCATGGTACATATCCACATGGTTTCTCAGAGATGGCTCATGATTTTTTTCTGATGTCTCAGAAGGATGGCACCTTCCCCTACTCCTTGTTGGACCACTCACGCCGGAGTCCCGGTCCCTCCCGCCACTGATGTGGAGTTCTCGCCCATGAGCCCGCAATCACTCCCGAAGTGAAGACATGGTACGCGTTATCGCTGTCATCATGGCACAAGCTCGCCTCCCTCGAGAACTTGCTAGAATCCCCGAGCCGACACGGGCGCTCACTATTGATGTCCCTTTCACCGGCGGGCTCAAACCGAGTACAAACTTGTGACGGCCTTCACAACCAATCACGATAGGCTCAATCACTGACACCTAACCGGTCAAGGTCTCACCATAGACCAAGAGTAACATCCTAGATCACACCCTCAAGGACACCCTAGCCTTAGATGTGCAAGATGCTCAAGTTACTCTCCTCTAGCACTCTCAAGATATGCAATATCTCTTCCTAGTGCTCTCCTCTCTTCCTCTTGGCTCTTACCCAATGCTCTCAGGTATTTCACTAGCCAAGAGAGGTCTCCAAGACCCCAGCAACAAAGTTATATAGGCTTCCAACCTCTAACTAGTTGTTGCTCCATGAAATCAGCTTTCTGAGCCTACTGACCGGACTGTTCGATCACTGCCTGACCAGACCGTCAGGTCACTACAAATCCGAGTACCAACGGCTCTGCCCCTCTGTTATAATCCACTTACCGGACCACCCGGTTAGTTGACCGAACCGTCCAGTCTGTTTCTCTCTCTAGTCCAGAAATATTTCCAGTGCTGCTTCCTCGCTGCCCAAGTCCCAGACCTACTAACTGGACCATCCGGTCACTAGACCGAACCGTCCGGTCTATAGGTCTTCTAGACTTGGCAGTTTCCTCGTTGCTCATTGTAGACTCCTAACAAAACCTCTTAGTGACTGTACAGTCCGGTCACCACTGACCTATATGTTCGGTCACTTCGTCTAGAAGCTAAAACTCCTCATCCTTACTTGATGTTGTTTCCCATCTTCTCTGAACACCTCCTTGGCTTCTCCACTATTAACTAGTGCATGTGATTTGACCGAGCAACCGTGCACATCACCGACTAGACATGACCTAAGAGAAATGACCTAGACCCCATTGATAGTCCGGTTTTTCCTATAGACTCAAAGCCCTAACAACTAGACAAGTGTTCCCAACACTTGCTCCATAGCTTGTCCTCAGCTTTGATCCATCTCCATTAACCTTTGGACTCTATCAAGCTCACAAACCTCCATGCTTGCGGTCATTATCATCAATTGCCAAGGCCGTCGTCAACAATCATCATATGGTAGAAAGGTTTTCTACATGAGCAACACTCGTGTAGACATTCGTCACACATTTCATGTTTGTCATTCATCATCAAAATATCATACATTAGGGTGACCTCAATGGTCATGATCCTTACACATATGCAAGAGCATATTGGCTACTTTGCTTCCAATTGAAGGTAAATCAAAGGACAGTGAGAAGGCCCGGCTTGACATGCAACAATTAGGGATACGACAAGATCCACATCTTGTGATTGAGAATGATAAATATAACTTGCCAGAGGCCTTGTATTTTTTAGAGAAAAATGACAAGAAAATATTATGACAGTTTCTACATAGAGTGAGGATGCCTGACAGGGTTGCATACAATATAAGGAGATGTGTTGATGTAAATTCTTGTAAGGTTTTTGGACTCAAAACTCGTGACTATCATGTTATTCTTCAGAAACTGTTACCCTTAGTGATCCAAAAGATATTGTCAGAAGGAGTTGTCGTTGCATTGATTCAGCTTAGTACCTTATTCAATGAACTATGTTCTAAGGAGCTGGTGGAAGAACTTATTGATAGGCTTAGCTATTCAATTAGGCAGGCTCTTTGTCGGCTCGAGATGATATTCCCACATTTGTTTTTTGATATCATGATGCATTTTCCAGGTCATCTAGCTAACGAGGCTAAACTAGGAGGACTAGTGCGTTATAGATGAGGTAACTACGTACTATGAAAGGATATGTGAGAAACAAGGCACACCTTGAAGGATCAATATCTGAGGGATACATAGCCGAGGAGTGTCTTACATTTTGCTCCAGATTCTTGGACGTGGACACCAAACTGAAAGTACAGTTGTGAATGAGCCACCATGTGGTCTTAGCATATTTGCCAAAATGGATTTCAAGAAGAGAGGTTAGAATATTGAGATCATTGATGCAGATGAGTTGCAAAAGATGACATACTATATAATTAGTAACTACGATGAAGTCGGACCATGGATCTAGTAAGTTGCAATATCCGATCATTTATTTCTATTTGTTATGTTTATTAGTGGACCATGGACCTAATATTTTATTTGCAATAATGTAGTGAGCATATGGGAGAACTCAGAAAATATGGTACAAGGAATATAAATAAATGACACCATGAGCAATTTGTAAGGTGGTTCGAAGGCAAGGTTAGTACTAATTGTTTCGATATGTGTCGCCACTTGAGCTCAGTTTCAAAATTTATTAATATACAAAGTTTTTTTATTAAATCATGTGTGTAGATAACACAACTACATCAGAATGGGGAAGTAAGTGATATGTTGTATTCTCTTGCTCAAGGTCTAGACCATCGAGCTCGTGTGTTCAATCAATGCCACAAAAATAATTGGCTATTTCGAACCGTTGCCATTGAGAGAAGTTGCCTCGCAACACAAAACAGTGGTGTCCTTGTGAGGGGTGATGATACTATAGGCAACATGAACTGGTATAGAGTGATTAACAAAATGTTGTCACTAGATTTCCCTAGACAAAAATAAGTTATATTATTTAAGTATGTCTGATATGATGTACAAGCTGTCACTACCAGTAGAAACAGAGGATACAATAGGGATAAATTTGGTATTGTTGATATTGACACTACTCGGCTCTGGTATTCCAATGAACCTTACATTCTAGTGACACAAGCTAAACCTATGTTTTATGTCAAACTCGTGAACAAGCCAGGATGGAGCAGTGTTGTCATGATGAAACCAAGAAATTTGTTTGTCATACCAGAAGCTGAAAATGAGGCTAACATTAATGTTGATTCAATTGATTTGGGAATCCAAAACATGAATTTATTTGGATGGTGCAAGCCGTGACGGTTGTTGAACCAGATGATGCGGCCTTTCTTGATGGTGATGATGATGAGGATGATGACATGCATATTAACGATGGAATTGTAGCAAAAAAAATATAGGTAGAAGACTCCCTGCCGTTTTGCTCAAAACATATTGTGAAGCAGTAGACTAGGCTGGCGAGAACTAACTAAACGACACCATAAACATAATATTTATTAATTTAACAACTATTGTTATCCAATGTCAATGGTCAATGGCTATGAGGAAAATTGGCCAAAAATGCTCTAGGGGCAAATTCTTTTTTTCTCCTATAAATTATCACTTTTCACCCATGAAAGTGGTCACTAATGCATCCGCTAAGAAATTTTCCCTAGTTTCATCGAGTTTCTCAAAGGGTTTGTTTAATTGATTAAGGCATTAAGTGGCCTGTTGCTCTTGACACTCCGCAAGGCGTCTTTCTCAGTTTATCAGTAAATCCGTATACCTATAAACAAAAACTTCTCTTTCACATATGGCATATGAACTCTAATTCATAGTTCTTCCATAGCATAAAGCATCGTACACATTATGCAAACAAGTTCAGAACATAACATTTGCAAAGTTGAAATCTAAATTTGAAGTTCTTTCATTTCAACTCAAAATACCAATACTACATAATGACCAATCAATATCATTCACTACCACCATTGCCACCCATGAAGCCACCCATGAAAAGCCCCGATCTTGATGCTAAGATTTGATCACGCATAAGCTCAAAGTAGGCTCTTGACTTTTCGTCAAGCTTCGATGGATCCATGAACATGATCTTTTGATCTTGTTCTTGCCTCTTGGTCGCTTCCTCAGCCGCTACCCTCCTTTCTTCAACAGCAGCCCTTTGTTCGTCAGTTGCCGCTCTCCTCTCCTCAGTTGCTACCCTCCTCTCTTCAACAACAGCCCTTTGTTCATCAGTTGATGCTCTCCTCTCCTCAGCCGCTGCCCTCCTCTCCTCCATTTCTTTGAGCTCCATCCATCTTGCTACATTGAACTCCTTCCTATCAGCAGCGATCTCTTTTCTTGAGGCCACCATGTTGTCAAGTGACTCCTTGTACACACTCTCTCCACCTTTCTTCAACTTCTCCTTCTCAGCCTTCCTACCGGGTGGTCTTTTCTATGACGGAACTGAGCTTGGAGTGGAGGGTAAGGAGCTACCCTCATCATCATAGTCCACACCCTCATCATCCGCTGCCCTTGGTTGGCACTTCTTCGTCTCTCATCCTCCATTTCTCATCATGTTCAAGCAAAACCCAACATTGATGCAAGGCAAAGGCCTTTCCTGGCTTCCCACCCTTCTTCTTTGGTTTGCCCTTATACAATCTTTGAGCAATATTTACCTGCCAACAAATATGAACCATATATTAGTAGAAACTAGTTATTCTAATTAAATTAGACATTGTCAGCAATATGTCACCTTGTCATGAGCATTGGCGCCACTAGGATTGAGACGATCAACTTGTACCAAGCATGATGACCAAAGGGTGCAAGAAACTCAAATTACGTGCCATCGATGAGCCACCGATGATTGAGACCGAAATGTCCCATTCTTGCTTTTATGACAAAAGTGGTCATATATGCGCTTCCAATAAGTTGATCGTTGTTGTTCATCACCTGCTGTTGGATCAAGAGAAAGAAGAAAGGTTCTCGAGGTGTCAATTTCACAATTGCTGAGGATAAGGCTTTGGTAGAGGCATGGAAGGTCATCATCAAGGGTGCTCGGAATCATATCAGGGATCTCATCATCATCATCGTGAACATCAATTGGCGGATTCATATCAGGGGTCTCATCATCGACATCCGGAATGCTCAAAAAGGTCTCATCATCAACACTACAAAATCAAAGATAGCAAGACTGAACTTGAGCAGCGTTCTTGGCTTCTGGCAATCTAAATCATGATAGTAGACTAGTGAAGTATAGCAGGTTTGTTCAGTCCATAAGGGAAAATGAAAATAGACTACCAGAAAAATTTCAGTTTAACATTAACACAAGCGTGCGTATTGAAAAACTGAAACACCACAGCTCTGGACTACAGCTCTGGACTAGCCACGACTCTAAATATCACTGAAACACTACAGCCAGTACTAGAATCCCCAAACTGAAGCGAGTAGTGAGAAGCAAAAAAAAGAATACCTCTCAGGCATTTCGTCGAACATGTATGGTGCATTAGTGATTGGAGAAATTGGAGCGAAGCCGGAGGTGGCTGTAGTGCCGTCCGGGATGGCCGCAGCAGCATCAGGGGTCCCTAGATTGGAAGAAGTCACCGGGGCCGGAAGGAGCGACGCTTGCGAAGGAGTTGTCTTCGTCTTCTTTGCCTTGCGTCCATGGTTGACCGGTGGAGCTCGCTTCTGGGCCTGTGATGGTGGAGCCCCCTCGGCCTGGTCCTCCCTTGCAGTGGAGAAGCCGCCTCGGCCCGGACCAGTGACGGTGGTGCCCCCAGACCCACCGTTTGACGACGGCAGCGCCAACCCTAGGCGCCATTGCGGGTGGCGCTTGGGAGCAGCGTCGTTGGCCCGAGGTGGCCCAGATTGCCTCGTGGGCGGCGGAGCGGCCGGGAGCATCACACGGTCGCCATCTGTCGTAGTTACAAGTCTAGAATAAACATGTAATAGGTGAGCCAAGGGATGAATGATTCTCGGATGAACTATGGGAAGAATAAACAAGACTGAGTAATAGCATAATATTAAAGGGCTTGAAGTGACGTCTTTCGGTTAACGAATTTGTATTATAGTATCAGTATCATACAAAAAGATTCTGGTGGTAGTGGCATGCCTCATCCTGTTTAGAGCGGCAGGTGAGTATTTATAGATTGATGAGGACATTACCATACTAGATACGTGTATATCATGGCCTTCCCCAAGTTACAAGTCGTCACTAACTCGGTCGCCGTGTTCGTCTCGGATTCAGCCGACACCCCTTTACGGTTTTGATGATATCTCCTACATCCGACGTCCAAATGAGACGTTCTTTGATGCATTAGAAAGGGGACGACGATGCCGTCGTTTTGTTTCTGGTCCTAGCTCCAGAAGGATCGTGAGTCATAATGTGTGACCATGACAAGGTGCTGCGCCACCTATTTTGGGCTAACTTGGCCATGTATCGTGTCGAGCCTTAACCCCATGTTGTGGGCGCCACCCCTGGTCGCCCCCAACCCTAAAACGTCTCTGGTTCCCATATAAACTCAGTAGCCGCCATCTTTTAATGGGGGTTTTGTTTAGTTCAGTTTTCCAGAGAGAAACTTGATCGAATTATTATAACTGTGGCGACAAGTCCTTTTACAGTAATCCAGGGCCCCTGTTCTTGTTCTACACCACTGTGGCGATTAGTCCTTTTGTGTTCAGAGCTTGAACCTTTTCTTGTGATTCGCTTCATCCATATTTGCAATTTCAGATTGCGTGTTTATCCTCTCTTGCTTGTGTTCTTGATTTCGCTTACAAGAACAATCAAGTTGTGCTTGGTGTAACGGTTGCGGAATTGGATCATGTCTGATTCAAGCCAGATCGTCGACACCGAGTTTCCCAAATTCAAGTTTATCCCCTTACCTCTTGAAAGATCAGACCATATCTACATCAAGTGGTATCAAATTCCTAGGTTCCCCGTGAGATATTATCGTGTTCTTCCCTTTAGATTCGTTTATGTTCATCATCTTTTGTCCACGAAAAAGCCTACAGAAAAAAAATTCCCACCATCCAAGACATTGTTTAGCCTTTGCATAATTTAATTTCAGAGTCTGTAGTATTGAGTTTGTGTCCTAGTCGAGTTCAGTTGCTGGTTTAAATTTGTGTTTCGATCCGGTTTGTGTTTTGATCTCCGCTACACACCACCATCACCATCGTGTTTTTTATTGGATTCACCATTGTTTCACCCACCCACCATAACCACAATCCGTTGCCAATAAAAAAACCCTACCTGATTCTGTTTTTGTTCTCCACCCCCCCCCCCCCTCATCCCTCAAACCCTATCTTGACCTACCTTCAGTAAAATAGATATAACTTTTCGCTCGTTGCTCTGATTGGGCTGAAATTTTTACAGTAGATTCTTAACTCAAAGTTGAGGTGACCCACACTAGGCTCTGTCCTGTGTGCCCTCGTCAAAAAATTCAAAACAAATCGGGAAAAAATAGAAAAAAATTTGTAAAGTCAAAAATAGCGCTTTTGGTAAAACTTTGAGATTTTACATATGCTTTGTTTCCCCTCTGTTTGAGTTGAAAATTCTTGTGGTTCCTTCCTTTGTGTTCCTCTATCACAGAAAAATAGTGAAAAAATCATACAAAAAAACAAGATTTTAATTTGCACCCCCCCTCCACCCTGAAAATTCTAAGTCTATGAAGTCTGTTTTGATCCTTGCTGCCTTTGCTATTGTTCTTGCTATCACAACTGTTTTTGAACACGATTTTTTTGCCAGCAATTAGGACACTGCTTTGGACATTTATTCAGTGCTACTATCTGTTATTAAATTATGTTCCACTGACATACATATTAGCCTCCCAAGCTATATATATTGCAGCACAGGTTTCTTCTTTGCAACTGTTACACCCAAGTTCGACACCAGATTGTGTTGTCCTGTTGGCTTTGGTAAGAACACTTACAAGATTGTGATACATTGCTTCTGATATTGTTTCCCACTTTCAACACCCTCTGATAGTTGCTAGTTGATATGGCTAATCCTTTTGTGTAGTCTTGTCTTTTGCTTTTAACCATGTCAGGGAAAGGGACACCTGCAGATTCGGAGTCCCCTATAGACTTCAATAATTACGTGTCCAAGGTCGAGCTAACAAAGCTTTTTACGGACCAGCGTACATTCATGGAAATGAAGTTTGCCGAGTTGATGGGTCACATCAACACTGTTGCCCACCGAATTGAGGATGTTGAACAACGACCTCCACCTCAACGAGCTGCTGATGATGATGATTTTGACCGTGATGCAGACCGTCTTCGTCATAATTGACACGGTATAGGAGGTAATAATAATCGTGGTAATACTGATACTTTTGTTAAGCCCAAATTTAACATACCACCTTTTACTGGTAGTGCTGATCCTGAAGCATACTTAGATTGGGAACTTGCTGTTGAACAGAAATTTAATTCTTATTTAGTTCCTGCTGAACATAGAGTTAGACTTGCTACTAGTGAGTTTACAAGTTTTGCTCTCTTTTGATGAAATAATCTTTGCAATACTAATGCTGCTATACCTGTCACTTGACCTATTTTGAAACAACGTATGAAATCTCGTTTTGTTCCTCCTTATTACCAACGTGATTTATGTTTGAAATTACAATCTTTAACACAAGGTAGTAAAACAGTAGAGGAATATTATTAGGAATTGTTTATTGGTTTAGCACGTTGTGATATACATGAAGATGATGTTGAAACTAGTGCTAGATTTTTTAGTGGTTTGAACCGTGATATTCAGAATATTGTTGACTATAAAGAGTGGAATAGGTTCAGCCAATTATATCATATTGCTCTTAAGGCTGAACGAGAAGTACAGGGACGCTTGCCACAACACTCTTGCAGGTCCAACACTGAGCAATCTCTCCAGCAACGCACTGGAGTAGAGAACTTAAAGAGTCATGTTGCTAAGCCACCATCAACAACTCTTCCACTTGCACCTACTTCTAAAGCGATATCGTCTAGTGTGCAGCACCAACACCAGAAGAAGGTTGTTACTTCTGGTGCTAGGAGTGGCTCCTCCACCATCATTATTTGCCACCGTTGTAAGGGCATGAGACATGTCATGAAGGATTGCCCTAGTCATCGTGCTTTCATCGCTATTATTGATGGGTATGAAAGTTTGTAGTGATGTTGAAGATGAATTTGCTCGTATGCCTAACCTTGTTGTAGATTCAAAGGAGGAGCAGGAGACTACCGTCATTGATTCCATTGCTGCCACCGCGGGCTTTTCTAGCCTCATTGTATAGCGTGTGTTGACCACTCAGGTGGGACAAGACAAAGAACAACAACGCAACAATTTATTCTATATGTACCTCATTGTCGTGAACCTCACCATCATTGATACTGGGAGCTGTAACAACTTGATAAGTTCTGATTTGGTAAGCAAGCTTGGCTTGACCACGTATGCACTACATCAGCCCTACCACATCAAATGGTTCAATAATAGTGGTACGGCACAGGTAACTCGATCAGCATACATACACTTTTCAGTAAGTTCTTATCAAGACTCTGTTGATTTTCATGTTGTACCTATACAAGCATATTCGCTTTTATTAGGCCATCCATGGAAATATGATACGGATGATGCCCATCATGGTAGAACTAATACATATACTTTCATGTATAAGGACAGGAATATTACTTTGCGTCTGTTATTGCCTGCTGATATTAGAAATTATTTTAAACTGCTTGCTGAAAATACTAAAAATAAATATAATAACAAACAACTTTCTAATGTTAAACATAAGGCTATTCAGTTAAAGAGAGGTGTTTTTCTTGCTATGACATCTACTGTTGCTGAACTTTGTGATAATCATGATGCACCTTGCTATACTATGCTTTATCGTGATATATCTTCTATCGATGATCATGTATCTTGTACTTTGCATTCTGCTAGTACTAACCTTTTACAGGAGATTGATGATAAGATGGAGTCGAGGACGACTCCAATTCAAGAAGGGGAGGATGATGAGGACATCACTATACTGGATACGCGCATATCATGGCATTCCCCAAGTTACAAGTCGTCACCAACTCGGTCGCCATGTTCGTCTTGGATTCAGTCGACACTCCTTCACGATTTTGATGATATCTCCCACATCCGACGTCCAAACAAGGCGTTCTTTGATGCGTTGGAAAGGGGACGACGACACCGTCGTTTTGTTTCAGGTCCTAGCTCCAGAAGGGACGTGAGTCCTAATGTGTGACCATAACAAGGTGCTATGCCACCTATTTTGGGCCAACTTGGTCATGTATCGTGTCGGGTCTTAAGCCCATGTTGTGGGCGCCCACCCTGGTTGCCCCCAATCCTAGGACGTCCCTGATTCTCACATAAACTCAGTAGCCGCCATCTTTTAATGGGGGTTTTGTTTAGTTCAGTTTTCCAGAAAGAAACTTGATCGAATTATTGTAACTATGGCGACAAGTTCTTTTACAGTAATCTAGGGCCCATGTTCTTGTTCTACACCACTGTGGAGATTAGTCCTTTTGTGTTCAGAGTTTAAACCTTTTCTTGTGATTCGTTTCATCTATATTTGCAATTTCAGATTGCGTGTTTATCCTCTTGCTTGTGTTCTCGATTTTGCTTGCAGGAACAATCAAATTATGCTTGGTGTAACAGTTGCGGGATTGGATCATGTCTGATTCAAGCCAGGTCATTGACACCGAGTTCCCCAAATTCAAGTTTATCCCCTTACCTCTCGGAAGATCGGGTCATATCTACATCACATACTCACCTGCCCCTCGAGTGTGTTTATATATTTACCCCAAGCCTTATATTACATATTTTACTAATTGGCCTAAGGTATTCTAGTATTTTAATCTTCGTCCGGTACATGCCCCCTGGCTATCACTCTCTGATGCCTACGCCTGGGGGCCGTCGCGCCGTACGATCTTAACTGTGAGCATGGGGTAAATACATATTTTCTAAATATGATGTATTCCAAGCTTAACTGTGAGCATGGGGTAAATACTTTTTAAGAATTATAATTGAAAGTGTCATATTAGCATTTGGACACTGATAATACCACAAAATGACACCTATTAGTTACTATTTCCTTTTTCTACTATCATATTACTGGGATACAGAGTTACTGCTATGATATTCAAACATAACCGCATTTTATTATATTTCCACGTAGCCCATAAGCAGAAGCACCATTTTTGGATATAAGAGTAAAGATAAGGAAACAAGAACAGTAAGGCAAGTTATCCAGGAGGTAACATGCTAGCAAAGAGAGGTAGGCAAAAGAAAGCTTGAAATAACGAAGCTGATCAGCAGATGAAGATGAACAGAATTGAAGATCTCATGCTAATGTTCAAAGGATCTAGAATAGGAAACTTGCAGTAAAGTCGACATGGGCATCAGGGCTAGTTATCTTAGTAAGAGAAGCACCTATGGTAGTTAATTGTCATTGTAAAGGTGCAAATTTTGCACGATCTATTCACTTCAGCATGAAGGTGTAAACATTGCACCCGCCATTCATTTCCATTTATATCAAAATCGAGGCACCAATATAATGGCTGAACAACCTGTAGCTCCGTAAAACACCTGTGAAAATGTAACTTATTTAGCTAAATATCAGATAAGGCCTATATTCACAATACCCATTGAAAAAATAATGCACAATCCATTCATATAAGTGGTAAATCTTATTATTGATATCAAGAGGGTAAAATTTAGAACAGATGTATCTCAGAAAACAAAATAGTGAGCTATAACTGATTACCTTTGTGATCTCAGCCTAGCTGGTGGATTGTTCAATTGCTGTTCCAATATTTTGTAATCCAATATTTTTTAAATAAAAACATTGCTACTATTAGGTCAAAATAAAACAGCAGTCGTGCTAACTATTAGAACCGATAGATTGGATAGGTGGGCAGAGAGGAACTAAATCATTAATAATGTAGGACTAACATTCCAATTGTTTTGTTTAATAAAACATCACGCTAACACCAATCAACAAAAAATTATGTGAACCAACATAATAAAAAAACTAACTCATCTATCCGAAAAAAAACAAGGCAAGACAGATGGTACTTACAACATTTGTTGCCATGGTTGGTTGCGACCGATGGCCCACTTTGACAGCTTGAGCATTCAGCTTAATAATCCCTCTATCTGTCAGATTGGACAAATACCAAAGAGCACATGAAGATCTAAGCATATAGCAATGTTTTTGACTTGCAGGTTGGCTCATCTCTGTTTGGGCAGAAGTCCCTCTAGCTTCAGTGACTACTCTTTTGTTATGTGTCTTCACCATGGGAGGCAATCAGTGAGGTGAATGTACACCTTATTGTTTGCGCTCCGATTCTGTTGCTTACGAGTAATTTGATATCGATTCTAAAATTGAGACCATAGGAAACCATATTCAGATCTTCGAAAACTTCCACCACCTCCAAACAATACTTTGTTCCCATGTTTAGATCTTCCAAAATGAAGACCAGTTTCGTGGCTTTGTGTGCAGGTCATGGTTTGATTATGGTGTTTTGTGCAAATTGCAGTCTGGATGACAAGCTATCATTTGTTATCTAGTCAATTTTCAATTCATTGAGTTAGTAAGACATCTGAATGAAAAAAACATTTTACTTAGAAGAGGCTAAGGATATACTGATATGATGAATCCCTTCAGATTTATTCAAAAACTCATACAGTGGTAATAAATTTACTTCGATAATTTTGCTCTCCCCACGTCGCTATAATGCATATTTATTTTGCTGCCCCGAAAAACAATTCATTTATTTTGCTGCCCCGAAAACAATTCATAGTGGCAGCATATGCAGTGGCACATCTAGCTATTTTCGCAATTGAAAGAAAAAAGTTTCTCATTTTGTTATCTTTCAGAATCATCAATGAAAGATCATGACGTTACATTGGCCTTAAACATCCTACCATTCCAAATCTGAACCCTATACTGCAGACATTGCTATGCATGTCATCAAGGAACTAAAGACTAACAACTTCTCATACACAAAGGAGAATCAAATTTATGACATCATACAATAGACTGTAAGGAAAAAGAGCATTAGCATTACCTTTTGCTGATGCAAAATGAGTCCAGTTCCATTACAATAACTGATTGAGCTGCAATAAAGAGAGGATTCTAAAGCATGGCACACAATGTGAGTGCCCCTTCATGTGATCTCAACCAAACTGTACGGACAAAAGTTTTGAAATTGAAGGCATCAGGTTAGGCTTGAAGACAGAAAATGGTGGAATATCCAATATGTTATATGAACTGGAAGTCATAAATTTTTGAAAAATCTTGTTTCTTTCCCACACTAATCGTAACATAGCAAATAATTTTAATTACCAAGGTCCATGCATCATTCATCCATCGGATTAGAATGAACTAACAAGGACTCACATAATGTCATATGAGGACATGCCAGGTCCTCTCGCTGGAGTTTATGTTTAACAAATGTAAAATAGGTGCTTCTACTCGTCATTTATGATACCAAAAATGAAAAACATGAGGCTATTACATTCTCTAGACCGTGTCATTAGGCATAACCATGTGCCCTTTATTGCAAAAAAAAAAACATGGAAACAACATTTATAATTTTATATTACTGATTTTGAGTTGGTACAGTGCAATCACAATAAACTCTTTTTAATCGGAAAAACAATCCACTTTATATAGCTACTACCTGAATGAGCATTATTTTTTCATAACTTTGATATGTGTTTTCAATTTTTAGAATTCATCTAATGGCTAAAAATCATGTAATTCATTTTTTTCTATTAAAAAAGTAAAAACCAATTGAAGTGAAGCCAGTTAAAATATGAAGCATTTGAATTTCAATGACTGTAGGAAAAAAAATAAAAACAAGTTTTGAATCGATCAAGACTAAGAAATTGGTTATAAAAAACGGAGTAAATTTTTTCATAGACCTAAGCATGAAGCAGCAAGGACCGATCCCTTCTCTCGTTTGCCTATAATTGAAGCATGGATGCGAGCAGCCCATATAGGTAAATTCCCTGCTCCTCCTCTAATTTAGTCACGAAGCAGCAAGGACCGATCTACCGGGTGATTAGATCGACAACACATGCAGGGAAAGAAGAACAAAAAAGGTGAGGAACCAACTGTGATCAACAGGGAATCAAAGGGAGAAGGGAGGGGCTGGGGTACCTGGCTGCTCGCCGCCACCGGAGGCAGCCGCTCTCGAGGCCGACCGCTGTAACAGGGGCAGTCGCGGCTAGAGGAGGAGACGCCATGCCCCCGGCTCAGATCTGTCGGATGCCGCCGAGACGAGGGCAGGGACGCCTGAGGCCATCGCACTCGAGGCCGGCCGCCGCGAGGAGGTGGCGTAGCCTGAGTCTGGCCGCCGCATTCGCCTCTGCCATGAGCCGTCGGGGAGAGAGAGAAAAAGAAAGAGGAAGAGAAGAGGAAGAGGAGGAGGTTGCTGGCGAGGAAGAGGAAGCGGGCCACCGATAGTGCGCGGCGGTGCGGCCTCTCGGCCAGGGATGGAACTGGGGCTCGTCACACTCGTCTGGATCCTTGAAAGAATCCACCTTCGGCCTGCAGGAGGTCGAGCGCCGGGGATGGAGTAGGGACAACGGAACCGCCGTCGCCTCGCCGAATTGGGCACCGCCTCGCCAGATCTAGGAACAAGGGAGGGAGGGAGGGAGCCCGCTCATGGACAGTAGCCTCAGCACTCGATCCAACGCGATCCCGTCAATCACGCGCTACGGCGAAGGAAACCAACGCTGCCTGCCTGTGGGCGGGTGTACCTCCTCGTCCGTGAAAAAAAGTGGTCAAATATCGGACGAAACGAACTGGAAGGACGTAAACAGCGTGACGATCGTCACGGTTGGCCCACAAAACGGGTTTAAGGAGGCTAATCAGATGGTTAAGAAGAAAATCTTGGTTAAAATCAAAGGCTGAGATTAGTAGGGGTAGGTTGACTCAGGGTAATAAGTTTTGTTAGGGATGTTTAGCCTTTATAGTAGAGATAAGGTACTAGTGATTTTTCATAAGTGCAGAGAGCTGATTGAGCGGCGTTGGTTGGATGCTACGTTTAGAAGTGTAGTATTTTTCTAAATTTTAATGCAGAAGAGATGTATCATGCACCGGCGTGCTTGTTCAGTTGTTGTTTTGAAGTATCGGGCTGGAGCTGGAACGTCCGACTAGTCTCGGGCATCCTCGACTCCGCGCCGGAAATCGAAAATCTGGCAAGTTGCGCAGGGTGGAGAATCCAATACGACTACTAATCACCGTTAAACTCCATCTTCATTGCAGGCGTGCTGCTCTTGCTCTCCAACTCCGCTGCTCCCAATTCCCAAACCCAGCGCGCGCCCCGTGCGAAATGGAACCCAATCGCCTGCGCAAGCGCGAGCACGATGCACACCCTGCACCGTCGCAGACCTCCATTGCGTCGCTGGGCGACAACCTCCTCGATGACATCCTCCTCCGCCTCCCGTCCCTCGCCTCGCTCGCCCGCGCCTCCCTCGCCCTAAGAATCACCGATACGGAGATACCGGTATAGCGATACAATACGGCGATACAGCAATTCGTGAGTTTCAAATCAAAATAGTGGATTTATAGAGAGAGTATCGGAATATCACTGTATCATATCGGGTCGTATCGGATACGGGTACGGCGGCCTCCTGCGCGTATCGGTGATTCATAGCTCACCTGCGTGCGGTGGCGCCGCCTGACCACCACCGGCAACTTCCTCCGCCGATTCCGCACCGCCCATCCTTCGCCCCCGCTTCTCGGGTGCTTTGCGAGCTTCGTGAGCACCGACCATGAAGCCTCCATCTCTTTTCACCGGGAGCAGATCTGCTCCGACCGCGACCTCGCCGCCGCCGTACTTGGCGGCGATTTCTTCCTCGCCGGTTTTGAGGACGATCGCCAGTGGCGCATTAGAGACTGCCGCCAAGGCTTTCTCCTCCTCGCCAGTCGGGATTAGTTCGCCTTGTTCAACCCCGTCTCCCGGCACCGCATCAACCTAAGCCGCCCGACTTCTTTCTATGTATTCGACAACTTATTTTCCTTCCACAGCTGCTTTCTCCCAGCCTGCGACGACGACGGCACCGGCTTGACATCATTTCGCCTGTTGTCACTTGAGGTCAAAAGTAAGTTGCAGGCTCACGTTTACAGCTCTGTCACCGATAAATGGATCTCCCATCCGCCGACGCCACCAAGCATCAAACAGCCGGCGCCGTGCCATTGGTCCCACGACCAATCCCCTTACCCGTCAATGCACGCGGCGGGGCGCATCTACTGGAGGTACCAGAAGGCCGAAGTGCTGCTCTCGCTTGACACCCGGTCGATGGAGTTCTCCCATGTCGCCCTCCCACCGGTGCCAGAGCTGTACCGGCCTCAGGCGCTGTATGCCGTCGGTGACATGGAAGATGGCGCCTGCTGTCTCGTCTGTGTTCTGACGGATCCAAATGGCAGATACTACTGTGATCTGCAGGTGTGGCGCCGCAACGAGGAGGCCGGCTCATGGGAGTTTTTAAAATGCTGGGTGCCGAACAAACTTTACCGCCAGCAAGTGCGCCAGGTCTGCACCGTGACCGCCGGCGTCGTGCTGTTCTGCACGGATAATGGCGGCGGACGCTACCGCTACTTGGCGTTTCGGCTCAAGAACTTGATTGCTGGAGCCCGGGTGCCGCCGGAGGCTGACTTCATCAACGGCCGTGGGTTGACGGTGTATCTGTACCTCCTTGCGTGGCCATCCTCCTCTTACAGCAGCCATAAACACAGGTGCGTCCAAAATGGCTTTTCATGCCACCTTTTTGGTTCATTGGAACTGAAAGATTTACAGTCACTCTGCGTACAATTAGTCATGTAAGACTTTTTTTTATTAAAAAGGGGCAAACATCCCCGGCCTTCTTTGGATGCTACGTGTAGGGGTTCCCTCCCACCATGAAGTTTTGCCAACTCACCTAAGGTCAGCTCTCTTAGCCATGTAAGACTGATGGGCTGATTGCTACTGGTTCAGTCGCTTACACGGACCCAGAATTTCAATGTGCTTAATATAGAAATGTTGCCGTAATATAACATGATCCTCTGCAAATTCCCTGTTGATACTAGGTGTTAATTTTTGCGGCTGAACTGAAAATCTGAATGATTAGATGTCTGAAAATTTGAGTAGACAAGTGCTTTCTGTGCCATTATGTTTTTGAGCATCTGTGTAATAACCAGAAATAACATAATCCTCGATGTTAATTGTCTGATCAACATGAAAAAACGTGTGATTCTTACGTGTCCTCTAGATTGTACCATTATGCTTTATAACCACCTGCCTTGATGCTGATCGTCAAACTGTTTCCTCTTACTCCTCCGTTCTGAATATCTAACCACCAAACGATACACTAACTTTGGGTACATTTGCACTTAATGTCTGGTGGTTAGATATTCACCCTCCTAGTGTAGACTCTTATTCCATGTTTAAAGATCAAGCCCCATATTTGATTACTGATTAGTACTAATTTGTTTTGTAAGCACTTTATCCAACTTCCAGTCTCATAAAGTATTTACATAACTCCATTTCCATTGAATTTTGGGCTGCTCAGAATTCCTTACAGTTTGGAAAATTTATCTTTACTACAAAATATATCATCTGTCATCCACCAAAGTCTGAAACTAACTTATCTTTTGTGGACAGCCACCTTACTACATCAAGATGCAGCAGATGATTGAGAGCAGCAAAGCATCGTCAGAAGTTCGCCAGTGCTAACAAGAGAAAGATGATGATGGAAGGCCTTTTCTTTGTGTTGAACGCCACCCATATCTTGGATGTTGTGTTGTAGAATCTTAATCGCTTCAAATTCTGTCTTCTCTTGTATCACTGCTTGATACCAGCAGGCATCTTCTCCATTTTGTTCGGTATGCTGGGAAAGTTTCAGTAATCTAATATTCAGTTTCAATGGGAGACGTGTTCTGATGTCTGCTGTTGTTTCCATTGAAAGTGGGAGCAGTATCGAACTAGTATGGTCTACTATACCACGGTTGTTTCGCATCATCTTAGGAAAGGCTTTGCTCCAGCTGTCAATGTTGACTTTAGACATTATGATTAGGCATTGTGAATCTAAGGAAGCAGCAAATGTTTTGGAAACCTTTCACAGGAAAATTAATGGATCAAAAGGTTGTGACTTGTAAAAATTCTGGGCAAGAATGTTGATCCTTTTGTTAGTAGATCTCTATGTTGGGCCCAACAGCCCAACACCTAGATCGCGCCCTGATCGGGGCGCCCCAACCCTCCTCTGGTTGGTGGGCCCCTGTTACCCTGCGCCAAATAAAAGAGGGGGTGGAGCCGGCAGCTCACATCACGAGGTTGACCTGAGCCGGCACAGCCACCCCACAGAACCCTACCCGATCCAAAGGAGGGCGCAACCAGTGACGGGACTCCCCATAGCCGCCGCCACACCTTTTCCCGCCGTCGAAAACATGACGGGGACCAACGCCGCCGCCACCTCTGCCTTGACCTCGGCCCTCGCAGCGATAGCGGCGGCACCACCACTCCCTCACAACCCAGGTACTCCTCACCTCTCTCCTCTCCCTCTAGATCTTTACCCAGAGACTCTCGCACATATGAATCCCTCACTAGATGCGAATCGAGTCTCACAATGGTACCAGAGCCGACTAGTTCTAGATCTAGATGAGGACAGAGGCTGGTTTTCTAGATTGGCCAAAGAGGATTTAAGAACCCGACCCCACGGAATCCCCAAACCCAAACCCTAACCCTAGGGTTAGGGTTACAAGAAAACAGAGGCCTTGGTGAAGGGTCCGGGCACGTACCTGGGTCACTCATCAGGTGCCATGGCCACCGGCGGCTAGCCGCCATGGCAAGAACTCGGGCGCCGGTCACAAGGACCCTCGACGACGGCGCGCTCACTCTCGGGCGAGTGCGTGCGCCAGCGAAGGCCCTCGTGGCGGCGCCGCCAGGACCCGCTCCTCCTACTCGCCACTGACGTCGTGCCGGTGGGCCTCGTCGACGGGCATCGTTTGTCGCCACTACGTAGGTGGAGCAGAGAGCAGAGAGGGAGCGGAGAAGGAGAAATGAGGGCTAGGGTTTACCGGGCGGGTGTGAGGGGCCGGTTTTGCTCCGGCCGAAAGCCACGGAGAGCCGTCGATCCAGATCGAGGCGGGGCTGAAGGCGGCACGGTCGGGCCGGGCCGGGGTTTTTCCCGTGGCTGGCTGGCTGGCTGGACCAGGCCGAAAGGCTAGCAACGCTGCACGCGCGTTCGCGCAATGGGCCGAGATGGGCCAAAATGACCGCGCGCGTATGGGCGCGTGCGAGGTGGGTTTTGGGCCAGTTATTTGGGCCAAAATTCCAGAATATTGTATAGTAGCCTTTTCTATTAGTTTTTTGACTATTTTTCATCGAATTTTGAATAGAATTTGATGGAAATTGATGAAATTTGGCTCTGTTTAAATATGAACCAACGAGATTATTTTTCAGAGAGTAAATTAAGATATTTTGCTACTGTTCATATATGTTTTATGCCATGTTTTCCGCTGCAAGTTTATAGAATTCATGATATTTATTAAAATTGATGTTTTCTAAAATTAAATTTCGAACCAACGAGAGAATTTAATTTTAGGAGCATTAATTTTCAGAATATATATCATTGTATTTTTCTGACCAACGTTATTAATTGCAATGCTATATTAATGATGGTTTATGCATTATGCCTATTTTCTACCCAACGGTGATGTAGGTTTAATGCATACATGGTAGAATTTTATATGTTATTTTTGTTCTCACTTTTCATGGTTAATTTTAGGAGCAACCATGATGGCCTTCCTTCCCCAGATCCTAATCCTAAAAGGGGATAATTATGGGGAATGGAGGAGAAAGATTGATCTTGCTTTTGTCATAGGCGAGATGGACTGGGTAGTGACTACCCCATGTCCAACAGAGTCCCCTGACCTTGTCAAGGGCGCAGAAGAAATGGATGCTGCTTGGCACCAAAGACAGCTGGATAATGCTTCCAATGTAGCTCGTTTTCAATGCGAGTACAGACAATGGATTCTTGACAACAAGAAGTGCTTGACACTTGTTAAGAACACGATTGAGCCCGCTATCATAGGCTCAATCTAGAATGAAGACACAGTAAAGGATTTTTCTATAGAGGGTGGAGAACCAGTTTACTGGGTCTTCCAAGACTTATGCCACCCAGATGATAAGACAACTGGTGAATAAAAAGTACACTGGTGATGGCATAAGAGCTCATATTCTGAAGATAAACAACTTAGCTGAAAAGCTAAAGACTGTGAATCTGAAGATCGATGAAGACCTCCTAGTTCATTTTGTATTATTGTCTCTACCAGATGAGTTTGAGAACTTTGTCTCAAACTACAACATGAACTCAGATAAGTGGACCTTTGAGCAGCTTATTGCCAACAGTGTTCAAGAGGAGGACAGGTTCAAGGCTAAACATGGTGGTTCTGTCCACTATGTAAAAGATAACAAGAACAAGAGCAAGTAGCAGCCGCAACAAAAGAAGCCGGTCTTCTACTCTAAGCCTATGGTCAAGCAGCAGCATAGGCCTCTGGAGGGACAGGCTGTAGTGGACAGAGACACATGCATGCACTACGGCAAGAAAGGACACTACAAGAAGAATTGTCCTGACTGGCTAAAGTTGTTCATGAAGAGAAATGGTGAGAATATAATTACTTTTGTAAATGAATCCTTGTATATCAATTATTCTAGATCCACATGGTGGATTGATTCAGGAGCGACTATTCATATTGCAAATTGTTTACAGGGGTTCAGTACGACGAGGACCATGGAAAGAGGCGAAGGTTCGATAAGAGTGGCTAATGGAGTAGAAGCCAAAGTTGAAGTTGTAGGGGATCTCCACCTAGAGCTTAGAGATGGCTTTGTTCTTAGTCTCCATGATGTCTTTTATGTACCTTCGTTACGAAGAAACTTAATAAGTGTGTCGCGTTTTGATTTTGATGGATATGATTGTCATTTTGGTAATGGTAAATATGAACTATTATTCAATAATGAATGCATTGGTTTTGCGTCTTTACAAGATAAGATTTATTTGTTGTCACTTGATGATAGTGTGAATGCGATACACGATATGAATGATGATAATATGCATGATATGAATGTTCCTACGTCCTTGTCGACTAAAGTTAACAAGAAAAGAAAGAGAACTCCAAGCGTCTCATCGAAATTATGGCACTGTCGTTTAGGCCATATTTCGAGGGGGAGAATTGAGAGACTTGTAAAGAATGACATTCTTCCTCCATTGGAGTTCACAGACTTAGAGCAATGCATTGATTGCATTAAAGGTAAATATGTTAAAAAGATTAAGAAAGACGTCAAAAGAAGTGCAGGAATATTAGAGATCATTCATACGGATATTTGTGGTCCCTTTCCTGTCAAGAGTGTGGATAGTTATGACTCGTTTATAACATTCATAGACGATCACTCTCGATATGGTTATATTTATCCAATCAAAGAAAGATCAAAAGCATTGGATAAATTCAAGATATTTAAAGCAGAAGTAGAAAATCAACATGATTTAAAGATTAAAGTCATAAGATCCGACCGTGGGAGGAGTACTACGGGCAGCATACGCCTTATGGACAAGTCCGATGACCTTTTGCTAAGTTCCTACAAGAAAATGGTATAGTCACCCAGTATTTTACGCCGGGCGAACCTTAGCAGAATGGAGTAGCAGAAAGGCGTAATTGTACCTTGATGGATATGGTGTGCAGCATGATGAGCTACTCCACACTGTCAGTGAGTTTATGGATAGAGGCTTTAAAAACCGCTATTCATATTCTTAACAGAGTTCTAAGTAAATCGGTGCCCAAAACACCGTATGAATTATGGACTGGACGAGTGCCTTCGCTAGCACACCTCCGTGTTTGGGGGAGTTCTGCAGAGGCTAAGATATTTAATCCAAGCCTTGGGAAATTGGATCCCAAGATAGTGAGTTGCCATTTTATTGGCTACCCAGAAAAGTCCAAAGGTTATCGTTTCTACTGCTCAGATAGATATACAAAGTTTGTAGAAACAAGACATGCCGTCTTCTTGGAAGACGAAATGATAAGGAGGAACATGGTGGCTCGAGAGATTGATCTTGAGGAGAAGCGGGTACATGTACCCAATTTTATGAGTCAAGAACCTTTCTTCTCACTACCTGTTGATGTTACGCCTGTGATGCCTGGCGTTGCAGTGCCAACACCTGTTGTCACACCATCTATGGTACAAGAGGAACCTGCTCATCAGAATCCGACAGACAATGACGCCACATATATGGGGGAGCAGCCTCAAACAGATAATGTGCCAGAAGAGCAGGCTCCACAAGAGCCACAATCAGATATTGTGCAAAATGAAGAGGCCCCTAGAAGGTCTCAAAGAGCTAGAAGGTCAGCAATACCATCTGACTATGAACTGTATAACACAGAAGAGTATCATATGGAGGATGACCCCACCTCATATGAAGAAGCCATGAACAGTGCCCACTCATCCAAATGGTTGGAGGCCATGGAAGATGAAATGAATTCAATGAGTCTCAATGAAGTTTGGGACATAGAAGAAATTCCTAAAGGAGCCAAAACAGTAGGCTGCAAATGGGTCTACAAGATTAAATATGACTCTAGAGGGAATATAGAAAAGTTTAAGGCATGTCTTGTGGCGAAAGGCTTTACGCAAAGAGAAGGAATTGATTACAATGAGACATTTTCTCTAGTCTCTTATAAAGATTCTTTCAGAATTATAATGGCACTAGTGGCGCATTATGATTTAGAATTACATCAGATGGATGTAAAAATGGCATTTCTAAATGGGGATTTAGAAGAAAGAGTTTACATGGTACAACCGAAAGGTTTTGTCGTGAAAGAAAAAGAAAAGATGGGATGTTATTTAAAGAGATCCATTTATGGATTAAAGCAAGCTTCAAGACAGTGGTACTTGAAGTTTGATGGAACAATAAAGAAATATGGATTTAAAGCAAATGTTGAGGATAATTGCATTTATGCAAAGTTTAAGAATGGAAAATTTATTTTCCTAGTTTTATATGTGGATGATATTCTACTAGCCAGTAGTGATATCAGCCTACTACAACAACAAAGAAGTTCTTGTCCTTAAACTTTAACATGAAAGATCTTGGTGAGGCATCATATGTTTTGGATATTGAGATTCACCGAGATAGAAGAAAGTATGCATTGGGACTGTCTCAAAAGATATATATAGAGAAGGTGTTGAAGAAATTCAACATGCATAAATGTAGTTCCACACCTGCTCCTATATTCAAGGGCGAAAGTTTTGGAGATTGGCAAAAACCCAAGAATAAATTCGAGCTCGATGATATGAAGACAAAACCATATGCTTCGGCTGTGGGAAGCTTGCAATATGCGCAAGTATGTACACGCCCTGACTTAGTATTTGTGACCGGGTTACTTGGCAGATTTCAGAGTAATCCAGGCCATGAGCACTGGAAGTTGATAAAGAAAGTCTTGCGATATTTACAAGGAATGAAAGGCCTCATGTTGGTATACAGAAGATCAGATTCACTTCAAGTGGTGGGATATTCTGATTCAGACTTTGCAACAGATAACACGAAATCCACATCAGGGTATATATTTACCCTGGCGGGGGGAGCTATTTCATGGAAAAGCTCCAAACAGACCATCACGGCAGGGTCTACCATGTATGCCGAGTTTATAGCATGTTATGAGGCCACATGGCAGGTTAACTGACTAAAGAAATTTATACCCGGATTAAGAGTGGTTGACAGCATTGAGAAACCACTAAAGTTATACTGCGATAATGAACCAGCAGTAATGTATGCTCACAATAATCAGTCCAGTGGTGCTGCCAAGCACATTAATATAAAGTATTATGTTGTAAAAGATAAAGTTCAGGATCGCACTATAAGTCTCGAGCATATCAGGACTGAAAGAATGCTTACGGATCCGCTCATGAAAGGCCTACCGTCCAGCATGTTCAAGGAACACGTAGATGGCATGGGGTTAAGGGAAGCCTTATGATTCTAGACTTAGGGTCCAAAGAAAAGTATCTGGTTCTGAACGGGGATGTGTGTAGTAGCTGTTGAATCCATCAGTGCTAAGCTGTGACAATGAAACATGCTCTATATGTAAATCCGTGATGAAATGGAAAATGTATGATGATGAACGAGGTCTAGGGGGAGAATGTTAGTAAATCTCCATGTTGGGCCCAACGGCCCAACACCCAGATCATGCCCTGATCAGGGGCGTCCCAACCCTCCTCTGGTTGGTGGGCCCCCGTCACCCTACGCCAAATAAAAGAGGGGGTGGAGCCGGCGGCTCACATCACGAGGTTGACATGAGCCGGCACAGCCACCCCACAGAACCCTACCCGATCCAAAGGAGGGCGCAGCTAGTGACGGAACTCCCCATCACCGCCGTCACACCTTTTCCCGCCATCAAAAACATGACGGGGACCAACGCCGCCGCCACTTCTGCCTCGACCCCGGACCTCGCAGCGACACCGGCGGCACCACCACTCCCTCACAACCCAGGTACTCCTCACCTCTCTCCTCTCCCTCTAGATCTTTACTCAGAGACTCTCACACATAGCCTAGGCACGAATCGAGTCTCACACCTTTTTCCAGATTCATTTAACATTCTTTAGAACTTCAATGTGCTAATCAGCATTAGCACGATAACGTGAAAATTGTTATAAGATTCAAGTTTAGGATTCCAACTTACCGAAATGCAGAACTTAACATCTATAGAATGGCTAAACAGGATACTGAAAAATTGGAAATCCATATATAACGGACGAAGAATGGAACTGTTATAGGTAAATCAGACAGCAGGGCTCGCTTCGAGAATGAGCAAACCACTAGTCTAATCTCATAGCAACCCATCCATTTAACTAGTATAAGCTCAGAAGCACTCAGCCACAGGTAACTTGACGGTAACAGATACGCTATGCGTCATCATTATTTAATGCATGACAACGTTAACAAATATAGGCTGGTAAAATCAAAAGAATGGGGAGGATACACTTCCCAGAAAAGCCCTAGGTTAACCGTCAGAGTAATCTTCGTTGTCACTGGGCTGTTCAAAAATTTCAAACTCCCCGTCACTTGCTTCAGCATCGTTAGGGGCATCAATTGGTCTGTTCTGGCCATCTCCCTGCACTGGGAAGTTGCGCAACACTTCTTCAAGGTACCCATTGGAGAAGCCTTCTCTAAGTGTGTCTGATGCAGGTCATTGGAAAACAATTGGGAGCTATAGGTAGCAACATAAACCATTCAGCTATAGGTAGCAACATCAAATTATATTGTTGACAAATAGAACACATCATCCACCTTCAGCTATAGCTAGCGACAGAAACGCTACTTTGGTTTCGAATAAAAGGCTGTTCAACCATATGCAGAAGTTGAATCTACGTCGTGCAGGAACTTTCCAAAGACAATGGACCTTAGCAGAAATAAAGGATGTAAGTAGGTGTGTGCTATTTGATAGTACGTAAAGTCGTAAAGACAAACACTTTTTATGCAAATGCTATCAAGCCGTGCCATGCACAGAAATCAAAAAATGCATATCCATGGGTTCCGATGTAGCGACACATTACGGCAGGTGGAAAATATTGTGCAGTACTTGTTGCTTATGTTAGTGAACAACATAATAAAAAAAAACTAATAAGAAAAATTGAAGCACAACCCTGTCAATTAAATATGAAAAGGAATTAAGTTACACATATATATTCTTTGAAAGCAAGTTTACCAATCTTGATATTTTACATGCTGCTACTAAGTAAAGCCAACAAAAGCACTCAAAAACTCCTAAATGAACTTATTACTTCAATCTACTGCCAATATTTGGACATGAAGGAAAAATACATGGTGGAGAAAGTAGTATTGTGTACATGTCAACAAAAAAAAAAAGTCCATTATTATGATCTATCAAGGACAAGGTAGTACCCTAGCAGGTGAACAATGCTTTCTCAACTAACTTGTCAAAAAAGAAAAATGCTTTCTCAATTAGGATTGGTTTTGTGCTCATAGTAAAGAATTTTTGTGTTCGACGACGTTTGCTGATAGTTTGTGCAAAAACAATAGAGGGAAAATCTTCAGGCCAGTAAGACAACTTTTACTTTACTTACCGTGACTTACTTCAGAGATTTATTACTTATTGAGATTGACATTTGGATCCAGTGCATTTACTGTGTATACTATTTCATTATTAACTACATCTCAGTACCCTAGCATTTCAATAAAAAAAAATAACAGTCCAGAAAAAAGGTGAAATACTAAATTAAAAGAACAGAAATTGTAGAAAAACACCCTTACTACATTTACATGGAAATAAACGCGAATCACTAGTCACAAAAAAAAGGTTAAATAAAGAGTAAAAGTGCTAACTTATTAAAGAACTGAGCTCAGGGCAGTTGGTAAGGACCATGGAGGTATACCCCTGACCTCCCAGGTTCAAGTCCTCTTCAAAGCCAAATTTGGGTGCCTATTTCTTCTTAATCAAAAACCATGTGGTTCCTCCAAGGTTGGTTAAGTTTTCTTATTATTATTGTTTATCCATCAATTCAAATGGCCATTTTAACCCCAAACTTGGGGATCACCAACCCAAATTAATGTGCTAAGTATTTGCAGCCTCCATGCAAGCGGCAAATCATGATGTGTGGCTAAGCTTCACTAATTTACTAGCAAGGCATGAAATAGTAGACCAACCTTGGTAATTGTTCAGTGAATAGAAATAATGCCAGTGGAAAATTCAAATCCTAAAATGGGCCATATTGAAAATATGAGTTAAACCAAAATTGATAAATTAATTGTATCAAGGATACATGAACCATCTAAGGTGAAATCACGAAGATCCTCTGCCTACAATAAGTATAGTAAAGGTTAAGTTTTGGTAGTATATAGTGGGGAAATGATAAGAGTAATGACCTACCATAGGGGGAGGAGAATCATAACCATCTGAGTCTTTATCTTCCTCTTCTTCATCATCCACATCTTCGCTATCAGAATTGTTAGGATCAACTTCATCCTCATTTTCAGTTTGTCTGGCGGGAGCTTCTGAAGAGGGGATAACAGAAAGAACAGGATTTAGAATCAGAATTGATGTCTTAAGGTGTCTCTCTTCATAAAGGAACAACTACAATACTCATTGACACGTATGCTTTATGCCAATTGGCTTGACTTGGAGCAGTAGCATGCCATACAAAAAAAGAGCACAAATAGTAGCCACTAGCCAACATATAATTAGATGAATAAGAAATGTATTGAACTATCCAAGCAGCAAAATATTCATAGTGCTCACATTCAGCATCAGGTCTAGAAACTAACGATCTTTTACCAAAATTAAGTTCAAAGAATAAAAGCACTTGGCCAAATTGACCAATATGCATTTATCAATATTAACAAGTAAAATATAATTGAATAAACCTTCATCAACATCCTTATCTTCGTTTGACTGCTCAGATCTACAAAGGGCTTCCTGCTTCTTGGACCTTTCAATAAGTTCATGGGCATTCCGCAACAATGTTTTAGCATTCTCATTCGGACATAAAGAGAAGAACCTAATGGCGACTTGGAACCTCAGGGTTTTTATCATATTCTTTGAAAACCATCCTGTAGAATGCTACACAGAAATCGGTTATTTTCGAGCATACATTGCACTGCAAAGTGACTATCTGTACTACATATAGATCGAGATTATCATACTCATGATTATCAGATTCAGAATAAAATGGATTTAAGATTAAGTATAGATTAAAACTAGTGAAGTGAAAGATACTCAGAAAACAACAGCTGATTGCAGTAGCACAGACAGCTTGTTTCTAGCATCATTCTGCAATTCAATAGTGATAATGGTATGTACAATAAGCTTATGACATAAAACTTTGCAAAGACAAATCCAAAAATGCCACAATTAATTCAGCCTAACATATGGAGCGGGAGAGTAACAATCAAGAGTTCAAATATAACCACTACGTAAGTAGGATACTGAAACAAACCATAAAAGCAAATTATTCTTGTTACTCACCGAACAGACTGATTGATAAGAAGGTTTTCTGATTTCAGCTTGAATAAAGTCATCCTTCAGTTCAAACAATTGCAGGAAGACAAAATTCTTTGATGGCATTGCTTCAAGCTTGCACATGTCTGACCACTTTTGTGATCTGTAAATATCAAAACACACAAAGTTCAACATGTTAACCAAGGAGCAGAAGTACAAGCTAAATGCGTGGGAGGTCTGCTTCACTGTTCTCATGGTCAAACACTAAAAATGGTAGCATGACGATCGATGAGCCCTGCTGAAAAGAAAGTATAATTATCTGGTGGCGGTGATGACGAGCATGTTCATGCACAGTAGCCACACAAGGCTCTAGATGCTGTAAGGCTCCACAAGAAGCCCAGCCAAGTGTTATATGTACTTTCCTCAGGAACCACTGCTTAATAAGTGTATACCGCTGAAACAGCTTCCAGACAAGTAATTCTTATAACATAATCTGCTACAGTTTGTTTCATTAGCAACTACATAACCTTAATTACAGTAGCCAAAGTTCCTCTACAGACAAGATGTAATTGGTAGCAAGAAATACATATTAGTAAATAAAAGTAGGTAAAGCATGACGAGTTGTCCGTATATTAATGCAACAAAATAAGCATTACACACAGTCTGTGGTGGTAAAAAGAA
The DNA here is from genome assembly GCA_032690845.1 of Eleusine coracana subsp. coracana. Taxonomy (NCBI): domain Eukaryota; kingdom Viridiplantae; phylum Streptophyta; class Magnoliopsida; order Poales; family Poaceae; genus Eleusine; species Eleusine coracana. The sequence goes on from CM064424.1 coordinate 21,398,495, forward strand.
TATCATGATAGAGGAATAACAGGTAACACACTAAACACGGGAAACAGCGGACATGGAGGAGTCAGAGCCATCTTCAACACGTCGAAGTAAGATATTTCAAATGCAAACTAAAGATATAACATGGCTTACCTAGAATCCTTTTTCATCTGACGATTCCTCAGCTCAAGAGGCATGCGAAAATCAATTCTCTGAAATCTAGCAAAGAAGAAACATTTCTGTCAATACAATATAGCTGAAGGAAAATTTTCACTTCAAAAGAAATTAAGGAGTGGAATACCTACTTTGAGTTATATTCATTGCTAAAACCTATAATTTTTAAATGTAACAAAGAAAAATCAGCTGATGCTTACATTTGTGACTCAGAATCTCTTCGAGGATCATATCCTCTTCTGACCCAGAATTTACCAAATGGTCCAGTAGAGAAGTAGTATCCAGCTCTAAACAGAAGCCTGAGCATAAAATGGAAGCACATGAAGAGTGAAGTAATAGTTGAAAGACATACCCAAAGAAGAAAATGATGAGGCAACTCTAGAAGACTGAACAGAACATGTAACCTTCTGAATTGGTTTTGTGAGACATGCATGCCATCATCATGCAACCGTTCATAAAGTGATTGCTTTGGCCACACAGGACGCTCATCAAACAATTTGCACACAGCCATCTGCCAATCCCAATCTGCTGAATTCTTTGGTACATGGTCTTCCCAGTTAATCTTCCCCGGGACAGGTATACATCAATTAAGGAGACAAATAAGGCAGCCAATGATACTCTCAATAATACAGGAGCAGGCCAGGTCATGAAGGCAATAAAACCGCGAGGTAACAAGAGTTTGCTTTTTAAGAATAACATTCTATGCAGTAAGCATTGGAAAAGTGTGCATTAGAAAGAAACACACGATCAGTTACCATAGTGGAAAAGCAAGTCATAACCAGTGGCAGAGCCAGAAATTTTCCTTAGGGGGGACCAGCCAAACAAAATCAACATGACTATAATAAATGAATTACATATTTCAACTAATATCTCACTATTTATATATGCATTATATATTTGCAGCACAAATTTTGCAATCCCATGGCATAAAAGGAAATTAATATCTATATATACAAGAATGAATTTGAACTTGCATTCGAAAATAAATCTCACCTTGGCCCATGCATTAGCACTGAATGGCAGGAATTGAAAAAACCAAAAATCAGTTGGCTTGGTTGATTGGTTCATCTCCAGGAGAACTCTAAATGGATTCAACCGTGCTAGCATGTCAGTACATTAGCTTCCTAGGCCTGAAACTAAGCCCAGGCTGCCACTGACTGCATGATTAAGCTCATCGTTCACTCAGCTATTGCAGGGTAAAAAAATATTTACTCCAGCATTAGGGGGAGGGAGGGGGGGGGGGGGGTATGGGCACACCCCTGCTGGCCCCTCCCTGGCTCTGCCACTGGTCATAACTGCTGTATTATTCTTACAAAAACCTGCAAAATTAACAGCAAAATATCAATGCTTGTTTCCATTATAGTGGAGTTCTCGCAAGTGGCGGTGCATGATTCCACATCCGCAAGAATCAGAACAAAGATGGGTTCCTCAAGGTGTTGTTTTCCCTCCTCAGTGATTTTCCTTCTTAATTGAATTGCCGTTGCATATAAAAGGTTTATTTGTTATTATTGCTCCTCATTAACAAGCTTTTATTTTGTGAAAACTGTATGAAATACACTCAACTTTGAAGAAGAAAAAAAAAAACTACACCCACATACTTAAGAAAATATATTAATTTGCAAACAAAGGATATCTTGAATGTTGAAAGGAAGTGCAAGGGTTGGTCCAACATCCATCTGTAACCAAAGAACAAAAAATCATAATTGATTCATGTTATGCCATTTTATGCTATGGTTGCATCTGTTCCATAAGATGGCCACACCCCTATCCACAGCACAGTTTGGGAAGCAAACCAGAGAAGAAAGAAAAACAATTTCTGAAAAAAAAAATTAAAGATGTTAAATTAGCAGCTTTGCCTTTCATAGCTTCAATTACAAGAAAGAAGATATGCATTTCTTATCCTAGTTACCACAACAATTTAATCAATAAAATGATAGTAAATACTCACTCACCCTCCGCCTATCATGTAAACACGTGTAAGCTCTAAGAAAAAATTCAATGATAGGCTTACATGGACGCACCACCAATTCTTTTCCCAAATTAAATAAATATATTAGCCTAAAGATGATTGGACTTGGGCAGACACATCTGTCTGTCACAACAGATCATAGGTTCAAAACTCTGCAAAGCATTGGACAGAAAACTGGGAGAAAACTAGCAGATTCTAGCTTAAACCCTGATCCTAGCATGGATTACAAAGCCAGAGGCGGTGAAACAACCAAATACGAAGAGAAATCATGACAGACAGTAGTGGAGAACCAAATGAAATGTGCCCATAGAGCGAAGTAAAAACAGTGTACATATATACTTCAGTAGATATCTAGGAGCCTCACTGTCATCAATTAAAAAACAAACCAGTTGCATGAAAGGATTATGTACCTCCCATTTCTGCTGTATGACACCCCTTTGCATGCTTTTAGATACTGCGTTGGATGATGGTAGAAGTCTAAAAAACATTACAATAACTAACATTAGGAAACATTTTTATACAGTCATGATAAGTTCAAAAAGTATACATGCTATTGGCTGTTGTAACAAATCTTGAAACTGCTTGTAAAATAGTTGTTCACAGACCAATATATGAAAGAGAAAGACAAGGAAAAGAGGTAATACACTGGGTCCAGAAAATCTGAAAGCTGCTTTTTCTTTCCTTCAGTATTCTTTTTATGAGAAAGACAAAAAATGAATCATCTAATCACAGAAAAAGGAACGATAAGGAAGAAATTATGAAATTACTCAAGATATTCTGTTGAGGACATGGGATAAGGAGGGCATAGGACAACATAGATTGTATCATACTGTGATGTAACTGATCATGGCTATTAGTCAGGTGGAGAGACATTTGGCGCAAAAGAACAAGATGAGGACAGAGAAGAAAACAGAAAGAGAAAGGAACCAAACTGTTATATTTCAAGTTAATTATAATAAAGTCTAGTTGTAATCCATAAAAAAAATCATTACAACCATTATTATTTCTAACTCATCTTAGATTAGACTATAAATTTCCCAATGAAAGCTATATTATTCAGAAAACAAAAAACAAAAGTTAAAGAATCATTATAATCATGGATCAGGATAGATTCAAATTAGACACTACATGGAGAAAATCATATTGACAAGTTGTGCAAAGTAAGTGTACATGGATATTTCCTTTCAATCAAAAGTTTAGTGCAAATTACTTTAATACTAGATAGATATTATCATCAAAATGCATGTCCTTGACAAGAGGCATAATCTTAAGTTCCAAGTTCAAACTTGACCTATTCAGCAGAGGCTGAGAGGCATACTTTAATCAGTTCAATATATAATTAACACATATTTGGATGCACATATGTTCAATACATATGTGCAGCCAAAGCAGTAGATCTGGTATGTTCGATAGGAAAATTTCATTAACAAATTTTTGGCTTGAAGGCTCATTTGTAGCAAATGGAAGACAACCAAGTGAATTGAAGGTAATAACAGGGTTAAACAAATCAAACATAGGCATTAGTTTCTATCTGTATAATTAATACCACTTACGCTATCTTTGTTGGTTTATCCTTCAGTGAGAAGAGTGGGGGTACCAGCATCATGACATCTCCATCATCTGTTTCCAGATGGGCTGGATCATCTGTCACTCAGGAAACAAATGGAAGTTTTAAAATGGTAATACTACAGAAGGTTTTAATCCCTGATGCAGCACAGAATTAGAAAGCACGCACCATTGCTTAAATTTTGTTCGTCATTTTGACAACCTGACCGTCTCCTCTTTTTCGCTTCTGCAGCATGCACTGGAATAACATGCTGATAATCTGCCATGCCTGAATATAGTAGCATATCAGCAAAATTCGCGTGTAGAACAAACCAATGTCAAGGCACAGAGTCACTACGAACAGTGATAGTGATACGAGAATAACAAACACAAGGCATTTCATCGAACATGTCAAGCGCACGGGTGTGTGGTTACCTTCGAAGTGGTAGGCAGTCCGGACTTGGGCGACAACCTCCGCCCGTGGCGCTGGGTCACCCTTGCACTTGAAGAGGCGGAGGACGAGGCCCGTAGAGGCGCGTGACTCACCGAAGGCCGGGTGGCAATACGGGTCCTTGGGGCGGAAGCGGAGCTCGAGGTGGGCGCCGGGCTCAAAGCTCCAGGCCTACCATAGAGAGAGGAGGAGGACGAGCCATTAGTTCGCATTGCTATTAAGCGTCGCCGTATGGGAGCACGACAGGGTTAAGTTACCTTGGCGATGGCGGACAGACCGCCGAGGGTGCGGGCGGCACAGGTGGGGGAAGAGGGGTAGCCTGGGTAGTGCACGGTGAAGGCCTCGGCTGCCGGGAGTGTACCGAAGACGGTGCCGTCCGAGATGGTCGATGGCGGCGGTTTAGCTGCCGCGGCGGTGGGGGAAGACGGCGGGGAAACCATCGGGGAGTAGAGAGGAGAGACCTCGAAGACAGGGGTTCCACTTCCACGGCCATAGACGATATGCGGCGGCGAGGGGTCATGGGGAGGAGGCGGCGGGCAGCCTGGGAAGGCGGTGGGCGGGGGTGACCGCACTAGTGCAGCGCACGGCTCTGGACCTTGTGGAAATGAAGCAAGTTTGGACCAAATTCTAACATGTTCTTACTGCTCAGGTTACAATTACAAAATTTTACAGTCTAACATTATTTGGATCCAACATGTAACAAAGGCATATTAGTATATTACTATAATCTCTTGTGAACCTCTTTGAGAATAAAATAAAGTTTATTTTACTTCTTAGCTCGTTTTATCCCATGAATCATTAAAATAGATATTTTACATCTTTAATTAGTATTTTAATTTTAAATTGCTAATATACACTAGTATTTGAGTTGATATTGTCCTCTCAACCTTCACACATATGTCATACTACATGACAAAAGACTAAGCAAGTTACATAATTCTATTTGTGTCATAGTTTTTTTGTGTTGTAGTTTTTCTTTATTTCCTCGCATCACCAGAAACTAGGGTGCACATATCATAACTAGATCAAAATAGGGTTATATGTCACATTAATTTATTTGGCATGTTAAACAAGACATGTGTAAGACTGAGAGACAATCTTAATTTAATCTTAATCTATATCTGCAATTCGAGATTAAAATACTAGTCAAAGATGTAAAATAAAGCAAATCAAATGATAGTTTAAGAGTTATCTGAACTTCGTTTATACTTGAAAAGAATAAAGTAAACTTTATCCTTCAGAGTAAGGGCTTGAGACTCTTAACGAACTGGATTGGATGACCCTTTTGTACAAACATATGAACGTTTTGACCATGCAATTCGAATGCTTCACTGGCAGCGTATATGTGACCATAGAAGGTTATACTATTCTTCCGTATAGTAGAGAACTGAAGTGTGTACGGTGAGCATGGTCTATCTAGAAATAGGGTAGGAAATGTACCCGATGGAGTAGGGTCTAGGGTCACAGACTGCTATTGGTTCAATAAACTTGTATTTATATTTCAATCATTTGATTTCTTTTGTAAATTATTTCATTCATTTGACTGGAAATATTCCATACAGAATTGGCTCTCCAATAACTGTCGGAGTCTTTAGACGCTCTTATATATGCAACTCCCTCTTGCGGAAAGGATTCCGACTCTCTGGTTCACTAGTATAATGTGACGCGCCCTTGCGTGCCGTTTAAATGAGAAACACACATAAAAAAGAGAACGTAGAAAAAAAATCCAGTTTAGAAGAGGAACATGACATTACATATATATATTATACTTCCTCCATACTCATATTAGACTCATATTAGGAGGCGTCCTGCAAAACGGAGTATTTTCACAAAGCCAGACGTCCTCCCATAGCACGTCTGCTCTCCCTCGCCTTAAAACGCTGCGCGCCGCAAAAAGTTTTAAAAAAGCACAGGCGCTAGATTCAAACCCGTGACTTGATACGCTGTTAACCAAGAGCCGAGCGTGCTAGCCAGTCTGGAGCAGAGAGAGAGTTATTATGAAGAGGTTCTGCGTTCTATTTAATAGGGGCATGTATGGAAAATTAGACTCAATTTAATTGCTCCTTGATATTATAAATCATGTCTTAAACACCTTCTAATTTAAGTATGGAGGGAGTTTTTAATATAGGTCCATGATGAACAGGTCATAGCATAATAGGGTGATGATTGTTTATTACAAGAGCAGACTAAGCAAACCAATATTAATATGTACATATTGTGCTGCAACATAAGGACCCTTAAATGGTAGATGGTATATTCGATGATGTCTAGTTGCATAGGAAATCAGCTGGTTATAGCACAATGGCCCTGAGATATCATGTATGCTATATCAGTAAAAAGCGGTGAGAAGGAATAATATGGTTCATGGTTGTCTAAACCGGAAATGTTTAACCTTAAGCATCTCCAATACATGGATATTTTATTGTTGAGTGAACAACAGTAACTGAAGAACCTGAAATGACAAAAACATTTGTTAAAAGTACGACTGGAAGGTTGACCTCAGCATGTAAACATGTCACTTTGGAACCGTCTTATATATGATCATTAGTCTTGTTTCAAAATTAATTTCAAAAAAGAAATATTAGACATGGGAGCAATATTGCCATATTATAACAGAAGGAAACATGTTCCTAGCTCTGGGCACCACAGAAGGTTCTTCATAAGACACAAATTTGAGTAGCATTCGTAACATGCAAGTAACTATTACATCGGCTGGTGTTTGTCTCGAGTGATAAGATTCAAATGAACAAAGCTAAGGGTACTTCGACAACTATTAAGATCTTAAAAAATGTTCAGTAGAATTTGGCTTATACACACTATTAGTTAAATATTTATTTGCCTCAGATTATATAATTGCTAAAATTAACTCAGTTTTCTAATGCAAAGAATATTGTAGAATGCCAGTGCATGTATGCTTTGTATGACCTGAAAGCAGTTCTACTATATGGAAGAAAAAGTTCTAATATATGGAGGAAAAAGAGAGATGTCATCTAAGCTTGTTGGTGAGTAAGGTAGCATCAATCATAGAGTTAATAAGCATTTCTAAACAATATATGTTCCCACATTATATCATAGTAACAGAGTTTGTCCATAGATATATTGTTTTTCTTGTAAATAGAACTTTCTCAAAGCTACATCACCAAGACATTTAGAAAAATTCTTATATCATTCTGATTATTTATTAATAACATTTGAAGCACGTGGAGCAATTATTGCATATATCTATCCAATATTGCAAATCTAATATTCACATGACTGCATTACTAACCAAATTTACCATTCAATTCACAATACATTGCAATCATTTGGAATACATGATGAAGTGGAAAATAATAAATAAGATACGCCATTTTTTATTCAATGTAGGAATGAGCAGCACACACAAATAAACAACAATTTATTCAAAACTACACTTAGCTCTGTATTTAAGTGCATGGCGCGTAATTTATGAATGCTTAACATATAACAAACTACGATGGGGGTATCAGAGGTATATGCTCCAATGAAAATCAGGAAAAATAGAGCAGAGGTCTCCCCTACTTTGTTTCCCTAAAGAATCCAGAAAGAAACCAATGGGATATTAAATGTTGTATGTATATAGGCAGGATCAGAAAAATCCCAAATTCGGTCTCATGTAATATTACATGTATATTTTAATGGAAAAATACTTGGTGCCCACTGGTTTGGGCGTCCTAGTTACAACGGCGTGAGCCTGTCGTGAGTACTGTGTCTCATCCTCTTCCTGTCTCTCAGGAAAACTCAGACGAACAGCTAGGCTTCTTCCTCTCAACCAGGTGCTGTGGCGACGAGGGAGACGGGGGCCCTGGCAACGGAGCGCGGTGGCAGTGCGGACGGCGTGGCATGGCGGCGAGGGCACCGCCGGCCACCGGTGGTGGAGGAGGGGGCGGGGTTAGGGTTTCGGATTGCTAGGGGCTCGTCGGAGTGCTCCAGACATAGAATGAGGCCTGGGGGTGGACGGTCAGACCGGTGGTGGCCGGCGGTGCGGCGAGCGGTGGCGCCGCCGAAGCCGCGGGCGGCAGGCAGGCGGTGGGCGGGACTGGCGGTGGGGGAGCTCGACGGGGAGGAAGAAGAAGAACGACGACTATGGCAGGGGAGCTCGCCGGGGAGGAAGACGACTCGCGTGGTCGAGCGAGGCCCCCTGTCGACTGGCCGGCTGGTTGTGTCATGTGTGCGTGGTTTGGTTGGAAAGAGAAGAGGTTGGCTCACGGTCATTAACAGAGGAGGCAGCACTGTTAAGTACCATGATTGCTATGAGCTCCATGATCTCAATCTAGCGGCTCTAGTATATGGTACGCCCGAGCCAGTGGGCACCAAATCCAGGTCCTATTTTAATTTAGTTCATCTCGAGGCTCCTAATGCGATTTCCCTTTTTATTCTTTACCAAGATGTTGTAAATACAGGGAAGAAACGAAAAGAGAAGTCTTCTAGACCAACATTAGTGGAGAAGGGATGTTGGTGACCTGAGCAGGGAAAACATATTGTATAACTGAAACAAAAGTCAACAAAGAAATATAACATGCCGGTGTGAAACAGTTCAATCGAGATCAGTTTGTCAGGGTAATTAAAAAATGAAAGCCATTCAATTCAAATCGGTCTACCTAACTGGGAGCTTATAATTTTGTTACCTTCTTTTTTAAAATTAAAGACCCATACCTACAAAGTAGTTGCTGTCATTGTTCTCTACAAAATAAATGAATTGTCCCTAAGACAAATCTTGGCAAACCCTTTCTAGGAAAGGTATAAGGCTGGTATTTATATAAAAGAAGTGAGCTACTGAACCACAAAAGCTAGATGAAATACACACCTGAAAAATATTGGCTCTTCCCAGTTGAAGATACACATGACCTATATATATTTCATAAAAATTCAAATGAGATCAATTGCGGTCACACATACAACAGCCTACAGTGAAACAAGCATCTTATTATGCAAACATAGAATAAACATCGATACATTTCTACCCTTTGTGGGTACACTATTGTGTTTAGGGATGGCAACAGGGCGGATTCGGGGCGGGTGGAGCAAAAGCCCATCCGCGGTGAGAGATGTTGCGGGTGGAAATCTTCACCCGCACCCGCACCCGCGGGTGAAATTTGTAAGGATCATGACCATTGAGGTCACCCCGAGGTATGGAGTTTTAATGATGCATGACAAACATGAAATATGACTAATATCTACATGAGTGTTGTTTGTGTAGGAAATCCTTTCTATCTTATGATGATTGTCTATGACATCCTTAGCAATGAATGACAATGACCGCAAGCATGGAGACTTGTGAACTTGATGGAGTCCAAGGGTTGATGGAGATGGATCAAAACGGAGAACAAGCTATGGTGCAAGTGTTTGAAACACTTGAGTAGTTGTTAGGGCTTTGAGTCCATAGGAAAAACCAGAATATCAAGGGGGTCTAGATCATTCTCTTAGGTCATGTCTAGTCGGTGATGTGCAAGATTGCTCGGTGAAATCACAGGCACCAGGTGACAGTGGAGAAGCCAAGGAGCTGTTCGGAGAAGTCGGGAAACCAAGTCAAGCGAGGATAACAAGTTTCAGCTTCTGTACGTAGTGACCGGACAGAGGGATCAGAGGTGACCGGACTGTACGGTCACTATGTGGAGTTTTCCAGGACTTAGCGCGAGGAGCAAGGACTCTGTCTGTAGGAGACTCCATATAGACCGGACGGTCCGGTCTGCTGACCGGACGGTCCGGTCAGTAGGAGTGTAGGGACGACAGAGAGGATACAGTTTGCGAACCTTCCTGGAATGGAGAGAGAAAGTGGACCCCACGGTCCGGTCTAGTGACCGGACAGTCCGATCAGCAGGAGTTCAGCATAGGGGTAGAGAGCCATTGGAGCTGAGTTTGCAGTGACCGGATGGTCCGGTCAGGCAGTGACCGGACAGTCAGGTCTGGAGGCCTAGAAAGCTGATTTCGTGGAGCAACGACGAGTTTGAGGTTAGGATCCTATATAACTTCATTGTTGGGATCTTGGAGACCTCTCTTGGCCAGAGGAATACCTGAGGATAATTGGTAAGGTCTAAGAGGAAAAGAGGAGACAGGGGCAGAGCCAGCATGGTTCATGGGTGTTCAGTTGAACACCCATCAATTTTGGAAAAAACAACGATTTTGAGGACTTTGTGCATATACATATTAATAGCAAAAACAAAGCAACGTGTTATGCTGTAAATACTGTTTTTAAGCCCACACAAAGTGCCCCAACTAGCCCACGATGGTCAGAAAACTGAAAAAGCCCACTAACCCTGGGTCCAAGCTCCCTAATCCATCGATCATCTCAGTTCCATTCCATCGACAGTTCGACCGACGTTCCCTTCGTCTTCTCGCGGCAGCGCCGTGTTCTCGCCAACTAGGGTTGCAAAGTCCATCGCCATAGCGTGCCATCTCCGGTCTCCCATTCTTTGCCGGCGGCTTGGCCGCCCGCCGCTCAGCATAGGGCAGCTGGTGATCGTGAATTCGTGATGGCAGAGAGACAAGGGGAAGAATCACCTGCTGTAGTAGGTGCCGAGGTTGAGGTAGGTTGTTTAATTAGTGTGTCTGTAATTCTGCATTATTCAACTTTGATGAAAGATGAGTATTGCATAATCAATTAGTTAACTAAAAAATTAGTGATCGATTGTTTCTTCTTTGTTCGTACTATACAGAAATCAAAAAAGAAGAAATTCGTAGTCATAGACTTGAAATCTTTATGGGGTAGAGCTGTAAAGAAACAAAAGATCATAGAGCAAGGCAACGTTCAAAGTAGTAGTTCTCCGTCCCCCGAGCAGCAAGCACATGTCAATGAACCTGAAATTGCTCCAAGCACACAACCTGAAGCCAGCCTGCCTAAAGCAGTCATTCATGAAGAGGAAGATGGTGGGGGAATTTTTTATGATGAAACTGATGATGTAGTTTATGATATTGACTATCTTCCACATGATCTAGGGAAGAGGATTCCCATCTCAGAATATGATGTAAATGAACAAATGTAGTGAGAAATGGTTTTATAGCCTTGGGGCCATGTCAACCACGGTCGCATAATTTTCCACAGAGAGAAGTTGGAGGTATGCGTCGTTTCTGCTCTTGTTGGTTTGACGAATATAACTGGCTTGAGTATAGTGTGTTCCAAGATGCAGCATTTTGCTTTGTTTGCTACTTGTTCAAGGATCAAACTAAATATATTGGTGGAGATGCTTTTGTGAATGGGGGATTTAGGAACTGGAATCATAAAGGTGCTCTTGATACACATGTGGGTAGTATTACGAGTGCACACAGTGAATGGCAAGAGAAACATGATATTGCAGTTAAAGCAGGAGCAAATATTGTAGACTATTTTCACAAGAAGGATAGACAAGATAAGGTATCATATAAATCCCGTCTGACATGGACACTTAAGTGTTTGAGATATCTTCTTCGTTAAGGTTTGGCTTGTCGTGGACATGACGAAAGTGATGAATCAAGTAACAAGGGAAATTTTCTTGAACTTCTAAATTGGCTAGCTGAGAATTTTGAAGAAGTTGGGAATGTTGTTCTAAAGAATGCTCCAAAGAACAACAAAATGACATCCCCTGACATACAAAGAGAGCTCATCAATTGTTGCGCAAAAGAGACTACTAAACTTATCATGGAAGACCTTGGCGATGATTACTTTGCAATACTTGCTGATGAATCGAGCGATGTAAGTCGAAAGGAACAACTGGCTCTTTGCATACGTTATGTTGACAAGAAGGGAAGGGTTGTTGAGCGGTTTCTCGGTGTTGTCCATGTTGGAAACACTTGTGCTTTGACATTGAAGGCGGCTATTGAGTCTTTACTTATTGATAATTCATTGAGCTTGTCTAGAGTCCGTGGGCAGGGTTATGATGGTGCTAGTAATATGAAGGGTGCCACTAATGGTCTAAAGAAATTAATTATGGATGAATCTCCTTCTGCTTATTACGTTCACTGCTTTGCACATTAGCTACAATTGACACTTGTGGCTGTTGCTAAGGAGAATCTAGATTGTGTAGCATTTTTTGAGCAACTTGGGTACTTACTGAATACAATTGCGACTTCTTGTAAGAGACAGGAAATGCTTCGAGTAGCTCAGGCTGAAGAACTTGAACAAGCATTAGAGTTGAATGAGATTGAGAGTGGTCATGGTTTGAATCAAGAGATGGGACTAGCCAGGCCAGGTGATACTCGTTGGGGATCTCACTATAGAACTATGCAACATATTATTCTTTTGTATCGTCCAATATTCCGAGTCCTTACAGCAATAGGGGAAGACCATTCTCAAAGTGGAGATGCTTATAAAGCTCAGGCAACAATGAAATCATTTGGATCTTTTGAATTTGTTTTCATGGCATAATTACTGACTATACTTGGTTATACGGATGACTTAAACAAAGCTTTGCAAAGGAGGGATCAAGATATTGTTAATGCCGTTGAGCTCATTTATTCCACAAAAATTAGAGTCATTACGGACAGATGATGGTTGGGAGCAATTTCTTAAGGGAGTCATCTCTTTTTGTATGAAACACAAAGTTGTGAGATCAAGAAAGTTCTTCCCAAAAATCAAGATCTTCATCATTTCAAAGTTGAAATGTTTTTTAGTGTTATTGATAGATAACTTCGAGAGCTCAAAGACAGGTTTGATGAGGTAAATACTGAGCTGCTGATTTGCATGTCGGCATTCAATCCTTCCAATTCATTTGGTTGTTTTGACAGTAGTCTCTTGGTTCAACTGGCTGAATTTTATCCTAAGGACTTCTCTGGGACAGACTTGATGCATCTTCCGTTTTAGCTTGCACACTTTATTAGCTTTGTGCGTAGAGATGAACGCTTTAGAAAAGTGGAGAAGATTGCTCAACTTTCTGTTATGCTTGTGGAAACAAATAAGCATCTCACGTACCCACTTGTCTATAAGCTTCTTAAATTGGCACTAATCCTTCCAGTTGCAACGGCAAGTGTTGAGAGAGTATTTTCAACTATGAATTTTGTGAAGAACAAACTACGGAATAGCATGGGAGATCAGTACTTAAATGATTGCTTGGTTATGTTTCTTGAGCATGAGTTTTTTCTCCAAGTTCATAATAAAGACATCATATCATGTTTTTAATTTAAGTCTCACCGAGTTAAATTGTAATTTCTTTAGTGTTTAGCATCTATGTCATACTGAACTATTTGAGATTTAATATTTCATATCAGCTACCTTTAATTTTACATGTGAAATCCATGTTTCGGCATTGTTGGATGACTCTGAACACCCATGTTTTGAATCCTGGCTCTGCCACTGAGAGGACAACACTAGGAGAGGATATTGGATATCTTGAGAGTGCTAGTGAGAGTAACATGGAGTGATCTTGCACACCTAAGGCTAGGATGTCCTTGAGGGTGTGATCTAGGTTGTTACTCTTGGTCTATGGTGAGACCTAGACCGGTTAGGTGTCGGTGATCCAGCCTATTATGATTGGTTGTGAAGGTCGTCACAAGTTTGTACTCGGTTTAAGCCCGCCGTTGGAAGGGGCATCAATAGTGAGCGCCCGTGCCGGCTCGGGGAGTTCGGCAAGTTCTCGAGGGAGGCGAGCTTGTGCTTTGTGCAGCGGTGATGCACACCGTGTCTTCACTCGAGGAGTGATTGCAGACTCGTGGGCGAGAACTCCACTTGGTGGTGGGAGGGACCGGGACTCCGTCAGGAGTGGTCCAACGAAGAGTAAGGGAAGGCACCATCCTTCCGAGACCTCGGGAAAAAATCATGAGTCATCTCTTACTCTACTCCTTACTTTAATGCATTACCTTCCGCATTTACATACCGTGCTATTCATGCTTGTGTGCTTACCTTGCTCTAGTTGACTACCTTGTAGACTTGCATGAATAGGCTTCTTTACTTGCTAGTAGTGCTTATCCTTCATACCTGATCACTAGCATGTATAGAAATTGCTTTGGCTTGATTGATCACCCTAGTATGTATTGTGCTACTCATGCTTGTATGCTTTCTATATGCTAGTTGATCTAGTAGCTTTGATTGAGTAGAACTCCTTGCTAGCTAGTTGTTTGCTTCCGCGTATATTTGGTAACTAGCTTGCATAGGAGTTGTATTGCGTTTGTGTGATCCACTAGTATACTTAGGTTGTTGTTCCTTTCATAGGTTCATTATCTTGCTAGTGTGATCACCACTAGGATTGTGTAGGAGTTGTTTTGAGTGATCGGTTTTAGGATTTGGCGAATTTGGTACATAGTGGTAGTTCCCGATTCACCCCCCCTCTCGGTCACTAAGATCCTTTCAAGTGGTGTCAGATTCAAGTGCTCATTATAAGGCTTAACCGCCTTGAGTAGTGACCGTATTGAGTTGGGATGTCATCCCATTCGAGGCCGGGTCATGGCTCATGGAAGGATTGCTTTAAAAACTACCTAAATGCCATGATTCCGGATGAGTTGATGGATACTCTTGTGGACTTTGCCAATACTTTTACCGATGATCATGTGTATGATGATTGTGATGATTGCGTGGATGTGCCTTGTACTAGTGAGTGCCTAGACTCTTCTAGCAATGACTTGATAGGTTGTTCTACTAGTATGCCTAACATGATGATTGATAATAATGTGTCTCTTGATCTTGCTTGCTCTACTAGCATTGATGATGTTTGTGAGTCTCCTATTGATCATGCTAGTAGTTCTATTGTTGAGGAGTTCTTTGCTTTTCATGCTAATGATAATGAGGACTTACTTGACTCTCTTATTCGCTTGCGAGGTATTGTGGACAGGATTGGGGCAACTTCTTTTGAGCTTCCCAAGATCGTGATAGTGGAGAAGATCCTCTCCTTGGTTCCGAGTAGCAAGCTCTTCTATGTCACACTTGACCTTCTCATGGAGAAGAGTCTCTCCGTAGAAGATGTGATTGACCTGCTCTTCAAGGATGAGGAGATTGTCGTAAGCATGGCATGGAAGAGGACATTCAAGGCAACTCATGAAGCATCCTCGAGCAAAGGGAAAGGAGTAGCTTCGAGCTCAAACTTCTTTGATCCCTCCATAAGATTGTCTTGCAACAACTTCTACAACCCCTTTGGAGCAAGACATACATCGGGCGCTTCGTCAAGCTCTACCTCAAGTGTCATTCCAAGTCCTACTCCAAGCACTTCGAGTGGACCGAGCATTGGCGTAGAGGGAGCACCAACAACAATGCTCGCTCGATCATTTGAGATGATCAATCTTGCGGCTTCGGCTTCTACGCCTCCACCTCCTCCGCTCTTCCACCACAAGATCATCTTTGGCATCTTCGTCGAGCTCACCAACAAGACCTCCTCTTTGAACTTAGTGAATTTGTGAGAAATACGAATGATGACCTTTGTGAGAATCAATTGAGCATCTATGATCTTGTGTGTAGGATTAACTCTTTCATGGGACTTCGAAAGATTGCACCACATGAAGTGATTGAAAAGCTCCTCCAACAAATCACAACTCTTGAGAGGAGTTTCTTACTTAAGGAGGTAGTCAACAGGAGATATGAGCTCTGAATTGAGAGAGCAATGGAGATGATACTTGTACTCCACTCTCAAGTGGAACATGTGCTTGAGCACATCACTAGACTCTATGATCCTCCCCATTACTACATCAGCCTTGACAATGTGCACATGGGGGATGATCATGGACATTGGAGATATCATGCTCCTCACTATCCCATTAGGAGGAGACTATTGGATGGGATTGCAAGAATCCCTATCTATGAGGATGGTCTCATAGCTCGACATCATGAGGTTAGTGCTAGTCAACCAAGTAATGCTTTGGATACTAACTCCTCTTCTTCTAGTGCTTGTCTTATGGCTACTACAAGGGTCAACTACAAGAGTGGAGGCACTCATTAGATTCTTGATAGTGGGTGTACTCAACACATGACCGAGAAGCCAACCATGTTCACCACCATTGATGAAGATGAAGAGAGTGAGAAGGTGACTTTGGGGATAACTCAAAAGGGAGAGTTAGAGGCTCGGGCAAGATGGCCATCACAAATGACCTCCATCTCTCCAAGGTCTTCCTTGTGGAAACCCTCAACTTCAACCTTCTATCTATTGGTCAACTTTGTGATATGGGTTTCAAGTGCATGTTTGATGAGGATGATGCAACAATTGAGAATGTCAAGAGAGGGCTAGTATTTCATGGAGTGAGACATGGGAACTTGTATGTCATGGACTTCAAGTCAAGCAATATGCCACCAAGCACTTTCCTATTCACTAAGGCATCCAAGGGATAGTTGTGGCATAGAAGGCTAGCACATATTGGAATGAATCAGCTCAAGAAGATTGTCAAGAGGAATCTAGTTGAAAGAATCAAGGATGTGACCTTTGAGAAGGATAATATGTGCAGTGCTTGTCAGGTAGGGAAACAAGTTGCATCCTCACATCCCACCAAGTCATTCATGTCTACATCTCATCCTCTAGAGCTCTTGCACATGGACTTGTTTGGGCCAACACATTACAAGAGTCTAGGAGTCAATCTATATTGCTTGGTGATTGTTGATGATTTTACGAGATATACTTGGACCTTCTTTCTTGTGGACAAATCTCAAGCCAGTGGTATCTTTAGAAAGTTTGCCAAGAGGGCAAAGAATAAGTTCAATGCTAGCATTGTGAAGATAAGGAGTGACAATGGGACAGAATTCAAAAACACCACAGTGGAGGAATATTGTGACAAGAAGGGGATCAAATATGAATTCTCCGCTACATATACTCCTGAGCAAAATGGAGTAGTGGAGAGGAAGAGCAAGACGCTCATCACTCTTGCTCGTGCCATGTTCAATGAGTATGGACTCATGAGAGGTTTTGGGCGGAGGCAATCAACACGGCTTGCTACACCTCCAACCGTGTCTATCTCCACCGTTTGTTGAAGAAGACACCATATGAGCTATTGGTGGGACGGAAACCCAATGTTTCCTATTTCCGAGTCTTTGGATGCAAGTGTTACATTCTCAAGAAGAGGAGAAAGCCCGGGAAGTTTGAGAGCAGAACTTATGAAGCCATTCTTGTTGGGTACTCTGGGACTTCTAAAGCATATAGGGTCTACAACTCCACCACCGGATGTGTTGAGGAATCCTATGATGTACAATTCGATGAGTCAAATGGGTCCCAAAAGAAGGATGAATTTCATGAAGTGGACATTGGAGATGAGACTATGAGGGAAGTTTTGAGAAACATGCCTGTGGGCGAGGTTTTACCCTACGAGGCCAATCATGGTGATGATGATGAGCCCTCTACTCCACCACCTCAACCTACCTCCTCCTGCAAGGCACAACAAACAACCCAAGATGCCACAAATACTCCTACAAGCTCCTCCCAAGATTCACTGAGAGTACACCCACCAAATGATGAGGAATCTCAAGTGAGAAGTGAGCCATAAACCTCCCCACATACTTCATCACAAACCACTTCTCCTAATTCTTTAGAAGATAACCTCCCATCCACCTCAAGCCCAAAGTCCAAAACAAGAAAGCATAAGAGTGACTCATCCACCTCTCTTAGGATACAAGACACTCATATATCAAGAGAGCAAACAATTCATGATGCACAAGACACTTAACCAAGAGCCTCTCCCACACAAAGAAAACACCATCCTAGACCCAAGGGCATCAAAAAAGATCATTCACAAGACTTGATCATTGGGAATCCATCTCGTGGAATAAAGACAAGGAGGAATCAATACAAGCCGACCTATGTGAGTGAAGAGAATAATGATGAGGCCAATGTTGAGATTGAGAACTTCTCTTTTGTCTCTATGATTGAGCCTACTACCATTGATGAAGCTATGGATGATCACAAGTGGGTAATTGCCATGCAAGAAGAATTGAACAACTTCAAGAGGTGCAAAGTGTGGAAATTGGTTGAGAGACCCAAGAATCATAATGTGGTTGGCACCACGTGGGTCTTCAAGAACAAGCAAGATAAGAAAGGAGTAATTATCAAGAACAAGGCTCGCCTAGTGGCTAAGGGATAACAAGTGGCGGGGATTGACTTTGAAGAGACCTTTGCTCCCGTGGCCCGTCTTGAAGCTATTCGGATCTTACATGCCTATGCATCACATAATGGCTTCAAGCTCTTTCAAATGGGTGTCAAGAGTGCCTTCTTGAATGGAGAAATCAATGAGAAAGTCTATGTGGAACAACCTCCAGGGTTTGAGGACTCAAAACATCCAAGACATGTATACAAATTGAAGAAAGCTCTCTATGGTCTCAACCAAGCACCAAGGGCAAGGTATGAACACTTGAGGAACTTCCTACTCAAGAATGGATTCACCATTGGAAGCATTGATAGCACCTTGTTCACGAGGCATGTTGGAAAGGATCTCTTTGTGTGCCAAATCTATGTGGATAATATCATCTATGGGTCAACCAATGAGAAGTTCAATGAAGAGTTTTGGGAGATGATGGCTAGGGAATTCCAAATGTCAATGATTGGAGAGTTGCACATGTTCCTTGGATTCCAAGTTAAGCAATTGAGAGAGGGAAACTTCATTTATCAAGAAAAATATACCAAGGACCTTCTCAAAAGATTCAACATGGAGAATTGCAAGCCCTTGCACACACCTATGGCTACAAGCAAACCTTTGCATGATGATGTGAAAGGGAAACCGGTGAACCCCAAGCTATATAGATCAATCATTGGGTCTTTGCTCTATCTCACCACTTCGAGACCGGACATTATGTTTAGTGTGTGCTTGTGTGCACGCTATCAAGCAAATCCAAAGGAGTCACACTTGAAGGCCATGAAGAGAATAATGAGATACCTCAAGTACACACCTACCATGGGCTTATGGTATCCTAGAGGATCAAACTTTGAGTTACTTGGGTATTCGGATTCCGACTTCGCGGGTTGCAAAGTGAATAGAAAGAGTACATCGGGTGGTTGTCAATTTCTTGGAAGATCTCTAGTTTCTTGGAGCTCAAAAAAGCGAAACTCCGTGGCTCTATCTACGGCCAAAGCGGAATATATGGCGGCGGGAGCTTGTTGTGCACAACTTCTTTACATGAGGCAAACACTCTCGGACTATGGCCTCAACTACACTCAAATGCCACTATATTGTGATAGTGAGGCGGCAATCAAGATGGCTCTCAAGACGGAAGATCATGGTCATGCGAAGCACATTCAAGTGAGACATCACTTCATAAGAGACCATGTTGAGAAGAAGGTAGATTGAGTTGGTGAGCGTGCGAACTCATGAACAATTATCGGACATCTTCATCAAGCCACTTGATGAGAAGACCTTCAACAAGCTAAGGGGAGAACTCAATGTTCTCGACCTCTCCAACTTCACATGAGTAACCCTTGAGCTTGTCCTTTGTACATATGTATAGTGTTTTGTTTGTTCTTCTTTGTGTCTTTGTTTGTGCTTGTTTCTCTTCTTTTGTAGGTTGACTTCAGACCTTCTTGAGATAGCAATGGACATGGGTTAAGCTTGGGAAGGTGGTTCATGGTGTACCCAAGGCTTTAAAGAATGGTCCATTATGAGCAAGCTTGAGAAGGGAACAACTCGTTGTTGACACTTTGATTTGTAGTGGTTCTCTCTCTTTTGTTTACCATCGTATCATGCATTGTATACTTGTTGCATTTGCACTCTTTGCATTTTTGCATCCTTGCATTATGATACCATACATGCTCCCAAGCATGTGCCTAGGGGGAGTTGCTCATTTACAATGTGAGTACATGACTCTCTATACGATCAAATAGTGACATTTGTGCTTCATGCCCATTGAGTCATGTTCGACCGAGCTCCGAGGTTAAATCTACTCGCGCGGCTCAAAGACAAGTGGCTCATACATTCCCACCTCCCTAATGACTAACTCTTGCACATTTGAGAAAATCTTTTGTTGAGTCATAAGTGTAGGGGGAGCTACGATGGAACATCACTACAACCAAGAAGGAGCACCATGAAAGGGGGAGTTATTCTAACTCTTGCCAATTATCTTATGCCTCTTGGTTTTGTTATGTTTGTGTGTGGTTTTTGGTGATAGGTGACAAAGGGGGAGAGAAAACATGAAGATCCAAAAGCCAAGTCGTCTAGGTCAAAGAGGGAGAAGAAACATGAAGACGGTGGTTGATAACACAAAGGGGGGAGAGGAGAACATGAAGATTCAAAAGACAAACCCGTGAAGAATGGAACATGAAGATCACATCAAGATGAACATGAACATGAAGATAACAACAATGGTGCGTGTCTACGGCAACAATGAACACCTTCACTGACATGAGCATCTACATCCTTGGTACGTGTCTACATCAACAAGATCGACTACCACAACACCAAGGCAGGCGCAAATTCGGCTCAAGCTCAATATCTAGTGCGCTACATAATTGGGTAGTCTTCCCTCAACACCTAGCACATCTCAAGGGGGAGACTACTTCCAAGGTAAGGACCAAGGTATGCCCTTCAATCTTTTCTTTTCCTTTGGTTCTTTCTTGCTTGTCCGTTTTTGGATCATCAAAAGTAGTGGTTGTCATCCATCACCAAATAGGGGGAAATTGTAAGGATCATGACCATTGAGGTCACCCCGAGGTATGGAGTTTTGGTGATGCATGACAAACATCAAGCAAGGACAACAAGTTTCAGCTTTAGGGCGTAGTGACCGGACAGAGGGGTTAAAGTTGACTAGACTGTACAGTCACTATATGGATTTTTCTAGGACTTAGCACGAGGAGCAAGGACTCTATCTGCACGAGACTCCATACAGACCGGACGGTCCGGCCTGCTGACCAGACGGTCCGGTCAGTAGGAGTGCAGGGACGATAGAGAGGATGCAGTTTGTAGACCTTCCTCGAATGGAGAGAGAAAGTGGACCCCACCATCCGGTCCAGTAACCGGACAGTCCGGTCAACAGGAGTTCAGCACAGGGGCTGTGACACCCCAGGTGTCTCACTTCTATCTAACAAACATGAAAGAGCAAATCATGAATAATATAGCATGAAATGATGAAGTCTCACTTCAATTATTTAAATTAATTTCAGGTAATTAAAAACCCTGCAAAACAAATTGTCAGCCAAATGAAATTTTATTATACAACATATGTCTACTAAATTCATAATCATATTAGTAATATTAAGAGATAATTTTATGAATTTAATGGGCATTTTACCTATTGTGGGAATACCCCAAATAATTAATTAAAGCATGAAAACCTTTCACAATGGGGAGTTAATTATAAAATAACTATAAAAATTCTGACCAAATGGGTCCCACCAGAGCACCAGGAGTATCTCTTAGGACCTATGTGCAAAATTCTGTTTTGTTTGGACGCCCCTAGCTAGTTTATTTGGAAATACCATTAACCAGGGACTGTTTTGCAAGAAATCAATTAGTTCAAGGGTTGCAGTGCAAAATCTCCTTTCTTCTCCCTCCCACTGGCGCAGAGACTTCCCCGGTGCAGCGGCCCTCCCCGACACGCACGCCACCGCCTGCACCGCCACCTCGGGACTCCTCGCGCGCAACAATGCTGCCTGCACCTCCTCTGCAACCCCGTGCTGTCCCATCCATCACCCCGCCGCGATCGCTGCCCATTGGCCACCTCCTTCTCCTCTGCATGTCAACCGACCCGGCCGGAAAACCGTCAATTCCCGCCCCACTTGCCGCTTCTGGCCCCAACCACCCCGCTGACCTCCCCGCGACATCAAAGCGCACCCAAGAGCCCCAAACACTCTCCATTCCCCGCTGCTCTCTGCTCCCTGCTCTCTCTCTCATATTTCCCCTCTCTGAACTCTGCTCCCTGCCATCACCAAGTGCAAGCTCGAGCTTGAGCTCCCTGCTTCTCGGCCACTGAGCCTCACCCAACACATCAAATCCACGTGCGCGATTCTCCTACTGCTTCCCATTCTCATCGATCGACCAATGCCTGCGTGAGCCCAAACCAATTCGAAGATAACCGGAACGAGCAAATCTGGTGACCTCCTCTGCTGCAGGCCAAAATTGGCTACCTCTGGTGAGCCTCGTCGCCCTTTCTTTTTCCTCTCACGCGCGCAACTTCCTAGCGCATTTCCCTGACCCTTTTTTCCTTGTTTTCTTTGTAAGATTGCCGGCACCGCTGCTTTTCCTCGGCCGTGGCCTCTGCTCCGCCGGGAACCAAAGCCGCTCCACGACGAGCTCCTATCTCCGGCCCTCTCTGACACAAGCTAATGTGGTGCCGCTCTTTGTGGTGCTCCCGTGAAGCTACAGGAGAAGACCGCACCCGATTTGCTACTTCCTAGGAAAAACGTGAGGCCGCCAAACATCGACTTCCACCACTCCTCGTCGCCGACGGTCCTCCGGTGAGCCAGTTCCCTCACGAACCTATCCCACATGTGCGCCTCGGCCTGCTCTACATCTTAGTGAACTCGGAGTCGAGCTCCAGTGAGTCCACAGCCCAGCGGCGAGCTCACAAACCCCGCCGGCGAGTCCCGCGGCGGCACCGACTAGCGCCTACTGGTAGCTGAGTTGGCTTCGATGTGTCGCCCACGTGGCTCCTATGTGGCCACTCCTAAAAACCAGAAATACCGGTAAAATTGCCAGAAATTGCTATTAACTTTGAAAAACCATAGTAAATCAAATTCAAATCCTTTGAGGTTCAAACAAATTTTGTTAGGTTCATCTTTCAGTGCTCTATTTTAGTAAAATGATAAATAGCTGTCTCTGTACATGTATTTTTATTAATTCATTTAATTGCTAAAACACCAAATAATTCACCAGAAATTCTAAGAATAAAATTAAACCCTGATTTTTGGCATGCTTCGTAAACACATGATTATCTATCACCACAAATTTTTGTTTGGTAAAATATGAATTATTTTAGGCTCTGGAATTTATTTAGTGTGTTTGTTTAAATTAATTCTAGTAATTATTCTGTAAATAATTTGCCTTTGCCACTTGGCATAAAAATCACTCATATAAGCCTCTATTCATAATAAATCACACATGTTCAGAAACATAAATTAATTTTACTAATTAATTTAATTGCTCATATCACTTATTTATTTTGTTTAATTGCATAAATGATATATATACCTAAAATCTTAATTAACAACCTAACTTCTCTGAAGCATATGGTTTCGAGAACATAAAATAATTTTAATTGACATTAAAAATGTTGTGCTTGTATGCATTATATCATTGCATAAAACGGTGTTCCGATAATGCCGTTAATTCGATTTCATCATATAGGTAATGACCATCAGAAGCAAGAGAATGACTTTCAGAAGGACGTGGACTCTCAGGAGTAGGAGGTAGAAGTTGCTAACACTAGTGTTGATCCAGGCAAGCCCCGGTTTACATTCGCCTTTTTATAAAATTTTGCTAGTTTATATTAATACTAGTGTCTATAATTATTGTTGCATTAGGTCATAGGAGTTGATTGAAACCCACCTTGCATGATATCCAAATGACCTATACTACTGTCTTTAGAACTTGATAGAATCGGTACTGTTATGCTATGCTAAGTAATTACTAGTCTTGTTAGAAAGTATTATTACTAAGGAATGAACTTGACCACTGGAACGGGAATTATTAAAAGAAGTATATTTTTATGATATGACCGGGCAGGGATATTTCATATGTAGGTTTGCCGCAACACATGGATGTTGACTGTGGTAGCCCTGCCTTGTCGAACCTAGGACCCGTCCGTGGTCGGCCCCTTGATCAAGTATTGAACAGTAGCGAATACATGCTAGCTTATGGGCACTAGTAAACCGATGTAGCATTAAAGGTCACTTGCATTAAGGATGGTTAAGGTGCGTTGGTCATTGACCCTCCTGCTGCTGGAGTGGACGGTTCAGACCATGAAGTACTGTTGGCAGAACGGCATGCCCACTCAACGTCACCACACCCGGGCTGAGGTGTAGGTGCTTTTCTTGTGAAAGGTTGTCATATACGACCTTAATTGGTGTGTATGTGTCGTGCATCTCGGGTTTTCCCAGCTGGTGTAAATCGATTGCAATTGTTGTCCCTCATAGTAATGAGTACCACTTGGTCACCGCTCCAATCGCGTAGTTGCACCTAATATTAGGGAGTGGATTATGTTGCTTATTGATGATGACGATCATTATTATTATTGCTCTTATATCGTATTAACTTTATATGTTGTTTTATTATCTTATTATTGCAGCTAAAGTTACATTTTGGCTCAACCCATTAAAATTGATAATTAAAACTTGATAGAACTAATAGGTTGCTTAGTGCGAGTCCTTTTTAAACAAGCCACCTATTAGAGCCTTTGCATGTCTAGGTGTCCGATGGGTAAGTCTTGCTGAGTAATTAGTACTCAGGCTTTGTGCCATTGTGTTTTTCAGGTATTGAAGAAATAGTATTACTTGTAGATGTGATGCCTTGGGACATACAAGTCCCTGAGGGTTGGACTGCCCACTGGGAGTCCGACTCACCGCCGCAGTGATGTTGTGTGCTGCTAGAGTGATGTTCTTCGGGCATGGATCATCACTATGTTGTATCGTCGAGCCCGTAGTTTTCTGAACGTTACTTGCTTCCACTGTTTTCAAAACATTCATGAACTTGTAATATCCCGCTGCACTCTGATAACCTTAATAATGTAATATTCAACTTAAATTTGAACAAATGTTGTATTATCAAGTGTCTGCGCTATCAGCACCTTCGAGACCTCGATCCTTCGGGAAGGGGAACCACAGGGGCAGAGAGCCGTTGGAGCTCAGTTTGTAGTGACCGTACGGGAGTAGGGGAAGGCGTCATCCTTCCAAGACCTCGAGAAACAATTATGAGCCATCTCTTACTCTACTCCTTACTTTGATGCATTACCTTCCGCATTTACATACCGTGCTATTCATGCTTGTGTGGTTACCTTGCTCTAGTTGACTAACTTGTAGACTTGCATGAATAAGCTTCTTTACTTGCTAGTAGTGCTTAGCCTTCATACTTGATCACTAGCATGTATAGAAATTGCTTTGGCTTGATTGATCACCCTAGTATGTATTGTGCTACTCATGCTTGTATGCTTTCTATATGCTAGTTGATCTAGTAGCTTTGATTGAGTAGAACTCCTTGCTAGCTAGTTGTTTGCTTCTGCGTATATTTGGTAACTAGCTTGCATAGGAGTTATATTGCGTTTGTGTGATTCACTAGTATGCTTAGGTTGTTGTTCCTTTCATAGGTTCATTATCTTGCTAGTGTGATCACGACTAGGATTGTGTAGGAGTTGTTTTGAGTGATCTGTTTTAGGATTTGGCGAATTTGGTACATAGTGGTAGTTTCCGATTCACCCCCCCCCCCTCTCTCGGTCACTACGATCCTTTCAAAAATTCACACCCGCGCCCGCGCCCGTCGGGTTTCGAGCGGGTGACGGATCCTCCGCAGGTTTTTATTTTTCATAACAAAATACATCTTTAGTTTAATTTTACATAATCTTCACATATTTTATATAATAAAAAAATACTAACTCATTCATAATTTGATAATATGACAATATATATACATACAAGAATTATTAGACTCATATAATTCTCACTCTCATAAAATAATATTAGACTAAAATTATTTGTACGTCTTTTATTTTGGGCCCCACGGGGCACCCGCGGGTGGGAGGAAAAACCTGCACCCGTCCTGTGACTGTGCAGGGCGGGTGCGGGTGAGCCCCACGGGTGAGAAAGTGCACCCGCACCCGTCGGGTGCCAAACCCAGCGGGGCCCCGCACCCGGGACCCGAATTGCCATCCCTAATTGTGTTGTTTCAGCATCCATAGAATCAAGCAAAATGGAGCATGCTCAAAGCCTGATATTCCATAGCAAATAGCTTCCTGGTCTGTGAATAAAATATCAACCACTTAATGGTTGTCATCTCTCTTTTAACAGTTTTAATGTTCAATTTTAATCAGCTAGCATTATATTGTCTCTCTGATAACAGTTTTAATGTCCCATGAGCCACTCAAATGAAAGAAGGTGAAGAGAATACATTTTATAAATAACAGACAAACAAGCAGTAAATAGAGACTGATAGCATATTTGTATTGCAATGCATGATGATTCTGCCACACATGCCACTAAACCAAGGATGGGCAACCCATATCATTCCACACCATGCAAGGAAAATGAACAGCTAACAACGTGAAACAAATTGAAAAAGGGTGCAAGCTAATATTCACCGGCAGAGAGTGAACTGCGAGCATTCATTAGCACCACCAATGACATATTAATGACGGAATGGTTCATGCAAATCAACAAATGGTAAACATGAAACAAATTACATCGCTGGAAGAGGCCTGTTGCTTTTGGTCAGAAAGTACCAAGAGGGGAGCGCTGCAAAAAAAAAGGGATATTACTGCAAAATTGGTTTTCCAGCTTGGAATAAAATGAAGCTCTTTGTGAAGTTCAAACATAAGTGGCATAATTAATATTTTGCCACGGTCAGCTGTTGTCCATATGTTTTTTATGCGAACGAAACAACACGTGAACACCGGTGTCCATAGTCCGGAGAAAAAACTCACAAAGTAGTCAATGCCTAGCTATACCTCGCTTGCTTACTAAATTCCGAGAACTGTCAAGAGTTAATATTGAGGTTAAACTCAAAAGATATTGCTGACTTGCTTGTATCCTTATTGCTATAGCTACATCTTTTATGTTTCAATGAGTAACTTTCAGTAATCAGTTTCAATGTTCATAGTCAGGCGCATATTTAAAGTTTATCTAAAGATTTGAGGTGTAAAGCAACATATGCAGTTAACTATCAACTCATTTTAGTTACTTATATCAGGGGGAAAAGGTTAACACATTGCAAAATTGCACCTGAGAGGTAGTGACATTAACTATAATTTATATCATTTATAAAGTTGATCAATACAGACCGTTTGACAATAACAGAAGTGCTATGAAATAAATAATCAGGAAAACTTATAAGGAAGATTTGATTGTCAGTAATTAAAATAGAGAAATATTCAAATGTAGAGCAGCTGGAGTATTTGCTTCTCAATCCAATGTGACCTCTACTGTATGGTCAGATGTAAAACAACAAAAGGAGAAGAGACAAAAACTGCATGCCTATAGCTGGTTGGACGGAAGGCATTTATTCATTCAACCTTACAAATAGTATTGATAAAATACATAACACCAAAATAAAAGAGCAAAAACAAATTTGGAAGTAAAAAAACAATCGGAGGAGTTGAATGCACCTATCTCAGATGTGCGCCTATCCTAGATGGCAGTTAAATAAAAAATACACAGCCAATTCTGATGTGCATAGGTGCAGTCTTTATAGACAAACAAATGTTTTCCATATAGTGTATAACACATGATATATTTCTATAAGTTGACTTGATAAAATATACTCTACAGAGGCAATGGTGGACCATCCAAACCTAGTTAAAAGTAGCCATTAAAATATATATTAACATATCTTTGTTCTATATTGTTCCAGCATGCATAACTGGGAAAAGAAAAATGCACTACTGAATTGAATTCTTAGTAAAATGTTTTGCTATTATCAAGAATCATAATGTCCTAACTGAGGAGATATTAAATATGCATTCAACATTTGAAGCTTAAAGTACAAGGTTAGGAGAATATATGAAAAATACTGCATACCAAAAAATAATCAAGAGCTAGAACTCTCACACTATTCGAAAATCAAGAGTCATGAAGGTAGCCAATAAAAAAGGCATACATGAATAAACCTGAGAGCACCAAGAAGTGAGCAGGATCACAAGCAGAACCTGCAAGCAATAACAAAAGAAAACAACATGAGGCCATCTTCAAGTAGGCAACATCAGCTGACCACACCACAACAATTAAACCATACACAATGGACAAACAGCTTATTAAAACCAACTGGACATCAGGGCGATGCACCACAACCAATGGCAGATGTTTACTGAATTTACCTAACAAAAATGCATACATTGTTATAGTCATTATGCAGCCCATGGCTCGTTGAACTGCCCAGAGGCCCAAAGGACAGGCCCATTAACAAAGTCGGGTACTATTTACGTGCATGAACAGTACCGCCTTTACTGTAGCAGCAGACCCGCATATAGATCCTTGCCCATTAAGTTAGATAATATTGAATCTAAGACCTTCCATATTGTAATAGGTTACTTAGGGGTCAAGTTATGTCCTCTCTATATAAAGAGAGACAGTTTATCAATAAAGGACAAACAGGATTAAGGGGTTAAACGATAATCTCTCTCTTCTCTCTCAGCCACCGCCGCCTCCTAGCGCCGCCGCAGTAGCACCATGCTGCCACCTCCCTCCTCCAGCGCCTAGGACAGCAGCCCTAGGGCTGTTGCTCCCCTCCTCCCTCCTCTCTTCCTTCTCTTATTCTCCAATTCTCCTCTTCTTAATTTATGCACACAACAACTTGGTATCAGAGCTAATCTATTGTCTCGCTATATTATAGCTCGCAACAGCGGTTCCGATCATTCCACCACCTCCAATTTTTTTTCTCCTACCATCAGCAATATGGGACGACCATCTTGGAGCTTGCTTGTGACCCTACTCATCAATTTGGTACTGTTGATGGTGTCAGCGGCACGGTTCATTCCATGAATAGTGTAGCATGTGTGTAATCTACAAGTGGTCTTTACGCGCGTCGAGAGAAGGTACTTGGTGATCTATGCAGCAGTCCCTCCACCATCTTCGACAACTCGGCAGCAAACATCGATAAAAGTTCGAACCCCTCCACCTTCTCCACCGCCATGGATTTTAGTGGAGAATTTGATCCTCTTGTCTTCGATCTTCATGCAACCATCCAGTAGATGAAGGATTTCAGCAGAAAGATAAGGGAAGTGTTTGCCAACTTTTCTTCCCCTTCCCACATGGAACAGATCAATGAGGACAGACCCATCAGGTGCCACCAGTGACGGCCTCCGCACCGTTAGCCTCTCCGGTCATCAACTCTGACTTCTATGATGGTGCTATTGTTCAGGAGGCTGATATCGTCATCAGGGCTGATCCGGTCACCCCGGAGGAGACCATGATCATCATCAACACGCCGGCAGCAGTCTTGAATAGTACCCACACTACTGTTCTAGAGATGAATAGTACTCTTGCTACTGTTCACGCGGATGTCATGGAGGCTACTATCCCTACTATAACCATCTCCAACCCTACACCGCTCAAGGATGATTTACCTGATGGATGCTCTACTGTCTTGGCGGATGCGCTTCCAACCTCCATAGCTGCTGATGTTACTCTCTCAGATGCTCTAAAAGATGATGCTATGGAGCCTACTCTTAAAACATCATTGCTTGATGTTTCTTGTTTGATGTCATCTTCAGCTCCAAAAATGGTAATGTGCGCTAATCCACAAAAAGTTCAATTACCATATGTTATACCTCATCGGCGAAAGAACATTATTGTGGTGATTTGTGCTTCGTCTAGCATTGTTGGATCTGATCCAGCTCAGAAGTTTGACCCCGGTGGATTTATTAATTTGGGAATTCTTGGACCGCCACCAATCACCAACAAATCTGTGAGTACGCATTCTTCAACTTCTACATCAGACTTGCTTGCTCAGCAGCTTCAAGGTCCAAAGTCTTCGGCATTGTGCATCAATCGCCCGGGACGCCCTCTCCCACCACAAACTCTAGGATCAATCCTTGGCACCCCACCAATTCTACATTTGCAGCAGCCTCATGAGCCATATTGTTGCATTACCTCATCTACAACTGTTGTGAACAACTTCAAGCAAGAGGACTTCACCATAGGACGTGCACTCTCATTAGATGATGAGAATACCCTTTCTAAGGAAGGAGATGTTGCAGTACCACAGATTGTTGCCTCTACTGCAATGTCTTCTTTGAAGGACTTAATAGCGCACCAGGAGCCGAACACCATTCAATCACTGATCGAGGTCATCACCCCTTGGATAAGAGACTTTGTTAATTATGGTATGACATCTCTACATTATGGTTCCCTGCATGTATCCACTAACAGCTTCTCCAACATTCAGCGCATGAACATCTACACCAAGGTCTTGGCTACTACGACACACCCTCCAGAACATGGCCTCCTTATAGTCGTAGAGGGGGAGCTCTCAATAATCGTGGCACAAGGACCACTTCTTTGGGATCCTGACAAGGGGGTCCTTATAGACTGCTATGCGCGTCAGCCCTTCTATGTGAACTACTATAGGAGGAGAGCTCCTGGCACCCTTCCAGCAAATTGCCATCTTCAGGGGCAACACCACCAGTCAGATTGTGGCAACACCATCTTCATCAACAAGACCTATGGTTGCACACTGCAACCTCAATGTGCTTCTGGCAGCCTTGTCTCTTTCTTCCTTGGTCTACTATTCATGTTTATGGCACTATCAATGGCAATCCCTCATGATTGGCAGCTTCATCAAGGTGACGCTATTGCATATTGCCACATAAAGTTCGCCCCAGATTCTACTGAGTGTTCGCACATATTTGCAAATAGATTTCATGGACCCATTAGTGGCATATCATGGTGTATTCTTCCACGGGAACCACAATGGCTATTAACTGCTAATCTCTGTAAAGAGTGTGTGAGCTCTCATGGCCTTTCTCAGGATGATGTTGGTGATGGCATTCCTATTGCTGCAACATGGTGGATATTCAAACCAGTTCCATCATGGTTCTTTCCAATAGACAAAGTTCCTTGTGGACTTTATCATCATGCAACTATATGTCAGCAACAGGGCATACACCAACCTCCAGGTGCTTTTCATCGACATCAAGTTGAAGATCATCATCGACATGACATGGCGTATCGACAACTTCATCCAACACCTCATCGTCAACAGCAGCACCAGCGCAGGAGCTTCACACGTGCATCTACATGGAGCTTACTTGGACTTCAACCATGGCCGCCGCCTAACAGCTTTAGGATCCCCTACTTAGCAGCTCGACGACAAGCTGCAAGTCCATGGGGGGAGAGATGTTATGGTCATTATGCAGCCCATGGTCCGTTGAGCTGCCCAGAGGCCCAAAGGGCAGGCCCATTAACAAAGTCAGGTACTGTTCACGTACGTGAACAGTACCGCCTTTACTGTAGTAGCGGGCCCGCATATAGATCCTTGCTCATTAAGTTAGATAATATTGGATCTAAGACCTTCCATATTGTAATAGGTTACTTAGGGGTCAAGTTATATCCTCTCTATATAAAGAGAGGCAGTTTATCAATAAAGGACAAGCAAGATTAAGGGGTTATACCCTAATCTCTCTCTTCTCTCTCAGCCACCGCCGCCTCCTAGCGCCGCCGCGGTAGCACCATGCTGCCGCCTCCCTCCTCCAGCGCCTAGGACAGCAGCCCTAGGGCTGTTGCTCCCCTCGTCCCTCCTCTCTTTCTTCTCTAATTCCCCAATTCTCCTCTTCTTGATTTATGCACACAACACACATGCTGTAAATTTATTTTTATAGGAGTTAGCTAATTCACATCTGAAGCATGGAAAAGATACAAACCACATCCTTAGCTTATAAACACATCATATTCATATCATGCATGCAGAAATAAAGCAGGTGCTTTATAATAGAAAAACTTCTCAAGAGTTCTTAGATGTACAACACATAAATGGACTCTGAACTAGATAAATTTGTTTTGTTAATAAACAAAGAGAAGCCCCTAATGGGACTCAAGAAAAATTGTAGCAGCTTTGAATTCCTTAAGTTAGATACAACCTTAGAACACATAGAAAAGAGAAGCATCACTGTACATGAATTAAAACAAAAAGATTATGTAATTTCTTTTCATACCTGCTTGCACTGCACACACTCTTGCGCGTGACCTTAGGACACAACACCTAACCATAACATCCAATTATTCAGTGTTGTATGATGTCTATGATGCATTATGGGAAAACATTCATGCAAGCTCAAAAGCTTATGCAAAAGTTTTAAAAGTAAATATAGCAAACCTTTTTGTCGTACCTAAAGTTGGAAATAGTCCTGGCATGAACAACCACTGCTCTTATGCTGATCGCCTCTTTGATCAGGAACCCTCTATAGAGATTTAACAAAACTAAATCAGCAATTGCCAAATCGTTTCCCAATTCCTAGCTAAAATTTTTGTGAGCACTTGAAAAAATGTTATCACAATCTCTAATAATTTATCAGACCATATAAAAGAAATTTCTTATAATAACCAACTATTCCCTATGACAGGGCAGTACATTAGAGAATATAAATACTAACAGAAATATACATGGAGAGGAAGAAACAAACATCCAGTATATGGTCAGTGAAAACTTTATTAAAAAATATCATCACAAATAAACATGGAGAACTTGACTCTTTTAATACCTAGTTGGTTTACCGAATCTATGAGTTGGAAACTTTGAACTGCAAGGATTAATCAACACAATATATAGTAGACCTCATCTCCTAAACTTTATTTGGATCCATGGACCTGTGAAAATGTCAATATCTTACTGGATTCGAAACTTACCAATGATAAACATGAACTGATTGGTGTAGAAAGATGACCACATACAACACCACTAGCAAGGCCTTCAACACAAGGCACACAACAAGAAAAAAAAAGATCAAAAGCAAGCAAGCAGGCAGATCAAACTTACTTCGGCTGAAGCTGTGCCATCTTTCATTTAACTCCACCTGCCCAGCCAACAACCAACACAATGACATGGAGATGAACAACAGCAATTTTCATTGGTTGAAATGAGAGAGAAAGATTCTAATCCTTGCTAGCTTCGTAGCATCCCATCCACTTCAGCCTCCAAGATGGAACCTTATTTTTTTCAGTAAATCTCCACATCTGATTGCTAAATACACAAATATTTGCAGCGTTGCAAATCCAAAACACTAATCTATTTGCTGAACAAAGAAGAATTTCAGATCTATAGATTTGTTTAATAGAGAGAATAGATCTAAACATCAAAATTCCTTCCTGCCCTGAAATAAAGAAAAGAAAAAATGTACTATCAATTAGAACGGGAGTTCGTAGGGGCAGATGAAGACATTAAAGAAGAGGGAAGGGGAGAAGAGAGGAAGGGAGGGGTTGATGTACCTGTGATGCTCCCCGTGGCGGAGGCCGCCATGCTCAAGGACGAAGGACCTTCGTCGCCATGCACCAGCTCAGATCCGCTGAAGGCTACCACGCAGGTGTATGCACAACTACCGCACTCGAGCCTGGCCACTATGACGGGAGCCGCCAAGCCCGAGTCTGGCCGTGGTGGCTGAAGGCGCGCCCTTGACGTAAGCCGCTGAAGAGAGAGAGGGAGAGAGAGAGAGGAGGAGGAGGAGGATGCCCAATGAGAGAGAAAGGAGGATCTGGGGAGGCACACGACGCTCAAATGAGATCCAAGCACCTGGAGTGATTGTACGGGGATGATTTTTCCACGTGATTGTACGGGACAATTTTTTTCACCGATATTTTTTCACCCAGATGGACGGATTTTACGCTGATTTCAATCTGACGCTAAAAAAGAAACAGTAAGACGTGGCATATGGGTATGCTTTGGGGCGACCAGACGTTTAGAGGGGGAAATTTGAATTTTTTGACCGTCCGATACAGTTTTTCTTCGCATATTCACCGTTAATCATTCGTCCGGGCTAATCTGCTTCACGCATCCTGTGGGACCAGCTAGTGGATGGATCGTGTGACGCCAATGCTGGCTTTCGCGTAGGTCTAGGGTCTCGTCTAGGGCTATCCGTCTCCTTGTGCGCAACCTTCTCCTCCCTCCTAAGCATCGCCGCCATGCCCGTGCTTCTTCCTCCCCCTTGTCCCAGCCTGAGCGCCGCCACCTCGCCGGCTCCTCCTCCTCCTATCTCGCTTAGATCCAAGGGGCGCCGCGCACGTGACACTCGGCAGGATGGCTCGCTTGCACAAACAACAGCCTCTCCCGGTTGTCAAATCTTACATGGGCAAGGCTATGCGGAAGCGAGCAAATGGACGTTTTGATGATTGCCTACGCGAATAGCCACCACGAGCTACAGGTCTCTCCTGAAATCGACGCCTACTTGCAGGCCCTCAACGCCATTGTCCCCATCAGACATGGTCAGAACTCACAAATCCCTCTTCCCCTTCCTCTAATTACTTTTCTACCTAAAAAAATTCGTGCTCACCTTCATGTGTGGATCTCCACTACTGCACTACAACTCTTCCAATGTGTTTGCTTCCATCATTTATTAGAGAACATATCCAGCTACATGTTCTTTGACCCTTTTTCTTCACTGCTTGTTCGTGCAGATTTTTTAGTGGTCAGATTTTGTGGGAAAGTGCATAGTTGAGGTCTTGGGTCCATGATCCTGCTCGAGCTATCTTTGCAGGTAAGATTGGGTTACCAATGTTGCTTGCGTGTGCACAATTTGCGTTTTTCCTTTTAGTTTGTATCTTCCATTAATTTCTTGATATATTCAGTTAGGATTTGGAAAGGATCAGTTAATTGGTAGGTAGATCTTACATCATTTCTGATGGGATGGCTCATTGGTTCTCCTTTGATCTGAACTTGCATATCTAGGTGGCTACTTCCATTTGTTTCTGAACACCATTGTTTCAAAGATTTATTTCTGAATGTATCGTCACTAGAATCATTCTCCTTTTGAGTGCCAGTAAAAAAAAAATCTTCTTTTGAGTTCGATGGATGAACAATTTAGGCTGCAGGTTCACTGCTTCAGCAACTATAAAAATGTGCTGGAGTGGGCATACAAACTAAATTTGATATGTGGTTTCATCTTGATATCAAGCATGAGTGATGGAAATGTGATCTCATCTCAGCATCAGACTCGATCAGATTATGATTCTTTTTGCACCCATTGACCGATTGATGAGCTCTGATTTTTTTTCTACTTTAATGGACATCATAGTTTAAATTCCTTCTCTCCTTTTAGAAAGTAATAGAGAATCTGTACCGATGTTCTATGGTGCAAGACAAGCAAATTATTATATGTTTTGGATCCCTCAATCATGACGGGTAGAAATGATCTATTTGGTATACATACTTATGCAATGTATTAAATTTTAAATATTAATTTGTAAACTATATTAGTTCTGTCCTAAAAAGAGTTCACTGTCCTATTTGGTATACATATTTATGCTTAGGTTTTGTTGTCTAAGGCCAGAGGAATAAAAATGAAAAGCTGTGTTGTTTAATTCCTCGTTGCTATATTGTCCTCCAACAGAGCCTTCATCTGAGCTTTCATCCTTGCTACCCCTGTTGATGCTCGGTTGCCCTCTACAACAGTATGGTATTTAACCTTTCTTGCTTCAGTGTATCTATCATCTAGCTTTTCTATTTTGATTTAGTTCCCTTTATGATTTCTTTAGATTTGATGATCATGTGGCCTGCTCAAACATTGCCCGGAGAGAGCAACAAAAGTGTTCTTTGAGTGTGGTCATCATCAGCGACCTGCAATGATGTTCCTTCTTTGGTACTTCTGTTTTTATTGTTTTTCTGAATGTTAATTCACAAAATAGCTGATTTAGTTTGTTTGTACAACATTATAAGCATATAGCCATGATCCAAGGATTTACTTTTGTTTGTACAATTCAAACGCCCATTATATAAGGATGTTTCTAGGAGTACATAGGCGTTAAAAGCTACAGAGTACATGTGTTACGGATGTGCTTTGTTGCCAATACAGAATGAGAAGTAAAAATTGTTACATAACAAAAGAACTTATTTTTTATAATCATGACGCCTCATTTTAATAGTGGATGTATAAGTCTATATTGAGTGAAGTTAATATAATAGAGCACTACTGCTGCTTGGTGAAGCGGGCAAAAGCCCAGACACCAAACCATAAGAATGTCTCAAGAAGAAAGAGGGAATCAGTTGTGTTGTCTGGATTCTAATAATGAACTATGTTTTCCCAATCTTAGATTGTGCCCTTCCATATAAATAAGTTGTTTGTTATTTTGCACTTAGTGCATACATTTAGCTTTTTATATTGTTTTATGCTTCAGTTCACATAGACAGTTAAATTAATTGAGGTCTGACCAGGACAACTATCTTTACATGCGGGAAATATTAGCATGGAGGCAATAAAACTCAAACCAAACAGGCTCATAGGTACTACTTTGGCCACTGCCAACAAATACCAAACATAAGCACTTTGTGCAAGTGTTTTAGTTAAATATGTCGAAAGACGGATATTATATTTTGAGTTTTCAGCATTCCTATTGCCTTTCATTCTGTACTGGGATTACCTTCATGCAAGATGCTTTCCAAATTTCGATCTCCCTTTCTCTCTCTTTCTGTTTTGCTGAGAATGAATGCCAAAATTATGTATGTAATATTATCTAATTTGTGTGATGTGACGGATTTTCAGATGTGCTATTGTTTTATTTTTTACTATATATGTATGCTATGATCTGTATTCAAGATAGCTGACAGAAAAAAACCTTTTTTTTTGCAGGCAAACCAAATCTGTGTTGCGAGATACTTTATTGCAAATCTGTTGTTGCATATGTCATGGTATTATTTTTCCATATATTATACTTCCTATGAACTTCAAAAAATGAAGTGGCTATGAGTACTTTTTTGAACAAAGATATCTGCTCCAATGAACAATATGCAGCTTATGGCCTTTGTTATTATGGAACTATGTAGACATTGCTCTGTTATAAAAGGCTTCAATTTTCCTCCTTCAAAGTTTTGTTTTTTCATTTGTTTTAAGGTTTTACATGTTAAGCATAATGATCTGTATAATGCATGGTTCTAATAAAAAAGTATTCATTAAATGATTTTATATCGTATCCAACTTGAACAAATCATATGAAGTGTTAAAAATGGAACCTCAACAATGTGGTTTACACACCACCCTAAGTAAAACTTAAACGATTGATGCATTCGGATTAGGGCTGAACATTTATGCATGTATTAGATGCATCTCATTAACATGTAATGAGCAAACAGAGAGAATCTGCTGCCTTCACAAGCG
This sequence comes from Eleusine coracana subsp. coracana, assembly GCA_032690845.1. Taxonomy (NCBI): domain Eukaryota; kingdom Viridiplantae; phylum Streptophyta; class Magnoliopsida; order Poales; family Poaceae; genus Eleusine; species Eleusine coracana. The sequence continues at coordinate 21,435,422 of CM064424.1, forward strand.
CGAGCGCGAGAATGGGTGGACGTGGCGTAACTCCAACCCTTCCCCTTTCATATCACCTAAACACTAAAATCTATCATATAGGAAATTGGGATGGAAAAAACTTCTTTATCAGTTTCTCTTTTTCACCCCCTTGGTTAGGTGATTACCTAAATTTAGTCTATTATTCCCTCTATAGAGGGGATCATAGAGGGAATTATCCTTTCTTCACCTAAATAGTGGACCCTATTTTTTTAGGTGATAGAATATATAAACTGCTACAACACCCTCACCTATAATTCAAAAATTGAGTTGAAGGGATTTTCTTTAACCTCTTTTAGGTGATGAGATTAAAAGAGAAGGGTTGGAGTTGCTCTTAGCATGCCCCCTGTAAAGTAAACAGAAGAGAATAGTGGAAGGCGTTGCCTCTCCAAGAAGGTCGCGGTTCATTATATATTGGCCAAAGCTTGACCATCAATTTTACAACAGATTACATTGGAGATAAACTTGATTACAGTACAGTTGTTAGGACTCTAGAGATATATACACAAGCAGTTTAAACTAGATACATTATATATCTCAACCCCCCCCCCCCCCCCTCCCCTCAATCACAACTTAACTAAGTTGAGATTGAAATAAAATTGCTCAAGTTTCGGCCGTGGAAGAGTCTTAGTGAAACCATTAGCAGCCTGATCCGCCGAAGAGATGAATCGAATGTCCAACAATTTATTTGCCATCCGCTCATGAACAAAATAAAAATCAACTTCAATATGTTTCGTGTGCCCATGAAATCGAGGGTTGGCAGACAAATAGGTAGCCCACAGATTGTCACACCAAAGATAGGGAGATCGACTCGAGGAAATACCAAGTTCAGCAAGAACGATTTGTAACCAAATGATCTCTGTTGTCGCATTTGCCAAAGCCTTGTACTCCGCCTTCGTGTTGGACCTAGAAACAGTAGGTTGGTTGCGTGCATTCCAAGAAATTAGATTGAGTCCAAGATAAACTGCAAAACCACCCGTAGATCTGTGATCATCCATGCTACCGGCCCAATCAGCGTTTGAGAACGCACTCAACAGCATAGACGGATTGGAGCGTATATGAAGTCCAAAACCAGTAGTACCACACAAATACTGTAGGATACGTTTGACAACCATCTAATGATCTGAGGTCGGGGAATGTAAGAACTGGCACACCTTGTTCACTGAAAAGGCAATGTCGGGACGTGTCATAGTGAGACATTGAAGAGCCCCCACGATGCTGCGATAAATAGTGGCATCATCAGAAGACAAGGGAACACCACTGAACATTGAGAGCTGTTCAGTAACCGGAAGTGGAGTAGACACAGGTTTGCAATGCAGCATATTCACACGTTTTAAAATATCCAAAGTGTACTTGTCCTGCGTCAACAAGAGACCATCCGAATGCGCTTTGACCTCAATACTCAGAAAATAACTTAAGGAGCCAAGATCCTTAAACGCAAACTCATATTTTCTTAAGGAGCCAAGATCCTTAAGCGCAAACTCATGACGAAGATCATTGAGAAGAGCATCAACAACAGAAGAAGAGCTGGCCAGAATAATGTCATCCACATAAATCAACAAATAGATAGTGACCTGCCCCTTTGAATAAACAAACAAAGATGTGTCTGCTCGAGATGGAGAGAAGCCAAGACGTGTCAAGTGTGAGCTCAATCTAGAGTACCATGCATGTGGAGCCTGTTTCAAGCCGTAAAGAGCTTTGTCCAAGTTACAAACATATGAAGGATGTGTAGTGCTAGTATATCCAGGTGGTTGACGCATGTAGACATCCTCTTCCAGAACACCATGCAAGAACGCATTCTGAACATCTAGCTGGCGAAGACACCATCCTCGAGACAAGGCAATGGAGAGCACAAGACGAATGGTAGCCGGCTTGATAACTGGACTGAAAGTATCCTCATAATCAATTCCGTAGCGTTGCTTGAACCCTTTAGCTACAAGTCGTGCTTTGTAACGATCAATAGAGCGATCAGCCTTTCGCTTAACCTTGTATATCCACTTGCAACCCGTAGTATTAGTCGCCTGTGAAGCCAGAACCAGGTGCCATGTGTTATTCCACATGAGTGCAACAAACTTATCATCCATCACTTGCTTCCAGTGAGGTTCGTGTAAAGCTTTAGACAACAACTCTGGTTCTCCAGTTGCACAAAAATTGCCATAGCGTATCATGCCAGGGAAGAGCTTCTTCGGCTGCACAATGTTGTCTTGGAGACGAGTACGTGGGCGCGTGACAACAGGCTGATCAGCTGCAGGTGGAGATAGAACAAGAGGCGCAGCAACAGGGACTCCCGGTGAAGAGGTAGGAGCAGCAGCAGACTCCTGTGGCAAAGCAGGCTGAGCCATAGACGATCCGAGCCGACAAGGTGACGGCGCAACAGCCGATACCGGGGCAGATAATAGGGGCATCTGATCCGAGGAAGATTCTTGCGGCGGCAGGGTGTGATCCAAAGCAGGTGCCGAGACGGAAGTAGTCGGGCACATCGTACGGAGGCACACATCCTCGCCAAAATTTTCTACAACAGGTGGATTCTCAGTACACGAAAGTACTAGCGCAGGCAGGAAATAACAATCACCCGGTTCCAAAACTGAGCGCGCCGCAGCTTCCGAAGGCGTCGAAGACTCCTGTGATGTACACAACTGAGAAACTGGATCAGTAGACACATGCAAATGGTCAGCATCCAATGTTGAACCCCAAACGTAGTGGAATCAAGCAACAAAGGAGGCAAAAGGGAGATGTCATGACGTAAACGAGCACCGGCATTGGAGTGTAATTCAGAGAAGGGAAAAACCGACTCGTCAAACACAACGTCACGAGAGATATAGACCCGGCCTGAGATATCTAAGCACTTATAACCCTTGTGACTGGTGCTATAGCCAAGAAAGGCACAACGCTTAGAACGAAATGAAAGTTTATGTGAATTATAAGGGCGAAGATGGGACCAACATGCACAACCGAAAGTGCACAAAAAAGAGTAGTCAGGTTTAGTGTCAAACAATTTCTCAATGGGAGAAAGATGATTAATGATGAGGGAAGGCAAGCGATTAATGAGGAAAGCAGCAGTAGAAAAAGCTTCATCCCAATACTCAAGGGCATAGAAGCATATGCTAACAAGGCAAGGCTAACCTCAACAATATGACGGTGTTTACACTCCGCAACACCGTTTTGTTGATGAGTGTGAGGACACGAAACAAGGTGAGATATGCCAACACGAGTAAAAAATGAGCTAAGCTTATGATACTCGCCTCCCTAATCAGTTTGTAAAGACAAAATCTTTCGATTAAAAAGACGCTCAACATGGGTCTGAAAGTCATGAAATTTTTGAAACACATTGGATTTATGTTTAAGCAAGAAAATTCATGTAAACTTGTTGTAATCATCAATAAAACTAACATAATAAGTATTCCTCTCAACAGAACTATGAGCGGGGCCCATACATCTAAAGAGACTAATTCTAATGGTGCCTGAGAGACGCTTACAGAGACGGGAAAAGGAAGCTGATGACTTTTTGCTTGCTGACATGCATCACAGTCATGATCAGGAGCTTTATTGGACACACAAGGCAAACTATGATCACGAATGACATGACGGACTGTTTTAAAGGGAGAATGACCAAGACGACCATGCCATCGCTCCGTGATTGGTTTCACGGCAGTGAAGACACGCTTGGGACCAGTATGCTCCAGGGAGGGGATAGGATAGAGCCCATTCTTACACGGGCCGCGAAGGAGAGGCGTCTGTGTTCATCGATCCTTTATAAGAAAGAAATTAGGATGAAGTTCAACAAAGCAGTCATTGTCAGACGCAAGATGTTGAACAGAAGCAAGATTATATGTAGCTTGAGGGACATGAAGCACATCATTAAGAGACAAATTACGAGAGGGGGTAAAAACAGAGGAGTGAGACCAATATGCGCTATAGTCATACCTGCACCATTCGCTGTGTGAACCTGATCTTGACCAGCATAATTCTCCTTCATAGTTAGCTTGTCAAGATCATCGATAATATGATCAGTAGCAACACTATCAGCATACCAGGCGGGATCGAAGGCGTAGGAGGTTGTAGCGGGGGCAACAGATCGATCTGGTCCATTGAAGTTTTTGTCAAAACGCTCCCAACAACGGAGCGCTGTATGACCATATTTGAGGCAGACTTGGCACTGGTGATCCTTCTACGGATTGTTGGGGTTGCCACGCCCCTGGTTACCATGGCCAGAGCCACCACGCCCGCCTCCAGTATTGGTGAGACCACCATCGCCACAGCCACGCCCCTGGCCACCTAAATGATTGCCACCACCACGACCTCGTGCCACAGTGTTGTCCAAGATCTAATAGAACTCCTGCTGATCATGTTGTTCCTTCTGCGCCTTCTGTCAAGCCAAAAGTGCCTCAGTCCCCAATATCCTTCCGTAGAGGTCATAGGGAGATCGAATCGGGCAGACCATTGATCTGCTCGATCAGGGGGTTGTAGTCAGCATCGAGCCCATTAAGAATATGAGACACGACATCATCATCATCAAGCAGCTTTCTAGCAGCCGCCATCTCATCAGCATAGCCACGCATGGTGGTGAAGTATGCTAGCACAGTCATGTCGCCCTTCCTGATGGACAACAGCATGTTTCGCAGATGCGAAATCCGCGGACGAGACTGAGAGGCGTAGGTCTTGGAGATCGCCTCCCACATATCAGCCGCCGTGGAGTTATTGGCAACACCCGCCAACACCTCGCGATACAAGGAGGTGACCAGATATGTGAGAACGTGTTGATCCTGAGCACGCCACACAACATAATCTGGATTTTCAGCTTCCACGGTCTTCTTGTTAAGTCTCGACCTGGATCATCTTCTCTGGACACTTATTGGTTCTATCAATGAAACCTTCAAGCTACGCCGCGCGATGGCCGGAGGATTTGAGCATGCCATAGGCAGTAATTATCCCGTGCGAGCTTCTCAGCGATGGGAATCGACCGAGTGGCCGGGACGCTAACCGAAGAAGAAGTAGAATACACCATTGCTAGATGTATTTGGAAGAGAGTTGCTCTTAGCGTGCCCCCTGTAAAGTAAACAGAAGAGAATAGGGAAGGCGTTGCCTCTCCAAGGAGGTCACCGTTCATTATATATTGGCCAAAGCTTTGACCATCAAGTTTACAACAGATTATATTGGAGATAAACTCGGTTACAGTACAGCTGTTAGGACTCTAGAGATATATACACAACCAGTTTAAACTAGATACGTTATATATCTTGATCACAAAAAAAGAAGATACATTATATATCTCAACACCCCTACCTCGTATATAAATATAACGTGAGGATCTGGGGCAGAACACCAGGGCCATGGGCAGTTTTTTTTTTTGGACATCTCCACGGGCAGTTTTAGTCAGTAAGAACATGCTAATTATTGATGAAGGATGTTTCATTCTGGCGTTCAAAAAAAAAAAGTTTCCTTCAGTTGATATGTTGTATAAGAGCAAATATAAAATTCCATAATAAATAAACATTGTAATATCCAATTAATAAATAAGTATTTTTTAGAGAACGTGTCATATATCATTAAGAAGAAAGGAGTTACAAAGCATTACAAGAGACCCGAAAGGCTAACAACAGAAAAATAAAAGACAATAAGCCATTAGCACTATGCGATCTAAATCGACTACAACGAAAACCTCCTTAATGCGTCTCGACACGAGAACTCTCCATAGCTTTCGAACCTTTCAACTCTCAGGATGTTCAACAAGATATCGGCGCGATCATAATAAGACGAGGCTACAGAACTTTTAAGACTCACGACACTTTTGAATGCTCAACCAAGACATCGGTGCGACAATAAGATGAAACAACAAAGCAACGAAGGAGTATCACAGAATATGATCAATACAGATTAACAAGAAGCGATGACCACCCAGCTTTTGGTGTGCCTCACTTGAAGCACCACCCAAAGGCCCTTCTTCCAAGACCTAGAAAAAACAACACTAAGCGACCTTCGATCGATATGAGACTTCGCGCCACAACGACGGATAAATAAGTATTTTAAAATTCATTCTGTTGATATATGCCATTAATATTTTTTAAAAGTATAACAAATTCCTGAATAAATAAGCATTTTAATTATCAAATTACATAAAAAAAAGGCATAAGAAATAAGAGCATTTCATAGGTTTACCCAATAAATAAAGCAACTCAGTTTTTAAGATAACAGAGGCGCTCCATTAAACAAAGGTAGAAAGCCCCCAAAGCATGTCTATACTTAAAAAATCTTCCTTTACAAAACATCGGATGCAAATATTTTACAAGTCCATACTTCCGTGGGTCAATACAGACCAATTTTACACCAAAACCTTGAAAGAAATTATGGACTTTATGGTATTTGAAAAAAACTACATAAGGTTCTCTGCCACCACAGACCAGATAGGTTTGTTGTTCCATACTGGGAACATTTCGAAAGAGTTCAAGCAAGCGGAACTAATAATTCTTTAACAAAACTGGTACACTATCTAGGGAATTTTTCAGGTCTAACTACTTCAGAACTTCAGATCATCCTCCTGGCGATAGATGGGTGAGCGACCTACATAGCCATTTCAGTGCAGCTCTCCTGGATTATTTGATGACACAACCGACCTCACTGTAGTTAGGTGAATGGGTAGAAGTTGGAGAAGAGCAGACTACCTAGAAGAATGTAAGCAGTGAAATAAGCATATATCAGGTTGCTCCATCTTTTCGAAGAGTGGCTGGGGGAACCCAATATGTGCGAAGCTGCCCAATAAACCGGAGGACTAGCAGAGAGAAATCGAGTTGACACCTGTATCAGAGTAACAGAGTAATGTATTTAACCAAAGGAAATCAGCAGGGGATCTCAGTGAGCACAATTTACTTTGGAGAGCATATACTGACCTGGACATGAATCACAAAAAAAGCCGTGACCGTCATGAACGCGAGATGCAAAACAAATGGAAGATATAGTATGGAGCATTCATTTAGATTCCCTATGAGATTTCGGCTATCTGATACTGATGCAGAAACCATCTCAGCTGCAGCTGATTTTCTCTGCTTAACCTCAGGTTGTCCTGTTCACATGGTATGGTTAGGTGCATAAAAAAGGCTTGATACAATATGAGAGTGAATATTTCGTTTGCAAGTACAAGGTACACACACCACATACAAGTGCATTCTAACATATGTCTAGGGCCTTTTTTTAGAGAATTACAGTATGGGAAACCCTTGCTGTGGTATTATATATATGGATAAAATAAAAAGAGAAACAAAGTAACAACAAGGTCCAGAAGCTGCTCTGGACTGTACAATATACAAAGTTATAAACACTTTTGCCCTGCAAAAGAAACAAAGAGAAGTCTTGAAGTTGTTGCCAAAGGGCAGCAGTTCCAACAGAGAATCTATCGAGTCCTGGACTAACAAGCTACCTTCTGATATCAATCTGTACATCTGAAGTTTAACTGTTGAGAGGAAGGCATCCTTCCAAGATGTGAATGAAAGCGAGGTGGCTCTGAAGTAGTCTAGTTGTTTTAGAATCTGATTTTAATTTAGTTCACTTCAATCCTTTTATTTGATGTTCCAGTTCAATATGACCATACATTAAGGACAAAGAAAAACGTTTGGTGATGAGCAATAGTTTGTTGAGAAGTAAAATATGGATTATTCATTGCTAGATAGCAACAGTACCTTGAGCTTTATTAGTGGGTCCAGCAGAGTGTTCACTTTTCAACACTGTGGCCACGTCTGCAAGTTTGTATGAATCAATGGATATTTCTCCAACAGAGGTAACAATCTGCTTGTGTATGCTAGTTGATTGGAAAAGATGGTGAAGCATTTTTGTGTAATGCACAATGGAATAAATTGCAAGGGACAGTACAGGTGAAGCCAAAAGAAAGTTGGGCAGCTGCTTCACTTGAAAGTATCTCAAGAAACCAACTCCCCTAGAAATAAAGAAAAAAAAACTTGTGAAGAGCAGTTAATCTTGTCAGGAAGTGGTGAAACATAATAACATATAAGAGAGAACACATACAGAATGCACAATGTCAAAAAAATGACAGTGAATAAAACAGCAACAATACTCCAATGAAATTCACAGGAACACAAATGGCATAAAACATATCTCATCTCAGCACAAATGCCCACTACACATACTAGAGGCAAGAACACTACCTACAGGACATCCACAACTGAAGCATGAGAAAATAGGGCGAAGGGACAGGAAAGTCAAATTCCATGAAGATATGGAACTCGCAAGACAACATGAAACAAATCTTCAATCAAGATTTGGATGCAGCCTCGGATAATAGCATAATTATATGTTGATGCAAGATAGAAGGCTGGGCCCCTAATAGACTTCTTAACGCCCAACGGTAAGCGTTCAGGAGAACAAAGATGTTAGCTGCAACAGATTACTATGCCAATAATTATCAAATTATGAAGATATTCTAAGATAGGAAAATTACCAGTAATGGCTTTGGATGAAACCATACAAAAGGGGTACTTTTGCTTTGCACCATGGCCTAAGATCCTCCGAGCTCCCATGTAAGCATATGTTAAAATATCCATATGCTTGGAAAGCAAAGAATGGTAGAAAAATAAAAATGGAGCGCAAAGCTGCAGTCACAAGGATCTTCACTGCTAACTAGCAAAATGAAAGAGAACTGGATTAGATAAACAAGTGACCACATCATACGTCAGGCAATAGGAATTTTGATGCAATATGTGATCCCATTTAGACTCTCAACGCCAAATAGTTCTATGTACAACAAAAACCAAAGTAGAACTTACCAAGGGCCTTTTCTTTTGGATAACAGAATCATATGTTTGCAGCAAAGCCTGAAAACAGAAATGACCAGCATTAAGTGCTCCATTTGACCTAGCTGAACCAGACAGAGCAAGCATTATCATTGCAACAGTATTAGCACCGGAGAATAGGTAGAACATTCCTCCAAGTGAAAACAACGCATAGAGACTTTCTGAATATCTGCAAAAGATTATGTAGGTTACTGCCAAGAGATGCAAAGAACATGATTTCCTTTACTAGTAGCAATGAAAAGGGAACAATTATTACAGTGATGAGTAGAACACGGAAGCAGGATTGAAACAAAAAAGAACAGATGCTCGATAAGCTGCTTTCTGGTCCTTCAATATCAGCATAGACAATCTGCAGCAACCAAAATTGAAAGTTGCTTTAGTGATGCCCCTAATCATTCAGAAAATCGGTCTAATGTTCAGGTTATTTATGACCAGATGTATCAATAGTAGATGGCAGATGATACAACAGGTAAGATAAACCCCAATAAAGAGTTCAATTCAATCCACAAGCATTTATAATATAACACAAAACGCATCAAACATGAGCAGATTTTCACGACACAACTAAACAACCTGTACAATCAGATTGCCCAAGAACTCTGATTTAGTATAATTCCAGCAAAGTGCTGGGAGATGCTGCTTAAGGTTACGCGTCCACCCAAAACATGGTAACCTTTCCAATTACATAGGATTGGGCAGCATTTTGTTAAAACTTGAAATTAAGTGAGAACGTAACCTTAAATTCAGGGGAAAAAAAGTACTGGAGTTCATCAAGCGGATAGAAACCAACAAAATCACCTGTAGAAGTAGGCCGCGGCGGCGACGAATGCGATATTGTTGAGTACATAGCCAGAAATCACGAGCACGGCCCTGTACCCCAGCACAGGAACCAGCGGTGCGAACACTGCGAGGACAATTCACAAGAATATAGGATCAGATCAAGCGGGATCACGCTGACATCCGAACAGTTACAAGCAAATGCTTACGGGATCGGGTGAGGAGGGCGAGCGAGGCGGGAAGAAGCGGGAGGAAGGCGAAAGACTGCTCGTACTCGTAGCCGCACTCAGCGGCACGGGCGAAGTGGACGCCGTCCCACACGGCCAGCGACGAGATGGCGGCGGAGAGATTCGTGAAGGGGGAGGACAGGGGGGAGGGGGAGCGGAGGCAGGATGGCTGTAGCGAGGCGGATGTGTCGTAGGGACGAAAGAGGAGGCGGGCAAGTAGGGAGAGAGCCAAGACTAGCAAGCGGGAGGCGGTGGCGAGGTGGACGACGCCGGCGAGCGGCGGCGGCATCGCCATGGGTCTGAGCGGCCGAGCGGCGGCGGGCCTGCAAGTCGCCTCCGCGCAGAGACACTTTGCTTCCATACGGTCGACTCCTGTTACAATTCCGTCCTTATAGTCCTATAAAAATAAATTCAAATGCCATGAAATGCTCCTCGAATGAAATCCCATTTTCCTGATTAAAAATTTCATTTTTCTATAATTTATTAATTTAGGTGAATATGTTCAAATCTGGCATACGCCCACAAAATTAGAGATTGAATCTAAATCGATTTCGTACCTTCCATCAAGCATCGAATTTAAAAAATTATAAATCCCTCATCCAGAGTTTAAATGAGCCAAACTCAGACTCTATCTCGTAGCCCTCGAAAAGTTCTATAACTTTGATATTCAATGGAAGTCAAGATTCCACCATTTTGATTTTCAAATTTATGATATAAATATATTTATTTAGATTCAGATTACTCTCTTTCATATAAAAAATATCAACAATTATATTGTATAAATAATTTATGTTTATAAATCATAAAGAGTGTTTTGTTTTTCTTACCTATAGTAAAGCACGGATACTTTGCTAGTATAATAATTAAAATAAGACCCTGATATTCTTATTTTATTATATTTTCTCATATTATAAAATTAAATTTAGAGGAGATAATCATTTGCCTTTCAACACACGATAGATTAAGGAGAGGAACAACACCAGTCGAGATGGTGCCACGTGCTATGAGAGAGGAGGTAATATCTCTCAAGCTTGCTCTAGCTTTCGTATGAGATTGATGATGTTCTTATATAATATCAATAATCACATCAATGATGGATTGATGATATTCTTATATAATATCAATAATCACATCAATGATGATGATAACGACATGGAATAAATGAATTATTAGATGAGTGCAGTATAGGTTAAATAAGGTCAATATAGAGGTTGACTAGCTTGAAGCACATATTCTGTTGGGCTCAAGATTACTCGCGCGCACGTGGAGGTTGAGCTTGCAGGCACCATGTTGTGGGCGAGGCCTGCATCTCTAGTCTAACTATGATGGAATTTTCTTTTGGATACACTCTACAGGTCAAGCTCTTTCTTGCACCTTGGACCATCACTTGGAAATAATATCAATTAATAGATCAATTTGTATTTAATGAGACCAATTTATTGATTACTCATGGTATCCCAAATATAATCTACTCTATTTGCTATGTTTTGTCTACTTACAAACAATTGGTATCAGGAGAAACTCATTCATCACAAATTCTAGGAATTGCTAGGAACAGAAACTACAACTAAAGGTACATAGGTGTCTTTCATACCATGACAACGAAAATTTATTTTAAAAAACTGATATGCTGCATGTGACTTCTCCACTGTTTTGAGAAAAGAAATCCAGGTGTTATATGGCAGCACCAAACAAAAATGTATTAATGATATATTTTGATGACTTAAGAATGGTAAAAGTTTTAAACATCATTAGAATGTCATTTTCTTTACAATAATCGGTAGAGTAATCTGGTTTCATGAAAACATGTCTTCTTTACATGAAAGGCAACAATTACTATTTGATAAATGCATTATTTTCTCATTCATATTTCCTACAAAGTTATTTTGTTGAAAATTATCTATGTGATCTATATCTTAAATCATTTACAAAGTTAATGTTATCGTGTGATCTATTGTTCTCAGCTGCATTCAGATCTGGCCTGAGGCAGTGCAGATGATGCGGTTGCATCGGGCCCTAAGAAGTTAGGGGCCCTATGAGAGATGGAACAGCAGAGGAGGACCTTCCCGTCCAGTATAAAGGCAAGGTCCGACAGCCGTTCAAATTAACTTCGCCTCCGATTATCCCTGCACCTAATCCTCTTGGATTTCCGATCCGTTCATATGCCACTGCCATAGCTGTAAGTCCTTTTACTGTCCAACGGAGCAACGAAGAAGAAGCCAACTAAACGATATGGGCCTGGCAGGCAGAGACAAATGGGCCTAGGCAATAGATTAATTTCCTTCCTGTTTATTATTTGCCGCTGGCCGCTAGCTACATCCTACACAAATCAATCATCAACACGGCTGCTCATGTGCTTCGGGAAGTGGAAACAATATATACAAAAGCTAAAATAATTATCAAATGTTGTTTCATTAGAACATTATTTGCTTAGAAGACCAAACATGCTTTGTAGTCTGTATACATTGCATGTATTCTTATTAGTTATTACTTTGATTTTGTACTATACTTTTTGTTGTATCTTAGTTTTTTGAAGGTACACCTTAGTTTTTTTGTTATAGTAGAATGATCTAGAAATGACTTGACATAAAGTATAAATACTATGAATATTGAGGATATTTTTTATTATAGAAAAACATTAGTGATGCAATTAAAATAATATTTTTATTGGCTAATATATTTGATTAAATTAAAAGGGCCCCGACTCAATCTCTCACCTGGCCTCCAAAATGTTAGAGCCGGCCCTGTCTGCATTGCGGATAGTGTGGGTATACCAGGGATCTTGGTTTGGTGTTGGTGAGGAGGGATAAGTGGGTGCTGAATTCTGTGTTTATTATGATCTGTAACGGCTGTTTTATGGTTGTTGAGACCCGAAGCGCACATACCAAGAACTTGATTGACGTGGACGGGACAAAAAAACATGTTAGCATTTGACGGCAACAGGGGAAAATCCTTCTCACATGAAGATATTAGCGGGTGTCTTGAGCAGATCAAGAATAAATTATTAATGTGCATGTGGAATAATGACTTGTGTTATAAACATGTATGTTATATGAAGTTTAAATTAATCAATTTATTATTGATTATAATAATAATGTATATTAGGATAGCATGTGCGTGTCGTACGTGTAAAGTACTAGTAGTCCTACAAAAGTAAATTGAGATGCCATGAAATGAAATCCCATTTTTCTGATTCAAAATTTCATTCATATTTAGAACGAGACCCTGAATCCTTATTTTAGTTGTTTTTCTCATGTTATAAAAAATTTTTAGAGGAGATTCCTTATAAGCAAAAATAAAAACTTTGAATTATTTATAAGCCACTGGATCATTTTTTAATGCACTGGATCAGTTTTGCTGAACTTTGAGAGCCACTAACTCATGTCAAGTTTTTCTTTTATAAAAATAACCATTTACCCTTCCACGCAGGATGTATTAAGGAGAACAACACTGGCAGTTGAGATGGTGCCATGTGCTAAGAAAGAGGAGGTAATATCTCCCAAGCTTGCTCTAGCTTTCGTTTTCTCTAGTCCTCGCAGATACGTGAGATTGATGATGTTCTTATATAGTGTCAATAACTATATCAATGATGACAACAACAACGAGGAACAAATGAACGATTAGATGAGTGCAGCCTAGGTTAAATGACGTCAATATAGAGGTTGACTAGCTTAAAGCTCGTATTCCGTTGGGCTCAAGGCTACCATGGTATGGATGTGGAGGTTGAGCTTGCAGACACCATGTTATGGACGAGACCTGCATCTCTAGTCTAGCTATGACGGAATTTCCTTTTGGATACACTCTACAGGTCAAGCTCTTTCTTGCACTTGGACCTTCCACTTGGAAAGAATACTAATTAATAGATCAATTTATGTTCAACCAGACCAGTTTATTGATTACTCATGATAACCCAAATATAATCTACTCTATTTGCTATGTTTTGTCTATCTTACAAACAATTGGTATTAGGAGAAACTCATTCAACACAAATTCTAGGAGTTTATTGATTACGTTGAATTGCCCTATCTATGTGCGTGGCCAACCCACCAATTCTGTCCACAAACTCGAGCCCAAATGGGGTGAGGCTGGAGGCTGGAGCATATTCAAATCGAATGTTTCATCCTCCCTTAAGATCGTGTTAATGCCTTGAGGTAATCATGACAATGGTCTCGTCTCTTGATTTGTTTTTTTAAAGGAGGATGCAATTTATAAACAAAATCACATTGAGAATAGATCTGAAAGAGAAACTTGCGCTTGCTATGTGCTTGACATGGAGTTCGAAATTTGGAGCTTGCAGATATGAAGTGAACAACCATGACAACGACGAGGATCGTCCACGGAGAGGAGGCTAATTTCTGACCGAAGACACCTGGTGCCGTGGAGGCTAATTTCTGACCGGAAGCAGCCACACAAGGAGTTTCTGTGAGGAGAAATTTCAACGACCAAGAAATTTCAACGACCAAGGAGAGGAGGCACCAGGTGGGTGCTTACTTGATGAGTGGGGTGCTGATCTTCGCTTGTGGGAGGATTTGGAGGTCGACCGTAGGGAAGGAGATTTTTGCCATTATACCATCGGAGAGAATTGGCTTTTCCCTTAATTATACCATGATAATATGGGACTTCCTCTTATACCATTAAACTGTTATTGTATTCCTTCTTTTACCATTGGTTAAACAGTAATTGTAATTTATCTAAGATAACCGTAAAAGAACATGTAAAAAGATAAAACTACCCTCATTTTTTCTTGTCTCCATCCGACCCGATCGAGTCCATTGATTCTCTGTTCTTCTACCATCGACGAGCGGCTCCGGCCTCCTGCCCCGTCCGGCGGTGGTAGTGAAAGAGGACTGGGGGAGCGCGGAAGAAGACCGGAGGGCGCCGCGGAGGAGGGCCGTGCTGTGGTGGTTGGTGACCTCGAAGGCTGCAACAGGCGGGGCCAGCCATGCGACCACGATGGAGATGTACAAGGTCTCCCCGGAGGTGGCATCGTGGTGGTTGAGCCAGAGCGGGAGGTCGAGCGGAGTGTCCTCGTGGCCGGCGGGGCTAAGAGTGAGCGCCAGGCGGGGTGGTGGGGCCGTGCCACCGTGCGGTGGCGACGGTGGTGGAAGAGAACCGTGGGGCGGCGGCAGCGGAAGAGGACTGCAGGGCGGCAGAGGTAGAGGACCAGGGGGCGGTGGTGGCGGAAGACCAAGTGGCGGTAGGGATAAGCGCAAGCGCCAAGTGGGGTGGTGGGGCCATGCTGTTGTGTGGGGTGGCGGCAGAGGTAGAGGACCGAGAGCCGGCAGTAAAAAGAGGACCGAGCAAGAGCCGGAGGTCCAGGTAAATTGTAGTTAAAGTGTAACCAATGGTAGAAGAAGGAAGAGTAAAATAATTTGAGAAACCATGTGGATATGTGTCATGGTTTGCAATATATGTGATGAGTAATTGACTTGAGAGGATTTGGTGTTTGAGTTGAAATACGGGAATCCGGGGATTTCATGTGTGTGTGCATGATTATGGTTTCGACTAACCAGAGTTGGTGGAGGTATTAGTGATGTTGTAGGAGTTGGAAAATGTGTTTGCTTGTCTCATGATGTGTAGGTCACTGGAGTCGACTTGGCGATCAACGGCGAGAGGATCGGGCACAAGTAGGGGACTTGGGGTTGGACAATCAGGATGCCAGGTGAAGTCATGGGTGATCCACACCGTACACGTGGAGAGGCAAGAAGCATGGACAGTTTTGCGGTTGAGCCTCAAAACCGTGATGGTGATGAAGACGACGTGTTGACCAAGTCAAGGCAAGCGGGATGTCGGTGCAAGTGACAAAGGGGCCCGATGGACAGGGACCGGGACAGACTTGTCGGTGGTTAGGATCACGGGACAAGGTGACATACATCAACATCGAGAAGTTGCGCTTCGAGAAGCATGCAAGACGGTTTCCCGGTTTGGGCCTCAAAATCGGTGGAGGCAATTGGAGGTGCATGTGGCACCATCGCGAAGCTTGCGTCAAGGTGAAGCAAATATGTGAAGGGTCCGATGGCATTCGGGTGAAGGAAAAAGAGATGGACAAGTTTGCCCCCGATGGTAGGTGGCAATGTTATGTAGGTCAAGGGTAGTGTTGTCATGTGGGCAATAGACCTTGGGCCTATATAAGGAGAGGTAGGGCTGGTGGAAGAGGTGCCTCTCTTTTTCTTAGCCTTGCCTTAAGTCTTCATTCAAAGTGCTAGGAGAGGTCTTCATGTTTTAGAGGAGAGTAGTGGGTGTGTGAGAGACATCTCTTGCTCTTCCAAATAGTGGGAGGGAGAGGGTGGCTTCCTAGCCATGTATCCATGTATCTTGACTTGATGAATCAATGATATGAGATTCAAATTCGTGCTCAAGTTCTTCCTCTCTCCCTAAATCCCGAATTTCTCTTTTTCCCTATTTTCGGAGCCATTTTTGTGGTGATTTTCGATCTCGATTTTGAGTGAGTTTTGGGATGGATTTTGTGGGGGACCTTGGTGCTATGATGTGCTAGAACAACCCTATATAGGTCCTTGATCGAATCAAAGGCACTAGCACTTTCAATTTGAAAGATTTCTCAAGTTTCCCCTTTTTGGTGTTCTTGGCACAAGATCAAAAATTCATGTTGATTCCTTGTGGTTTTTGAGTGGATCTCTTTAGAGGAGTGTCGTGTATTGAGGATGATTTGGTCCAAATTTCATGATTTTTGGAGTTCGTTTGATAGGGTTTTGACAATTTTCTTTCCCGAACGGAGCTGCTGTTTTGCCCATGACGGAACATCCGTGGCCAGGATGGAACTTTCATGACCATGACGGAACTTCTGTCAAGAACCATGGAACTTCCGTGAATGACAGTTCTCCTGTCGCCCGGAACTTCCGTGATTGACAAAACTTTCGTTGGGGGCTTCGGAACTTCTGTCGGACACAACGGAACTTCCGTCAGGCTCAGTTTTGTGATCTCTCGGATCTTTCTTATTTCCCTTTTTGTTCCTCTTGTGCTTCTGCTATGTGTCTTTTTGGTTTGAGTCATTACTAGGATTAGCATATCACAAGTTGGTGTGTGTCATCTTGGTGACTCGGTTAGCGGTTGGTTCGGGTTATAATTGAGACATAGGCCAAGTTCTCGAGAAGAATTTTAATTGGCTCCCATTCACCTCCCCTCTGATCGCATTCTCGGTCCTTCAATTGGTATCAGAGCCGATTTGATCACTAGTTGACCTTTACCGGCTTTGTGATCCAAAGGTGACATGGAGAAGCGTGTGGTCAAGCTCTGGATGTTCGATGGAGAGGACTTCCCCTACTGGAAGTCGCTGACCAAGGCTTATCTCCTGAGTCAAGGACGTGCTATCTGGGACATTGTCGAGCAAGAATACAACATATCTGCCAACCTCAACACCACTCCTATAGGTGAGTTGAACAGGTATGAACACAACTCCAAAGCTGTCAACATTCTGCTCTCTGCACTTGGTAGAAGTGAACAGGATCGCGTTGCACACCTTGACACTGCTCATGCTATTTGGATTAAGCTTTGCACGTACCATGAGGATACCAATCAAGTCAAGTCTATGTGTAAGGATTCTTACAATAGATAGTACCAAACCTTTGCACAAAAACCTGACAAGTCACTAGATGACACCTTTCGTAGGTTTGAGGTAATTGTGTGCAACTTGCGGGCTTGTGGTAACCTTGTATACAATGATAATGATAGAGCTAAGCAACTGCTGTACTCACTTGATGAAAATGTTTGGCGGGTTAAAATTGCTGCTTTAGAAGAAACTGGTGACTTCAATACCTTGAACTGTGAGAAACTGTATAGCAAGCTGAAATCTCATAAATTGTCTAGGAAATCTCGTGTTAATCATGTTAATCCTACTTCTAGCATGGCTTTGCTTTCTAGCTCTCAAAAGGGTAGTCACAGTGATGCTTCTTATGGAACTAACCCCTCACTTGACAAGTCTTCTTTGGAGTTTGCTCTGTCTTCTCTTGTTGCAGCTTCCGATGAACAGATGGAGTGCATTCTTGACAAGGAGCTGTCCTTGCTTACAAGGAAGTTCAAGAAGTTCTACAATAACCGGAAGGAGAGAAGAGGAGGTGGTTCAAGAACCTGCTTCGAGTGCGGTGACCTGGGACACTTCATTGTTGACTGTCCCAAGACGAAGAAGAAGGCCGGGTACCGTGAAAACAACACTGAAGACTTCAAGCTGAAGAAGAACCACTTCTACAAGAAGGGCAAGAACTCCAAGAAGTTCACCAAGGCCATTGCACGCGCCTGTGTTGCCGCCTTGAACGATGTTGACCTCACATCAAGCGAAGGCCTTACAAGCTCGGAGGAGGAGGTTGAAAAGCCACGAGTCAAGAGGAAGGATGACTTCACCGGGCTTTGCTTCATGACAAAGAATGATCACGACACCGACTCTGGATCCGACTCCGACACAAGTGAGGTACCTCCCACTCTTGATGAGCTCTCTTCTGAACTTGATCATTTGTGCGATATTCTGCTCTTGCAAGATGATAAGCTTCGCAGTGCTGTTCGTGAGAGTAGAGAGCTTAAGTCTAAGTTGGAGAGTGCTGAGTATGAGATCACTTCGCTTAGGTCTAAGCTTACTAAAGATGACATAGTTGTAGAGTGTGAGTCCTGTCAAGTTGTGATAAATAATCTGAGTCAGAGGGAGAGTTTGCATGCTCAAGTTACCAGTCAGCTTGAGAGTGCCCTCAAGGAGTTTGATGAATTCAAAGCTAGGCCAACTCTTTTGGGTGCATGTCAGAAGTGCCCCAAGCTCACAGATGAGTTGGAAGCTCAGTCCCTCAAATTCAAAGAGCTTGAGTACAAGTTGCTTCATGAGACTCGCTTGAAAGTTCTCCCACCCCCGTGTGAAGTATGCGTCACCCTCCAGGACAAGCTAGTAATCACTAGGGAGGAAAACAAAGTCCTAGTTCAGGAAAATGACTATCTTATTTCTAAACTCTAAAGAACCCTAGTGAGTGAGGAAAAGATTGAGAGTGATTTGGCAAGAGTGAAAGAGAGTGCTTCTAGGTCAACCTATAACTTGGGCTTGGGATTTGAGAGGTGTGACAAAGAGAGTGAGAATGTGGGTAAGTTTGTACCTAGCTCCAGCTACAAGGATGAGGAAAACACCATCAAACCCACTGACACATACTATCTGCCCAATCCAAAACACTCCTTCAACCCAAAGCAAATAGAGAAGCCAAAACCCAAGCCTGCCATGCAAAACCAAGCCTAATCCTAAGGGTGTCTACATCTGCATGTTTTATGGTCGCAAGGGCCACTTGGATAAATTCTGTTATAGGCGTAAGAGGATTGAGAGGAAGCAAGCTGAGTTGACTAGGGATGCTTTTTATGATGATTTTGTTGACTATTAGCCTCACTCTTTTTCTCGTGCCTATCGTGGACAGGGTCATCCCTCATATGGCTTTGATTCACGAAACAGAGGCTTTACGCAGCAGCGTTTTGGCGCCCCATGTTTTCCTCATCGTGGTGAGCATCACTCGCGTGGATTTGGCTTTCACACAGATGATTTCTGATGAGGACATCTCTCACAACTACACCTATGAGAGTCCAATGACTCGAGCAAAAGCAAAGCAATTACAACATGAGGTGAATCTTTTCTTAAAGATTATAAACATGCATCTCATAAGAGTACTAATGGAGTTGCATTACTTGTCCTTAGGTTCGAAGCACAGGTTCAAGACATGGTGACCACTTGATGCCCAAAGAGAGCAAGTTCAAGTCGATGTGCTGATGTCCAGATTTTGTACTTCAACTTCATGATGAATTCTATATCATTCTAAGAGGTACCACCCTAAGCATTATACATGGATGGAAAGGTCTTGAAGTCTACTTTCATATGCAACAAACGGCGTATCCATTGGATCTCTGCAGAGAGAGTTATGCCAGTTTTAGTGAAGACTGCTCCAGACTTCAGGGCATGTTACTTTTGCTTTGGGCGTGTTGCTTTTACTCCGGAAGTGTTCCTTTTTCCAGTTTGGACTTGTCCGATCTAAACGCATGTTATTTTTTTTAGTGTGTGTTACTTTTCTCTAGGAGTGTTCCTTTTCTGTTCGGTCTTGTCTGATCTGAACGGATGTTACTTTTGGCTCAGGGTGTGTTACTTTTACACCAGAAGTGTTCATTTTTCCAGTTCGGACTTGTTTGATCTGAACAGATGTTACTTTTATTTGTCTATTTTGCAACAGGCCCATGTAACTTTGTTTTGGCCCAGCTAGGAGGGGTGTTCCTAGTATAAATAACCCTTGTACACCTGGTGGAAACCCTAACCATGAATTGAACTCAGAAAAATAGAGAAGCATATTGCTCTTATCCTTAGGGTTTGTGCCATAAGTGCCCCCTTGAGGATTGGGAGATTTCTCTACCACTTGTTCTTGTGTTTCCTTGTGATTTGCAAGAGCATCGCCTCTCCTTTACGTGATTCAGGTTAGGCTTCGACCAAAACATGTTGTTGGGCAAAATCTTTATCACAGGTGGCTGTTCTAGCAGCTATTGGTGTCACGATTCGTCAGGTTTCACAGGTCATTTATCAGCCAAAGCGTGTTGTTTGGCGAACTTGTTTCGTTAGGCTTCACGGGTCAGTTATCCCTAGATCCTACGATGAGAAGATCGGGCAAGCCCCCGCATCATCTTGATGTTCAGAGCTACGGTTTCCTCGATAGGATCTTTACCCCTTTGTATTCCCTTTGTTTCCCCTGTTGTTCACCATCCTAAACTGAAAATATCAAAAATTTCTACTACCCAAAACCCGATCTAAAATTTCAGTGAGTTTTGTTAAGTTTCAGTCCAATAGATCGAGTTTGGTTGCTGAATCTTTGTATTTTCCATTGTATTCCGCCTCTGATTTGTTTTCCCCAATAGTTCCCCATCAAGATTTGTGCTTTCCCCTCCGTTTTTGTGTTCTTGTTCATGACAACTTTCATCCCAAAATATTTTTGCGCTCAGATCTGAAATTTGAACACCATACACTAAAACGAGCATAACTTTTGCATCTGAAATCCATTTTTGGTGTTCTTGAGCTTGTTGGAAAGATTATTTGAAGTATTATCAGAATATTAGGTGCTCAAGTTGTGAATAAAAAAGTGGAATATCTATTTGAGCACAAAAAGTTCAGTTACTACTGCTATTAAAATTTCAGATTGTGCTGAAATTGAAATCTTGTGTGTCGACTCATTCTTTGTGCACACCAAGTGTAATACATATTAGTGGTACACCAGGCCTTGTGAACACTTTGAACCTATTGAGACTAGTTGTAGGTTGTTGCTTAAGGGATTTACACTTTGTTGAAACTGAAATTTGTTTTGAACATCAATAGTTCATTATTGTTGTATTCAATCTGATAAGCTGATTTCAGTGGCAAAAAGAAGAAGAAGAAAGAGCAAAGAAGAGTAAAAAAAAAAGAATGAAAAGAAATAGAACAAGCGCTGAGATCACCATTGATTGGCTTGCTTGTTATTATTTTAGTTTGTCATATATTCAGTATTTGTACAAATCTTGTAGCCCTCTCATTTATGAAAGCAATCAGCTAGCGTCTCTCCATAACTTGTGTAGGATTGAGCTTTGGTTCTTGAGTTGAATATTCAGTTTAGCTCATTTCCTTGGCTGCGACAAGTTCCACCATCTTTGTGTGTGAGTTGCTAAACACATTTGCCATTTCATTTGTTTTCAGTTCAACAACTCGACTTTGCTATCTCGGTTGGATTGTTACTTAACTTGACAATAGCTTGAAGTTTCAGTTTGCATATCACAAAAATAACCCTCCAAGCCCCACAAATAAACTTCTATTTAGAATGCACTGTGACTTTGATTTCACTTGATATATCACCTTTGTTGTGCCAACTACCACCAAGGTTTGTTTGCAGCTCGCAATTTCAGTAAGGATTCATAAGAACTTCGGTGGTAAGAGAAGGTGAGGTTGAGTGATTTTCAAACAGTCACATAACTTGAATTAGTCCTTTTGTATTGCCAACTAACCATGGCAGGTGGAGAAGGAGATCAACCGAGTTATGTCACACAAGAGCAACTACAAAAGCTAGTGCAAGACTTCAATGCACAACTCAATGAGAACATGACTACTATCCAAACAAGCATGGTTGCTGAAGTTGTGAAAGCATTGAAGGCACAAAGTGTTGTAGGTGCTTATGAAGAAGAGCTAGATGAGACCGATGAAGAATATGCAGCCCGGTTGCAGCAGGAAGAGCAAGCAAGAAAGAATGCCCCTGGGCGAGGGCGTGGTGGAGGAAGAGGTGGTGATGCTTTTGGTTGAGGAAGAGGCCATGGGCGTGGTGATGATGGTGCAGCTGAAACAAATCCAGATACATTATAGATTACATCTAATGACAATTTTCATCGTGATCGCAATGTCAACAATGATCAGCCCAATGAAGAGAAGTTTGCAAAGCTCAAATTCAGCATACCAAAATTTGAAGGCATATCTGATCCTGATGCATATCTTACATGGGAGTTAAAGGTTGATAAAATATTCCATGTGCACAATTATTCGGAGGAAAAGAAGGTGCATATGGCTGCACTTGACTTTGATGGATATGCTCTCATTTCGTGGGAACAAATTCAGAACCAAAGAGAGGAGAGTGGTGCACTTCCAGTGGCCACATGGACTGAAATGAAGAGAGAAATGAGAGCACGTGTTGTTCCAAAACATTATAAACGTGATCTCTTTGACAAGCTGCAGAATTTGAGGCAAGGAGGAAAGTCTATAGAGGAATACTACAAGAAGATGGAGCAGGCAATGATTAGAGCTCGTGTGCATGAGGATGAAGAGCAGTCCATGGCACGTTTTCTTTCTGGTTTGAACAATCCAACCAAACGTGTTATGGAATTTTAGACCTACAACAATGTAGTGGAGCTAGTCCATATTGCATAAAAGGCTGAGAGACAATTGAATGATGATGCTAAGCCAAGTAAGACTTCAACCTTCAGCTCAAGGTCATCATCAAATGCTCCAAAAACAGCAAGATTTGATTTGGGGCGAGGCATGTTTTCATCTGGATCTAACTCCAACAACAACTCTCGTTCCAATGCTACTGAAAAATCTAATGCATCTCCAAATGTGGAGAAATCTGCTAGGCTGACATCTTCAAAGGCCAATACTCCAATTGGTTCCAGCTCTAAGAGTAGTGGAATTCAATGTTTCAAGTGCTTGGGTCGAGGCCATGTCATCAAGGATTGTCCAAACAATCGTGTCGTGATTGTTACAGAAGATGGAGAATATGATTCAGCAAGTGAAGATGAGTGTGACACTACTGCTAAAAATGACAATTTTGATGATGCACAAGAATATGAGGAAGGTGACTACAAGAACTATACTTTTGAAGCTGGTAACACCATCGTGATCACCAAAGCATTAAGTGTTCAACTCAAAGATGAAGAACAAGAACAGAAGTTTAATTTATTTTAGACCCAAGCCAAGGTAAATAACAAGTTGGTAAAATTGATCATTGATGGTGGTAGCTGCCACAACCTTGCTAGCAAAGAAATGTGTGATACATTAGGGCTAACCATGATAAAGCATCCTCATCCTTATCATGTACAATGGTTCAGTGATTGTGGAGATGTCAAAGTGCACTACATGGTGAGGGTCACTTTCAGCATACATGATTACACCGACACCATTGAGTGTGATGTTGTGCCCATGACGGTTTGTCACTTGTTGTCGGGAAGGCCGTGACAATTTGATAGGCATACTTTACATGATGGCCATGACAATATATATGCTTTCAAATGGCAAGGAAAGGGTGTCAAGCTGCTGCCCATGACTCCTACTTAAATCATAGCAGCCAACATGCAGAAGAAAATGAGTGAGAGTGAGAGAGGAAAGAAAAACACTAGTGCTGTCCACAAATCGGTGAGTGAGTGCCACAAGCCAAACACGAGTGGAAAAAGAGAGCATGAGAGAAAAAGTATGGTTGCTATAGCCACAAAATCTGAGATGAATGAAATGAGAGGAAATCCTAACATAACGCATTTTGTACTCTTGTACAAAGATGCAATTCTTTCCACTAATGAAATGACCTCTCTTCCTAGTGTTGTTTCTAATGTGTTGCAGGCATTCAATGACATTTTTTTGGAGGTACCTGCTGGCCTACCCCCACTTCGTGGGATTGAGCATCAAATTGATCTCATTCCCGGAGCTTCTCTTCCAAACCAGCCACCGTACCACACCAACCCGGAAGAAACCAAGGAAATTCAGCGACAAGTGCAAGCATTACTTGACAAAGGGTATGTACGCGAGAGCCTTAGTCCTTGTGTTGTCCCTGTTATTCTTGTTCCAAAGAAAGATGGTACTTGGAGAATGTGTGTTGATTGTAGAGCTATGAACAATATCACTATCCGATATCGTCATCCAAATCCTAGACTTGATGACATGCTTGATGAACTTAGTGGTGCTGTTATTTTCTCTAAAATTGACCTACATAGTGGATACCATCAGATTAGAATGAAGGAAGGAGATGAATGGAAAATAGCCTTTAAAACAAAATTTAGCTTGTATGAGTGGTTAGTGATGCCTTTTGGTTTAACTAATGCACCTAGCACTTTTATGCGCTTAATGAATCATGTTTTGAGGGCTTTTATTGGAAAATTTGTGGTGGTTTATTTTGATGACATATTGATATATAGCCGCGCCATGGAGGAACATGTTGAGCACATCAAAATGGTGTTGGAGGTGCTTAGAACTGAAAAATTGTATGCTAACCTAGAAAAGTGCACTTTTTGCACTGACAAGGTTGTGTTCTTGGGCTTTGTTGTTTCAGGACAAGGGGTGGAGGTGGATGAATCCAAGGTAGAAGCTATCAAGAATTGGCCAACTCCTGTCAATGTGAGTCAAGTGAGAAGCTTTCATGGTCTTGCCGACTTCTACCGGCGCTTTGTGAAGAATTTCAGCACCATTGCAGCCCCAATGAATGAGCTAACCAAGAAGGGTGTTGAATTTGTGTGGGGTAAGTCACAAGAAGTTGCTTTTAAAGAGTTAAAGAATTGTTTAACTTCAGCCCCATTGCTTTCTTTACCTGATTTTAATAAATCCTTTGAGATAGAATGTGATGCTAGTGGGATAGGCATAGGAGGTGTCTTGATGCAAGAAGGCAAATCCATAGCATATTTTAGTGAGAAACTTGGTGGTGCTCAACTGAATTATCCGGATTATGACAAAGAATTATATGCTCTAGTTCGGGTTCTTGAAACTTGGCAACATTATCTTTGGCCTAAAGAATTTATCATTCATTCTGATCATGAGGCTTTAAAATACTTGAAAGGCCAAGCAAAACTGAACCGTAGGCATGCAAAGTGGGTTGAGTTCATTGAGTTTTTTCCCTATATTGTTAAGTACAAGAAGGGGAAAGAAAATGTTGTTGCTGATGCTTTATCACAAAAAGTGTTTTGCTTAATCAATTGGAAGTTAAGGTCCCAGGATTAGAGCACATAAAGAAATTATATGCTGCTGACCTTGTTTTTGCAGAACCATACTTGAAATGTCAAGAAGGAAAAGGGTGGGACAAGTACCATTTGTATGATGGGTTCTTGTTCCGAGCTAACAAATTGTGTGTTCCAGATTCATCCATTTGTTTGCTTTTATTGTAGGAATCACACATGGGTGGTTTGATGGGTCACTTTGGAAGAGAAAAGACCTACTTGCTGTTGAGTGATCACTTCTATTGCCCAAAGATGAGGCGTGATGTGGAGAGGTTTGTGTAGTGGCATACAACTTGCCACAAGGTTAAATCAAAACTGAACCCCCACAGTTTGTATACTCCACTCCCCACCCCAAATGCTCCTTGGGAAGACATAAGCATGGACTTTGTTTTAGGATTACCAAGAACTAAAAGGGGAGGGATTCAGTTTTTGTTGTTGTGGATAGGTTCTCTAAAATGGCATATTTTATTCCCTGTCATAAGAGCGACGATGCGTCGCATGTAGCTGACTTGTTTTTCAGGGAAATTGTGAGATTACATGGTGTGCCCAGGACCATTGTTTCAGACTAAGATGTGAAGTTCATGAGCTATTTTTGGAAGACTTTGAGGGCCAAGCTTGGGATGAAGTTGTTGTTTTCAACAACTTGTCACCCACAAACTGATGGACAAACAGAGGTGGTGAACCATACACTTTCCATGCTGCTAGGAACAATGATCAAGAAGAACCTAAAGGAGTGGGAGGAATGCTTGCCACATGTTGAGTTTGCATATAATAGGGCAGTCCACTCAACAACGCAGATGTGCCCATTTGAAGTTGTGTATGGTTTCAAGCCCATTACATCACTTGACTTGCTGCCACTTCCACTTCAAGAATGTGCCAACATGGAGGCTTCCAAGAGGGCTGACTATGCGAAGAAAATCCACATGAAGACCAAGCAGGAAATTGAGAAGAAGTCAGAGTACTATGCTGCAAAGGCAAATAGGAACCGCAAGAAGGTGATCTTTGAGCCCGATGACTATGTTTGGGTTCACCTTCGGAAGGACAGATTTCTGGAGAAACAAAAGTCCAAGTTTTTGCCCCGAGGTGATGGCCCATTCAAGGTCCTTGCAAGGATAAATGACAATGCCTACAAGATTGAGCTTCTAGGAGATGAATATGCAGCGAGCAACACCTTCAATGTTGTTGATTTGTCTCCATTCCATGGTCATGAAGAATCAGAGTCGAGGTTGACTCTTTTTGAAGAAGGGGTGGATGATGAGAACATCCCTCATGACTACACCTATGAGAGACCAATGACTCGAGCCAAAGCAAAGCAATTACAACATGAGGTGAATCTTTTCCTTAATGATTATGAACATGCATCTCATAAGAGTCATGTACTACCTAATGGAGGTGCATTACTTGTCCTCAGGTTTGAAGCACAGGTTCAAGACATGGTGACCACTTGATGCCCAAAGAGAGCAAGTTGAAGTCAATGTGCTGATGTCCAGATTTTATACTTCAACTTCATAATGAATTTTGTATCATTCTAAGAGGTACCACCCTAAGCATTATACATGGATGAAGAGGTCTTGAAGTCTACTTTTGTATGCAACAAACGGCGCATCCATTGGATCTCTACAGAGAGAGTTATACCAGTTTTAGTGAAGACTGCTCCAGACTTCAGGGCGTGTTACTTTTTCTTTGGGCGTGTTACTTTTACTCCGGAAGTGTTCCTTTTTCCAGTTTGGACTTGTCCAATCTGAACAGATGTTACTTTTTCTTAGTGTGTGTTACTTTTCTCCGGGAGTGTTCCTTTTAAGTTCGGACTTGTTCGATCCGAACGGATGTTACTTTTGGCTCAGGGTGTATTACTTTTACACCAGAAGTGTTCATTTTTCCAGTTCGGACTTGTCCGATCTGAACAGATGTTACTTTTATTTGTCTATTTTGCAACAGGCCCATGTAATTTCATTTTGGCCCAGCTAGGAGGGGTGTTCCTAGTATAAATAACCCTTGTACACCTGGTGGAAACCCTAACCACGAATTGAACTCAGAAAAATAGAGAAGCATATTGCTCTTATCCTTAGGGTTTGTACCATAAGTGCCCCGTTGAGGATTGGAAGATTTCTCTACCACTTGTTCTTGTGTTTCCTTGTGATTTGCAAGAGCATCGCCTCTCCTTTATGTGGTTCAGGTTAGGCATCGATCAAAGCGTGTTGTTGGGTGAAATCTTTATCACAGGTGGCTGTTCTAGCAGCTGTTGGTGCCATGATTCGTTAGGTTTCACGAGTCATTTATCGGCCAAAGCATGTTGTTGGGCGAACTCATTTTGTCAGGTTTCACATGTCAGTTATCCCTAGATCCTACGATGAGAAGATCGGGCAAGCCCTCGCATCAATTTCTATCCTCACAACCCAAGGTTCAAGTCGAGACGCTTTGACAGGCCATGTTTTCCCCATCGTGGTTTTCGTCCCACGCATTCGAATGATAAGGTACAAAGAACTATGATGACTACTCCCGGTCATATGGTTAAGTGCTAGATTCCCAAATGTTTTTTGACTAATCCCAGCACTGAGCCATCGACTTTTCCTTCTTGTTCTTTGTAGGCAGCAGCAGGTGGAGGCCTGGAGAACAAATGGTTGATGGACTCCGGGTGTTCGCGCCACATGACCGGAGATGCAAAGTGGTTCTCCAGCCTCACTCCCTTGAAGCGTCGGGAGTATGTGACCTTTGGAGATGACAAGAGAGGGAGAGTGAAGGCAAGAGGCGCGGTAAAGGTAAATGAAAAATTCACTCTCACGGATGTTGGTTTGGTTGAGTTTCTCAAGTATAATCTCCTCTCTGTCTCTTAGCTTCTTGATGCTGGTTTGGAAGTGCGCTTTAAGTCGAATGCTTCTTGTGTTCTTGATTCAAGTGGTTTCTTGATTTGTGGGATTTCTTGCATTAGCAAAGTTTTTTAGGCTGATTTTGCTGATTCTCCTAGTTCTCACAAGTGCTTGTTTGCTCAAGCTTCTTCTGAGCTCTAGAAATGGCATAGGAGACTGGGTCACATGAGCTTTGACTTGTTATGTCACTTGAGTGGCCTAAGCTTGATCTGAGGATTGCCTAAGCTCAAATTTAATAAGGATTTAGTTTGTGCTCCTTGTTGTTATGGGAAAATGATTGCCGCTTCTCATCCACCAATCAATTTGGTGATGACTGAACGTCCTATAGAGTTGCTTCATATGGACACTGTTGGTCCTTCTCGGGTTCGTTCGGCGGGTGGGAAGTGGTATGTTCTTGTGATTGTTGATGACTACTCTCGCTACTATTGGGTTTACTTTCTTGAGAGTAAGGATGAAGTGTTTCATCACTTTTGGAGCTTAGCTTTGAGGTTGTTCAAGGAACTCCCTGGTGCATTACGAGCAATCCATAGTGATAATGGCACCGAGTTCATGAACTCCACCTTTGATGCCTTCTGTCTTGAGCATGGTATTGAGCATCAGTTTTTAGCACCTCATGTCCCTCAGCAGAATGGTGTGGTCGAAAGAAAGAACAGAACCTTGGTGGAGATGGCCCGGACGATGCTCGATGAGCATAGGACTCCGAGACGGTTCTGGGCTGAGGCCATTAGCACTACTTGCTATGTTTCCAATCGAGTTTTCTTGTGCTCAATTCTTAATGTGACATCTTATGAGCTACGTTTTGGGAGGAAGCCATCTGTTTTTCATTTGCGTGCCTTTGGTTGCAAATGCTTCATTCTCAAGCGTGACAATCTTGATAAGTTTGAGTCGAGATCTTCCGATGGCATCTTTCTTGGCTACACCCTTCATGGCCATTCCTACAGAGTTTTGAATTTGGAAACTAACACCATCGTAGAATCCTGTGATGTAACCTTTGATGAATCAAATTCTTGTGCAAAGAATGTGATTGAGTCTGCAGGTGATAAGGAGCTGAAGGAAAGCATCTTTGTAGAAGAGGACCTACAGGGCTTTGATGATGATGACGATGATTCACTTCATTTCTCATCTGAGCTTGTTCCTGCTGCTATCACTACTCCAGCAGAGGGTCCAGAAGCTTCTACATCGACTTCAGCGGCTGTCGAGCGAGCTCCAGCTGTGGTTGAGGGGGAGGTACACTCTGAGAGAGAGGCCCCCCAGCCACATGCTACATCAACATCCACCTCAACAAATAATCGGTAATCTCTATGAGAGGACAACAAGGTCAAGGTCTGCACATCTGGCCTGCTTTACCAATTCTCTCTTTGTTGCAACCTTTGAACCCCGGGATGTTGGATACGCACTATCTGATAAACATTGGGTTAATGCCAGGCATGAGGAGTTGGAGAACTTTGAGAGAAATAAAGTGTGGACCCTAGTAGAGCCTCCTGTTGGTGTCAATGTCATAGGAACCAAATGGGTGTTTAAAAACAAGCATGGGGAAGATGGTGAGGTTGTTAGAAACAAGGCTAGGCTTGTTGCTCAGGGTTTCAGTCAAGTGGAGGGCTTAGACTATGGGGAAACCTTTGCTCCTGTTACACACATAGAAGCCATTAGGATCTTGCTTACATTTGCTGCCTCTAAGGGCATTACAATCAAATGGATGTCAAGAGTGCTTTCCTAAATGGTTTTTATAGAGGAAGAGGTTTATGTAAAACAACCACCTGGCTTTGAGCACCACAAATACCCAAACCGTGT
Organism: Eleusine coracana subsp. coracana; assembly: GCA_032690845.1. Taxonomy (NCBI): domain Eukaryota; kingdom Viridiplantae; phylum Streptophyta; class Magnoliopsida; order Poales; family Poaceae; genus Eleusine; species Eleusine coracana. The sequence continues at coordinate 21,465,338 of CM064424.1, forward strand.
GTACAAGCTTCAGAAGGCTTTGTATGCGCTAAAGCAAGCACCTAGGGCATGGTATGCTAGGCTTAAGACTTTCTTGCTAGAGCACAGGTATGTCATGGGGTGTGTTGATAAAACCTTGTTCACTCTCAGGCATGGCAATGACTTTCTAATGGTAGATTTACGTGAATGATATCATCTTTGGTGGTTCCTCTCATGCTCTTGTGTCCAGATTTCAGGAAGCCATGGAAAGTGAATTTTAGATGTGGATGATGGACGAGCTCACCTTCTTTCTTGGGCTTCAAATCAAGCAGTGCAAGCAAGGCACTTTCATACATCAAGCCAAGTACACGAAGGATCTCCTGAAGATGTTGGACATGGTCAATGTGAAGCCGTTGTCTACACCAATGTCCACTACAATGACACTTGACCCAAATGAAGACTGTGAAGCGGTGGACCAAAGGGAGTACAGGAGCATGATTGACTCCCTCTTGTACCTGACAGCAACAAGACCTGACATACACTTTGCAATATGCCTTTGTGCTTGCTTTCAATCTTCCCCAAGGGTGACTCATCGCAAGGCTGTCAAACGCATCTTCAGGTATATCAAATACACCCTTGAGTTTGGTCTTTGGTACTCTGTATCTTCATCTCTTGATCTCATTAGGTATTCGGATGCGGACTTTGCTGGGTGTAGAATTGATAGGAAGAACACTTCTGGTACTTGCCATTTCTTGGGTACTTCTTTGATCTGTTGGTCTTCTTGTAAGCAGTCGAGTGTAGCCCAATCCACCACTGAGGCTGAGTATGTAGGTGCCGCTAGCTGTTGCTCACAAATCCTATGGGTTGTATCTACCATGAGAGACTATGGGTTAACCTTTAAGAGTGTTTCACTCATGTGTGATAACTCCAGTGCCATATGCATAGCCAAAAACCCAATCCAACATGGTAAGGTTAAGCACATCAATGTGTGATTCCACTTTTTGAGAGACAATGTTGAGAAGGGGGATGCTGAGCTCAAGTACATCAACACTAGAAACCAACTAGATTATATCCTCACCAAGCCCCTAGATGCTTCTAGATATGCTTTTCTTCAGGGGGGGGGGGGACCTGGTGTTTGTCATCCTTATGGCATCATTTGAGGGGGAGTTGGTGTTCTCTTGTATATATGTATCTTACCTTTCATGCATTGCATCTCATATGTAATATATGCATTGGTAGATGAACTTTGATTCTTATGCTTTCTTGCATTTCTCTTTTCTATAATTGAGCTTGAGCGAAGTTGTGTGGATGTGAAGGTAATCTCTCATGCTTAGATTTTCTAGATGGCCTGTTATAAACTCATGTGAGCAACTTGCTAATCTTAAAGATAAACTAAGCTTCTTGTGAACCTTATGAACTAATCCTACAAAAACTTGCTCACCATGTGTATAATTGCTTTTATCCTTGTTAAAACTTGCATTGAGGCTTTGCAAATGTTTAGCTCATGATGGGACATTGTGGGAACATGTGTTCCTTTTACCGCAAAGGCATGCTCTTTTGTCTTGTGAATAAACCATGGATAATCTGCTAAGTGCTTTTGATCAAGAATAATTCTAAAAATGCTAAATCCAAACACTGTGACTTGAGGCCTCAGGGTGTTTGTCGTACCCAGTCGTGCGACCCTCCGTATGGATAAGAGGACATATAAGGATAAACAATAAACACTTGATAAAATGAGTCTCTGTTGCATATGTGAGCGTTTGTAATGCTCATTTTCTACGAATGCTTGTTACCCTAGTTGAGATTGAAACTGGCTAGATTCTTATAATTCACTTGATGCTTGTTTTGCCTTGGATGGGAGTACTTACACATGTGGTGGCAGCTTTTCTCATGATAAGCAAATTTGATTCTATCTAAGCTAGTCAATCTTTCTGCTTAGCTTGTATAGCTCTTGGTGTTTATGCCTTGCTATCTATTTTTGATCTTTGTATGGTTGTGCGCTATTGCTTTTACACTTCTTGACTCTATGTTTATGATTAGCAAAGTTAAATGCTTGTTTGCATAATTGTTGAAGCTTCTTAGGCTTGCATTTTCAGGCATTGCATGTTTGCTTGCTCTTTTGCCTCTTTGATGAGTTGCCAAAGGGGGAGAAAATATTGGATCATGCACAAATTATGCTAAGAAACTTAACATGATCTATTTTGCACTACATGAGACCTACCACAAGTTGAGGAGGAGTATATCATGATCTTGTGTGTTTTCTTGCGTTTTTCATATTCTTTGTGTCTCAAGTCGTTTTCTTTGCCAATTCTTGGTTTTGTGATCCCTACTTTGCTAGATGGCTTGTTTTCACCTTTTCTTTGGGTTTGGCCATTTGGATGCGCTTATTCAGTTTTGCATTTCACTCTCTAATCTTTGTGCATTTGAGGTTGTCAATGTACTCATTAAGGGGGAGATTGAGAAACCATGTGGATATGTGCCATGGTTTGCAATATATGTGATGAGTAATTGACTTGAGCGGATTTGGTGTTTGAGTTGAAATGCAGGAATCCGTGGATTGCATATGTGTGTGCATGATTATGATTTCGACTAACCGGAGTTGGTGGAGGTATTGGTGATGTTGCAGGAGTTGGTGGATTGCATATATTGCTTGTCTCATGATGTATAGGTCACTGGAGTCGACTTGGCGGTCAACGCCGAGAGGATCGGGCACAAGTAGAGGACTTGGGGCCGGACGATCAGGATGTCGGGTGAAGTCATGGGTGTTCCACACCGTACATGTGGAGAGGCAAGAAGCATAGACGGTTTTACGGTTGAGCCTCAAAACCGTGGTGGGGATGAAGACGACATGTTGACCAAGTCAAGGCGAGCGGGATGCCGGTGCAAGTGACAAGAGGGCCTGATGGACAGGGACCGGGAGAGACTTGCCGGTGATCAGGACACAGGACAAGGTGGCACGCGTCAACATCGAGAAGTCATGCTTTGAGAAGCGTGCAAGGTAGTTTCCCGATTTGGGCCTCAAAACCGGTGGTGGTGATTGGAGGTGCACGTGGCACCATTGCGGATCTTGCGTCGAGGTGAAGTAAAGATGTGAATGGCCCGATGGCAGTCGGGTGAAGGAAAAAGAGATGGATAAGTTTGCCCTCGGTGGTAGGTGAAAATGTTATGTAGGTCAAGGGTAGTGTTGTCATGTGGGCAATAGACCTTGGGCCTATATAAGGAGAGGTAGGGCTGGTGGAAGAGGTGCCTCTCTTTCTCTTAGTCTTGTCTTAGGTCTTCATTCAAAGTGCTAGGAGAGGTCTTCATATTTTAGAGGAGAGTAGTGGGTGTATGAGAGACATCTCTTGCTCTTCCAAATAGTGGGAGTAAGAGGGTGACTTCATAGCCATGTATCCATGTATCTTGACTTCATGAATCAATGATATGAGATTCAAATTCGTGCTCAAGTTCTTCCTCTCTCCCTAAATCCCAAATTCCTCTTTTTCCCTATTTTTGGAGCTATTTTCGTGGTGATTTTCGATCTCGATTGTGAGTGAGTTTTGGGATGGATTTTGTGGGGGATCTTGGTGCTATGATGTTCTAGAACAACCCTATATAGGTCCTTGACCGAATCAAAGGCATTAGCACTTTCGATTTAAAAGATTTCTCAAGTTTTCCCTTTTTGGTGTTTTTGGCACAAAATCTGAAATTCATGATTATTCCTTGTGCTTTTTGAGTGAATCTCTTTAGAGGAGTATCATAATGTATTGAGGATGATCTGTTCCAAATTTTATGATTTTTAGAGTTCATTTGATAGGGTTTTGGTAATTTTCTTTCCCGAACGAAGCTGCTGTTTTGGCTAGGACGGATCTTCCGTGGCCAGGATGAAACTTCCGTGACCATGACGAAACTTCCGTCAAGAACCACGGAACATCCGTGAGTGACAGTTCTTCCATCGCCCGGAACTTCCGTGATTGACAGAACTTCCGTCGGGGGCTTCGGAACTTCCATCGGGCACCACGAAACTTCTATCAGGCTCAGTTTTGTGATCTCTCGGATCTTCCTTATTTCCCTTTTTATTTCTCTTGTGCTTCCGCTATGTGTCCTTTTGGTTTGAGCCATTCCTAGGGTTAGCATATCACAAGTTGATGTGTGTAATCTTGGTGACTCGGTTAGAGGTTGGTTCGTGTTGTAATTAGGACATAGGCTAAGTTCTCAAGAAGAATTTTAATTGGCTCCTATTTACCCCCTCTCTAGTCACCTTATCGGTCCTTCACAATTCAATGGTATAAGAAGGAAGCCCACTCTCTCTAATGGTATAATGGCAAAAATCTCGTAGGAAAGCGTCAAAGTGGAGAAAGACAGAAACCTAACATCAAATATGTTATTTCACCTACAAACTCATCATCTACTGTTTAGTTCTCTAGTGCCTGTCAATGGCAGCGAAAACTCATCGAATAACACAAAAGGAAAGTAAAGTAAACTTTTCCAATGACTCATAAGGGATTGAGACTTTTTTTAGTGACTCAAATTTTACATCATCGGACCATGTATAGATAGTGTTGTAGATCTGTTTGAAAATATGTCCGATTTAATATGAAAAGTTATCTAGGATACAAAATTTCGACCTAGAATGAAAAAGGAGGTGAGACAAATGAATGATTGTTTGATGTGTCACGGCGCTAAAATGAACTGAAGCAAGCGCTCCGTCCAAAACAAAATGGTTTCTTCATAGCATTATTAAATAATTAAATATTCAAACTAATAGCTCACTTAGAGCGTGGCCAACAGTTAGCACCATATGTTGGTCCTTGACATTTTCATATAAATAAACAAATCATTTTATATGTCTCACGCAAGCATAATTTGCCAAAGCTGAACGAGAAACTAAGAGGAGAGAAGCGGTCGCCTCACGAGACGACGACAACAAGCTCGTGCTCCAAGCTCACGACGACTCCACCCGCATTGTATCATCCATCGACATGCAATGCAACTCCGGATCTAATGAGAAAATAGAAAACCAGCTTCCCGCGCGCATACCTCCTGCTAGACACCGGCCGGCCATCGATGCCGCCCGACGCTGCGTGCTGCTTCGCACGTCCGCCACCGAGTGCCATGCCTTCAGCCGGCTACAGCTAACATCGCCCTGAGGCAGGCAGGCCGCAAGCTGCACCGCATCGCGAGCGCTGCGGCGTGCTTCCCGCCATGACGGTCCTCCTATGTCCGCACGCGCTGAGTACGTCCTCTAGTGTCCCGTGAGCTCCAGTTGGAGTTGTTATGCAGAACAATCCGTCCGGCAGGCAGGCCGTGGCCATGGGAATGCCAAAGTCGGGAGATGGATAAGGATTGCTACTTTTCGATTTGGACCCTTGTCGTTGTAGAACAATCCTTTCTAAAGATAATTTTCAAGTGTAGTCCTTTAAACAAGCATGCAGGATATGACGCTATATTAACTTATGAATTTTCTCAAATAAGACATGATACTATATCATTCATACAAGCAACAAAATAGAGTATAAAGATGAACCCTACATTTGATCATCTTTATTTATGCTATCATGTTAGAATTAAATAGTATATAGACAGATAATTAGACAAATCATTGCATGAGATGTCTATTTTATTGTCTGTGTGTGATAATCAAGACACTTGACAGTCATGCCCTTAGACAGTCCTTGTATGTGAGTAGTCATTAATGATGACCTTGATCACTATGCTTGCGCCGGCAGCCGGTGCATTAAACTTGCTCTAGTTTAATGTTACACACTATCTCATGTTGCTTAGTTTGAGTGCCATATGTTTAGCCCAAATCAAATTTAAACTAGTCCTGTTGTCCCGAGGACAACATTTTGGGAACAAAGGGAGTATGTAATTTTATACGACAAAAATTAGACACTAGTTAAGTATTTTTTTTGTTAGGTCTCGGTGTAACACCTAATGCATGATCATCGTGGCTGCCATTAGTATATATATATATATATATATATATATATATATATATATATATATATATATATATATATATATATATATATATATATATATATATATATATATATATATATATATGAAGCATTTTTCCTACTCTCAGGAGTAGCTACTCCCACGTGTATATCTCATAATCTAGAGAGTATCACTTCATATTTAAAGTTTCTAAATTAAGTATATAGTCATACTAGAGGGTATGTGGACATACTCACCTTTTTTTGTTGGTATATATATAGTATCGGAACATACTCATTTTTATATAGTAGTAAATATGATATGTATTCATATGCTTATAATTGGAAGTACCTTCAAATTTATTTATGGTTATCACTTTCAAATATATTATTTTAAGTATGTGTACATACTCAAAATAATAAACGGGTATAAACACATACCCAAGGTGGTTTTTTAACATGGGAGTAACTACACTTGGGAGTAGAATGGAATTACCATATATATATATATATATATATATATATATATATATATATATATATATAATATGAGCTATTGGTAGATGTTGATTTAGCTGTGTAGCATATAGCCTGTTTCATGGTTATACTTGGAACAAAGTATTATGTCAAGGTATATTAGTTTATAGAAAATCGTCTTTCCATAGAAGATATCGTCTATCTCTTCGTACACATCTGATTGAAGATGTCTTGTGCCTCCGTTTTTCTTCAAATTATCTGAATGCTAAGTTTAAATTTGGATATGGAGGTAGTAATATATTATGTCGAACGAAATAATAAGAGCAACTCAAATAAATCCCATTTTTATCCCTAATAACAAAAAAACTATCATATTAGGGATGGGAGGGTCAAAAAACTGCTTCAGCAGTTCTCCAGTCCCATCCCCAATAATACTCCATCCCTAAAAAACACTTCTCCATCCCCACTATAGTGGGGATCTCCCTCTCATCCCCATTAGCTAGGTCCCACCAGTTTTCTTCCCCACTCGGTTGTTTTTTTCTGGCGCGAGATTTTTCCATGCCCCTCTCCCCTTCCCACTCGTCATGACTTCCCTCGCCACCCACCAGTCAACACCGCTGGCTCGTCGGATCCGCCGGCCAAAATAGCTTCCTCGGACCAAATCTCAGCCGTCTAGCCTGATTTGGGGTCTTCTTCCCCAACGCAGGAGCCCATCGCCGCTCGCCACCTGTTAGACCTCGCTAGCGCCATCATCTGCTCCCGGTCCCACCTCTCCCCCACCTCGCCCCGTCTGCTCCACCTCCGCCCTGCCTGTCGCCTGCCACTCGCATTGCTCGGCGTGGCCTCAATCGAGTCATCGTCGTCACTGAGCTCACTCACCCTTTCTTCTCCATGGATGGCACTCAGCGTGGCCCTTTGGCCGTAGATGAATGGAGCTAGGGGTCGTCTTCGAGCCCGCGTATTGATCAGATGGTCGCCAACCGCACCCACAACACCGAGCCGGACGATAGGCGGGCGCCTCCGCCCCTTCGAGCTCGATTGATCACCAAGAAAGGAGAGAGAAGAAACGGGAATGCGTTATGTGTGTTTTCATATTTTGAAAGTGCATTTGCAACTGTACATTTTCTTATTGGGGATGAACTATTGAGGAACTACTGGAGTTTAGATTCCCAATATCAAAAAATTAGTTTTTGTTCATCCTCAATCTATACACTTTATTAATTTATGTACGGTCGTCTAGACAGTTTTTTGGTGTCGTCCGTGGTGTCTGTAAGCAGCTTGGTTTGTGTTTCGTATGTATGTATATGTATGTATACATACATATAAACTTTATTAATTTATGTATGATCGTCTAGACAGTTTTTTGGTGTCCGTGGTGTCCGTAAGAAGCTTGGTTTGTTTCCGTTTCGTATGTAAAGAAATATTCCTACGCCTCCATACATGTTTGATTGTCGGGACTTTCGTTTCGTTTTGTCGTTGGTTAGGTTCCATCATTGTTCGACCCAGCTTCGTATTTTCTCGCTTCACAGGCATTGAGAAAATTACAGTGCCGTGTCGTCATCCCATCCCTATCACGTACGCGAACCAGAACAGACCACACATCCGAGGTTCCGTGAAGGCTTCGAAGCTGTTTCCTCTCCCTTGATGAGCTTGCCACCAAGAATTACATCTTTTTCCCTCCTAAGATGAGCTCGATCTTGACGATCAACTTTGAGCTATTATTCTCTATGCACGCATGGGGCTTCTTTGCCTATATCTACTCCGCTACTTTAGGCTTTGAGGCCATACTGACGATCTGATCATGGTTGGTCATTGGGTGCACACACGCTTGTGATTTTGTTGGTGAGAATCGTGATCGGCGATGATGGTGCAGTGGCACCGCGTGCGATCATCGTATATCAGGCAGCGCGGACCAGAAGGCACCATCGGCAAAGGGTGCAGGTTGTAACATGCCAAATCCTAATGACATGTTGTTGGGCATGATCATTCATCATAAGAATCATAAGCATTTTCATTACATAAGCATTTCATTCAAGTTTGAATTAAGTTCAAATTTTGGCCAAAATTCATGCTTTGTGAAGGGATTCAAAATTTTTGAATGCAACCTTATGCCAAACAAAATTTCTAGGTGAACCTCACATTATGGCTTGAATTTACATGATTTTTATCAAAATTTTAGGCAATGTCTTGATTCCTTAAAAATTCAACGTATCCTTGAAATGTGTCAACTTTGAATCATTTAAATTCTTTTTCTACAAGTCCTTATCATGAGTTTTCAATCAAAAGGGATGCTCTGATCCTTGATCTTCCATCACAAAAAATTGGCATGATTTTTGGAAGTCCATAGGTATGGTTAATTCTTGATCAAAGTTGAGAGGAACAAAAATCAGGAAAAAGAAAAAGGAACGTGACCCCACCTATCATCCTCTCTCCTCTCTTCCTCTACCTCCAGACAGGAGGCTGTGACGTGTGGCCATGGGCATGGCACCGCCTCCCCAGCCCCATCCATCACTGTGAGGTGTCGTGAGACCTCTCTCTCACTACCCTAAGGCCCCCACAACCGTCTCCATCCATTTTTCCATCGGATTAAAGATCAAAACCACTCCTCTTCCTTGCTTCTCTCTCTTCTATCTCTTTCACTCTTTCCCTATTGAAGGTAAGAGAAGAGAGCTAGCCTCGTTGTCCCCGTCATCGGAAATCGAAGGAGAAGGCCTCCCCAAGCTCACCCACGACCTCCCCGAGTCTCCTTGATGGACGGAGGGTGAGGCATTTCGTTCATCTCCTCCAACTTCGGAGAACTTCCTCCATTGATGACCTCAACATCAATAACCCTAGGTCAAGCCATCCCCAACCTTGTTGAATCCGTCCGGGATATTCTTGCAACAAAGTAAGGCTTCTCAACCTATTCCCTTCCATTTCTTTGCAATATTTGACCTCTATTGCATCCCTCACCGTCGAGAACTCCATTTTTGAGCATGGTCACGACCTTCCATCGGACATGTCCTACGCCATCGGACAAGTCTGACAATCCAGGTTGCCAAGCTTTCTGGAGTCCGACGAAATCATCGGACTTGTCCTATGCATCGGACAAGTACTATCCTGTTTTTCAGTCAACTTCCAAAATTCATAGAAAAATCATTCGAACTCCGTTTTCAATGAAACTTGTTTCCTTAGATTCATATGGAAGTCCTCTATCAAGTAAAAATACTAATAATAATCATCATTTTATTATCCAAAATTAATTTATTAATTATCTTTGATTAGTGTCCAGATTTGAGTAAACTGGACCTAATTAATTTTAGCCGGAGCTTTTCTAATCCAATGACCATGATTATTGTTGTGTTGCAATCATAACTCATTGTACTACATGTATAATATTTTTCATAGCATTTGCACCTCATTTAGTCACCATTTCATGTCATTCATTCGGTACATTATGTTTTTACTAGGAGTTGAGGAACCGGAGGGTGACGTTGGTTGTGTTGAGAGTGGTGCTGATACGGATACCATGAGTGAGATACCTGCAGCTCAAGGCAAGCATCTATGCATATCTCAAACTATTTTGGATGAGTTTAATGAATGTGCTTGAGTCAATTGATCTATTGCATTAATTGGGCACTAAGTAAATTATCAAATCCTACTTGTTGCATTATCATCCTTGCTTATGGATTTACCTCTTATCCTTGTAACCAAGTTGGGTAGGTTCCGATGTTGGGTTAATCGGTAATTGCTTAGTGATGCTTTATCTTAATGCGGTAGAAGTCGAATGGTGGAAGGTCACCAACATTCGCATGACATAGGTGGATACTTCAGATCATTGATCATGTCATGCAAAAATGTTAATGCTGGTATAAACTAGATAGATGGGAAATCCTTGATAGTTTGTATATAAACCTTGGCATGTAATCGTACATACCACATGCTGACATATGGGTAAGCAAGCCTCACTCCTTATCTAGTTGCGAACATTTGGCTTGCGAGTTCGGGGGCTGAAGAAGGTGCTAGGGATGACCCCCGAGGGCCTAGTGCAACCAACTCGCCTTAACCGGATGTCTGGCAAATGATCAAAGCGTATTTGGAAGGGTCATCATAATGAATTACTCCTTATGACCGACGGGTCGTATGGGCGGTGGTCTTTGTGGTGTGTGGGTAAAGTTGTACAACCCCTGCAGGGTGTAAAATCAATTTGAATTGCCGCGGTCTCGGTTATGACCATGCCTTGGGGCGTCTCCATTCATCATGATTATTTTCTCATAGGATGTGGTTTGGGATATGGAAAGAAATATAAACTACTAGTACTTTTACTTGTGCAACGGAATTGTTTTCTGCAGGTGTTGCCCTTTAGCTTCACTTATGTTAAATAGGATTGCAAGTATTCACTTGAAAAATATTAATGGCTTTTATGCACTTGTCATCCTACTTGCTTATTTCTTGTCCAAGGCCAAATGCATATTCCATTGGTTGAGAGCTATATGACTCTCCGTGTAAGTCTTGCTGAGTACCTTCGTACTCACGATATTATTTGTTGAGTTTTGTAGGTGAGGATGAGTATGTTTAGGGCTACTTCTATCCTGCTACTGGTGGAGTGAGGGACATGAGTAGTTGATAGTCGGGTGTGTGATGCGGATGGTGTTCATAGTGGAACATCATCGTCTTTGGTTTTCTAATTCCGCCGCGTAAAACTCTTAAACAAGGATCAAACCCTTATAACCATGTCCTTGTTCATGCTAAGGTTATTGTGTACTTAGCATGTGAGTTCTAAACTCCCTTTTGATGTAAATATGACTAATGAAGAAGACTTGTAATGTAATGTTTTATTTTTGCTCTCTCATTAATTCTTGTGATGAAGATGTTTACAAATGTGGCTTAGTGGTGTGCACATTGATCTTGGGCGTTGTTGTGCATGCCGAGGAATATCGGAGTTATACCTATTATGATTGAATATTGTTGTGTTGGTTGCTTAGAATGGGCTGCGACACATGGTGTGTTGAATGGTCGACATGTGTCAATGTTCATCCTATAGTTAATCAATATGTTTGGTCATAATATGTGTAATTTGGGAGGCTCCCTCACACAGGTTAGTGCCTCCAAATACACTGGCCGAGTTGAAATGTTATATGTTCACTGCTTCTTCATGTAGGCCATTGTTATTCTAAGATTTAAATGCAGGGTCTTAAACTCTTAATACGTTAGTGGTTTTCTTTCGTTGGTTTTCATCTGCTCAATGTCTCCGCCGGGCCACCGCAGGAACTTGCATGCGCCGCTGATGGGTCAGGGATTCCTCCGACTCGGCGGCGGTGCCCGCGCGCTGCTTGGCCGGGGGCGAACTGCATCGCGCGCGACATGCACATGCTCCTCCATCTTGGGCGGCCGAGGAGCATGTTGGATATATGCCCAAGAGACATTACAGATTTGATTCGTATGTGAGGGTCATACGGATATTGATCCATGTGGGATTACTCCACTAATGGGTCAACTTGTCGAGGCCCATTAGAAGGGTCTATATAAGTGGAGGCAGGGCAAGGGGTGCGGGTAACCCACCAGTCCATAACCCTAGCCGTCGCGCTCCTCTCTCTCTCGCCCACAAACCCTAACCGTGTTGCTGGTGCTAGCACGCTGCGCACGGTGCTCCAACCCCGTATGTGTGGATACCGCGAGGAGGCGCTATTGTTGTTGCAGTGCCGAACGACTGGACTAGGAGGAGACGTTGGTCGACTACTTCCTCTACACCGACACGCGACTACGTTGGACGAGCTGCTCCAACCCTAACTTCCGCTCCGCCTGCGCGTCTAGTGGTAATGATCCATGACCCCCGCTTGCAAGGATTCCTGGTTGAACGGTAGAAATTTTATATGCTATCGTAGCCTACCCATTCTCTAAGAGTGGTATCAGAGCCGATCTTGTATAGTTTGTGATCTAGATCTTATGCATATAGTTGATATGCTGATGTATTAGATTAGATCTATTATACGTTTTTATATACGGGTTGATTAGATCAATGGTGATAGGGAGGTTCACAAAGTAATAGGCGGATAGCGATACATGCATTATTAATTTATTTGTGTTCCTTCTCCGTGCGCGCGCGACTTGTCCCTACCGGCTGGAATCACCATCGGGACTAACTGCGTGCGTCAATAGAGAAGCCAATAGTATCATGATCATATACCGCAGTCTACTCATGAAAACCTAATGGAAAACTGAGGCATTATGAATGACTCGAAATCGGGCAAATATGATTTTCCCGATAGGATTTCCATTGCGATTTCATAGACATGATCTGTGAAATCCGGTGAGGTTTCAGGGCGCCGTACGGACACGCCTAGATTGTTACACCCCTTTTTGGCCACATGTTAGCATTCGCTTCTCGCCTAACTTATTTTTGCAGAGAATGTTGTGAATGGTATGGCTCAAGATATGCATGTGATGTATGTATGTGATTTGCATGGCCTGCGTGTCGACCTGTGCTGCTTAATATTCTCATGTAATTTATTACTAGCTATTAGTTATAGTAGCTAAGTGTTACTTCATGGAGGCCTCAAGCATGATGGTTGAAGGGACGGGAGACATGGCGATGGCAATGGAGATGGAGATCACCAATTGAAAGGGCCATACTATTTCATAGTTAATATGATTGCATGTGATGATGTTCCTGTCATCCTATTCTTTCATGTGTTATTTATATTGGATATGATTAACATGTTAGAATAGGTTCCCTCAAAAAAAATTAAATTATATGCCCTTCCAATAGTTGTACCTATAAAAATTATAATCGTTGTATGGTATGTCTGCCAAAGTAGAGTATCTCAACTATCTTAATTATTAGGGTAAATGTCAGACATTTACATGCATAGTATTGGTTTAATTAATAAAGCTATCAAAACGGTTTTGGTCTTTAGGGCATGGTGTTGACGCCGGGGCATATGATGCTACCCAACAAACAAGAGTCACATAGGGATGTGATTAGCAAAGTATTGCTTACCTATATCACTAGATTTCTAGCGGTGATGCCAAAGCTCACTAGGATCTAAGTTGAATATGGATCTTGAACCACTATATGTCGTTTTGAGGGAAAACGGTTCCAAGCATGTAGTGGAATAATGAATTTTTATTAAAATGATTAATAAGAGTTTTACATTTACATAGTGCTTATATTCGCATAATTTCTGTTGTAGATCATGGCACCAACTGCTAGTAACACTTTCAATTTGCGCTCGATTCTTGAAAAAGAGAAGCTTAGTGGAACAAACTTTATTGATTGGTATCGCAACTTGAGAATTGTTCTCAAGCAAGAGAAAAAGGAATATGTTCTAGAGCTTCACTATCCTGATGATCTACCAGATAATGCTACTGCTGCTCAGAAAAGGGAGTATGAGAAGCATACCAATGATGCAATTGATGTTAGCTATCTCATGCTTGCCACTATGTCCTCTGAGGTTCAGAAGCAATATGAGAACGTGGATGCCCACAATATGATTGAGGGACTCTGTGGTATGTTTGAGAACCAAGCAAGGTCTGAGAGGTACAATATCTCAAAGTCCTTGTTTGCGTGCAAGCTAGCTGAAAACGGTTCTGTCAGTCCTCATGTGATCAACATGATTGGTTACATTGAAAATCCGGAGAAACTTGGTGCTGCTCTACACCCTGATTTGGCCACAGATGTGATTCTCCAGTTGCTTCCCACGAGCTATGAGCCTTTCATTTTGAACTTTCAAATGAATAGCATGAAGAAGACATTGGCTGAGTTGCATGGTATGCTTAAGACAGCTGAGGCAAGCATCAAGAAATCTGGTCCAAGTCAAGTTAACTTGGTTCAAAAGGATAGCAAGAAGCGAAAGCGAAAGGCTAAGGCTGAGGCTACTAATGAGATCTCTAGCACTAAGCCTAAACCTGCAGCAGCTCCTAATCCTAAACCGGCGGCTGATGATCCTTGTTTTCACTGCAAGAAAACCGGTCATTGAAAGAGGAATTATAAGCTTTATCTGGAAGAGCTGAAGAAGAAGCGTGGGGACACTTCTAATTCAGGTATCAATGTTATTGAAATTAATAATGTTGCTACACGTTCTTATGATTCATGGGTATTTGATACCAGATCAATGATTCATACTTGCAACTTGTTGCAGGGGCTTAAAGAAGCAAGGAAGTGTGCAAAGGGCGAGGTGGATGCTCGCGTCGGCAATGGTGCAAAGATTGTTGCATTGGCCGTCGGAACTTATCCACTTTCATTACCATCAGGATTAGTTTTGGAGTTAAATAATTGTTATTACATTCCTGCCTTAGGCAAAAACATTATTTCTTCAAAGTGTTTGGAGAAACATGATGGTTATGAGGTCATAATAAGGAACAAGTGTTGTTCCATTTATTTGAATGATATTCTCTATGGTAATTGCCCATTGGTGAATGGATTGTATTACTTGGATCTTGAGAATAAGCCTATTTATAACATTGATGCGAAAAGGCTCAAGCCTAATGATTTGAATCCCACATATACTTGGCATTATCATTTAGGTCATATAAATGAGAAGCGCATAAAGAAGCTCCATACAGATGGTCTTCTAAGTTCTTTTGATTTTGAATCAATTGATACATGTGAGTCTTGTTTACTTGGCAAAATGATTAAGTCGCCTTTCACAGGAAGTAGTGAGAAGGCGAGTGAACTATTGGGACTTGTACATACGAATGTATGTGGACCAATGAGTTGCACGGCCAGAGGTGGTTTTCAGTACTTCATAACTTTTACCGATGACTTTAGTAGATATGGTTACATCTACTTAATGAGGCATAAGTCTGAATCCTTTGAAAAGTTCAAAGAATTTCAACATGAAGTACAAAATCAATTGGGCAAGACTATTAAACTCCTACGATCTGATCATGGTGGTGAATATTTGAGCCATGAATTTGGTGAACATCTAAAGCAATATGGAATTGTTCCACAATAGACTCCGCCAGGAACGCCCCAATGGAATGGGGTATCCGAACGGAGGAACCAAACCTTGTTAGACATGGTTAGGTCTATGATGAGCCAAAGTGATCTTCCATTATCCTTCTGGGGATACGCTCTAGAAACTACCACTTTCACACTTAATAGGGTTCCATCTAAATCCGTGAAAAGGACACCATATGAGATATGGACTGGGAAGCGTCCCGGGTTGTCTTTTCTTAAGATTTAGGGATGTGAGACTTATGTAAAACGTTTGACATCTGATAATCTTTCTTCCAAGTCTGATAAATGCTTCTTTGTAGGATACCCTAGGAAAACCAAGGGTTATTATTTCTACAACCGGGAAGAGAGCAAAGTGTTTGTCGCTCGCAATGGTGTTTTTCTAGAGAAAGAGTTTCTCTCCAAAAGGGTAAGTGGGAGAATGGTGCAACTTGAAGAAATTCAAGAAGCTCCAAAAAATATTTCTTCTTCCGTTGTTACACAATTGGATGAACAAATTGTTGTTGAACCAATTGTTAAGACACCAGCCCCGCGTAGGTCAGAAAGGGCACGTCGCGCTCTTGAAAAGTTCACGCTCCTAACCATGGGATAGCGTGATATATTATTGTTGGACAATGATGAGCCTAAGACTTACAGTGAAGCAATGATGGGACCGGACTCTGAGAAATGGCTTGGAGCCATGAGATCCGAATTAGAATCCATGAGAGAAAATCAAGTTTGGAACTTGATAGATCCGCCTGATGGTGTAAAAACCATTGAGTGTAAATGAGTTTTTAAGAAAAAGATAGACATGGATGGAAATGTTCACATCTATAAGGCACGATTAGTGGTGAAAGGTTTTAAGCAAATTCAAGGGGTTGATTATGATGAGACCTTCTCGCCCGTCGCTATGCTAAAGTCTATACGGATCCTTCTAGCAATTGCCACATTTTATGATTATGAGATATGGCAAATGGATGTCAAAACGGCTTTCCTTAATGGAAACCTAAGTGAGGATGTGTACATGACACAGCCTGAAGGTTTTGTCGATCCACAAAATGCTAGGAAAATATGCAAGCTTCAAAAGTCCATTTATGGACTAAAGCAAGCATCTCGGAGTTGGAATCTTTGTTTTGATGAGGTAGTCAAAGGGTTTGGCTTCATTAAAAATGAAGAAGAGCCTTGTGTTTACAAAAAGGCTAGTGGGAGCGCGCTTGTCTTTCTGGTCCTTTATGTGGATGACATATTGCTGATCGATAATGATATTCCAATGCTTGAAGCTGTTAAGACTTCTTTGAGAAATAGTTTTTCTATGAAGGACTTAGGAGAGGCAGCTTACATTTTGGACATTAAGATCTATAGAGATAGATCAAATAGGCTAATTGGATTATGCCAAGACAACATCGATAAGGTATTGAAACGGTTCAATATGCAAGATTCCAAGAAAGATTTCTTGCCCATGTCGTATGGCATTACTCTTAGCAAGACTTAGTGTCCTTCGACACCTGATGAGATAGAGAAGATGAGAGTGATCCCATATGCTTCGGCTATTGGATCCATCATGTATGCCATGATATGTACGCGCCCAGATATAGCTTTTGCTCTAAGCGCTGCAGGCAAATTCCAATCAAACCCAGGAGAAGCTCACTGGGTGGCTAGTAAGAATATCCTAAAGTACTTGAGAAGAACTATGGATATGTTCCTAGTCTATGGAGGTGAGGAAGGGCTTGTTGTAAATGGTTACACTGATGCTAGCTTCCAAATCGACAAAGACGATTCAAGATCGCAATCTGGATATGTGTTTTGCCTCAATGGAGGCGCAGTGAGCTGGAAGAGTTCCAAGCAAAATACGGTTGCTGACTCAACAACGGAGGCCGAGTACCTTGCCGCTTCAGAAGCTGCAAAGGAAGTTGTTTGGATCAGAAAATTTGTTTCTAAGTTGGGTGTGGTTCCTAGTGTGTCCAGTCCAGTGGATCTCTATTGTGACAATAGTGGTGCCATTGCGCAAGCCAAGGAGCCTAGAGCGCATCAAAAGAACAAACACATACTACAGCGTTATCACCTCATCCGGGACATCGTCGCTCGAGGTGATGTAAAGATATGCAAGGTGCACACGGATTCAAACATTGTTGATCGTTGACAAAGCCTCTCTCTCAGCCCAAGCATGAGGCATATATGAGATCCACGGGTATTAGATATCTGCATGATTAATGTATGAGAGATTGTGTAATGTCTATGTTTATGTGTGATTGAATAAATTATTATTCTGTCCATGTTCCATGGATAATAATTATTGCATTGATTGACAAGTACGTGACTTGTTTGTGAAACTCATTGTTTTTTATAATATTATCCTAAATGATCCCTAGTTCCTAATCATTATGTGAGACAATAATAATTCATGGACTAGCACATGTATTGGTTGATGATCATGTTTCACAGATTATTGATATGGAGATATTAAATTAATAATATGGACATATGTTGGAGAACATGGTGTTGGATTGATCCACTAAAAGACTCTGCCAAGATGTTATATTTGTGCCATCAGTCGTTGTCTTGAATGATGTACCTTTGGGATCCTTAAACCTGAGATCGTCATTGATTTCCAGAATGTGTAGTAGCATACTTAGGGGTTATCAAACGCTACTCCGTAACTGGGTAGTCATAAAGGTAGCTTTCGGGTATGTTATGAAACATGCCATGTGATGTGAGCGGTCAAGACGGAATTTGACCCTCCTAATAATAGGAGAGATATCTCTGGACCCCTCGAGTTAGATGGATTTAGATGTGCATGGTCATGCCAATATGATTAAAAGTTAATCACGATGACTAAGAGTTAGTCATGATAAATCCACTAAACGTTCGAGTGAATGGTCGAGCTATCACAGGGATGACACGTATCTCGTCTTGAGCTTGACTGATATCGTGAGGCAAAGGGATCGCTGAATGCGTATGTCAAAGGTTTAGCCGATATGATCTTTATGTGTACACGAGAATTAGTATGTGCTGCTAGGTGCCGTTATTGATTTATGATTTGAAAAAGGGTTTTCATATTATTGTCGTATACATATGAACCTCATGGGTCACACACTTAACGGGTTAGAACATCGCTTGCCTATGTGATTGTTTCTAGTGCAAGTGGAAGATTGTTGGAGATATACCCAAGAGACATTACGAATTTGATTCGTATGTGAGGGTCATACGGATATTGATCCGTGAGGGATTAGTCCACTAATGGGCCAACTTGTCGATGCCCATTAGAAGGGTCTATATAAGTGGAGGCAGGGTAAGGGGTGCGGGTAACCCACCAGTCCATAACCCTAGCCGCCGCACTCCTCTCTCTCTCGCGCCCATAAATCCTAACTGTGTTGCCGGTGCTAGCACATCGCACATGGTGCTCCAACCCCGTACGTGTGGATATCGCGAGGAGGCGCTGCTGTTGCTGCAGTGCCGAACGGCTGGACTAGGAGGAGATGTTGATCGACTACTTCCTCTAAACCGATGCGTGACTACATTGGACGAGCTGCTCCAACCCTCGCTTTCGCTCCGCCTGCGCGTCTAGTGGTAATGATCCATGACTCCCTCTTACAAGGTTTCCTGGTTAAACGGTAAAACTTTTATATGTTATTGTAGCCTACCCATTCCCCAACAGAGCATACTGAAGCGCACGCCGCTCACGCGAGAGTGGCGACGACCTGACATCTGTGACCCGTAATCCACAAGTTGCCTGTCGCTTCATTGCCGAAGTGAAACTTCAAAACTGGAACCATCAGTGGTCGCGCGCTGTGCTGGTGGCAAAACCAGAAAGGCCAGAAGATGCAGATAAGAAAAAAAGGACCATTGGTAATTGGGGAGTGCATCAGACGATTCGGCGCAAGTTTGGTTATTTGGTGAGGTTCCTCCAGCACAAGCGCAGTAAAAAAAAGTCTATCAATCAAATGAAGCAGGACTGCGCCTGCGTCTCGAGTTTTTGATACCTTGTTGTGATCAACATCGATATGATATGGTGCCGCAGCTGTTGAGTCTGACCCCGCAGTTTAGTTTCAGTGAGCTCTCTTATTTCGTATGAAAGTGACGATGATGTTGAGCTGCCTCATACTCGAGTGCCTTTCCTATGATATTCTCCAGGCGACGGACTGAATGCTTGAGGTGGGATCGATCTCTGTTCGTTGTTAAGAGTATCCGGTTTATTCTGCAGAAGAACAATGTGAAGTAGAGTAGGGAGCCTCGGCCTTGGGGGAGGAAAGAAAAGACTGGTTTGTCCATTGTTCAGAGTAGTGTATCCTGTTTGTTCTGAAGAAGAACAATGTTAAGTAGAGTACGAAGCCTGGACCTTGGCGGGAGAAAGAAAAGATTGGTTTCTTCGGGTTGTGGGTGGTGCCTTTGCCACCGCATGACTGTTTTGTTCTGCCTGTCATGAAGCATGATTATTATCGCCTGGGCATGCATGCATGTGTGTTGCTACTCGAGAGTTTTTTGCTCCAAATATTTTAGACAGCATATTATTATATCAATCATGATTTGAGTGTTTTGGAAAACGATTCAGGGAAACTAAAACTAATAATGGAAGTTGTAGCGCATCTCAAGACGTGCGATTCGTAGAGTTTTTATTCACTATTTTCAGTTGAGTATAACAGAAGTTATGAGCTTCTAACTTTTACTGTCAATATTCATCAGACATTCAGTTCAGTTATGATTTTCATCTTTTTATTGCAATTTTTAGTGATCTTAGAGGTCAAATAGTTAAGTGTCTTTATGGAAGCTTTTTTTTAACTGTATGTTGGGACTTTACTGTTCCAACATTAATACCAAATAGGTAAGTGACTTTACGGTTATTTTAGATGTTTATCTTGTCTAACTTTTTCAGTAGCTATCATAGTTTTTCTTATACCATATCCATCATATATAGTTGAATGTACTATCTTAGTTTATAGTTAGGAAACATATAAAAATATCACTATTCTTAATTGTTTGATTCACAGTATAACACCTTTCTTTATTTTCAAATGTTCTTTGAGGAGCCTTTATAAATAAAATTTGTTTTTTGTTCTTTTCGTGGTTATTCACGATTGGAAACAACTTAGCCATATATATGCTGAAGTACCTTAATTCAATATACTAATATATTATAAGTTTTCCATTTTCTTAGTTTTTTTATCAATTGTTAGAGTTTTTTGGATTGCATAGCTATGTTGTCCGACTGAAAATGCTTTTGTATTGGAATAATGTAAGTTCGTATGTAGGAACACAGTAGAGGAAAACAAACTTTTGGGAAGGTGGGTGAACAGTAAGTAGCTTTCAAGTGTGAGGAGTAGAAGTCAAAAAGATTATACATATTTTTTCCATGTAAGAATATGTTTATTTTTTAACCCGTAACAACACACGGATATCATGCTAGTAACTTTATATTGGAGACTAGCAAAATATCCATGCGTTACTACGGGTCTTTACTAAAAAATTTATGGTTAGAATAATTTTTTGTAATTATAAAAGTTTTTTAATTAATCAATTTTTTTGGGTTGAGTGTTTGCTCTATTTTTATTTTGTTTTACCTTTTTTAGTTTTAAAAAATATTCATTATAATAATTTTGAAGTAAGTTATTATTGGAATTCTTGTTATTACTTTCTATCCAAAATATGATGTTAAAGCAATAGATGATTAATTGTTATTAGTATAAATTATCTAATTGAAATCGGAGTCCAATTCAACAAAGGATTAAAAACTGATTCAAAAAACGACTCAAACTGATTGGTGAATTATTATAGGATACAAACTGAATACGACAACGTTACCGACACATCTGGACACGAAAAAAGTAGTCTAGACGACCTCACCTCAATTAATAATATACTAGCAAAGTGTCCGTGCGTTACTACGGACTTAAAAAACAAAACACTCTTTATGACTTTATAAATTATTTACACAATATAATTTTTAGATATATACAATATTATTATCATTTTTTACATGAAAGATCATATTTATATTATCGTTGATGTTTCTTAGTATACCATTTTATATATCAAAAATAATATTTTTTTTACCATTTTTTCCATATTACTGAAGTTTTATCCTGACGCAGTCTACAAAATAACAAAATAACACTGTATTGCAATGCGATTTTGAATTTGAAAATTTGCTCCAATAGAAAAAGTTAAAACATGAAAGTTATAGATTTCGTCGAGGCCTTTTTGAAACATATATGGATCATATTATTTAGACTTCAGAACTAGAAGATATGGGTCCCACACAGAGACCTGCGTAGAGAAGTCTGAACCAGAATAAATATTTTTGCATCGCATATTTAGAAACCAAAACGGCGGGATCTGGACTTCCATTGAATACCAAAATTATAGAACTTTTTGAGAGCTACGATATAGAGTCTGAGTTTGCTTAATTTGAGCTTCGGACGAAAGAGTTATGATTTTTGAAATTCAGTACTTGATATGAAAAGTACGAAACCGATTTGAATTCAATCTCTAACTTTGTGAATACGAAATAGACGACTATACCTCAATTACTCAATTAATAGATTGTAGAGATTGGAGATAGATTATTAAAGATCTGTTAGAGTTTAACACAACCCATACTGTCACGAGAGTAACGCGTGCTGCAAAACACGGACGAGCAGCGCGTGACTAGAGAGATAGACCTATATGCGACCTTTCGTTTTCCAAGAACTTACACCGTATTACACAAACCGTCTCCTCCGCCCGCGTGACGGCGCCGTCGCCAAACCCTGGTTCCACAGCACAGGGAATGTCGTTTCGACTTCGTCTCTCATAGTCGCCGCGTCTAGCTCGTCGCCCTCTCCGGGTACGGTGTCCAGAAGAGCACTGCTCCACCTCTACTCCGACTGAATCCGTGTTTCTCCGGTAAGCGATCCCATGTTTATTTCCTTTCACGTAGATCAAATTCCTATAGCTTCCGTTGACGAGATGAAGAATCCAAGCTTCTTTGGATGGAATTCACATTCAGATATCTGTTCTTGTCTATCGATGCTCCCGATCCGCCTTATTTGTGGCGAACCAATGGCTGATTCGTCAATCAGCAGAGTCCTCGTTTGTTCTTTTCTTTTCCCGATATTCATGGATGCCCTAACTCATGCATGATACGGTACCAATTGATATCCTGAGTCATTTGATTCGTGAGCTGCAATAGTCTGATCTCTGGGTTACTCCTGAGGCTTCAGGAAGATTTTTGTTTCTTATTGCAAGAAAAGAAGGTGAAAAGAAATGGAGACATAGAGTCTGTAAAATCGAATCGTGGTATAGTGTCGGGGGAAGGGGGGTTGAGGAGTTTATTGAGAGAACAGTATACTCAGCGAGCTTGATGAAGATACATGAAAATATGAAGGAAGATAAAATTATGTCAGCCACAAAATATTGATATTAATCAAGCTGATGTAAAAAGGCAATGCCTAAACCAATATGGCAGGATAATACATTGGCAGAATCAAAAGACAGACAAGTATATATGTGAGAATGAGAAAGGAGGTAACATATATAAAAATGACAACTGATCAGATTCCCATATGTTCTGGCTAGTTATCTCCATTATGGTACTTCAGCAACAAAAAGAAATTGTATTTACTTTTCTTATTATTCTTTGTTGATTGCGGAACTAGGAAGGCATCTAAAATGAAATTACAGAACGAGATAAGTATAACATTTGTTCTTTATATTTCATCTTCTATATCTCAACATAATATTGTAGTGAGTGTGGTTATTGTGCATCTGATTTTGCGTATGGCAGTGATACCCTAAGCTGTTACTGCTTGGGTATGGGGCACTCAACTATTTGTTGTACTGGTGACATCATCATAATTTGTGTAGTTAATTGTTTTGTTTGATATTGTGAATGCTGAATTGATGTATCGTTTATGATTTTCCTTCTATGTTTTCCTTGTTACACAATGCCTCTGTTTACTCCTTTATATGCATGGTTAATGCTTGAGATTGTTTTGTTTCTTAGTTTCTGCTTCTATTTACTACTGTTGATTCATGATTTATACTTCGATGTTATGTTCTACGGATGAATCCTCCAAAATTACTGATTTCTGTTCAGCTAATTTTGTAGGATGTAGGTCGTTGTTTGTTTTTTGAGTTTTAGCATTTCATGAGTGGAAGTCACCAAACCGAATCCGTAGAAACTAATTAATGTAAACTGAAAGCAAAACAAAAGAGGCATATACCTTAGAAATATTTATTATTTTATTATACACATGCAATTAAAATACATTGATTATACTATTCTGTCATTTGTGATGGCACAGGGGTTATTTCAAATGTATTCAGGCATTAATCATGGCTATATCAGGCGACAAGCTTACGGCAGGGGAACTCCACCATAATGTGGATGCCCATGGGGCTTCTATCAACCGAAATATGTTCAGCTAATGTGCCCTCATCCTGAGTATGCAAAGAATGATGATTATATGAATTATGAGGAGGAGGATATGGACTATGATCACTATGTGGAGTATGATAGGGCAGGTGATTGGTATGGTGGAGGAGTAAGAGATAGTTATTTCAGCCCTGTTAGAGGTGGACACGGTGATGTACCTGACTTTGAAGAAGGAAGCTCACATACCGCAAATGGTGTTGGTGACTTTGGACAAGGAAGCTTACATCTCACAGAACACAAAAAAATTGCAAGACATCGTCACCGCTTCCACCATGGCTACACGAACTATGAAATGAGATGTAAGAAACGGAAAGGTACTGTAGTTCAAGTGCATAAAAAAAAGTGGAAGTGTTGTTCTCACAAAGGAGATGCACTGCGGTCAGACTACAAAAAATGGAAGGAGCCAACTGAGAGGTTCAAAATGAGTGCAGGAGAAAGAGAGTTACAGATTCAATATAATGGAAAATATGAGTTTGAAGCACGTGGAACAGCAAAAAATATTGAAGATGACAGTAAGGTCCATGAGTAAGCCTCTATTTATTATTGCACCGTATCTTAAGTGGAAACATGGATTACTTAGTTTTGACAATAAATCAGCAGAACTAGTTTTTTATGAGACAATATCCTGTTTTGTGTTTTTAGCACCCATCAAAGAATATAAAAATTCTTTTGATTACTGCTTTTATAGTTCGTTTTTTATCCTTGATAAATCATTTAAATCTTCTCATATTTGCATTCTCAATATTGATGGACCATGAAGCAATTATTGATAGGTATAGCCAGCTAATTAAGGAGTGTGTACCTATTTTCTCTAGATTCTTAAATGTAAATTCGGCACCTAATCAAAAAATAATCCATGTTTTACTCAAATTGGTTTCTTTTTTCTTTCAGTACACATCAGTATTTTGTCTTAAACCATCTTTTTCTTTGGTAAAGAAGTAGTTAAAGGAAAGCATAATTCTCAGAAGCTTATCTGACTGCAAACTGCAGGGACAAAAACAAGATGTATCAATCATGACTGGTGAGTCAAAAGATCCGCTACATGCCTTGAAAAAACTTGAATCAGAAATTAAAGAAATGAAGGAAAAATTGGAATTGATTAAGTGTAATAAAGTTTTGGCATTGGAGAAAAAAATTCTTGAATTAAATAGGCAGCTGCAAGACAATTTGGATGAAATGGATTTTGTTGAGTCATCCAATCAAGTTCTACTTATCAAGGAACTCAAGTGCAATGGTGAGCTGCAAGAAATACGGAAGGAGCTAATAAGCGTAAGTTACCTTGATGTTATTGTATTATCTAGTATTCATTTATAAAAGTTACAACTTATTCTTTCCATGACCTATTTGTGTGTGTGGGTGTGGGTGCACGCCTGTGTGTATTTGTGTGTGTGTGTGGGGGGGGGGGGGGGGGGGGGGTTAACTTATGTTTATTCTTTGCTGTGTGTGTTATGAAATTAATGTTTATTCTTATTTTTGTTGGTTCAATAGGGTTTGCTTGAGCACAGTGGTAGTGTCCGAGCACATATAGGCATCAAGAGGATGGGTGAGCTTGACCCAAAAGCATTTTCAAATGCCTACAAGCAAAAATTACCAGACGATAATGCAGATTTCAGCGCTGCTGTTCAATGTTCGAAGTGGGAAGCTGATATTAAAAACCCAGAGTGGCACCCTTTTCAGGTTATGATGGTTGATGGCAAAGAGATGGTACAAATTTATATATACTAATTTATTATTGTGTCTTAGTATACATAGAAGTACTAGCTCAAAGACAGAACTTTATTGCACTGGTTGATTATTCTCAAATGCAAATTAGTTTGTGTGCGTATTTATTACAATATAACCATCTCAAATGCAAATTAGATTATTGCAAGATGACCTTTTGTTGTCATGTAGGAACTAATCAAGGAGGATGATCCTAAACTTAAAGAATTAAGAGATGAACTTGGTGAAGATGTCTATGCTCTGGTAACAACTGCACTACTTGAGATAAATGAGTACAACCCCAGTGGCAGGTATCCGGTGCCTGAGCTGTGGAACTATAAGGACGGACGAAAAGCAACTCTGAAAGAAGTGGTCCAGTTCGTCCTGAAACAGTGGAGGACACACAAAAGGAAATGTTAATGCATTTCCTCGGTCGCTGGCGAGTTGGGAAATATGTTTTAGCATCATCATATTGTAATTGTAAGTGAAGTATATGCATACTTCCTCCGGTTCAAAATGAAAGTATTTTAAACATTTAAAAAATTGTTTATAATGTAAGCATTTGTAAGAATAAGACAAAATCTGATAAGTTGATGGGTGGATGAGGAATTGATGAGGTAATATAAAATGAGGAATATATATGACTTTTCTTACCTTGACTATTTTAAAGTTTGAATGTTTGAAATACTTATATTATGAACCGGAGGAAGTATTTGAATATTGCTAGATATCTAGTATGTATATGTGAACTCATGTGTGTGTGAAACATCTGTCCAACTAGTGTGTTTTTCTGGATTGTGCTCTTATGTTTGTGAGCATGCAGAATTATATGTTGTAAAATATTATTATTCAAATTGTATGTGAATTATAACTACTGATAATAAATTTTATTTTATGACTCACTCACAGACCATGATATTCCTCAATAGTACTCCCTACTATTCCTCTGTCCTACTATTCCGCAAGGACAGCAGAACCAAGGAGTCGCACAGTAACAATTCTGTTTACCCTGCTACCCCTATTCAATATGGAAAGTGGAGTAGGTACCAAGGAGCCGCACAGTTTTGCAAGTGGAAAGTGCATGCACCCCATTAATTACAACAACCCCCATTAGCCTTTTCGGTGCATCTCAGAGGTACAAAATGAAAGTTTACACTGGCGCCAATTTCATTACACGCAAGAGAAACAACAGGAGGCAAAATGAAAGTTTGAAACCTGGCGCCAGAATATGTTCTTCATTGATGCAACATCTATAAATAAGCTCACTTGTATCTCAACTCCTCATTTCTCTACTCATATGTTCTCTGTTCATCTTCTCATCTCATTTCTTCCCAAAAGCCATGTCATTTGATCTAAACAAGCCACCTGGAGATTTGGAAGATGGAGACATTCAAGTGTTTGCTGGTGAAGAAGCTGGTCCATGGATGGAAGTTGGAGCTGGCCTTCCTGACCTCAACGTGCCACCTGTGGAAGAATGACTAGAAGGTGATTCAGTTGCAGCAAGAGATGGAGGTGTAGAGGGTCCAACGCACAGCTCAGGTGCTACCCTTCCAGACTTGAACCTGGAACATGAGGACAACCTAGGATCAGGTTCACATGGCTATTGCTTTTCCTGCAGTAGTACTAGTGATAATGATATTCTAGCTGATGGTGAAAAACCCATTTGGTTTTCCTACTGCATTAGAAAATCTAGAATTCACCCTAGATTGTTTATCGCTGAGGTAAACAAAAATAACAAAAGAGTGTTGCAAAAGAAGTAGGGTTGTGCACACTAGATTGTTGGTTAAACTTAGTTTTACAAAATCTAATATTCACCCTATACCATGCTTTATAGGCACCGAAGACATTGCACAATCTAATGGACACAAAAATGAGTTCATAAGCAATGATTAGAGGAATGCAGTCCACAATGCACTACGAGTAATTGCAGCTAGTAACAATGGTAAGACAAAAAAGAACAGCACAAAACTTGTTGCCAGCACTCTTGGAATTAATTTACGAACAGTTCAACGTCTTTGGAAGGATGCCAAACAACAGATCACAGAAGGGTTAGATGTGGATGACAAGTATAGCATAGTCTAGCTTCTAAGTTTCTATGTGAAGAGTAATCTATCCATGGAAGACATAATTAATCACACCAAGTGTTTGAAGATGGTGGTTCTTCTTGATACTCCACCATTGGTTGTGACTCATCATCACTCAAGTTGTCTTCCGTTGTGTGAGATGTAGTGCTGATGCCACAAAGCGTTAGAGCTTCTCATCCTTCCCACTTTTCCATTTGACATGCTCGCTGGTTATAATTGGACAATCAAAACAAGCAACATGTACATACTTGTGTAAGTAAAACAAAAGGGACAAAGGACATGAGAAGGCAACATACCATACTTGACCTGTCAATGATGGTATAGGAGGGAATAGTTGGCGCAAGTGTTGCACCTGCTGTTGACCTCTTGCATGAGCACGAGCACTTTCTGCATCGTCATGTTCAGAAATGCAACCACCATCATTGGGCAAGAGATGAACTCATCCCCTCCCCCACCCTGGCTGGACCATCCAGCCTCCACCACTGCCCACGCCTAGAGCCTTTCACACCGCCATGCCCGCATGCCCTACTCTGCACCATAAATCGTGCTTACATCACCAATTGAACAAGAACCAGAAGGAGATTTAAGAGTAGGAGGGACGGAACGGGACCAAGAGGCGTTACCAAGGTGCTGTTCTGATAGATGGCCGGACTTGGAGCCCAAATCGCCTGGGAGATGGCCGAATCGGGGGCGAATGCCTGGGATATGGACGGATCTAGGGTGGAGCTCGCTGGGAGATGGCCGGATCAATAGCGCGCCTTTTTTGTGACGTCAAGGCATGTGACCACGAATCTCCGGCGCTGTCGTCCTCTTCAGCCATCCGGCGAGGGAGCGAGGGAGCGGGGCTTGCTGCGAGGCGGAGCGGCGAGAGAGCGGTGCTGCGGCGACCGGCACGGCTTGCTGCGAGGCTGGGCGGCGAGGGAGCGGTACGCGATGGGCTCAGAGGCGAGGTGGCGAGGGAGCCGGGCAGGCTGCGAGGCAGGACGCCGAACTAGGCGCAACGGCCAGGCCTGGCCCGTGCTCTTGGTGCGCTCTGGAGAGAGAAAGAGAGAGAAATAGAGGAGAGTGTGTCGGTGGAGGGAGGAGTGGTAGCTTTACTGAGGGTAATATCGAAAATGTATTATTGTGATTGTATTGGGACGTGTGAATGATAAGTAAATAGAAAAATTTTAATAGTTATAGAATAATAAGTAATAAGAAATAAAAAAATATTAAATTAATTCATGATTTGACAAGATCAATTTATTGGCTGCATTTGCAACCTCTCTCCCTGTTTGCTATTACTGATTTGGACGTCTCTACAGTCTTCAGTTTCTCTCGCTTCTAGGCCATTGAATTAAATGGATTCATAGTTTTGCCTCTTCTGTGCTTCTGGCGTCACAGGAAATCGTGGATGCTAGCATTATTTTCGATGTTAACAATATTTTTGGTTGTAATTTCTTTGTTTACACTTCCACTTGAAGCAGGTTACTGTGTACTGTTTTGCCTTTTCTTTTTAAGGTGAACGTTAGGAACTGAAACTCTTGAAATTATATGACGGTAGTTAAATACTTGCCATTGAAAGCATCCGAATTGTAGTCCAGGCTAAGACTCCTTGGACTTTTTTAGAATTACTTGTATAACAATTATAAATCATTGGATCTAGATTCGATAACTGAAAACGGTAGTTAAAAGTTGTGCAAACTTTCAGTTATGTGAAAATTAGCAAGCCTCCTTTGTTTTCACATGGATTGAGAACAAGCAAACATATCTAACTTCAAGTTAAATACATTGAGCAACTCTGTTTGCCATATATGTATTGGTGTCTTCTTTACTCGACTCAAAACACGTTTTCCCTATTCTCATTCTGTGATGTGTGTACTACAGTGACAATTATTCACCAGCCATTTATTCAGCCAAATTCCATCTGCACAGGGCTTCTCATTTCAACATATACGTTGCAAACTGGATACGAAATAAAGTTGATTATTGACGCACGATCGAGTGGTGTTCATTATTCAGAACTCGTGCTCTGAATAAATGTACTGCGCTTGTGGAGCTGCAGGTTGACAGAGTGCATCTTCCTGGCCACCGCGGCCCAAATCAAGTGCACGGCGTCGCCCGGGCGCGACGGGTACTGGTACTCGAAGTGGTGCGCCACCTCCTTGAGCCTCGTCCACATCCTGGTCCACTCGTCGCGCGGCATACCCCGGAGCAGGCGAA
The DNA here is from genome assembly GCA_032690845.1 of Eleusine coracana subsp. coracana. Taxonomy (NCBI): domain Eukaryota; kingdom Viridiplantae; phylum Streptophyta; class Magnoliopsida; order Poales; family Poaceae; genus Eleusine; species Eleusine coracana. The sequence continues at coordinate 21,495,008 of CM064424.1, forward strand.
GCAGGAACCCCTTCCTGGCGGCGTCGGCGGCGCGCACGAAGACGCAGAACTCGGAGTAGTCCAGCACGTCCTCGAAGGGCAGCTCGATGTCGTCGCTGACGACGACGGGCACGCAGTGGCTGACGATGGCGTCGAAGAGGCGGTTGGACGACGGCGTGTCACCGGCGATATTGAGGCAGAACTTGGACGAGGACATCCCCGCGGTGGCGCGCCGGATGCCGTTGTTCTGGCGCACGTTGCCGTAGGTGAAGTGCACGTCCTTCTCGCCCTTGAGTAGCTGGTACAGCTTCGCACGGACCTTTCCGCCCTGGAACGAACATGGACACGTTCATTCAAATTTATCGAGATGAACATTTCTTCCTTTCTTGATGAGAACATAACAAATGTCAGGTGAATTATTACATCTTTCCTGTGGATGGCACCCTGGAAGTATGCCAAGATGGGGCGCTGGTCGAACCCCGGTGATTCGTCATCGCCGATCGACCGGACGACGTGCTTGTACGGCGCGATGACGTCCTTCCTGAGGTTTGCCACATCCGGCGAGTACCTCCCGAAGTCGGAGAGCACGAACATGGCTGCGCTGAGCGGCTTCCTTGCCTGCATCATGCTGTTGGGGTGGTGTGGCACGATGAGGTGGTCCTTGCCGCCCCACCTCCTCCACTCCTCCCGTCTCACCAGGAACTTCACCAGCTGCGCCTGCAGGACCCTATTCCTGCTCGCCCGCTCCCCGCGCCGGAGCCGAGAGTGCCGGTTGTAGCTCAGCGACGCGAAGAAGGGCACGAAGAAGACGTCGGCGAGGCTCGCGTTCGTGACCCGCACGGCCGTGCAGGGCCGGTCGCGATTCTGCTCCCCGCCGGGTAGGGTGGACGAAAGAATGTCCAGCGTCAGCCAGTACGCCACGCTGTGCTGCAGGTTCAGCCCGCCCGGGTAGTGCGGCACGGCGGCGGCGTCGCTGACGTCAGGCCACGCCGCCGCGTTCTTCTTCCCGTCCCATCCCAGCATCCCGAAGTGGAACTCGGCGGGTAGGTCGTACACGTACACCCGCAGGGCCGCGCTGTCCGCGTCGCAGCCGTCGATCCGCTCCGATCCACCTGATCCGACCATCACGGGCTCCCTGATCACCGGAACGCTAATCCTGTTCACCACGCTCGCCGTCGTCGTCGCGTTATCATCGATCGTCGGCCTCGGGCTTCCAGATGTACGGGTGTGGTCCTCCGCAGTGAGCGTCGTCTGCGTCTGGTCGGCATCGTCGGCCATCATGACGGCTGGTTCGGGTATGGATTCTTTGATTCGGGAGTTGACGAGAGCCCAGCAGGAGAAGGCCACGAGGAACATCGCCAGGACGATCACGCACCGGAAGATCCTCCGATGCTCGGGAGCCGGCATTGGCTGCATCTTCCTCTCAGCCACCATCCAGATTCATCAATCAGCACAGGAACCTTGCCAAACCAGCCACAGATAATATGCAACCTCAAGAATCATCATCGGAAAATGGGGGACTCAAGGATCCAGTGCAGTCGATCTGAGGGTCATGTTTCCGTGGTATACGGACCTCTCCAATGGATGTTGGTGTTAATCCTTTCTCTCAAATTTTTTTTTCTTGGTGTTGATCCTAGGATGATGCCTATGTGTGTGTATCACACACGCACGTCGCCCTCTGTCATTGGCTGTTTGGTGTGAGTAGTCTTCCTTTGAAGGATTCAGCTGCAAGTAACAACAAAAGCGGCCAGGATCCCAACAGTTTGGGGACGGGTCAATGGCGGGATCAAACTTCCAGTATCCCATGTGTGTTACACACATTAATTATTTTAGAAGGTCTTGCATTTTTCTTGAAAAACGGGTGCCAAGATTTTATTTTATTTTTCCCATACAAACCTCTCAGCAACGTGCTGTGTGTGTGGTGCAATTCTTTTTCGCCCGATTTCACTCATCCTAACAATGGCTACAAGTTTCCCGGATTTCAAATCTTCACTGAACCTGGAATGTCTGTGCCGCTCAACGAAACAACGCTCTCACACTGTTTTGATGGTCACAACAACAAGCTTGGGCTGTTTTATTTGGTCTAGAGTTAATGAGAGCAACTATGGGTGTGATTGGTTTGCTTCTCGCAGCAGCTTAGCTCGCATATGGGAGCCTGGCCCAGGTGAGACAAGCTGAGGCGTACAACCACCGTGGTGATTGGTTGCTTGTGCCATACAGGCCAGGCTGGTTTGAGCTGATGATTGGTTCGTATATGCATGAGCTCGATTCCATGTGCTGAGACGAAAAAGGCAGGACGAGAGCGTCGCATGAGCCAGGCCCATGAGAAACGAATTTAGTTTTCGTTTCTGCAGAGCTTGGCCGGCACAAGCAGTTTGCATGCATTGAGTCTGGCTCAAGTTGAAAAGCAGTCATCCAATCACATAGACCTCGCATGCAGCGGGCCTGGGCGGTCTTCAGCTGGGCAACCAATGGGATTCTTGTCGAACTAGCAATGATATTGTTATAATATCTATTCAGTCGATGCGCACGAGCTGTTCGATGCCAATTTGATACATAGTTTCAAGCCTCTATATTGTTTTTTTTTCCATTCCTATCTCAACCTCAGACTCATAGACCTCAACCCTGGCTGTGAAAGTGTCACCGAAATCAATCCGTTAACATTTTTCATATATTTTGAAATTTATTTGTTTAGGAACCTTCAGTAAGAACCTAAAACTTTTTTAAAAAGCAGCATTACAAAGGGAAGAGAGAGTAACCAACCGAATACATCAACATCACACAATTTCTAGCAGTAGATGATACAAATAAAGACTAGCAAAGTGTTTGTACATTGCTACTACAAAAATGGTCTATAACAGCGGGCCAAAACCTACTATAATGACGGGTTAGCCGACCTGTCGCTACATTCTTGTAACTAAAAATAAAAGTTTGTAGCGGTGGACAATCTGCGGATGGGATCAACCGTAGCTAATAAAATATTAGTAGTGACGGATGACATCTTCACACACCACTACCCATCAACCCAAAAAAAAAAATAGCAGAGCCCGTTGGTCCGCTCGTAGCCCATAATGTTGCCTCATGGCCGCCCAACGAAAAGGGCGGGCAGATCCGACAAAAAGAGAGGAGGCATGCCTAGATCTGAAGAGGGGGAGGGTGTCGCGTGGAGGCTAGAAGCCAAGTGTGTTTCCAATTTTTTAGGTTATATACGTACTTATCAACTGCACATATAAAGGCCATGAATAATGAAAATATCAATATTATTTTATATATTGTAGAATATACAAAGATTAAAATAGTAAGATATAAATATAATTTTCAACCATTAACACATGAATTGAGCATTGCCATCCACATCGTGAGTACATGATGTCCGTCGTTTCCCACCGGCGGTTGTCCGGGTTGTGGCCCTCTCATGTCATTGTCGAGTTTTTTTTTCTACAATTCCGTAGGTTCCATTCTAGACGGTAGGAAGAGCTCATCTGCTCCCTTTTCTCAACCGCCTTAAACTTTGTATTATTACCTATAATTGCATATTTTCTGTTAACATATTAATTAACAATGTATAATTATAGTTTTGAGTGGTAAGGTCTGTCTTGTTCTTGCACATACTCTTAACTAAAGATCAAAAGTCATTGTTTATCTAGCAAACTTAAATAACTAATACAGTTGTTAAACTTGCAATGCTAGTTGTTGGATCGGTAATCGTTAAACATTATTTTTGTATATGGAACATAGTCTGTTGCGACAATCTGCACACAACAACATCATGTTATAGGAGGATAAACCTGCATGCATGATTTTAATTTATTGAAAGAGGCGATCAGCAGAGGAAGTTTGCATTGATGAGTCAAATTGATTAAGGACCGAGTAATTGTGCATACTAAAATGGCTGGGAAACGACGGAAGAGACTTACACTTGAGTTTATAATCATCATTGCGTGTGTTTATTACACTGGAGTTGAGCCGCCTCCCATCGTCGTCATCCTCGCCAGCAGCAATTAGCTCTCTCTCTCTCTCTCTCTCTCTCTCTCCCCTACTGGTGGCAAATCGAGGCGGTGCCGGCATGATCCGGCAAGCAGGCGGACAGGCACAATCAGGGCGGGGCGACTCGATTTCGTTAGGGTGCAACTTTCGCTCCTTCACGGCAGCGGCTGAGCGGCGCCTACTTCAGGACAGTTCGGCAGGTACGTAGCAGCAGGCTAGCAGCTGAAGGAAAAAAGGAAAACTTCTCTGTCACCTGATTTACTTTTTCTTTATCGACTCGGTGTCAAACGAACAGAAAAAAAAAGCTGTCAAGGCAGAAAACAGAGGCGGACGACGCCACTGTAAATAATAGATAGTAGAGAAATAGACTCTAAGCTTATCAGAAAATGTGGCCGTTCTTTTGATCTGGAATGCTACCAAACACTTACGTTGCCAACTCTGCACATTAGATTAGATTTCAACTTCAACTCCAATCTTCCACACACACTCTAGTTGTTTAATTACCACTCCTCCAATCACTATCATAATAATTATAATAGTAATTCCCTTAAGGGGAATAAAATAGCTATATGCATATATAAAATTCATACAAAAGTATATATAAATCCATATATAACATTTTAAGATATGAAATATCTGCATCTCAAATAATATAGAGGGGTAAAATAACTAGACCTTGTACTTTTGTCCCTTGTTTTACCCATTGTGTTGAACCATGCATGCTACAACATTCCGAACCATATTTTACTTGAAGTTTTCAAAGTGTATAGGAAGTGGTTCCATCTTATGCTTCAAGGGTATAGCCCTTTTAGAGCTTCGATTGTGTTTTTTTCTCATAGGTCTTTATGTTGGAAGGTAAAAAAAAAATATGATAAAGACTAAAAAAAATAAAACAAAAGTGAAGAAAGGATAAGATGGAAAGGAAGACCCGGAGAGGGGAATACGGATGAGGAAATAGAGTTGTTGGGTGGGAGTGAGATAGCCTTTATACCCTCCATAAGGGTTGGACACATGGAGTTGAGTGGGTGAAGGGAGTGGGTTTTACACATGATAGTTTTGGGGGCCACCACTCTTATTGACATCCTCCAATTCATATCAAATAATTATAACGGTAACTTCTAGATAGGGAATAAAGTAGCTATATGCATATATAACATCACACAAAAGAATATAGAAATACATATATAATATTTTAGAAATAAATATGAGCATCCTGAATAATATAGAGGGGGTAAAATAACAAGATCATATAATTTTGCCCCTTGTTTTTCCCTTTTTCCCCTTCTCTCGAACCACACTATAGCATTCCCACCCATTGTTTACTTCAAGTTTTTCAAACCACGTGGTTGCTTCTTGTGCTTCAAGGTTATGGCCCTATTACACCTTCGATTGTGTTTTTTCCTCATAGCTCTGAAGGTACAAAAATGATGAAGACTAAAACAAACAAAACAAAATTGAAGGAAAAGGGGAGATGGGAAGGCAAATCTCGGGAGGGGAATAAGGGTGAGGAAATGGAGTTTGTGGGTGGGAATGAGATAGATTTCCTTATGGAGGGTATGAAGGAATTATTAAGTAAGTTAACTTTGAATCTCCGAAGATGGAGGAAAAAATAGGATAGGAAGATAGATTGGGGGAAGGGAATAAGGATTGTAACATTTTGTTGGGTGGGAGAAGGGGGTGGGGTATGAAGGAACCTTTGTGTTTGTTGGTTTTGAATCCTAGAAGATGGATGAACCAGACCCTTCACCGCCCATCTTTTACTTGAAGTTTTTCAAAGCACATAGGAAGTGGTTACTTCTTGTGATTCAATGGTATAACCCTTTTAGACCTTTGGCTGCAAGTTTTCCTAAAACCTCTTTGTTTGAAGAGAGATGGTAATATAGGTCAGAGGAGAGGAATAAGGGTTGGGACAAGGTGTTTTGAATCTCAAAAGATGGAGATTAGGGTTCGAAACAAAGAGGACATGGAGTAGGAAGAGAGAACTAAGGGTGGGTGAAGGGAGTGGTTGCCGCACACTTGTTTTGTCACCACTCTTATTGACATCATCCAATAATTCCTTCCAAGGAAAACAAGCCTTGAATGAGGGAGGGACACCACAAGAAAACAACTTCTCCTCAAGGTCTTAGCAACATGACTTAACAAAAGAAGAACAAGTGTTAACAACCATTAGACACACGAAGATACCAACAACATCCAACAAGGGATGGCCACTCAAGTTGTTGATCAAAGCAACACCCTTCCATGCGCTATGATGAAACAAAGTCCCAATAGAGAAAGGGTCACGAATCAGTTTGACACATCAATTACACAAATTGGATGAAGACGTAGCATGAACCCATTAATAGTACTCATCAACTTTTGATGACATCAATCAAAAGAAAGCAAAGAACCAAAATAAAATAAAGAAATATGAATGTAGTGTACATGACACAGTGACACCAAAGATGCTTCCATCACTTATTCAAGAGGTACTCCACAACACCATCAAAAGAAGATGAGAATCTCAGGGAAAACCATACTCCACAATGATCATGTGATGCGCATCTACACTCAAAACATTCAACAAGGCATAAGTAGCTTCAGGCATACATTTTCTTTCCTCCTCTGTATAATTATCAAGATGAACATTGGGAGGCTTAATTCTTGTGTTGACAAAGCTCACTAAATCAGGCTACCAGGAACCGAAGAACACCATGATTCATAATTTGACCTATTTCTCAAGTGAGGGTTGATTGCTGATATATAATTATGTCACCTATTGCCAACATCTTTTTCCACTGTGGTTATGCTTGAATGCAAATCTAGGCTCTAATACCCATTGGAATTGATGTAGATATGGCCCGATCTTTCGAGAGGTAAGGGGATAAACTCAAATTTGGGAAACTCGGCGTCGACGACCCGGCTTGAATCAGACACGATCCAACCCCGCAACCGTTACACCAAGCACAACTTGATTGTTCCTGCAAGCGAAATCGAGAACACAAGCAAGAGAGGATAAACACGCAATCTAAAATTACAAATATGGATGAAGCGAATCACAAGAAAAGGTTCAAGCTCTGAATACAAAAGGACTAATCGCCACAGTGGTGTAGAACAAGAACAGGGGCTCTGGATTACTGTAAAAGAACTTGTCGCCACAGTTATAATAATTCGATTAAGTTTCTCTCTGGAAAACTGAACTAAACAAAACCCGAAACTAAAAGACGGCGGCTAATGAGTTTATATAGGAACCAGGGGCGTCCTAGGGTTGGGGGCGACCAGGGGGGGGGCGCCCACAACATGGGCTTAAGGCCCGACACGATACATGGCCAAGTTGGCCCAAAATAGGTGGCGCAAAACCTTGTCATGGTCACACATCATGACTCATGACCCTTCTGAAGCTAGGACCAAAAATAAAATGACGGCGTCGTCGTCCCCTTTCCAACGCATCAAAGAACGCCTCGTTTGGACGTCAGATGTGGGAGATATCATCAAAACTGTAAAGGATGTCGGCTGAATCTGAGACGAATGCGGCGACCGAGTTGGTGATGACTTGTAACTTGGGGAAGGCCATAATATGCGCGTATCTAGCATGATGATGTCCTCATCAGGAATAATCTCAGAAAAAACATACTTTGTGATGATCATGTCATGTACATCAGCACACAAAACAATGCACACCATGCTCAAGCTACTTATGCCGTTTTGAGTGTTTTGAGTATAGATGTGCATGACATGATCATCACAGATTAGGGGTTTTCTCTGAGATGCTCATCATTTTTGGATGGCACTCAAAGAAATTTCCATGTGCAAATTGTCGGATATGTTTGACAACTTAAAAAAAACTTAGTTCCCTCATGCATGAAAATAATTTCAACACTTTGTCCAATTCATGCCTCTTTCATTTGTGTCCCTATTGGTAGTACGGTGTTCCTATGACTTAAAAGTTTGAAATAAAAGATTCAAGTCATTAATTCCACTCGACATTTTCTTCTCTTTTTTTTCAATTTGATGGTCACCGTTTTCTTCTCTATAATTCTCTAGTAGGGTCTAATGAGGAATTTAGGAGGAGGAAATTGTAGAGTGGGTGGTATTTTTTTGTAGGACTTTTCTACCAATGGCCTGGCTCTCACAATATATATATATATATATATATATATATATATATATATATATATATATATATATATATATATATATATATATATATATATATATATAGGAGGTATTTTTCCTACTCCCAGGAGTAGCTACTCCCACATGTATATCTCAACCTCAGACTCATAGACCTCAACCCTGGCTGTGAAAGTGTCACCGAAATCAATCCGTTAACATTTTTCATATATTTTGAAATTTATTTGTTTAGGAACCTTCAGTAAGAACCTAAAACTTTTTTAAAAAGCAGCATTACAAAGGGAAGAGAGAGTAACCAACCGAATACATCAACATCACACAATTTCTAGCAGTAGATGATACAAATAAAGACTAGCAAAGTGTTTGTACATTGCTACTATAAAAATGGTCTATAACAGCGGGCCAAAACCTACTATAATGACGGGTTAGCCGACCTGTCGCTACATTCTTGTAACTAAAAATAAAAGTTTGTAGCGGTGGACAATCTGTGGATGGGATCAACCGTAGCTAACAAAATATTAGTAGTGACGGATGACATCTTCACACACCACTACCCATCAACCCAATAAAAAAAATAGCAGAGCCCGTTGGTCCGCTCGTAGCCCATAATGTTGCCTCATGGCCGCCCAACGAAAAGGGCGGGCAGATCCGACAAAAAGAGAGGAGGCATGCCTAGATCTGAAGAGGGGGAGGGTGTCACGTGGAGGCTAGAAGCCAAGTGTGTTTCCAATTTTTTAGGTTATATACGTACTTATCAACTGCACATATAAAGGTCATGAATAATGAAAATATCAATATTATTTTATACATTGTAGAATATACAAAGATCAAAATAGTAAGATATAAATATAATTTTCAACCATTAACACATGAATTGAGCATTGCCATCCACATCGTGAGTACATGATGTCCGTCGTTTCCCACCGGCGGTTGTCCGGGTTGTCCAGGAGTAGCTACTCCCACATGTATATCTCACAATCTAGAGAGTATCATTACATACTTGACGTTTCTAAATATAGTATATAGTCATACTAGAGGGTATGTGGACATACTCACTTTTTTTTGTTGCGATACATGAATTATAAAGACATATTTACTTTTATATAGCAGTAAATGTGATATATGTTCATATGTTTATAACTTAAAGACCCTTCAAAAAAAATTATGGTTATCACTCTCAAAAATCATGTTTTAAGTATGTGTATATACTTAAAATAATAAATGGGTATGAATACATACCCAAGGTGGTTTTTTGAATGTGGGAGTAACTACACTTGGGAGTAGAATGGAATTACCCTATATATATATATATATGTGTGTGTGTGTGTGTGTGTGTGTGTGTCCTTCCTCTTGTAGATCTCCCTTTCACCGTGCATGATGGGCTGGGCTGAACCCCACCACCATATCCAAGGCTGGTTTATGTGAAGCTAACCAAGGCGCCAACATGTGTGCCTGTGTATGGGTAGGGGGAGGGGGGTGTTTGTAAGTCCTTCCTTTGGCAGACCTCCTTTTCATTGTGCATGATGGGCTGGGATAGACCCTGCCACCATAGCCAAGGTGAAGCTGATCATGGCGCCTACACGTGTGTGTGTACACGCGCGCGTACGTGTGTACGTGTGTGTGTGTGTGTGTGATGGGGATAAGGGTTTGTGATATTCCGGAAGGTTCTTGGTAAGTTGATTAAGGTGGAAGCAACATACAAATCGATCCGGCTTTAAAATAGCATAATCTAAATCTCACAATTGCAATACAACGTCTTCTCTAGATATCAACCGGTATTGCATGCTTGACCTCGTCGAGAAGGCTAATTCCTACCTGCAAATCAAGACCACAAGCAAGAATGAAGAAGAATACAACCAATTTAAAAGATGTATGTTTAAACTCACGAAGTTGAGGTCTCACAAACTGATATGACGGTGAAACTGTATGAACAGAATAATCTAAGCAAACCCAAACCCTAATGAAGAGGCGGAGGCTGTATATGAGTATCCTAGGGTCGTGCAAGACCCCCTAGATTCAGCCCTAAGTGGGCTCAACTCGATACATGGCCCAAAGAACGATTACGGTGTCACAACACCAGGATAGATTCTGGACATCGACTTGTTTCGGCTATTTCTGATGGCTTGTGATAGATTTTGACATGAGACCAGTTGGGTTGGAAAGATCTTTTCATTATCTTTCTAAGCATATATAGAACGTTCTAATCCGAGCCCGTATGTGTTTTGGGCGTTCATTTTAATGCAACCTGCTCCTGGACTCCGAGTCAGACTCGAGATTAATATTATTGGGCCTCCAACTTGGCTTGGACGTCTTTGCTGGCTCATCACGCCTCCAATCACCTCTCCAGCTATATCATCATCATCTCCATGGTTCCTAACAATAAATAATTCATTAGGTAGTAATCTATTCTCAAAACCACATAAGTAAAACATTAGAAACGAGTTTACCTGTGAATTCAGGTGATCCGCATGAACTTTCATCTTAGTTCGAGGAGTGTTGTGTGTATCCATAGGTGTGATGTTCTCATCAGTGTGTGTGGGGGGGATCTTTTTGACCAGTGATGTGTCCATTAGTAATGCAACATTTCTTGATAAAAATCAAACATATTTTTTTAATTTATGGGCAATATCGTACGAAATCCAAAATCCCAAAAGACTCATTTATTTGATAGGAATTATATGCAAGATATTGATTAGTGTAATGCTATAATATGCATTTAGGCTTGTGGCATTTGACCATTAGGTTCATGCAAGATTAATGCAATTAAATGACTAATTGCTTGAGCCACATATCTCTTGGTTTTCGTCTTCTGTGAGCATACGAAGAGACTAGAACCTGTTCTCACTGTCACACAACTATATAAAGGTAGGATGAGTTCCTTAAGAGTACACAACATAACAACTCATTATCTTCCATATTGAAACCACAACAATAGTACAAGGTGATCATCCTCATCTCGATGTTTACGTGCATGAATAGTGGAAGAGCAGGGCCTTTATAATCTTGACCCTCTTGCATTCAGTGGCGAAGCTACATGTAGTTACCCTGGTGCACTGTCACCAGAGTAAAATAAAATTTTAGTACTAAACATCATAGATATTAGGGAAATTTGTCTGTAGGACACTATTAAATGTTGGTTTTGTATCATAGACACTGAATCACTTCTTTTGGTCTCGTAGACACTGAAAACACATTTTATTTGCAGGACACTATAGTGGAAAAAGTGACTATTTTCAAATTTTTTATCTTAATATACAAAATATATTACAACTTGAAATATGACACAAGCATACATTACTAAATTCCCTATACATACAACTTTTTTCATATTTATTGCTGATTGTTTACATAACTTTTTCACTAATAAAATATTTATTTTTAAAATTAAACTATGCAAACAATTGGTATAAAATCAAGAAAAAAATCACATGAACATAAAATACAACAACGTAACATTGTGTAAATTTTCAAGTTCTAATGTATTTTCTAAATTAAGATAAAAAAATTAAAAATAGTCATTTTTCCGCTAAAGTGTCCTACAGACAAAAGTTGCATTTTTTCAGTGTCTACAAGATCAAAAGAAGCGATACACTGTTCAGGAGACAAAACCAACATTTAAGAGTGTTCTACAGACAAATTTCCCTAGATATTACTATGAAGCATCACCCTAAATCACTATGATGCACCACCCTTTACTTCGATCTAGCTTCGCCACAGCTTTCGTTCTTGCATATCGAGATAATAAGAGGGCGACAAGAGTTTTGAGGAATACTCCTCTTGACTTTTCGCTGTTGATGATGAATGTCTACATCCTCTTCATCACATGAACAACTAGCTAGGTTAATTATTCTACATCGTCTTCATCACGTGAAAGGTTACATCGACTACCTCAAATATGGCTGTCTAACCAAATGATGATGGTGTGTTCGACGTGATCCCTATTGTTGTGCCATATCAATATGTCATCCTCTCACTATTATCTTTGTCTTTTTCTTCTTTATTAATAATCAATATAGGATGATCTCTTTCTTAGTTTCATTTGATGGTTACATGCCTTTAGTCATGCTCATGCTCTATGTTGTTAACTTCTATAGAATATTGTCTCTAATTTCAACAATATTTGGATATCTTATCATGGAACATATCTATATATCTTTAGAAGATGCAACCCACTAAGTGTTATTAACTCCTATTTCTCTCTTCTCTGATGCAACCATATCACCATCTTATTTGCACCATCCGATCCTGCAAAAACTGCACATCCTGACCGATGTTCCTCCTCACACTATAACAAAAACCTCTCATAGTGACACTTTGTTAGAGGCACTTTTCTAATATACCTCTATATATGTTGTAGAGATATCTTTTTGTAGCACTTTATAATTTATCTTAAAAGTAGAGGCATAATTTTTGAAAATTAAGAAAAATAATATGTCACATCGATAATCGAGGCATTATTTGAGGCATTTTGCAAAGTGTCTAAAAATAATTAGCATAGAGATATTCTTGTGACATGTTTAAAATGTTTATATCTTGTAGAGACATTACTAGAGGCACCTTATGCTTTTCTAGAGGCATTATTTCACAGTTTACAGTACTTCTTAAGAATAAACTCTGAAAATATATGTAATATCATGGGTAGGTTAGTTGTTTAGCAAAGTTTAACATGTTATTTCACCATGAAGTCTTGAGTTCAAAATTTCACATCAACATTGTATTTTTTTCATATAGTTAAATACTATATTAATAATGTCTCTTAGTTTATTGAGGTATTACATAATGCCTCTACAAAGTTGTCACTAATTTCATAAAGACGATTTATAAAGTATCACTATATTCGTAGAAATAATGCATGACAAGGTATATATGAGGTATTTTAAAAAATGCCTCTATACGTGTCTAGAGACATAATAATAATGACTCTACTATAAAAAAAAATACCACTATAAGTCAATTCTCTTATAGTGTCATCTTCCCCATCAGACTTTATTTTGCACTGAGTCGTGTAGCTACGGAGGCGAGGCCATGCCGCTACCCAATTAATTACAGAAACTGCAGCCGCTACCCATCAATGGTGTCGTTACTCCTATTTTGATGCTCATCTCCACAACCAGAGAATTCTATCCTGGCTGCTACAAAAACTGTCCCTAGTAATCAATTGTCCAACTTCAATGACACATGCTTTTCGTATTCGTCTCCTCCATACCACATATATCTCTCCAGCCTGCGCCAAAGATCAGAGTGCTCGAAGAAACTGTTCCTGTGCAACACTTGATTCATTAGGAAGCCGCCGCCTCTACTGCAACTTCTCTACGGCAAGCCAGCAACCATCGACCTCTCTCATTCTGTACCATCCGTGCAGTCCCCATCCCTTTCATGGCAAGATCATCTCCTGTACTAAGCCATATTTCTTCTCTCTCAAGAAACAAGGTATGGTCATGTCTTCCCAGCAGGGCCTGAACTCGCACCACTATGTTATTAGATCAAGCAAGGTATCAAGCAGAAATTATTCTCCTGTGGTTGCTGTCTATCTCATGTGCTTCTTCCATGTACCAGATTTCCAGAGTGTAGATCCTTGTGGACGTTAGACTGATTGTTTTGTTAATTTGCTGGTAAGCAGTTCTTTTTCTTTTTCTAAACAATAAGCATATGGTTGGTTCTATGTTGTATTGGACTAGAACTGCTGCTAATTCAATTCCAAATCCTTTTCAGATGGGAATAAAGTGGAGATCCATCTAGCATATATGTTTTCATCTATTTTCACACAAGACCTACAGTAATTTCAAGCATATATGTTCTCATCTAAGGCCATGCTGATCAAATCCTGCCTGCAAATTTTCATTATTTTAGTGCAAAACTGCTACCTGTAATTTTCGTGAACTGGATTTGGAAACACAAACTGTGGCTCATGCAGCTTCAATTTCCTGATCGTGTGTCAATGTCAGCATTATCAAGTATTAGTGAATGTTAGTTTCAAGAAAATGGGTAGCAGTGAATGTTGACATCTCATTTATCTGTTTTTAGCTATGCTCCACTCACACAAGAATATTTATATTCTTCTATGTTGTCTTTTGAGATGTTCTACCTTCAATTAGTAGTTCCTTTAGATTACCGGCAATAATTACTATGCCGGCAGGAATATTATTGCGGTCTTAGAGACTATTTTCCTAATAACCAATCTCAAAAAGAAAAAACAGAAAGAAAATGTGGCCAGTTGTGATTTTTTTTCTTAGTGTCCATAGGATTCTTAGTTTCTTCCACATGATATCCATTTGAAAATGATAATAACTACATAGTTGTACTTTCTCTATACAACCAATTTAATTTCCTCTTTAAATGTTTATATAAACTGATTTCATGGATTTACCCAAATCCTTATCAATTCCCACAACAAAGCGTGGGGCATGCATCTAGTAATATTAATAGATATGCTCCAGTACTCTTTTCTTTGTTAAAAAAACACAAATCTCTACACGGGCCACTCGACCTAGCCCAGCCCACACCTGAATGATTCTTGTACTTGTTCTACTCTAGTTGTATAATGGTGGTATAATAACATATATGTTTTCATCATCCCTGTGCGGAGATGTTTGGAAGGACCGGACACGAGTTATGAGTTAAATCAAATAATAATTTGGTAAGCTAATTATTTGATGCATCAACACTCGTTGCAAAAAAAAAAATACGGAGATATCTCTAACAATAATCACAATACGATAGTATAGTAAAACAAAGATGAACAAGAAAGCTCATCAAATATTAAGTCATAACAAAAAAGATAAGTGCACATATGTGGATTAACACATCCACAGGTCCAGCCTTCAATGTTTGTGACGGCTCCAAATCATTTGCACACTTATACCAGTATATGCATCTGCACTAAATGTGTTTTTAAATAGATATCATCATTATCATAGTTCACTATAAGCAGTGCACGATGGATTAATATAGTAATGTTTATGTTTATGATGTCGCTCGAACAATTGTGCTTGTTGGTGAGGGGAACACATGGTGGCTATGGGCTGCAAGGCGCTAGCACGAGGAGGCGATCACAGACAACAGCGACCGACGACCGGCTCGGTGGATGGCGGCACCGTTCTCTGCTTGAACAAACTAGATTTATGTTGGCGAATTGGTTGGGTCTCAAGTGAAGTTTGGAGAGAGGTTAATATTGGTCAGCTCTGTATTTATTGATCTTGGCTTTTGCATAAATTATGATGAAGTGGGCTTTGGAAGGGAGACTTTTGTCGACCCACCGCTCAGTGTTGCAAACGATATTTACTAACCAATAACAAAACGACAAACATTGAGATAGCTATTGATCGATGATGCATTGGTAGTAATAGCATTACCGACTGATTTTGTTACAATGTTTTAGCTACTAGCGCTACGTAGCTGGTATTTATCGGTAAAAAGTTACCGTGCTACAATGTTTTGCATGTCCTGATCATTAAAATATGATGTTACTTTGGTGCTTTGAGATTTGCAATTGAATTGTTTGTGGTAACACGAAATGTCGAAATAAGTGTTTTGATAGCGATACTTTTTTGTGTGCTAAGAGTTGTTCAGTTAACATAGTATGCCTTCTGTGAAGTATGAACAAGGAGACGCGGACCGTCCACGTGCGAATCCAACCAAACCATGTGCCGGCAGAGGAATTCACCAGCCGTTTGTGATCAGCCACCGGGCCCATACGTACGCGCCCATGCCGCCGAACATACCCGAAACAAACCCAGCGCGTGCTCCCGTTCTGTCCTGCTCCGTCCTGTTCCTCCCCCGCGCTGGCTGGCTGCTGCTGCTATTCTTGCAACGGCACGAGCTCCTCATCGCTGCTCGCCTCCTCCCGTCCCGTCCGCCCCCACACCGCACAGCTACCGTCCAAATCGCGGCATAAAACGTGGCCCGGCCATGGGGACTTTCCTCTCCCTCTCCCCTTCCTCCTCTTCCTCTTCGTCGCCAACGCATCTGGCCCGGATCAGCCGCCCCGGATCGGGCGACCGCTAGCCCCGCGCCCCCAAGGTACGTACGCCCAGAGGTTCTTCTTGCCTGTGTCGTGTCTCCTGTTTCCTGCTCGTCGCCGTCCGTCGGTGGCCGTTGGGTTTGGTTCTTGCCGCGTCTCGGGATCATGTTTGGTGATTCTTGTCGGTATCGTCCTGGGGAATGTTCATCGTTAACCAAGTCAGTAATTGTATCCGTACAGGTGACGAGAGTATAGAATAATCGAGATGCGGATGGTTGAATCTCGCGCCGTGCCGTTTTAATTGCGAATTAATCGAGATGCGGATGTCTCGCTGTTCTTGGCGTTAACGGCAGCCATTTCTCTCCTTCTTCCTCATCTCGTACGGTTGCAATTACTTTCATTTTCTTTTTTTTTCCTCAAGAGAAGGGATAGAGTTTGGGTTCCCATTGTTTAAACCGTATTCGTGTACCATTTGAGGAATATTTGTTGAAATGTTGTACGGATTATATATATATATATATATATATATATATATATATATATATATATATAGAGAGAGAGAGAGAGAGAGAGAGAGAGAGAGAGAGAGAGAGAAGAAACAACGGAAGAATCAGAAGTTGTTGGACCGAAGCCTGCGCTACCGTATTTTAACTCGAAATCCGTTGCGATAAGCTTCTTTCCTTTGTTCCCTTGCTCTTTTTGCTGGAGCCACCGATTTTGATGTCTCACCAAGACCATGATCTCCCTATCAAAAAAAAAAGACCATGATCTCTGCTCTTGAGGGCGTCTCCTTTTTTTTTCCACAATTGGGCCTTCGTCATTCGTGACAAGATCTGTATCTGCCTAATCTGTTTGTGTGTTTTATATTCTTCATTGATTTATTTTGTGTAGTGGCAAAACTCCAGGCCAAGCTCCGCTGACTTGTGTCTATTCCTGTGCAGCTGATCCAGGGAGCTGCTGTCAAAATGGCGACATCCAAGAAGGACCCTCTCAACACCAGCAGAGACAAGACCACCAGGATGTCACCGAACCTTAGGCCGTCAAGCAGCGAGTCCTCTGGATATGGCTACAGCACGCGGAGGGCACGGTCAGTTCCAAGCTCCCCCGACCGCAAATTCGGCTCTTCGTCACCGTCGGTGCCAGCCTCTGGCTCCCAGGATGTCAACCGTCCGTCGTTGTCCAGTGCTGGCCGGTCTGTCTCATCACGGGCCATGTCCACCTCAGGCTCATCCATCCATGGCAGCAGAGCTCAGCCATTCCCTGGTTCAGTCACAAAGCCCATGTTTGCAAGAGCGAAATCTGACAAAATTAGCACCACCTCACAACGGCCTCCAGCACTTGCCATGCCGCCAAGCAACTCCTTCAAGGACTTGTCTAAGACAGCATCCAAGGCATCACCATCCTCATTGTTGAGGAATAAACTGTCTCCAAGGCCTTGTGCTGACAGTTGCAAGGCTACAGCTTCTCCAAAACCCAGCAGTCAGAGGATGACGTCGCAAGGGGCCACCCGAGGAGGGAGAGTTCAGCCAATGTCCACTGCACGCTCTCCGGGTGCAGCTGCGAAGAAGAGATTGGATGGTCCTACTGCCAGCTCAAAGGCAAAAGGTGTCTCACAGAAGGCAGCTGCGGCAACTGCAACTAGGATGGAAAAAGAAGATGTGTCAATGCAATTCAAGGAAACTGAGAGCCTTAGCACCCCATCTGTTGAAGAGCTGTTGCATGAGCACCTCCCTGACCCATTGGACCTAAAATCCACAGATGTTGCTGTACCCAATCAGTATGAGCCATCTTCAAATAAACCAGAGCAAAAAGTGAAGGATGAGGAGGAAGTCAAGGGGCACGCTTCTAAAGAGAAAGAAGATGTAGGAGGCATTGAGCTGCATCATGGAGGCCAAGATGCTAATAGAACAGAGGTGCATCATGAATATGGGCATACTGAGGAGGCTAATGGGACTGTGGACACGGTAGTGCTGCTGCCGAATATGGCCGAAGTGGCTCAGGGGTGGAAGAAGGATGATCCCAAGGGCAACGATGCGATTGAGGAAGCGAAAAGGAAGCTCCTAGAGGAGAGGAAGAGCAGGGTGAAGGCCTTGGTGGGGGCCTTCGAGACAGTCATGTCTTTCAAGGAATAGCGCTCAATCTCATTGTCATACCCATCCTTTGCATCTCAATATATGTGATCGTGAGGATCTGAGTGTTTATATAATGATTTCCTTGGTTCATTGTACTCGATATTATGCTTCTTTTTTATGAATGATTATCAGTGCATATCATTTGCTTCTTGCTGCTATCGATGTAGAATTGATGATCATTGAGAGAATATTTGTATTCCTGAAGAGCATTCATACTTTTAAGTTGGTTGCTAAATGATTGTCAAGTGCATATATATGTTCTGCAAAATGTGGTTGTAAAAGTCAGACAACCATAAAACCTTTTGGACTGGTATACTTAATCAGCCACTAAACTAAAACCATATCATCCAGTGTAGATTGGAGAAGTTTCCATGTTATGCTTGACTCTTGTTATAGAGTGGTTTAATTTAAGGTATAACTAATAAATTCTAGCAAATTGAAGATACTTCAAGCATCAACTAAAAAAAATTCTTTTTAAAGTTTGCTTAAATGTTTATTTTTCCATCTGAAACTAATGAAACATTCAGGATGACGTCTTCCAATTGCTAATGGAGAAGATTAATAAGAATAAATGGAAAGTGTTCATCAGTTGATTAAGATATTAATTGTTAAAATAATTTGAGTAGTACAAGAATTATGCAGCAGGTTGGCCCAGTAAATTGGGATAGTATCTGTTTTTATTCCGATTTCACCGTTGTCTTCTACGTGACGATGCGAATAAAACTAGATCTCACATATATGTTTCAGGAAATTTTTATTAAAAAGAAACATATGTGAGATCTAGTTTTGTTCGTATCATCACATAAAACACAACGGTAACAGCAGAATAAAAAATAGATACTATATGAAGAATTTATAATAATTTTTTAAAATTATGCCGCTTCATTCGCTTATGTGAGCATGAAAATGACATGTCTACTATTTGATTTTATTAAGACGCGCGTGTCTCCTTTATTAATGATGCCCAATGTTGGCGTATCTTAATTAAGCTCAATCCATGTCTGGATTGTCAGAAGGGGACAAAATCTCAAACATGTCAATCACTATGGCGTGTTTCATGCATAAGGCACGCCAAATAAATTAGCGTGTTTGCGGTCAGCCTGAGTCTCTGTTTGGATCCGATGTGGCGGTCGACGCTGACATGGACCCAATCATGCCAATTAGTATGGTGTACTTTATACATGAAATACGCCAAACTAATTAGCGTGTTAAAAACATCTAGATCCTGCAATTTCAATTTCGGATAAACTTTTTTTTAAATAATAGATTAAAATTGATTATTTTAAATAAAAGACACTCAGTTTGAATAGTCAACTTTAAGCCTAGGAAGTAATGTTGCCATTTCTTTACAACTTCAAAGATTGTCATTGCTTCTTTGTCATATGTTGATTGTGCTTGTGCTTTAGTGCTTAGTGTTTTAATGATGTAGCTGATTTGTTGCCCTCCTTGCATCAGTACTGCATCAATGCTACACCCACTTGCATTTGTTTTGGATGAATGATTTGGAGAAGTCAGGGAGGTGAGTACTGGCGTGGAGCTTAGCATGTGCTTGAGTTTGTCAAACACTTCTTGTTGTACTTGACCCAAGTAATTCTTCCTTAAGGCATCATGTAGTGGTCTGCATATGAGCCCAAAATGTTTGACAAATCATCGGTAGTAACCAGCCAAGCCAAGGAAGCCTATTAACTGAGTGACATTTTTGGGAGTTGAACAAGTTTGTACTGTATAAATCTTGGCAAGATCAGTAGAGAGGCCCTCAACCCTAATCACATGACTAAGATAAGATATCTATTGAACAACTATCGAGACTTAATCTCGGCAATAGACATAGGGTAGTTCATCTATGACAATTTATATGTAGGACGGGGGTATGCGCGAGATCGAGAGACGATGGTAACTTAAGACGCCAATTTAGACAGGTTCGGGCCTCCCGAAGGATAATAACCCTATGTCCTATGTTCTGTGGGTATTTGTATTGATGTGTCTAGATCTAAAGATAGGATAGACCTAGAAGATGATGTCTAGTTGTGTCTAATCTATGACCCGTGCGGGATCTATCTAATTCAGCTTGTCTATTGCTTATCCAATGCTATGGCTTGTCCCTTGAGGAGGACCCCTGCCCCTCCTTATATATCTGGGGGGACAGGGTTACATGGCGAAGTTCTAGTCGGTCTACTAATCTTATGCTAGTAGGAGTCTACCACCACTTTCCTTATCTATGAGGTACCCCGATGGTAAGTATCATCGACAAGCCCCCGAGAGTCTTGCAAGCTGGATGATAATTTTCAGTAGCTTCCCGACTGGTTCTTGTCATATATAATGCTTCAGCTTTATATCAGCGAGCTTATAAGAATCTCAAAGATCTGAAAATATCCTCAAGAAATCAACTGGTGCACCAAGTAGGTGCACCTAATTAGGTGTAGCCCCTGACTCTTGTATCATTTGAAAACTGCAAATAATGCAAGAGTCCAAAATAAGAATAGTCGTATTGGCTCTCTTTAAGGAAAAATTGCTCAAATCATCAAATCTGAGTGATAAATAACTCAGTAGAATGACATCAATCATCACCGAGTGATAAATGACTTAGTCGAGTGACTTCAATCACCGTTGTGTGGTAGATAACTCAAATCAATGACTTCAATCATTATCGAGTGCTATATGATATACTCGAGCGGCATCAATCACATCCGAGTGAACGTAAGCTTATGACATCAATCATAGCCAAATGATATAGTTTTTGGCCGAGTGGCCTATGAGTGATTTATGAATCAAACAGGTGACTTCAATCACAGCCGAATGATTATGTTCTAAACGGGTGACTTCAATCACAACCGAATGAACGAGGCTTTATAACATCAATCGTAGCAGTTACCATGACTTCAATCATGATTAAGTAACATTTCCTTAAGAATTGTAATCACTCATATCTTTGAGCTTTATTTTTACTATTATAGACTGACTTTAATCAGCGAGTGATGCTCATTATTTTGCGTATATGACCATCAAGTCATAGCGACATGATCATCAAATCATTCTTTAAATGATTATGGTATCAACCATTTTTGATAATGCAATTCTCATCAAAGAAGCACATTTGATAGAGTGACCATCAAACCACTGTCATAAGATCATCAAACCATATATTTATATATTATGGCATCAACCATAAATTTAATATAAAGTGCTTCTTTTCAAAGAAGCCCCGAAGACAATCGTCATTATGAGTGTCGGTCGCGCTCAACTCAGAATATTATGTCTGAGTGGCAGCGATACTTAACTCATAACAATAAGGTTGAGTGAAGAAGACAGTCAAGGTTGTTGTAGCTACCGACCACTGACGAAGTAGGAATCACTCGAAGTCGCGATGACCGAGTGAAGCCGACAGTCTGACATGTGGTCGACCGATGGTGCCGGTCAGATATGATGTGGCAGACCGATAGCAGCAGTCGGAGCTGGTGTACCCAATCGGCGAAAGCAGTCTGAGTTGTAAGCCGACCGATGAAGACAGTCCATGTTAGCATGGCCGACCGATGAAAGTGATCAGAGCTGGCATTGTCGACCGATGAAGACGAGAAAATCACTCTATATCGAGTGGTGTATCCGCCTATCCATAAAAAATATTCCTAACAATAAAGAAAATTAGGATAATTAGTTATAATTAACATTGTTTGCTTGAAAACTTACTTTTATAAGCCAAACAAATCAGTCGACTGAAAAGTCAAGTGTGTATCCATTTTTCTCCTGTAGGTAGACCGACTGGCGCATAGCAGCGTATTCGCGCGTTAGCAACCGGATCGATCTACCATAGGATACTTAGGACAAATATAAAGAGCTCGGAGCTTGGTCTACCGCTATAATATCGGTCATAATTTACTCTTGCGTAGCAATCAGAACCAATTGATACATGACCTCTTGCAACTTTGGCTCTAGGTTTAGTATAGTGGTAGTTTGTCGCGTAGCGAAAAAGTTTTATGACTTAGTCGCTAGTCGGTGTAAGACAAAAAATAAGACCAAATCGCTAATAAAATGCAATGTATCGATCGGGGCAGAAGCCAAAAAGATGAAACTAGAACAAACGACATGGGTCATATAGTGTCAGGGCTGATGAACTACTGAAAGTTCACCGACCGACATGGGTGGTGTCAGGGCCAAGGCACTGCTGAAAGATCACCGACCAACATGTGTACTGCTAGATTCACAAAAAAGTGGAGGAACGCGTATATAGATACACAATAGCCCCCTGGCTCAATTGTTTAATACGAAGAATTAAATAATCGAGACAATATAAAGATGAATACAGCCATAAATAAGAACACTAATTTAAAAGCCTGACTTTACTCATAAAAAATCTATGACCTTCTGCTTAGAAAACAAAGATAAACAATCGTAGGGAAAAAGAATGAAGGACATGAGCCTAAAATCTCAAAAAATAAATCGAGAAAGCATAAAGATACTTAGCTTTGCAATTCGGCGAGTTGAAGATGAGCCCCCGAGTGTGCTGATGTTGTTGGCGAGTGGTCGAATATCGAAGTCAAGCCATCATATCATCAGATCATCGAAGCTTGGAGTGGTTGATCGAGACACCAAATCATTGAAGGTGTCGTCTTGATGAAGACGTGATGATTTGTGCGATGACATGATGCTTCAACATTGATCTGCTCGCGATTAGATCTTGAAGAAGAAATCTTTCGAAAACACGGCGACTCGTGCACTTCAACGCCGGTCTGCTCGCAATGAAATCTTGAAGTAGTAGATTGAGATCACCGATCTCGACGAGACGATCGCCATGCTGCCCTACCTGGCGCGCCAAATATCGAGACTTAATCTGGGCAATAGACATAGGGTAGTTCATCTATGATGATTTATATGTAGGACGATGGTATGCACGAGATCGAGAGACAATGGTAACAGAAGATGCCGATTTCGATAGGTTCGAGCCTCCCAAAGGATAATAACCCTACGTTTTGTATTCTGTGGGTATTTGTATTGATGTGTCTAGATCTAAAGATGTAGACGAGAAGGATAGACCTAGACGATGATGTCTAGTTGTGTCTAATCTATGACCCGTGCGGGATCTATCTAATTCAGCTTGTCTATTGCTTGTCCAATGCTATGGCTTGTCCCTTGAGGAGGACCCCTACCCTTCCTTATATATCTAAGGGAACAGGGTTACATGACGGAGTTCTAGTCGGTCTACTGATTTTATCCTAGTAGGAGTCTACCTCCACTTTCCTTATCTATGAGGTACCCTGATGGTAAGTATCATCGACAACAACAAAAACACACTTGCTTCTTTTGGTAGATAGCTTGTGCTGCTTTATAACTGCTACTGCTAGCACTAAGGATAAATGATGTTTATGCTCCTCAAGCATTTTCATTGGAACGTGGCAGGTGCGTTAGTCAGACCAAAGGAATGGCCAAAATGGGTACTGCAAGTTGTCTTAGGAATGTCCATTTCATTCATTAGAACCTAGTGAAAGGCAGACCTCATATCTAGGCTAGAGAAGTAGCACCATATAATTCATTGAACAGGTCATGAATGAGAGATATAGGAAATTTATTCTTAATTGTTTGGTCATCAACGTTTCTCACCCTTGACTTGAGGTCTGCCACTTCTTCAGAATCCGTGTTTGATAGCACTGCCTGATTAGCCCCAGCATCAACCGGAATACCTTCCCTGGAGAGGTTGTCACCAGATCCACCTATGGGAATACCCGTCGCCATGCCTAGATAAACTCTGGATACAGTAGCAGCACCAGTTGCCTTGCAAGAGGATGCAAAGTACAAGTGATTGACTGATTGCCACGAGCTAAGCAGATCGGTTTGGAACAAATCCTCCCTAAAAGCGCTGCTTAGCTCAGTCTACCGCCGCCTAGATTGGAGGTCGATTCGAAGGATTTTACTCGCAGACAAGCCACAAAACCCGAATTCGAGACCAATCCCCACCATTACCACTACGATTCCAACTTGAGACTCAAGACACTCAAGATTTTACGCACAGACAAGCCGCACAACCATAGCCGAGCTCAAATTCATCACTAAGGCTTCAAGGATCGAAGAATCTGATACCAATTTGTAATACCCAGCTACGAGTAACAACAATCATAGCGAAAATCAGAGGGGAGATCAAGCAATTCCTGGGGATTTTCACTGGAGATTCTAGGTTATGAACAGGAATGTTTCGACAATCTAGTTTGGAGATTAGTTTTCAGATACAGAATGACTTGGTCTTACACGCAAGCCGACTTTACATCGACCACAACCGTAATTAACTATTACCAACCCGACAATAGTAGAAGTAAAAGTAATAACAGAAATTAACAGTGGCACCACGACTCATGATAGCAGCTTTCCCAAACTTAAGTATGTTTAAAGACTTTTATTTTTCATCGTCCTAAATAATAATGAAGCAGCAAGTCAGGGAAGGGGGCAATTCAATTAAATAATTTGTTTGATGGCCATAGAAGACTCTACACGTGCTTAGATTCATCAACAATAATTCATTTTGGATAGCAGACATGTCAGTCTAAAGTAAAGTATCTACAACATCTCCTTTGGTCTCAAGATTTGTCTATCCAGTATTTTATAGATGTTGGTATCAACTGTTGATAAATTACTAGCATAGTGTGTATCCCTGTAAACTTCGAAGAACAACGAATCACTATTGATGAGACAGAAAAAGTTGCACAGAGTATCTGCACACAGCAGTGGCATTGAGCTGCTGATGGTCATGGGAACAACCTGAATTCAGACTTACTAGTATAAATAATGCTCATCAGCTGGTTTGGGAGCGGAGATGGTCGGACGGGTGAAAAGAGCAGCTCAGACCATTTGATGGCGACGCTGCAAAGTGCACGACTGCTGAATCTATGTATCCTAAGACGTCGTTTGGAACATAGGAATAGGAAAAATATAGGAATTATGTAGAAATGGATATAGAAAATATAGGAATGGAAAACATAGGAAAAATATACATCAAGTCGATTGGATAGGTCACAGGAATTCCATAGGATAAAGAATTGCAAGTTAGCATAATCATCCTCACTTTGATTTCATAGGAAAAGGAATCTCCAATGACGACATGCTTAAGCCTTTCATTAGCAGCAGTAGAGCACGATTTGCCTCGTTCCTACGCGAGAGAGGAATGAAAAAAAGAGGTCAGACTGGATGTTTGATTCCCTACAAAGTTCCTATGAATCAGCACCATTGGAATTTTTCCTTCAGTTTTCCTACGCTCCAATCCTTCATTCTAAAGGCATGAACAGTGGTGTTTCCTATTAGGAATTGAAATTCTTTGTTTTCCTATAAAAATCCTCCAATCCAAAGGAGGCCTTAAGGGTTAAGAAATGGAGGAAAGATTCACAACTTACGGGGAATTGCAGAGTGAAAATTCCCAATGATGAAGCACAAACTCCTAGGTTAGTGAGAAATGTTTCCACACGATAATTCAGTGAGTACTAATCAGGCGCATAGCCCTATAGACTAAGATCCACAGGAGAGTAACATTACATTGCCATAAACCTAGAGGCTAATATCTATGGACAGAATCTGTGAACTTCACAATCGGAAGACAACATTATATGTGATGTTACGACGTTCTATACCTCCATCTAATTATACAGGGATATTATGGTAGCTTACACTGCTGCACAGCAGTCGTGATAAATAATCCACCGGAGCCGCAGTGGCTATTTCCCTCCTGTACGGGGGCGCTTCTGAGGCCCCCTAAATCATGGTTATGAACTGCATGATGCCAATTTTTTTACCAAGGTCAGGAAGGTGAATATACCAAAATCTACAATCTGCATTCTGAGGTAATAAGCCTACCAAATCGTTCCACAACAGAGGCAAATATCACAAAGAAACAACAATCAAATACTCCCTCCGTTCTATTTTTGTTGTTACCGGTGAGCTCAAAGTTGAGCTAGCCAGCGATAACAATATCAAAACAGAGTATGTGTTTTTGCACTATTCTATCTTCGTTTCATTTGCAGGGATTATCCACAGCAGACATGCTTCGAGGGGCTATGACTCGCAACCCCAGAAACACCATGTATGGAGTGTTATCATCAGCATGCAATCCTGGAAGCTTGGAAGAACATTGGCAAACATATTAGGCTCCACTATCGTTCTTTACCAATTCAAAGTAAGAAAGCCAGAAATGTACAGCAAATAGAGCAAGTTGAAAGCATGGATTCAAAGAGTCAACATAACATGTTACTATCTATAACTGTCTTCCATACATCGCCAAGTGAGTTCATAATTCTATAAATCAAAGAAAAATATAAATATCTCCATACTCAAGGATAACTTTACTGAAGAAAAAATAATAAATGGTAATGTTGACACTCACTTTTCACCACAACATAGGAAATAGACTCACAAGGGTTTACAAGTTCAAAGTGCTGCTACAGGATATACCACAAAAGATAGAAACCAATACAATCAATTAGAAATGCATCAGTCATGCAAAACTGAAACCTAAAAGAAAAAGTGATTTCAGAAGACATATAATGGAGGAAGGAAATATCTTTAAATGTTTTCGAAAACAAAATCTTAATCCCTGGATGCATGTATAAGAAATTGGCCAAAATTTGAATACTGAATATCCTAGTGCCCTGGCATTGACATTAACAGATCAACTACTTATAAATTGACAAGAAGTACAAGGACCATTACCTTGCAAAAGAGAGAAAAAAAAATCAAAACTAGAGAGGGCATTGGAAGATAAAAAGAGGTCACCTTGATATTAATAGCACGAAAATTGGAAAACACATCTTTTTCAATTACAGTTATCATTATAGAATGAGTTATGCCTGTAACCTGGTACTTGTGCCAAAAATATTCATATCATAGAGAAAAGATTAGGCACAGGGATCTTGTGCCAATTTTTTTTTTATCATTATTATGATACTGAGTATTCAGGGTTACTGTACATGTATAACACCTCCAAACTGACAATGAATCAATTTCTAGCTAACACTGCCGGTGGCTCCATCCATGAATCGTACGGCATGAACAATAGTGCAATCATAGCACATGATAAGAGTAACCCTTAATACAAAAGGCTGTCTAGCGAGCATTATATACCACAACACAAGAATACCTCCCAAGCATGTTGTGACTGAACATAATAGGCTGCATTGATAAATGGGGTTTTCCATTTTTCATTGATAATTCTGATAGTATATTACGAAACATGGAGATAAATAAAGGGAATAGAAAACTCATAAGAAAAGCTAGTAATCTAGACATTGCCAACCCTAGTGAGCAACAATTTTAGTGAACTTTGCATCCACATACTACAAATGTTTTAGTTCACAGGCATACGCATAATTTAATACTTTTAAGAACAATATGTACAGTTTATTTTATGTTAATGACATTCAGGCCTAAAATATGCCGTTCTTTAGTAGATCACTTTGATCGACCACATAAACCTTTCCATGTTTGATGTCTCTATCAAGGGCTACTAAATCCTTCAAGGCCTCGATTCAAGAAAAAAAATTCTTTAAGGTGCTCCATGTTAATTTATTTGATTATATCATATAGAAACTCCAGTTAATAGACCCTTGAAACCGACACAAAACTGCAAAAAGCCCCTCGGTAACTTAGACTTGAATGAAAGCGCTACAAAAGTTGAAAATCTTAAAAAAAACAAAAACTGCCTGAAACTGGTCCGATTGCAATACAATCCGGTTAGTTAGCTGTGATTATGATGATAGTGGACAATAAGGCACAACTTTATCCTAGCAAGGAAAAACAGCTTCATGCCAGCTTCGAATTATGTACACAACATATAGCATTCAAATGAAAACTCTACAGTACCCTAGTCCAGGTTATAGGTTGATGGCAGATGGTTACATAGAAATTGTCACATAAATACCACAATGCAAAAGAGGGAATAAAATACTAGACCCTCATACTTGGACTACAGTACATTTACTAGTTGTTTCCACCAGTTGTGCTTAAAATGTAAAGAATAATCAACAATAAGTGTTTCCAGTGCATTCTTGGTAGCCAAGGGCCCAATGCATATGGAAGGGACCATCTGACAAAAGAGTTTTTAGTTGTTTATCTTCAGAAACAAGTACAGTACCTTAAATACTTGGGCACCACTACTGTTACTTTAGTGCTTGTTTCCACCAATTCTGATGAAATTATATTCATATATCAACCCAAGTGTTTGCAATGTATTCCTGATAGATAGTCTGTTACTATTGAAGCAATCAAAACTGAAGGAACATAAATCATTAAAACTGCTATATCTATGCTGCAACTGTAAAAGTTGAAATGCACAAGCACATATTAGTGCAACGAACTTACAGATCAAATCTGTTCTATGACTCCTCAACTTGTTTGGAATCCAGCATCACAGTTCTCACTGGAGCATTTTTTGTCTCCAGAACGGTGCTTAGGTGCGCCAAATGAATGAATTCTAAAATACAGCACCCAGGAGTTTCACCTGCCTTTTTGACCACCGATCAGTGAGCTATGGCCAGACTAACAGCAGCCACAAAGCAAGACACACCATGAAGATGGTGCAATCTTTGGAGCAAGAAGAATCAAATTTGCCCCATCCAACTAGTCATATGAATTGATCTTTTCAAGTAGCAGTGATGAATTGGCCCCAAGCAAACGAGGGTTTAATTCCATTGCTGCCTTTAAGTCTTGCACTGAGATGGAGTTGGCCTCTACAGGTATATAACCAGTTTGCCCAGAAATATGATTTTGCAATGATATACCATTTACTAGTTTTCGGCATAGCTGCTGCTTCAATACTGCATGTCTTAGTTTGCCATGTTGAGATCTTGCTTTAACTAGCTCAATACATGGCCTGATCAACTGCTTCATGAAAACATCTATTCCATTATTCAACAAACTGGCACACTCCATTGAGACCCCTTCCAACCCTTCAGCTTCTGCCATTTTTTCCATCCTCTTTTTTAGTGATAAAGTATCAGATAGTTCACCAAGTTCAATACAAGTATCAGTTGCATCATTTTGAGTGACAGAAGCAATAGATAAAGGTTTCTGGGTCCTTCCAAAACAAGCATGATGTAACTGGATGCCAAGTGGAGCTTGCACTGGCTCTTGTGAATCATGTGAAATATCTTGTCCCTGGTTTTCTCTCTGAGGAAAAGCAGAAGGGCCATTGTTATGGACAGAATAATGTAAATTAGAAGGTTCCTTCTCCACACGCATCCGCTTGATAAGTGGCTCACTTTGTTCAAACTGTGAACATCTCTTCAGATCACTCAAATGAGAAACACCATTCTCATGGATAATAGCCCCGCCATGATTCAGTGATGACTTCCTGGTGAGTGCATTTTCCCTTCTGCTTAATGGTGTGTCCTCTTTGACATTCTGGATCAAAGCAACACCATTGTCCCAGACAGGAGGACCAACTGCATGGCCTGAATTGGGGAAATCTCTGACCATCTTAGGGTCATTGATAACGGGTGGTCCACAGGCTCGAGTGGCATTATGGATGATAGAACAGATAAAGTGGTTGTGCAATGGGAGGTTCTCACGGCCAAGTGCTACAAGACAGAGCTTATCAAATTCATCCTTGCTCAATCTTGATGATAAGAATCTCTCAAAGTGATGAAAGTACTTCCTTGCTCGCTCAGGACCAATCCGTTTAACAATGTTTGACTGGATCCCACGGATATCAATTCGAGTACTCTGTACTACTGCAGATGATGGTAGTGGTTGCAGACTTGGTGCTGGTTGCACGGACGGTGGCGTAGAAGACGGCATTTCTTAGAATGGATATTCCATATAATTACAATGGAATGGCAAGGTAGAACTCCACGTAAAGATCACGTAAAAACTTAATCCCACCAATCTGACCTTTAATATTATACTGCTAATCCTGAAAAATCAATTAAATGAAAAAATATATGATTAAAAATGTAACAGTAAAAAGTAACAGCAAAAGCATGGAAAACATGATATTATTAGCCAAGTGGCTCACCAACACTAATCAATATTTACTCTAAAACAATACTTAGGGTGTGTCTGAATATATGGTCCGAGAATGGGATCATATAGTGATAGGGGGAGGACCAATCCTAGCCTACGCTAAGAAAAAAAATCAAGGATTATGATTACTCGACCCTCTACTGAATCCAAAGACATAGTAATGATACAAACTCCTTCAAACAAAAAACTAGCATAGCTTGCATTGTGCCTATGGAAAGGAGAGAAGAGAAAGAAAATAGTCACTATGTAAGGACATATGTTATTTCGTGTTCGAGAAAGGATATATGTTATTTCATATATAACAACGGTCTAGTACAAGGAAACTTTCTTAGGGATATAGGGGCTGCTTGGTTTATTAGCCCAGCACCATGTAGCCTTGCCAGAAGCTTGTTTCATTGACAGGCAATCATAGCACAATTTTACTGTGCTGACAAGGTTTAGCATTGCTTTTCCTTGCTGCCTCAAGGCAGCCTATTTGGCTCTCCTAGCCTGGCGAGCTCCTGTTGCCCGTTCAAGTGAGGCAAGGCAAGTTAGCTGAGGAACAAAGAACCAGACAGACCCATGGTCTACAACACTAGCAGTATGTATCGGATCCTTGTACTGTATAGTATTTGTTGCCAATATCTAAAGCTGCTTTAGCAAATTGTGCGGATATTGAAATCTTTCGTTGTCTATGGCCATGGGCAAGATCTAGAAACAGCTGAATCAACAAGGCAACAAATGTAACCAACACAATGATATTGGCATGCTGGGATATCAATTGAAGCCATGACTAATGATAGTTTTTTGACAGGAATAAACAGCCAAATGAGCCAACATGTTCCCCACAAAATCTGGAATTTGCCTTCGCGAGAGAACCTATTTTTGAGAAAATGGGATCAACAGAAACTTTGTTATAGAATAAGAGCTTCGAACAACAAAACCAGATATAATACGAGAAACTATGAGAACTAAAATCAATATAAAGTGCATTCATGAATAAAGGTGAAACCATAAGAAAAGGGACTTGCTAATTTTCAGCTGACTGAAAGTTTGGGCAACTCTTAATCATTGTCTTGAGCCATCAGATCTAGATCCAACGTATATAATTATTATACAGATAATCCTATAAAAGAAAAATCAAAACACAAAATAATAAACCATCGACTGAAAGCTTTCAGTCAATTGAAGGCTAGGAAATATGATAAGAAAAAACAACCAGAAACAAAGAAACTCCTGTGGTCCATTAAAACTGTCATTTCCAGGTCTCAACTATTGAAGTAGAACAACGGAAAATCTGTAACTAAACCTAAAGTATAACTGCATAGCACACCAATCGAAGAGAATGGATGCTAAGGTTCACAATGGAGACGTATAAAAAACTCTGAAACTATAAACACACATCTCCATGATCAAAATGTACCTTTGTTCATAACTGCGCTGCACAAATTTCTAAAAAGTAGCCGAGTTTCCCTCGAATAAACATCACTATGTATTGTGTAATCCAGAACATTCTAATCCAGAATGACAAACTAAAATCCTAGGACCGACCCTGGCCAGAGTCAAGCTTAGCTAAGCCTGTAACTACAGAATCAATCATCCTTCAAACAAAAACTCGAAGTATCCACCAAATAGAACCGAAATAGCAAGGTCCACTGATTGACCAAACTATAGACAACACTGTTCAGAAATTCAAATCATATGTTCAACTCAAACGAACGCAAGCTTTGCTGATCCAACCCATAGCCGCACAATCGACGAAGATGTAGCGTAAGCTAGGGTTTCCTACGGAATTCAAACTCCCAATTTCGTCTCCAGATAGATAGCAACGATACATCCTTCCGAGGGACGGAAATGATGAACTCGCGTCACAGACTGCACCGGAACGCCAAACCTTTGCGAGAGACAACGGTGCACAGCTCGGACTCCCCAATTCCCAGCTCGTCCCCTCTGATCCAAAATCCGCGCCAGCCCCAATTCCGACAAACTCTAGGTTTCCGCACCCCCAAATTCGAGCTCCCTGGAGCCCGAATCACGAGGCACAGACCTCGCCGGCGCACGGCGCGGTCGCCATTGGCCGCCGGACCACCATTGCCGGCCGCGCCCGCGCAGCAAGTGAGAGCGGATCGAGGCGAGAGGGATTGAGACGCGGTCAGGGAGCTCTCACCTTTGCTTCCGCAGCGCACGACGGGGCGCGGAAGTGGCGATGGGGACGGGACCGATCGGGCCTGCTGCTGCTGCTCCCGTCGGGCTGCAAGCACTGCTGACACTACCGCAGGCGGGGGCCGCCGATGCAAGCTGTTGCGGGGTTGCTTTCGCTTGCACGGACGGCGGAGTCCGAGTTCTTCACGCCGGCGCCGGCGTCGGCGGCTGCTGGCTTGCTGCTGCTGGAACGGAGGTGGTGGTGCGAGGTTGCTGGCTGCTGTTGGGTTGGGCTTGGTGTTGGTGCTGTGCTGCGGCCGTTCTCCGTTGCGTCTCGGTCTCGATGTTGTACTTGCTCTGTGTGACTGACTAGCTTCCCTCCCTCACACTTGCTGGCGTGTTGCTTGGTTCTCTCCTATTTTACTTCCTTCTGGTTTTTATAAGAGGTTCTGCGTTTAAATGGTTGCTTTTAAGTTTTATCATAGTTATCTCCATCAGGCATCTATTCTATCTCATGTTTTAATTTACTTGTCATTCCTCCTCTTCAATACATCCTGCTCTCACTCTTATTTTCTATATATCACACTTTTTCCACTCTTCTTAATTCTGTTGGTCAGATACATAATGCTAGGTAAATTGCAAAACGGGGTGTAATCCAATCTAACTATTCCCTGAGTTTTACATTATATAAAAAAAATTATACTATAGAGAGATGTTTGTAAGCTTTATAATCATTGGATCTTCAACGTATTAATATTTTGGTAATGAATGATAAATATGAAATCTGACTAATCTCTATATAAGTGTTATATGTGTAGAAATAACATCCACTCGTCATGATGTTTATTGATGGTTGCCTTAGTGATTGATAACGACCATAAGACACTAGGTGATAGTAAAGAGCAAAAGGGACTGTTGGAGGAAGCCAGGAAAACAAAGTCAAGGAGAGGATGCGAAGTTTTCAGCTTCAAGGAGGAGACTAGATAATCACGTGGTTGAGACCGGACTGTTGAGTCTATATAAGACTTGTATACAGTGATCAATGAGGTAAAAGAGAGTTTTCTACCAAGATCACCGAGACAAACATGATTGTTTGGTGTATAGGTCAGACTAAACAGTCTTTAGAGGAAGAATTCTATATGGAGAAGACAATGAGGAGAGCGCTTCTATATGAAGGAAAGGACGAAGAGACTGAACAATCTGGTGTGTAGACCGGACAGTCCAGTTTGTACGAGATAAAGCCATGTGTAGAGGAATGTTGCGGAGAAGTTTTGTGTGGACAAGAATGAAGAGAGTGGACGTTAAGGTCTGTATGGAAGCAACAACATAAAGAGGTTGCAACGGCTCTAGAGGAGCCTTTAGTGTAGTACGGTCTATAATAGACCTAAAAGGATCAAGTGATCGAGGGACCGGGAGGGGGGGGGGGGATCGAGAGCTCGCTATATATACCAAATTCACTAATTCCAATCAACTCCTATAATACTTCTAGTGGTGATCACACTAACAAGATAATAGTCCTATGAAAGAAACAACAACCTAAGCATACTAGTGGATCATAAATGCAATACAACTCCTATGCAAGCTAGTATCAAAGACATACAGAAGTAATCAATAACTAGCAAAGGAGCCTACTCATGCAAAGCTACAAGATAAAGAACTAGAGCAAGCAAGCAAGAGTAGCACAATACATATGAGGGTGATCAAACAAGCCAAAGCAACTCCTGTACATGCTAGTGATCATATGCGGAAGCTAAAACTACTCCTTCTATCCCAAATTACTTGTCATCCTGGCTCTATACCGGATTCATTAAACATTCTCTGAATATGGACAACCTATATGTCTAGATTCATAGAATGTCAATAAATTTAGACACTATAAAACATCTCTAGAATGACAAGTAAATTGGGACAGAGGGAGTACTAGTAAGAAAGGAGCCTATTCATGCAAGTCTACACAATAATCAACAAACACAAGGTAAGCACACAATCATGAATAGCACGATATGTAAATACAAAGGTAATGCATCAAAGTAAGGATAGAGTAAGAGTTGGCTCATGATTTTTTCCTGAGGTCTCAAAAGGACGACGCGTTCCTCTACTCTATATTGGACCACTCCTGCCACCAAGTGGAGTTCTCGCACACGAGCACGTATTCACTCCCGGAGTGAAGACACGGTTGCGTCATAGCTACCCCCAAGGCACAAGCTCATCTCCCTCGAGAACTTACTAGACTCCCTGAGCCGACACGGGCGCTCACTATCGATGTTGCTTTAGATGACGAGCTTAAACCATATACAAACATGTGATAGCCGTCACAACCGATCATGATGGGCTCATCACCGACGCCTAACCGGTCTAAGTTCCACCATAGACCAGGAGTAACAACCTAGAACACACTCTCAAGGACACCATAGCCTTAGATGTGTATGGATGCTCAAGTTACTCTCTCTAGCATTCTCAAGATATGCAATATCTCCTCCTAGTGATCCTCTCTATTTCTCTTGGCTCCCTACTAATGCCCTTAGCTATCCCAATGGCCCAGAGGGGTCTCCAAGACCCCAACAATGACTTTATATAGACTTCCAACCTCAAACTAGTCATTGCTCCATGAAACAGCCTTTCTGGATGTATAGACCATATAGTCTGTTCTTTGCTAGATCGGACCGTCCGGTCTCTTCTGGACGACTCCTCCAGAGCCGTTGCAACTGAGTCCACTGCTGCTTCTGTACAGACCATATCGTCCGATCTCTCTCACTCTTGTCCATTCTAGAATGTTGCCAAACTGCTTCGTCTCTGTTTTCTTCTCATCCACACAGACCGTACCATCCGATCTCTACACTATACCATTCGGTCTATATAGATCTTCAAGCCAACAAATTCCTCGCAGCCAACGGTCCTCTGATCCAGATAATCGTACAATCCAGTCTCCATGACCCTTATGTCAGGTCACTATCTCTAGAAGCTGAAACTCCTCGTCTTTGCTTGACTTTGTTTCTCGGCTTCATCCAACAGCTACTTGTCCTCTCCACTGCCACCTAGTGCCTTGTGATTTCACTGAGCATCCATGCACATCACTGACTAGCATGACCTAAGAGATAATACCTAGACCCCCTCAATAGTCTGGTTTTTCCTATGGACTCAAGCCCTAACAACTAGACAAGTGTTTCAAACACTTGCTCCTAGCTTGTCCTTAGCCTTGATCCATCTCCATCAACCCTTGTACTCCATCAAGCTCATCAATTGCTAAGACAACCATCAACAATCATCATGAAGTAGATAAGGTTTTCTACACGTACAACACTCATGTAGACATTAGTCACATTTCATGTTTGTCATTCATCACCAAAACATTCATAACTTTGGGGAACCTCAATGGTCATTGTAAGGACCGAAGGCATACCGAGAGGGGGGGGGGAGTGAATCAGTAAGCCGCTCACAAACCCAATTACTTCAAATCCCACTACTTGAATCTTACAAGATAAGCAACCTAAGCAATTCTAGTAGGCCAAGACCCTACACATGATAGTGTTCATGATATGATAAAGAGCGGAAGCCAATCACACTAGCCTATACAAGCCACAAATCACCCTACCACTAGAGCACATATTTTGTGGAATAGTAAAGAGAGGGTCAAGGAATGCTCATGATTTTTCCTGAGTCTCGGAAGGATGATGCCTTTCCCTTATCCTCGTTGCACCACTCCCGCCGGAGTCCTGGTCCCTCCCGCCACCAAGTGGAGTTCTTGCCCACGAGCCCGCAATCACTCCTAGAGTGAAGACACGGTGTGCGTCACTGCTGCACAAAGCACAAGTTCGCCTCCCTCGAGAACTTTCCGGACTCCCCGAGCCGACACGGGCGCTCACTAGTGATGCCTTTCAGCGGTGGGCTCAAACCGTGTACAAACGTGTGACTGTCTTCACTAGCGATCACGATAGGCTTGATCGCCGACACCTAACCGGTCTAGGTCTCACCATAGACCAAGAGTAACAATCTAGATCACACCCTCAAGGACACTTTAGCCTTAGATGTGCAAGATGCTCAAGTTACTCTCCTCTAGCACTCTCAAGATATGCAATATTTCCTCCTAGTGCTCTCCTCTTTTCGTCTTGGACCTTACCAAATACTCTCAGGTATTCCACTGGCCAAGAGAGGTCTCTAAGACCCTAGCAATGAAGTTATATAGGCTCCCAACCTCAAACTAGCCGTTGCCTCATGAAATTGCCTTTCTGGACCTAATGACCGGACTGTCCGGTCACTCCCTGATCGGACCGTGCGGTCTCTCTGTAACAGTTCCTAGAACCATTGGCTGTAGTGTCCAGACAACTTCCTTGTACTGACCGGACTGTCCGGTCAGTGGACCGGACCGTCCGGTCCGTTTCTCTCTCGAGTCCAAAAACATTCTACGCCGAAGCTTTTTGCTGTCCTGCTGCATCCCTACTGACCGGACCGTCCGGTCTGTACAGGGTTCCCTGCTGACAGACTTCCTGCTTCTCGCTCTAAGTCCTTGACAACTCCCCATAGTGACCATAGAGTCCGGTCTCCATTGACCCCTTTGTCCGGTCTCTCTGTCCAGAAGCTGAAACTTGTCGTCCTCGCTTGACTTTGTTTCCGGCTTCTCCGAACAGCTCCTTGGCTTCTCCACTGTCACCTAGTGGCTGTGATTTCACCGAGCAACCTTGCACATCACCGACTAGACATGACCTAAGAGAATGACTTAGACCCCCTTGATAGTCCAGTTTTTCCTATGGACTCAAAGCCCTAACAACTAGTCAAGTGTTCCAAACACTTGCACCATAGCTTGTTCTCCGCTTTGATCCATCTCCATCAACCCTTGGACTCTATCAAGTTCACAAGCCTCCATGCTTGTGGTCGTTGTCATCAATCGCCAAGGCAATCATCATCCATATGATTTGTAATAGAGCTAAGAGATGATTCCTACATAGACAACACTCGTGTAGATGTTAGCCCACAATTTCATAGTTGTCATCTATCACCAAAACATACCTTGGGGATCTAAACACCAACGGTCACGAAGCTTACAATCCCCCCCTCCTTTTTGGTGATTGATGACAACCACTACTTAATCGAAAAACTTTAATCAATAAACACCTGGGCTAAACAAATGTGGGATACTTACTTTATGGGTATCCTCATACAAGACTAAGTCGGTAGCCGACTGGGTACTTCATCAACAAGGAAGCCGGCCGACTCGGCTTGGAGCACAGGCATGTAGAGATAGACTTTCTATATAAATCCTAAAGGGATACGACTAGGACCCTTCATGTACCCCCCTGCCGACCGGATATATAAGGAGGCAGGGTACCCCCCATCGAGGGAGACACGGTACAACAACAGTAGTGACACATGAAATACCCCAGATTACAATCAATACACAGAGCACAGGACGTAGGGTTTTTACTCTCATCGAGAGGGCCCGAACCTGTATAACTCGGCGTCTTGTGTTACCATCGTAGTTCTTAGTCTTGATGTAGCCCTATATATTTACTGCCGATCTCAAACTTTGACAGTTGGCGCGCCAGGAAGGAGACAAGGCTCGCCGGGATTCTTCGTCGACTACGATGGTTGAAATTCCCATCATTCAATACTCGCCAGATTTCAAGATCTCCTTTGGATCGCTCGACTTCACGGTCGGCGACAATAGAGCCCTAGGTCTGGAGAACCACAGATCTGACTTGGCCGCAGCCGTCTCCATGGCATGATCACCGAGTTCATCTGGCATGATCCCCGCATTGGTTCCACTCGGATCTGAGAAAGAAGATCCTTCCTTCGGGAATGATTCAAAATCGGATCGGTCCTTTGATGAGGACTTAGTCAGATCCGCTTACCCATATCCCCATACTGTCAACATGGTGGATATAGCAGATCCCGCAGAGGGAGACCAAGATGGTGACCAAGACAGTGAACAAGAAGGTAACCCCGTCGATGGCCACCCGAATCAACTGGCCGAAGGAGGTCAACAGGAGGAGAACCCTCCAGTTGATGACTTATCGGTCGGTCACCGCCGTCGACCAAGAGGGTCGTGCGGTTCACGCAACGCACGCCGACTGGATCTCGGTGCAGAACTCAAAGTGGATGGCATCAATGTCTACCACACTCCTCAGAATAACATCACCAGGGCCAAAACTTTGCTCGACACTCTAACGATCGATACGAATTATCAAACCCCTGCGATGCAGAAGGCGGTGGCCATGCTTAAGGCTGCTACGACTCAAGGGTCCGCAAAATCTCAGTCGGTCACAAGCTCTAGTCACGCATCTTCACGAGGTCGGCATAGGCGTGAAGATCTGAGAAATTCTCTTAGTCTCCCTGATGGATGAGATACCATCAACTCTCACTATGAAGAACGCGCTTGGGACAACTGATGCTATGAGGAAAAACACTATGATTGGAGAACGGAAGACCAACGGGATGACCGACGGAACAACGAACGAGAGGATCGTAGTGGCAAATTACCTTCCGGTCTGCTTGGATCCAACCATTCGGATATGGCTCACATCTCTTCCAGAGGAGTCAATCACGTCTTGGGGAGACCTCAACAGGAAGCTCATAGAAAGTTTCCAAGCTACCTGCAATCGACCGGGCAACCACTTTGACCTTACTCGGATTAAACAGAAGACTGATGAGCCTCTTCGTGACTACATCAAGCGATTTTGTGCTAAGAAGACTGAGATCCACAATGTCCTGGACTAACAAATCATTGCCGCCTTCCAAGGAGGGATTCACATCGATGATTTTGTTCGTGAGATCGGTCAAAGGAATCATGACCTCAAGCTGACCGCTCACGAGTGCTTCGAGATCGCTGACAAGTTCACATCTGGTGAGTCGGCATTAGATGACATCCGGGGAAAAGGCAAGGAGAAGCGGTCGGACAAGCCTGAATCCTCCAAGAAGGACAAGAAGAGGAAGTCTGACAATACGGTTCACACCATGGACCGACTTCAGAAGAACCCTCGAGCAAACTAACCATTCACGGATGAGCTGCTGAGTGGCCCATGCCTTTGGCATCCAAAGGGAAACCACAAAGCGAAGGATTGCTATCGACTGAAGGGTTTTGCAACAACTGCACTCAAGGTGGATAAAGATCTCCTGAGGCGCAATAGCAAAGACCAGACCAAGGACGATGGCAACAAGGATGATTCAGGAGAGTTCCAGGAGCCCCGTAAGGAAGTCAACTTCATCTTCGGTGGCCTGGATGCCTATGTGTCCAAGCGCAAGCAGAAGCTGGAACTTCGGGAGATCAACTCGGTGGAACCAGCTGCGCCTCAGTTCATGAGGTGGTCTGAGATGCCAATTACCTTTGATCAGTCGGATCATCCC
Organism: Eleusine coracana subsp. coracana; assembly: GCA_032690845.1. Lineage (NCBI taxonomy): Eukaryota > Viridiplantae > Streptophyta > Magnoliopsida > Poales > Poaceae > Eleusine > Eleusine coracana. The sequence goes on from CM064424.1 coordinate 21,534,626, forward strand.
AAGTATATCTCGAAGCCGGGTCGATACCCGCTGGTGCTTGCTGCTATGATGAAGGAGGTAAAGTTAAACAAAGTACTCATTGATGGAGGAAGCAATTTGAACTTAATCTTCACCAAAACTCTTAAAGAGCTCAGTTTGTCAATCAATGATCTTCAGCCGAGTTCTTCACCTTTCTATGGGATTGTACTTGGCAAGACTTCAGTTCCTATTGGACAGGTCAGTCTGCCGGTCACTTTTGGTACCAGTGAGAACTTCTGGACCGAGCGCATTCTCTTCCAGGTGGCGGATTTTGACTCAGCATATCATGCTATCATCGGTCGACCGGCGATGCCTAAATTCATGGCTATCCCGCATTATCCATATCTCACCCTCAAGATGCCAGGCCCGAACGGAATAATCTCCCTCCACTCTGATCTTCGAAATTTTTTCAATTACGATGTACAGAGTTGTGAGATGGTGAAGAAACAGTTGATGCTGTCTGACCAGAAGGAGATTCAGCAGGCAGTCAGCATGGAGGAGCAGACTGGAGCGGCGGTTCCAGCAAAGAAGCCTACCAAAGACAAGATTCAAACCGATGACATCCAAACCAAGGAAATCATGCTCGATCCTGAGGACCCCGATAAGGTAACTTATGCTGGGGCCAACCTCGATGAGAAATAGGAGCTCACACTCACTCTTTTCCTCCAGGAAAATAGGGACATCTTTGCATGGAAACCATCTGACATGCTGGGAGTTCCTAGGGAAAAGATTGAGCATGAGTTAAGGGTACCCCCTGGGGCTACCCCTGTTCGGCAAAGGCTTAGAAGATTCGCACACGACCGCAAGGACACCATGAAGAAGGAGATAGTTAGACTATTAGATGCTAAGTTTATAAAGGAGGTGTATCATCCTCAAAGCAATGGGCAGGTCGAACGGGCCAATGGTATGATTCTTGAAGGATTGAAACCACGGATATTCGACAGGCTTAATCCTTATGCCGGTCGGTGGGTCAAAGAATTGCCTTTAGTTCTTTGGGGGCTTCGCACAAACACCAGTCGGGCAACTGGTCAGTCACCTTTCTCATTGGTATATGGCTCAGAGGCTATGCTGCCGACCGAGGCGAGCCTTGTTTCGGCACGGGTTCAGGCGTATGATGAATAACTTTCTGAGAAAAACCGAGAGATCAATTTGATTGCAGCAGAGGAGTTGCGTGATCGCGCTCTGTTTCAGTCAGCACTTTACCAGCAAGGCTTGCGTCGGTATTATGACAAAAACATGCATAATCGCCACTTTCAAGTTGGAGATTTAGTGCTTTGCCGAGTGCAGTCAATGAAGAACCGACATAAGTTTTCTCTGAAGTGGGAAGGGCGATATGTGGTGAAGGAAGTCACTTGCCCGGGGGCTTCCCGACTGATGTATGAAGACGACGATGATATACCAAATTCCTGGAACATAAGTCAGCTACGTCGTTTCTATACTTACTTATTCTTTTGTATATTTATACATTATTTCTGAATGAAACTTCGGTCTTTTTGATGAAAGATTTTTTGATGATTTTCATTCTATATTGTCTCGATTTCTTAATTCATTTTATTAAACAATCGAGCCAGGGGGCTAGTAATAATGTCCCACCTTAGTCTAACCTTATTTTGGTTTTGGACTATTTTCCGACTGATTTCTTCTCTTTGAATACGGTCTTCATTTTCTTGGTCTAACGTCTATACATTATGGTTATACACTTTATACTGCACATCAGACTACCACTACACTAAACCTAGAGCCAAAGTGCGAGAGGTCATGTGTCGATTGGTCGACTCTGCTTGTTACGCGGTTACGAGTCACAACCTAATATCTTAAGGCAGACCAATACAATTTGAGTTTCTCAATAACAGAAACATACTTATAATATTTTTATCAATCTTTTAAAAGATGATAAGCATGAAACTAATTTGCATACAGGTAACATTGTTTCATTATATAAATATTACTAAAGTTCTCTAGCATTGCAGGATTTACAACTCCTTTGAAGGAGAGGAAGATTCAGCTCGTAGCTCAACTTCAGGAGTTGCTGGAGGAGTAGGCACGGTCGGATTGATTTCTATATTGTCGACCAAGGCTCGGGAAGTCTCCAGCATGGAATCCAAGAGCAGCTGGCATTGGTCATCGGTCAAGTCTGGGTTGAAGCCCTCCTTGATCTTGGCCAATGGCAGAGCAGGAGACCAAGATTGGCAAATTACCAAAACCTGACTCCCGGCCTCGGTCGCCACTCGTCGAGTGTTATGAGCAATAGATTCCGATGCATGCTCCAGCAAGTACTCCAAGGAGTGGCCAGATTGCTCCACTCAGTCGGCATGAACATAGTCCATTGCCTTTCGAGCAGAGTAAGATAGAGCTGCGAGTGATGATTTTTGGTCAGTATGATCAAAAGAGGATTCAAGCAGATATGAGAAATAATGAAGGGCTTACTGGCAAGGTTACATTTGAAGGATTTGGAGGTGCTCTTAGCTTCCTCTATCTTGGCGTCAGCCTCCTTCAGCTCCTTCTGCAGCCGAGTGATCTCGGCCTTCTGGTCCTCGACCGACTTGGAGAGACTTTCCTTCTTAGTATTCAAGGCGTTAACAAACCTTTGCTTATTGGAAGTCAACTTCTCTAGGTCGGTAATCTTCTGATCACGAGCTAAAGACAAACATTTAAACTTTTAGCGCTAGAGTGATTAGTTGATAATTTAAACACAGATGGTGACTGATCTTACCAGCTATATCTACATGGCCTTGGTCTAAGGCCTTGGTCATCTCTCTTTGGTCGGTCTGTAGCTTTTCAATCTCCTTTTGTGCGTTGGCGAGCTGCTGACCGGTGACTAGCATAACACCAGCAATGTTTCAGTCTTAAACTTAAAGACATGAAGACCAAAGAGTTTTAGGGCATACCAAAAGTTTCGGCTTCAACGTATTCTACCCTAGCATGTTTCCTCTCTACAGGAGCATACATTTTCTGTATACAAAAAGGGGTTAAGCTTAAGGATAAGATTGAGACAAAGCTAAAGTAGAGTATTGAAGTACCTTGCTAGCTTCTCGATGTTGGTGCATAATCTCCACGTCCTCCACTTCGGGCCGACCGAGTATATCTGCGGATAATGTCGCCTTACCTTTGTCATGAGGTGAAGGGACGACGGCTGGAGCAGGTTGGGGCGCATGCACCGGAATGGAGGTAGGAATTGTCTTATCAGACGGCTTATCCACCTCGGTCGGCGTGTTTGATGACTTGCCGACCGATTTGGGCAGATCAGTCGGACAAGGAGGGGGTCCTGACCGAGTGGCTTAGGACTCTTGGGCACCTTACGAATCACTCGTTCGACTACTGTCAAAACAAAGATGGAGGAGATTAAAACATGTTATGGATGGCAATAAGAGACACGGAGTATAAGGTTAAAGGATTAACCTGGGAGCCTTCTTGAGCTTGATTCGGCATATCCTCTTCTTCGAAGAAGTCGATTGAGAATCAGTCTCCTTCCTCTTCTGGGAAGATTTGCCTGCCTTGTCGGTCTGTTCTACCACCCCAGCACCACTCTGAGTTTGGCTTGGGGGCTCTGACTGGCTTGAAGGTCGGTCGGGGGGAGTAGGGGTGGGTTAACTGGCATCAGCAGATGGCATTTCTTCATCATCACCTGATCCCCAATATATTGCCGTCGGCACCCAACAGTCTGCTTCACTAGTCGACTAGGGGGAGGCGGGGTGACAACTGGATCAGCACAAGTGCCTGTAGAAGAGCTTGAGCCTCCAGTGCCGGTCTGTTGCAACTTCTCAATATAATCCGGTCCCTCTGTATCGGTCGGAGGGAGCGGAGGATGGGATATATAAGTATCCAGAACCTGTGCAAGAATCAAGATATCAAGCAGGACATCAAGACAAGAATATAAGGGATTGCTCAAAGCAGACTGAGGCTTACTCGGGCTCGCATAGAGCCCTTGTTATACGCCTTTCTGATCAACGAGTCACCCTGAAGGATATCCCCTTCAAACATTTTCGATAGGCGTTTCTTACGGAGTTCACCATTCGACGGGTCGGGCACCTCCTTGGTTTCATCATTATTAACATAGTTCCACGCCGGGTGACTCTGAAGCTTTAGGGGCTGCACTCTGCGTACTACGAAGCTTTTGGCGATGGTGATTCCGTCAACACCGTCAGCCTTCAAGTCAACTATCTTCTTCAGCAGAGCGACCACCTGAGGGTCGATCGGATCAGGCTTCTCTGTCTATTGCGCCAGGGGAATTGCCTTGGCACTAGTGAAGTCGGCAAGAACAGGGGGAGGGTTCTCACAATAGAACCACTCATCCTTCTAGTTCTTGTTTCCAGTCTTCAATGGCACATTGATGTAGGTCTCCTTCTTGCGCAACTGGAAGCCAACACCGCCTATAGCTACTTGATTGTCCTTGGTCGGCAGCGATCGGAGGACAAACAGATGGCGAAACAGATTGAAGTGGGGGAGAATGCCCAAAAATGCTTTGCACATGTGCACGAAGATGGTGATGTGAAGAATGGAGTTGGGATTGAGGTTGACAAGCTCAATCCCATAGAAGAATAGGAGAGGTTGCTCTTCGAGAACTCCCGAAGTGGCTCCGGAATGTCGATCTCTGATGAGGAGGACGCGGCGGCGGCGGTGGAAGTTGCAGGAATCGTGGTGGAAACCTTCTTGCGACCCATGGCAATGGTTGTTTTGGGCATGGCGGATCAAATACTGAACCCTAGCAGAAGTTTGGGGGCTAAGTGCGGTGAGATCTGCGGTGGCCAGAAGCAAATGCGCTAACCCTAACAGGAGAAGCAGAGGCATCGCTGAGAGCAGAGGAGGCGCAAGGAAGACGAAGAGTTCGTGCGTAAATGCGGCGTGGACTGAGGGTCAACTTGATGCTGCCCTTTTAGACCCCCGCTTTTTGACCTAAGGGTCCCATGGGCCGGGATGGGCCGTACAGTGAGCTGCTTTTTGACAAATCAGAAGATTAATTAAGGGCCTTAAACATATTTAGGGTCTAAAACCATGAGAAGTAAAACTCGGGGGCTTCTTTGATGAGAAGCATTTGTAAAATGTTTAACCATATCTATGTGATTTGATGATCATGTAGCAAAGGACTTGATGGTCATGTGGATATAAGTTCAAAGGTTATGGTATTGATTGAAGTCAATAACCAAATTGCCAAAATTGGACTCATGAATAGATAGAGTGACTAATTATTAGGGAAATGCTATATTATGATTGATGTCATTTAGCTTAATACTATTATATGATTAATGTCATATTGGTTCACATGAATTGAATATGATTGATATCATAAAATTCAGACTGATCAGTCACTCGGACATAGTGTATATCACTCGTCTTTTTTTGATAATCGGTCGGCAAGGTTGAAACCTTGCAAAGTGAGCCACTGGTTTAATGACCAGAGGCCTGTTAGACTCAGACTTGATGGTTTGAGTAAAATACCTACAAAATAATAAGAGCTAATATGATTAGACTCTTGCATTATTTGTCAGTCTCCAAATTATACAAGAGTCGGGGCTACACCTGATCAGGTGCACCTGACCGGTGTACCAGATCTATTAGGAACTTCGATAAAGAGGTCTTCCTAATTTATGATCAACATTGAAGATCATTCTGAGAATCAAAGCTCAAAATCAGGAAGCACTCGGGGCTGCTATGGGATACTTGCTTTACGGGTATCCTCATACAAGACTAAGTCAGTAGCCAACCGGGTACTTCATTAACAAGGAAGTTGACCGACTCGGCTTGGAGCACAAGGCATGTCGAGATAGACTTTCTATATAAATCCTAAAGGGATACGACTATGACTCCTCATGTACCCCCTACCAACCGGATATATAAGGCGGCAGGGTACCCCCATCAAGGGACACGTGATACAACAACAGTAGTGACACACGAAATTCCCTAGATTATAATCAATACACAGAGCACAGGACATAGGTTTTTAACTCTCATCAAGAGGGCCCCAACCTGTATAACTCGGTGTCTTGTGTTACCATTGTAGTTCTTAGTCTCGACGTAGCCCTATATATTTACTGCTGATCTCTACCTTCGACAACCAACTACACAAAGATCGAGAGGAACCATAACAACATATGAGAGAAATGCATAAGGTCCTACTCAATCAAGCAGCATCTAGAGATACAAGGAAAAGAGTGAAGATCATACCCTAGATGAAAAATGCATGCATTTCATGGCAATATGTTGAATGAAATCACAAGGACATGCAATGCAAGACAAAAATGATGAGATGCAACAAGTTAGCATGGCTATGCATAAGAATTAAGAACAGACTTTCATCATCATGATATCATATGCAGGCATATAGGATAATAAATGAATACAATGCACTGCATATGAAAAGGAAATAAACCAAGTGAGATCAAGATGAGTCAAACACAAATGAATGAAAACCATGACTCATTAAAATCCATGAACAACGAATAATTCCTCCAAAATAAGAACCAAATGTATCTGTCTCCCAAAAACCGATATACAAGTATGCTCCCCCTAGATACAAGCTACTCTCGATCGCGCAGGATCACACTCCCGCTCCCCCTAGACCAAGTATCTTCTCCCCCTTTGGCAACAAGCACCAAAAATGCCAAAAAGGCAGGAAAAGATGAATATCTAAGCGCTCGTGGTGAAAGGAAGTGGTGCAGCGACGTCCTCTGTAGGCTCTGTGTAAGCTTCATGACCATTAATGATTGGATCCCCATGGTATGGATGTTTTGGTGATAGATGACAACTATAAAATTGAGGGCTAACATCTACACAAGTGTTGTCTTTGTAGGAATCATCTCTTAACTCTATTGCAAATCATGTGGATGATGTCTTTGTAGGAATCATCTGTTAACTCTATTGCAAATCATGTGGATGATGGTGTCCTTGGCGATGGATGACAATGACCGCAAGCATGGAGGCTTGTGAACTTGATGAAGTCCAAGGGTTGATGAAGATGGATCAAAGCGGAGAACAAGCTATGGTGCAAGTGTTTGAAACACTTGAGTAGTTGTTAGGGCTTTGAGTCCATAGGAAAAACCAAACTATCAAGGGGGTCTAGTTTATTCTCTTTGGTCATGTCTAGTTGGTGATGTTCAAGGTTGCTCAGTGAAATCACAGGCACTAGGTGACAGTGGAGAAGCCAAGGAGCTGTTCGAAAAAGCCGGGAAACCAAGTCAAGCGAGGACGATGAGTTTCAGCTTTTGGACATAGAGACCGGACAGAGGGATCAGTGGAGACCGGACTGTATGGTCACTATGGGGAGTTTTCCAAGACTTAGCACAAGGAGTAGGAATCTGTCAGTAGGAGACTCCATACAGATCGAATGGTCCGGTCTGCTGACCAGACAGTCCGGTCAGTAGGAGTGCAGGGAGACAGAAGAGGTGCATTTTGCGGAGGCACCTGAAATGGAGAGAGAAAGTGGACTAGACGGTCCGGTCCAATGACCGGACTGTCCGGTCAGTTGGAGTTTTAGCAGGGGCAGAGCCAGTTGTGCATCGAGTTGCACTGACAGAACTGTCCGGTCAGTGTGCCCAGGAAGCTGATTTCATGGTCAGTGTGTCTATATAACTTCGTTGCTGGGGTCTTGGAGACCTTTCTTGGCCAGTGGAATACCTGAGAGCATTTGGTAAGGTCCAAGAGGAAGAGAGGAGAGCACTAGGAGAAGATATTGCATATCTTGAGAGTGCTAGAGAAGAGTAGCTTGAGCATCTTGCACATCTAAGGCTAGTGTGTCCTTGAGGGTGTGATCTAGATTGTTACTCTTGGTCTATGGTGAGACCTAGATCGGTTAGGTGTTGGTGATCGAGCCTATCATGATCGATTGTGAAGGCCGTCACACGTTTGTACACGGTTTGAGCTTGCCGATGGAAGGGGCATCGCTAGTGAGCACCCGTGCCAGCTCGGGGAGTCCGATAAGTTCTTGAGGGAGGCAAGCTTGTGCTTTGTGCAGCGGAGACGCACACCGTGTCTTCACTCAAGGAGTGATTGTGGGCTCGTGGGTGAGAACTCCACTTGGTGGCGGGAGGGACCGGGACTCCGGCGGGAGTGGTCCAATGAGGATTAGGGGAAGGCGCCATCCTTCCAAGACCTCGGGAAAAATCATGAGCATTCCTTGAGTAGGGTGACTTGTGGCTTGCATAGGCTAGTGTGATTGGATTCCACACTTTATCTTATCATGAACTCTAGCATGTGTAGGGTCTTGGCCTACTAGACTTGCATAGGTTAAACTCGAGTAGTGGAATTGAAGTATTTGGAGTCGTGAGCGGCTTACCGATTCATCCCCCCCTCTCGGTATGCCTTCGGTCCTTACAAGTGGTATCAGAGCCAAGTGCTCATCTTTGAGGCTTCACCGCCTTGAGTAAGGATGCTGGGACCGACGAGGAGTATTCCCATATTCGATGGTGAGGACTATGCTTATTGGAACACTCGCATGCAAGCCTACCTTCAGTCCCTTGATCCAGAGATATGGTCAGTCACTCACGAGTCCGATACGAATGTGAACCTACTTGAGCCTGACTACATTTAGTGTAATGCTAAGGCCAAGAATGCTTTGTTTGCTTGCATTTCTAAGGATGTTTTTGCTCAGCTCGATGCTAGTACTACAACACATGGTATCTGGGCTGAGATTCAGGGGCTCTATGAGGGCACCAGTGATGTCAAAGAGGAAAGATACTATGTGCTGAAGAACAAGTATGATCACTTCACTAGATTGCCACATGAGAGAGCTAACACTGTTTATTCTCGTTTTCATGTACTTGTGGAGGAGATCAATGCACTTGGGGATGATTTCAAGATGAAGCCCGTCGAGGTGATAAGAAGATTCTTGAGGCTATTCAAAGACCCCAAGTACGAGTCCATCGTCATCTTCATCTTGCAAGGTGACCTCAAGACCAAGACCATGAAGGAAGTAGTTGGCAAGATCACCGCCTTCGAGAGCTATCAATTGGGGTTGGATAATCCTCAACCATCCAATCTTGCTCTACCGGCTAACAAACGAGAATCTAGCAAGAGCAAGAAGAACAAGAAGAAGGTGATCATTGAGGATGATGATGAAGAAGATGATGATGAGGGTGACTTGACCTAAGACTTGGCTCTTCTCATGAGGAAGATGAAGAACTTCAAGAACAAGTTTGCTTCCAAGTTAAGAGGCAAGTGCTTCAATTGTGGCTCAAAGAATCACTTTGTCCGAGAGTGCCCAAAGCCCAAGAAAGAAGCATTCAAGTCACAAGATTCAAGTGAAGAAGAAGAAGAAGATCCCAAGGCCAAGCACAAGAAGAAGAGATACTTCAACAAAGACAAGAGCAAAGGCAAAGGCAAAGCTCAAGACTACAAGAAGAAGTTCTCTCGCAAGGCACTTGTTGGAGAGTGGACAAGCGACAATTCAAGTGATGAGTCCTCTTCCTCAAGTGATGAAGAAGTGGCCGGTCTAGCCATGATCAAGACTACACCTCCACGAGCTCTTCCTCCACCTCCCACGTGCCTCATGGCCGCGAGCCAACTTGGGGAGAGTGAGGATGAGAGCAGCGATGATAGCGATGATGAGGAGCACACGTGTGTCGAGTTGTGGAGCATGCTTGAGCAAGCCCGCGACATCTCCATCAAGAAGTCCAAGATGTTGGAGGTGGTAAGAAAATAGTATAAGTTGGCTAAGGACCGTGTTGGTGAGCTTGAGAGTGAGCTCAAGGACCTTGTCACATCTCATGATGCCCTAAACAAGAGTTATAACAAACTCAAGGGTGATTATGTAGAGCTTCATGAGAAGTACAAGGCCCTCAAGATCACTTATGAGGCCATCAATGTTGAGAACCTTGCCTCTCCCTCCGCTAGTTCATCTAAGAATGATGCTTCTACTATGTGTGATGAACTAACCACCTCGGTTGAGGTTTCTTCTCTTGAGCCATTTGTTTTGAAGGAATATCACAAGCTCAAGAAAGAGAGGAAGATGGTGATGGATGGCTTTGAGAGGCTCACACGAGGTAGAGCCTTTCACAAAGAGATCCTTGGGAGGAACCTTGTGAACAATGTCTCCCACCGTGGACTTGGCTCATATCCCGCCGCCATCAACATCACAGGGACGAGTGATTCCGTCCCCTCATGGATCAAACCCCTTCTCGCCGACGACTACTATTGTGAGAGGTGTTGCAAGGATGGCCACACCACCAAGGATTGTCCCATGGTGACAAATTCCATTATTTTGCCTAATGCTAACTTGTTCCATGAGAACACACATTTCAAGCTTTTTAGGAACAAGGATGGAAAGGTGAAAGCTAAGGCTTTGGGACCACCAAACAAGAAGAGGAAGGTCAAGAGCAAATGGGTGCTTAAGTACATTGTTGATCTTGAGAGATCGGCTACGTACAAGTAGGTGCCCAAGAACAAGACCTAGATGGTGGTGGTGGTGGATCGAGTGCTTTCATGAAGATCATGTGAAGTCCACCACATGTGACATGGACCTCAATGACCTATCTACTCATGAGGGAGGTAACCGTGTTAGTTATTGGTAGTTGTAGTGTGTTTTTCTTTCTCGTGCATTGCATGGTAATTAGGACTCCTTTGTGACTAGTATGCTTTGCATCCATGCATGTGTAAATAACTAAAAGAAAAACACATAAAAATTAGTCAATGTCTAACCCATCCAAGATAGCTATAAGCAAGGGGGAGTGCTTGAGATGGTTGTTTGATTTCTCTCAAGGCAAGGGCATGACTTATAGTGAGTAAGCTTGGGAGGGGTTCAAACTTGACATTGTTAGGTTTCCTTTGTGTTATGTCTTTAACATTGCTTGCATTCACATGACATGTTTACTTTCATTGCACATGAAAAATGCTTGTTGCATGCATCATATAGGAAACACAAAGGAGACTTCTCACATTTGGAGATACTTGTGCCTCATGCTCTATATGAGATTACATCTCCGTAAGTGTGACCAATGGAAAGGATTGTGCTTCATGCCCATTGAGCAAGCTCTTATGAACTCCGAGGTTAAATCTACTCGCGCGGGTCATGGACTAAGGCTCATACATACCCTTTGGTTCTTCATTTGCCTTGGTTCTTATTTGCTCGATCTTTTATTTGGCATTTGCAAAAACTATGAGGCCATAGAGTGCCACTATTTGAAAATGAGTGTTTGAGAGTTCCCTCTATATTCCAAGTGTGGTGTTTATTTGTGTGTTTAGCAAGGGCACTTAGAATTTGGAGAATTTCCTAGACTCAGCGAAATTCTAGGAGTAACCGTACAATCCGCTCTTCGGACCGTACAGTCCAGTTAGTGCCCTCGGGCACAGTGTTCTGGCATGTCAAGTCAAAGAGACCAGACGAAGAGACCCTTGAGATCAGAATGTCCGATCTGCATTGGATTTGGCAGACCTTGGAATAGACCGGACCGTCCGGTCTAGAGACCGGACAGTCCGGTCATTTTGTCTGATCGCGCGATGCTTATCCCGATTTGAGCCATTGATTTACCCTTGATCGATCTCGGCCGTCCATGTACCTATTGACCTAGGTCAAATCGGGAGTCTCCGATTTGGATTCATCCCCGTTCGCTCCCCCGACGCTGAGTTCCCGACCTCGACACCTCCGCCGCTCGCCGTCTCCGCCCTCGACCTTGCGCTGCCGCCAGCTTCGCCCAGTAGTGCCGCCACGCTCACCCACACCCGCGCGCAGGTCGCCCTGCCCCCGCGCCACACAGCCGCCGTGCCGCTGCACCTGCTCACCCCGTACGCCGCCGCACAGAGCTGACTCGAGACGCCGCCTCTCCACCTCATCGCCGCAAGCCGCCGCCGAGTCGCCTTGCCCTTCCCGCGCGCACGAGCAGCAGCATTGCCTCCCCCACGAGCAACTACCCACCGAGCCTCATCTCTACCGATTGCTATTTCCTCCTTGCTCTTCATTGCTGGCAAAGCTCAAGTCTTGATCTTTTTTTAGTGATCAGAGCAAGCCCGCGGTGTTCGTTCTTCTCGACACGTCGAGTTCTCCTAGGGTATCATACTAATTCTTTCAATTCATCGATATATGCCCTACTTGTCGTGTAGTTAGTTAATTGATGCAATTAGTACTAATTCCTATCTATTAGTTGCATTAATTAATTAATTAGCTTAACCTAGTCTGCAATTAATTTCATGACTATCTATTAATTGCATGTTTAGGGTTTGTCTCCTATCTAGTCTACAGTTAGATTTATTATCATTATTTGACTGTACACTAGATGACTCGCACCAGCCACATATAGTCGATGATCACTGTTGTTACTTTGCATAATTGTCTAGTGATCATGTCCTTCATTCAATGCCAGGGTTTCTATTGCGTATTCTTTCCTAGCGGTGCTTTGCTTGTAGATGTATTAGAACTCTGTGCTTATCCCATCTACACCTATGTGCATGCAGTGACAGCAGAGCAGTAGTCAGAGATGGCAGGGTTAGGACATGATAAGGGCAAGGGGAAGATGCCTGAGAAGCCCAAGACCAAGAAGAGACCGAGACTGGATCCAGAGTCAGAGAGAGCCAAGAGAGTGGCCAGGCACCTAGATACCTTGGATCAGTAATGAAGGACTCCAGGATCACGCTTGATCCTAGAGGAGCCTCGTGAGGCACAGGGTCTGAGGAGGAGCACCAGGCAGAGGACAACACCTCTAGCCGTCGGAGTGGTACCACCACCGTGGATGCAGCGTACTCTAGTTTCCCATCACGGGAGATCGTCGAGAACCGTGGATTAGGGATCCTCTAGGTAGCAGGAGGAGGAGTCTGAGGAGGAGGAGACTGGAGAGGAGGAGACCTCAGAGTCTGAGTCTGAGGAGCTGGTTGAGGAGGAGGAGTCTGAGGAGGAGCCAGAGTAGACTGTTCCCCAGAGGATAGCTCACCGGGCAGGAGACCCGAGGTGCACTTGTGAGGTGTGCACGAGGAGGCTGCAGAGACTAGTACAGAAAGCCGGAGAGCCGGACATCCTCAAGGTTCCTGGAAAGGACCTGAAGGTACTTCGGTTCTTCGAGTAGGTGATGGCAGTTCCCCGAGACCCCGCTGCTGGAGAGAGGTACTGGACGGTGCTCCAGAGGAGGATAGGAGAGGGGCTAAGGCATTGTGTGGCCTTGAGGACCAGAGACAGGGTGCTTGTACCACAACTGTACACCACCTACCAGGCCATGAGGAGGGCCACATGCACAGACATGGAGCAATACTTCTTGTACCTACCAGGACTAGCTGAGCTAGTCACTGCTCCACTCAGGTTCAGGGAGGACGTGGTCCTCGACTTCTACGCGACGCTATGGGTTGCCAGAGACCGCTCATAGTTCTGGTTCTTGTTCAGAGGGCAGCCACAGCGAGTCACCAGGCAGGATCTGATCACCAACTTAGGACTCCTTGCTTCAGACTTTCAACTTTACAGGAGTGCCTATGGTACACTGGAGCCACCTCGTAGACCTTAGGGAGGGAAGCTGCCTTCAGACGACCTTGTGTTGATTGCTTTCCCACCACCTCACACTCCAGGCTTTGAGAGAGGCCCTGCTAGACTCGCTGCAGAGGCCAATGTGGTGAGAGTGATAGTCACCAGGACTATCATTCCCAGGTCTGGCTACAGAGAGAAGTTCACGCTTTTACATCAATGGGCTGTAGCAGCCATCTTGAGGAAGCAGACCTTGGACTTGGCGGACCTTCTCATTGGAGAGATGGAGGAGGTTATTTCTGAGAGGGTTGGAGGATGTCACTTGGTCTACGTGATGTAGATATGGCCTGATCTTTCGAGAGGTAAGGGGATAAACTCGAATTTGGGGAACTCGGCGTCGATGACCCGGCTTGAATCAGACACGATCCAACCCCGCAACCGTTACACCAAGCACAACTTGATTGTTCCTGCAAGCGAAATTGAGAACACGAGCAAGAGAGGATAAAGATGCAATCTGAAATTGCAAATATGGATGAAGCGAATCACAAGAAAAGGTTCAAGCTCTAAACACAAAAGGACTAATCGCCACAGTGGTGTAGAACAAGGATAGGGGCCCTGGATTACTGTAAAAGGACTTGTCACCACAGTTACAATAATTCAATCAAGTTTCTCTCAAGAAACTGAACTAAATAAAACCCAAAACTAAAAAATGGTAGCTACCGAGTTTATGTAGGAACCAGGGGTGTTCTAGGGTTGGGGGCGACCAGGGGGGGGGTGCCCACAACATGGGCTTAAGGCCCGACACGATACATGGTCAAGTTGGCCCAAAATAGGTGGTGCAACACCTTGTCATGGTCACACAGCATGCCTCATGACCCTTTTGGAGCTAGGACCAGAAACAAAATGACGGCATCGTCGTCCCCTTTCCAACGCATCAAAGAACGCCTCGTTTGGACGTCAGATGTGAGAGATATCATCAAAACCGTAAGGAATGTCGGCTGAATCCAAGACAAACGCGGCGACCGAGTTGGTGACGACTTGTAACTTAGGGAAGACCATGATATGCGCGTATCCAGCATGGTGATGTCCTCATCATCCTCCCCCTCTTGAATTGGAGTCGCCCTCGACTCCATCTCATCATCAATGTCCTGCAAAAGGTTAGTACTAGCATAATGCAAAGTACAAGATACATGATCATTGATAGAAGATATATCACGACAAAGCATAATATAGCAAGGTGCATCATGATTATCACAAAGTTCAGCAACAGTAGATATCATAGCAAGAAAAGCACCTCCCTTTAACTGAATAGGCTTATATTTAACATCAGAAAGTTGTTTGTTATCATGTTTTTTCTCAGTATTTTTAGCAAACAGTTTAAAATGATTTCTAATATCAGCAGGCAATAACGGACGCAAAGTAATATTCCCGTCCTTATGCATGAAAGTATATATATTAGTTCTACCATGGTGGGCAGCATCCGTATCATATTCCCATGGATGGCCTAATAAAAGCGAACATGCTTGCATAGGTACAACATGAAAATCAGCATAGTCGTGATAAGAACCGACTGAAAAGTATATGCGTGCTGACCGAGTCACTTGTCCCATACCACTATTGTTGAACCATTTGATGTGGTAGGGCTGATGTAGTGCATGCGTGGTCAAGCCAAGTTTGCTTACCAAATCAGAACTTACCAAGTTGTTACAGCTCCTAGTATCAATGATGGTGAGAATACGGTGGTCCGCGACAATGAGGTACATGTAGAATAAATTATTACATTGTTGTTCTTCCTCTCGTCCTACCTGAGTGGTCAACACACGCTGTACAATGAGGCTAGGAAAACCCGTGGTGGCAGCAATGGAATCAATGGCGGTAGTCTCCTGCTCCTCCGTTGAATCTGCAACAAGGTTAGGCATACGAGCAAATTCATCTTCAACATCACTACAACTTTCATACCCATCAGCGGTAGCGATGAAAGCACGACGACTAGGGTAATCCTTCATGACATGTCCCATGCCCTCGCAGCGGTGGCAAATAATGGTGGTGGAGGAGCCACTCCTAGCACCGGAAGTAGCAGCCTTCTTCTGGTGTTGGTGCTGCACACTAGATGATTACGCTTCAGAAGCAGGCGCAAGTGGAAGAGTTGTTGCTGGTGGCTTACCAACGTGACTCTTCAAGTTCTCTACTCCAGTGCGCTGCTGGATAGATAGCTCAGTGCTGGACCTGCAAGAATGTGGTGGAAGGCATCCTTGTACTTCTCATTCAGCCTTAAGAGCAATATGATACAATTGGCTGAACCTATTCCACTCTTTATAGTCAACAATATTCTGGATATCACGGTTCAAACCACCAAAAAATCTAGCACTAGTCTCAACATCATCTTCATGTATATCACAACGTGCTAAACCAATAAGCCATTCCTAATAATATTCCTCTACTGTTTTACTACCTTGTGTTAAAGATTGTAATTTCAAACATAAATCACGTTGGTAATAAGGAGGAACAAAACGATATTTCATGCGTTGTTTCATAACAGGCCAAGTGTTGGGTATAGCAGCATTATTATTGCAAAGATAATTCCACCAAAATAGAGCAAAACTCGTAAACTCACTAGTAGCAAGTCTAACTCTATGCTCAACAGAAACTAAATGAGAATTAAATTTCTATTCAACAGCAAGTTCCCAATCTAAGTATGCTTCAGAATTAGCACTACCAGCAAAAGGAGGAATGTTAAATTTTGGCTTAATAAAAGTATCCGTATTACCACGATTGTTATTACCTCCCATACCATGTCGATTGCAGCAAAGACGGTCTGCATCACGGTCAAAATCATCATCATCAGCAACTCATTGAGGTGGAGGTCGCCATTCAACATCCTCAATTCGGTTGGCAACAAGTTGATGTGGCCCATCAACTCGGCAAACTTTGTTTCCATGAATGTACACTGGTCCACAAGAAGCTTCATAAGCTCGACCTTGGACCCGCAATCATTGAAGTCTGTAGGGGACTCCGAATCTGCAGGTGTCCCTTTCCCTGACATGGTTAAAAGCAAAAGACAAGACTACAGAAAAGGATTAGCCCTATCTACTAGCAGCTATCAGAGGGTGTTGAAAGTGGGAAACAATATCAGAAGCAATGTATAACAATCTTGCAAGTGTTCTTACCAAAGCCAACAGGATGACACAATCTATAATCAAACTTGGGTGTAACAGTTGCAAGGAAGAAACCTGTGCTGCAATATGTATAGCTTAGGGAAGGCTAATATGTATGTCAGTGGAACACAATTCAATAACAGATAGTAGCACTGAATAAATGTCCAAAGCAGTGTCCTAATTGCTGGCAACAGAATCATGTTCAAAAAATAGTTGTGAAAGCGAACAATGGCAAAGGTAGCAAGGATCAAAACAGACTTCACAGACTTAGAAATTTTCAGGGCGGGGTGGGTGCAAATCAAAATCTTGATTTTTTTGTGTGAATTTTCCACTATTTTTCTGTGATAGAGGAACACAAAGGAAGGCACCACAAGAAGTTTCAACTCAAACAGAGGGAAAACAAAGCATAGGCAAAATCTCAAAGTTTCACAAAAACACTATTTTTGACTTCACAAATTTTTTTTCTATTTCTTCCCGATTTTTTTGAATTTTTTGACAAGGGCACATAGGGCGTAGCTGAGTGTGGGTCACCTCAACTTTGAGTCAAGAATTTGCTGTAAAAATTTGAGCCCAATCGGAGCAACGAGCGAAAAGTTATGCCTGTTTTATCGAAGGTAGGTCAAAATAGGGTTTGAGGGGTGAGGGGGGGGTGGGGCGATAGAAACGGAATCGGGTGGATGGGTGACACAATGGTGAATCCAATGGAAAACACGATGGTGATGGTGGTTGAAACGGATGGGGAAAAATGATGGTGTGCAGTGGAGATCAAAACACAAACCGAATCGAAACACAAATTCAAGTCAGCAACTGAACTCGACTAGAACACAAACTCAACACCACGGACTCTGAAATTAAATTATGCAAAGGCTAAACAATGTCTGGGATAGTGGGGAAAAATATTTTTGTTGGTTTTTTTCATGGACAAGAAAAAGGTTCAAGCTCTGAACACAAAAGGACTAATCGCCACAGTGGTGTAGAACAAGAACAGGGGCCCTGGATTACTGTAAAAGGACTTGTCGCCACAGTTACAATAATTCGATCAAGTTTCTCTCAAGAAAACTGAACTAAACAAAACCAAAATCTAAAAGATGGCGGCTACTGCGTTTATGTAGGAACCAGGGGCATCCTAGGGTTGGGGGTGACCAGAGGGGGCACCCACAACATGGGCTTAAGGCCCAACATGATACATGGCTAAGTTGGCCCAAATTAGGTGGCGCAGCACCTTGTCATGGTCACACAGCATGACTGAGGCGCCTCTTCCTGGAGGATCGAGGTCCCAAAGGTGCTGATAACGCAGACACTTGATAATACAACAATGAACCAATATTTAAGTTTAATTATTACATCAAAGTGCAGCGGAATTACAGGTTCATGAGGTTTCAAAAATAGCGGAAGCAAAATAACGATAAGAACTACGAGCTCGACGATATAGCATAGTGATGATTCATGCCCGAGGAACCATCACTCTAGCAGCACACAACAATCACTGTGGCGGAAGGTCAGACTCCCAGTGGGCAGTCCAACCCTCAGGGACTTGCACGTCCCAAGGCAACACATCTACATGCAAATCTATCTCTTCAGTACCTGAAAACCACATAAGCATAAAGCCTGAGTACTAATTACTCAGCAAGACTTACCTGTCAAAACCTAGATATGCCATGGCTCTAATAGGTGGCTTGTTTGAAAGGACTCACACTAAGCAACCTATTAGTTCTATCAAGTTTTATTTTTCAAGTTAAATGGGTTGAGCTGAAATGTAACTTTAGTTGCAACAATAATAAAACAATACATAAAGTAAGTACAACAATAGAGCATTAATAATAAGCAGTAATAACCAATACAAATTCACCATAATATCATGTGCAACTACATGATTGGCGCAGTGACCAAGCGGTACTCATTACTGCAAGGGACAACAATTGCAATCGATTTACACCAGCTGGGAAAACCCGAAGTACACGACACATACGCACCAATTAAGGTCATATATGGCAATCTTTCGCAAGAAAAACCACCCACATCCCGGCCCGGGTGTGGTGACGTCGAGTGGGCATGCCGTCCTGCCAACAATACTTCGCGGTATGGACCGCCCACTCCAGCAGCCGAGGGGTCATAAGACCAATGCACCTTAACCGTCCTTGATGTAAGCGACCTTTAATGGTACATCGGTTTACTAGTGCCCATGAAACTAGCATGCATTTGGTACTATTCGAAACATGATCAAGGGGCCGACCACGGACGGGTCCTAGGGTGGGCAAGACAGGGCTATCGTAGTCAACACCCATGTGTTGCTGCAAACCTACACATGCATAATCCCTGCCCGGCCATACATCAAAAGTAAACTTCTTTTATATGTTCAATTTAGTGGTCAAACTCGAGACTATTAATTACTAAGCATAGCAGTTTAGTACCGAGCCTACCAAGTTTCTAATAATTGCAATATAGGTCATTTGGGTAACATGCAAGGTGGGTTCCAATCAACTCCTATGACCTAATGCAACAATTAAACATAGACACTAGTAGTGATATAAACTAGCAAAACTTTATAAAGAGGCTAATGCAAACCGGGGCTTGCCTGGATCCATGCTAGTGTTAGCAACTACAGTCTCTTGCTCTTCAGGCTCTTGGTCCTGCTGGACGTCGGGCTCCTGCTCTTGAGTGTCGTTACCTATTGATGAACAATGGATTTAACGGTATTATCGCAGCATCGTCACATGCAATGATATGATGGAAGCATATTGCATTAGTGTTTTCGTGCTAACAACCTTATTAACAAGTTCTTGAAGCCATATGCTTTAAAGAAACAAATTAGAGTTTCATCATTTTATGTGTGTTAATCAGTTAATTAGGGTTGTTATAGTTTTTAAGAACAAGTAAGCAATTAAAATAGTAAACAATTGATTCTGGACGAGTGATTTATCATGAACATGGACATATATGAATTGCGTTTTTACCAAGTTACAACCTCTGAATTATATTATTCTATTTACTAGCAATTATTTAAGTTAAAGCATTACATAATTAATAGAGTATGAAATACTGCAGATTTAACTTAACCAAAAATCAGGGTGATGTATTAATATGAAATAATAGTGCATGCAAAAGATTCGAATTAAATTCCATTCCTAGAATTATTAAAGAATTATTTAGTGTTTACACAAGTTATTAAATTAACTAAAACATATTATAGAGGCAGCTGGCTATCATTTTACTAAAATAAGGCTCATCATTATGAAGCTAACAAAATTGGTTTGAAGTCATTTGGACTTAGGATGAAATTACTATGAGTTTTGGAAGTATTAGTCAATTTCTCTGGATTTCTAGGTTGCTTATTGGCATGAACACGTGGTGGCCACGTCAGCCTGCCAGTCAGCAACGGCGCAAGGCAGGGTTGCTCGCTGGGGAGCTCACCGCTGGGCGCTGTGGTGGGGGAAAGCTCATCGCGAAAGCTGGGAAATGCCCAGCACAGCAAAGCGGGGCCAGAGGTGATGATCGCGAGGTGTGAAAACTCACCGGAGATAGGTCGGCGACGAGAGGCGGCAGAGAGATGAGGGTCGGCGACATCGCATTCAAGCTGCGGGGCACCAAATCAAACTCGGCTGGCTCCTACAGCATCACGGGTGCAGGGAAATGGCCGGCATCTTGTCGGCATTCGTCGAGGAGGGCCGGAAGGGAGAGTTCATCTTCCAGGCGGCTCAGACACGTCGGCACAGAGGGGTTCAGTCGGGGAAAAGTGCCATGCCGGCGATCTCGAGTGGAGGAACAGAGGAGAAACGGGTCAGCGAAGCGCATAGATGGTTTGCGCTTGCGCACGAAGAGAATGAAGGTGAGGAGACTCACTGTTTTGGGTGAATTCCGGCCAACAGCGGAGGGAGTCACCGGAGGGGATCGCCTCTGGCTTTGCTTCGATTCAACCTATGCACGCACGAATTCTGATGAGGACATCACTCCTAAGGATATATGCAACACTCCTCCAATTTTGGACTTCCAAAGTCCAATGACTAGAGCTCGTGCACGACGACTAAATTTAGAGGTGAGCTCGTTCCTACATTCTTCATTATATGTCACTTTTGAGAATGGTTTGCTACCTAATGATTATATTGTAATTAGGAACCATGGAGAGGACCAGGAGATGATGGGAGAAGGACTTGGAGACGTGGAGGACCAGCAAGGACATGGAAGCCAAGGTGGAGGCCCAACCAAAACCGACTTCAAGTCTGTTTCGGTGCTGTGTCGCCTGTTTTTGGCCTTTGGGCTTTGTATCTAGTTGAGCCCAAGTAGGGGTGTGTCCAGAGGGTCTTGCACGATCCTAGGGTCTTCATATACAGCCGCTGTCGCACCATTAGGGTTTGGGTTTTGCTTAGATTATTTTGTTTATAACAGTTTCACCGTCATCATGGTTTGTGAGACCCCAACTTCGTGAGATTCATAATACATCTGCAATTGTGTTGCCTTGTTCTTTGTTCTTGCTTGTGTTCTTGATTCGCATGCAGGGATTAGCCTTCTCGGCGAGGTCAATTGTTTTAGGACGGTTGATAACCAGAGGAGACGTCGTGCTGCGATTGCGGGGTTTAGAACGTGCTGTTCTGAAGCCGGATCGATTTGTGTGTCGCCTCCGACCAAATCAACGTATCCAGAACCTTTCGGAAGATCGGGAACCCTTGTCCACATCAAGTGGTAATCAGAGCTTCAGGTGCACCGTCAGGTTCATACTACCCTTAGTTAATTTCGTTTTGTGTTCATCCTATCGTCCACAGAAAAGCCCAAAAAAAATTTTTCCCTCCGCCCATAACCACGTGTTTAGCCTTTGCATATTTCAATTTTAGAGTCCGTAGTGTTGAGTTTGTGCCCTAGTTCTTGTTTAGTTGCTGGTTTAGTTTGTGTTTTTGTCGTCAGTAGTGTTTCCCTTGCAACCCTAGCCGCCATCCCCTTCACCATCCTCTGCTTTGTTGGCTTTTTGTGCTAGGGTTGATTGATCAACACACCTAGCCTAGTCCCACCCTAATCCCACCCTGAACACACCATCAACACCCCGGAACAATTCCCACAATTTCCACTTTTCGCTGCATCCACGCCGCCAAAAAAAATCTTACCCGATTCCAAACTCGACCCCTAACCGACTCGGGTTTCTGGAAAACCGACTCCGACCCCCCTTCGGTAAAACGGGCATAACTTTTCGCGCGGTTGTCCGTTTTGGCTGAAATGTTTACAGGAGATTCTTGACTCAAAGTTGGGCATACCCACACTGGGCTGTGCCCTGTGTGCCCTCGTCAAAAAATTCAAAAAAAATCGGGAAAATAAAGAAAAAAATTATTTAAGTTTAAACTTGACGTTTTCTGCAACTTCAAGATTTTCTGTAGGCCACATCCTACCTCTGTTTGAGCTGAATTTTTTTGTGGTTTCTCCACCATTGTTAGTGAGTTGGAGAAAAATATCAAAAAAATAAAATAAAAAAAACAAATTTGGGATTTCTACTAGTGCTACATCTAGCCCCCTGAAATTTCTGGATTTGGCTGTTTTGCACTTAGTCCCCTGTTATCGCCTGTTGTGCCTTTGTCTCCTTGTTTCTACTTTGCTATCACTACTGTTCTAGGACATACTTAGACCAGCAACTAGGGACAAGTTACTTGGGCACTTATTCAGCTTTACTATCTGTTTTTGATTTGTGTGCCACTCACATATATATATATTTGGCCTTCCTAGCTCTACATATTTCTTCTAGACAGCACACAGGTTATTTTGTGACCCTTGCAATCGTGGAACACATCTCTCTGGTATCCTTTGCTTCGCTTTTCAGAACTTTGTAAGAGCTTTGTAAGGAGTTTCCTTTTGTTGTGTTGAGAGGCACCACTGCTTAGCTGTTTTATAGGGATAACCTTCACTGTTTGTTTCCTGTTTTGGTGTTTGTGATGGCAGGAAGTGACAACGGAGAGATGGCTTCACCCTCACAATTTGCTGAGTGCGTGAGCCAAGAGCAGCTCCAGATGGCTTTGCAGGCTGCTCAGAGTGATTTGGCAGAGACGATCACCAGAGCCGTTACTGATGCGGTCAGCAAGCTTCACATTGGAGAAAGCATCGAGCGGTTAGAGAAGCGGGTCTCTAAGTTAACCGATCAGGTTGTTGCATTGGAGACCGCTCCTAAAACCAATAATACGAACACCAATAACAACAACAACGATGTTGAAGACGTCCATCATGAAGACACGGTGTATAAGGCTGATGGCACCGTGGATAGGTCAGCTACAAGGACCGCACGATTACGACATCGTTTGCAACATAATACTCAAGGTATGGGTGGTTTCCATAACTACAACCGTCGTCCACACGGTAACTATGCTCCAGATGACCCGTATGCTAAAATTAAGTTTTCAATTCCTTCGTTTTCGGGTCAGTATGATGGTGATGTTTATCTTGATTGGGAGATGACTGTAGAACAAAAATTTAATGCCCACCTTGTTCCTGAACAATATAGAGTTAGACAAGCTACTAGTGAGTTTAAGGACTTTGCTATTGTTTGGTGGAGTGGTCTAGCTGCTGAAACTGATTTGCCTACTACTTGGGAAGAACTTAAGGTAGCAATGCGTGATCGTTTTGTTCCCCCTTCTTTTTATAGAGAGATTCGTAATAAACTACAACGTTTAGACCAAGGAGATAAAACTGTTCAGGAGTATTTTAGTGAGCTTCAGAAGGGTTTGATTCGTTGTGCTGTAGTTGAAAAAGTAGAGGATCAGATTTGTCGCTTTTATTCTGGTTTAAGAAAAGAAATTCAGGACATCCTTGATTATAAAGAATATTATACCCTCACCCAGTGTTTCCAGTATGCTATGCTTGCAGAGAAAGAATCACAGGGACTTTTCCAGGCTTTTGAGGAGTACAGCAAGTCAAGGAACTCCTACCCCCCACGCTCGACGGGTACTTCGGGGCTGCCCAGGCCATCTTTCCGACCGTCTCCACCAGCAGCTACCAAGGGAACTAGTGTTGTTTCTGCAGCCCCAAGATCAGCCCCTGCACCTTCTATGCGCTCAGGTAAACTTTCTGTGTAGGTACCAGCTAGTAGTGCCTCCTCTGTTGCTTCGACAGGGCGCACTACAGGGATTCAGTGCCATCGCTGCCATGGACTTGGTCATGTGCAGAAAGATTGTCCAAGTAGGCGGGCATATGTGGCGACAGACGATGGCGGTTACATGAGCACCTCCGATGTGGAGGATGAGGAGGAGGACATCGCTGCCACCGGCAGTGACCTCGTTCTTGGAGGCGGAGACACCATAGGATACATGAACATTATTGTTCAACGTGTCCTTAGCACACAAGTTCATCAGCCCGAGATGATGCAGCGCCACAACTTGTTCCAGATTTTCTTCATCATCAAGAACCGCCGAGCACGTGTCATCATTGATGGAGGGAGCTGCAATAACTTGGTGAGTTCTGATGTGGTCAACAAGCTTGCTTTGACCACATGTCCACATCCACATCCGTACTACATTCAGTGGTTAAACGACTCTGGCAAAGCTAAGGTAATACAAACTTGTAGAGTTCCTTTTTCCATTGGTTCTTATGTGGATTCTGTTGATTGTGATGTCGTACCCATGCAAGCATGTTCACTTTTATTGGGTAGACCTTGGGAATTTGATAATGATACTGTACACCATGGTAGAAGTAATAAGTATACTTTTATGCATAAAGGAACTAAAATTACTTTGTTACCAATGACCCCTGCTGAAATTGTACAAGCTGATTTAGAAAGAGCTGCTAGTTTAAAAAATAAAGGTCCTGAAATTCAGCAACCTGTTAATTCTAATTCTACACCTAGTAATGTTAATGATTCTTCAAGTTCTAAGGGTGCTGGAATTAAATTACAAGGTCGTTCATGTCTTGCAACAAAATCTGAGCTTGCTGAAATTTCTGATAATGATGATATTTGCTATGCTTTGATATGCAAAGAAGCTTTGTTTTCGCTTGATGATATTGCTTCTAGTGCTGTGTCTCCTGCTGTCACTAACCTTTTGCAGGAGTATGAGGATGTTTTTCCAGCTGAGATACCCCCGGGATTGCCACCTTTGAGAAGGATTGAGCATCAAATTGATTTGATTCCGGGTACTACTTTGCCAAACCGTGCTGGTTATAGGACCAACCCTGAGGAGACTAAGGAGATACAACGACAAGTTCAAGACCTTTTGGATCGTGGGTATGTTCGTCAATCACTTAGTCCTTGTGCTGTTCCTGTACTTTTGGTTCCTAAGAAAGATGGTACTTGGCGTATGTGTGTAGATTGTAGAGCCATTAATAATATTACTATTAGGTATCGTCATCCTATTCCTAGGCTAGACGACATGCTTGATGAGTTATGTGGTGCTATAATTTTCACTAAAATTGATTTGCGTAGTGGCTACCATCAAATTAGAATGAAACTTGGAGACGAATGGAAAACAGCTTTCAAAACCAAATTTGGATTATATGAGTGGTTAGTAATGCCTTTTGGGTTAACTAATGCACCTAGTACTTTCATGCACTTGATGAATGAGGTTTTAAGAGCTTTCATTGGCAAATTTGTCATAGTTTACTTTGATGATATCTTGATTTATAGCAAATCTATAGATGAACATATGAATCATTTGCGTGCTGTTTTTGATGCTTTACGAGATGCACGTTTATTTGGTAACCTTGAGAAGTGCATCTTTTGCACGGATCGAGTCTCTTTTCTTGGCTATGTTGTGACTCCACAGGGAATTGAGGTGGATGAGGCGAAGATTGAAGCCATAAAGAGCTGTCCTGTACCAAAAACTATCACACAGGTGAGGAGTTTTCTTGGTCTTGCAGGTTTCTACCGCCGCTTTGTCAAAGATTTCAGCACCATTGCTGCACCTTTACATGAGTTGACAAAGAAGGGCATTGATTTCCATTGGGGTAAGGTACATCATGAGTCTTATGATGCTTTGAAGGATAAACTTACACATGCACCATTGCTGCAATTACCTAATTTTGATAAGATTTTTGAGCTTGAATGTGATGCTAGTGGTATAGGCATTGGTGGTGTTTTGATGCAAGATAGTAAACCTATTGCATACTTTAGTGAGAAAATTACTGGGCCTGTTTTGAATTACTCCACGTATGATAAGGAATTGTATGCACTTGTACGTTGTTTAGAGACGTGGCGTCATTATTTGTTGCCCAAAGAATTTGTTATTCATTCTGATCATGAACCACTTAAGTATATTCGTTCTCAATGTAATTTGAACCGTAGACATGCTAAATGGATTGAATTTATTGAGTCTTTTCCTTACATTATTAAACATAAGAAAGGGAAGGATAATGTGATCACTGATGCTTTATCTAGGCGCTATACTTTATTGTCTCAACTTGATTGTAGAATTTTTGGACTTGAGGCAATTAAAGAACAATATGCTGCTGATGTTGATTTTAAGGATGTATTGCTGCATTGTAAAGAAGGTCGTGCATGGAATAAATTTGTGTTGAATCATGGATTCTTGTTTAGAGCTAACCGCCTATGCATTCCAGTTGGTTCCGTTCGTCTTTTGTTGTTAGAGGAGGTGCATGGAGGTGGATTGATGGGTCATTTTGGTGACAAGAAGACGGAGGATATTTTGGCCACACACTTCTTTTGGCCAAGGATGAGGAAAGATGTTGAGCGCTTTGTTGCTCGCTGCACTACATGTCAAAAAGCTAAGTCTCGCTTGAATCCACATGGTTTATACATGCCACTTCCTGTTCCTTCTATTCCTTGGGCGGATATTTCTATGGACTTTGTTTTAGGACTACCTAGGACTAAGAGGGGGAGTGATAGTATTTTTGTTGTTGTGGATAGATTTTCTAAGATGGCACACTTTATACCATGTCATAAGACTGATGATGCTAGTTATATTGCTGATCTCTTTTTCTAAGAAATTGTTCGTTTGCATGGTATGCCTTCTACTATTATTTCAGATCGTGATGCAAAATTCTTGAGTCACTTTTGACGCACGCTTTGGAATAAGTTGGGTACAAAGTTGTTGTTTTTTACAACTTGTCACCCACAAACTGATGGACAAACTGAGGTGGTGAACCGCACTTTGGGTACTATGTTGAGAGCTATTTTGAAGAAAAATTTGAAGCAATGGGAAGAATGTTTGCCTCATGTTGAGTTTGCATATAATCGGGCAACACATTCTACTACCAAGGTAAGTCCTTTCAAAGTAGTGCATGGTTTTGATCCCCGTACTCCACTTGATATACTTCCTCTACCTATTCATGAGAGAGTTCATGTTGATGCTAAGGAACGTGCTGAATTTATTTTAAAAATGCATGAGACCACTAGACTTAGCATTGAAAAGATGAATGACAAGTATAAAATTGCTGGTAGTAAAGGTAGAAAAGAAGTAAAACTTGATGTAGGAGATTTAGTATGGTTACACTTGAGAAAAGATAGATTTCCAGATTTGAGAAAGTCTAAATTAATGCCTAGAGCTGATGGTCCTTTCAAAATAATTGAGAAGATTAATGATAATGCATACAAACTTGAGTTGCCTCCCGAGTTCGGGGTTAGTCCTACTTTTAACATTTCAGATTTGAAACCATACTTGGGAGAAGAGAATGAGATTGAGTCGAGGACGACTCCATTTCAAGAGGGGGAGGATGATGAGGACATCACTCCTAAGGATATATACAACACTCCTCCAATTTTGGACTTGCAAGGTCCAATGACTAGAGCTCGTGCACGACGACTAAATTTAGAGGTGAGCTCGTTCCTACATTCTTCATTATATGTCACTTTCGAGAATGGTTTGCTACCTAATGATTATATTATAATTAGGAACCATGGAGAGGACCAGGAGATGATGGGAGAAGGACTTGGAGACGTGGAGGACCAACAAGGACATGGAAACCAAGGTGGAGGCCCAACCAAAACCGACTTCGAGTCTGTTTCGGGGCTCAAGACTAGTCTGCACTAAAATGGATGCCCAAGACACATACGGACTCGGATTTGGACGTTCTACATATGCACCGAAAGATAAGAAGAAGACCTTTCCAATGCCGCCGGTCTCACATCAAAATTCGTCCGGAATCATCGGGAATCATCAAAACAAGAGAGAGTCCAGCATCTGTTTCGGTGCTGTGTCGCCTGTTTTTGGCCTTTGGGCTTTGTATCTAGTTGAGCCCAAGTAGGGGTGCGTCCAGAGGGTCTTGCACGATCCTAGGGTCTTCATATACAGCCGCCATCACACCATTAGGGTTTGGGTTTTGCTTAGATTATTCTGTTCATAACAGTTTCGCCGTCATCACGGTTTGTGAGACCCCAACTTCGTGAGATTCATAATACATCTGCAATTGTGTTGCCTTCTTCTTTGTTCTTTCTTGTGTTCTTGATTCGCAGGCAGGGATTAGCCTTCTCGGCAAGGTCAATCGTTTTAGGATGGTTGATAACCAGAGGAGACGTCGTGCTGCGATTGCGGGATTTAGAACGTGCTGTTCTGAAGCCGGATCGATTTGTGTGTCGCCTCCGACCAAATCAACGTATCCAGAACCTTTCGGAAGATCGGGAACCCTTGTCCACATCAAATTCAACCAAGCTGGTGCGAGAGGAGGTAGAAGGGGAGTAGGCATGTGCATTGGTGCTTTCGGCTAGGCTCGCGGAGCTGTGGAGACGGCGGGCTCAAGCTCGAGCTTGCTCGGTTAATGGCGAGGCAGTGAATGCGGAAGAAGAGCAGAGGGGAGGGGATTTTATAGGCGGACGGGGTCAGGTTTGGGCAGCACAGGTTCACAGAGGACATGCGAAGGGTTTGCGCATTGGCTTACGGACTGCTGGTGCTAGAGGGAGCCGTTGGACGCGCGAGGATCAGTGCGAGTGCGGTATAGGCGTGGTGGCTCCGAGCAGAGCGAAAGTGACATGGGTTACTGGCTGCTAGCGGGGTGCGGGCGGCCGAGCGGCAGTGGTGATGCGACGAGGCAGTCATGCGCGGAGTTTTGAAGGGTATCGGGGCAGCGGGAGCTGTCGGAAGCCAGGAATTAAGAGAGCAGCAACAGGGCAAAGCGACGCGGTGGAGCAGCGAGGCCTTGGGCAGAGGCGAAAGAGACCGGGGTTCTCGGCAGCTAGCGACGAGGCGTGTCTGCACGGGTGCGCGCGCGGGTTTTGAGGCTGTTGGGCGACGGGGAGCGGTCGGGGGCTGGGAATCAAGGGCAGCTGCAGCAGCCATGGCGGCAGAGGCGCCGGCCTTGTGCAGGGAAAAGGGGACGCGGAGCAGAGTCGTCTAGCGGATTGGCCGCAGTGGCAATGCGACGGCAGCGAGTGGGAGCACGCAGGAGTGCGGGGCCGAGTTCCGTGGAAGCAGCGGTGGTAGGGAGTCGCGTGGGCGTGCGCGGGAGTGCGATTCGCGCGGGCACGCGCGACGGGAGGAAGACGATGGGAGTTTTGTTCAGAAGTCCTCCAATTTTCAAAAAGATTGCAAAGAGGTCCCTTGTTCTGTTTTAATTGATTTAAGATACTTTCTTAGGTCCAATTATGCTGAAATTTTAAATGTTGGTTATTTAGGATATGGAAAATTCATTAGTGAAGTCTAACAGGCCAGAAAAGAATATATTTAGTTGGAATTAAAAATTAAAGTTAAATCATTTTTAGGTTTAATTTAATTATTTGATTGATTTCTTAATGGAATAAAAATTTGGTTTTTGGCCCAAAATTCTATTTTATTTTATTTTCATAATTCTGATGTAATTAATTAGCCTATGTTTTATAGAAAGTTTTATTTGCTTTAAACTTTTGCTTGCATGGATTTAACTTGGCTTTGTGGAAATTCCATTTTAACTTGTCCCTATTATTTCATGCTTCTTACTTGAGCTAAAAATTTTGGCAATTTGTGCTAGGCAAGAAAAAGAGACACCTGGGTGTCACAATGACTCACGACCCTTCTGGAGCTAGGACCAGAAACAAAATGATGGCGTCATCGTCCCCTTTCCAATGCACCAAAGAACGCCTCGTTTGGACGTCGGATGTGGGAGATATCATCAAAACAGTTAAGGGATGTCGGCTGAATCTGAGACGAACGTGGCGACCGAGTTGGTGATGACTTGTAACTGGGGAAGGCCATGATATGCGCGTATCCAGCATGGTGATGTCCTCATCATGTCTGGTCCAAAAATCGCATCATGTGAAGTTTGTTAGATTAGGTTTTGGTCAAGTTTTGCCTAATCCCGAATACTTTTTCTGTTCTATCGGGAGTCGATCGGCATTGCCGGTGGGTCGGAATTCTAATCGGCACAACTGATATCTTGAGTCCGAACCCCACACCAGCACTGCTAATGGCAACACCGGCACTGCCAATGTGCTCCGACTGCTTCTTTCCTGAGTCATGAGAATCCCGCACCGGCACTATCGATGGGAGTGACCGACACTGCCGATGGTGTCAATCAGCACTACCGATGTCTGTCATCAGCACTGCCGATGGTAGTCCAGAGAGGTCTGACTTGTGTGTGTTTCTTGACTATTTTGAGTCTTTTCAGTTCTCTTTTGTCTCCGCTGTGTTCCACTGCTGTTGTTGATCACTCCTAGGGTTAGCACATCATAAGTTGGTGTGTGTGGCCTTAGTGATCGGTTTAGAGGTTGGTTCGGGTTGTAGTTGGGACATAGGCCAAGTTCTATTGAAGAATTTTAATTGGCTCCCATTCACCCCCTCTGGTCGCCTTCTTGGTCCTTCATCCATTCATTTGCTAGTCAACATGATTAGTAAAATAATAATTATCATGTAATGCTTTTGTTTTTTTTCTTGCTTGGATGTGCTACATGTAAGCTTCATGACCATTGATGATTGGATCCCCAAGGTACAGATGTTTTGATGGTTAATGACAACTATGAAAATGTGGCTAATATCTACACGAGTGTTGTGAATGTAGGAATCATCTTCTACACTATTACAAAATCCTTTGATGATGGTTGCCTTGGCGATTCATGACAATGACCACAAGCATGGAGACTTGATGAGCTTGATGGAGTCCAAGGGTTGATGGAGATGGATCAAGGCTAAGGACAAGCAGGGAGAAAGTATTTGGAACACTTGTCTAGTTATTAGGGCTTGAGTCCATAGGCAAAAAAAGGGGACTATCAAGGGGGTCTAGGTCATATCCCTTAGGTCACACTAGTCGGTGATGTGCATGGATGCTCGATGAAATAACAAGGTACTAGGTGGCAGTGGAGAGGCCAAGGAGCTATTGGATGAAGCTGAGAAATGAAGTCAAGCGAAGACAAGGAGTTTCTGGAGATGGAGATGGAGACCGGACGGTCTGGTCATAAGAGAAGATTCCAGATCAGAGAGGAGTTGTAGCAAAAAATCTGTTGGCACAAAAACCAATAGAGACTAAACAATCCGATTTGTATGGATTGAAGTAAAACAGGGAGGAAATTGTTTTGACATCGGTCTAGAATGAACAGAATATGTAGAGATCAGACGGTTTGGTCTACCTATACAAGAAACAATAGGGACATGAGAGCAATTGCTCTGGAGGAGCCATCTAGTAAAGACCAGATGGTCCAGTCTGCAGAGATCGGACTGTATGGTCTATATGTCCACAAAGTCTACTTCATGGAACAACGTCTAAGTTAAGGTTGGAAGCCTATATAAAGTCATTTCTAGGGTCTTGGAGACCTCTTTTGTCCATTAGAATTGCTGGGAGCATCAGTAGGGAACCAAGAGGAAAAGAGGAGGACACCAGAAGAAGATATTGCATATCTTAAGAGGGCTAGAGAGAGTAACTTAAGCATCCATACACATCTCCAGTTAGGGTGTCCTTGAGAGTGTGTTCTAAGCTATTACTCTTGGTCTATGGTGGAAAACCTATATTGTTTAGGCGTTAGTGATTAGCCTATCACGATTGGTTGTGAAGGTCATCACATATTTTTACAGGGTTTGAGCTCGCTGTTGAAAGCAACATTGATAGTGAGCGCTCATGTCGGCTCAGGAGTCCAGCAAGTTCTCGAGGGAGGCGAGCTTATACCTTGGTGGCAGCGGTGACGTAACCGTGTCTGCACTCCGAGAGTGATTGGGGGCTCGTGGTCAAGAACTCCACTTGGTGGTGAGAGGGACAAGCACTCCAAGGAGAGTGGTCCAACAAGGACTAGGGGAAGGCGTCATCCTTACGATATCTTAGGAAAACATCATAAACATTCCTTGACCCTTTTCTTTACTATTCCACAATTGGGTGCTATAGTTGATAGATTGACTTGGGGCTTGCATAGACTAGTGTGGCTTAGCTTCCACATCTCATGTATTATGAACACTAGCATGTGTAGGGTCTTGGTTTATTAGAATTGTCTAGTTGCAACGATTGTTAGAGTTGAGCGAGAATATAAAAATATTTGTTGATTGTGGTCGGCTTACCAATTCACCACCTCCCCTCCCCTTCTTGGTACGTCTTCGATCATTACACTTCTATGTGGAGTCATCATGCCTTGATCCGTGGCTTCAATACAGCATGACATCTCGATGATGACTACTCGGTGTCTAGGTAACAAGACAGCTCGACAATTTGGCTGGCACTACTACGACTCCAACTCGTAATTGAGTCTGAGGTGTTCACGCCCCTATCATCAGGGAAGTATTATTTTTCCTTCCTTTTTATTTATTCCTTATATGTTAATTAATCCATTTAATTAGTAGCCTGGATACTCATTACGTTATGTTTTTTTTTTTGCATCTGCGAGTTGATCATCCACACCATTGTTAGTTGTATGGTGTTCATGTGCTTGTTGATGCTAAAAGGCTGATGATCAAGATGACGAATCCAGTCGTCCACTCGGCCAATGGGTTGACAACTGGATGATACAACTGGATGATGCAGTAGCTGGTCCACATGGCCAATAGCTCAAGCAATTTGATGACGCGATGAGTCATTCACTCCGAAGATAGAGGTCATGCTAAGCGGCTGCCTCCAATGTGGTGAGAAGTCAGCGACCAAAGACTTGTAATTGCATCAGTGCTGCGATGTTGCGGAGCCGCAAGATCAATGACATACTCGATAGCAAAGCAAGCACTTCGAGTAGAGGCCTACAAACACACGTAACAGGGATGGTTATGTACATGAGCTGCATGGTCCTGCAATTCGGGGGTGAGGATTCCCCTTCGGCCGCTTATATCGTTCACTTGGCCATTGACCTGTTAACTCATCAATTCGACGACACGACGACGAATCGTTCGGCCACTCGGGAGTTACACGAAGTTAGGACTTTTGCTTCAACTACGACTCTGAATATCATGAAAAGGAGCATTGAAGTGGCAGATCATACGTGGACCAAATACGGCTCATCTTTTACATGCAACAGAGAACTTATTTTTATCTTTGTATTGTTTATTCATTTTGTCTTGTTTCACACTTGATAATATATGCAAGTCATTATATTTAGGGTGAAATATCCGCCGGTACAAGCCACCGGTGTCTGTGTTGCTTGTGTTGGAAATATACGTGTTATTCTAATTACAAATTTTAGTTTTATATAAATTTTATAATAATTCAAACTCGAGATGTAAACTACCTCTAGCAACAAGTAGAACAAAACAAATAAAAGCACGAGAGACATATACTCACATAGGGTTTGTCGGCGCTTAATCTAGCGCAAATAGTAGATGAGGCAGACCGTCGATATAGACGTCGTAGTGCATTGATGAGGCAACATAGATCATTGCGGATCAGCCTCGAGTGGTCGCGCAGATGTGCTGCCCGAAAACCTTATTGCCGCCCCTCGTGCATGCTTCACGATGACAAAGTTTCGGAGATTCCACTCATCCTTTTCCTCGATGCACGCTAGGGAATAGGGCCGGCGAGATGGAAGCAGCTCAACACCATAACACAGCTCTCCAAAGGAAACAACAAGAAGAAGAAGTGGAAGCGATCATTCACGTTGTCAAAACTAGGGCCTTATATAGGCTCGACTGCTCTCTAGGAGCCGTTTACTCTCTAATTGTGCCTACTAATTAGTAGTTAATAGTAAGGCTGATCTATTAACTCTAATAATTAACTATGTATTAATCTGCTTGATTAGTACATAACAGTTTAGGATTATGAAGGATACGAGTGGTAAAAATTAATTAAACTCACATACACGTCACGCCACAGTCGCAAGTCACAAGTCATGAGGGATAACACGCGAAAAAGATACTCATATCCATGCTCTCTCTTTCTCTCCAAAAGCTTTCTTAATTCAGCCATGGGTACGAGTGCTGTCATTTAAGTTGGCGTGAACCACCATAGACTAGCAGAGTGGTACTAAAATCAACAACCACTTATTGCTTTGGAATTTCTCCTGTATGGGCCATATAAAATGGGTCAAATTCCAACAGCTTGCATGCAGATTTCTTCTGGATGAATCGATGCTGCACAAATCTGGATTAGATCACTTGGGCACTTGAAGGTTCGATGACATCTTCGATGACTTGACAACTCGGCAGCACGACGACTCCACGGCCCATCTTCGATGACTTGACAACTCGGCTGCACGATGACTCCATGTTAGAGATATATTTAGAAGCTTTCCTATGTTGTGTAATTGGATAGGGCTCTCCTATTATCGCTTGTAACAGAGTTCTACTCCCAGGGGCGGCCCTAGCGTGGGTAAGGGTGTGCAAATGCACACCTAATAATTCTGGCAAATGGCATAATATATTAGCATGGTGTCACATGTGTATTGATAGTTAGATGAAAATAAACATATTCGAGCCTAAAACTACTGAATTTCATCTAAATGCAGAAAATTGCTCTACATATATTTTTATATCTTGCTTTTATGGTCTTTATATGCTATATGTGCGGGACAGTTTTTTGTTCCCTTTGCACACCCAATTTCAAAATTCTGCGTTCGCCACTGCCTACTCCTACCCAGTTGTATCTGTACGATCTATATATGAAGAACTGCAGAGCTCCTTGAGGAGCATTGCCTTCCGCTATCTGATCATACTTTACATGGTAATCAGAACACCTCTTCTTTTTTTTTGCGATCTAGCCTATGGCGAGTTCTTCTTCCCTAGCGATGTCGGCATCGCTCTCGATTCCGGTTATGGAGAAGCTGACACGTGAAAATTTCCGCCTCTGGTGCGTGCAAGTTCTGCCGGCGATTAGATCGACCCGACTTGAAGTATACATTGATGGCTCGGAGCTGTCTCTGCCTAAGACCATCCCTGCCGAGAAAGACTCTACGCAATCTGTGTCCAATCCAAAGTATATTGCATGGAGCATTCGTGATCAGCATGTGCTGACCTACCTCATCAACTCTCTCTCTTGAGAGGTCCTGGCGGGTGTTGCTAGCCACTCTACGACCGCTGCGCTGTGGGGTGTGATCTTCAAGTCCTATGGCTTGCAGTCCCGATCGTGGGTGTTGCATCTTCACAACCAACTCGCGGCGATGAGGGAGGAAGGCAAATCTTTTGCTGCCTACTCCTCCACTCTTCGCGGGTTTGCGAATGAGATGGTGACAGCTGGGAAGCCTCTTGATGATGATGATTACAACCCATTGATCGAACACATCAACGGTATGGCGGAGTCCATTGACCTCTATGCTAGGCTTCTCAACACCGAGGCTCGGTTGAATTCTTAGAAGGCACAGAGGGAACAATTTTAGATTCTAGCAAACTCTAGCGCTCATGCTTGCGGCCGTGGCAGTCTCTCTTGTGGCGGTCGTGGGCGTAACAATGGTTCCTAGGGTGCGCCTCCTTCAGTTCCTCGTGGTGGCTCGTCGTTTGGATGTGGGTAGATTTCTGGTGGTCGTGGGGGTAAGCCCAATAACCCCTACCACAATCATCACTGCCAACTATGCAAGAAGTATGGCCATACTGCTCTACATTGTTGGAATCACTTCGATAAGGATTTTCATGGTCCTAAGAAGGAAACAATGTGGTACTACCTCCTACGCTCTTGATCCGACATGGTACATAGATACTATGGCTATGGATCACATCATGGGGAGCCTCGACAAGCTGACCACCAAGGAGCCCTATGGTGGCCATGATCAGGTGCATGTTGCCAACAGTGCAGGTATGACTATAGAACATGTTGGTTCTTCCAATGTTTATACCCCTACTAGATGTATTCATCTTAACAACATCCTTCATGTGCCTCAAGCCAAATGTAATTTAGCCTCTGCTCATCATCTTACTTTGGATAATGATGTTTTCCTCGAGCTTCATCCTAATTTTTTTCCTTGTTAAGGATCATCACATGAGGGACACACTCCTTCACGGCCAATGTAGGAATGGTCTCTACCCTATCCCATCCTTGGCGCATCAGGTTCACAATGTTGCTTTCACCACCGTCAAACCGTCTACTGATTGTTGGCATGCTCATCTTGGACACCCCTCCTTCAAAGTTGTTTGTCGTGTCTTAAATAGTCAGGATTTACCTTTTGTGTCAAATAAGCCTGTTGATCATGTTTGTGATGCATGTCAGCAGGGTAAGAGTCATTAGCTTCCGTTTTCTACTTCTGTAAGCATCTCAACGACGCCCTTAAAATTAGTGTTCTTGGATGTCTGGGGCCCCGCCCCAAATTCTGTTGGCAATCTTTATTATTATTATAGTTTTATTGATGATTTTAGTAAGTTTACTTGGATCTATCTTCTTAAACACAAATCTAAGGTATTTCAGAAATTTCATGATTTCCAAGCCCATGTTGAGCGTCTCTTTGATCATAACATTTTAGCTATGCAAACCGATTGGGCAGTGAATATCAGAAATTGAGTTCTTTTTTTGAGCGCGTAGGTATTACCCACCTTGTCTCATGTCCTCATACACATCAGCAAAATGGCTCCGTTAAACGCATGTATCGACAAATTGTCGAGGTTGGTCTTACTCTACTTGCTCATGCCTTTAAAATTCTGCGATGAAGCCTTCCTCACTGTTGTTTTTCTTATTAATCATCTACCCTCTTGGGTTCTTGCTAATCTTTCTTCCATTGAAAAATTATTTGATACTAAACCTGCCTACGCTTTTCTTCGCACCTTTGGGTGTGCATGCTGGCCTAATCTTCGGCCCTGCAATACACATAAACTCTCTTTTCGATCCAAACAATGTGTGTTTCTTGGCTACAATAGTCACCACAAAGGTTACAAATGTCTTGACATTATGACATGGGATATTTATATCTCTCGGGATGTTGTCTTTGATGAAACAATGTTTCCTTTTGCTAGATTACAATCCAATGGGGGTAGTACTATGGATATCGATACTGTTTGTATGTCACCTAATCCTTTGCAACCGGTATCTGATTTGCCTGGTGACTCACGTCCCCCGGTTGATCATCGGTTTTGTCTCCTGGCAGTGCTTATTTCTTGTTACAGGACCCTGCACATCTTGCCAAGGATCCTGATGACTATGTGGTGGCATCGTCTATGCCTGCACCAGCCTTAGATTGCATGCTGGCCTTACTACAAGGGCTTTCGGGGTATGTAGTGCCGGCTGCCCCAACTGCTACTAATTTAGGTCCTTCCAAGGGCCTCCCTAGATCTCCTACACCCGAACCATCTGCTGGGCAACATTCTCCTGCTGTTTCTATGCCTTCTACATCGCCCCATGTCGAAGAAAATCCCATGTCTGCTGATGAATCTGCTGCTTCTGCCATCTCTACTCCACCTCGCGTTCAAACGCGCTAGCAGAACAATATTATTCAACCGAAGAAGCTTTTTTTCCTAGAATGATTCGCTATAGGAATTTTTGTGCTACTGGTGATCCTGATAATTTTAAAGAGGCCTTGACTGATTCCAGCTAGAAGCAGGCCATGGATGATGAGTATGCTGCTCTTATGAAAAATGGTATGTGGCATCTTGTTCATGCTGATCGTGCTACAAATCTTATTGACTGCAAGTGGGTCTACAAGGTCAAATGCAAAGCTGATGGTTCAATTGATCGTTACAAGGCTCGTTTAGTGGCAGAGGGTTTTCAACAGTGGTATGGTATTGATTATGCAGATACATTCCGCCCAGTTGTTAAATCTGCTACTATCGTCTTGTTTTGTCCCTTGCTGTTGCTCGAAATTGGTGTCTTCGCCAGCTAGATGTCCAGAATGCGTTTCTTCATGGCGTTCTAGAAGAGGAGCGAGGGTTACATGAAACAACCACCTGGGTATCAAAGTGCTTCTCATCCATCCTATGTTTGCAAACTTGACACGGCTCTATATGGGTTGAAACAAGCTCCACGTGCATGGTACTCTCGATTGAGTTCCAAACTTCTTCACCTTAGCTTTATGGCATCTAAGGCTGATACATCACTATTTATGTACAAGAAAGGGACGATCACTATTTACTTGTTATTATATGTTGATGATATTATTGTGGCTGGCTTTTCTGTTGATGCTGTTCAAGCCCTCCTTGCCGATCTTCCCTCTGATTTTGCTTTAAAACACCTTGGCACTTTGAGCTATTTCTTGGGTATTTAAGTTAAGCAATGTTCTCATGGTCTTCTCTCACCCAAGAGAAATATACTACTTATATTATAGACCGTGTTGGCATGCGTAATTGCAAGATTATGAATACTCCTATAGCGTCAGATGAAAAGCTCTCTCTTACTAATAGTGATCCACTAAGTGCCGAAGATGCTACATCATATAGAAGCATTGTTGGAGCTCTACAATATTTGACGTTAACTCGTCCAGATATATCTTTTTTCAGTCAATAAGGTTTGTAAATTTCTACATGCGCCCACGACAAGTCATTGGTCTGGAGTCAAGAGGATTATACAATATCTACAAGGTATTGTTGGTCTTGGTATTTTTCTTCGTCGTTCCTCTTCCTTGTTGCTTAGTGCTTTTTCAGATTATTGATGCTCTACGGGAGGTTTTGCTATTTTCCTTGGCCCTAAAGTGATAACGTGGATTGCTCATAAACAATCTACTGTCTCATGACCCAGTACAAAAGCTGAATACAAGGTGCTTGCTAATGCAACAGCTGTGTTGATATGGTTACAAAGTGTGCTGCATGAGCTTGGGATTGTTCTTCCTCGACCTCTAGTTTTATGGTGTGATAATCTTGGTGCTACATACATGATGACGAATCCTCGATTCCATGGATGAACAAAGCATATCGAAGTAGATTTTCACTTTGTTGGGGAGCAGGTTGCACATAAGAAATTGGATATTCGATTCATTTCGTCCAATGATCAAGTCGCTGATGGTTTTACAAAGCCTATTTCTTTGAAGCAGTTAGACTTGTTATGATCCAGTCTCAACTTGTGCAAGTTGTGATTGAGGGGGAGTGTTAGAGATATATTTAGAAGCTTTCCTATGTTGTGTAATTGGATAGGACTCTCCTATTATTGCTTGTATCAGAGTCCTACTCCTACCTGGTTGTATCTGTATGATGTATATATAAAGAATGGCAGAGCTCCTTGAGGAGCATTGCCTCCTGCTATCTGATCATACTTTACACTCCATGGCCCATGATTTTCTAGTTGCTCGGCAATTCGACCGATCACTCAATGAGACAACTCAGCGAATTGCGATTCAATGAATTGGGCAATGAGTCATTTGATGACTTAATTAATCACTGGCTAAATGATCTAGCGGTCTGCCCAGGGGCTTGTTTTGGACTCGTCGACTATCAAAGAGCTAAGTTATTCTTTTATGTCTTATTATTTGTATATCGATCTTAGGTGCTATTATGTATCTACATGCACCTCTACTTATTTGGTTTTGTCGAAGCTTGAGATCAGCAGTAGATATATAGGGCTACGTCGAGACTAAGAACTACGATGTTAACACAAGACGTCGAGTTATACAGGTTCGGGCCCTCTCGATGAGAGTAAAAACCCTACGTCATGTGTTCTGTGTATTGTATTGATGTTGTGAAAACTTGTGTCATCTCTCCCTCGAGGAGGGGGGGGGGGGTTACCCTGCCGCCTTATGTATTCCTTCGGCAGGGGGGTACATGAAGAGTCCTAGTCATAACCCTTTAGGATTTACATAGAAAGTCTATCTCTACATGCCTTG
The DNA here is from genome assembly GCA_032690845.1 of Eleusine coracana subsp. coracana. NCBI lineage: Eukaryota > Viridiplantae > Streptophyta > Magnoliopsida > Poales > Poaceae > Eleusine > Eleusine coracana. The sequence continues at coordinate 21,574,113 of CM064424.1, forward strand.
CGCTCCAAGCCGAGTCGGTTGGCTTCCTTGTTGATGAAGTACCCGGTCGGCTACCGACTTAGTCTTGTATGAAGATACCCGTAACGCAAGTATTCCACAGCAGCCCCCGAGTGCTTCCTGATTCTGAGCTTTGATTCTCAGAGTGATCTTCAATGTAGATCATAAATTAGGAAGACCTCTTTATTGAAGTTCCTGATAGATCTGGTGCACCGCTCAGGTGCACCTGATCAGGTGTAGCCCCCGACTCTTGTATAATTTGGAGACTCACAAATAATGTAAGAGTCTAATCATATTAGCTCTTATTATTTTGTAGGTATTTTACTCAAACCATTAAGTTTGATTCTAATAGACCTCTGGTCATTAAACCAGTGGCTCACTTTGCAAGGTTTCAACCTTGCCGACCGATTATCAAAAAAGGCCGAGTGATATACACTATGTCCCAGTGACTGGTCGGTCTGAATTTTATGATGTCAATAATATTTAATTCATGTGAACCAATATGACATCAATCATATAATGGTATTAAGCTAAATGACATCAATCATAATATAGCCTTTCCCTAATAATTAGTCACTCTATCTATTCATGAGTCCAATTTTGGCAATTTGGTTATTGACTTCAATCAATACCATAATCTTTGAACTTATATCCATACGACCATCAAGTCCTTTGCTACATGATCATCAAATCATATAGATATGGTTAAATATTTTTCAAATGCTTCTCATCAAAGAAGCCCCCAAGTTTTACTTCTCAAGGTTTTAGACCTTAAATAGGTTTAAGGCCCTGAATTAATCTTCTGATTAATCAAAAAGCAGTGTCACTGCACGGCCCAACCCGGCCCATGGGACCCTTAGGTCAAAAAGCAGGAGTATAAAAGGGCAGCGTCAAGTTGACCCTCAGTCCACGCCGCATTTGCACACGAACTCTTCGTCTTCGTCGCGCCTCCTCTGCTTTCAGCGACTCATCCACTTTCCAGCTAGGGTTAGCGCCTTTGCTTCCGGCCATCGCAGATCTCGCCGCACTTAGCCCCCAAGCTTCTGTTAGGGTTCAGTACTTGATCCGCCGTGCCCAAAACAACTATTGCCATGGGTCGCAAGAAGGTTTCCACCTCGATTCCTACAACTTCCACCGCCGCTGCCGCGTCCTCCTTGTCGGAGATCAACATCCTGGAGCAGCTTCGAGAGTTCTCGAAGAGCAACCTCTCCCAAGTCGATATGATCCAGATGATGATCGACAACATCCTTCCAGAGCAAGTGCAGATCAACTGGAAGGTACCCCATGAATCTTGCCCCATCCCTATTCATAAACAAATTGTTGTATTCCGCTCGTTCTTCGAGCATGGCTTTGGAGTCCCCTGCTGCAGCTTCTTGTGCGGGCTCCTATTCTTCTATGGGATTGAGCTTGTCAACCTCAATCCCAACTCCATTCTTCATATCACCATCTTCGTGCATATGTGCGAAGCATTTCTGGGCATTCTCGCCCACTTCAATCTATTTTGCCATTTGTTCATCCTCCGACCGCTGCCGACCAAGGACAATCAAGTGGCCATAGGCGGTGTTGGCTTCCAGTTGCGTAAGAAGGAGGCCTACATCAATGTGCCATTGAAGACTGGAAACAAGAACTAGAAGGATGAGTGGTTCTACTATGACAACCCTCCCCCTGTTCTTACTGATTTCACCGGTGCCAAGGCAATTCCTCTGGCGCAATGGATGGAGAAGCCCGATCCGACCGACCCTCAGGTGGTCGCTCTATTAAAGAAGATAGCCGACTTGAAGGCTGAAGGCATTGATGGAATTACCATCGCCAAAAGCTTCGTAGTACGCAGAGTGCAGCCCCTAAAGCTTCAGAGTCATAAGGCATGGAACTATGTTAATAATGACAAAACCAGGGAGGTGCCTGACTCGCAGAATGGTGAACTTCATAAGAAACGCCTATCAAAAATATTTGAAGGGGATATCCTTCAGGATGACTCGTTGATCAGGAAGGCGTATAACAAGGGCACTATGCGAGCCCGAGTAAAAGCCTCAGTCTGCTTTGAGCAGTCCCTTATTTTCTTGTCTTGATGTCCTACTTGATATTTTGATTCTTGCGCAGGTTCTAGATACTTATATATCCCATCCTACGCTCCCTCTGACCGATACCGAGGGACCGGATTATGTCGAGAAGCCACAGCAGACCGGCACTGGAGGCTCAAGCTTTTCTGCAGGCGCTCGTGCTGATCCAGTCGTCGCCCTGCCTCTCCCTAGTCGACTAGTGAAGCAGACTGTTGGGCGCCAACGGCAATATATTGGGGATCAGGGTGATGATGAAGAATTGCCATCTGCTGATGTCGGTCAACCCACCCCTACTCCCTCGACTGACCTTCAAGCCAGTCAGAGCCCCCAAGACAAACTCAGAGTGATGCTGATGAGGACATGACCATGCTGGATACGCGCATATCATGGCCTTCCCCAAGTTACAAGTCATCACCAACTCGGCCGCCGCGTTCGTCTCGGATTCAGCCGACACCCCTTCACGGTTTTGATGATATCTCCCACATCCGACGTCCAAACAAGGCGTTCTTTGATGCGTTGGAAAGAGGACGACGACGCTGTCGTTTTGGTTCTGGTCCTAGATCCAGAAGGGTCGTGAATCATAATATGTGACCATGACAAGGTGCTGTGCCACCTATTTTGGGCCAACTTGGCCATGTATCGTGTCGGGCCTTAAGCCCATGTTGTGGGTGCCCCCCCTAGTCGCCCCCAACCCTAGGACGTCTTTGTTTCCTACATAAATTCAGTAGCCGCCGTCTTTTAGTTTTGGGGTTTTGTTTAGTTCAGTTTTCCAGAGAGAAATTTAATCGAATTATTGTAACTGTGGCGACAAGTCCTTTTACAGTAATGCAGGGCCCCTGTTCTTGTTCTACACCACTATGGCGATTAGTCCTTTTGTGATCAGAGCTTAAACCTTTTCTTGTGATTCACTTCATCCATATTTGCAATTTCAGATTGCGTGTTTATCCTCTCTTGCTTGTGTTCTCGATTTCGCTTGCAGGAACAATCAAGTTGTGCTTGGTGTAACGGTTGCGGGGTTGGATCGTGTCTGATTCATGCCGGGTCGTCGACGCCAAGTTCCTCAAATTTGAGTTTATCCCCTTACCTCTCGGAAGATCGGGCCATATTTACATCAAATGCTGGGGTGGTGGATCAGACCGACAAGGCAGGAAAATCTGCCCAGAAGAGGAAGGAGACTAATTTTCAGTCGACTTCTTCGAAGAAGAGGTTGTGCCGAATCAAGCTCAAGAAGGCTCCCAGGTTAATCCTTTAACCTTATACTCCTTGTCTCTTATTGTCATCTATAACACATTTTAATCTCTTCCATCTTTGTTTTGATAGTAGCCAGACGAGTGATTCTCAAAGTGTCGAAGAGTCTGAAGCCACTCGGTCAGGACCTCCTCCTCGTCCGACTGATCTGCCCAAGTTGGTCGGCAAGTCATCAAACACGCCGACAAGGTGGATAAGCCATCTGACAAGGCAATTCCTGCCTCCATTCTGGCGCCTACACCCCAACCTGATCTAGCCGTAATCCCTTCACCTCTTGACAAAGGTAAGGCGGCATTGTCTGCAGATGTACTCGGTCGGCCCGAAGTGGAGGATGTGGAAATTATGCACCAACATCGAGAAGCTAGCAAGGTACTTCAATACTTTGCTTTTGCTTTGTCTCAATCTTATCTTTAAACTTAACCCCTTTTTGTGTACAGAAAATGTATGCTCTCGTAGAGAGGAAACAGGCTAGTGTGGAATACCTTGAAGCCGAAACTTTTGGTATGTCCTAAACTCTTCGGCCTTCATGTCTTTAAGTTTAAGACTGACACATTGCTGGTGTTATACTATTCACCGGTCAGCAGCTTGCCAAAGCACAAAAGGAAATTGAAAAGCTACAGGCCGACCAAAGAGAGATGACCAAGGCCGTGCAGATATAGCTGGTAAGATCACTCACCATCTGTGTTTAAATAATCAACTAATCACTCTAGCGCTAAAAGTTCAAATTTTTGTCTTTAGCTCATGATTAGAAGATTGCCGATCTAGAGAAGTTGACTTCCAATCAGCAAAGGTTTGTTAACGCCTTGAATGCTGAGAAGGAAAACCTCTCCAAATCGGTCAAGGACCAGAAGGCCGAGATCACTCGGCTACAGAAGGAGCTGAAGGAGGCTGACGCCAAGATAGAGGAAGCCAAGAGCACCTCCAAATCCTTCAAATGTAAACTTGTCAGTAAGCCCTTCATTATTTCTCACATCTGCTTGATTCCTCTTTTGATCATACTAACCAAAAATCATCACTCGCAGCTCTATCTTATACCGCTCGAAAGTCAATGGATATGTTCATGCCGAACGAGTGGAGCAGTCTGGCCATTCCTTGGAGTACTTGCTGGAGCATGCATCAGAAGATATTGCTCATAACACTCGACGAGTGGCGACCGAGGTCGGGAGTTAGAGTCTGGCGATTTGCCAATCTTGGTCTCTCGCTCTGCCATTGGACAAGATCAAGGAGGGCTTCAACCCATACTTGACTGAACGACCAATGCTAGCTGCTTTTGGATTCCATGCTGGAAACTTCCCGAGCCTTGGTCGACAACTTAGAGATCAATCCGACCGTGCCTACTCCTCCAGCAACTCCTAAAGTTGAGCTCCGAGCTGAATCTTCCTCTCCTTCAAAGGAGCTGTAAATCCTAAAATGCTAGAGAACTTTAGTAATATTTATGTAATGAAACAATATTACCTGTATGTAAATTAGTTTTATGCTTATCATCTTTTAAAAGTTTGATTAAAATATCATAAGTATGTTTCTGTCATTGAGAAACTCAAATTATATCGGTCTGCCTTAACATATTAGGTTGTGACTCGTAACCGCATAACAAGCAGAGTCGACCAATCGACACATGACCTCTTGCACTTTATCTCTGGGTTTAGTGTAGTGGTAGTCTAATGTGCAGTATAAAGTGTGTAGCCATAATGTATAGACGTTAGACCAAGAAAATAAAGACCGTATTCAAAGAGAAGAAATCGGTCAGAGAATAGTCCAAAACCAAACTGAGGTTAGACTGAGGTGGGACATTATTACTAGCCCCCTAGCTCGATTGTTTAGTAAAATGAATTAAGGAATCGAGACAATATAGAATGAAAATCATCAAAAAATCTTTCATAAAAAAGACCAAAGTTTCATTCAGATAAATGTATAAATATACAAAAGAATAACTAAGTGTAGAAACGACGTAGCTGATTTATGTTCCAGGAAATTGGTATATCATCGCCGTCTTCATACATCAGTCGGTAAGCCCTCGGGCGAGTGACTTCCTTCACCACATATGGTCCTTCCCACTTTAGAGAAAGCTTATGCTGGTTCTTGCTTGACTGCACTCGGCGAAGCGCTAAATCTCTGATGAGGACATCACTCCTAAGGATACATGCAATACTCCTCCAATTTTGGACTTGCAAGGTCCAATGACTAGAGCTCGTGCACGACGACTAAATTTAGAGGTGAGCTCGTTCCTACATTCTTTATTATATGTCACTTTTGAGAATGGTTTGCTACCTAATGATTATATTGCAATTAGGAACCATGGAGAGGACCAGGAGATGATGGGAGAAGGACTTGGAGACGTGGAGGACCAGCAAGGACATGGAAGCCAAAGTGGAGGCCCAACCAAAACCGACTTCGAGTCTGTTTCGGGGCTCAGGACCAGTATGCACTAAAATGGATGCCCAAGACGCATACGGACTCGGATTTGGACGTTCTACATATGCACGGAAAGATAAGAAGAAGACCTTTCCAATTCCGTCGGTCTCATATCAAAATTCATCCGGAGTCATCGGGAATCGTCAAAACAAGAGAGAGTCCAGAATCTGTTTTGGTGTTGTGTCGTCTGTTTTTGGCCTTTGGGCTTTGTATCTAGTTGAGCCCAAGTAGGGGTGCATCCAGAGGGTCTTGCACGACCCTAGGGTCTTCATATACAGCCACCGCCGTATCCTTAGGGTTTGGGTTTTGCTTAGATTATTCTGTTCATAACAGTTTCGCTATCATCACGGTTTGTGAGACCCCAACTTCGTGAGATTCATAATACATCTGCAATTGTGTTGCTTTCTTCTTTGTTCTTGCTTGTGTTCTTGATTCGCAGGCAGGGATTAGGCTTCTTGGCGAGGTCAATCATTTTAGGACGGTTGATAACCAGAGGAGACGTCGTGCTACGATTGCGGGGTTTAGAACGTGCTGTTCTGAAGCCGGATCGATTTGTGTGTCGCCTCCAACTAAATCAACATATCCAGAACCTTTCGGAAGATCGGGAACCCTTGTCCACATCAATCTCCAACTTGGAAGTGGCGATTACACACATTTTTTTCATAATACCGATGCTAGCCTTGCTAGTAAAGTGCTGACCGAAACAGAGCGTGATCACACAACTCCTCTGCTGCAATCAAATTGGTCTCTCGGTTTTCCTCAGAAAGCTGTTCACCATACGCTTGAACCTGTGCTGAAACAAGGCTAACCTCAGTCGGCAGCATAGCCTCTGAGCCATAGACCAATGAGAAAGGTGACTGACCAGTTGCCCGACTGGTGTTTGTGCGAAGCCCCCAAAGAACTGAAGGCAATTCTTTAACCCACTGACTGGCATAAGGCTTAAGCCTATCGAATATCCGCGGTTTCAATCCTTGAAGAATCATATCATTGGCCCGTTTGACCTGCCCATTGCTTTGAGGATGAGCCACTGATGCAAAGTAGATTTTTATTCCCATCTCATTGGCAAAGTCACGGAACTTCACTGATGTGAATTGAGTGCCATTATCGGTGATGATATCATGAGGAACCCCAAACCGAGTGAAGATATCCTTGACAAACTCAATTGCCTTCTTTGATGTAATCTTGTCGACCGGCTTTGCTTCAATCCACTTGGTGAATTTATCAATAGCAACAAACAGATAAGTGAATCCGCCTGGCACTTTCTTGAAAGGACCAACAATATCAAGCCCCCAGACAGCAAAGGGCCAAGTCAAAGGTATAATCTGAAGTTGCTGTGAAGGCACATGCGTCTGTTGAGTGAAGAATTGACAACCTTCACACTTCCAAACCACCTGGTGTGCATCTTTGACCGCCGTGGGCCAATAAAACCCTTGCCAAAAAGCTTTGCCGACCAAAGTCTTGGAAGCCGCATGATTGCCACATATACCGGAGTAAATTTCTTCTACCAACTTTTGGCCTTCTGGTATCGAGATGCATCTCATCAAGATGTTTGAACCTCCTCTTTTATAGAGTTGGTTTCCTACCAACAGATATCCTCGGCATCGGGTCTCTAACATCCGTTGCTCGTTAGGATCCCAAGGCAGTGTTCCCTTGTCCAAATATTGGATGAGTGGGTCATGCCAATCGGTCTCCATATCATCATCACCAACAAGATCAGTGACAACACTCATTAGTACATTCGACTGAGGAGAAATCATGGGGGAATCCAGATTATGTAAGAAAACACCTGGCGAGACCGCAGACCGGGATGATCCCATCTTAGCCAATTCATCGGCCGCTTGGTTATTGTCTAACATGTGTGAACTTCAATCCATTGAATTTGTCTTCGAGCTTCCTTACTTCTTGACAGTAAGCACTCATATTATCATCCACACAGTTCCAATCCTTAGTGACCTGATTAATGACCAAAGCCAAGTCACCAAAGACGTCAAGGCGCTTGATGCCAAGTGAAGCGGCAATGCGTAGACCATGTAGAAGGGCTTCATACTCTGCAGTGTTATTGGACGCGTGAAACATCACCTGAAGGACATATCGAAGCTTCTCTCCAGTGGGTGAGATAAACACGACTCCTACACCAGCTCCTTGTAATTGAAGAGATCCCTCAAAGTACTTTTTCCAATACTTGATATGTTGTGCAGTAGGTGGGTTTTGAATCTCTGTCCACTCGGCAACGAAATCAGCTAACGCTTGTCCCTTTATAGCCGACCGAGGCATGAACGTAATGGTATATTGACCAAGTTCGACTGCCCACTTGGCAATTTTTCCTTTGGCTTATCGATTGTGCAGCACTATGCCGAGTATGAAGGAGGTCTAAACTTCAATTGGATGAGCTTGAAAATAATGCTTCAACTTCCTGGAGGTGATCAATAATGCATACAACAACTTCAAGATCCATTGATACCTAGTCTTAGAGGCTCCAAGGACCTCACTCACAAAGTAGACCGGGTGTTGCACTTTTTGTATATGTCCCTCTTCTTCTCAGTCGACTGTTAAAACAGTACTCACAACCTGAGTTGTGGCCGATATAAAAAGTTGAAGTTTTTCTCCTGGCTTCAGAGGCACCAATACTGGAATGCTGCTGAGGTAAACCTTAAACTTGTCCAATGCCGACTGCATCTCTTCGGTCCAAACAAAGTCGTCCTGCTTTTTAAGCAGTCGGAAAAGTGGTAACCCTCGAACCCCCAGTCGAGAAATAAAGCGACTCAAGGATGCCATGCATTTGGTCAGCTTCTGTACATCCCTTTGAGAATTAGGTGGCCCTATACCAAGGATCACCTTGATTTTATCCGAGTTAGCCTCTATACCTCATTTCAAAATGATGTAACTGAGTAGCTTTCCCGAAGGAACCCTAAAAACACACTTCTTAGGATTCAGCTTCATTGAATAATGCCTCAGATTGTCAAAGGTTTCTTCCAGGTCAGAAATAAGTTCCTCGACATTCCAAGTCTTGACAACGATGTCATCAATATACGCTTCTACATTCCGACCGATCTGAGTAGCAAGGCAGTGTTGAATACCCCGTTGGTAAGTCGCACCAGCATTCTTCAGACCGAAAGGCATTATGATATAGCAATAGGTGCTGAAGGGTGTTATAAAGGAAGTTTTAATCTGATCTTCAACCTTCAGCGGGATCTGGTGATAGCCGGAATAGGCATCCAGAAAGCTTAAGAGCTCACACCCGGCTATTGAGTCTACAATTTGATCCATACGAGGAAGAGCGATGGGGTCTTTAGGACAAACCTTGTTGAGATCGGTATAATCAACACACATCCTCCATTTTTTATTCTTCTTGGGTACAAGGACTGGATTTGCTAACCAGTTAGAATGATACACCTCCTTTATAAACTTAGCATCTAACAGTCTAACTATCTCCTTCTTCATGGCGTCCTTGCGATCTTGTGCGAATCTTCTAAGCCTCTGCCGAATGGGGGTAGCCCCAGGGGGTACCCTTAACTCATGCTCAATCTTTTCCCTAGGAACTCCCGGCATGTCAGATGGTTTCCATGCAAAGATGTCCCTATTTTCCTGGAGGAAAAGATTGAGTGCGAGTTCCTATTTCTCGTTGAGGTTGGCCCTAGCATAAGTTACCATATCAGGGTCCTCAGGATCGAGCATGATTTCCTTGGTTTGGATGTCATCGGTCTGAATCTTGTCTTTGGTAGGCTTCTTTGCTGGAACCGCTGCTCCAGTCTACTCCACCATGCCAACTGCCTGTTGGATCTCCTTCTGGTCAGACAACATCAACTGTTTATTGGCCATCTCACAACTCTGTACATCGCAATCAAAAGAATTCTGAAGATCAGAGTGGAGGGAGATTATTCCATTCAGGCCTGGCATCTTGAGGGTGAGATATGGATAATGCGGGACAGCCATGAATTTAGCCATCGCCGGTCGACCGATAATAGCATGATATGCCGAGTCAAAGTCCGCCACCTGGAAGAGAATGCGCTCGGTCCTGAAGTTCTCACGGGTTCCGAAGGTGACCGGCAGACTGACCTGTCCAATAGGAACTGAATTTTTGCCAGGTACAATCCCATGGAAAGGTGAAGAACTCGGCTGAAGAACAATGATGGACAGACCGAGCTCTTTAAGAGTCTTGGTGAAGATTAAGTCCAAACTGCTTCCTCCATCAATGAGTACTTTGTTGAACTTTACCTCCTTCATCGTAGCAGCAAGCACCAGTGGGTATTGACCCAGTTTTGGTATATGCTTGGGATGATCCAATCGATCAAAGGTGATTGGCATCTCAGACCATCTCGTGAATTGAGACACAGCTGGTTCCACCAAGTTGATCTCCTGAAGTTCCAGCTTCTGCTTGCGCTTGGACACATAGGCATCCAGGCCGCCGAAGATGAAGTTGACTTCCTTGCGGGGCACCTGGAACTCTCCTGAATCATCCCTGTCGCCATCGTCCTTGGTCTTGTTGATGAGGACATCACCATGCTAGATACACGCATATCATGGCCTTCCCCAAGTTACAACTCATCACCAATTCGGTCGCCGCGTTTGTCTCGGATTCAGCCGACACCCCTTCACGGTTTTGATGATATCTCCCACATCCGACGTCCAAACAAGGCGTTCTTTGATGTGTTGGAAAGGGGACGACAACGCCGTTGTTTTGGTTCTGGTCCTAGCTCCAGAAGGGTCATGAGTCATAATATGTGACCATGACAAGGTGCTGTGCCACCTATTTTGGGCCAACTTGGCCATGTATCGTGTCGGGCCTTAAGCCCATGTTGTGGGCGCCCCCCCTGGTCGCCCCCAACCCTAGGACGTCTTTGTTTCCTACATAAACTTAGTAGCCGCCGTCTTTTAGTTTCGGGTTTTGTTTAGTTCAGTTTTCCAGAGAGAAACTTGATCGAATTATTGTAACTGTGGCGACAAGTCCTTTTACAGTAATCCAGGGCCCCTGTTCGTGTTCTACACCACTATGGCGATTAGTCCTTTTGTGATTAGAGCTTGAACCTTTTCTTGTGATTCACTTCATCCATATTTGCAATTTCAGATTGCGTGTTTATCCTCTCTTGCTTGTGTTCTCGATTTCGCTTGCAGGAACAATCAAGTTGTGCTTGGTGTAACAGTTGCGGGGTTGGATCGTGTCTGATTCACATCGGGTCGTCGACACCGAGTTCCCCAAATTTGAGTTTATCCCCTTACCTCTCGGAAGATTGGGCCATATCTACATCACTTGTCTTTGCTACTGCGCCTCGTGGGATCTTTGGCCACCTTGAGCGCAGCTGTTGCAAAACCCCTAAGTCGATAGCAATCCTTCACTTTGTGGTTTCCCTTTGGATGCCAAAGGCACGGGCCACTCAGTAGCTCATCCGTTGACGGTTGGTTTGTTCGAGGGTTCTTCTGAAGGTTGTCCATGGTGTGAACTGCATTGTCAGGCTTCCTCTTCTTGTCCTTCTTGGAGGACTCGGGCTTATCCGACCGCTTCTCCTTGCCTTTTCCTCGGATGTCATCTAATGCCGACTCACCAGATGCAAACTTGTCAGCGATCTCGAAGGACGCTTGAGCGGTCAGCTTGAAGTCATAATTCCTCCGACCGATCTCACGAACCAAATCATCGCTGCGGATCCCTCCTTGGAAGGCAACAATGATTTGTTGGTCCGGGACATTGGGGATCTTAGTCTTCTTAGCGCAAAATCGCTTGATGTAGTCACGAAGAGGTTTGTCAGTCTTCTGCTTGATCCGAGTGAGGTCGAAGTGGTTGCCTGGTCGATTGCAGGTAGCTTGGAAACTTTCTATGCGCTTCCTGTTGAGGTCTCCCCAAGACGTGATTGACTCCTCTGGAAGAGATGTGAGCCATATCCGAACGGCTGGATCCAGGCAGACCGGAAGGTAATTAGCCATTACGTAGAAATCACCTCCAGCCGACCGAATTGCCGTGCTGTAGAGTTGCAGCTACTCTCGGGGGTTGGTCTGCCCATCATATTTTTCGATGGGGACCGGCTTGAATCTTTTTGGCCATCGAGCTATGCGAAGCTTAGGGATATAAACTTTGATGCCATCGATCTTGTTGTCGGTAGGCGTCGGCGACCGCCTATGCCAGTCTGGAGACGGAGTTCGACAGCGGCCATGTCATGGACCAACATCATCGTCATGACGACATCGCCAATGGTCATTATCATCATTATCGCGCCGATCTCGATCATCACGTCAATGTCGGTCATCGCGGTTGTCTCTTGGAGGAGGATCTTGACGGTCCTCTCGTCGGTTGTTCCGTCGGTCGTCCCGTTGATCTTCCGTTCTCCAATCACGGCATTCTTCCTCATAGCGTCGGTTGTCCCGAGCGCGTTCTTCATAGTGAGAGTTGATGGTATCTCGTCCATCATGGAGACTGAGAGAATTTCTCAGATCTTCACGCCTATGCTGACCTCGTGAAGATAGGTGATTAGATCTTGTGACCGACTGAGACTTTGCGGCCTCTTGAGCCGCAGCAGCCTTAAGCATAGCCACCGCCTTCTGCATTGTAGGGGTCTGATAATTCGCATTGACCATTAGAGTATCGAGCAAAGTTTTGGCCCCTGTGATGTTATTCTGAGGAGTGTGGTAGACCTTGACGCCATCCACTTCGAGTTCTGGACCGAGATCCAATCAGCGTGCATCGCGTGAACCGCGCACCCTCTTCGTCGACGGTGGTGTTCGACCGATAAGTCATCAACTGGAGGGTTCTCCTCCTGTTGACCTCCTTTGGCTAGTTGATTCGGGTGGCTATCAATGGGGTTACCTTCTTATTCACCATCTTGGTCACCATCTTGGTCTCCATCCGCGGGATCTGCTATATCTAGCATGTTGACAGTATGGGGATATGGGTAAGCGGATCCGACCGAGTCCTCATCAAAAGACCGATCCAATTTTGAATCGTTTCCGAAGGAAGGATCTTCTTCCTCAGATTCGAGTGGAACCAATGCGGGGATCATGTCAGACAAACTCGGTGATCGCGCCATGGAAACAGTTGCAGCCGAGTTGGATCTGTTGTTCTCCAGACCTAGGGCTCCGTTGTTGCTGACTGTGAAGTCGAGCGATCCAAAGGAGATCTTGAAGTCCGACGAGTACTGAATGATGGGAATTTCGACCATTGTAGTCGATGGAGAATCTCGGCGAGCCTTGTCCCCTACCTGGCGTGCCAACTGTCAAAGCTTGAGATCGGCAGTAAATATATAGGGCTACGTCGAGACTAAGAACTATGATGGTAATACAAGATGCCGAGTTATACAGGTTCGGGCCCTCTCGATGGGAGTAAAAACCCTATGTCCTGTGTTCTGTGTATTGTATTGATGTTGTGAAAACTTGTGTCGTCTCTCCCTCGATGGGGGGTACCCTACCGCCTTATATATTCGGTCGGCAGGGGGGTACATGAAGAGTCCTAGTCGTAACCCTTTAGGATTTACATAGAAAGTCTATCTCTACATGCCTTGCGCTCCAAGCCAAGTTGGTCGGCTTCCTTGTTGATGAAGTACCCGGTCGGCTACCGACTTAGTCTTGTATGAAGATACCCGTAAAGCAAGTATCCCACAGGTTTCTAGAGTTGCTCTTGCATACGTCAACTGCACACGTTAGCAAGCATGTCCATGTGATTTTCACTATTGTTCTTCTGTACATTAATTTGAGATACTATAAATTGGCTGACATTTTATCTGGATTTTTTTTGGAGTCTTGTCAATCACCCAGTAATATTTTAGCTATCAATTATCTAGAATATTTATCGATTATCTAGATATTCTACCCATTTGGCATTTTATCAGTCATCTGGACTTTCATCAGGAATATGTTAACTCTCCATTATGTGGATATTCAATAGGAATTTCATTGATTATCAGGTAATTATAAAGACATTCAGCCGGAACCTTATTGAGTAGTCATACTTGGAGTATACTCTTTGGTTTTCTCAAAACTTATACACACGGATACCTTGTTTGAGTTGTTTGTCATTCGGTATTCAATGATGGCCTGCGGTTATTTATCTAGTATATACTAATTGATTATTGGCAAATTTGATTGTATGACAACCGTACTTCGGGGGCACATCTTCGCTCATCGGCCACCATAAAGCTAATTTGTTGTTTCTAATTTCTATTTTGTTGAGAAGGCTATCGGTTCTTAAGATTGTGGACATGGTTTATTTTTTACTAATCTCAATGCATATTTTGACTCTCGATGTTCGTTTTAACTCGCACATGTTTGAAGTTCCTAGCATCAGTCTAGCTCCAAGGTTCACGTACAACGTTGAGGAAGTTCAGTGAAAGTATTGAAAGTGATATTTACTGGTTATGACCATTAAGGGAGTTATCCTACAATACAACCCATAATATCTATTGCTCTTTTGGCGAGGGATCAGTCTTTGTTGAATCCTTCTTTGCTAATGTCTTTTGGTTGGATTATTGGTTTTATATTGTATTACATATTGAATGCATTTGAAGGACCAAGAAGGCGACCAGAGGGGGAGGGGGGGGTGAATGGGAGCCAATATCCCAATTACAACCCAATCCAACCTCTAAACAAATCACCAAGGTCACACACACCAACTTGTGATGTCTAACCCTAGGAATTACTCACTACAACGGATAAGCATAGTGGAAACAAGGGAGAACAGCAGAAACTCAAAACAGTCAAGGAAACAAAACCAAAACAAACAACACTGTCAGTATATCGGTAGTGTCAATCATTGCATCGATAGTGCCGATCTGCTGAAGGAACAAACCATCAGCAATGCCGGTCTGGCCATTGGCAGTGCAGGTCGACAGAAAGAGCAAGGCTACTAGAACACACAAACGAAGCTCATTGGAAGTGCTGGTTGACATATCGGTAGTGCCGATACGGGTTCATACCCAGGCTACCAGCAGTGCCAGTCCAGCCATCGGCAGTGCCAATCAGGGGTTGTTCCTCACACACTGGCAGTGCCAGTTCAGAGAACGGCAATGTCGATCGACACTTTCCAAAACCAAAAACTGAACTCGTGACTCGGTTAGAAAATTAGTAAAACCTAACTGAACAAACTCCAAAAATCACAAAACTTGGACAGAAGGTGTCTCATGATAGGACGTTCCTTATCCAAGTGGAATCACACAAAAAGCTCAAGAATTCATCACAAATTTGAGGTTTTACCGAAAGCTCTAGGGTTTGATGTTCTTGAGGAAATCCACCAAATTGAGGATGCTCCTGCCTAGGAATCAATAAAGGATCCATCAAGGAATGTTTAGGCATGTCCTAGCATCAAGATCCCTCAAGAAATTTATACCAAAACCCACTCAAAAACGAGATCAAAAATCACCACGAAAATAGCTCCAAAAATAGAGAAAAAGAGAAATTCAAGATTTAGGGAGAAAGGAAGATCCTGAGCATGAAATTAAATCTCATATCATTGATCCTAGCATACAAGATTCATGGATACATCGCTAGGACACCACCCTCATTCTCCCACTATTCGGAAGAGAAAGAGATGTCTCTCACACACCCTCTCCTCTCCACTAAAACATGAAGATCTCTCCTAGCACTTTGAAATGAAGTCCTAGCAAGGCTAAGGGAAAGAGAGGCGTCTCTTCCACCAGCCTTACCTCTCCTTATATAGGCCTAGGGTCCTATTTTCCAAAAGACCACACTACCCTTAACCTACATAACATTGCCACCTACCACCGGGGGTAAACTTGTCCATCTCTTTTTCTTTCACCCGAACGCCATCTGACCCTTCATGTCTTTGCTTTGCCTCGATGCAAGCTTCACGATGGTGCCATGCGCACCTCCAATCGCCGCCACTGGTTTTTAGGCCCAAACCAGGAAACCGCCTTACACTCTTCTCAAAGTGCGATTTCTCGATGTTGACACGTGTCACCTTGTCTGCGATCCTGACCACCGGCAGGTCTCTCCTGGTCCCTATCCATCTTGCCCCCTTATCACTTGCACCGGCATCCCGCTCACCTTGACTTGGTCAACACGCCATCTTCATCACCACCACAGTTTTGAGGCTCAACCACAAAACCGTCCGTGCTTCTTGCCTCTCCACGTGTATGGTGTGGACCACCCTTGACTTCACCCGGCATCCCGATCGTCCGGCCCCATGTCTCCTACTTGTGTCTGATCCTCTCACCGTTGACCGCCAAGTCGACTCCATTGACCTACACATCATGAGACAAGCAAACACATTTCCCAACTCCTACAACATCACAAATACCTCCACCAACTCCAGTCAGTCAAAACCATGACATGCACAAACTCATGCAATCCCCAATTTCCCACATTTCAACTCAACACTAATTCAGCCAAAGTCAATTACTCATCACATATTGCGAACCATAGCACTTATCCACATGATTTCTTAATCTCCCCCTTGATGAGTACATTGACAACACCAAATGCACAAAAACTTGGAATTTGAAATGCGAAATCGAATTGACACATCCAAATGGCTCAAACCCAAAGAAAAGGTAAAAACTAGCCATCTAGCAAGCTAAGGATCACAAAACCAAGAATTGGCAAAGAAAGCATCTCGAGAATGCAAAAATTGTGAAAGTCCTCGAGATCATGATATGCTCCCCCTTAACTTGTGGTAGTTCATGTGAAATGCAAAATGGGGTCATCTTAAGTTTCTTAGCATTATTTGTGCATGACCCACTATTTTCTCCCCCTTTGGCTATGAACTCATCAAAGAAGGAAAAGAACAAGTATGCAATGCATGAAAATGCAAACCTAAGGAGCTTCAACAATTATGCGAACATGCATTTAACCTTACTAATCACAAGTATAGAGCTATGAAGTGTAAAATCAATGGCTCACAATCATACAAAGATAAAAAATAGATAGCAAGGCATAAACACCAAGAGCTATACAAGCTAAGCAAAAAGATTGACTAGCTTTGATAGAGTCAAATTTTCTTATCATGAGAAAAGCTGCCACCACATGTGTAAGCATTCCCATCCAAGGCAAAATAGGCATCAAGTGAATCATAAGAATCTAGCCAGTTTCAGTCTTAACCATGGCAACAAGCATTCATAGAAAATAAGCTCTACAAACACTCACATATGCAACAAAGACTCATCATAAAAGAGAAAAGCATGTGGTGGAGGAGGGTCGCACAACAGGGCACGGCAAACACCCCGAGGCTTCGAAGCACAATTTTTTGATTTAGCATTTTTATGTTAGTTCTAATCCATGTAGAGGGTCACACGACTTGGTATGGCAAACTCCCCGAGGCTTTGAAGCATAATTTTTGTTTCATCAACTTAATTTGCGAATTGAAAGCAAAAAGGTGAGCATGCCTTTGCGACAAAAGGAACAAATGTTCCCACAATGTTCCATCATGAGCTAAACATTTGCAAAGACATATTTCTCAAACACAAGGTGCCAAAGGCAAGATATCCTCTAGACTAGTCTCAACACAAGTTTCAACAAGAATAAAAGCAATTATACACATGGTGAGCAATTTTTAGCAGGATTAGTTCATAAGCTTCAAAAAAGCCCAATTTACCTTCAAGATTAGCAAGTTGATCAAATGAGTCTATAGCAGGTCATCTAGAAAATCTAAGCATGAGAGAGTACCATCACATCCACACAACTTAGCTCAAGCTCAATCATTGCAAAGAGAAATGCAAGAAAGCATAAGAATCGAAGCTCATCTACTAATGCATATATTACATAAGAGATGCAATGCGAAAAGGTAAGATACATATATACAAGAAAACACCAACTCCCCCTCAAATGATGCCATAGGGATGGCAAACACCAAGCTCCCCCCAAAGAAAAGAGAACTACGAAGCATCTAGGGGCTTTGTAAGGATACTAGCCAGTTGGTTTTTGGTGTTGATGTATTTAAGCTCAACATCCCCCTTCTCAATATTGTCTCTCAGGAAGTGGAATCGCACATTAATGTGTTCGACCTTACCATTTTGGATTGGGTTTTTAGCTAAGCATACGGCACTAGAGTTATCACACATTATTGGAACACTCTTAAAGGTTAACCCATAATCTCTCATGGTATATACTATCCATAGAATTTGTGAATAGTAGCTAGCAACAGCAACATACTCAGCCTCTATGGTGGATTGGGAAACACTCGACTGCTTATGAGAAAACCAACAAATCAAAGAAGTACCCAAGAAATGACAAGTACCAAAAGTGCTCTTCCTATCAATTCTACACCCAGCAAAGTCCGCATATGAATACCCAATGAGATCAAGAGATGAAGATGCAGAGTACCAAATACCAAACTCAAGGGTGTATTTGAGATACGTGAAGATGCGCTTGATAGACATGCGATCTTGGGGAAGCTTGAAAGTGAGCACAAAGACACACCACAAAGTGTATGTTGGGTCTTGTCGCTGTCAGGTACAAGAGGGAACCAATCATGCTCCTATGCTCCCTTTGATCCATCGCTTCACTATCTTCATCTGGGTCAAGTGCTGTTGTAGTGGACATTGGTGTAGACAACGACTTCACATTGACCATGTCGAACTTCTTCAGGAGATCCTTTCGTGCACTTGGCTTTATGTATGAAAATGCCTTGCTTGCACTGTTTGATTTAAAGTTCAAGAAAGAAGGTGAGCTCGCCCATCATCGACATCTAGAATTTACTTTCCATGGCTTCCTGAAATCTAGACACAAGAACATGAGGGGAACCACCAAAGATGATTTCATCCACGTATAACTGAACCATTAGAAAGTCATTTCCATGCTTAAGAGTGAACAAGGTTTTATCAACACACCCATGACATACCTGCGCTCTTGCAAGAAGGTCTTAAGCCTAACATACCATGCCCTAGGCGATTGCTTTAGGTCGTACAAAGCCTTCTAAAGCTTGTACACATGATTTGGGTATTTGTGGTGCTCAAAGCAAGGTGGTTGTTTCACATAAACCTCTTCCTCTATGAAACCATTTAGGAAAACACTCTTGACATCCATTTGGTAAAGTCTAATGGCCTTGGAGGTAGCAAATGCAAGCAAGATCCTCATGGATTCTATGCGTGCAACAGGAGCAAAGGTTTCCCCATAGTCTAAGCCCTCAACTTGGCTAGAACCCTAAGCAACAAGCCTAGCCTTGTTTCTCAAAACCTCACCATCTTCCCCATGCTTGTTTTTGAACACCCACTTGGTTCCTATGACATTGACACCAACAGGAGGTCTTGTGTAGACCTTGACCTTGTTGTCCTATCATAGAGATTATCGATCATCTATTGAGGTGGTTGTGGATGCTGAATGTGGTGAGGGGCCTCTCTCTGAGCGTACCTCCCCCACAACCATAGCTAGAGCTAACATGACAGCTGCTGAAGTCGATGCAGTAGCTTCTGGACCCTCTGCTGGAGTGGTGAAAGCAGCAGGAACAAGCTCAGATGAGAGATGAAGTGAATCATCATCATCATCATCGTCAAAGCCCTGTAGGTCCTCTTCTACAAAGATGATTTCCTCAATTTCCCTGTTACTAGCAGTCTCAACCACATTGCTTGCACAAGAGTTTGATTCATCAAAGGTTACATCGCAGGACTCTATGATGGTGTTAGTTTCCAAATTCAAAACTCTATACGAATGGCCATGAAGGGTGTAGACAAGAAAGATGCCATGAAGGGTGTAGCCAAGAATAAAGCACTTGCAACTGTTGACGGTCCTTAAATGCCAAATCTGACTGTCAAATCCTTGCATAAACAACATAAAAGGAATAAACAAAATAGTGATAGCAGTTTATTATTAACCATTTCCACAAGTTTTGGTGAGACATGTGTTTGCAGGTATAAAAGAGCCAAAATGTGCTAAAAACATGAAGAAATGCTCCGTCGGCCAATTCTACCTTAAAACAGTAGACCGACAGGATCATATGAGGCTAAAAACAGGGCCCGGCAGGGTCATGATGACTAAAATCAGAACCCAGCCGATAGGGTCATATCAGGCTGAAATCAGCCACCCGGTGGGTCAAAACAGAGTCATCATGAGGCTGATCATCCGACCCTGCCAACCCTGCAAAACACTCCAAAACAAGGTCGTTTTCCATTCCCGGACTAAGGAGGGTAAAAGTGGAGAAATAAAGGAGACATTCATGTGGCATAACTTAGACAAGTCAAAACATGACCCGGAGGGGGTCAACACCCAAAAGGGGCTGCCACCCGGCACAGGCCGCCGCCCGGCCTGGGTTGGCCACCCAAGGTTACCAGCCCATGAGGCCCAGGAGGCTTACCGACCCCAAAACAGAGATTTCTGGGGAAACCGACCAAGGAGCCGCCATCAAGACAAGATCTGAGCCATCCAAAGCGAGTCGGTTGGAAACCGACCAAATCCCATGGCCGCCCGGCGGTGCATGCCGCCCGGCACACATGGCCGCCCAGCGTGGTCCGCCACCCGGCGAGGGAATTTTCTCCCACCAACTCTCCTCCACCTTGAAGTACCCGCCAAGTCTCCGCCACCTATAAATAGAGGGGGAATTCAGCAGAAAAAGGATAACACAAGAAGAAGAGTATAGAGCTCCACTTCAAAAGGCTTTAGCACTGCCAAAGTGCTTAGAAAATAGGGAGAGAGTGAAGGAGAGTTCGGGGAAGCGCCGGGCTTGTCGGCGACCTTCCCCATGCTTGTACCTCGACGAATGCTTTCCTTTTCAAGTAAGTGTTCGTGTTTCGTCTTTGGTATTTAAGTTTCCTATTTAAGTAACTTCTTTCTTTATTACTTATGAGATCATCGCTCTATTTAATTAGAGTATCTTAGTCTTCTATAAGCGTGGATCCGAGACTAGGATAGTAATTGATAGTGTAGACACGGTGTCTAGGCTAGAGGTTACCTTTGTTTGCCGCGTGCCCCACGGTTTGTAGAGGTAGTCGGTAGGTGGTGACAGCCCTATCCGGTCTTAGTAACCCTCCATGTTCGGGTATGTCATAGAGCTATTGGCCGGAGTCACCTGTGGATGCAGGGGTAAGCCGGTGCCTGAAGTAAGCAGTAGAGACCGAACCAATCTTATTATAGGATCCTTAACCATTAGGAATCCTCTCTACCCTTTGCCTACCATATTCTTGTTGTCCTTGGACGGATTAGTTAGAGGATCGATACACACACATTCCCTGTGATTCGATAACCTGGAATACTCCTAGGTGAAGTGCTACATCGGTATCCATGCGCTTGCGGATTTATCTGTGATCGTAAGAAATACCAACATGCATTTCTGGCGCCGCTACCGGGGATAGTAATATTTCTGGTGCGACGTTAAGAAGTGTCAACAAGCATTTCTGGCGCCGTTGCCGGGGATAGTAATATTTCTGGTGCAACGCTAAGAATTGTCAACAGCAACCAAAGCGTAGCTCATAGGAAGTCACATTAAGAATGGAGCGCAAGAAAATCCGATTGTAAACATAGCAAGTAGTGCTAATGGCCTCAGCCCAAAACTGCCTCAGTCCACCAAGGTTTTGTTCTTTATTTTGACCACACCATTCTGCTGGGGAACACGAGGTGCTGAAAACTGATGCTCAATACCATGCTCAAGATAGAAAGCATCAAAGGAGGAGTTCTTGAACTTGGTGCCATTATCACTACAGATTGCTCGTAATGCACCAACGAGTTCCTTAAACAACCTCAAAGCTAAGATCCGAAAGTGATGAAACACTTCATCCTTTCTCTCAAGAAAGTAAACTGAAGAGTGGCAATAAAGGTCGTCAACAATCACAAGTACGTACCACTTGCCACCTGCCAAACAAACCCGAGAAGGACCAATAGTGTCCATATGAAGCAACTCTCTATGTCGTTCAGTCATCACCAAATTTATTGGTGGATGAGAAGCGGCAACCATTTTACCATGATGACAAGGAGCATAAACCAAATCCTTATTAAATTTGACCTTAGGCAATCCTCGGATCAAACCTAGGCCACTCAAGCGACATAGCAAGTCAAAGCTCATGTGACCTAGTCTTGTATGGCATTTCCAAAGCTCAGAAGAAGATTGAGCAAACAAGCACTTATGAGAACCAGGAGAAATAGCAAGATCCGCCTGAAAAACTCTCCCAATGCTAGAAAACCCACAAACCAAAGAACCATTTGAATCAAGAACACAAGAAGCATTCTTATTAAAGCGCAGTTCCAAACCAACATCAAGCAACTGAGAGATAGAGAGAAGATTGTACTTGAGATGCTCAACCAAACCAACATCCTTGAGAGTAAATTTTTCATTTACCTTTACCGCAACCCTTGCCTCCACTCTCCCTCTCTTTTCACCTCCAAAGGTCACATACTCCCGGCGCTTCAAGGGAGTGAGGTTGGAGAACCACTTTCTATCTTCGATCATGTGGCACGAACACCCGGAGTCCATTAGCCACTTGTTCTCTAGGCCTCCACCTGCTACCTAGAAAGAACATGAAGGAAAGATCGATGGCTCAGTGCTGGGGTTAGACAAGAAGCTTTGGGGAATCCAACACTTTATCATACGACCTGTAGAAGTCATCACAGTTCTTTGCACATTACTATTCCAATGCATGGGACAAGAACCATAATAGGGAAAGCATGGCCTCTCAAAGTGTCTCGGCTCAAACCTTGAGTTGTGAGAATAGAAATCATCTGTGTGAAAGCCAAATCCATACGAGCGATGCACACCACGATGGGGAAAACGTGGGGCGCCAAAGCACTGCTATGCAAAGCCTCTGTTTTGTAAAACAAACCCATACAAGGGACGACCCTATCCACAATAGGGACAAGAAAAAGAGCAACATTGAAAATAAACAAAATCATCATGATGCATATTTCCAGTTAACTCAGCTTGCATCCTCTCAATCCTCTTATGCCTATAACAAAATTCATCCAAGTGACCTTTGTGACCATAAAACATGCGAATGTAGACCCTCTCATGTTTAGGCTTTGCTTGCATAGGAGGTTTGACTTTTGGCTTCTCTGTTTGCTTTGGGTTGAAGGAGGGTTTGGGGTTTGGTGGATAGTATGTGTTAGTGGGTTTAATGGATTGTTCCTCATCCTTGTAGCTAGAGATAGGCACAAACTTACCAACATTTTCACTCTCCTTGTCAACCCTCTAAAATCCCAAGCCCAAGTTGTAGGTTGACCTACAAGCACTCTCTATGACTCTTGCCAAGTCACTCTCAATCTATTCCTCACTCACTAGGGTTCCTTTGAGATGAGAGATGAGGTAATCATTTTCTTGAACTAGGTTCTTGTTTTCCTCTCTAGTGATTGCAAGCTTACCCTTAAGAGAGCCACACACTACACATGGTGGTGGGAAAACTTTCGAGCGAGTCTCATTTATTAGCTTGGACTCGAGCTCTTTGACTTTGAGGGTTTGAGCTTCCAACTCATCTGTGAGGTTGGGGCACTTCTGACATGCACCCAAAAGAGTTGGCCTAGCTTTGAATTCCTCAAGCTC
This sequence comes from Eleusine coracana subsp. coracana, assembly GCA_032690845.1. Classification (NCBI taxonomy): domain Eukaryota; kingdom Viridiplantae; phylum Streptophyta; class Magnoliopsida; order Poales; family Poaceae; genus Eleusine; species Eleusine coracana. The sequence continues at coordinate 21,597,219 of CM064424.1, forward strand.
CTTGAGAGCACCCTTAAGCTGACTGGCAACTTGAGCATGCACACTCTCCCTCTGACTCAGATCATTCATCACAACTTGACAAGACTCGCACTCTATAGCTGTGTCATCTCTAGCAAGCTTAGACCTAAGCGAAGTGATCTCATACTCAGCACTCTTCAATTTAGACTGAAGCTCTCTACTCTCACGAACGGCATTGCAAAGCTTATCATCTTGCATGAGCAAAACATCACGCAAATGATCAAGTTCAGAAGAGAGCTCATCAAGAGTGGGAGGTACCTCGATTGTGTCAGAGTCGGAGCCTTGAATTTTGGGATGTGACAATCTACCCCCCTTAACAGGAATCTCGCCCCGAGATTTTGAGAGACTGGGTTAAGATGACTGGATAGGAGAGCAATGAGAGGATCAAGATATAGAGACAAAAAAGATAAAATACAAGGTTGAAATCAATCTCATATGGGTTTTTTATCACACTATATGCATCAAGGATGATAGATACATTTCAAGGATGAAATGATGGTCAAGAAAGATAGGCACAAAGAACATAAATCACTCAAAGCAAACAAAGCATGGCTAATACTATTGGAGTCGACTTCTTGATGTAGAGATACTTCGGTGGTATATCTTGTTACTTGACTTGTTGTTGATGATGACGATCCTCTTTGACTAGGCCATCTCCTCGAACCGTAAGGTAGTATTGGAGTCGACAAACAAAATAGGATCAATGTGGCTATGGACAAGGGTAAGGCTTAAAGCAAAGTGTTTGAAACAAAGAAACAATCACACAAGAACATCACAATCAAACAACCAAATCGTATGTGCACATAGAGCTATTACTATTTAGGGCACCATCCTATGTAATGGTAGGCCTAGGAGAGGTGATCTTCAAGTAAATTTATATATAACCTATTGGCTGGGCAAATCGGTAAAGCATTTTATCTTAAAACACAAGGAGAAAAAGAAATAATCAAGGAAGTAGGGGAAAGAAGTGGAGTTTGCAAAATTATACTTCAAAGACCGACCATTTCAAACTAGGCTTGCGTCTGGCGGTCGATATAGCTCTGATACTACTTGTCACACCCGGTTTCAACGACCCAAACCTCTGTGTGCGTGCCCAGGATCAAGTTCTCACTCACACATGACAATTATTATGATAAAAGAACAATATCTTTGTTAAATCGATAATATTATTACAAAGGTGACTTGTAGGTCAAAAGTAAAAGATTACATTGCAGAGGAATAAACTAAGTCAAAAGTAAAAGATTACATTGCAGAGGAATAAACTAAGCGTTAGCATCCTTCAACTTCCATAGGAATTCGACCAGAAGATCACATGCCTAGTCTCCTCCATCGTCTTCAACGTTGTACCATTCTTCTCCTGTAGCTGAGCAGCAACGTGGTATATAGAAAGGGTGAGTACATGTCATACTCAGCAAGTGGGGGAAAAGATGACATGGGGATATAGACAAGAAAGGCTTATAGGGGTTTATTGCATGAGCTTTTAATTCACTAAGCATCCTATTTACTAGGTGAGGTCATCCCAACCATTGATCCACAGGGTGCTATCCAAGCCAAGTCCAATCCAATCTAACCATCCAACCATCCCCAACCACAAACCATCCATTAACCACCAACTAATCAAGTGAGGGATCCAGGCCGCTCATGACCGTGAGCGCGACTATCATGACAGTTTTACACTCTGCAGAGGTTGCGCCACTTTACCCACAAATCATGATTTCATCCCCTGTTGCCAGGTGGACTAGATTCTCCATGTTTCCATGCTGGCCAAGCACCAGGGGAACACTACGAGGCTTTTACAAAGGGTCTCCTAGTATGTACTCGGCTACTAAGGTTTCACTTCCGTCCATAAGTGATAGCCCACCAACGAGCAGCTCATCACCCCAGGAGCCCCCTCTTGAGCCATTCAGATACAACGACAATCCTTCTGACTTCCATTCCCCGCTCCACCATATGCTCATACAACACTGGGAGAACTCCTAATTAATCAGCCAAGCTATTCCATAGCAGCCTTGTGATGGCACTATTGTCCTGGTTTACCACTCCAAGAAACCGGTTCCTAGGATCTACAACAAGCATACCACCACCCAACATGTGCCAATGACACCACATCCATTCCATCCAGCTTGTTGAGATCCCTAAGTCCATGTTGCTAAAAGAATTACCCAATTATTCCCAATATGACATTCTTCATTAGTCAAAATTAATTCAACCCAACAACCCAATAAGCAACTAAGCATGTCTACCCAAAGCTAATTAAGCCTCTTGTTCAAGGCGACAAGGAAAAGGTAAAGCAATACCAATAAACCCTAACAATAGGTACCCATCCATTTGACACAAGCATGCAATTCTAAAATAATCATTCATAATAGGATCAAAATGCATCAAGGACACTTGCCTGAACTTAGATGTTGCTGCTCAGTGATAACAAATCTTGATCTTCATCCTCGTATGATTCCCGTGCGTAAAACTCCTATTTGCGCAAGACATGCAAAGCATACACAATAAATACACAATGCAAGATATGGGACAATTGGGTATGGTTGAACAAAGGTTGCAATTAGATAGTTCATTTGGATACAAGAATGTTGGCAGAAGAATCATCTAAATCGGGGTTGTGGATCAAAATATATGCAAGGTTAAAGTTGTAAGGATTGCGGCTATGCACAGACAATTCAAAGCATATGTGTGTGTTCCTAATGATTGGCTTTGGTTATCAAGGAATTGTTTAAACATAAATCTTTCTAGTGGTGTGTGACATGTGAAATGCAAGCTGAATTGGATCAGAAATCACCTATACTGGAGATCGATTGGCTACATCAAGAGGAGGTCATCCAACAGTAGATCAGGCATAGATCACATTCCTGATCACACCATGGCTGTTTTAGGAGAACCCTCTTGTGGAGATGATCACAAGACACTGGAACACAAGTAGGAGTGTCCGTTGTATCAAGAAGACCTTTGGATTGGGAGCAAAGGGGATGAATTTACCATCACACGTGCTGGATCCGCCCAGATCAGGGAGCAACATACATTGTGATGCAGATCCCAGAGGCATCCGACATCTAATGGCTATGATTTTCGGATATGTTGTAGAGGACATCTGGGCAGAGCACCATGTAAAATTTGGCGGCATACGGATGGTGGATCACTAGGAGCGCCAACATCAATCAACAACAGCATTGCTGGACGCGAGAGCAGGGTAGAGCGACGGCAGCCTGGCGGCATGGTGAGGATTTGAGGGCGTGGGGAGGACATGGGAGGGGGCCTAGTATTTATAGGAGGGGTGGGGCAGGTGGGGTAAGAGTGTGGAAAGACAATTAAGGGGAATAAATACATTTATTGGAGGCAAAGATGGAAGGCATAGGAAATATGGAAAGGAAATTATTCTCTTGTTCTTTCCTTATGAATGTTTATGGAAGGTGAGATCATTTCCGTAGAAATGTTTATGGAAGGAGGGGTTTCTTTTCTTTCCATAGGAAGGTTTATGGAAGGTGGGGGTATACAAGGAAGGCGTCACATCTAGGAACATCCATGCGGTAGGTAAAACGAATGTGGATGACATTAAGTCTCGATACATCAACGACGCGTAGGGTGATATATTTGATGAACAAAGATGCAATATAATGAAACAAGTTCAGAAGGTGGTGTCGGACCCTGCATTCAAGAGAGTCAAGGAGACATAGATAGTTGAGCCCCATTTTAAAATAGAATGTACATCAATAAAATATGATTGAAAGGATTTCAATTTTCTCAAATTAACATGGAATCCAAAAATGACAAAATATTGAAATCAAATAAAATAGAATGATTTTACTTATTTAAAACAATTTTGGTTCAAAACTAAAAACTTTTGTGACATAGAGCAATTTCTTCAACCTAACAAAATCTTTGTTAATTTGCAAAGTTTCTTATAAATAGTTTCAAAATTTGAGAAATCTACCTCTACTAGTTACATGTCCGTGCATTGCAACCGAAACAAAATATTTTTATGGCTAACTCTATGTTGTAATTAACTTAATTAGCATTGTACTTTATTTTTCATGGATGTTAAGTAGCACACAAAAGTCCAAGTTCTGACACAATGGAGGGTCGCAGGTACTCGTAACTCACATCTTGATTATAGAAAATTGATTATCTGCACACTAAATATTCTAGCAAATGTGGCAGCTAACTTCTAGCTAGTCCCTACCAAATTTGTACATTTCTTAAGATTAATTTATAATTCCGAAGTCAAGAACATGACAAGATGAGATATTTTCAAACACGTGCAGTACAATTTTGATACATATAAATTATCCAAGCAAAGAACCTAAAAATCTAGGCCTTCGCACCACACTCTTCAGCACCAAACCACGTGGTCATCAGTCATCACACGAGCAGTGTTGCTTGCTATTTGCTGCAGCAGCATCCACGCCTAATGATACTTTATTAACAAAATCAAGTCTAAGGTCCGATCATGATTTGAGGTGCAACATATTGACAATCAACGGATGTAGTGTCTTTACTCCTCTAGAGATTGATAATGCACGTGTTAACCTATGTAACTGAATGATGTCGTGAACATGGCATTATTGTAATTAAAGAAAAACTATAACCACACGAGACTTTCAGTTTAACAATTTGTACAGAGTATGAAGTACTTGAAGGCTAGATAGATCTAGCACCTTAATATCCAAGGGAGTATCTAGAGTGAAGATAATCATCGATCATTCTTGAATGTGTTTGTGAGTCTGTGGTGATGGGCATCCTAATAACTTTCTTTTCTTTTTAAAGGAAGTGTGACGAAAACAAATAACATGATGTAGCTCGACAAAAGCATAAAAGAAAACATTACTCATGTTCTAGCTGGAGATGTTCTAGAAGAACTTTATTTCTCGCTCACGACGGGTTTCTTGGACAACGAGTCATACAACAATAAAGTTAGATTTCCTAGCCGTCCTGCTATGATGAGCGTGTTTACTAATACTGACCGGCAAACTTGCCTTCCTTGATGATGTAATTCTGAATCGGAAAGAGTCTTTCTCAAGGAGCAAAGGATTCTTGATGACATTCATTCACCTTTTCGCATATAGCACCAGCCAAACCCGAGATTATTTATCACCAGGGACAATGCATGAACAGTAAATGCCTGAGCTCAATGCCATAAGATTGGTATTTACTACATAAATTTGAGAAAAAACAATATTTAAAAAAAATACTTAATCCGGTAACAAACTACTGAAACACGCATAGAAGAAAATATTATCCATCATATTAACATTTCAATGGAGACAGCTAGAAATCAATTAAATGAAATATATGCTACAGCATGAAAACAACTTATGAAAGAGGTGGGACAAGGCACAGTAAGAGCTAATATTTGATTTATTTATCAAGAATTTCAATTGAAGTGGTATATATATTAGTAACAATATTAGTGGTCCATGACAAATCAGAATTAATGATGACATCATTTCATGTAATCAATTAAGAGGGCGAAGATTCACTAATCAAATGACATTATAACAGCTTGGTGTATAATTTTGGAACACCATTCCAGTTCACACATCTTGAATTTTGTAGGAAACTAACACCCCCCACCCCCCACACACACGCACACCACCACCACCGCCACCAATTTCTTTTTTACATCTGACACAACAACCAATGGCTTTGGTACTCAGGAAAAAATAAGTTTTCAACAACTAAAATAAAAATAAAAAAAATTAAAATATGCCCTTGGCAACAATTAAAAGGCACCACAGTCAAGGACACCATTTTCATGAAAAGAAAAGGAAATTAACATCTTCAAAGCTCATTTATAAATTGGAAACAGTATGTTAAATAACATATGGCGCATAACAATCCAAAAACAATGCTTAGTTATGATCATAGAAAAAATATGGTAGAAGAGATCTGGCATCCTATCTATGCTGTAATTACTGACCAGAGATGGTTAAATTTCCTTCAATCAATAATCAACGAACACAGGAAAAGGAGACCTTGAAATAACGAATTTGCAAAACCGGGTACCCAAACATGATCATCACATCTTTCACATTTTGTAGCGAATTATACTTAACATAATCAGTGCATGGAAAAAAAATCAAAGATGTAACTTTAGTGTTCACACAGAAGGACATGAGTATGCAAGCCAAGTGTGATCTCAACCAAACAGATTTCACACAGTTGCAAGATTATATGTTCAGAATTAGACAACAAGATACCTATAATTCAAAGATGGAACACAAAAGTTGAGACAGTCCACAATCATTCTCTGAATGCACATTGCCATGTAAAAACTGAAAGCTCTAACAAACATCAATATATGAACTAAATAGAAGCACATTGACACTCCTTTGCAAGCATCCCATGAAAATATTGTACAGTACAAAATGAACTATAATGAAGCCATTACTATCAATAGTTAGATGAGAAGCAAGGATATATAATGAATAACTCTAAGACCATCCAATATCTATTCTCAAGAAACATAACACCGTTGAGCCATTACTTTCAACAGTTAGACTCTCAGTGGTAACTGATTTTTTTTCAGTATGCGTATTTCTCCATTTAACACCTTTCTCTGCAGAGTAACTTCTTTCTTTATCCTAATCTCAAGAAACATAACACCGTTGAGCAATCCATCGAAATAAAAAGGAGCAAGCCAGACATTGTTAGGAGTTAGCTAATCCAGAATTAGCTTTAAGTAGTTTTGTAAAAGAACAATGTCAGGCTAGAGACAACGGTATGAAAGGCTTAGGCTTCCATCCTGTGTACTTCAAGGTCTATGCTGAATGCCCCACTGCTAAAAGTTTAGGGAAACCCATAAGCACAGCGCAGGCACAAAAAAAAGAAAAAAAAAATATTTGATATGACCGGAACTATTGCTCACCAGCAAGGCGATCCCATCAAGGGCCGTGGTGCCTCCCATGGCTGTCATCGGCAATCTTTGCTCGGTAACATCAAGGGCGAACCGCACTCGAGCAAGGTGTTAGAAACCGATGCCGCTAATACGATGAAGAACAAAGAAATCAAACCACAAAGGACACGAGATTTAACGTGGAAAACCCTCCCAAAGTAGAAGGGAAAAAACCACGGGCGCCAGCCAGCACAACTTCACTATCAAGAGTTAGGGTTACAACGCTGACGAGATGGCGGCGGCTTACAAGAAGATAATGATCACAGGGTAAAACCCTAAACGAGATTATGTACCATACCACGGGGGACCAGCCTCCGGCAACGGGCCTCCACTTCGCTCGGAGGCTACGGGCCTCCACTTCGCTCCGTAAGAAGTCAACCTCCATTTAACAATGAATTTAGAACATAACTCAACACAAGGCTCCAGTGAGATCTACTCTAAAATCAGGGTCATGGGAGAGAAGAGGAATGCACCGTGATGGAGGCCATAGGATCCGCCCCGCGCGGCGATGTTTTCTTGCATGTCAACAAATGGCGGGCAGATAGAGGTGATGCCATCCCTTGTAGAAGATGAAGGCGGATTGCCACGTACGGCCGGTGCCCGATTACGCCGCGGAGGACAAGGAGTATATGCGAGGGAAGACGGAGACATGACCTCTCCTATCACCTCCGTCGTGGGTGGACACGGCACAGTCGAGCCGGCACAGAGCAACCGCAGAGGCTTGTCGTAGTTGGAGGTGGCAAGGTGGCCTTTTTACTCCATCGCTGTGGAAGTAGCATGGTGCAGGTAGAGGCGCAACCGGCCGAGGTGAAAAAGGAAGATTATTGGATTGGGGAGGCGTACGTGCATTAGAGATTTGAAGCCTGTCGCATGGGGGAGGAGGAAGCCATCACAGGCAGGGGAGGAGCCACACAGCCGAGGTGGAGGCGAGCAGCGAAGATTTGCAGCCGATCGTGAGGAGGCGGGGGAAGTGGATAGAGGAGAATGTGGGGTGCGGTTCATAGGTGGCGGTTGCAATTTGGTTGTTGGTGGGATAATTGATCATAGGTGGGGTGAAAAATGTTGGATGAAAATCAGGAGTGAGAGATATAATGCATTTGGGATTTTTAAGTAATAGAGATTGTTTGAAATTGGTTACACATTCCAAAATGGGAAATTTTGGGATGTAACATAGGTGAAGTCAAGGGTGATCCACACTATACACGTGGAGAGGCAAGAAGCATGGACGGTTTTGCGGTTGAGCCTCAAAACCGTGGTGGTGATGAAGATGGCGTGTTGACCAAGTCAAGGCGAGCAGGATGCCGGTGCAAGTGACAAGGGGGCCCGATGGATAGGGACCGGGAGAGACTTGCCGGTGGTCAGGATCGCGGGACAAGGTGACATACGTCGACATCGAGAAGTCGTGCTTTGAGAAGTGTGCAAGGCGGTTTTCTGGTTTGGGCCTCAAAACTGGTGGCGGTGGTTGGAGGTTTACGTGGCACCATCATAGAGCTTGCTTCGAGACAAAGGAAAGTTGTGAAGGGCCGGAGAGCATTCGGGCGATGAGGAGAAAGATGGACAAGTTTGCCCCTGGTGGTAGGTGGTAGTGTTATGTAGGTCAAGGGTAGAGTGGTCATGTGGACAACCCTTAGACCTATATAAGGAGAGGTAGGGATGGTGGAAGAGGTGCCTCTCATTCCCTTCACCTTGACTTAGATCTTCATTCAAAGTGCTAGGAGAGGTATTTATGTAATAGAGGAGAGGAGAGGGTGTGTGAGAGAGATCTCTTGCTCTTCCAAATAGTGGGAGGAAGAGGGTGGCTTTCTAACCTTCTAACTATTGATCTTCTAAGCATGTTTCCATGATATGAGATTTATTTTTATGCTCAAGATCTTCCTCTCTTCCTAATTCCCGATTTTCTATTTTTGGAGGTATTTTCATGGGGATTTTTGATCTCGTTTTTGAGTGGTTTTTGGGACAAATTTCTCAGGGGATCTTGGTACTAGGACGTGCCTAAACATTCCTTGATGGATCCTTGGTTGAATACTAGGCAAGAGCACCTTTGATTTCGTAGATTTCCTTAAGAACATTCAAACTCTAGAACTTTCAGTAAAACCTCAAATTCATGATAAATTCTTGAGATTTTGAGATGATTCCACCTGGAGTACATGCGTCCTACCATGATGTATCTCTAGTCCAAATTTTGTTATTTTTGGAGTTGGTTTGATAAGGTTTTGCAATTTTTCTTTACGAATCATTGTTGCTGTTTTGACCCTGTCGGGCCCGACTGGCAGTGCCGATGGCACCAACTGTAGATGGACCAACAGCAACCAGCAGTGCCGATGATCACTGCTGATGCCCAAACCAGCACTGCTGATTGTCTGGAACAGCACTGCCGATCGGCATTGCCGATGACCTGATCGGCATTGCCGATTCTCCGTTGGAACTACTCAGTTTTGAGTGTGTTTCTTCCATAGTATTGTGCCTTGGTTGTCCACCCTCATTAATTGTTTTTTGTGTGTTTTCCCAGAGCTTTCTGTCTTGATTGTACTTGACTGGCACTGCTGATGGTTAGACCGGCACTGCCGATGATCTGTTCCAGTCCCCGACCGGCACTACCGATGTTGTGATCGGCACTGTCGATACACACAGAGAGTTGTCTATTTCAAGTTTGTTTCTTGACCGATTTGAGTTGTTGTTGTTCTCCTATGTTTCCGCTGTGTTTCATTGTTGTTGTTGATCACTCCTAGGATTAGCACATCACAAGTTGGTGTGTGTAATCTTGGTGATCCGTTTTGAGGTTGGCTTGCGTTGTAATTGGGACATAGGCCAAGTTCTATTGAAAAATTTTAATTGGCTCCCATTCACCCCCCCCCCTCTAGTCGCGTTCTAGGTCCTTCATAAGCCCAGTGAAGTCGTCCTTCCTCTTGACTTGTCGCTTCTCCACCTCCTCCTCCGAGCTTGTAAGACCTTTACTTGATGTGAGGTTCGACGTCGCTCAAGGCGGTAATGCAGGTGCATGCGACGGCCTTGGCGAACTTCTTGGAGTTCTTGCTTCTCTTGTAGAAGTGGTTTTTCTTCTTCTTGAAGTCTTCAGTGTTGTTGTCATGGTACCGGCCTTCTTCTTCTTCTTGGGGCAGTCAGCAATGAAGTGTTCAGGGTCACCACACTCGAAGCAGGTTCTTGAACCACCTCCTCTTCTCTCCTTGCGGTTGTTGTAGAACTTCCTAAACTTCTTTGTGAGCAAGTACAACTCCTCGTCAGGAATGCACTCCAAAGAAGACTTGACAAGTGAGGGGTTAGTTTCATAAGAAGCACCACTGTGACCACCCTTTTGATAGATAGAAAGCAAAGCCATGCTAGAAGCAAGATTAACATGATTAGGACGAGATTTCCTAGATAGTTCATGAGATTTCAGCTTGCTATACAGTTGCTCATAGTTTAGGGTGTTGAAATCAGCAGTTTCCTCTAGAGCAACAATTTTAACCGCCCAAACATTTTCATCAACAGAATATAGCAATTGCTTAGCTCTATCATTATCACTGTATAAAAGGTTACCACAAGCCCTCAAGTTGCACACAATGGCCTCAAACTTACGAAAAGTGTCATCTAGTGATTCACCTGTTTTTTGTGCAAAGGTTTGGTATTGCCGATTGTAGGAGTCCTTACGCATAGACTTAACTTGATTGGTACCCTCATGGTACGTGCAAAGCTTATCCCACATTGCATGAGCAGTGTCAAGATGTGCAACATGATCATGTTCATTCCTACCAAGAGCAGAGAGCAGAATATTGACAACTTTGGAGTTGTTTTCATACTTGTTCAACTCACCTACTGACGCGGTGTTGAGGTCGTCCTGTATGGTGTAGTTCTGCTCAACAATCTCCCAAATTGCACATCCTTGGCCTAAGAGATAAGCCTTGGTCCATGACTTCCAGTAGGGAAAGTCTTGTCCATCAAACATCCAAAGCTTGACCACACGCTTCTCCATGTCGCCTTCGGATCACAAAGCCGGTGAAGGTTAACAAGTGATCGAACCAACTTTGATACCAAATGAAGGACCGAGAAGGCGACCAGAGGGGATGAATGGGAGCCTATTAAAATTCTTCTCAAGAACTTGTCCTATATCCCAATTACAACCCAAGACAACTTTTAAACAAATCACCAAGGTCACACACACCAACTTGTGATGTGCTAACCCTAGGAATGGCTCACTACAGTGGAAGAGCACAGTGGAAACAAGGAAGAATAGCAGAGACTCAAAACGGTCAAGGAAATGCAACCAAATTAGACAACACTGTCAGTATATTGTTAGTACTGATCATAGCACCGATAGTGCCGATCTGCTGAAGGAACAGACCATCAGTAGTGTCGGTCGGCAGAAAGAGCAAGGCTACTGGAACACACAGACGAAGCTCGTCGGCAGTGCCGGTTGACACATCGGTAGTGCTGATGCGGGTTTAGACCCAGGCTACCAACAGTGCTGGTCTAGCCGTCGGCAGTGCTGATCAGGGGTTCTTCCTCACGCACTGGCAGTGCCGTTTCAGAGAATGGCAGTGCTGATCGACACTTTCCAGAACCAAAAATTGAACTCATGATGCGGTTAGAAAATCGGCAAAACCTAACTAAACAAACTCCAAAAATCACGAAACTTGGACATAAGGTGGCTCGTAATAGGACGCTCCTTATCCTAGTGGAATCACACAAAAATCTCAAGAATTCATCACAAATATGAGGTTTTACCAAAAGCTCTAGAGTTTGAATGTTCTTGAGGAAATCCACCAAATCGAGAATGCTCTTGCCTAGGTATCAATCAAGGATCCATCATGGAGTGTTTAGGCATGTCCTAGCATCAATGTCCCTCAAGAAATTCATACCAAAACCCACTAAAAAATGAGATAAAAAATCACCACGAAAATAGCTCAAAAAAAGAGAAAAAGAGAAATTCGGGATTTAGGGAGAAAGGAAGATCTGGAGCACGATATTGAATCTTATATCATTGATCCTTTCATACAAAATTCATGGATACATGGCTAGGAAGTGACCCTCTTCCTCCCACTATTTGGAAGAGAAAGAGATGTCTCTGACACACCCTCTCCTCTCCACTAAAACATGAAGACCTCTCCTAGCACTTTGAAACGAAGACCTAGCAAGGCTAAGGGAAAGAGAGGCACCTCTTCCACCAGCCCTACCTCTCCTCATATAGCCTAGGGTCCTATTGTCCAAAAGACCACACTACCCTTGACCTACATAACATTGCCACCTACCACCGGGGGTAAACTTGTCCATCTCTTTTTCCTTCACCCGAATGCCATCGAGCCCTTCACGTATTTTCTTCGCCTCGATGCAAGCTTCGTAATGGTGCCACATGCACCTCCAATCGCCGCCACCGGTTTTGAGGCCCCAATCAAGAAACCGCCTTGCATGCTTCTCAAAGCATGAATTCTCGATGTTGACATGTGTCACATTATCCCACGATCCTGACCACTGGCAAGTCTCTCCCGGTCTTTGTCCATCGGGCACCCTTGTCACTTGCACCGGCATCCCGCTCGCCTTCACTTGGTCAACACGCCTCTTCATCACCACCACGGTTTTGAGGATCAACCGCAAAACCGTCCGTGCTTCTTGCCTCTCCACGTGTACGATGTGGATCACCCTTGACTTCACCCGGCATCCCGATCGTCCAGCCCGAAGTCTCCTACTTATGCCCGATCCTCTCGCCATTGACCGCCAAGTTGACAACATTGTCCTACACATCATGAGACAAGCAAACATATTTCTCAACTCCTGCAACATCACAAATAACTCCACCAACTCCAGTTAGTCAACACCATGACATGTACAATTTCATGCAATCGCCAATTTCCCATATTTCAATTGAACACAAATTCAACCACAGTCAATTACTCATCACATATTGCAAACCATGGCACTTATCCACATTGTTTCTCAGCATTTTTTATGTTCGTGGAATATAGTGGCTATATCACCTCGAGCTCCTTTATTGGCATCACTCAGTCATGTTATCCAGATTCCTTCGCATCACTCGGTCATATTGCCCCGAGTCATTGAATCATTTTGTCATGTTGCTACAGGTCATTGGATCACTCGACCACATTAGTGGATCACTTGGCTATCATCGATCACCGATGATTTTATTTGGAATTATTTCTAGAAAGGCTATCATGACCATGGTTCATGATTTTACTCAATATTGGAGGGCCCTACAAGAGTTAATTTCCTTCACTTGGGATCACGCCAGGGGCTGCTATACTTGTTATATTTAATCAAGTATCACCCGGATATTTTTTATGGCTGCTATACTTATTATATTTGATCAAATATTAGTTGAATACTTTGATTCAATATTAATTAGTCTTTTTTGACTCTTACATTATTTCGTGCACCAAATGATCTAAGAGACGGGAGCTATACCTATACCTAGTAGGTGTACTTATTCGGCGCAACTGGATACACATCATATTTATTGAGGATTCTTCAAGATTCATGGGAGACCTTTACAAGTTTGTTGCTATATTTGAAAGAAAAGATTAATCATATTCATGGCGAAGCACTAATCAAGAAACTGAAGATCAATGACTCACTTGCAAAGCTCTCGGGGGATACTGTGGATAGTATGTACCCGGGATACCTCGAGAGATAAGACTTTCTATACAAGAAAGAAGACACAAGGAATGTTAGAGATAGAATCCTATTCGGATATCATGTTGTAACTGACTAGGAACCTACCATATAACCCTGTCCCCCCTGGATATATAAGGTGGGACAGGGGCTCTCTCATAGACACCTCTGAATACCACATCCCACAAATCAATACAATACACTACAGAACACAGGACGTAGGGTTGTTATCCTCCGGGAGGCGCAAACCTGTTTTAATCTTGCGTCTTTTGTGTTCATCGACTCTCGGTCTCACGCATACATACACCAACAAATAATGATCATGGATAACCTATCCTAGGTCTATTGCTCGATGTACTATTGACCTCTGTTTTCTGGAGCTTCTTGTCACACCACCTTTTTGTCCTCTCTTTGTAAATGGTTGTGTTATCAAAAGCTATCAATCACATTTCTTCAAGCTCACTAATCTATATCTTCCATTTTATTGTAGCAGCATCCAAATTCAGATTCATCTCTTTTATTTCCCAGTATGCCTTATGTTCCAACTCGACAAGCAAATGATAAGTTTTCCCATAAACAAATTCATTGTCATACCAATTTGCTTTTTGAATGTTGTGTTGTAGGCACAAAGTGCTCCATTCAACTTATTAGACCAATCCTTGCCTTCTTTTGTTGCTGTCTTCTGAAAAATTCCTTTTAATTGTTTGTTGGAAGTTTTTGCTTGGTCATTGTCTATGGGTGATAAGTTGTTCCAACACTATGCTCAATGCCCATTTTACTCAATGTTTAAATAAACTCATTCCCAGTAAAATTACTACCTCCATTTGTTATAATCACTCTAGGAACTCCATATCTTGGAAAATTACAATCAGTTAACATCACTTTGGATTCCCTTGTTGAACTGCATTTTCATGGCATAGCTTCGACCCACATGGAAACGTTGTCCACAACAACCAAGATATATTCATAACCATTGGGATATATAAAAGTTCCCATGAAATCCATCCCCCAAACATCAAATATATCTACTTGCAGATTGTATTTGAGGGCATAGCATTACAACTATTTGCATTTCCAATTATTTCGCATTGAGGTTATCTAGCGTGATATCTTTTTGCATCCTCATGCATTGTAGGCCAATAGAATCCACTAGCCTAGGACTTAGCTTGAGTTCTAAAATCCTTAATGTCCTCCATACTCTAAAGACTGGCATTTCTCTACTATGTTTCCTCATTCCTCATGTGGTACACACCTCTGAAAAGCTCTATCATCACAATATCGATATAGGTAAGGGTCATCCCAAATGAATTTCCTCATTTACTCCACACTCTTTTCCTTGTATTTTTGTTAAGATGATTGAGCTTTCCTCTAAATATCTTGCATCCAATTTTCTCTATTATCATAGGTTGAAAAGAGTTATTCCCGCCTCATCTCATCAGCAATGGGCACATCTTTCTCTTCAATCATAATGCGCGATAATGGTCAGCTATGGAATTTTCAATACATTTGTTATATCAATTTTTTAGTCAAATTGTTGCAAAATGGAAACCCATTGAAGCAATCTAGGCTTAGATTCCTTTTTCGAAATAAGGTATCTAATAGCAGCATGATTCGTGTCAACAATGACCTTGGAATTAATAATATGAAATTTCTCAAAGGCAAATATCACATCTAGCATTTCTTTTTCCGTAGTCATGTAACTAATATGTGCTTCATTATGGGTCTTACAAACATAATAGATAGCATGAACTTTACCTTCTTTACGCTGGCCAAGAACTGTTCTTTTTGCATAATCTTGAAAGGAAGAGATTCCAATCAGGTGACAGCATGATAGGCACATAACATAGAGCTTCTTTCAACTTTTCAAAGGCATGGAGTTGTTCATCATCCATCTCAAACACAATGTTCTTTTGTAACAATTTCGTCAGAGATTTTGCAGTCATGGACAAATCTTTGACAAACCTATGATAAAAATTTGCATGTCCAAGGACTCTTCGCAAGGCTTTAAGATCTATAGGTGGTGGTAACCTCTCAACTTTGGATATCTTGGCTTTATCTATATCAATACCCCTGTCAGAGATAACATGCCCCAAAACAATCCCTTTAGTTACCATAAAGTGACACTTCTCCCAATTTAGTACCATGATAAAAGTAATAAGTACATTTTTATACATAAAGGAACTAAAATTACATTGTTATCATTGACCTCTACTGAAATTGTACAAGCTGATTTAGAAAGAGCTACTAGTATGAAAAATAAAACGTCTGAAATTCAGCAACCTGTTAATTCTGACTCTACACCTTGTAATGCTAATGATTTTTCAAGTTTGAAGGGTGCTAGATTAAATTACAAGGTCGTTCATGTCTTGCAACAAAATATGAACTCGCTGAAGTTTTTGCTGATGATATTTTATATGCTTTGATATGCAAACAAACTTTGTTTTTGCTTGATGATATTGCTCCTAGTGTTTTGCCTCCTGCTGTCACAAACATTTTGAAGGAGTATCAAGATGTTTTCCTAGCTGAGATGCCCCCAAGATTGCCACCTTCGAGAGGGATTGAGCATCAAATTCATTTGATTTTAGGTGCTACTTTGCCAAACCGTGCTGCCTATAGGACCACCCCGGAGGAGACTGAGGAAATACAAGGATAGGTTCAAGACCTTATGGATCATGGGTATGTTCGTCAATCACTTAGTCCTACTGTTGTTCTTGTACTTTTGGTTCCTAAGAAAATGGTAGTTGGCGTATGTGTGTAGATTGTAGAACCATTAATATCATTACTAATACATATCATCATGCTATTCGTAGGCTAGACGACATGCTTGATGAGTTATATGGTGCTATAATTTTACTAAAATTGACATGCGTAGTGGCTACCATCAAATTAGAATGGAACATGGAGATGAATGGAAAACAACTTTGAAAACCAAATTCAGGTTGTCTGAGTGGTTACTAATGCCTTTTGGTTTAACTAATACACCTAGTACTTTCATGCGTCTGCTGAATGAGGTTTTAAGAGCTTTCATTGGCAAATTTGTAGTAGTTTACTTTGATGATATAATGATTTATAGCAAGTTGATGGATGAACATATGGATCATTTGCGTGTTGTTTTTTATGCTTTGAGAGCTGCAAGTTTATTTGGTAACCTTGAGAAGTGCACTTTTTGTATGGATCGAGTATCTTTTCTTGGCTATGATTTGACACCACATGGAATTGAGGTGGATGAGGCAAAGATTGGAGCCATAGAGAGCTAGTTGGTACCAAAAGCTATTACACAGGTAAGGAGTTTTCTTGGTCTTGCAGGTTTCTACCGCCGCTTTGTCAAAGATTTCAGCACCATTGCATGAGTTGACAAAGAAGGGAGTTGAGTTCCATTGGGGTAAGGCACATCATGAGTCCTTTGATGGTTTAAAGGACAAACTAACACATGCACCACTGTTGCAACTTCTGAAATTGGATAAGATTTTTGAGCTTGAATGTGATGCTAGTGGTATAGGCATTGGTGGTGTTTTAATGTAAGATGTTCAACCTGTTGCATATTTTAGCGAGAAAATTACTGGGCCGGTTTTACATTACTCCACGTATGATAAGGAATTATATACACTTGTACATTCCTTACAGACGTGGTGTTGTTATCTGTTGCTCAAAGAATTTGTTATTCATTCTGATCATGAATCACTAAAGTATATTTGCTCACAATGTAATTTGAATCGTAGTCATGCTAAATAAGTTGATTTTATTGAGTCTTTCCCTTATATTATAAAACATAATAAAGGGAAGGATATTGTGATTGTTGATGCTTTGTCAAGACACTATACTTTGTTGTATCAAGTTGATTGTAAAATTTTTGGACTTGAGGCAATTAAAGAAGAATATGCTCCTGATCCTGATTTTAAGGATGTATTGCTGCAATGTAAAAATAGTCATCCTTGGAAGAGCTTTGTGTTCACTGATGGTTTCCTGTTAGAGCTAAGCGTCTATGCAATCCAGTTGGTTTTGTTTGTCTTTTGTTGTTGTAGGAGGCACATGGTGGTGGCTTAATGTGTCATTCTGCTAAGAAGACGGATGATATTTTTTTCCACACACTTCTTTTGGCCAATGATGAGGAAATATGTTTAGCATTTAGTTGCTTGCTGCTACATGTCAAAAAGTTAATTCTTATGTGAATCCACATGGTTTATACATGCCATTTCCTGTTCCTTCTATTCCTTGGGTGGATATTTCTATGGACTTTCTTTTAAGAGGACTAATAAGGGGAGTTATAGAATTTTGGTTGTTGTGGATCATTTTTCCTAAGATGGCACACTTTATACCATGTCATAAGACCGATGATGCTATTCATATTGCTGACCTCTTTCTCAAAGAGATTGTATGCCTTCTACTATTGTTTTAGATTGTGATACAAAATTCTTGAGTCACTTTTGGTGCACACTTTGGAATAAATTGGGTACAAAGTTGTTATTTTCTATAACTTGTTATCCATAAATAGATGGACAAACTAAGGTTGTGAAATGCACTTTGGGTAGCTTGTTGAGAGCTATTTTGAAGAAAAATTTAAAGTAGTTTGAAGGACAGAGAAGGCGACCAGAGGGGGGGGGGTGAATGGGAGCCAATCAAAATTCTCTGGGAGAACTTGGCCTATATCCCAAAAACAACCCAAACCAACCTCCAAACCGATCACCAAGACTACACACACCAACTTGTGGTGTACTAGCCCTAGGAGTGATTAACCACAACAAAGAAACACAGAGCAAACAACAACAAACAGCAAGGACTCGAACTAGTTAAGAGACTCACCAAAAACCTGACCATACTGGACCACTACCGGCAGTGCCGATCAGGACCATTGGTAGTTCCGGTTGGCCCCATCTGCAGTGCCGATCTGAAGCATCGGCAGTGCTGGTGCGGGGTTCTGAGACCCACCGACAGTATCGGTCCTGGTCGTCGGCAGTGCCGATCGACCCCGACAGAACAGCAGAAACTTTCGGGAATTTGGCAAATCTTCTCGAAAACCTAATCAAACAAACTCCAAATGATGTGATTTTTGGATCAGTGAATCCTCATCGCATCACACCCTAATCCTAGAAGATCATCTCAAATGGCTCAAGGAATCATTATGAATTTCAGATCTTGTGCCAAGAACACCAAAAAGGGAAACTTGAGAAATCCTTCAAATCGAAGATGCTAGAGGTACTGATTCGGTTAAGGATCCATAGAGGATTGTTCTAGCTCATCCTAGCAACATGTTTTTCATGAAATCCGAGTCAAAAACTCATCCAAAAGTGAGATCGAAAATCACCACGAAAATCACTCCGAAAATAGAGAAAAAGGGAATTTCGGGATTCAAGGAAAGAGAGAAATCTTGAGCACTAAAATACTTCTCATATCATGGAAACATGCTTACAAGATCCATAGGTACAAGGCTAGGAAGCCACCCTCTTCCTCCCACTATTTGGAAGAGCAAGAGATGTCTCTCACACACCCACTACTCTCCACTAGAACATGAAGTCCTCTCCTAGCACTTTGAATAGAACCCTAACACAAGGCTAATGGAAAGAGAAGCACCTCTTCCACCAGCCCTACCTCCTCTTATATAGGCCAAGGGTCTATTGTCCACATGACCACTCTACCCTCGACCTACATAACACATCCACCTACCACTGGGGACATAATCGTCCATCTTTTTCCTCATCACCCGAATGCCATCGAGCCCTTCACAACTATGCTTGCCCTCGACGCAAGCTCCGTGATGGTGCCACATGCACCTTCAATCACCGCCACCGGTTTTGAGGCCTAAACTAGGAAACCGCCTTGCACACTTCTCAAAGTGCGACTTCCCGATGTTGATGCATGTCACCTCATCCCACGATCCTAACCACCGGCAAGTCTCTCCTGGTCCCTGTCCATCGGGCCCCCTTGTCACTTGCACCGGCATCCCGCTCGCCTTGACTTGGTCAACACGCCATCTTCATCACCACCACGGTTTTGAGGCTCAACCGTGAAACCGTCCGTACTTCTTGCCTCTCCACGTGTACAGTATGGATCACACTTGACTTCACGCGGCATCCTGATCATCTGGCCCCAAGTCCCCTACTTGTGCTCGATCCTCTAGCCGTTGACCGCCAAGTTGACTCCAGTGACCTACACATCATGAGACAAGCAAACACATTTCCCATCTCCTGCAACATCACCAATACCTCCACCAACTCCGGTTAGTCGAAACCATAATCATGCACACACACATGCAATCCCTAGATTCTCGTATTTCAACTCAAACACCAAATCTGCTCAAGTCAATTACTCATCACATATATTGCAAACCATGGCACATATCCACATGGTTTCTCAATCTCCCCCTTGATGAGCACATTGACAACCTCAATTGCACAAAGATTAGAGAGTGAAATGCAAAACCGAATAAACGCATCCAAATGGCAAAACCCAAAGAAAAGGTGAAAACAAGCCATCTAGCAAAGTAGGGATCACAACACCAAGAGTTGGCAAGGAAAGCGACTTGAGACACAAAGAATGTGACAAGCGCAAGAAAACGCTCGAGATCATGATATGCTCCCCCTCAACTTGTGATAGGTCTCATGTAATGCAAAATGGATCATCTTAAGTTTCTTAGCATTATTAAATGGATCATCTTAAGTTTCTTAGCATTATTTGTGCATGACCCACTATTTTTTCCCCCTTTGGCAATGAACTCATCAAAAAGGCAAAAGAACAAGCAAGTATAGGAGCTTCAACAATTATGCAAACAAGCATTTAACTGTGCTAATCATAAGCATAGAGCTATGAAGTGTAAAAGCAATGACGCACAACCATACAAAGATCAAAAATAGATAGCAAGGCATAAACACCAAAAGCTATACAAGCTAAGCAGAAAGATTGACTAGCTTAGATAGAATCAAATTTTGCTTATCATGAGAAAATCTGTCACCACATGTGTAAGTACTCCCATCCAAGGCAAAAAAAGCATCAAGTGAATTAAAAGATACTAGCCAGGCTCAATCTCAATTAGGGCAACAAGCATTCGCAGAAAATAAGCTCTACAAACACTCACATATGCAACAGAGACTCGGTTGATCAAGTGATTATTGTTTATCCTTATGTGTCCTCTTATCTGTGACATCCCATGTCACAAAATAGAACTTAACTAAACCCAAGGTTAATTAAGGGATAATTAAAAATATAAATAGTCAAGGTGCCAAAGAATGAAGAAAGAAAATTAAGTAATTAAATCCAAAATATCCAAATAAGGGCCCTTCTCAAACTTCACAAAATCCCATGGAAGTACCTCAATGTTTTTGCATATTCTGAATGGCCACATTACAAGAGAATTTTGATAATTTTTCCAGAATTTTTGGTAACCAGAAAAGAGTGTTTCTGTTCTGGAATTTTAAAAATTAATCTAAGCCAATTCAGCTGATGCACCCAAAAGCAAAGTTGGAGCACATGTTTTGCTGGACGTGCACAAAACTCTGTATCAAATTTGGAGCACGGGAACGAGGTGAAATATGCCCAAACCCGAGTCAAGGTCTAAGTCAAGCCAGGTCAACCCCTTCCCTCTCCTCTGGCCAATCCCAACCCGACACGAGTTGTACCCGGTGCACTGTGGCCACCGTCGTTCACCTGCCGCTCCCCATGCCAGCCACTGCTCCACCACCTTCTCCCCTGTGCCACCGGCCCAATTGAAGTGCCCCCGCCTGCGAACCAATCCCTTACCGACAGCGCTCCAACCCCCCCCCCCCCTCTCCCTCTACTCTTGCCGCTCTCTCACTCCGGCCGGGTTAAAGGGGAGGATTACACAGCGCGCCTCTCCCGGCTCTCTCTCTCTCGGCTCACACTCATTGCACAACTTCCAGGAACCCCCTCCACTACACCAAGTGCCTCTGCACTCTTCCCTCCTCTCTCTCTCCGGTGAAACCCGAGCAGGCTCTGTTTTCCCCCGCCATGGCCACCGCCGCGTCCAGCTCCGACTAGGTGGTTTGTCCCTCCCTCCTTCTTTTGCAAATCAACGCGCAAGGTCACCACCTCACTCCCCTCTGACCCTCTCCCTCCCTCGTGCAGTGTGCTCACCGGATTTCATGGATCCCGAGCCACCGCCGTCGGGATCTTTCACCCCCGTCGACGAGGACCCCCCTCCGGCCTCCCCCCTCAACGAGTTCCTCGACGCCGACCTTCCCCGAGCTGCAGCAAAGCTCGCCGACCGAACCCCAGCCTGCCTCTTCCTCGGCACAGTCGCGTGGACCTCGCCGGAGTCGCCCCTGCCACCGCGCGTCGTCGCCGACGCCTTCTGGTGAGACACTCTTCCCTCCGACCCCCTCCTCGAGATCGCCGCGGCATGGAGGCCATTCGAGTAGCATGCGAGCCTTGGCCGTGCCGCCGATCGGCCGCTGGGCGGAGCTCGCCGTCGCCTGGGTGAATTTGAGCACGATGGCATTCTGTAAATAAGAGTGAACTTTGAATTAAACTTCAAAATTCAATAACTGGAGAAATAAAAGCCCAAAAACGATGAAAACAATTTTGTTCAACTCCTAAAATCCTCCTCTACCAGAAAAACATGTTGAGGTCCAAAGTTGCTCAGTAAATTAATTTATTTAATTCCCTAAAGTTACAACCCTAAATTGCTTAATAAATTCATATGTAAATAAATATAAATGGTAAATTCATGAAACTTGCTCAGTGGTCATTTCATGGAATCCTTAAGCTTTCTGCAAAAGCACATTTTCATGTTTAGGCATATTTTTAGTATTATTGCATAACTCTTCATTTTCAGTAAATGAATTTATGTAAATTATTGGATAGGAATTTAATTATGAAATTTGGTATTCCTGTTCCTTATTCACTTGTACACTCATGTAAAATTCCATGAAAAATTTGAAGCAACTTAAGTATGCTTTTGCTGTCAAAATTAATCAATTGTTAGCTAAAGTAAGAATTTTCCATATAAATCTTGCTTTTTGTGTGCATTTAAGAAAAGTAGGCATAAATTCACTTCTGGAATATTTATGAAGAATAATTACATTAACTTTACAGTAGAAATCCTTATCTCCATATATATACTCTTGGTTCCTATTTAACTATATGAACCTAGAACTAGTTATGCAATTAAATTGCCATAATATGTAGAGTGTTAGTTTCGCATATGGCCACTTTAGCTAAGTTGCTCAAAATGAACTTTCTGCAAATTTGACCCTAGTATTGCATGGTCATATCATCATCAGCATGTGATGTCATATAATCATCACCTAGGTCATGCTCATGTTAAAGTAGACATACCCTAAGTGGTGATGATTAAAAGTTACATTCTTGTAATTAGAAGTTTGTCCCCTTCAAATTCAGTAGGTACCATGTCATACTTAGGTGTGCACACATTCATGAATAAATGATTAGTCATTAATCTAATTTGCTGAGGAAGTGCCATGAATTGTCACGCCCTCCATTTCATCTTTAGTTAAGGAACTCCACGAAACCTTGTGTATTCCTTCGCATTGATGCATGTCCATTCCATATAGGGATCGAGACCGCGGAGATCACACCAGATCAGCAAGGACCTGAAGTGAACTTTGGTGAAGACACTAACTACGATCACTCCCAAGGCAAGCCCCGGTGCATAACCCATTAAATTTTCGAGTCCTTTTACGTTACCAGAAGTTAGGAATATTGTATTGTGCATTAAGTGTAGGACGTGGATGAAACACACTTGCATACTCCAGCAATGACCTATGATTAGTATGTCAGTAAGCTTTTCCGTTAGCAATGCTATGCTTAAACTAGTGGAGTCAACGGTATGTTCTAGATTCAACTATGGTTCACTTGGTTAATGAACTTGATAAAATGGAGCACCTATCGTTGCAACTCCACGGACAAGTATTGAATAGTACCAAGTACATACCTTTAATATGGGGATTGGTAAACCTAGTAACTTGGGCGCCGTATTGTTGGACGGCCATACTCATAGATCCAGAGGTGATGTAAACAGCACGGTGGTTGCACGAGTTTGAGGACCGCTGGAGAGTGCATGGGTTAAGCCTCGGATACGAAGTACAGTATCGTGGAGAGGACGTGGGATCGATGGCCCCGGATCAACTTTATAGCAATCTTGTGAACGGTGGCCATACGGGTTCTTAAATAATGCGTATGTCGTGTATTTGGGTTTTCCCTGCAGGATGTAAATCAATTCGAATTGCCGTCCCTCGCGGTTATGAGTACCTCTTGTTCGAGCAGCGACAATGATATGTTAAGTAGTAAAGTTGTGGTCATGTTTCTGAAATTTACTTATGCTATGGACACATATTGTTATGATGTATTGCTCTTTATTTCTACTCGTGTCTTAGCAGCTAGCTAGATTCACCGTAGTGGTTATTCTGAAATCAGCAAAGTAAAATCTTGCTTAAGGAATTGTAAATGCAGCATAGAACTATTAGGAGCTTCTTATGCAATTATCAAATAAACCCGGTCAGCCCCCTGCATACTAGGAGTCAGTTTTAGTAAACCTTTTGAGGGGTAAGTCTTGCGGAGTATGTTAGATACTCAGGCTTTGCGATTTTGTTGTTTTTTAGATTTTCCTCCAGCTACCTACTGTGATTGTTGTAACAAGGTTATGTGGGAAGGTGAGGAGCATCAGAACTGGACCATCAAATGGGTCCCTAGCTCCCCTAACTGTGATGAGTGAGCCATCGCCATAGGGCTGGCATGGTTCACGTAGGGCTTAACGTCATGTTTTGTCATCGTATCGCTTCCGCTAATTTATGTAACATGTACTAAGGACATATGTATTGTATCAGATATGAACTTGTTTATATTCTACCTCTGAACTTGTAATATTATGCACCTAAGTGATGTAATATTGTAAATGATGAATGTTCATGTGTGAATGTTGTGTATGGTTACTTCGTTAACCATCTCCCGAGGCGATCCTGTACGACATACTCTACTTTTCGGAGTAGGGTTGTCACATTATCCATGGGGAAGGTCGCACGACTGGTTACGGCAAACACCTCGAGGATTCAAGTCACAGTGATTGGATTTAGTATTTTAGAATTATTCTTTATCAAGGTACTAAGCAGATTTTTCATGTTTATGCACAAGACAAAAGAGCATGCCTTTGCGACAAAAGGAACACACATTCCCACAATGTTCCATCATGAGCTAAACATTTGCAAAGCCTTCTATTTTGCAAACACAAAGTGCCAAAGCCATGATATCCTCTAGACTAGCCTCAATGCAAGTTTCAACAAGGATAAAAGCAATTATACACATGGTGAGCAAGATTAGTTCATAAGGTTCACAAGAAGCTTAGTTTACCTTTAAGATTAGCAAGTTGCTCACATTAGTCTATAACAGGCCATCTAGAAAATCTAAGCATGAGAGATTATCATCACATCCACACTACTTAGCTCAAGCTCAAACATAGAAATGAGAAATACAGGCAAGCATAAGAATCAAAGCTCATCTACCAATGCATATAGTACATATGAGATGCAATGCATAAAAGGTAAGATACATATATACAAGAAAACACCAACTACCCCTTAAATGATGCCATAAGGATGACAAACACCAAGTTCCCCCCGAAGAAAAGCATGTCTCAAAGCATCTAGGGGCTTGGTGAGGATATCAGCTAGTTGGTTTCTAGTGTCGATGTATTTGAACTCAACATCTCCTTTCTCAACATTGTCTCTCAAGAAGTGGAATTGCACATTGATGTGTTTGACCTTACCATGTTGGATTGGGTTTTTGGCTAAGCATATGGCACTGGAGTTATCACACATGAGTGGGACACTCTTAAAGGCTAACCCATAGTCTCTCATGGTGGACACAATCCATAGGATTTGTGAGCAGCAGCTGGCAGTAGCAACATACTCAGCCTATGTGGTGGATTGGGCTACACTTGACTGCTTACGAGAAGACCAACATATCGAAGAAGTACCCAAGAAATGGCAAGTACCAGAAGTGCTTTTCCTATCAATTCTACACCCAGCAAAGTCCACATCCGAATACCCAATGAGATCAAGAGAAGAAGATGTAGAGTACCAAAGGCCGAACTCAAGTGTCTATTTGATATACCTGAAGATGTGCTTGACAGCCTTGCGATGGGTCACCCTTGGGGAAGCTTGAAAGTGAGCACAAAGACACACCGCAAAGTGTATGTCGGGTCTTGTTGCCGTCAGGTACAAGATGGAGCCAATCATGCTCCTGTACTCTCTTTGGTCCACCACTTCACAGTCTTCATCAATGTCAAGAGCCATTGTAGTGGACATTGGTGTAGACAACGGCTTCACATTGACCATGTCGAACTTCTTGAGGAGATCCTTCGTGTACTTGGCTTGATAAATGAAAGTGCCTTGCTTGCATTGCTTAATTTGAAGCCCAAGAAAGAAGGTGAGTTTGCCCATCATCGACATCTGAAATTCACTTTCCATGGCTTCCTGAAATCTGGACACAAGAGCATGAGAGGAACCACCAAAGATGATATCATCCACGTAAATCTGAGCCATTAGAAAGTCACTGCCATGCTTTAGAGTGAACAAGGTTTTATCAACACACCCCATGACATACCCACGCTCTAGCAAGAAAGTCTTAAGCCTAGCATACCATGCCCTAGTTGCTTCCTTTAGCCCGTACAAGGCCTTCTGAAGCTTGTACACACGGTTTGGGTATTTGTGGTGCTCAAAGCCAGGGGGTTGCCTCACATATACTTCTTCCTCTATGAAACCATTTAGGAAAGCACTCTTGACATCCATTTGATAGAGTCTAATGCCCTTGGAGGCAGCAAATGCAAGCAAGATCCTAATGGCTTCTATGCGAGCAACAGGAGCAAAGGTTTCACCATAATCTAAGCCCTCCACTTGGCTAAAACCCTGAGCAACTAGCCTAGCCTTGTTTCTCACAACTTCACCATCCTGCCTATGTTTGTTTTTGAACACCCACTTGGTTCCTATGACATTGACATTTTTGGGAGGCTGTACAAGGGTCCACACTTTGTTTCTCTCAAAGTATACCATCTCGTCATACATGGGATTAACCCAATGTTCATCAGATAGTGTGTGTCCAACATCTCGGGGTTCAAAGGTTGCTACAAAGAGAGAATTGGTAAAGCAAGCGAGATGTGCAGACTTTGACCTTGTTGTCCTCTCATAGAGATTACCAATCATTTGTTGAGGTGGATGTTGACGCTGAATGTGGCTGGGGGCCTCTCTCTCAGAGTGTACCTCCCCCTCAACCACAGCTAGAGCTCGCTCGACAGCCATTAAAGTTGATGTAGAAGCTTCTGGACCCTCTGCTGGAGTAGTGGTAGCAGTAGGAACAAGCTTAGATGAGAGATGAAGTGAATCATCATCATCATCATCAAAGCCCTGTAGATCCTCTTCTACAAATATGCTTTCCTTCAGCTCCTTGTCACCTGCAGACTCAATCACATTCCTTGCACAAGAGTTTGATTCATCAAAGGTTACAATGCATGATTCTACGATGGTGTTAGTCTCTAAATTCAAAATTATGTAGGAATGACCATGAAGAGAGTAACCAAGAAAGATGCCATCGGAAGATCTCGACTCAAACTTATCAAGATTGCCACGCTAGAGAATAAAGCACTTGCAACCAAAGGCACGCAAATGAGAAACCGAGGGCTTTTTCCCAAACGCAGCTCATAAGAAGTCACATTAAGAATTGAGCGCAAGAAAATCCGATTGGAAACATAGCAAGCAGTGCTAATGGCCTCAGCCCAGAACCACCTCGGAGTCCTATGCTCATCGAGCATTGTCCGGGCCATCTCCACCAAGGTTCTATTCTTTCTTTCGACCACACCATTCTGCTAGGGAACACGAGGTGTTGAAAACTAATGCTCAGTACCATGCTCAAGACAGAAAGCATCAAAGGAGGAGTTCTTGAACTCAGTGCCATTATCACTATGGATTGCTCGTAATGCACCAGGGAGTTCCTTGAACAACCTCAAAGCTAAGCTCTGAAAGTGATGAAACACCTCATCCTTGCTCTCAAGAAAGTAAACCCAAGAGTAGCGAGAGTAGTCATCAACAGTCACAAGAACATACTACTTCCCACCCGCCGAACGAACCCGAGAAGGACCAACAGTGTCCATGTGAAGCAACTCTCCAGGGCGTTCAGTCATCACCAAATTAATTGGTGGATGAGAAGCGACAATCATTTTCCCATGACGACAAGGAGCACAAACCAAATCCTTATCAAATTTGAGCTTAGGCAATCCTCGGATCAAACCTAAGCCACTCAAGCGACATAACAAGTCAAAGCTCATGTGACCTAGTCTCCTATACCATTTCTAGAGCTTAGAAGAAGATTGAGCAAACAAGAACTTGTGAGAACCAGGAGAACCAGCAAAATCAGCCTGAAAAACTCTACCGATGCGAGAAATCCCACAAACCAAGGAACCACTCGAAGCATTCGACTTAAAGCGCACTTCCAAACCAACATCAAGAAGCTGAGAGACAGAGAGGAGATTGTACTTGAGATACTCAACCAAACCAACATCTTTGAGAGTGAATTTTTCATTTACCTTTACCGCACCTCTTGCCTTCACTCTCCCTCTCTTGTCATCTCCAAAGGTCACATACTTCCGGCGCTTCAAGGAAGTGAGACTGGAGAACCACTTTGCATCTCCGGTCATGTGGCGCGAACACCCGGAGTCCATCAACCATTTGTTCTCCAGGCCTCCACCTGTTGCCTACAAAGAACGAGAAGGAAAACTCGATGGCTAAATGCTGGTGTTAGTCAAAAGGCATTTGGGAATCCAACACTTAACCATACGACCGATAGTAGTCATCATAGTTCTTTGAACATTATCATTCAAACGCATGGGACGAGAACCATGATGGGGAAAACGTGGCATGTCAAAGCGTCTCAACTCAAACCTTGGGTTGTGAGGATAGAAATCATCTGTGTGAAAACCAAATCCAGGTGAGTGACGCTCACCACATTGGGGAAAACATGGGGCACCAAAGCGTTGCTGCGCAAAGCCTCTGTTTCATGAATCAAAGCCATATGAGGGATGACCTTGTCCATCATATGCATGAGAAAAAGAGCGAGGCTAAAAGTCAACAAAATCATCATAAAAAGCATCCCTAGTCAACTCAGCTTGCTTCCTCTCAATCCTCTTACGCCTATAACAGAATTCATCCAAGTGGCCCTTGTGACCACAAAACATGCAAATGTAGACACCCTTAGGATTAGGCTTAGTTTTGCATGGCAGGCTTGGGTTTTGGCTTCTTTGTTTGCTTTGGGTTGAAGGAGGGTTTTGGATTGGTGGACAGTATGTGTCAGTGGGTTTGATGATGTTTTCCTCATCCTTGTAGCTGGAGCTAGGCACAAACTTACCCACATTCTCACTCTCTTTGTCACACCTCTGAAATCTCAAGCCGAAGTTATAGGTTGGCCTAGAAGCACTCTCCTTCACTCTTGCCAAATCATTCTCAATCTTTTCCTCACTCACTAGGGTTCTTTGGAGCCTAGAAACAAGATAGTCATTTTCCTAAACTAGGACTTTCTTTTCCTCCCTAGTGATTACACGCTTGTCGTTAAGAGAGATACACACCTCACATGGTGGTGGAAGGACCTTGGAGCGAGTCTCAATGAGCAGCTTGGACTCAAGCTCTTTGACTTTGAGGGTTTGAGCTTCCAACTCATCTGTGAGCTTGGGGCACTTCTGACATGCACCCAAAATCGTTGGCCTAGCTTTGAATTCCTCAAGCTCCTTGAGGGCACTCTCAAGCTGACTGGCAACTTGAGCATGCACACTCTCCCTCTGACTCAGATCATTCATCACTACTTGACAAAACTCACACTCTACAACCATGTCATCTTTAGCAAGCTTAGACCTAAGCGAAGTGATCTCATATTCAGCACTCTCTAATTTAGACTTAAGCTCTCTACTCTCATGAACAGCACTATGAAGCTTATCATCTTGCATGAGCAACACATCACGCAATTGATTAAGTTCAAAAGAGAGTTCATCAAGAGTGGGAGGTACCTCGCTTATGTCGGAGTCGGAGTCGGAGCCAGAGTCGGTGTCGTGGTCATTCTTTGCCATGAAGCAAAGCTCGGTGAAGTCATCCTTCCTCTTGACTAGTGGCTTCTCAACCTCCTCATTCGAGCTTGTAAAGCCTTCGCTTGATGTGAGGTCAACATCGCTCAAGGCGGCAACGCAGGCACGTGCAATGGCATTGGTGAACTTCTTGAGTTCTTGCCCTTCTTGTCGAAGCGGTTCTTCTTCTGCTTGAAATCTTCAATGTTGTTGTCGCAGTACCTGGCCTTCTTCTTCTTCTTGGGACAATCAGCAATGAAGTGTCCCGGGTCACCGCACTTGAAGTAGGTTCTTGAACCACCTCCTCTTCTCTCTTTGCGGTTGTTGTAGAACTTCCTGAACTTCCTTGTGAGCAAGCACAGCTCCTCATCAGGAATGCACTCCATCTATTCATCGGAAGCTGCAACAAGAGAAGACAGAGCAAACTCCAAAGAAGACTTGTCATGTGAGGGGTTAGTTCCATAAGAAGCATCACTGTGACTACCCTTCTGAGAGCTAGAAAGCAAAGCCATGCTAGAAGCAGGAATAGCAAGATTAGGACGAGATTTCCTAGACAGTTCATGAGATTTCAGCTTGCTATATAGTTGCTCACAGTTCAGGGTATCAAAATAAGCAGTTTCTTCTAAAGCAGTAATCGTAACCCCCCAAGCATTTTCATGAAGAGAATACAGCAATTGGTTTGCTGTATCATTGTCAGTGTACACAAGTTTACCACAAGCCCTCAAATTGCACACAATAGCCTCGAACCTACAAAAAGTGTCATCTAGTGACTCACCAGGTTTTTGAGCAAAGGTTTGGTACTATCTATTGTAGGAGTCCTTATGCATAGACTTAACTTCATTAGTACCCTCATGGTATGTACACATTTTTTCCCAAATAGCATGAGCAGTCTCAAGGTGAGAAACACGATCAAATTCATTCTTACCAAGTGCAGAGAGCATAATGTTAACAACTTTGGAATTGTTTTCATACCTGTTCAAATCAACAGCAGCAGCCCTATCGAGGTTCTCAGGTATCTGGTAGTCCTGTGCGACGATCTCCCAAATCGCACGACCTTGGCTTAAGAGATAAGCCTTGGTCCATGATTTCTAATAGGGAAAATCTTCCCCATCGAACATCAAAAGCTTCACTGCACGCTTCTCCATGTTGCCTTTAGATTACAAAGGCGGTGAAGGTCAACTAGTGATCAAACTGGCTTTGATACCAATTGAAGGACCGAGAAGGCGACCAGAGGGGGGGGGGGGGTGAATGGGAGCCAATCAAAATTCTTTGGGAGAACATGGCCTATATCCAAAAAACAACCCAAGCCAACCTCCGAACTGATGGTGTACTTGCCCTAGGAGTGATCAACCACAGCAAAGAAACACAGCGGAAACAACAACAAACAACAAGGACTCGAACTGGTCAAGAGACTGACCAAAAACCTGACCATACTGGACCACTACCGGCAGTGCCGATCAGGACCATCGGCAGTGCCAATCTGAAGCAGCGGCAGTGTCGGTGCGGGGTTCTGAGACCCACCGGCAGTACCGGTCCTGGTCGTCGGCAGTGCCGATCAACCCTGACACAACAGCAGAAACTTTCAGGAATTTGGCAAATCTTCTCCAAAACCTAATCAAACAAACTCCAAATGATGTGATTTTTGGATCAGTTAATCCTCATCACATCACGACCCTAATCCTAGAAGATCATCTCAAATGGCTCAAGGAATCATCACGAATTTCAGATCTTGTGCCAAGAACACCAAAAAAGGGAAACTTGAGAAATCCTTCAAATCGAAGGTGTTAGAGCTATTGATTCGATCAAGGATCCATAGAGGATTGTTCTAGCTCATCCTAGCAACAAGTTTCTCAAGAAATCCGAGTCAAAAACTCGTCCAAAAGTGAGATAAAAAATTACCACGAAAATAGCTCTGAAAATAGAGAAAAAGGGAATTTCAGGATTCAAGGAAAGAGGGAAATCTTCAGCACGAAAATACTTCTTATATCATGGAAACATGCTTATAAGATCCATAGGTACAAGGCTAGGAAGCCACCCTCTTCCTCCCACTATTTGGAAGAGCAAGAAATGTCTCTCACACACCCACTACTCTTTACTAGAACATGAAGTCCTCTCCTAGCACTTTGAATAGAACCCTAACACAAGGCTAATGGAAAGAGAGGCACCTCTTCCACCAGCCCTACCTCCTCTTATATAGGCCTAGGGTCTATTGTCCACATGACCACTCTACCCTCGACCTACATAACACACCCACCTACCACCGGGGGCATAACCGTCCATCTTTTTCCTTGTCGCCCGAATGCCATCGAGACCTTCACAACTTTGCTTCCCCTCGACGCACGCTCCGTGATGGTGCCACGTGCACCTCCAATCGCCACCACCGGTTTTGAGGCCAAACCAGGAAACCACCTTGCACGCTTCTCAAAGCATGACTTCTTGATATCGACGTGTGTCACCCTCTTCCTCCACTATTTGGAAGAGCAAGAGATCTCTCTCACACACCCTCTCCTCTATTACATAAATACCTCTCCTAGCACTTTGAATGAAGATCTAAGTCAAGGCGAAGGGAATGAGAGGCACCTCTTCCACCATCCCTACCTCTCCTTATATAGGTCTAAGGGTTGTCCACATGACCACTCTACCCTTGACCTACATAACACTACCACCTACCACCAGGGGCAAACTTGTCCATCTTTCTCCTCGTCACCCGAATGCTCTCAGGCCCTTCACGACTTTCCTTTATCTCGAAGCAAGCTCTATGATGGTGCCACGTGAACCTCCAACCACCGCCACCAGTTTTGAGGCCCAACCCAGAAAACCGCCTTGCACCCTTCTCAAAGCACGACTTCTCGATGTCGATGCATGTCATCTTGTCCCGTGATCCTGACCACCGGCAAGTCTCTCCCGGTCCCTGTCCTTCGGGCCCCCTTGTCACTTGCATCGGTATCCCGCTCGCCTTGACTTGGTCAACACGCCGTCTTCATCACCACCACTGTTTTGAGGCACAACCGCGAAACCATCCGTGCTTCTTGCCTCTCCATGCGTACGGTGTGGATCACCCTTGACTTCACGCAACATCCTGATTGTCTCGTCCCAAGTCCCCTACTTGTGCCCGATCCTCTCACCGTTGACCGCCAAGTTGACTCCAGTGACCTACACATCATGAGACAAGCAAACACATTTTCCATTTCCTGCAATATCACCAATAACTCCGGTTAGTCGAAACCATAATCATGCACACAAACATGCAATCCCTAGATTCCCGTATTTCAACTCAAACACCAAATCTGCTCAAGTCAATTACTCGTCACATATATTGCAAACCATGACACATATCCACATGGTTTCACAGTGGGAAAAATGTTTGCCTCATGTTGAGTTTGCTTATAATCGGAGAACACATTCTACTACCAAAGTAAGTCCTTTTAAGGTAGTGTATGGCTTTGATCCCCGTACTCCACTTGGTATTCTTCCTTTGCCTACTAATGAGAGAGTTCATATTGATGCTAAAGAGCATGCTGATTTCATTTTGCAAGTGCATGAAAAGACTAGGCTTAGCATTGGAAAGATTCATGAAAAGTATAGAATTGCTGGTAGTAAAGGTAGAAAGGAAGTAAAGCTTGATGTAGGAGATTTATTGTGGTTGCGCTTGAGAAAAGATAGATTTCCAGAACTGAGAAAGTCTAAATTGATACCTAGAGTTGATGGTCTATTCAAAATTATTAAGAAGATTAATGATAATACATAAAAACTTGAGTTGCCTCCCGAGTTCAGGGTTAGTTCTACTTTTAACATTTCAGATTTGAAACCATACTCGGGAGAGAAGGATGAGCATGAGTCGAGGACGACTCCACTTCAAGAGGATGAGAATGATGAGGACATCACTTCTATGGGAGCACACAACTCTTCTCCAATTCTGGACTTGCAAGGTCCAATGACTAGAGTTTGTGCCCAACAACTTAATTTAGATGTGAGCTCGTTCCTACATTCCTCGTTATATGTCACTTTTGACAATGGTTTGCTACATAATGATTATATTATGGTTAGGAACCATGGAGATGACATGGAGATGATGGGACAAGGACTTGGGGATGTGGAGAACCAGAAAGGACGTGGAAGCCAATGTGAAGGACCAATTAAAACTGACGTTGAGCCTGTTTTGGGACCTAGGAGTAGTCTGCACTAAAACAGACTCCCAGGATGCATATAGACTCAGTTTTATATGTTCTACATATGAATCGGAAGCTAAGGATAAGAACTTACTAATGTCACCAATCTCATGTCAAAATTCATCCTGAGTCAATGGTAGTGGTTGAAATAAGAGAGGGTCTAGAATCTGTCCCGATGCTGCGTCATCTGTTTTTGGCCTTTGGGCTTTGTATCCAGTTGAGCCTAATTAGGTGCACATCCAGAGGGTCTTGCATTACCCTAGGGTCTTCATAAACAACCTCTGCTGCTCAATTAGGTTATGAGTTTTGCTAAGATTAATTATGTTCATAAATAATGTTGTCGTTCATCGGTTTGTGAGATAGCAACTTTGTGAGTTTATCATACATCTGCAATTTGGTTGCATTCTTCTTTGTTTTCTGTTGTGTTCTTGATTCACATGCAGGGATTAGCCTTCTCGGCGAGGTCAACCGTGCAATGCCGGTTGAAAACCAGAAGAGACGTTGTGTTGTGATTGCGGGGTTCGGAACATGTTGTTTAGAAGCCGGATCGACTTGTGTTTTGTCCCTGACCAAATTAAGTCTACCAAAACCTTTCAGAAGATCGAGAACCCTTGTTCACATCAGAAGGACCATTCATCATCGTTGGTGCTGCATCGCACAGAGCAACTACACTCTAAGATGAGGGAGGGAACCTATTTAAGGTAAATGGTCAGTGTTTAAAAGTCTTCCTAGAGCACGATGACAACAAAGATGAGGTAGACATGATTAATTTATTTGATTTTAATGCTCTACCCTAGCATTCCCCTCTTAGTTTTTTATTTCAATAAATTTAGGCTCCCCGGTCCTTAACCCGGTAGAGTCCTTTTTGTTTCCACAATCTTTTATTTGTTTTGAATGAAAAGCAGCTAAGTACAAGAACAAGTGTGGGGGAGACCTCTTGGGCTTCTGATGCGCAAACACAAGAGCTCAACATCATGAGAAAGAGTGTGGAGGCCAGGCACATCCCTGCTTCCTCCTTCACTATGATGGTTTGCGCGCTCAATCCCTTCACTTCCTTGTTTTACGAGTTAAAATTATACCTCTTGAATTGATCATTAAAATTTAAATTGAAAACTAAAATAAACCTTGTAGAACCCTCTGTTTCCTTCAATGCTTCTATTTGGTTGGCTTGCATTGTTCTTATTCCCAGTTCATAAACCTGTTGCTTGTGAATTATATCTTTAGGAAAACATGTCACCTAGGTAGTTGATGTATGAGAGATGGATTGATGGAATGCATCCTGCTCTTATGCTTGATGTTCTAGGGAATGTTTCTTGCAAAATTTAAAATCAATATCTTGATTCCTAAATGATTATATCTTCCTACCAAGGCCATATAATGAACTCATTAAAAACCTTATGCATATGCTGCTTGTTGTCTTGTGAACTTTGTCAAATTGTTGTGACCCTTGTGACTTACTCTTTATGACTTTTTGATCAAGATTGTGTGCACATCACTTCACTAATACTTCTTCACTAGAAGTTAGCACTGTTGGCGGATGATAAAACCCATAATCGGCCACCAACCCGTCGGGAAATGCAAGGTAAAGACCAAAGTTTAATAAATATTTGCTTAAACTAATAAAGTTTCACGAGTTTTGGTAAAATATGTGTTTGTAGGTACAAAAGGGCCAAAATATACAAAAACATTAAGAAACACCCTATCGGCTGATCACGACTATAAAATAGTTGTTTTCCACTGGCTGACAGGGTCGTTACGGCTGAAATTAGGACCCGGTCAACAGGGTCGTTACGGCTGAAAACAGGACCCGATCGACAGGGTCGTATAAGGCTGAAATCAGCTACCCAGCTGATCAAATCGGAATTGTTATCCAGCTGGTTCTGCAAATCACTCCACCATGATGCCGTTTTCTCCTCCTAGACCAAAAGTGATGAAATATGGCTAAGGAAAAGAGGCCCACAAGTGGCCTAACAGGGAGAAGTTAGGGGCGACCCGGAGGGGATCGGCACCCAGCCTAGGCCGTCGCCTAGCCTAGCATGTCATCTGGCCTGGCCTGCCAGCCGGCCTGGGTTGGTCACCCAGGGTTGCCAGTGATGAGGACATCACCATGCTGGATACGCACATATCATGGCGTTCCCCAAGTTACAAGTCGTCACCAACTCGGTGGCCGCGTTCATCTCGGATTCCGCCAACACCTCTTCACGGTTTTGATGATATCTCCCACATTTGACGTTTAAACAAGGCGTTCTTTGATGCGTTAGAAACGGGACGATGACGCCGTCGTTTTGTTTCTGGTCCTAGGTCCAGAAGGGTTGTGAGTCATGCTGTGTGACCATGACAAGGTGTTGCGCCACCTATTTTGGGCCCACTTGGCCATGTATTGTGTCGGGCCTTAATCCCATGTTGTGCCCCCCCTGGTCGCCCCCAACGCTAGGACGCCCCTGGTTCTTACATAAACTCAGTAGTTGCCATCTTTTAGTCTGGGTTTTTGGTTAGTTCAGTTTTCTAGAGAGAAACTTGATCGAATTATTGTAACTGTGATGACAAGTCCTTTTACAGTAATCCAGGGCCCCTATTCTTATTCTACACCACTATGGTGATTAGTCCTTTTGTGGTCAAAGTTTGAACCTTTCCTTCGTGATTTGCTTCAATCATATTTGCAATTTCAGATTGCGTGTTTATCCTTTCTTGCTTGTGTTCTTGATTCGCTTGCAGGAACAATCGAGTTGTGCTTGGTGTAACGGTTGCGGGATTGGATTGTGTCTAATTCAAGCCGGTTCATTCATGCTGACTCTCCATAATCAAGTTTACCCCCTACCTCTCGGAAGATCGGGCCTCATGTACATCAAGTGGTATCAGATTCCTAGGTTCCCCGTGAGGTATTATCGTGTTTCCCCCTTTAGATTTGTTTGTGTTCATCACCTATTATCCATGAAAAAGCCAACAAAAAAATTCCCCACCATCCCAAACATTGTTTAGCCTTGGCATAATTTAATTTCAGAGTCTATGGTGTTGAGTTTGTGTCTTAGTCGAGTTCAGTTGCTGGTTTGAATTTGTGTTTTGATTCGGTTTGTGTTTTGATCTCCACTGCACACCACCGTTTTCCCCATCCGTTTCGACCACCATCACCATCGTATTTTCCCTTTGATTCACCATCATGTTATCCACAAACCACATCCACAATCCATTGCCAACAAAAAATTCCACCCCATTCCGTTTCTGTTTCCCACTCACCCCCCCCCCAAACCCTATCTTGACCTACCTTCGGTAAAACAGGCATAACTTGTCGCTCGTTGCTCGAATTGGGCTGAAATTTTTACAACAAATTCTTGACTCAAAGTTGAGGTGACTCACACTCGGCTCTGCCTTGTGTGCGCTCATTAAAAAATTCAAAAAAATCAGGAAAAAAATTGTGAAGTAAAAAATAGCGCTTTCGATGAAACTTTGAGATTTTTCCTACACTTTGTTTCCCCTCTGTTTGAGTTGAAACTTCTTTTGGTTCCTTCCTTTATGTTCCTCTATCACAAAAAAATAGTGGAAAAATCATACATAAAAACAAGATTATGATTTGCACCCCCCCCCCGGGCCCTGAAAATTCTAAGTTTGTGAAGTCTATTTTGATCCTTGGTACCTTTGCTATTGTTCTTTGCCATTGTTCTTGTTGTCACAACTGTTTTGAACATGATTCTTTTGCCAGCAATTAGGACACTGCTTTGGACATTTATTTAGTGCTACTATCTATTATTAAATTGTGTTCCACTGACATACATATTAGCCTTCCAAGATATACATACTTGCAGCACAGGTTTCTTCCTTGCAACTGTTATACCCAAGCTCGACACTAGATTGTTCCGTCCTATTGGCTTTGGTAAGAACACTTGCAAGATTGTGATACATTGCTTCTGATATTGTTTCCCACTTTCAACACCCTCTGATAGTTGGTAGTTGATAGGGCTAATCCTTTTGTGTAGTCTTGTCTTTTGCTTTTAACCATGTCAGATAAAGGGAAAGGGACACCTGGAGATTCGGAGTCCCCTACAGACACGGTATAGGAGGTAATGACAATCGTGGTAATGCTGATACTTTTGTTAAGCCCAAATTTAACATACCTCCTTTTGCTGGTAGTGCTGATCCTGAAACATACTTAGATTGGGAACTTGCTGTTGAACAAAAATTTAATTCTCATTTAGTTCTTACTGAGCATAGAGTTAGACTTGCTACTAGTGAGTTTACTAGTTTTGCTCTCTTTTGGTGGAATGATCTTTGCAATACTAATACTGCTATACCTACCACTTGGCCTGTTTTGAAACAACGCATGAAATCTCATTTTGTTCCTCCTTATTACCAACATATTTACGTTTGAAATTACAATCTTTAACACAACGTAGTAAAACAATAGAGGAATATTATCAGGAATTGGTTATTGGTTTAGCACGTTGTGATATACATGAAGATGATGTTGAAACTAGTGCTAGATTCTTTGGTGGATTGAACCGTGGTATCCAGACTATTGTTGACTATACAGAGTAGAATAGGTTCAACCAATTGTATCATATTGCTCTTAAGGCTGAACGAGAAGTACAGGGATGCCTTCCATAAAAATCTTGCAGGTCCAACACTGAGAAATCTATCCAGCACTATTTTGGATTAGAGAACTTGAAGAGTCATGTTGCTAAGCCACCAGCAACAACTTTTCCACTTGCGCCTGCTTCTGAAGCGCAATCGTCTAGTGTGCAGCACCAACACCAGAAGAAGGCTACTACCTCCGGTGCTAGGAGTGGCTCCTCCGCCACAATTATTTGCCACCGTTGCAAGGGCATGGGACATGTCATGAAGGATTGCCCTAGTCGTCGTGCTTTCATCGCTACCGCTGATGGGTATGAAAGTTGTAGTGATGTTGAAGATGAATTTGCTCGTATGCCTATCCTTGTTGCAGATTCGATGGGGGAGCAGGAGACTATCGCCATTGATTCCGTCGCTACCACCTCGGGCTTTCCTAGCCTCATTGTACAGCGTGTGTTGACCTCTCAGGTGATGCAAGAGGAAGCACAACAACGCAACAATTTATTCTACATGTACCTCATTGTCGCGGACCGCCGTGTTCTCACTATCATTGATACTAGGAGCTATAACAACTTGGTAAGTTCTGATTTCGTCAGCAAGCTTGGCTTGACCATGCATGCACTACATCAGCCTACCACATCAAATAGTTCAACAATAGTGGTACGGCATAGGTAACTAGATCAACACGCATACACTTTCAGTCGGTTCTTATCAAGACTACGCTGATTTTCATGTTGTACCTATGCAAGCATGTTCACTTTTATTAGGCCGTCCATGGGAATATGATACGGATGCTGCCCATCATGGTAGAACTAATACATATACTTTCATGCATAGGGACGGAAATATTACTTTGCATCCGTTATTGCCTGTTGATATTAGAAATCATTTTAAACTGCTTGCTGAAAATACTGAGAATAAACATGATAACAAACAACTTTCTGATGTTAAAAATAAGGCTATCCAGTTAAAGGGAGGTTCTTTTCTTGCTATGACATATACTATTACTGAACTTTATATAATCATGATGCACCTTGCTATACTATGCTTTGTCATGATATATCTTCTATCAATAATCATGTGTATTGTACTTTGCATTCTGCTAGTACTAACCTTTTACAGGAGACTGATGATGAGAAGGAGTCGATGGAGACTCTAATTCAAGAAGGGGAGGATGATGAGAACATCACCATGCTAGATATGCACATATCATGGCCTTCCCCAAGTTACAAGTCGTCACCAACTCGGTCACCGCGTTCGTCTCGGATTCAGTCGACACCTCTTCATGGTTTTGATGATATCTCCCACATCCGACGTCCAAACAAGGTGTTCTTTGATGCGTTGGAAAGGGGACGATGACGCCGTCATTTTGTTTCTGGTCCTATCTCCAGAAGGGTCGTGAGTCATGCTGTGTGACCATGACAATGTGCTGCACCACCTATTTTGGGCCCACTTGGCCATGTATCGTGTCGGGCCTTAAGCCCATGTTGTGGGCGCCCCCTTGGTCGCCCCAATCCTAGGGCGCCCCTGGTTCCTACATAAACTCATTAGCCACCATCTTTTAGTCTGGGGTTTTGTTTAGTTCAGTTTTCTAAAGAGAAACTTGATCGAATTATTGTAACTATGGCGACAAGTCCTTTTACAGTAATCTAGGGCCCCTGCTCTTTTTCTACACCACTGTGGCGATTAGTTCTTTTGTGTTCAGAGTTTGAACCTTTCCTTCATGATTCGCTTCGATCATATTTGCAATTTTAGATTGCGTGTTTATCCTTTCTTGCTTGTGTCCTCGATTCGCTTACAGGAACAATCAAGTTATGCTTGGTGTAACGGTTGCGGGATTGGATCATGTTTGATTCAAGCCAGTTCATTGACACCAAGTCTCCATAATCGAGTTGACCCCCTAACTCTCGGAAGATCGGGCCTCATCTACATCAGCCAGCCCATGAGGCCTACCGGCCCCAAAATGAAGGAGTCGTTGGGAACCGATCGAACAACCGACTTTTGGACGAAATCCAAGCTATCCAAGAGAAGTTGGTCGGGAACCGACATGATCCAAGGGCCGCCTGGCACACGTGGCCTCCTGGCCTTGCCCGCCACCCGGCGGACCGAGTTTTGCCTACCGACTCTTCTTCACCTACAAGTACCACTGTGCCCATTGCCACCTATAAATAGAAGGGGAATTCAGCAAAAAAGAAGAAGGATCGAAGCAACAAATCAAGGAATCCATTCCCCACTACTTGTGCTACTTAGTAGAGTAGGTTAGTTAGTCGGGAGTTAGAGTCTAGTCGAGAGCATCGCTCAGGATTCCGAATTTATCTTGGAGTGGTATGAGCTCTCTTGTATCTTTTCTCTTTATGTAAGACTTATCCTTTATTAATATAAATATCTTTTCTTTTATATCTTGTCAAGTACTTATTTTAATTTAGTTATTCCCTCAAGTTACAATTATCGGGAAAAACATTGTTGCGTAGTTCACAGGTTTCCTGGCTAGGATTTAATTAGGTTTAGTTCTTTCTCGGACTTAGACTTGGTTATTCCCTGACTATTTCTTACACTAGGCCAACAGAAGAATATCTAGTGAAGGCGTAGGCGCGGTGCCTAAGTTAATGCTAGCTGGATTTGCATTCATCCCCATGGGCTGTGTGGTAGGCGGGAGGTGGTGATAGCCCTGTCCACCATGTTCGGGAAGTCTCAAGCAGGGTTGTCTAGCGATAGCGTACCCGCTAGTATAGAGGTTAGTTACCGACCCAGATTAGTGGAACGTTTCTATGCCTCAGAGTGAGCTAACAGGTGAAAGGCTCAAGGCTGTACCAAGAATTGGTGTAAGCGCTTAGCCCGAGTAACTAGGATTTGACGCTTGACTTAGATATATTAGGAAGATATAATTTTAGGAATCTTAGACTTAAACTCACTGCCCTCCTAGCTAGCTTAACCAATCTCTTTATTGATCTTCGTGTGGATTTCTCCTGTGTTACTACCCCTACTATTGTTATTGAACAATTCTTATAGTTATATCTTTGTTAAACCAAGATAATCTTACACCTAGCTTCCCTGAGAAAATAAATACGATACCTTGGAATACTCCCGGGTGAAATGCTACAATGGTGCTCCATGCGCTTGTGGATTAATTCACTTTATTCTTAAAGCATAACAAACGCCAACAATCACTTCTGGCATCATACCAAAAAAAGCGATATTATTGATGCGACG
The DNA here is from genome assembly GCA_032690845.1 of Eleusine coracana subsp. coracana. NCBI lineage: Eukaryota > Viridiplantae > Streptophyta > Magnoliopsida > Poales > Poaceae > Eleusine > Eleusine coracana. The sequence goes on from CM064424.1 coordinate 21,638,767, forward strand.
TTAAGAAGTGTCAACAAGCACCACCATATCCATCACCCATATGCTAAATCTTCTACACTGAAAGATACATGTCAATCATCCATCCATTGAATAAAGTACTCCATCATATTCTAATGAACTCTCTCTTCAAATATCCTCGTGAAAGCGACACGGGATACTCGTGATTAAAAAAAGGAGTAAAAGGAGATAGAGAAAGAATTAGCCCATGTTCTCAAATGGTTATCAAATAGAAGGGAGGGAGCATCTAAAAAAAAGAGTAACCACATTCATCCACATATCCACATGTGCACATGGTGTCTAAGCTAGAGGTTACCTTTTTTTGCCACATTCCCCTTGTTTTCTAGAGGTAGTTGGTACCCTATTTGGCCTTAGTAATCCTTCATGTTCACGTACGTCATAGACCTGTTTGCCAGAGTCGCCTATGGATGCAGGGGTAAGCTGATGCCCAAAGTAAGCAGTCTTAGCTTGAACCTATCTTATTTTAGGATCTTTTACCACAGGAATCCTCTCTACCCTCTGTAACCATATTCTTGTTGTCCTTGGATGAATTAGCAAGATGGTTAGACACACATGTTCCCTGCTGAATTTGCTACCTTAGAATACTCTTAGGTATCTGTGCACTTGTAGATTTATTTATGACTATGAGAAATACCAACAATGCTCACCCCCGAAGCTTCGCACGTGGCGAGGCCGCGATATACTACTGTAAGAATGGCAGATGGGTCAACCAGTGGGAGCAGCATTGCTGTAGCAGCAGTCTGGCGCTCGACACCTTCTGGGCAGGACCCGTTCGACCTCGTCATGGAGGAGCGGACGCGGCTGGAGAATGAGAGGTTGACCCTCTCATGTCTTGCTTCACTAATACCACTAAGGAGCTGATCAGGAAGTTCAATGTGGCGACTAACTGGCTCCGGACGACGTTGGTCGAGTCCCGTTAGGAGCTATTGGTGGCACGGGAGCACGATCAGGCGATGGAGACCGAGCTGGCCAGTCTGTGTGCCTCCATTGAGCAGGACGGCTCTTGGGTAGAGAGGGTGGAGCATAAGCTCATCGTAGCGCAAAAGGAGCTCGATGGGGGTGGCAAGGAGCGTGATTGCGCCGTGGCGAAGGCGATGGCAAGCACCACAGCGTTGGAGAAGCTTGAGGCTTCACTGATCGATGAAAAATCCCAGCGCAAGAAGGCCAACACTGCAACGAAGGTCTCAACTGACACTGCAGCAGCACATCTGGAGCAACTCCGGTAGTTTCACAGGGAGAAGGAAGGTATGGACTTATTCCTTTATCTCATCTTAGCCTTAACGGGTTGCTAAGCTCGCTGTTTTTAACTTGTTTGGGTTTGCGCAACATCAGAGAAGCTGGCCGAAGTTGAGGGTGCCTTCGAGAAGGAGGCCAAGGGGAGGGAGGAGATACAGATCATCATCAAGAGGGCAGCCTAGGAGCTCGAGGCCGATTTGCGCCCTGCTACCACGTTGGTGGGTCAGGTCGGCATTCTGATGACCGTGAGTCCCGAATGGATCGACAGGGTGGTGCGCTTCAGCATGTGGACTGCTTTCTTGGTTTTCACAACCCACTACCAAGGCCTTGAGTTCAGGGTGGTGAGCGCAGGCTTCGTTCCTGGTTTCTCTTTTGAGGAGTTTGAGCCAATTCGGTCAAGAGCTATCCTCTCGCCAATACCTTGGCAGCTATGTACAAGGAGGACGTGCTCCCCAAAGGAAAGAGCAATTAGTTAGCTTTTTATTTCTGTTTTCATATTGAACAATGGGTCATCATGCCTAAAATGTTTGTAAATATTTAATTAGAACTTATATGCTTTTTCATTCGATCCTTTGTGGTCTTGGAGCAATTTTAATTCAGTTCGAAAGTTTGCAGTTTTGTTCAACCCCTCTTATCTTCTTTCTTTGATTCACAAAGTGTGAGCCCCCAAGCTCCATGAAACTTAGTCAATTCGGTGAGCACCGTAACCGTGGCTGCTGGGGTAGCCGGATTTGTGCACTCCAACCGAGCTGACTTTGAGTTTTTTTTTGCCCGCGACTTACTTTGTTTGTCTCCGCAATCAAAGTTAAGGGTCAAAATGACATAGCAAAAGTTTTTCAAAAAAGGTGCAAAGTATGGTACACCTCCTAGCCCCCAAGTGACACTCGACCCCTGGGGACACTACAAGGTTTCAGGGCTAATGCCATGACACATTGCAACAATGTACTTTTTGTTGCAATAAGCATGGGTAATTGCAATGAAAGGTCATTTTGGTTGCGATAGATTCGATATATCGCCACGCTTGCATGTACGTTGTAATAAGGGTGACTTTTTACAATGCTTTCTTGTGATTGTTGTCATAAGGTCATTTCACAATAGAAGAACGAGGTGTTGCAATAAGATATAGCAACGAAATTGTTAGTCGTTGCAACAATGCATAGATATAGCAATGAAAAGTTGTGTGGTTGCGACGGGGTCTTACCTATTGCAACTAAATTGTTAGTCGTTGCAACAATGCATCAATATAGCAACGAACATTCGTCTGGTTGCATTTGGTCTTATATATTGCAACGCAAATGTTTGTCGTTGCAACTATACATAGATATAGCAACAATGGAGGGAGTTGTATTATCATGGTATTGCAATGAAAATTAAACTAAAGTCACCCAACAGGGTATTCGATCTCTCTAAACACATATTAAGTTAAAGTCAAGGACAGCATGATCACTCGGCCTACTTCGCTCATAATAATTGAGAACATTATTAAAACAACGGGAAACATGAAACATTCACAAGTTAAAATACAATCTAAGTGCATAATCATTACTTACAAGCAAGTGTTCATTCCATAGTGATCCGCCCAAACAAACTTAAACTAAACATCAAAGACTAATAACAATAAGGGGGGGGTGGCTATATGAAAGATGGATAGGGGTGGATAAACATAGGGGCTTGCAGTTGTAGAGGTGGTTCGGAATAACAACGATGCCGGATGAAATCGATCATGTCATAGTGCGTCACACGACCATGGCGATCACCAGCAGGGATCTTCACCATTTCTCCATACATATGGTCTGAAACATACAGATATGGTGGAGCCACTTTCTTATTATCTTTTTCTGGTACAACAAACCAAAATGGATAATTTGCTCCCAAAAAAAGAGAGCGTTCACCTTGCAAACCTGTCAACTTCATCCAACCACCATCTTCTCTTCTCTCATAAAATGCAACGCCATCCACTATACCGAAAGCTGACTATTGGCTCTGTAGTTTCCTATCGGTTGGTGGTCCCCAACAAAATTCTCCCCATAGCTGGATGACAATAGGCCGGTTACGACCTCACCGCCCAAGAAACATCGTGGCCTCGCGGTCGTGTCTAGAGTACACTGGACGAGCATAAGGGGGACCCTTGACCCATTTAGGAGATTCAGTAATAATGGGCTTCATGGACAGGTCCCAAAAACTTCATGGAACCATATTGACTAATTGCCACCACGTACCGCTCTTCCTAGTAAGCAGCATCCACAAATCTTTGTGCAAGTCGGTCTGTATTTGGTAATGTCGTCCACATGCCATCAGTCTTCTCATGGTACATGATGTTTCCTGAAGAGAACAGAAGGATCAAAAAGGGACCACCATCTTGCCTGGGTGTCTTACTGAGGACTGCGCGCTCGATGAACAAAAGTCCATGACCACCAGCATCATCATTCTTCATGAAATCAGACAACAACTCCTCATTTCTATTACTGTTTGACGACAACGGTGGCAGTAGGATACTCTTGCGAGTGATTGGGTTGACCAGGCTCAGGGAGAACCCCTTATCAATAGTGACAAGCTAGTCATCCTTCACAGCCAACCAACTACGTCCCTTCAGCACCTCAAGAACTGACTATGATGATGATGTCGTCGTCGTCCCTTGCCCAATAATATGCATCCCAAAAGATTCCAAAAAACATCAGGCTCTTCTATCTGGCCTTCGGGAGTGGATGTCGACGTCAGTAGCATAGGGACACCAGGTATCAAGCCATGCTACTTCATCACCTACTTGCATTCTTCCTTTCCAACAGTCTCAGCCTGATGGCTGCAATCCTGTCCACCAATCCAACAATATTGTCTGATAGAGCAAGAGGCAGCGAACACCACCGACTAACCCTGGAAATTAAAATGGCACATATAATCATTCAAGACATGCCGATAACATTGTAACACAGAAACTAAAGTGGGTTGAAATTTACGCTAGGCCCTGTTTGGGTGTTGTAGTTTTCCAAAACCAAATTAAGTATTAAGAAACCATAGTTTTAGAAGCAGCTGGTGACAAGCAAAACCATGGTTTAGAAAAAAGAGGTGGGGAGTAGAGTTTTTTAAACTCCAGAATACCTACACTTTTAGCAATACCATGGTTTCTAAAACTGCAAAACTTGTCACATCCAAAGACCACCCTACCTCCTAAAACCAAATTAAAGTATTTTGCTAACACGTAGTATTCTTGCAAAACTTCAAAAATACTATCCAAACAGGGCCTAAAGTATATTCCTATCGATCTATATTAAGCCTCAACATCAAACAGGCAGCCCACAAATTAACCAGCCCAAGCCCATGCACACAAAGCAGCCCACAAAAAAAATAAAATGATGCGCCACCCTATTGATCGTCTTCCTTGCAAATAAAAAGAATATGCATGTATTCCTGAAAGGCTGAAACTATGGACGATAGAAATGCAAAATTAAAAGGGCAAAAAGAATTTAAATTATATTAATATACAACAACTGAGGGCCTATAATTTTGCTTTTAGCAGAGGGCCTCCAAAATCTGCGGTATGGACCCTGGCATGAATTCCACCCTGGTTGAGAGGGCAAAAATCTAATGAGATCGCATGCGCGTGCTAGAACCGATCGAATGCATACATGGAGAAAGGGGTGGAAAATGTAACATACGATTGCTCCGGGTTATGACCAAATCCTTCCGCTTCAGACTCCTCTACACCGATGCCGCTCGAAGCCAATTTGCAGCATTTTGCGGCGGGATGATCTCCGTGCTCGGCCATGATGATGAGAAGTTGGCGGAGGTGAAAAGCGAGAGACGTTGGGAGGGTGAACTACTAAATGAACGGTCAATTCGCGGTTGTCGATGGACGTGTGGAGTCTGATGGACGTGCACGCAGAGGTACAGTGTGGTGGTGGGCCTGCACATCCCATCGCCTTCCAGCCGTGGTGAACGGTCAATTCGCGGTTGTCGCACGACTCCCAGACGTTTTACTATTAGTTTGCACGTCCCACACGTTTTCCTGAGAGCAACGGAGGAAGGCCACGACCACACATGACGTGGTTCTACATAAATACCGCTATAGCATGCCACATCTCATCACGCACACTAGCTCTCTCATCGTGCACTGATTCCCAAACCGCTCGTACAAGCACATCATGGCTAGCTATAGCGCTCCATCCACCCACCGCTCTCCTCCGACCGGCGTTGGTGCAAGAGGTGAACCGGCGGCAGCCGTAAGGGTCCCCGTTCGCCGTCTCCTGACCCCCCGGCTGGAGGACCCAACCAGTCGTTGAGGATGGCCACTTGCAATAAAGCGGTGGCGGACTATCTTGGGATCGCCCCTGGTGCAGCCTCTAATTGTCTACTATAGGAGAGCATACTAGTTTGGATTAAGAAGATGTATAATGGCGCTGACTATTTCTTGGGTATTTTGTTGGCTTCCGCTTCTACAGGTGAAGGTGATCAACCAGGAGGAGCCCAAACCCAATAAATGGTTAGTCGTGGTTGCGGCCTACCACTCTCTCTCGGGGCCTGACTGTGGCGTCAAGGTCGCCTTGGATGTAGACGATGACAAGTGCTTCGTTCGGTGCAGGGAGGGCTCACACGCTGATCGGTTGGAATATGGGAAGTTGATTCATGTCAATGATGATCTCTACTCTGTTAGATTCCTTCAGAAGGAAGTTCTTCAATTGTACAGGGAGGATGCTGATCAAGTTTGTGGATTTGACATTTGCGACGGCTTGAGGGGTCAGAGGAAAAGAGACCTCGTAGGCCATAAGAGAGCTCGTACTCTTAGGCCAAAATAAGCATGATCTGGGTGATGTAGTGTTTTCTTTAGTTTCCTTCTTTCTGAACTTTTTTTGTTGAAAACTTAATTTGTAATATCGTCGCTAAGTTAATGAAATTCCTGGTTGTACAATCTGAGTGCATACATCATTACAAATGTTCCAGTGATCCAACAAATTAAAAGTAAACACCAAAAAGACTAACAAAAAAATCACCAGGATAAACATTGTTCACCATAATTAAACGACCATATATATATAGTTCAACACACATATTTCAACACAAGAATAGTTCAACATAAACATAGTTCACCAGGATAAAAAGGCTAACACATTAATAGTTCAACACACACATCGTTCAACAAAAACATATATATATAGGACATAAATTAAGACAAGCAACATAATTAGTAACTGACACCACCACGCCATGAATGGAGAGAACGAGCGATGACACACCAGGAGCATGCGCTTGACATCCAGCCTTCGTTCTTGGCGAGATGATGGTGGCGGCTGACCTTCTTCTCATCATGCTTCAGTGAGTTGGAACTGACGATGCGAAGAATGTGAGACTGCATGCCGGCATAGTCTGTCTTCCACTGCTTCTTGCCGATGCAGATGGGGCACCGGAAGATGTCCCTGCCATCTGCCGCAGTGTAGACGAACTTGAAACGCAGTTTGGCGCCGTTTGGGATCTTGCCGGTGAGGGGATCGTCGGAGTCGGTGGAGATGGAGTCGTAAGACCGTTCTGATGATGTGGAGCGGGAGATGGAACTGCACGCTGGAGATGGCGGACGGCCAGTGTGTCGAGGCGGCAACGTCGGAGGCGGCAAACGACCGCGGGTGGGAGGGAACACTGGAGCCGAAGAAAGGGAACGGGCACGGACGAGGGGTGCCGCCAGAGCCAAAGGAGGGGAGGAATGGGCATGGATGGGTGATGCCGCTAGAGACGGTGAACTGGTCCAGGAGGGCGGCACGGGAGATGGCGAGCGCGACGTGCCCGTGGCCAGGGCGACCAGCCTCTCAGCCAGGAGCATCACCACCCCGGAGACCATCAGGGCCATTCTCATTCTCCAGTGGTGGCCCGCCAGTGGAGGCGGAGGCCACGAGGAGCGGGACAACAGCGGCGACCGACTACGGTGATGACCACCGCCGGCCTACATATACGTCAAATCCAACATTAGGAGAAAAACTCATCAATCGTAGTCAGATACCATTTACCCCAAAACAAAGCAAAGATTGCCTAATCCTACAAGAGGCGATGATAATGACTCACCGAGGATGACGAGCCCGGAGGAGATCGCCCTCAGGCCATGGATACTGCGACGGCGAGGAAGGCGATGGCGACGATGGGGAGGAAGGGTGATGGTAGTAGAGAGGCGAGGAAACATAGATGGGAGTAGTTTATTGTCACACCCGTCGGTGCACGGTGTAGTCTTAGATTTATTGGCAAGGAAGACAATGCGAGTGGGTCCTTCTTGGTGTCAATAAACTAAGGCTGTTCCATTTTGATGTTTCAAGAGTACCATGTCATCTTTTTTCTCAAGGCAAAATTTGCTCATAGACACTACTCAATGTTGGCTTTTGCTCTATGACACTACTCAATGTTGTATTTGCTAGAAGACACTATACAATTATGGTAATTGGCTGGTACACACTTTGTTGATTATTATATATAAACAAGAGAGAGAACATTTTAAATGACTTTGTTGCTCTTGTAACTAATTTAAACATTTCTTACAACATAATCATAATTTTTAACATATATAATTAATTATAAAAAATAATATATATTTCTTAACATATTCATATTTCAAATGACCTTTTTGTTTTACAACCAATTTAAACATTTTCTAACATAATCATATTTCTGAGAATTATTGTAGTTAATATACATTATGAAATATATTATTATTATTCATATTTTCTATGAAAAAATATTTTTTTGTAGTAAAATATAAATATTATTTATTATATCATTATGATTAACGATATGTCAAAAAATATATTTACTTTGTTAAATTGATTTAAAGAATAAAATGATTATTTTTGAAGTTTTCTCTCTCCCTCATACAAATAATCACTATTCTAATGATTGAAGAGTCTACTAGCCAATTACCACAATTATATAATGTTTTCTAGCAAATATAGGATTTAGTAGTGTTCTAGAGCAAATGTCAACATTGAAGGATGTCCTAGAGCAAATTATGCCTATTCTCAATGGGTCTTTCATTTGTAATTAATTACATGCCACATCAACAAATATGATGACATGGCATGGTATTTATTATAAAGGAGAGGAGATGCCTTACATCCCCATGAAAGGATGTTGACACTATTTCCAACACCATGAAAGTCAAATGAAATTGGATTGAGGGTCTTTCCTTTCATCCCCAACACTCTCAACCAATAACAAAACACCAACTAGCAATAACTTAGTGTTCTATGAAATTGTGCTATGAAAGTGAACACTGAGTGATGTACTTTCATTTCATAAAATATTACTTTAAAAATGATGTGTCACTCTTGGAAACCATGAAAAGAAAGAGTGCACTGAGAATCATGAATGAAACTAGCATTGGTGGGTGCACAGGAAACGAGGAGGAGAGAGACTGTCACCACTTGATTGTCTTCACACGTTCAACTTCCTGAAGGACCGGGTTCCGCTGACTTAAGTTACTCATGCTACATGGCCCACGTGGAGTGACCCACTGCCCGGTGCCTTAAGTCAGTGGATCTAGTTCCCTTCCCGGACGGGGGCTTTTGGTGTAACTATGCCGGCGGGGGCTCTTCAACTTCTAGGAACGAACATCCGTGCTCCTCACCCTGTTCAGTGCTCATAACACAACTCCCACACCCCGTTCACGGCGCCCACCCGCCTTGTGCAACTACAGATGCCCACCCGGCCCTCCCCCATTCAATTCGTGGAACCGCCACGCTCCTCACCCTGCTCATGGCGCCCACCAGCCTGTCCAGTGGCGACGCCACCTCGCGCTTCAAATGCTCCTCCCGCACGTCGACCAGCGGTGGCGCCGCCTCGCGCTTGAAATGCTACTCCAGCACACCGACCAGCGGCAGCGCCGTCTCACGCTCCCGCAGGCTGCGCTCTGGTGCACCGTGATAGCACCGCCTGGCGCTCTAGATCGTCGCCTCTCGATCCGGCAGGCTGGCCAGCGTGGGCTGCTCTGTTGCACCCCGAGAGCGCTGCCGCCTCGTGATCCCAAGCCCTATCGAGCCGCCGACTGCCATCAACGCAGACATGCATCTTCGACATCAAGTTCCACCACCACAACATCAACACAACGGTCACCTCTGATTTAGATGATGGTAATAAGTTTGACCAAAACTGGGGGGATAAGCACCTGAGTATCCAGCACATCGATTACGCAGCTATAGATGCTTGAGTCTCGTACATGCTTGGTCAGAGATTTAACATCAAGCCATAGAAGAAGTGTGGTGTGTGTTGTGTGTTTGTAGCGCCTTCATGCACATGTACATAAAGTAATTAATATCAATATCACTAAATATATGTTATTTCAGTTTGCATTATTGCAATACAGTTTACAAGTTTCATAATTATTATTAATTCTTTTTTTATCTTACAAAATAATGTGTGTAAATTGAATTTGTATTTAAGTGATGAGTATAATATGTTGTGTGCACGTGGACAAAACTATTGCAAAAATAATTGAGAACATCATTAAAACAAGTTAAAGTACAATCTGAGTGCATATACATCATATTACAATTGTTCCAGTGATCCAACAAAAAATAGAGGAGCTTGCATTGCAAAGGTGGCTACTTGAAATATGGGTAGGGCCAGATAAATAGAGAGGAGCTTGTAGAGGTGCCACCCTAGCTTGAGTGTGCGCCATGGCCGGCAGTTCGAGCTCGTCGTGGACCACTGCCAAGACCCAATCCTTGGGCGAGTCTGAGGAGAAGCACCACTCCCCCATCCCTTACCGTGTTGGGCCGTTGGACTACCACCTTGTGGTGTACTACGACTACGAGTAGAAGGTGGCGCTGTGGATCTTGTGGAGCGATGACAACCCTAGACGGCGCTACCTCAAGTGCTACAGAGCTCAGGTGAGTATAGTTTTGTTCCCATTCGATTGATTTTGAATTCGCGGTTGGTTTATTTGGCCTCCCTATTTCTTCGTCAGGTTGGAGGTTGCGCGTTCATGTGCTGGTATGAGCGCTGGCACGATGCATTCCTGTAGACACTGCTTGTAGATCTGCGCAATGTCATGTGGTCTCTTAGGAAGGAGAAAATGACACTGAACGAAGCTCTTGGTGAGGCAACCGCTAGGCTGGATTCGATGGAGAAGAAGCTGGCGGCGATGATTAAGGAAGAAGAGGACAAGGTGGATGCTCTAAAATCTGAAAAAGAGGACCTCAAGGCAGAAGTCAGGAAGCTAGAGGTGGAGAAGACCGGGCTGAAGGCGTTATGTGTGTTCTTTGTTGCCATTGTGTTGTTCATGTGGATTGGTAGTCAGTAAGTGCATGTATATCCAGTTAGTGTTGTGTTGTAGTTAAGCAGCCTCAGCTACATGTATGTTGGTCATGTCTCCGAACTAAGTTCATGTGTTCGATGTATGCTGGTTATTATCTAGTTGGCTATCAAGTTATGTGTAATATTGATGTGTAGATGCAAGCTAATGATAGATAACACAATACAGTAACAAAGTTGGAGGAGCCAGAGTGCAACTCCAATTTACACAAAAAAATCATCATTGTCATTCTCCATGGAATCTACCGCAGCTAAGACTCCATCAGCAGTGTAGGTACCATCAGAATCATCGTAGTCATCTTGTAAGTCCTCATCATCCGGTTCTGGCATGGAGGCAGCACGCGCCTCTTTGAGTACAGCAGCATCAACACTTAACCCTTCCACGTCAGTCCTGCTCCAATTTCTCAATTCCTCAGGGTGCTCTTCAATGTTCATATGTTCCACTCCTACGACGACCGAGTCAGCATCGGTATCAGCAAAATTATTTTCATTCTCCTCTCCTTCAGTCATGGCAAATAGGTTCCTAGGTTTCATTCTAAGGACACTGCACCAATTCGCTCTCCTGGCACTTTTCACATAACACACCTACTCTACTTGGGTAGTCAGGATGTACGACTCCTCTGAATATGGAGTCTGACTGGTATCGATGTTGATAATGCCATATTTATCCTTATTGTACCCTCTGGATTTGTTTTTGTCCGGTGCTAGAACATAAAACCAATCACAGTCGAACAAAATGACTTCCTTCTTCATAGGATAATCTAGCATGATAATTCTTCTAATCACTCCGTACCACTCCATGCCATCCCCCTGGATGACAACACCTCTGTTTTGTGTGGTTAAGTTTTTCTCTGCTTCTTTTGTCCGAAAGAGAAATCCATTGATGAAGCACCTGTTAGCCACACAAATACGAGGATCTGGACCACGAGCTAGAGCATATATCATGTCATTCACTTCCCCCTTGCCCATAGTTTCCTTATCCGCCTCAAAATAATTTGGAGATATGTTAGGAATACATTGTAATTTTAAATATCATGTATTTAAAAATTAGAGGAATATGTCTCACTTTTCGCTCAAACTATCCTACAAATTGTTGCTTGTGCCTCCTGTCAACATTCCGTGAGTTGGATTTCCTCAATTCCTCCTCATGCTCAATGCAACAGTAGGCAAATAATCCGGCACCTAGTAGAAGACAATGCATGTTTCAAAAAAATTAATCATATATGTGACATGCAATGACTTACTTTATCCATTCTTTGCACTCATCACAGTTGGATAATATGTAGTGCCTCATCTTCAGAAATACTTGAGGCTCAGGTTTGTTGAGCTGAAATATGTTTTTTTACGTAGTCCTTGTTGCCGAATATGCTCATACCATCAGAAGGTGGTTCAGTAACAACATTCTTCTCTTGACGCTCTGGTCGATTGAGGTTTGTACTAACATCTTCAATGAAGCGAGAGCAAAATGTAAGGCACTCCTCCGAGAGATATCCCTCTTCTATTGAACCTTCAAGACACACTTTGTTCCTCATGTAGCCCTTAAGGGTACGCAGGTACCTCTCAACTGGATACATCCATCTGTAGCAAACTAGGCCACCGTACTTAGCCTCCTAAGCAAGATGAACTGGTAAGTGCACTATAATATTGAAAAACGCAGGCGGAAAAATAACCTCATGCAACAAAGGGTCTCTCTAATTGATTTGTCAAGTTTTTCAAGTTCAGCAACCCCGAGCTCCTTCATACGTATTGCATTAAAAAACCTGCTGAGTTCAATGATCCCAACCACTACATCCTCGGGCAATATGTTGCGTACCACCAGGGGAAGAGATTTCTTTAATAAAACAAGGTAGTCATGACTTTTAAGTCCTGTTACCTTGCAGGCACTGACATCAACACACCTCCTGATATGGGAGGCATACCCATCTGGCATCTCAATATTTTGTAGGAAATTGCAAAAAATTTGCTTCTCATCTTTTCCTAATATGTACAACGCTGGTGGCAAAGTGTATTTACCTTTCTCTTGCAATGGATGCTGATACTTCCTTATACCCAGTTCTTGCAGATCAAGTCGAGCCTTCTTACCATTCTTACATTTACCAGCTAAACCAAGCAAAGTCACTATCAAGCTCTCGCAAATATTCTTCTCAATGTGCATGACATCTAGATTATGGTGCATTAGCAATTTTTTCCAATAAGGAAGCTGGAAAAAAACACTCTTCTTCCTCCAGTTGTGCCACCTAATATATTCATCTCGCTGCTTCCTCTTCCCTGTGGTAGTCTTTCCAAAACATACTTGCTCAAAACTCTCGTAATGCTGCAAAGCTTGTTCACTAGTTAGCGGCACTAGAGGCTCCCTCTCTTCAACCTTGTCATTGAAGCTCACCTTGTTCATTCGCCACCTGTGGCCTAAACACAAAAAATGGCGATGCCCTATATAGCAATGCTTTTTACCATGTTGTATCCACAAGTAATCAGTATCTTTGTGACAATGAGGACAAGCAAACTTTCCTTTTGTGCTCCAACCAGATAACATCGCATATGCAGGAAAATCATTTTTTGTCCAAAGTAAAACTGCATGTAGATTAAAATTCTTCTTTGCTTTTGCATCCCAAGTCACAACTCCATTAATCCAAAGATCTTTCAGCTCATCGATCAGAGGCTGCAAATACACACCAATGTTAATTCCTAGAGATCTAGGCCCTAGAATGAGCATCGACATCATCCAGTAAGACTGTTTCAAGTACAACCATGGAGTGAGGTTATAAGGAATTAGGAGCACTGGCCATGTAGTGTAATTCACATTCAACATCCTGAATGGATCGAAGCCATCTGATGCAAGTCCCAGCCTAACATTACATGGTTCCGATGCAAAGTCCTCATACTCGCCTTCTACGTGCTTCCATGCCAATGAGTTGGCCGAGTGCCAAACTTTCCCATCTTTAATGACCAATTCATCAGCATGCCAATGCATTTGCTTCGATGTGGTCACGTTCAATATAATCTTTGAACGCGAGGAATAATGATGTGGACAAGGGTTCCTGATCTTCCGAAAGGTTCTGGATACGTTGATTTGGTCGGAGGCGACACACAAATCGATCCGGCTTCAGAACAACACGTTCTAAACCCCGTAATCGCAACACGATGTCTCCTCTGGTAATCAACCGTCCTAAAACAATTGACCTCACCGAGAAGGCTAATCCCTGTCTGCAAATCAAGAACATAAGCAAGAACAAAGAAGAATGCAACATAATTGCAGATGTATTATGAATCTCACGAAGTTGGGGTCTCACAAACCGTGATGATGGCGAAACTGTTATGAACAGAATAATCTAAGAAAAACCCGAACCCTAATGGTGCAGTGGTGGCATATAATGAAGAACGTAGGAACGAGCTCACCTCTCAATTTAGTCGTCGTGCACGAGCTCTAGTCATTGTACCTTGCAAGTCTAGAATTGGAGGAGTGTTGCATGTATCCTTAGGAGTGATGTCCTCATCATCCTCCCCCTCTTGAAGTGTAGTCGTCCTCGACTCAAGCTTATTCTCTTCTCCCGTGTATGGTTTCAAATCTGAAATGTTAAAAGTAGGACTAACCCCGAACTCGGGAGGCAACTCAGGTTTGTATGCACTATCATTAATCTTCTCAATTATCTTGAAAGGACCATCAGCTCTGGGCATTAATTTAGACTTTCTCAAATCTGGAAATCTATCCTTTCTCAAGTGTAACCATACTAAATCTCCTACATGAAGTTTTACTTCTTTTCTACCTTTACTACCAGCAATTTTATAGTTTTCATTCATCTTTTTAATGCTAAGTCTAGTGGTCTCATGCATTTTCAAAATAAATTCAGCACACTCCTTAGCATCAACATTAACTCTCCCAAGAATAGGTAGAGGAAGTATATCAAGTGGAGTACGGGGATCAAAACCATACACTACCTTGAAAGGACTTACCTTGGTAGTAGAATGTGTTGCCCGATTATATGCAAACTCAACATGAAGCAAACATTCTTCCCATTGCTTCAAATTTTTCTTCAAAATAGCTCTCAACATAGTACCCAAAGTGTAGTTCACCACCTCAGTTTGTCCATCAGTTTGTGGGTGACAAGTTATAGAAAACAACAACTTTGTACCCAACTTATTCCAAAGCGTGCGCCAAAAGTGACTCAAGAATTTTGCATCACGATCTAAAATAATAGTAGAAGGCATACCATGCAAACGTATAATTTCTTTGAAAAAGAGATCAGCAATATAACTAGCATCATCAGTCTTATGACATGGTATAAAGTGTGCCATCTTAGAAAACACAACAATAAAAATACTATCACTCCCCCTCTTAGTCCTAGGCAGTCCTAAAACAAAGTCCATAGAAATATCCGCCCAAGGAATAGAAGGAACAGGAAGTGGCATGTATCAATCATGTGGATTCAAGCGAGACATAGCTTTTTGACATGTAGTGCAGCGAGCAACAAAGCGCTCAACATCTTTCCTCATCCTTGGCCAAAAGAAGTGTGTGGCAAAAATATCCTCCGTCATCTTGGCACCAAAATGACCCATTAATTCACCTCCATGCGCCTCCTGTAACAACAAAAGACGAATGGAACCAGCTGGAATGCATAGGTGGTTAGCTCTAAACAAGAAGCCATCAGTCAACACAAATTTGTTCTATGCACGACCTTCTTTACAATGCAGCAGTGCATTCTTAAAATCAACATCAGTAGCATATTGTTCTTTAATTGCCTCAAGTCCAAAAATTCTACAATCAAGTTGAGACAATAAAGTATAGCGCCTAGATAAAACATCAGCGATCACATTATCCTACCCTTTCTTATGTTTAATAATGTAAGGAAAAGACTCAATAAATTCAATCCATTTAGCATGTCTACGGTTCAAATTACATTGAGAACGAATATACTTAAGTGATTCATGATCAGAA
The DNA here is from genome assembly GCA_032690845.1 of Eleusine coracana subsp. coracana. Classification (NCBI taxonomy): domain Eukaryota; kingdom Viridiplantae; phylum Streptophyta; class Magnoliopsida; order Poales; family Poaceae; genus Eleusine; species Eleusine coracana. The sequence continues at coordinate 21,654,233 of CM064424.1, forward strand.
TGAATAACAAATTATTTGGGCAACAAATAATGACGCCACGTCTCTAAATAATGTACAAGTGCATACAATTCCTTATCATACGTGGAGTAATTCAAAACAGGTCTAGTAATTTTCTCACTAAAGTATGCAACAGGTTTACTATCTTGCATCAAAACACCACCAATGCCTATACCACTAGCATCACATTCAAGTTCAAAAATCTTATCAAAATTAGGTAATTGCAGCAATGGTGCATGTGTAAGTTTATCGTTCAAAGCATCAAAAGACTCATGATGTACCTTACCCCAATGGAAATCAACGCCCTTCTTTGTCAACTCATGCAAAGGTGCAGCAATGGTGCTGAAATCTTTGACAAAGCGGCGGTAAAAACCTGTAAGACCAAGAAAACTCCTCACCTGTATGATAGTTTTTGGTACAGGCCAACTCTTTATGGCTTCAATCTTCGCCTCATCCACCTCAATTCTCTATGGAGTCACAACATAGCCAATAAAAGAGACTTGATCCGTGCAAAAGGTGCACTTCTCAAGGTTACCAAATAAACGTGCATCTCGTAAAGCATCAAAAACAGCACGCAAATGATTCATATGTTCATCTATGGATTTGCTATAAATCAATATATCATCAAAGTAAACTACCACAAATTTGCCAATCAAAGCTCTTAAAACCTCATTCATCAAGCGCATGAAAGTACTAGGTGCATTAGTTAAACCAAAAGGCATTACTAACCACTCATATAATCCAAATTTGGTTTTGAAAGTTGTTTTCCATTCATCTCCAAGTTTCATTCTAATTTGATGATAGCCACTACGCAAATAAATTTTAGTGAAAATTATAGCACCACATAACTCATCAAGCATGTTGTCTAGCCTAGGAATAGGATGACGATACCTAATAGTAATATTATTAATGGCTCTACAATCTATACACATACGCCAAGTACCATCTTTCTTAGGAACCAAAAGTACAGGAACAACACAAGGACTAAGTGATTGACGAACATACCCACGATCCAAAAGGTCTTGAACTTGTCGTTGTATCTCCTTAGTCTCCTCATGGTTGGTCCTATAAGCAACACGGTTTGGCAAAGTAGCACCCGGAATCAAATCAATTTGATGCTCAATCCCTCTGAAAGGTGGCAATCCCGGGGGTATCTCAGCTGGAAAAACATCCTCATACTCCTGCAAAAGGTTAGTGACAGCAGGAGACAAAGCACTAGAAGCAATATCATCAAGCGAAAACAAAGCTTGTTTGCATATCAAAGCATAGCAAATATCATCATTATCAGAAATTTCAGCAAGCTCAGATTTTGCTGCAAGACATGAACGACCTTGTAATTTAATTCCAGCACCCTTAGAACTTGAAGAATCATTAACATTACCAGGTGTAGAATTAGAATTAATAGGTTGTTGAATTTCAGGACCTTTATTTTTCAAACTAGCAGCTCTTTCTAAATCAGCTTGTACAATTTCAGCAGGGGTCATTGGTAACAAAGTAATTTTAGTTCCTTTATGCATAAAAGTGTACTTATTACTTCTACCATGGTGTACAGCATCATTATCAAATTCCCAAGGTCTACCCAATAAAAGTGAACATGCTTGCATGGGTACGACATCACAATCAACAGAATCCACATAAGAACCAATGGAAAAAAGAACTCTGTAAGTTTGTATTACTTTAGCTTTGCCAGAGTCGTTTAACCACTAAACGTAGTACGGATATGGATGTGGACGTGTGGTCAAAGCAAGCTTGATGACCATATCAGAACTCACCAAGTTATTGCAGCTCCCTCCATCAATGATGACACGTGCTCGGTGGTTCTTGATGACGAAGAAAATCTGGAACAAGTTGTGGTGCTGCATCGTCTTGGGCTGATGAACTTATGTGCTAAGGACACGTTAAACAATAATGTTCATGTATCCCGTGGTGTCTCCGCCTCCAAGGACGAGGTCACTGCTGGTGGCAGCGACATCCTCCTCCTCATCCTCCACATCGGAGGTGCTCATGTAACAGCCATTGTCTGGTGCCACATATGCCCACCTACTTGGATAATCTTTCTGCACATGACCAAGTCCATGGCAGCGGTGGCACTGAATCCCTATAGTGCGCCCCGTCGAAGCAACAGAGGAGGCACTAGTAGCTGGTACCTGCACAGAAGTTTTACCTGAGCGCGCGTAGAAGGTGCAGGGGCTGATTTTGGGGCTGCAGAAACAACACTGGTTCCCTTGGTAGCTACTGGTGGGGGCGGCCAGAAAGATGGCCTGGGCAGCCCCGAAGTCCCCGTCGAGCGTGGGGGGTAGGAGTTCCTTGATTTGCTGTACTACTCAAAAGCCTGGAAAAGTCCTTGTAATTCTTTCTCTGCAAGCATAGCATACTGGAAACACTGGGTGAGGGTATAATATTCTTTATAATCAAGGATGTCCTGAATTTCTTTTCTTAAACCAGAATAAAAGCGACAAATCTGATCCTCTACTTTTTCAACTACAGCACAACGAATCATACCCTTCTAAAGCTCACTAAAGTACTCCTGAACAGTTTTATCTCCTTGTTCTAAATGCTGCAGTTTATTATGAATCTCTCTGTAAAAAGAAGGAGGAATAAAACAATCACGCATTGCTACCTTAAGTTCTTCCCAAGTAGTAGGCAAATCAGTTTCAGCAGCTAGACTACTCCACCAAACAATAGCAAAGTCCTTAAACTCACTAGTAGCTTGTCTAACTCTATGTTGTTCAGGAATAAGGTGGGCATTAAATTTTTGTTCTATAGTCATCTCCCAATCAAGATAAACATCACCATCATACTGACCCAAAAATGAAGGAATTGAAAACTTAATTTTAGCATACGGGTCATCTGGAGCATAGTTATCGTGTGGACGACGATTGTAGTTACGGAAACCACCCATACCTTGAGTATTATGTTGCAAACGACATCGTAATTATGTGGTCCTTGTAGCTGACCTATCCACGGTGTCACCAGCCTTATACACCGTGTCTTCATCATGGACGTCTTTAACGTCATTGTTGTTGTTATTGGTGTTCGTATCGTTGGTTTTGGGAGCGGTCTCCAACGTGACAATCTGAACGGTTAACTTAGAGACCCGCTTCTCCAACCGCTCAATGCTTTCTCCAATGTGAAGCTTGCTGACCGCATCAGTAACGGCTCTGGTGATCGTCTCTGTCAAATCACTTTGAGCAGCCTGCAAAGCCTTCTGGAGCTGCTCTTCGCTCACGCACTCAGCAAATTGTCAGAGTGAAGCCATCTCTCCATCGTCACTTCCTGCCATCACAAACACCAAAACAGAAAACAAACAGTGAAGGTTATCCCTACAAAATAGCTAAGCAGTGGTGCCTCTCAACACAACAAAAGGAGACTCCTTACAAAGCTCTTACAAAGTTCTGAAAAGCAAAGCAAAGGATACCAGAGAGATGTGTTCCACGATTGCAAGGGTCACAAAATAACCTGTGTGCTGTCCAGAAGAAATATGTAGAGCTAAGAAGGCCAAATATATATATGTGCGTGGCACACAAATCAAAAACAGATAGTAAAACTGAATAAGTGCCCAAGTAACTTGTCCCTAGTTGCTAGTCTAAGTATGTCCTAGAATAGTAGTGCTAGCTAAGTAGAAACAAGGAGACAAAGGCACAACAGGCGATAACAGCGGGCTAAGTGCAAAACAGCCAAATCCAGAAATTTCAGGGGGCTAGATGTAGCACTAGTAGAAATCCCAAATTTCTTTTCTTTTATTTTATTTTTTTGATATTTTTTCCAACTCAATAATAATGGAGGAGAATCCACAGAAAATTTCATCTCAAATAGAGGTAGGATGTGGCCTACAGAAAATCTTGAAGTTGCAGAAAACATCAGGTTTAAACTTAAATCAATTGTTTCTTTATCTTCCCAATTTGTTTTGAATTTTTTGACAAGGGCACACAGGGCATAGCTGAGTGTGGGTATGCCCACTTTGAGTCAAGAATCTCCTGTAAAAATTTCAGCCAAAACGGATACCGAGCAAAAAGTTATGCCCGTTTTACCGAAGGGGGGTCGGAGTCGGTTTTCTAGAAACCCGAGTCAGGTTTGGGGTCAGGTTTGAAATCGGGTAGGATTTTTTTTTTGGTGGCGTGGAGGCAGCGGAAAGTGGAATTTGTGGGGATTGGTTCGAGGTGTTGATGGTGTGTTTAGGGTGGGATTAGGGTGGGACTAGGCTAGGTGTGTCGATCAATCAACCCTAGCACCAAAAGCAAACAAAACAGAGGATGGTGAAGGGGATGACGGCTAGGGTTGTAAGGGAAACACTACTAACGACAAAAACACAAACTAAACCAGCGACTAAACAAGAACTAGGGCACAAACTCAACACTACGGACTCTGAAATTGAAACATGCAAAGGCTAAACACGTGGTTATGGGCGGAGGGAAAAATTTTTTGGGCTTTTTTGTGGACGATAGGATGAACACAAAACGAAATTAACTAAGGGTAGTGCGAACCTGATGGTGCACCTGAAGCTCTGATTACCACTTGATGTGGACAAGGTTTCCCGATCTTCCGAAAGGTTCTGGATACATTGATTTGGTCAGAGGCGACACACAAATCGATCCGGCTTTAGAACAGCACGTTCTAAACCCCGCAATCGCAGCACGATGTCTCCTCTGGTTATCAACCGTCCTAAAATGATTGACCTCATTGAGAAGGCTAATACCTGCCTGTGAATCAAGAACAGAAGCAAGAACAAAGAAGAATGCAACACAATTGCAGATGTATTATGAATCTCACGAAGTTGGGGTCTCACAAACCGTGATGACGGCGAAACTGTTATGAACAGAATAATCTAAGCAAAACCCAAACCCTAATGGTGCGGCGGCGTCTGTATATGAAGACCCTAGGGTCATGCAAGACTCTCTGGACGCGCCCCTAATTGGGCTCAACTAGATACAAAGCCCAAAGGCCCAAAACAGGTGACGCAGCACCGAAACAGATTCTAGACCCTCTCTTGTTTCTACGATTCCCGATGACTCCGGATGAATTTTGATATGAGACTAGCGGCTTTGGAAAGGTCTTCTTCTTATCTTTCCATGCATATGTAGAACGTCGAAATCGGAGTCCGTATGCGTCCTGGGTATCCGTTTTAGTGCAAACTAGTCCTGAGCCCCGAAACAGACTCGAAGTCGGTTTTGGTTGGGCCTCCACCTTGGCTTCCACATCCTTGCTGGTCCTCCACGTCTCCAAGTCCTTCTCCCATCATCTCCTGATCCTCTCCATGGTTACTAATTACAATATAATCATTAGGTAGCAAACCATTCTCAAAAGTGACATATAATAAAGAACATAGGAACGAGCTCACCTCTAAATTTAGTCGTCGTGCACGAGCTCTAGTCATTGGACCTTGCAAGTCCAGAATTGGAGAAGTGTTGCATGTATCCTTAGGAGTGATGTCCTCATCAAATAAGTTGAAAGTACCTCAGTATTTTTTGAGGAAAGAGCTTCTTCTTCTTTACTCCACCATCATGAGGGGCACCACCCTCTGCATGCCCCTATGGATCAGCATTTTCCACCTACTTTCTCCGCATGTTGGACACTCATGCAGATCCTGGTATTCTCCATGAAATAATACACAAGCATGAATCTTCACATAGTCCAGGCCAAGTTCTCAAACTACCTTTCGAACATTTTCCAATGTATCTATGACAATGTCCTTTTGGGAGCAAAAGACATATTAACCGAAGGATCTGCTCCATGTCATTGTTGCTAATGCCGAACATGCACTTAATCTGAAACAGCCTCACAATGAAAGATACTTTTGTAGCCTCCTTACAACTTGGGTACAATTCTATCTCTGCTTCTTGCATTATTTGAAAAAAGCCTTAGCTGAATCATTTAGCTCCTCGGTATTATTGCTGATTCCGCTAGGATTTCCACGTATAGCACCACTGATTAGTGAGTCAAACAGATTTTTAACAACAGGGCCATCAAGAGCAGGTTTGCCTTCATCAGTAAAATCCCAATTATCATCCAGACCCATAGGCTCAGTAGATAGATCTCGAAAACGATGTTCCTGTGTTACGAATTCCTAATGAAACCCTCTGTCAATCAGGTGTTGTGCAAGCTTAGTCTTTGTTCTATATGCCATGTAACCACACTTACTACATGGACATTTTGCAGTCTCTCCTGGAAAAGTGCCCTCAAAGGTGTCTCCAATGAATTTTTCAACTCCGTCCTACCAAGCCCTATCTCCATGTGACAACAGCATCCAACTCCGATCGTTCCCGGACGCCATCAGTGAAATTAAAGGAACTAATTAAAAAATTCCTAAAACATGAGAAAAGGTTGCTGATGGTAGACTAATAAACAAACAATGATCAAAACTACTATCCTAAACAAACAAAACTACTTAGATTTACTAATCTGCCAATCAGCCCCAATCACAAAAAGTATTAAAAGATCTTGACCTTAAGCATCGTGGATGGCTCGTGTTCTAGGAGGTGGGGTGCAGGACAAGTCCGGCGTCCACAATCCTGGCCGCGTGCATCTTCCCACCATCGAATGCCTTGGCTATGTCACCAACGACTGTTCTAGGGTGGAGGCGATGTTGGAGCTAAGGACGGAGACACCAACAGCAGCTAGTGGGCGGACAATGTTGGAGCCAACACGGACTAGGGGCCCCACTCTAGTATTATTTTTTTAATGAGGGAGAAAATGCTACTATTTACCTCCCGCCTGGTATGAGTCATATAGTCCCTCTGATTTGCAACTCGTTTTAGACAACATTTAGCATACAAATATTATCTTGTATATATTTACTAAGTAGAGCCTCCTTTTGATGCCTCCACGATAATCGGAGAAAAAATGAAGAAATTCTCACAAAAAATGAGTCTACACTCAAACCAAATAAATTGAAAGCTAAAACAGAATGACGTATATGCATGCGCTTATATGTATCTACTATGACTAGATTTTTCCATCCCTGCCATTAAAAGGAGTTTCCGGTCCATTGTTATCAATATTAGAGCATCTCCAACCATTGTGTAAAATCACTTCCTAAATCACAATTTAGGATATTATTAGGAAAATCATTCTCCAACCGTTATGTAAACCAGGCCAGATCCCTAAATTTACCAACTCCCTAAACAAGTGCGCTAGGTTGCTATATTTAGAAACCAAATAGGAACTCCCAAAACATAAAATTTATTTGGCGACCAGATATTAGGAATTGTTGGAGGAAACATGTTTTTTCACTCTTTATAATTCATTAGAAACTCCCTATATCCAAATTTAGAGAATCATTATTTACATAATTATTGGAGATGCCCTTAGGCTAATCCCAATGGGGAGTTTCATTTTGATGTTTCCAAGAGTGCCATGTTATTTTTATTAGTTTGAAACTATGAATGAAACCATCCCTCCAATGCATAGTTTCATTTTGGTGTTTCATAGTACTTACTTCTATACAGTTTTATTGGTTGTCTAAAGAATGTAATGAAATTACTCTTCTCCAATGCTAGTTTCATGGTGTTTCAATTTTAGGAAATCGTGTAGACCCAATTTCATCTAGATGAAACTCTTCTCATCTCTCTCTTTATAAATTTCTTGTCATGTCATCAAATTTGCTTATGTGGCATTTCATTTAATGAAAATAAAACTCCCATTGGGAGTAGCCTTAAGTCGTTGTTTGACTGGCTATCTACTCGGCTCTCTAGATTGCATGTCACGGAGTAATGATAACTAGGAACTATTACGCACATCGCATTGAGTAAATATACTTATAGGAGCTGACTGTGAATGGTCATGTCGCTTGACTCGAATCGAGGTGAGCGGTGCCGCCCAGGAGGGGTTCGTGAGTCATGCACATGCGTTCAGTATCGCTGAGGCATGTGCTGGGATTGGGTAGACTGGCTGACGAGATTCATGCGCACGCGCTCATAGGAACAAAAGGAATTTTGTATGTTGATGTTCATTAGTAGTAGTACTAGCAAAAGGGAGCAAGGAGAGAGAGAGAGAGAGAGAGAGAGAGAGAGAGAGAGAGAGAGACGATATGCCTTGAAACTTTCATACTCCTACATCTAGGAGACAGAGAGAGATAGGGCAGTGGTGCATTGAAGGCTACTGGGAGCCTGGAGGAAAACTGCCTGGTGCATGCAGGCAGCTTCACCAGCCTGGGGTTGGATTTTCTCAGCCTGGCTTTGGATTTGATTGGTCTGGGTCAGGCAGCAACTCCTAGCAAAAAACCACACAGGCTACTACTCATATGTCAACTGGCATGGATATACCATCTAGAGCTGCCATGACATTTTAGGTGGAAGCGTGTCTGCCTCTTGTCACAATACGTGGTGCATTCTCTGGCAGTCATGTGCGGATGTGCCTTGATATTTTAGCTACATATCTATCTATCTAACTATTCTATTCTTATTTGAAAGTCAAAAGAAGCCACCACATTCACTCTCAAGACCACGGAATTACCATGTTAATCTAAAAAAGAGAAGACATAGACCGTCGGATTTTATGAAGATTTAATGATCTAGATTTAATAAGAGATACACGTCAAATACAACACAAGATATTTTTAAAAAATTAATTAATAATAACAAAACATAATTCTGATTCTTCTTATAAATTCGGAAGCAAACAACCATAATAAAGACTTCATACCAAATACAACTCATAACTAGCAAATAGAAAAGAGATAAGATGGTGCATTAATGAAAAAATATTAATTAAGAGCTGGCCTTGCGTTCACAGCTAACGTGTTGAGTTAAAGTCCACCAAGCATTACGAGTTGAAGTCTACTAGGACTCTTTTTTGTTACAAATACACTACTCGGACTCTATAAGATATCGTGAAGAATAGCCTTTAAAAAGAACAATTGCATCCATTACATGAGCTCGATGGTGATCGTGAGCACCACTACAAGCAAGACAAATTGTCTAGAAACATGGCATATATAAGGGCATAACATGTGAGTATGATAGACGATGTTGGCACGTTAGAGCAGGCCATGGTCTCCCTAGCCATTAAATTATAAGTTATGCATTAATTTATTTTGATGATAAAGCCAACCATAATAATATATATAATATTTTTATCTCCTTTTGAATAAGATGAATGATGAAAGTTAACTAAAAAGGTCAATTGTGATAATAATTTAAAAATGAAGAAAATATGTTAACTCAAATATTCAATTGACTCACCATTGAATTTTTTTTGGAGGGCCCAGTGGGAACCTGATCCGATACTAGCCGGGTTTGTTGTAGAGAAAGCCATTCAGTAATATCTATATCATTTAAATGGTGGTAATTTGTTTTCTTTTTCTCCTATTGATATAGTGATTTCTAGTCCTAGATCCTTTTAATATATTCAAATTTAAGATTATTTTTCTTTTCTAGATCTTTATTTTTTCATGTTTCCTAGCTTTCAATCAATGGTTTGTTCCTTTGAGTTTTGATTTTTCTTTTATAGGATTATTTGTATAATAATTATAAACCATTGGATCTAGATCTAATGGCTTAAAGAGGTGACTGAAAGTTACTCCAAACTTTCAGGCAACTGAAAATTAGCAAGTCCCATATTTTTTAGTTAAGTCTAGGGAGCGAGGCTCTCAATTGAATCTCATTGATATTCATTACGACAGTATAAACTGAAGATTATGTTATAACTAGAAGGGGGATTGAGTCACGAGATTTGATGAAATTACACGAAGATGTGGCAATGGGAAAAGAGTTCTATTAAAATGTAATGACCATTTCTTTAGTTTAGGCCAATTAACATTTTAACCATAAGCATATATATGTACTCAAGATGGTATTGTACAAGGGAATTATATGAATTGTTAAGCGATGTGGTTGTTTCGGCCACTCAAATAATAATAATTTTCTAAGAAGGACGATATTAAATATAATATACAGACTCTAATTAGTTGCCAAACAAGCATATTATATAAAGATTTAAAAAATATATATTAGAAATTAAAACTACATAATTCTAGCCACGCAAGTTTGCACGGGTAACCTCCTCGTTCTCTATAGAAATATGAAGACTAAACTTTCAAAATTTTGTATCTATCAAAAAATGACTTATAATGTATGGGAGTCTCAAACTCCAACTGACTTATGGGGTGGTTTTTGCAATTAACCCAACTTTTATGTCCGTGCGTTGCTACGATAAAAAAATAAAATGACGAAGAATGATTGACAAAATATTTTAGTGCATAAGCAAAATTGATATTTTCCATAAGTTGAGGATGTCACCGCATTCTCCATAAGTTGAGGGTGTTCTATTTTAGTAATTTTTCAAGGTCCTCGATGCCTTATTCGTCGATGCCCTAGTTCTGCAATCGGCAGTGCCTCTTTTTCGTGCTTTTTTTTCTTTGTTTCACTGGGTAATAACCATTATCTCCTCTACAGTGTCTAATTAGTCCGCCCCAAGCTTGATTTTGTCACTCCCATGATGAATCAGAATCGCCTGGTGCAGATCTTTGCTAGCGCCACTACAAAAGTGTTGTTGTTATAGCAAGATAATTTTGGAATGGAAGTGAGACATAAATGTTCAAAGTGAGACATTCTTGCTATGGGGTTGATGGGACCCACATGTCGGCGCATTTTCTAGTAGGGGTGGTGCGATGACCACCACCATACAAGCCACCAACTCAGAATTTTAGTATAGTAGACATGTACCCATTTGCATCTTAACAGTGCAGTTTGATTTTGTTCTCTATCATCCAAACTCCTTGTGATACTATTTTTCACATGTGCTTGTTCAAGTATAACAGCTCATTTCATATGGCCCACTGATATGTGGGTTCCGCAAGGATTCATCCCAAAACATTTGAAAATATTCTATGTAGGTGGTAATTCAAATGGAATTAAATGCCAGCGCCGCCCTTGCTAATCGAAGCACCTGCGACGAGCCGTGCTCAGGAATTAAAAGACCACCCTCTCTAGTCAAAACGCCAGCGTCGTCCTATGGAGGGAATCATCATTAAGGCACTCTTTATCACATGAAAAATCAGTTCAACTATTTATCACATGAATGTTTATGATAAAAGGATATAGGAACAAATATCATTATTTTTCAATGCCATTTGAATTTTATATGATTTAAATACTACTCAACGCGACATTCAAATTGACATTTCGTGAATACGATTTTTAAAAAAAAATTTCAACCACTACAAAAGGCCTTATACTAGCCTCAATATCATGAATATCATTTTTTAACTTATTTATTTTTTTATTTTGTGCACTTGCATTTGAAATTTAACTTAGACCAAAAAAATCTTTTTGTTGAAATAAAATTTGCAAAAATAGTAAACAGAAGAGAAAATGCTCCAAATTGGAATATAGGGTACCAAACAATATGAGTTGAGTGAAGAAAAAGTTTAAGGTGAATTGGAGAAGTTTTTTTTCCTTATTTGCCATGTGCCAATCCTTAGCACATGGCAAATAAAGGTCTTTGCCATGTCCTTGCAGTGGCACACGGCAAAGGACCTTTTCGCCGTTTGCCCGATTAAAAGCACACGGCAAAGATTACGACACACGGCAAATTTAGGATTTCTGGTAGTAATTGAACCTCGTAATAGGAGTAAGAGGTGGACGTACATCTGTGATGTTATTAATTGAGGCGGACATGCACCTCCACAAAACAAACAAAAATTACAATAGCACACGTATGTCATATTGCCGGAAAAATACTATAGATCATTTACCAATTGAAAGGCAAATCAGATTCTAATATCAGTGATTATATTTCTCCTTGAATTTGGCTATCCATCATTCAACATTATACATTGATGGAGGCATTATTCATTCTATCATACTGACTGGTAGGGCCATGTTTTAGAAAGTGCCGACATCGTTCATTTACCGCCCTTTGAATGTACTAGGATACGAAAAATATAGGAATTGAGAAAGTATGCTTTTGATTAGAAGCTTTCAATCAGCTAAAAGGTAGGAAACATGATTAATTAAACTTGCTCTTAAATCCAAAGGGAAGTTATATCAATTCCAACATTCTTCCTTCCTGACTAAAAAAAGGAAAAACTTTCTGCCTTCCATTTTTTACAACATACGCTGATGTTACTCACACAGACGAGTGGGGCAGTGGTTGTGCATGGCCCACGTGCAGTGACCCACTGCCCGGTGCCTTAAGTCAGCGGATCTGGTTCCCTCTCTCCTGTTTCTCGTCTTCTTCGCCACGCTCAAACCACCTTAGCCCTCGCTTGCTGCTCGCCACACTCAACTACCATGGCACCCATGGGGGACTCGAGGGAGCCCATTGGCAACCGCAACCTCTGCACCCCTCTCCTCCCATAGTCCGTGGTCTGTTCCTACTCATGTTCCATGATTTCTATACAATGTTAGGGAATTTTACTGTTCATCGACTCTTTACAGACCGGTGGTTTGTCTTCTTTCATGGCTGGAGCATGTCGCGGCGAGTCGCGCTCGCCTTTGCCGAAGCGCGTCCGTGGTGCTTTGGCCCCGGACGACTTGATGGCATGGAAGGAGGAGGAGGTCATTCCGCTGGCGGTAGAGGAGGAGGAGGTGGCGCCACCGGAGGTCGTCAAGGCGACTGTCGACGATGATGACAGCGACGAAGAGTACAGCGACAACAGCGACTCCACCGACGACTACCACTCCGTCGTCGGCGGCACGCACATCGTGTACCGGGTGGATTATTCCTCCGGCAAGACCTTGTACTCGTGCCCGATTTGCCAAGATAGGGTGTTCGAGTACAAGGAGGAGGTTCAGGTGCACGTGTTGCAGTTATTCCGTGATAATGTTGGGGTGCCCGACAACATTGAGAGGTACCACCAGATTGCTCGGGACGTAGGATACAAGTATGCCTTCAAGACGAGATCGACTTCCTCCTAGATCGTTGTCACCACCGCGCTTTGGTCATCCCGTTCATAGTCGTTGACTACATGTAGTAGTTTGATGCTTTTATTTTTTTTGTTCCTTTCTTTCCGTGTGCTGATGATGAACAGGGGTCTATCGATGCTTGTCAATCTTCGTCTATGTATATCCAGTGGTGGTGAACTAGCAAATGTTATTTTGTGAATGTATATATATTATTAGGTCATATATGTGTTTTGATCGATTTGTGATCATCATCTTCCCCTAAAAAGACGCTAGTTAGTCTGACATACTATAATATCCTTTTTCTTCAGAATAATCCATCATAATTTCAAAATCACAAACTGGCATTCATTACATAAGTCACCCTGACACTAGATAAGATTATTCATGCATGGCTAAAAGTTGATTATTTGTTACTCTTGTACATAGTGTCCATCAACTTTTTCTTCAAAATAATCCGAATATCCTCTGCCCTAGCCATGATCTGAAGTTTTACAAGGTGCATAGTTAATAATAAGTATAATATAGCATGTCGAACTATATCAGTGTTTGTAATCAACAGGGAAGGACCATCACCTCCTTGCAAGACAACACCTCGTGAGGTCTAACATTGCGGCTTTTATTAGTGAACATAAACTTGATGTGCATTTTTTCCAACCTCAGGTCACATTGGACTTCACGTCCTGGTGGCACATCGGCGTCACAAACAAAATCAAACATCACTTCTTTAGATTTCTTCTTCCTTTTTTCTTCAAATCCTGGTGGCACATTGGTGAAATTGGGCTTGAGGACCTATAATAAAGAGATTGATGAGATGCGATAATCATAATTTTCTAATGGATAGCATGACTAACAGATTAATCAAGTGAAGCAGAGGGTACTCATAGATCGATACATATAGCATATAAACAAACTAAGAGCATCTCCAAGAGCTCTTCTATATTATTCTTTATATATAAATTTGAAGATTTTCAACAAAAAATGCCATCCAACAGGTGTCCTATATGTGTTTCTATTTTTTCCGATAGCTAAAATACTCCTCTCAATAGCTATTTTTAGCCACTCGTGGAAGCTTGCTATATGGCCGTGATTACCGTAAGCAGGGGAAGGAAACGTGTGCATGCAAAGGAGAAAAATAGAATTGCTGACATCATTGCATGCAACTTTAATTTTAAAGCTAAAAAATTTGATAACTCTCAAATCATATGTCAAGTCCAAAAATGATTTCACCAATGTATTCGTAGTGATGAAAGCTTCAAAACTAGACCCAACTTGCCTATATTTTAACGATTTATAAATATAGATATAAGAAGTTTTAGAGAGTCTGTTGGATTACTTCATTATTTTAGAGGATATTTTATTTGAGAGAGCGGCTATAATCAGAATTTATCATGTTTCTAATGAATCTAAAAGTGCATTGATCAATCTATCTAATTACTTTAACAAATTAATCAAGTAAAGCATGTAGGAGTAGTACGTAGTACGCACAGACGGATTGGTGGCGATGGCTGATGCAGAGGCTGTTGTTGTTCATTTCCCTTTCTTCCTCGCGGTCACGGTGGCTGAGATAGAGGCTTCCGCAAGGCCCATCCCTTTGTCCATGGCGTTCGAGGCACGTGGTGTCTCAGGCTGAGGTAGAGGCACGCCGCGGTGGCCGAAGCTGAGGTCGAACGGGATGAGGGCCGTGGAGTCGCGGGTGTCCGACGGAGAAGCCGTGGTCACTACGCTACGCGAGAAGCACCCGCATGTGTCGCGCATCTGGTGACGTGACTGGAAGCTCCAGCGTTTAGGCATCATCGACGGCTATAGCTGCCCCCGATGTTGAAGAGGATGGCTGCCGGTGTCGCAGGGGAGATTGGGGATACAAAGTTGACTCTCCGATGGGACGTTTCAGTGAGGAGATGAGCTGTTAGGGTTGAGAGGGTAGAGGAGTGTTGGGTTTAGTAGGAAACGACACAGTAGTAGTAGTTTGCCCCTCCAGTCATATTCTACTACCTCTATCCAAAAATATAAGCATTTTTGGGTTTGGTCAAAGTCAAATAATTCTAACTTCAACTATCAATAGAGAAAAAGTTACGATGATTGATCAAGTATAAATGATATTGCTCGATTCATCTTAAAAGCAACTATCATAATATGCAACTCTTTATATTTATAACTATTTACTTTTAGAGATATTATCACTCAAAGTTTAAAATATTTGACTTTGACTAAAGCTAGAATTATATTCTTGGATGGAGGGAGTACTAGCAAACTCTTCTCTCCCCTTCATGCAACAAAAGTCATATTCTAATGATTAGAGTGTTTCTTAGCCAATTACCACAATTAAAGAGTGTCTTGTAGCAACTACATAATTCAGTAGTAGTGTCTATTATAGCAAAGACCACAAAAGAATGATGTCCACTAGCAAATTTGGCCTTTGAAATGTTCTATCTCTCTTAAATGATTATTGGGCAAATTTACTGCTAGACACTCTTCTTTTGTGGTCTTTGCTAGAGAATACTCTTCAAATGAGTCTTTGCTCATGGACACTATACTACTTAATTGTGGTAATTGATTAAAAGACACTATGATGAATAGAATATGACTTCTCATGAATGAAAGAGAGAGAAGATTTCACAAATGGCTAAATTGACCTTGCAATTGTTTTAACAAATTTGACCATATAATTATATTTTATAAATCAAATATCATAAATATTATTAAATCTTAGCATATTATCAAATTTTTTATTAAATCTAAGTTTTTGATTATATGCTCAGATTTAATAATATTTATGATATTTGATTTATAAAATATAATTATATATGACCAAATTTGCTAATAATTTCAAGGGCAATTTAGCCTTCTCTCTCTTTCATGGATGAGAAGTCATATTCTATTCACCATAGTGTCTTTTGGCCAATTACCACAAGTAATAAGTACTGTCCACGAGCAAAGACTCATTTGAATCTAGAGTGTCCTCTAGCAAAGACCATAAAAGAAAAGTGTCCAGCAGAAAATTTGCTAATGATTATTGTAGCTGAAGTATGTTTTAGCAAATAACCATCATTGAAGAGTGGTTTCTAGCAAAACCAGAATTGAGGAGTGCTCTATAGAAAATACCATCATCGAAGAGTCATTTGTAGCAATTTTTGCCTAGTAACCAATGGACATGGCATGTATATTTGAGGATCCGTGGCGGGATTCATTTCTTGGGGTCTAAATTTTAGAGGGGTCACATCAATCATTCAAATGCTAAATATGATGATTAAATATAAAACTAATTACACAGTTGAATAAATGCGTGACAATTCTATTAAGATTAATGTTCAATTCTTTCACTATATAAAATGATTTTATAATAAATAAGTACATGATGCATAATGGGATGTAGGCATACAACAAGTATACAAAATAAAATTTTGTTTACATTGCTAACCACCATTGTTAGTATGGAAAATAGGAATAATCTTTTTTAATAGAATAAAGATTTAGTTTTTGAAGTGTATCACAAAAAGAATTAAAACAAATAAATTTGATATTATATATTGTTTAAAGGAATCAATATATACAAAAAGTAGTTTATGATTTACACTAACAACCACCATTATAGATTTGAAAACATAGGAATAATATGTTTATAGAATAAAGGTTTTGTATTGAAGTTTTACTTATTTCTTCAGACGGTTGCACATACTATTTTATTGGCCATTGGACAACTGAACAACAGTCCCTTTTCTTCATCTTCCATCCATGGAGTCCAGTGATTCATGACAACTAGCAATATTTTGGCAAAAGTAATAGTACAGTATATAACAACCACCATCAAGCATATAGTGATTGGATATGCTTTGGTGAGGACTACCACTTGACACACCTTCGGTCCGATCGCTTGACTTTGCTCAATTCCGGTCTCATGGCCCTGCGCGGAGTAATGGTAGTAGGAGCTGACTGTGAATGGTCACGTCGCTTGACTCGAATCGAGGCGAGCGGCGCCACCCGCGTCAAAATTTACTGGCTCCCCTCGCAAAGCTAGTGATGGGGGAAGCGAACACAAGCAAAGCCTGCGATGGAGGAAGCCAACTTAATTAGAGATTCTTGTTTAGGTGTTCTTGGTATTTGGCCTTTTAGATCTAGTAAAACCTATATGAACTTGTGTATATTTCTCTTATTATTGTACTACCCAAATGAAAAATGCACAATCTCGATCTCAATCTGGATCCCGGAGCTCTTTCATTATGAGCACTTTGGCATCGTTCTTCTCAAGCACAAAGATACGATGATCTACCCCCTCCGTCCTACTACACAGAAACCAAGGGGGAAAAAATTAGAGGGACACAAGCCTGTACTGCCTCGTTCAACTCACATATGGTCTTCATCCAGTTTTGTGCGTTCACATGGTTCGTGAGTCATGCGTAGGCGCTCACGTAATTGCCGTCGGAGGGAGCAGGGCTACGGAGTATAGTAGTTAGTAGAGCACTCGATAACACTAGCGAAGCTACATGTAGTACTAGTACTAGTAGACACCTGTGGGTGCAGATGCACCCATTCCCAAGTGAATATACTACTTTACTGTAAGTACTACTAGTATATTGTGGGAAAAATTTGAATCCCTCAAATGCTACTCCTACTACTACTCCACTAAAATGAGATGGAGGTGAGGTGAGGTGGCACCATGCTAGTGGCTGCACTCTGACCACGAGCTTAAAACACCATTACGGTACAACATTGCTGCAAAAGTAAACATGTTCTTTGATGCGTTTTTTATAACATCTCGAAGTGGCACGATATAGATACATATAAAAGTGAGATGGTATTAGATATACATTAGTCATATATACTTTTATTTAAAGACATTTTTGACATGCTATTGGAAATTCTAGAAATGTTAAAAGAGTTAGAAGACATGAAAACAAAAGAAACAATGTCTTAACTACAATCAAAATTGCTTGCTGGATGAGATGGTTAAATGAGTTTACACTAAACAAACAGGTCATGGGTTCAAATCCTGTTGCTTGCAGAAATAATTCACTCATTTCAGACAAAAACTAAAAAATATTTTTTTTCAAAAAATGTCTAGAATAGTTGACATGTCACATAACGTAACTAGAAAAAAGCGTATGTAGACGTGTAAACATGTTTATATCATCTCAATAAAACATTTCATATATCTAGAATAGTTTGAATCTTGTTCTCTATCGACCAAACTCCTTATATGGTACTATTTGTTACATGTTTATATACCTACGAGGGTTTTGTCCTATGAGGACTTTTGGAATGTAGGATTCATCAATCCTATATCAAAGTCCTGTGGATTGCATTCCTGCATGTAAGTTTTGGAGGGAAAAAAGCAAGAGGTCCAGCCTCTTGTAAAATTCCCATGAGTCTATCTCTCTCTTCAGATTCCTGTGTTTTTTCTGTGTTGCTACCAAACTCTTGCTAGGAAAATTTCCTGTGTTTTCAATTCCCATAGGAATGCAATGCAAAAATCCTTTGTATTTCCTGACTAAGGGGGTGTTTGGATCCATCTTGTTAAACTTTAACATCTATGTTTTACCTACTTTTAACAAAAAAAAACATCCGAACACTCCTGTTAAAAGAGAGATGTTAAAGTTTAACACCCTCAAAATCTTTGCCTGGTTTTCAGGTGGTAAAACTTGTTAAAAGGTACCTATCTTGAGAAAAACTTGATAAAACTTGTTAAACTTTAACATGGATCCAAAGAGATAGATGTTAAATTTTAACACCTTATTTTTTAAGTTGTTAAACTTTAACACCTTGTTAAAATTTAATAAGATGGATCCAAACAGGGCCTAAAAGAAGAAAAAACTTTCCGCCTTCCATTTTTTATGACATACGCTGAAGTTCTACTCAGGACTCAAGGACAGGTGGGACCATGTTTCGCGGCCCCATGTTTCAGTGTGTTAAGCGTGCTAGTATGAGAGAAGTCGCCTCTTGACCTCATGCCCATATCAAGGGTGCACTCCCATTTCCGCCATCACTCCACTCTCCTGCTTCTAATCTTCTTCCCCGTGCTCAAACCACCTTGAACCCTCACTCGCTGCTCGCCATGCTCAACTGCCATGGCGCCCATGGGGGACTCGAGGGAGGCCACTGGTAACGGCAACCTCCACACCCCACTCCGCCTAGAGTCTGCGATGTGTTCCTGCCCACGTTCCGTGATTTCCGTACAACTTTAGGGGTTTTTTGTTTGCGCAATATCTCTGTGATTCTCTATAGTTCTCAACTGTTTTAGGCCAACATCAGTACTATTTTTTGCTTTGATTTAGTTATCGAGTCGATATATCATGATTTATGGAAGTGGATTTTGTATTGTTCATCGACACTTTATAGAGCGGTGGTTCGTCTTCTTCCATGGCTGAAGCACGCCGAGGCAAGTCACACTCGCCTTCACCAAAATACGTTCGCGGCGCTCTGGCGCCGGACGTCTCGGCACCAGTGAAGGAGGAGGAGGAGGAGATCGTCCCGGTGTCAGCGCCTTTGCCGAAGCGAGTCCGCGGCTTCTGGCCCCGGACATCTCGACGCCAGTGATGGAGGAGGAGGAGGAGGTCGTCCCGGCATCAGAGGAGGAGGATGAGGTTGTCCCGGCGTCAGAGGAGCAGGAGGAGGTCATCTTGGCGTTAGAGGAGGAGGGGTTTGTCCTGGCTTCAGAGGAGGAGGAGGAGGAGGAGGTCGCCTCGGCTGCAGCAAAGGGGAAGGATGTGGCTGTCCCGGTGGTAGAGGAGGAGGAGGTGCCACTGACGGAGGTCATCAAGGTGGCCGTCGGCAGCGACAACACCACCACCAACCCCCGCAACAACGAAGAGCCCCCCTTTGCCACCGTATTGCGCATTCCTTCCCGGTCCACTCCCTCCAGCAAGTATTGGTACCGGTGCCCATTCTGCAACGATGAGTACAACTCTAGCATGGCGGTCGTCATGCACACGTCCCGGTTCATCAGCCACCCCCACAACGCGGGGAGGCCCGACAGCGTCGAGCTGCACCGCAAGATTGCTCGGGTCGACTAATGAGTCCCCTTGTCGTCACCATCATCGCTCGTCTCTATGGATGCTCGTCGACCCTCGTCACATAGCTAGTTTCAAGTCTCGTTGTCATTGTTGCTTTTTTTTTCTTTGTAGTTGTATGTTTGTGTTGAACACTTCTGATTGTGTTTTATTGACCTCGTGGTTGAACTGGATGAACTGCCTTATTTTGTTAATGTATTATATGTTCTGGTGTGCTGCTAGCTAAGGGCATGTTTGTTTCCTGGTAAAATTAAGGGGGTGCTCCTACTGCAAGCTAGCAGCTATTTTTTCATTGTTTTCTTGACTGCTAATATGGTGATAATAGATTTTTCATTTTTGTTGTGGGTTGATTTGCACCCACTAGCTACAAGGTAGCTTCGCCCTTGTTAATTGCAACTGACTCAAAAGAACGTCAAATAATTCAAAATGAATCACTTGCTTTCAATCATTGTTCTATGCAAAACAATGTCAAATAATTAAATACTAATTTGTTTTTTTCACGAAGGCATTAAAAGTTATTACATCTGTACTATACTTGTTTTCATATGATTCAAAGCAAAGAAACTTTTATAATCAATATGATGTCCATTCGATGGTTAATAGCGCTGCTTGAAAGGTTCCTTAACTTTCAAGCGATTGAAACTTATTGGAAGCTTCGATTTTTTATTTGATGGAATGTTCCCTCCAAACTTTAGGCGCATGTGGGTGAAAATTTTTTGTGAGCCCGCCTAATTCAACTCAGCCACTCCATATTAATGTGGTTTGGCCTGAGCCACCTACTCAAAACTCACAGTGATATCTCAAAACGAGAAAACTCAAAGCCGTTGCTGCCTTTTTGGATAATCTTTTGGAGGCGGACAAGGAGAGACGGCTGGTTGCAGCGCGGCGTTGCTCTGAGCACTAACCGCGCAACTTCTGCCACCATGGATATCTCCGACAACCGATCCACCGACTCTGGCGCAGCCGTGAGATGACGATGAGACATTGAAGCAGATCACCTTGATCCAACAAGCGAAAGGTGAGTAACTTGCACTTGCTATAGTATGTTAGATTTACTAGATTTCTGGCTCTTAAAAAGTATGTAGTACTCTTATACAACTGCTTAGACGTCAAGATGTCCCTAGTATTGACAGTATTTATGTACACATGCGCAGCTCCCCCCCCCCCCCCCCCCATTGAGTGGTGAAACAAGGGCTTTAGTAGCCGAATGCACGGGGAGAAATTGGGAACATGAAACCTATCGGGGTCATCTGTATGAGGATCTACTAACATTTGACGGCCTTATATCACTAAAACACAAGCTTGGTTATAGTGCGCGGGACTACTACTACTACAAGAAGAGAACTGGAAATAGCTCAACAAGTCTCGAGGCATTTGATTTTCCAGTTCATTTGGAAAAGTTAATTGATTGCATCGATGCCGAGAAGAAAGTTAGGATGTTAATGATAACATATGATGCATCAGCTAATGGAGACGTTAGCATTACACCCCTGAAATGAGTGAGGGAGTCTGAGTCTGATGAGGATGATGATAGTCTTGGTGATGACGAGAATGTTGATGCTTACAAAGATTGGCTTCAGAAGCAAGGATCTGATACAGGTATATATGTTCCTTTTGTACTTCACAAACCATATGTAAACTATATTTTTACTCCTATTTGACGTTGTTCTATTGTTTATAACTTGAAGGCCTTTACGATGTAGACTAGGATGGTTCAATTACAGCATACACTGCATGGCTGAAGAAGAAAGGCCTCCTGAGAGAGATAAGTAACTCTTTTTTCATTCTGACTTCTTATTCTGTAAACATGTTTTTTTCTTTAACTAAGACATCAGTATTTGCAATGTTTCAGTGTGTTATAATAATTATAGGGAACCTATACAAGTAGATCGTGAGAGCACTGGTTGTAGCGGATCAGGAGGAAAAGAATGGCCAATTCATACTAGGAGAATAAAGAAGAAGGCGAGATATTTTATATATATATATATATATATATATATATATATATATATATATATATATATATATATATAAATAACTATACTATATCACACCCAGGTGTGAGATAATAATTCACACGCAGCCTAATCACCAGCCACGTCACACTGCTTCAGGCTTGACCACACGATATGTCGAAAAACCAAACCACAAAGAACCAGACCGGCAAATATAAACCAAGATTAAATATTAGTTAATGCGATTTCCATAAATGAATCCTGCTATTATGGAATTTATTACTGACCCGTAAGACAGCATGATGTTTTATTCCATTCGGACTGTGGTCGTGATTTGTTCCTGAGCACCTTGACAGGCGTAGGACCGAGAGGAGAGGAGCCGTCCCGGTGGCGGTGACCAATGGGAGAAGAGGTGGCATCGCGCAGCAGGGCGGGGCGGGCGGTCAACGTCGGGTGCCGAGACGGCGCACCTCCAGCGCGTAGCGAACTCGACGCGAAGCAGGCGACCCATCCTTACCCCTCGTCATGACGAGGATGAGTGACATGGCGGCGGGGTACTTGCCCTTTCCCTTGCCGGCAATGGCTCCACACTTCCTGGACTACTGCAGTTGCATGGACGCGTTGCTGTGCGAGCGGCCATGGCTGTTGCTCGTCCACCACGTCGGCGATGGCGACAGGTTTTACTTCGTTCTCCGATCCTAGAGGGTGGTGGTGCCGTAATACAGTTGTTTTGTCCCGTCGACAGCCACTGAACATGTAGCCGGCTTCGTTGTCCAGGTACGTGATTTTCCCCCTCCGTGGTGATTTTGAAATTTTCTTATCCCTGCACACATTTTCTTCCAATTCTTTGAGGGATCAGGCATGCATTTGTTCCTGCCTATTGAGCCATTATTTTCCGTTGTTTTTGTGCTTGCAAAGGATAGAAGACAGGCCCCAGTTGATCGGTTGCCGGAGATCTCCGGGCTGCTGATGATTACAAGCATAAACTGGGTTCAAGATTCATATGCCGCTAATCCATGGTGTTTTTGTTCTCGATCAAGATTCATTGCCCGCGGTAGCTGTGCTGCGAGCAACAAGACCAGCAATGCCTGCACGGCAGCGGCGGCATAGGCAGGAACAAACGAACTGATCGATTGACGAGCTTGCCCTTGCGAAGTGCCGCCATCGGTCACAGAATAACGAACTGATTGATTATTTGCTATCAGATTGAACAAAATAGTCACAGTATTTATGGTTGAACAAAGTAGATAGTTTGATCCCATAAATTGTATTTTTGTATTCAGGCATAAATATTTCTTGTGATCAGAGTATTTTGGCTACAAAATTTATGTTCACAAACAACATGCATGTATTGCTATCAGGCAAACCAAGGAGCAAAGATTCGAAGTTTTTATGGCTGGCTATCTTCATTGTGGATTGACCAATTTCATGTGGAGGTCAATTTTGAGTCAAAACATTTCCTTATTTGCGACTCTGAAACAAAGCTGCTACTTCATCACATATTGGCAACAAATATATGCACTCATTGGCAAGAATTTGAATATTTACAATGTGCACAAGCTATTATTCTGATATGAAGACAATAGTCTATCAGAGTAGTAAAGGGCCGAGAGTTATTATGGTTCACCAACGTCATCCAAGGACAAACTACAGGAGTATAAGTAGAATTTGTGACAAAAATATATCATTAGAAACGTAGATAATATATCAGTCTAATCTAGTAGCACATAGTCAATGTTTCTATAGTCACCCACAATAATGTTTGCTATCAGACTAATCTAATGGCAAACAATTAATATTTATGGTTACATGCGATAATATTTGCCATCAGAGTAGCCAATGATCGAGGTTTTATGGTACATTAGGTTCATCCTGGATTAACAAATTGCAAAAGTAAAGCATACGTTAAAAATGTTATTAGCAAACTAATATTTACTATTAGACTGCTCTATTACCAATAGTTTTTATAGTCGCACACAAAAATATTTGCTCCCAAACTAATATAGTTGCAAATAGTCGAGGCTTTATGGTAAAACATTGTTAGTTTTTTATGGTTGCAAAACTTTTATAGGTTGGCTCATATAACCCTTTTCATATAGCCATAAATGTTATTATTTTCCTTGTCAAGAAACATCATTACTTTTATTTCTGTAGCATCTTAGTTGCATGATAAAAACATCACGTGAATTTTTTTAATATCTATGTTTTGGATAACTTTTTACAATCAAATACTATTGTATGGAAATTTTTTTCAAATTAACTGCTCTTTGGTATGCGAAATGCTGTTCAAAACGCAGATTATTTTGGATATGGAGGGAATATGTCCATCTACTTTTTTCTGCTATTTAATACTTAGCATTTTTTACTTGGAGTAGCCATTTGCGATCACATCTATTTCTTACAATTAAAGAATGCGGAATTTGGGATCTACACGTGGTCCTGTCAGTGCTTGTTAGCAAACGGCTCGCGTCGCATGCAGCCTCACCCACAAAATTCGATCCGCGATTCGTGGCATGCACAGGAAAAGGAAATTAAACCATGCAGGACAACTGTCCAGGAGATAGTTTTTACGATCCCATGCATCTTACTCATGAAAATTAAAATTAATATTTGCAATCGTATGTGATTATAAATTTATACACATATCTGAAATGCTCAAAGCAATTAGCTTCTGCATTCTGCAGGCCAGTCAACATTTTCTGCGTAAAGGTGTCCCTTTTACACCCTCATAAGTTCATAGATTTTACTATCAATACACACTCATCTTCTGTACGCTAGTCAGGAGCTCAAAATAGTAATTTTTCTGCTACCGTAAGTGAACATTTTGTCCTCAAGAAAAGTTGGTTTTACGCACATGAACTCCTGTGACATTTTCTAGTGTTGATCCTCCATTATTTTAATCGACTCATATCCCAAATTTCTGGTTTAATTAGTGGGCACTGGGTGGGGTTAGCTGGCGGCAATTAGCAGCTGAATCGGTGGAGACAAAACCAGGAAGGTCAGCTGTCTAGAGAAAGAAACGGACTGGTTTATTCTTGGATAACTGGGCGTGACACACCGCTTGACACGCATGCACGCAGCTGCTTAGCTGGCACGCACTATGTCATATTAGCCTTCTAGCAACACTTTTATATGTTACTACATGTAGAAAAAAATATTACTGGGAGATATAGTAATATATTTAATAAGTGATCTAGATTATGCTGTTACTAGAGCATGTTTTGTTACAACATATTTATGTCTTCCTCATTGTGAGACAATGTGAAACAAGTAAATTCTATTGCAACACATATATGTGTTATTATTTCTAATAAAAAATGATACAAATAAAACTTATTGTAACACATATATGTGTTATTATTTCTAATAAAAAGTTATACAAATAAAACTTATTGTAACACATATATGTGTTATTACTCAACAGAACTGTTACACTTACGGTACTAAAAATAGCATTAAATCTAAAATATGTCTTGTATTAGAAATCAAACTCTGGTTACATTCTTCGAGATTGATGGCAACACCAGCTGGGCTAAGACACAATTGTGACTATAATTTATAAATATAGAATTTAAAAAATAAGGGTGGATAACTAATGTGTATTGTAACACATATATATGTTACTACTTGAAATAGTGTGTTACAATATCTTTATTTGGTTATACTAAATATTAAATCATTTTACTATTATTAAAAAAAGTCTAATAACGTTATTTGACATGTGAATATACATAATTCTCATGTTCAGTTGCTTACTATCAAAGCATATGCTGCTTATATAGCACCAAACAAAAAATAACTTGTAATGTAAAATAATATATTATTTATAAATATTATATAGGTGCTTTATTTTCAAGCTTGCAAAATTTTGAAAGATAGAATTTTGATTAAGATGAGCAACATATAGTCATTTTATAACAATTAGAGAGTATGAAGTTTTATCCCAGTGATGAAGTCACTACCACGTGATTTAGGAAACGTTTGCATCCGGAGCTAACGTTGTTAGTAGATCAAAAATTAAATGTATTGGTGAAGTTGCAAGACAAGAGATTATGAGGCTCTAACACTGTAACATTTTTGTTGTAATACTATTTTGTGTTACAATAAGATTTTTCTTGTAACACTTATACTAGATATGTTACAAAAATCATAATATTTGTAACACTTTTACTGTAATATTTATTTTTTATTACTAAAATAGTTTCTTGCAACATATTTTTTTAAAAATGAAAACTATATGTTATAAAACTAATTATAACACATAATTTTATGTTCCTATAAAATTTATTGTAACACCAATGTTTAAGTGTTATAAGCATGTGTTATTATATGTATGTTCTGTAGTAGTGACGAGGGAGTGATATATTATATCACACCCTAGGTGTGAATTAGCGCTGCCTTATATATAGCTATATATATATACATATACATATATATATATATATATTATATATATATATTTATATATATGGCTCGGTTGGCAGGTCTAAGTATCAAATAAGTTATTCAGTACACAGGGTACTGTATAGGGCTTCCATATATTATATTGGCCTAGGCCAGCCAACCGAGTCAACCATGCACCAATAAACCAAATACACGAGTCAACCAACCCAACAGCCAGTCAAGGTATGCACGCATGCATGAGTTAATTTGCTATTAATTAAATACTCTTTAATTATGGGGTTATTAAGGTAAAAAAATCCTCTCATTTTATTATGTTATTAAATCATTTCATTTATTCTCAGCTTTTCTTCTCTTTATATATATAAGTGCTCCTCTCCACGATAGAACGTGTAGCTCTTATAAAAATATTGCATGCAATAGATACAGCAGGAAGAATATGCTTTGCTTAGTGTGTGTAAGAGATTTTTTTGTTAGACTGATTGTTTTTTTGTTTATTGTTTTCTGATTGGACCGATTTGTTTTGTTTATTTTTCTCAAAAGCGTGGCTTACGATCTCGTCTTTTATGATTCTTTAGGTGAGATCGTGCTTAAATTCATGAATGAACCTTCCTGGTATTATTTCATCCAGTTTTATTCCTGCGTACATCATTTCATCCATTCTCCTTCATTCTTCTCCCTCATGCCATCCCATCCATTCTCCTTCATTCTTCTCTCTCATGCCATCTTAAGATATGGCACAACACAATGGACGATGACAGGAGCAGTTCACGTGCTTGATCTGGTGCATTACCAGCCCCCTGTGCCCGATCTAAAAGATGACTGTTGCATCGTCTCTCCACAAATGTTCTCAATAAATCTGAAAAGACTAGATACGTATAGCATGTCTGTCTTATAGTCCAACATTGGACACTACAATTTGTTTGTCATACAAGTCATGTTAATGCAGGTATAGACAACAGATCGCCTTAGGGGACCTCTTGCTTCCATCTTCTTGAAAGGGAAAAAGGAGTGTATGAAAAAAAGGCAACTGACTCTCACAACACATTCTGGCGATGCAACATGTGGAAGGCTGCTAGAAGAAATGAGGACACAGTAGATGGACTAGCAAAACATATTTATTTTGTTATAGCAGCAAGGTGTAATGCTTTGAAGAAATGGAATATGTCGTATTACATTCCTAACATTTATGCTAATTTTCCCATGAATGAATTGACAAAGGATACAAGATTGTGTGTCTAGAAGCAAAATATTTATATTCACATATTAATATGTAAAATCAACGGTTTCTTGGTCCAAAATTGCAATCATCTACAATTACACATACTGGTATTTATGCTCCCAAGTTGTGTTTATGTTTTCTTAGCAGTAGTATTTATGCAACAATAGGCACCTTTCATGCTTACCGATTCTAGAATTTAAGATTTAAACTTCCAAGTTTTATATTATAATCAATGTAAATTATCAGACTCACCCATGTTAATATTTATGATCTCAACTGATGCGTTGATCAATCAGCTTCTATAAAATTTATGATTTCCAGTCCAAAGCAAATGATGCTTTTATAACAAAAAGACTAACATTTATGACTATGTATGTTTCTAGAATTCACAATAGGTTTATGAAACAATCCATGATAGAAAAATAAAGTATCCGACAATAAAAAAAATTATAGGATGAGCAAGAACTTCGGGATGGCATATTGGAATTGCTGATTATCTGAATGTCATCAGCATAGACTGCAAGTTTTAGTTTTAAAGTATGATGATTTAAAATCACTAGAGCTTTGGTACCATCATTGTAACTATTCATGATTACACATGCTAGTATTATGCTTCTTGTGTATTATTTATCCTGCAGTGCTACCGCCTTATGTGGGATGCTCATTATTTTTCTTTGAAAATTTTATGAGTTCTTGACAAGAATCTCATGTAATTTGGTAGAAGTTCACATTTCCTTATGAGTTCACTATATGTTACACAGTAGTGGTTCCTTGTCTGTTGAGTTTCTTTGTGGCCCCGTGGGCTCAATGATATTTTACTTGTTTAGTGCAGGTGCACTAATACATTCATTGGATTTTATGCTTTGGCTTTGCTAAGTTTATATTATGAACACAATTTTCTATGATTTATACATTCTAAAAAGCTTATATTTTCAACGGATGTTTTTATGACTTTACACTAGTACATTCAATAGATTTTATGCTTTGGCTTTGCTAAGTTTATATTCTAAACACAATTGTTTTTTGATTTATACATTCTAAAAAGCTCATATTTTCAACTGATGTTTTTATGACTTATTGTCACCGTTAAAATTTATAATTTCACATGGCATAGATATATGACCTAGATACGTAATTATTTTTCTAGCTCTACCTTGCTAATTTTTATTACTTAACATTTTGATAACATCTCTATGGTTGCAAGTAAAGATAGTGATGCGGACAACGTTCCCAATCTTCCAAAAGGTTCTGGGTATGTTGATTTGGTCAGAGGCGATACACAAATCGATTCGGCTTCAGAACAGCACATTCTAAACCCCGCAATCACAGCACGACGTCTCCTCTGGTTATCAATCATTCTAAAACGATTGACCTTATCGAGAAGGCTAATCCCTGCCTGCGAATCAAGAACACAAGTAAGAACAAAGAAGAATGCAACACAATTACAGATGTATTATGAATCTCACGAAGTTGGGGTCTCACAAACCGTGATGACGGTAAAACTGTTATGAACAGAATAATCTAAAGAAAATCCGAACCCTAATGGTACGCTGGTGGCCATATATAAAGACCCTAGGATCATGCAAGACCCTCTGAACGCGCCCCTAATTGGGCTCAACCAGATACAAAGCCCAAAGGCCAAAAACAGGCGACACAGCACCAAAACAGATTCTGGATCCTCTCTTGTTTCGATGATTTCCAATGACTCCGGATGAATTTTGACATGCGACCGGTGGCATTGGAAAGGTCTTCTTCTTATCTTTTCGTTCATATATAGAATCCGAGTCCGTATGCGTCCTGGGTATCCGTTTTAGTAAAGACTAGTCCTGAGCCCCAAAACAGACTCGAAGCCGGTTTTGGTTGGACCTCCACCTTGGCTCCCACGCCCTTGCTGGCCCTCCATGTCTCCAAGTCATTGTCCCATCATCTCCTGGTCCTCTGCATGGTTCCTGATTATAATATAATCATTAGGTAGCAAACCATTCTCAAAAGTGACATATGATAAATAATGTAGGAACGAGCTCACCTCTAAATTTAGTCATCGTGCACGTGCTCTAGTCATTGGACCTTATAAGTTTAGAATTGGAGGAGTGTTGCATATATCCTTAGGAGTGATGTCCTCATCAGATAGGGATTCTGCTCTATAGCCAGGTGCATCCTGGGTTGTTTCTACCTTTATGTGTTTTACATTTTTGAACCCAAGAGGACAGTCCGATGGTCATCTCAAACTATTCTTTATGGCTTAACATTTACAGTTTATGATCTTGAATTACTAGTATTGATGCCTGAACAATAGTAATCTTAAAGCTTACTACTCCTAGAGTTTACGATCCTGAGTTACTAGTTTTTATGTTCTGAGCTAACTAAACTGTCTCACCTACCTATGTTAATATTTATGCTCTCAACTAATATTTTTTATCAGTCACTATATACTAACTTTATGATCCCGTGCCACTAATCCTTCAGCCAAAACAATAATACATCTAAATGACTTGTTTATAATTTAACATCATTATTTTTTATGTAGAAACCAACAAATTCTAACGATTTATGGTTTGCACGGGAATAATCGAATGTGTTGGTACATTCTGATTTCATATCACTAGTTTTTATGACCTGACCATACTAGTATTTCTGAGTCACACGTGTGTTAAGAATTTTGGTCAAGGATGTTTCTATAATTGACATATGAGAACTTGATCTCAAATCACTAGCTTTTGTACCAAAAAATTATATTAATTAACTACACATCATTAGATTTATGATTTAACAATTTCAGATTTATACTCCTATCATGTTAACGGTGGTATGGCAAACAACAATGAAAGCTTCCATTGTATATTGATGGTAGGAACAAATAAAAAAAGAATACTAATAGTACATGGAAGGAATGTCGTGTGCCCTTTGCATGCACGCATGTACTAAATGGAATTTCAATGCACCGATAAATAGGATTTCCATTGATTTCGTGGCTTGCCTGGTGCATATGTGATGGTGGGAACCTGGCTTGTCTGGTGCCATAGTGTGGCCTAGGTACTGAATAAGCTATTTAGTACCCTGCTGGCCTATATATAAATACCACACCCTTAATTG
Source organism: Eleusine coracana subsp. coracana (assembly GCA_032690845.1). Lineage (NCBI taxonomy): Eukaryota > Viridiplantae > Streptophyta > Magnoliopsida > Poales > Poaceae > Eleusine > Eleusine coracana. The sequence goes on from CM064424.1 coordinate 21,684,750, forward strand.
TAGCATTCGCATGCACCCTTAATTGTACCACTCATGCATGCATGCGCATGCACCCTTAATTGTAGCATTCAACCACTGGCCACACTCACGCACAGGCATGCAGCCACTCTAAATTACGGCTGTTGATTGCATGAATTAATGTTTATATATATATATATATATATATATATATATGGCAACGTTAAATCACATCCAGAGTGTAATATATTAAGTCACTCTCTAGCCCATCCACTGGACCCAACCAAAACACCCGGTCGCCACTCATGCATGCATGCGCATGCACCCTTAATTGTAGTATTCAACCACTGGCCACACTCACGCACAGGCATGCAGCCACTCTAAATTACGGCTGTTCATTGCATGAATTAATGTTTAACTATTAATTACTTTGGTAATTACGAGTACAAGTTTAGTTGGTCCACAAGGAAACAGGCAAGTTCGGATTAATTCCGATCTACCTGATTGTAAAACTTCATGCGACCATATGGACTAGCTAGGCATGAGCGATCATAAAATTCTGTTTGAGGAAAACTATTATTAATTTTTTTATAGTGATGCATAGTGTATCAGTATTTACGATAGCATCATTGAAAAAATTGATGCTTCTTCACTATAGAAAATACCGAGTGAACATACATACATGTGTCTGGGACACATGCTGCAAATTAGAAAAAGTTAGGTACTTTTTACAACTTCATCAACTATGTATTTATACATTTTCAATTTTGCATCTATAAATCCTTTATAATTTAAAAAGTGAATGCAAGAATATGATTGTTCAATTAGATACGCCAATTATGAATTAATTCTTACATAATCATAAACACTAGCTCTTGGCTTTCATGATTTTAGGATAGGTCTCTATATTTTTCTCAGGAGGGGGTGTCACTGTGTTTTGGGATTTTACATGAAGTGATTGTTAGTTTTTACGCTTGGAGAGCTGCTAGATGTGTTCTCAAAACAATCATAAGTGTTGATGAAACCTGGAAAAGCGTGTTCTTTTATGAGCCTGACAACTGCAGAAAGAATTTGCAATCAAGAATTGAGTTGTCATATATCCATGTCTAAGAGTAGTTCATCTGAGCTCATAATATAGAAAATATCGATAGTAGAACACACTCAATCCATACTAACATGATTAATTTATATATTTTTCTTAACTATGTCTAAGCATAAATAGTAACATGGCTGAACACAAAATTTTGGTTTCGTCTACAGCCTAATACCATTTGTTTGTTTTTTGCATTCATAGCCCTTGGTTTTTACAACCTTAGAATATAAGTCCATACTTTTTCTTGAGGAACATTAATGTAGATTGTTTATCTGTATTTGCGTCTGGTGAGTAGTTAAATTGTAAATAGGACACCACCGCAAACACTCATACTTTATAAAGAATTAGTGTTCACAAGTTGTATCCCAAAAAAAAATGAAAACAATAATAATAGAACAAGATTTTATCTGAGTGTTGCTACGAGTAGGCATGCTAGGTTGCAAAGTTAAATATGTTTTGTGACTGTAATCTATCAGGAGTAGAAATAATTTAATAGTGAGATCACAAAAGGCTAATGTATTTGTGATCATAATGTTTTGATACATTTCGCTACCATAGGTGACACCGTCACTATGTTATTAGTGAAAGAAGACCGTGAAGTTCATTATTTGCTTGCAACAAAATTTAGGATATTTTATGACTGGAAACCAAGAGGTGACAATGAATAATGTCACAATTAAATGTGTCGTTTGACTGTGGAAATATTGGTTTGTGGCCATTAAATAAGAACCAAATTAAAGTATAATATTTTATGCTCAAATACTGTCTAATCCTTCAAGATAGACTGAAAGATGTGTGTGCAGCAATTAGCCGTTTATCATCATCTAGATGGTCAAATCTCATTTCGAGATACGTCTAGACGTAAGACTTGAACTCTTCAAGATAGGTCTGATACACTTGATAGAGTATTTACTATGTTTTTGCTATTTGATAAGAATTTTGATCATAAGATTTTGATCACATTTTGCTATTTCATTAAAAGAACATTTACATGTGTGTACTTCTTCGTGATCCTAAAGCCAAGTACATTAACGATTCAATTGGCAATATTTTTTACATTTAAAAATGATAAACACAAACTATGCTTGTTGCCACTGGCCATTGGCGTTGATGCATCCAGCTCTGCTTTACTCATCAAAGGGCTTGACTTGCTCTGTTGCGCCTTCCAAGAATATCCAGTAGATTTTGTATCGTAAATAATTAGATACAATAGTAGTGTAGAACCATTTTCAAGGCACAAAAACCATCATGGCTTGCCTTTTCAGAAATAAAGCAACACGATACTTGCTCCTAGTTGACCAAGATGCCGGCTAAGGCTGTACTTGTATGTCCTCATGCAACAAGGCTGAAGAAATTTGCAGCTCGGACACCAGAAGCCGTTGTTATCGGACGTGGCTGAGGCCTGCTTCATCTGCTGGTTTCATCATAATCACCATTCTACATCATATTCAAGAAGAGGATGGTCGGTGAGGGGTAAACATGACGGACATGATTTTGATTCGTATGCAAAAATTTACATGTTGTTGTAAACAAAATAAAGAAAAAGACATAGCCTGCTGATGGTTGCATTTAAAGGTCGTCATTGAGACGACGTTGCTGCTACGTTGCTGGCGCCCACTCATCAACCGTACGTATTGACGTCGTCGATGCAACTAAACTGCATATTCGTGCGTGACAAAATGAAGGGCAAATTGATTGAATAATGATGAGGATGACTAGAGATAGGAAGCAGAAAAATCTCCCATGATTGGTAAAAAAAACACTTGCAGCTGTATGTCACCGCCACCCTCCTACAGGATTGAAGGATCGCTCACCGTTTTGATCATCAGCAGCATGGACATACATCTGCATCTGTGTATCCCGGGCTGCTTGATCCCAATGGAGAAAGAAAAGAGTACAGGAGGAGAACGCAATGGAGAGAGAAAAGAGTACAGGAGGAGAACGGAGGAAAGGAAGAGAAATAATATTTCAATGCTGCAATCTGGCAGTAAACAGGGACGATTAAATTCTGCATGCTTTATTGCACATTAATCACCTTAATTAAGGAGATGTTTTATGAAAAGACAAATCAAAGGGATGCCTGTGGGTCGGTTGGACCATGGCTGGTTCAGCTACTTTCCAAAGGTGGCTAGGGAGTGGAATAATATATCACACCCACTATATATATATATATATATATATATATATATATATATATATATATATATATATTATATGTGTATATATATATAATGTGTGTGTGTATATATATGTCATAGCATTAGCCCTGAAACCTTGTAGTTTTGGTACAGACACTGTATCTCATAGTCATTTGTTTTATGATTATTAGGAAATAGCAAGATTGTCGGTCATGGTACCATGAAAGATTTAGCTGCACTTGCCAGGAGATATAAGGATAGTGTAGAGAAAATGTAAATTGAATTTTCGGCAATTTTAGGTGGTCCCTATGGAAAAAAATAGACGTGCATTTATGGATGAAGTGGTTATGTTTATAAGAACAAAGTCTCCAATAATTAGAGTTAGACAGTGCAAACATGTAAGTGAAGAAATCAAGAATTTCATCACAGAAAGCATTATGGTATGTTAATTTTCTTATATACCGTATAATATATCAGTTATTGACAATATATTAACATGAGTGGCTTACAATAATAGGAAGCATTGGACATGGAGTACATTGTAGATGCCAAGGAAAACATATTGAAGGTTGCGTAAGAGTGCTACAAAGGATGGAGATCCACTTTTAGTACTACAAGCAAGGCATACAAGAGTTATAATGCCAGAATGAAGCATAAACCTGAAGACCTGGATATTGTAGAGTGGCACTTTTTAATCAAGTACTTTGGAACTTCAATGTTCAAGGTAACACAATGTTTATTTCTTGTAGTCCAAATGCTCCAAGGTAATAACTTATGAGTCTCTTTTTCTCAATTGTTTGGACAAGTGGGATCAAATCCTCTAATCTTGGTTTTGAGATAAATAGTGATAATCATAGGTATGTGAATGGAAAATTTCCCACATTACACCCAACTGTATTAGCCACGACCTCCATTCTGTCATTGCTGACATTTAGTACAACTATGATTAGGAGCCATGTAACCATGCATGTCCCAAGCAAGCAGGAATGAAAGTGTGTTGTATTGTCCATTATTAGGAGTGTATCATCTGCATATTGAACTACTGGAAAGTCCTGACCTTCTATGTTTTGCAGTGGTAGTTTGAGTTTCCTAATTGTAATTGTTAACTTTTCGCAGAAGATCAGCAGCCAGAACTCTACGAATCGTAAGGAAATGAACTATCCTTCATTCTATAAGGTAGAAATGGCCTATCCATTTTGGAGGGAGTAATAACAAAGGCTTTAATGAAATGCATGTGATGGGTTCGAAGCCTTTCTCTCAGTGTAGTTGGGAAATGATAAACATTGGCATGACTGCTGAAAGTGCCTAGAGGGGGGGGGGGTGACTAGGTAATTGTCCCTGAAAATCACTTAATAATAAAAGTCAAATGCGCAATGTCGGACTTGTCCGATGATGGTGAGGAAAGTCCGATGGACTTGTCCGATGGCACGAGTTAGAAAAGTAGATCGGCCAATTAAAACTTTATATTAGTGCAAGGCAAGCTAGGATCTAGTAATTATAAGCTAGAGAAAGTTGTAGAAATAAGAGGAACAACTAGCAAGCAACCTACACAAGTTAATTTAAGAGAAATGAGGCAAACCCTAGCAAGCGAGATATGAGCAAGAGAAAGTAAATAACAAGTATGCAAAAGAAGACAAGGGGAGACACAAGATTTGTTCACCGAAGTTCAGCTCCACAAAGAAGCCTACGTCTCCGTTGAGGGATCCACAAAGGACCGGGTTTGTTTCCACCCTAACCTCTCCAAGTGACCACAAAGATCAAACTTCGCTTTCCACTAGCAAACTCCACGAAGGAGGGGTCAATACAAACTTCCCGAGGCGTCACCACATAAGTTGGGAGCTCTACGGGTACCTCTAACCGTCTAGGGGATGAATCCCCAAGAGTAACAAACACAAACGTGGTCGGTGGTGAGGATGAACCAAGAGCTTGAGACAATGGAAGCTTGAAGTCAATGGGGCTCTTGAATCTTCTCTCAATCCCTTCACAAATCAAGATTGGAAGTAAGGGAGGAGAGATTTGGAGAGCAAAGTGAGCTTGAGAGTGTTTTTGAGTGGAATGAGTGACACCTTTGACAAGGGACGAAGTGGGGTTCTATTTATAGCTCAAGAAGAGATGGAGCCGTTTGGATGGGTATTTCTCAGATCTCCATCGGACAAGTCCGATGGTCATCGGACATGTCCGATGGAACAAGTTAGCATCGGTTCTGGAGTCCGAGGGACTTGCCCGATGCCTCGGACAAGTTGACCATCGGACAAGTCCGATGGTCATCGGACATGTCCGATGGAACAAGGTGGCGTCGGTTCAGGAGTCCGAGGGACTTGCCCGATGCCTCGGACAAGTTGACCATCAGACAAGTCCGATGGCTAGGGTTTGACACTAGTACTGGAGTTCGACAGTGAAGTCCGATGGGTCGGACTTGTTGGTCATCGGACATGTCCGATGACCGTCAGACAAGTCCGACGACCCAGAGTGGCAAAGGTTCTGGAGTCCGATGGACTTGTCCGATGGGTCGGACAAGTCCAATGATTTTGCCCTGGAAAAAATATTTTGGCTGTGGAATTTTGGATTTTGCTCTTAGTTCATCATTGCTTCATACTTTTGTGTCCCTCTTAATAGTACGGTTTTTCCTATACTCAAAAATAAAGTAAAAACTCCATGAGCTTCATATTTGAGCAAATTTTTGAGTATCATCTTGAAATTTCTTGGCCACTTTGTTTTCTCCTTTTCTTTGAGTATTTGAGCTTCTATGCATTTTGTCATCAATAATTGAACCATCTTCTACACACATGCTCATTGAAACATTAGTCTATTCTTAATTATATTGGCGCCAATCACCAAAATAAAATTAGGTGCCTAGATGCACCTTCAATCTCCCCCTTTTTGGTGATTGATGACAATACAACTAATTTATCATAAAGTGATGTAGAAATGGAACAATTTGTGAGAAGCTCCCCCTAAATGTGTGCATAACTAAAAGATTGGAGATAGTATAACAAATGCACATATTTAAAGAGAGAGAGTGAGAGCTCCCCCTAACACTATGCATACATGATGATTTGCAATAGTTAAGCATATGAATATAAGACATTGCATATGACAAATATTATCATACAAATGCATCTAGTAGAAGGAGATAAAACAATACATCATCACAAAGAGGCATGCACAAAGGACACAAATAAAGAGATATAAGTACCACAAGCATATAGTCTTACAAAACACAAACGACACAAATAAGTAGTTTTACAAACCAAGCCAAAAAGAACCAAATTGTCCAACTTCATCACACTCACAACTCAAAAACTAAGCAAATGAAAGATAGATTACACTTCTCCCACTTTGGCATCAAGACACCAAAAAGGAGAAAAATGCGGGTGGATGGTGATGAGATCTCTACTCCTCAGAGTCTTCATAGTCTTCATCATCCTCATCGCCTTCTTCTTCTTCGTCTTCTTCATCTTGAGCGGGAGCTTTTCCCTTGCGCTGGCGAAGATCATAGGCAGCGGGATCTTCTTCTTGCTCTTCTACATCCTCTTCTTCCTCATCAAAGCGGACATGTTGTCCACTAGAGCTGGCTACTGTGTGAAACTGAGAAGGTGGAGGATAGTACCCAAAATAGTTCAACTCCTCTATAGAGAATTTGGGAGTGGGGTCCTGAAAAGCAGCTGGGTAGGAATCTTCTGCCGGAGGTGATGGAGGAGGAGGAACTTCACATTGCATCTTCTCCATGATGATCTTCTGGTTCCTCTCAATCACATCCATCCTTTGGTTAATGCTCCTGCACATACCAAGGAGGGATTTGAAAATCTTCATAACTCCACTCCTCTTGCCACGAGAAGGTGGGGCAGCACGAGAAGAACCGGTGGCCCTAGAAGGAGCTCTGGGAACCTGAGGAGCCGGAGTATAGGATGGTGGCTGAGCTGCACCAAAGAACTGACCAGAGGTGGTGTCAAGAGTTCAATTAGAAGGAATCTGAGGTTTGAGACTCAGATGCTTCATGTCCTTTGTGAAAGTCAAGCCTGAGACCTTCTCGATCATATACATGATGTGCGGGGCATATCCACAGCCACGCTTGGAAGAGATGGAGATGTCCCATATCTCCTGATAGACATAGTCAAACACATCAAATTTCTGATCCCCATGAACTCAGTGCAAGATGTCCCTCTGATATGTAGGAATACGGTCAGAGTTGCCACCCCTTGGAGCCAAAGTGCTCCTGCAGATCCTGAACAAGACTGAGAAAAAGGGTAGCAAGCCATTTGAGTTAGGAGGGATACTGTTCTCCGGATCCATGTACATATGCCTCATAGCCTCATCGCCCATGTAGCTGCCCGAGTGAATCTTATGCTTCTCCTTACGTGAGCTCTTGAGTCCTATCATGGAAGCAAATTGATTCAAGGTGCAGCTGTACTTAGTGCCATTTGTCATCCAAACCATAGACTTGTCATTCTCAAAGAACACAATTGAAAAGAACTGAGAGATGATTTCCTTGTTCCATGAGTAGTTGAAAGTCAACAAGGTCTTAAGACCATGATACTCAAAAGCAGCTAGAATTTGGTTGAATAGAGGGTGCTTCTTGGATTTCATATAATTCCAATCTAGCCACTTGCTCTCAACTACAGGGTTCTTCATGTGGAGGTAGGTGAAGTGGTACCAATCCGCATGAAAATGAGCATGAAAGCGAGGATCAACAGCCTCCTTATCATGAGCGTAATAGTTGACCAACCTTGCTTCAGTGCATTTCTCAAAGGACGCGTGAAAGAAGTCCACCCTCTCTCGGTTGGAGTTGAGCATTTCCGAGGGAGGATGCATGACTCTGTTCAGCTCTTCGGACTCAGCTGGCTCCTCCCTTTCAGTTGGTTGTTGGAGATAGGTGCGCCGAACGCTCTTGGCGGTGACTTTCTTTCTCTTTGGTTGGCTTTGACCTTGATCATCACTAGCTTTGGCCCTCTTCTCCCTTAAGGGGGATGCTTCCACATCCGACATGCTGACAATAGGAATAGCACAAGTCAGAAGATAGACAAAAGAGAGGAAAAAGGAGTGAGGAGAATCAGTGAGGGACTTAGACTTTTGGAGGAACTGCATGCCGTCAGACATGTCCGATGACCATCGGACTTGTCCGACACGTCAGACTTGTCCGATGCCCATCGGACTATCGGACTTGTCCGATGACTCGCAGTTTCTCCAAAAACCTAGATCCTCCACAAATCCACCTACCACTAGTGACCAAACTTTGTCTACTCCTACCACAACATGCTAGAAGCTATCTCCATGGATCAAAAGTGCAAGGGAAAAAAGGATTGGAAACTAGCATTGCCCTAGAACCCTAACCCTAAGGGAGAGAGAGGGAAAGAGGGGAAACCTTGCAAAAGTGATGGGGGATCCGACTTTGCCGATGGAGGAGGACCTCTTGGCCTCCAAACTTGCTCGAATGGATGGTGGGAGAGAGAGATTGCCTTGGGGCCGCCTTTGGGGGAGTTCTTGAGGAGAGAGAACATGAGAGATGTGAATGAGGGGGTGTTGACCGAAGGGGTAAGTCGGGCTGGGTTAAAGGGGTGAAAACTGGACCGTCGGACTTGTCCGACTAGCATCAGACTTGTCCGATGAACCGTGTCAACAAGAGGAGGCAGGCGGGGCTGGGGATAGTTTGAAGCAAATAAGTGTAAATGAGGATGGACAAAAAGGATTCTTGCCAGCCTGTGGTCAATCAATCAACCAACCATTCAAAACTATGACCATATTTTGACAAGATTGATCAAGAGATCAAGAATCAAGGAACAAGCAAAAACAAACAAGTTTTGACATAAAACCATGGTTTTTGCAATAATTGAGCAATCAACACTCAGATGTGCACATCCTCTACATCACATTGCTAGAGTCAAGAATATTTAGTTCACTCCTAAGATAGCAAAATCTTTTCTCATCTATTGGCTTGGTGAATATATCGGTTAATTGATCTTCGGTTCGCACATGACTCACTTCTATATCCCCCTTGATAGAGTGATCTCTCAAAAAGTGATGGCGGATATCTATATGCTTTGTGCGCGAATGCTCAACGGGGTTATAAGAAAGCTTTATGGCACTCTCATTGTCACATAGGAGTGGAACACGGTTCAACTTGTAACCGTAGTCCCTTAAAGTTTGTCTCATCCAAAGTTTGAACTTTGAACCCTTGGGGTACCAAAGCCCTAGGTTGGGTGTGTGAACCAAATATCTCAAGATTCTTTTAAAGGCCATCATGTGACACTCCATAGGAGCGGCTTGAAAACGTGCACACATACACACTAAGCATGATATCGGGACTAGATGCACAAAGATAAAGCAAGGATCCTATCATAGAGCGATATACCTTTTGATCAATGGGCTTGTCCTTTTTGTTGAGGTCGATGTGTCTATTTATTGGCATGGGTGTTTTGATGGGCTTGATCTTGTCCATGTCAAACTTCTTCAATAAGTCTTGAGTGTACTTGGCTTGACATATGAAGGTGCCCTCCTTGAGTTGCTTCACATGGAAGCCTAGAAAGTATGTTAATTCTCCCATCATGGACATCTCCAACCTATTGGTCATTATCTTGCTAAACTCATCACAAAAGTTTTGGTTAGTAGAACCAAATATAATGTCATCGACATATATTTGGCACACAAAGATATCATTGCCAAAATGCTTGGTGAAGAGGGTTGCATCGGCCTTGCCAATGACAAAACCCTTTTTAACAAGAAAATCCCTAAGGCATTCATACCATGCTCTTGGAGCTTGCTTAAGCCAGTACAACAAAAATATCTTCTAGACACGGTTATATTGCTACGTTTTATAAATGTCTCTACATTAAAAGCTAGAGACACTTTTCAATATGATTTTAAGAATGTATCAATATGGTATGATTTTAGATACACTTTAACATCAAGAATATAATAAACATGTTTTTTGACACTCTTTCTAAAACATCACAAAGTGTTACAATTTTAGACACGCTTTAAACCGTTGGTAGCCACCAAAAAGACACATTTTGACATGTTTCTAAAGACATCAGAAATTTAGATACGCTTTAATCGTATCTAGCCACATCAAACATGCTTCTTGAGATGATACTAAAAACATTTAAAACATGAGATGATATTAGACACGTCTCGATCGTATCAATCCTATCTAGAGACATTTTTGGCACGCTATGTAAAATCCTAGGAACACCAAAACACTAAGAAAATATGGGTATAAAAGAATGAATATCTCAATCTAATCAAGTTTCCTTCGAAGGTGAGCTGGTTAGATGAGCATGTCAAAAACAAGGAGGTGACAGGTTCAACTCTTGCTAACTACATAAAAAAAATCAATCACTTAGAAGAGGTTCTAAAGCAATAATATGCTAGTAGCAACACAATACAAACATATCAAAAAAATTATGTCTAAACTTTCTAACACGTCACAAAACATGTCTACTCTAATACCTATGTCATATAAACACATTCATGAAAACGTATCTACAAACATATGTATGATTTATAGCATCTCAAGGAAATGTCTTGTTTCTTGGTAGACACGTTTTCAAAAAACATATCAACCAAGCTCTAACACGGTACGTGTAGAGACGCCTCGGACACGAATTATGAAAACGTATCTATATTTTGATAAATATAGAATAAACATATCTAAACCCAAAATAAAACGTATCTATAGGGGGTGTTTTTTAGTAGTGAGCCCATAGAGCGCCTTATGGAGCTTGAAAACATGGTTAGGATACTTTGGGTCTTCAAATCCCGGTGGTTGCTCCACATACACTTCTTCCTTGATTGGCCCATTGAGGAATGCACTTTTCACGTCCATTTGGTACAACTTAAAATCATGGTGAGTAGCAAAAGCAAGTAATATTCTAATAGATTCAAGCCTTGCTACGGGGGCATAAGTTTCATCAAAATCCAAACCTTCCACTTGTGAGTATCCCTTTGCCACAAGCCTTGCCTTATTTCTTGTCACAACACCATCTTCATTTTGTTTGTTGCGGAACACCCACTTGGTGCCCACAACATTCTTGTTATTTGGCCTTTCCTCCAATATCCATACTTCATTTCTTGTGAAGTTGTTCAATTCTTCTTGCATGGCCATCACCCAATCCAAATCCTCAAGTGCTTGTTCTACCTTAAATGGCTCCATAGAAGAGACAAAGGAGTAGTGTTCACAAAAATTACTAACTCGAGATCTAGTGATTACCCCCTTGTCAATATCTCCAAGAATTTGCTCGACGGGGTGGTCACGTTGTACACTTTGATGTACTCTTGGATGTGGTGGATGTAGCTTTCTTGACCACCATCTTTATCAACCTCTTGATCATGTCCTTGAGAATCATCACTTGATACTTGCTCATGATCCCCAACATCTTGATCTTGACCACTGGTATGATTAATTCCTTCATTTTCATGATGTTGATTTTGTCTTGAGGGAGAGGGTTGACTTTCAGCACTTGATGTTTCTTGTGGTCTCACATCACCAATGGCCATCCTTTTTATTGCATTTCTAGGAGCTTCACTATCTATATCATCAATAGCAACTTGCTCCTCTTGAGAGCCATTAGATTCATCAAATGTCACGTCACGTGAAATTTCAACACAACCGGTGGTTTTGTTAAACACACGATAGGCATGAACATTTGATCCATAACCAAGCAAGAAACCTTCATCAACTTTTGGAGCAAACTTTGAAGTCTTGGGTTTCTTGTTTAGCATAAAACATTTGTTCCCAAAAACACGAAAGTATGAAATATTGGGCTTGTTACCGGTTAGTAGCTCATATGGGGTTTTCTTCAAGATTCGGTGGAGATACAACCGGTTGGAGGCATGGCATGCGGTGTTGACGGCTTCGGCCCAAAAATGGTCGGACGTCTTGTATTCATCGAGCATTGTTCTTGTCATCTCAATGAGTGTACGGTTCTTTCTTTTGGCCACCCCATTTTGTTGAGGGGAGTAGGGTGCTGAAAATTCATGCTTGATGCCTTCCTCATCAAGGTTCTCTTCAACTGGAGTGTTCTTGAACTCGGTGCCGTTGTCACTTCTTATTTTCTTGATCTTCACTTCATATTCATTTTGTGCTCTTCTCATGAATGTATTGAATACATCTTTCACTTCACCTTTATCATGTAAAAAGAACACCTACGTGAAGCGAGAAAAATCATCAACAATAACAAGACCATATTTGTTACCACCAATACTTATGTAGGAGATGGGTCCGAAGAGGTCCATGTGCAACATATCCATCAATACTACCACTAGCACCATCTTGGTTGAGCATCATGTCTTCCAACTGCATCATCTCCATCAATACTACCACTAGCACCATCTTTGATTGGGAGAGCGGTAGTTGGTTCTTCTGCCGGATTTGACATCTTTAATCTTCAAGCGGTTAAGCTTTTTAGAAGATCCTTGCTCTGATACCAATTGAAAGTGCCTAGAGGGGGGGGGGGGTGAATAGGCAATTGTACCTGAAAATCACTTAATAATAAAAGTCAAATGTGAAGTGTCAGACTTGTCCGACGATGGTGAGGAAAGTCCGATGGACTTGTCCGATGGCATGAGTTAGAAAAGTAGATCGGCTGATTAAAACTTTATATTAGTGCAAGGCAAGCTAGGATCTAGTAATTATAAGCTAGAGGAAATTATAGAAATAAGAGGAACAACTAGCAAGCAACCTACACAAGTTAATTTAAGAGAAACGAGGTAAACCCTAGCTAGCGAGATATGAGCAAGAGCAAGTAAATAACAAGTATGCAAAAAAAGACAAGGGGAGACACAAGATTTGTTCACCGAAGTTCAGCTCCACAAAGAAGCCTACATCTCCGTTGAGGGATCCACAAAGGACCGGGTTTCTTTCAACCCTAACCTCTCCAAGTGACCACAAAGATCAAACTTGGCTTTCCATTAGCAAACTCCACGAAGGAGGGGTCAATACAAACTTCCCGAGGCGTCACCACACATGTTGGGAGCTCTACGGGTACCTCTAATCGTCTAGGGGATGAATCCCCAAGAGTAACAAACACAAACATGGTCGGCGGTGAGGATGAACCAAGAGCTTGAGACAATGGAAGCTTGAAGTCAATGGAGCTCTTGAATCTTCTCTCAATCCCTTCACAAATCAAGATTGGAAGTAAGGGAGGAGAGGTTTGGAGAGCAAAGTGAGCTTGAGAGTGTTTTTTAGTGGAATGAGTGACACCTTTCACAAGGGATGAAGTGGGGTTTTATTTATAGCTCAAGAAGAGAAGGAGCCGTTTGGATGGGTATTTCTCAGATCTCCATCGGACATGTCCGATGGAACAAGTTGGCGTCGGTTCTGGAGTCCGAGGGACTTGCTCGATGCCTCGGACAAGTTGACCAATCGGACTTGTCCGATGGAACAAGTTGGTGTCGGTTCTGGTGTCCGAGGGACTTGCCCGATGCCTCGGACAAGTCGGACAAGTCCGATGGCTAGGGTTTGACACTGGTACTGGAGTCTGACAGTGAAGTCCGATGGGTTGGACTTGCTGGTCATCGGACATGTCCGATGACCGTTGGACAAGTTCGACGACCTAGAGTGGCAAAGGTTCTGGAGTCCGATGGACTTGTCCGATGTGTCGGACAAGTCCGATGATTTTACCCTGGAAAAATTGTTTGGCTGTGGAATTTTGGATTTTGCTCTTAGTTCATCATTACTTCACACTTTTGTGTCCCTCTTAATAGTATGGTTTTTCCTATACTCAAAAATAAAGTAAAAACTCCATGAGCTTCATATTTGAGCAGATTTTTGAGTATCATCTTGAAATTTCTTGGCCACTTTGTTTTCTCCTTTTCTTTGAGTATTTGAGCTTCTATGCATTTTGTCATCAATAATTGAACCATCTTCTACACACATGCTCATTGAAACATTAGTCCATTCTTAATTGTATTGGTGCCAATCACCAAAATAAAATTAGGGGCCTAGATGCACCTTCAACTGCTCTCGGCTTGTAACACATTAATTTGATATATTAGTGATGTGTACGCTTGCATTTGTAGAGAGATATAGAAACTGGTGCTGGGCTAGACCCTATGGAACTCTTTAAGGCTACTCAGATGAAGCATGGACAATGGTCAAATGAAGCATCTGAAAGTATTTATGTGAGTGCTATAAACTTTATGAACTAATTTACTTTTTGTCGCAACATTACGTACATTAATCACATACATTTGTTTCTTTTCCTCAGAGCAATGCAGCCAGGAGATTGCATATGGCTGAATCATCTGAATTGGGTTGTGACGAAGCAAGAAGCAACACATCTGCATATGGTAAAGAGGCCCTTCTTGTCTAGCAATCATACATGGAAACAACCGGCGCCAAATCAAGCAGGTTACATGGCCAAGGTTACATGCTGCATAATCTAAATAAAAAGCAACTTCTTAAGGAAAGAGTCCAAGCTTTGAGAAAAATTGTTGCAAGAGTTCCCAGCAATGTTTCCACAAAACTGCAATCCGGAGGTAATTAACACTCTCATGCCCACCCTCAGATCCGAAAGATATACTTTTTTGTATCTGTTTTTGGCATTTTTTCCTTTGGCCTACCTAAACCGGCCCGATAGCATTTGGCCCAACCTAGAGCTTGGGCCTAGCTCTGCCACTGCCAAGCTCCGGTTTCCTATATCTAATGTGTGCTACGTGGAGCTTTCACGTAGTGCGCTTTAATTTCGTGCTAAAACGACCCAAGAGGGTGAGAACGGCCATGAAGAGCACTGGTGGGCTGCGGGGATGAGTGTGGGCTAGAAATAAGAACAAACGAGCAACACGTGTCATGCAGTGAACGGAGCAATAAAATTCAAGTTTAGTTCAAATTTCAAATAGATTTTTCTCTCAAACCATAACTTTGTTATTGATTTCATTTGAATCATTATACTTTTTGTAATGAATTAAAAAAAATAAGATCCTACATGCATCTGCTCTTTCAAATTTTTTAAATTATGATTTGGAAATTTTGAATTTCATGCATTGTTTTGACAATACAAATCAACTGTTCTCATATTTTGCATTTTTTGAATTAAATGATTTTTTTATTTTTTTGAATTGTTTCAGAAGTGAAACTTAGTTGTTCCAATGATGAATATCGACTGTTCTAACGGTAATAGTTCATAATGTATAAGTAAATGAGCTCGTGGGCCTTAATGGGCTGCTCTACGTGTATAAGCAAATGAGCTCGTGGGCCTTATTGGGCTCCTCTATGTGTAAGCTACACGTAGCGCGGCTGTATATAGGAAGTCCCGCCAAGCTCTGTTGCCTATTAAAGATTCATAATGCTCCTGAAAATTTCTAAAATTGCTCACATAGATTGTAGTCAAAATCTCGATTGCTTTTAAATTTTTCATATTACATAATTTGTTCTCTGTTCGTAATCTAATAGATCAATAAATCTAGCTTAATTAATCTAGTAAGAAAACAAACAGGGTACATTAAAAGGTCAGATGAATTAATCTAGATGGCAGATTATTACAATCCAATAATCTCCTCAATAGGTGCTTATTTTGGATTATTTTGGTAAAAGACCCTTATAAATCATGTTATGGCCTATTTCTTCCCCTACAACTACTTGATCTAGCTTAAATAATCTAAAAAACAAACACCACATTTAGATTAATTAATCTAGTTAGAATAATGTAGATTAAATA
This sequence comes from Eleusine coracana subsp. coracana, assembly GCA_032690845.1. Lineage (NCBI taxonomy): Eukaryota > Viridiplantae > Streptophyta > Magnoliopsida > Poales > Poaceae > Eleusine > Eleusine coracana. The sequence goes on from CM064424.1 coordinate 21,700,592, forward strand.
ATCTAGTGATATAATCTGGATAAATTAATCTGGTGAGAAAATAAAGAGGCCCTAACACTCGCATGCCCACCCTCAGATCCGAAAGATATATTTATTTTTTTTCATCTATTTTTAGCATTTTATCCTTTGGCCCACCCAAACCAGCCCGATAGCATTTGGCTCCGTCACTGCCAAGCTCTATTGCCAATTAAAGATTCATAATGCTCCTGAAAGTTTCTGAAATTGCTCACATAAATTATAGTCGAAATCTCGACTGCTTTTAAATTTGTTATATTACATAATTTATTCTCTGTTTTGTAATTAGCAGGCTGCTACCATTGAAACCAACATTACATTAGGGACCACTGAAGGCATAATTGCAGAGGAGACCAATGAAGGGACGAAAGGACCACTATAGGCATAATTGCATAGGAGACCAATAAAGTGACGAACAATGTAATAAGCTGCAATACAACATAACCTGAAGCTAGGAACACTGAGGACAACATTGATGAAACACCAGTGCATAACATTCGAACACTTGAGTCAGAGCAGGTAATGGTTTTGAACAAGTACGGCAATCATGATGATATGGTACTTGGATTATAGCTAACAATATTCTAACATCTTTATACCAAATTGAGACAAGAAGCATTATCACAACACAAAAAGAAAATATTCTTGCTCGCTAACTAAAACCGACCAAGCTGTCAAAGAATTTGGCGAAGGAATATCGTGATCATGAGCCATCAAAAAATTTCATATCTCGAAATTAGCTGATAGTTCTAAGTAGAACACGAGGAGGCAAAAGGAATCAGCATGCATGTAAGAACTGGGAATAGACCTTCATTCATAATTGCCTTAATTTTTATCAATGCATTTCTATGTAGCTCCATAAGTTGTAATTCTCATCTCACTAGAAACCCTATATGTCTCTTATTTGGGCAGGAACATTGAGATTTGGCGGGGCGATATACAAGGTTCAGGATTGCCTAGGTGCGAAGCAACCTTAGTGTCTCCTTTCATTGTATGAGTGAATACTGGATTGATGTAACTAATAATATTGGATTTCTGTGGATACAATCGCATCAATAATATTGGATTGATATACGCTATTCATTTCATTGCAATACACTGAACGTAGATTGGAATGGCTGATATATTAATGCGATACCCCTCTATCTATAGCAACACGGAGGAGGTTGTTGCAGTTGGGGTGAGATTGCAACGACTGATATATTGATGCGATACCCTCTATCTATAGCAACGCGGAGGAGGTTGTTGCAGTTTGGGTCAGATATCGCGATGAGCACCTACGTGGCAATTGCTATTCGTTTCGTTGCGATACACTCAACGTATAGCAATGTGGAGGAGGTTGTTGCAGTTTGGATCAGATATCACAACGAGCACCTGCATGGCAATTATGGCATTTGCTACACCTCAAGAGCGTTGCAATATTGCGTATTTGCTACTACACAATGTTGATGCAATAGCCATTATAGCATCGATGCGCATAGTTGCAAATCCGTCCTATTGCAACGCAGCCGTCGTTGCCATATCACCTATACGTAATGCCACATGGTGCTACAATAAGCCACAGCTACCACAACGATACAAAAAATTGATGCAATGTGCTATCACAGCGCTACTACATGCGACACCTCCCAACGACACGACATCATTGTGATAGTTTATTATCGCAACGAAAATACCCATATAGCAACTTTTTCAGGGTCTTGCAACAGACCTAAAATCTTGTAGTGGGAGGGGTCGAGGATTATTGAAGAGTAGGTGTCGTGCATGGAAAATTAATTAAGTTTGAGGGGTAAAAACAACATAGCTGTGAGATATTCCATGCGTTGGTGATCTCCTAGCCTCCTGGAGTGTTGAGTTTGTAGGAGCCAGGTCGAAGATCACGCACGACGATGAACGGTCCCTCCTATGGTGGCGAGAGCTTGTGTTGATCTTTGTTGGAACGCGAGTGCGAGTGTAGGAGTGCGATGTCGTGGCATGCCATCAGGAGGTTCATCTTCATCCCACCTGTTCGTGCCTACGTTTGCATCACTGTTAGAGATCAGTTCATTTTGTTTAGCCAAATGAGATCCATGGGTGGATAAGACTTGCATGAATCAAGCTGATAGCAGCTCGGTCATAATAAACAGAGAAAATCACGTTTTCCTAGAAAACCTAATAAACAATTTACTTTCTTTCTAGCAGCTGAGGCAAAAATCTCCTTGCTGCAGTCGACAACTTAACTGTGGTGAAACTCAGCTACACAGGTCCACTATAAACTAACATAGAGTGCTAATAAAGATTAGTTTAAATCTATGGTTGTTGCTATCTTAACCACGTCATAGTCCTATTGCAAAAAAAATGACAAAAAATTTGTGTGTTCATTTCGTGCCCTCTAAATTTTAGCATTATCACATCAAAGAGAATCTTGCTATTTAGGAATATTTTGATCAGTCTAATGACCAAACCTTTTTGATAGACAGGTGCTGATTTTTGAGATGAATCTGCTGAGCTTAATTAATCTATTGTTTTGCTAAAGTGATGCTACAATAACCATCTTGTAATTATGCCTAAATTACCCTTATTAGATTCGTCTCGTATATTAGCCTAGGGGTTCTGCAATTAGATTTGTAATTGAACTTTATTTAGTACTTCTAAATAGTAAGATTCTCTCTTTGATGTGACAGCTCTAAATTTTAGACCCCTGGGAACAAAAACACTCTGATGGATTTTGCTCCTAGTCAACGAAAGCCTCTGCTGCTATTGCACAATGCAGCGTCCACATCATGTCCCTCTTCCTACAACTCTTTACGCAATGATAAACACCTTGTCCGTCAAAATACAGCAGCACAACGTTGAACCGATGCCATTCAGGTTACAATGACAACATGATCTAGAACCTATATAATGATATTTTATGATAGACGATGCAATATCATGTGTTATTGATTGTATAGCAAACATACAGAATATATAGAGCAAGAGCCCCCTGGCTGCCTTCCGTATCAAGCCAACCGGCTTATCACAACAACAAAAAGGTCCTGTAGCGGCGGTTGGAAGGGCACTGTAGCGGCAGGCAGGCCACCCCGCTGCTACGTAAACGCCGCTACAAATATTTGTTTGTAGCGGCGGGTGGTCTATCGCCCATATAAACCGTCGCTATAGACTCATTAGTAGCGGCGGTTGAAGATGTCAACCGCCGCTGTTGTTAGCCATCAGTAGCGGCGGTTGAAATTTTCAACCGCCACTATTATTGGCTGTTATTTTCTAAAAAAAAATTAGCAAATATATAGAAATCACAAATTCTACATACACAAAAATTTACAAATCTCATCACAGATATTTACAACATCTCATCACAGGTATTTACAATCTCATCACAGATATTTACATCTCATCACATAATATATACAACATTATCATTAAAATGTTCAATTGAGCTTATAAATATTTTATATGAACCCTAATGCATAGTCATCATCTATGTTTGATACATTAGGCTCATATGGTGCTCTTGAACCAGCCCACTCACAAAGGGACCTATTCTTTGTTGCTAGTTCACTATTTGAGTCAAAGCACTTCCCTTTTAGACTAATTATCTCTCTCAACATAAAACGACAAAGAGAAGCTACAACTAGATACATGTCATTTGTACTCAAGTAAATGCGTGATTGAGGAATCATACCCTTTCTGATCTCGGCGTTCCTCTTCATCTTTGCAGTCCATTGTGCTAAATCCCTTATGGCCCTCTGTGTCACATGAGTAAAGTATGTTAATATGAGATCTCAAAACTTTACTATTCGAGTAAAGTAAAATGGACACAAACAAAATCAACTTACTTCTTCATTAGACTCCTCAACGATATGATCTAGGTAAGATGAAGAGCTAGACGCGAACACACACGTGTAGTAGCCGCAATGCACACTATCTTTTTATTGCTTAAAATACTATGTAGTAGAGAACACAAGTTAGTTACACTTTATGATGGATACTATGATAAAGACATGTATGTGATGCATATATCTTACCCAAAACTGATGACAGAAGTACATCTTCTTTTTCTATTTTGGATGACATTTCCCTCTCGCTATGACATATTTCTCTCATAAGCACTAAACGGTCGATAAAAGCATCATTAGATGATATTAACATTATCAATTCATATACACATAGAGTAATTTGTTACCTATCTATGACTTCCACCATGTTGTTGTACGAGTTCTTGTCGTAGTCGAGACTGTCTAGCATGAGAAGGTACCCATTTTTTGGGAATTACCATAAAATAGATCCAATGATTGCTACAAAAATGTTGACAACAAGTTACTTACGATTCGATTTAACTTCAACATATGATAGATGACGAAGGTAGTAGTGGTCCAACCTACTTGAAGTTATAGGGGGCTAAGATGCATTGTCTATCTTGCCACTTCAGGAAGCACTCGCATAAATAATTTATAACTCGAGTCCTTGCTTCATTTCTTAGGACCGCCTTCCTTTCACCTATCTCTGTCGGTGTCTTATCCGGATAGTGATCCGGATTTACCTTGGGTTTATACTGCTTTGGTTGATGCGGTTCGGGTTGACGTAGGATACCTTCTAGTGTTTTCTATCAACCCTCTTTCTTTGATAAAGAGAGTTCATGCTACAAAAAAAGATATAAGGTAATATATTGAATTGTGCTTGAAATTCGAAGTAGATCGAACATGAAACTTACATGCACCACAAGGTGATGAAGGAGTGATGTCCATCCTGCCTAGGCAAAACATTAAGTGGACATCCTCCCAAAATAGGCCTAAGGTTTGTTCATCATCTTCTTCATTGAACACCTCAGTTGGAATCCTACAAGTGATTGCGGTGACCCCTTCCTTCGACGCCATCATGTCCCAGTCATGCAACTTTCGCATCTCTCACGACAGTCTCTTGTACATGTTGTTTGATATAAGGGGCTTACCCAATTTGAATGTTGGGTAGTCCACATCATCTGCAGGATTGTCCAAAATGTATCATCATACGACACTTTATCCCAAGGATCTTGTTCTTGGAGGACGAGCTTACCGGTGCCTGCTAGACATTTTTTCAATCTAGCCAAGTACTTATCAACATCATTTTTTGCTTTTGGGTCCTTTTAGCTCTTTGTCAAAACCGGTAATCATCTTTGGGATTAACAAAGCCTTGATGACAACTGGCGTAGGCTGGACTTGGATTATCGGAGCCTGAACTTGAACCGCTGCAGCAGCTGTTGACGGGGGCTCGACTTGAATTGTTTCCCGAGGCTGAACACTCTATGGAAGAGGCTCGTTGTCACTATAGATTATAGGTCTATGAGTCGAGTCGGCTTCTGCATGAGGAGATTGAGGCTTGTTTCCCGAGGCTGCCGCAAACATAGGAGATGGTTGTCCACCTGTATTGGCTGGCTGGCTCGCATGAAAGGACCATGCCTAGACAACGGGGGTGGAGAAACTCATGGTGAGAGGACAACTTCACGGTGTTTCCAAATAATGAAAGAGCTGAGGGCATCATGGAGAGTTTCTATACCCGCCTCAGGTATCGGGCATTCGATCTTGTTGTCCTCACAGCCAAGTACTATTTCTGACACGGTGACACGCACATGACCTGGGGGGATATCCCTGTTATGGAGCGTCTCTCCTAGAAATGTTGTGTCCGATGCAACCTTCATCGTCTTCCCCTTGTAACCAAATGGCACATGCAACTCGCAATGAGTATCCTCAGTGATGTCATCCATGTCTAATTGCATGGAGATTGATGGTTGACCGGAGACTGATGGTTGCATAGAGACAGATGGCTGCATGGATGTGGACGAACCACGTAAGAAGGCATCCACCGCAGCCTGGAGGTTGGGGTCCAAACGACCGCTTTCTTTGTCGATAGCGAACATAAGAAGTTGTCGCCTCCAATCCTCCTTGGCTTTATCTTCTTGCTCTTTCTTATGCAATGTATGCTTCTTGTAGAGGTGTGAGGATGTTTCAGAGAAACCTTCTTTCCATGTTGCCGATGATGAACTCCTCGTACCTGACCACCATGTTCTTTGGTCCCAATAGCCTTTGCTAGCTCATCCTTGTGATACTCCGGTGTAAACAGACCAGCCTCCATCTACGCCATGATGGGGCCTTTCAAGGCTTGCACGACTTCACTTGTCGCGGGATCCTTCAAAATGATCTCTCCTTATTCGGGTAAGTCAGAGCGACCATACACCCAGTTCCTGATACACTCATTGGTATTTGGCAAAGGATCAGGTTTTCCTACCGCGCGGAGCTTGGCTTCATGCTCTCTCTATTGGCACTTCTTAATGTCGCACTAAAATATTATCTAGTAACAACGCTCGAAGTGTTAAGTGATGTTTGTTATACTTTAAGAGAAGAGTAAACCAATCCGCAAGCACACAGAACATTAATTGTAGTATTTCCCCCAGGAGTATTCTAAGGTATCATATTTATTTTCCTCAGGGAAGTTTGGCGTAAGAGAATCTTGGTTTAACAAAGATATGACTATAAGAGTTATACCAACTGACCAAAGACGGGGGTAAAGATATTCAATGATAAACAGGGGAGCAGTGATACAGAAGAAATCCACACTAAGATAGATAAAAGAGATCGATTGAGCTAGCCGGGAGGACAGCGAGTCTAAGTCTAGAATTCCTAAGATAAACTTTCCTGAATCTAGTCAAGCGTTAATAATTCCTAGTTACTCAGGTTGAGTGCTTACACCAAATCCATGGTACAACCTCGAGTCTTCCACCAATAAGCTTACTTTAGGGCACGACAACGATCCCCTAATAGGGTCGGTAACTAACCTCGTGCACTAGTGGGCACGTTACCGCTAGACAACCCTGCTTGAGACTTCCCAAACGTGGTGGAATACTAAATGGACGGACAGGGCTGTCACCACCTACCACCTACCACACAGCCCATGGGGACGAATGCAAATCCAGCTAGTGTTAACTTAGGCACCGCGCCTACGCTTTCACTAGATATTCTTCCATTAGCCTAGCGGAAGAATAGCCGGGAAATAACCAAGTCTAAGTATTATTCAAGAACTAAACTTAATTAAATCCTAGCCGGGAATCTAGTAAACTATGCTTCAAAGTTCTTTCCCGATAATTTAATTTGAGGAAATTGACTAAGTAAAGATAAATACTTGACAAGATAAATAAGGAAAAGATAATGGTACTTAATAAAAGATAAGTCTCACAAAAGGAGAAACGATACAAGAGAGCTCATACCAAGATTCCGAGACGATTTCCGGAATCCCGAGCTAAGCTCTAGACTAGACTCTAACTCCCGACTAACTAAACTACTCTACTAGTAAGAAAAGTAGTAGGAAATGGACTTCAATGTGTTTCACTTGCTTGATTCTCTATTTCTGCCGAATTCCTCCTCTATTTATAGGTGACGAAGGGTTGGTGGGTACTTGTTGGTGATGGAGTGTTGGTGGGCAAAATTTCCCCCATCGGGTGGCCGGGTATGCCGGGCGGCAGGCTAGGCTGGGCGGCCGTTGGATGGAGTCAGTTTCCGACCGTCTTGTCGTTGGTTGGCTTAGATCTTGTCTTGATGATGGTTCCTGGGTTGGTTTGTGTCAGCTTTCCCATTTTGGGGTTGGTAGGCCTCATGGGCCCCATGGGCTGGCAACCCTGGGAGGCCAACCCAGGCCGGGCAGCAGGCCAGGCCGGGCGGTGGCCTGGGCCGGGTGCCGACCCCCTCCGGGTCGCCCCATGACTTCTGTTGAGAGATATTCTCGATAGTAGATCTAGGTATGCGTATGAATACGAATGATCGATGGACACAGGACATAGGGTTTATATAGGTTCGGGCCTCCCAGAGGATAATAACCCTACATCCTGTTTTGTGTTTCTATATTGCTAGGATTTGCACTAGAATTAGGGTTTCAATACGAGTCTCTGCCTTGTCGAGTGGGAACCGACCGGCTGGAACAATCCGATCGATCGCCGAAGCTCTGCTGACGCCTGGATCTGAAGGCACGGTGGACACCGGAAGGGTCACCTGATCTTGCTTGATGAGGTACCCACACTGATCGGCTAGGAAGCTGATGGTACTGAATCGGATCTTGTCTCCCGGGCGGAATTTGATGTCGACGAAAGTCATCAATTTCAACGGAGCTGAACTCGACGAGGCCCCTTCCTTGCGTGACTTCTATCGAGAGATATTCTCGATAGTAGATCTAGGTATGCGTATGAGTACGAATGATCGATGGACATAGGACATAGGGTTTATATAGGTTCGGGCCTCCCGGAGGATAATAACCCTACATCCTGTTTTGTGTTTCTGTATTGCTAGGGTTTGCACTGGAATTACGGTTCCAATACGAGTCTCCGCCTTGCCGAAGGCCCTCTGCTGTGAAATAAGTTTCACCAGAGTGTTCTCCACCATTTAAATAGTCAGTCCACCAAATTTCACCATTTTAGGAAATCCCTAGCTATTTTATTTTGAATTAATAAAAACTAGCTTTGACCAGGGACCTGTTTGCTCTAAATCTTTTCTTCCAGGGGGTTCAGAGGAAAATCTCCTCTTCTTCCTCCTCACTGGCGCAGAGCCCCCCCTGCCGACTCCATCACCGGCGTACGACTCGGCCCACCATCACTCCACCTCGGAACCTAGCACGTGCAATAGTGTCGCCTACCATCCCCCTGCTCCCCCGCCCTGTCCTCTCAGCCGCGCGCCCGCCCAACGGCCTCTGCTTCCCTCTTCTCCTCTCTGCATGCCACCGAGCCGCACGACAAGCTTTCAATTCCCGCCGCTCTCCCGCTCCCTTTCCCCCACTCACTTCCTGGCCCTCTGCTCCGCTTGAAACTGCACCGCAAGCTCACTAGTACATTACCCTCGCTCTCACCCTCTTCTCTCTCTCTCAATTCCGCTCTCCGCGCTCTGCTTCTCCCTGCCATTACTGAACCCCGTTCGACCTCGCTGCCCTACTCTTCCACCGCCTTGTGGGCCGAGCCTAGTGCACAACACAGTCGCGCCTGACGTCTCCCCTCACTCCCTTGTTCACTGCTCGACCACCCACTGCTCGAGATGGAGCAATTTTGAGTAAAACCGAGGCAAGCACTTTCGGCGACTTTCACCGCCGCCAACCAAAATTGGCTGCTCCCGGTGAGCCCCAACACCCATTCTTTTCCCTCTCTCGTGCGCACCCTTCTGACTCACTTCCCTGACCATTTTCTCCTTGCTTCTTTCACAAGATCGTCGGCATAGCTACTGTTCCCCAGCCGCCGTCTCTGCTCCGCTGAAATCCAAAGCCGCTCCACGATGAGCTCCTACCACCGGCCATCCACCTCCATCTCCGACCTCATGCCGCTCTTCCCCATGCTCCCGTGAAGCTGTGGGAGTAAACGGAGATCGATTTGGTGCCTTCTACCGGAAACGCGACCTCGCCGAAGCTCGCCTTCCGCCGCCTCTCGTCGCTGATGATCTTTCGGTGAGCCACTCCCCCCATGAACCCTGCCAACCATTCCGCCTAGACGTGCGCATCATTTTTCTGCCCTCGCGGTGAGCTTTCCCCGCGCACAGCCGCCGGCAGCGAGCACTCCGTCCGCGCGCCACCCCGCTCCGACGAGCCTATTGGCCGTCCTTCTGGCGCCTACTTCGCCATGATGTGGCTCCAACGTAGATCCTAGGTGTCGCCTACGTGGTAGCCTTTTAAACCTGAAATACCAGTAAATGACCTAGAAATTGCTTAAAACTTTGAAAACTCCTATTAAATCGAATTCAAATCCAATGGAACTCAAACAAATTTTGTTCGGTTCATTTTGAATTGCTCTATTTTAGTAAATTGATAAATAATTACCCCTGTACATATATTTTTATCAATATATTAAACTATCCAAACAATAAATAATTCACCAGAAATTCTAGGAGTAAAATTAAATCCTGAATTTTGGCATGCTTAGTAAATACATAATTATCTACCACCACAAATTTTGGTTTGGCAAAATATGAATTATTTTAGGCTCTGGAATTTAATTAGTATGTTTGCTTAAATTATTTCTAGTATTTATTCTGTAAATAATTGGCTCCTGCCACTTGGCATAAAAATTACTCACACAAGTCTCTGTCCACAGTAAATCACACATGTCCAGAAACATAGAATTACTTAGTTAATGAATTTAATTGCTTATATCACTCATTTACTTTGTTTAATTGCATAAAGGATATATATACCTAAAATCATAACTAACAACCCAACTTCTCTGAAGCATATGGCTTCGAGAACATAATAGTAATTTTAATTGACATTAAAACATGATGTGCATCATATCACTGCATTCAATGGTATTTTGATAATGCCGTTAATTCAATTCTATCATATAGGCAACGACAACCAGGAACAAGAGGAGGATATTCAGAAGGACCTTGATTCTCAAGAGCAAGACGTTGTAGTTGCTAGCACTAACATCGATTCAGGCAAGCCCCGGTTTAGATTCGCCTTTTTCATAAAATTTGCTAGTTTTCAATATTACTAGTGTCTGTGATTATTGTTGCATTCGGTCATAGGAGTTGGTTAGAACCCACCTTGCATGAAACCAAATGACCTATGCCACTGTCAATAGAACTTTGGTAGTATCGGTATTGTGTCGCAATGCTTAGTAAATGCTAGACTCGGTAGAGATCATTACTAAGAAATGAATTGGACCACTGGAACGGAAATGAATAAAAGAAGTTTATTTTGATGTTATGACCGGGCAGGGATGATGCATGTGTAGGTTTGCAGCAACACATGGGTGATGACTGCGGTAGCCCTACCTTGTCGAACCTAGGACCCATCCATGGTCGGCCCCTTGGTCAAGTATTAAACAGTACCGAATGCATGCTAGTCTATGGGCACTAGTAAACTGATGTAGCATTGGCGCAGCAATGAGGACGGTACCTAGTACAGTGGTCGTTGACCCTTCTGCTGCTGGAGTGGGCGGTTCATACCATGAAGTACTGCTGGCAGGACGGCATGCCCACTCGCTGAGACTGGACCCGGACCAAGTTGTTTTTCGTCCTTGCAAAAGGTTGCCATATACGACCTTAATTGGTGCATATGTGTCATGTATCTTGGGTTATCCCTACTGGTGTAAATCAATTGCAATTATCTTATTGTTGTAACTAAAGTTACATTCTGCTCTACCCAGTTAAATTGAGAAGTAAAACTTGATGGAACTAATAGGTTGCTTAGTGCGAGTCTTTTCAAACAAGCCACCTATTAGAGCCATTGCATGTCTAGATGTCCGACGGGTAAGACTTGCTGAGTAATTAGTACTCAGGCTTTGTGCCATTGTTGTTTTCAGGTAATGAAGAAGTAAAATTGCCTATAGATGTGCTGCCCTGGGACATGCAAGTCCCTGAGGGTTGGACCGCCCACTGGGAGTCCGACTCGCCGCCACAGTGATGTGTGTTGCTAGAGTGATGGTTCTTCGGGCATGAACCATTACTATGTTGTATCGTCGAGCTCGTAGCTCCTTATTGTTATTTACTTCCACTGTGTTTTCAAAAACATTATGAACTTGTAATATTCCGCTGCACTCTGATGACTTTAATGATGTAATATTCAACTTAATTTTGAACCAATGTTGTATTATCAACTGTCTGCGTTATCAGCACCGTCGGGACCTCGATCCTCCAGAAAGGGGCACCACAGCTGGTATCAGAGCCATGGTCCATGATAATACAACAAATAAATCATATTTTCAAAAACTATGACATTTATGGGTGAGGATACGTTAGTATTGCCCATATAGATAATAGGGTGATAACAAATCTAACCTGGGTTATGTTTGTTCACATTATTTGCATCTACGACTTCTTCAAACTAAGGTACGTGCGTGCTTAACCAACACGCGTGATATCAGTGCCTGTGCTCGCAGGCGGATACGAGACACTGTTGGCTCGTGACTTATCACGGGGCGATCCTTTCCCATGAATCATTACTAGTAGAACTATGCTTATTTTTGTAGTTTCTTTTGAATTTGATGTAATGTTTTTGCAATGGATCTTCTGTAAATATACTAACGCCGTTAGTATAACATTTAGAGTGACTTACGTGTTGAGTGTGGGTCGTCACCAAGTATCCGTGCCGTTAAGTATCGGCAATGATAGGCGTTGTGTTGTGAGGAACGATAGGTTAATAAAATGAAGGTTTTGCATCATGCATCCCATTATAACTAAACTCAAATATGGTTCTCCCCTTGCTCACCAACCTCTGAATAAAATTTGCAAAATTCAAGACAGAATCTGCCAACCTGAATTTGCAAAATTCATAAGTCCAGATTTACTTGGGATTTTTGAGAATATAAATACAATCTGGAAAGCTGTGAAAGTGTACTGTAACATGGATCCAAGTCCAAATTTTTAAGATTTTGTTCTCTGTTCGAAATACCCACTTTTCTGACTGTTGTACAGTCAAGACAGAATTTGTTTTAAACCCCATTGCTATATTATTGACCCTTGAGGCTGAAAAATGTGAACTAAAACATTGTTTTTGTATTTCATAGCACTGTATATGAAATATATTGTTACTCATGGAACATTGTACTCACCATTGGGTTTATGTTCCCGATGAGTGACCACGGTTTTGAGGAGCTTTCACACGACGGGTGGCGCTATACCACCGGTCTTCACCACCGTGGCTTTCCTACCCTTTTGTTGGATATTCAACGCTTGCTGGGCTATGACGAGCCGCCCTCCTACAAGGGCCGTGAGATCCGCCGCCACGACGTGACTCTTGCAGAGGTGCACATCAGCGTGCCCACTCACCCGCACAAACTCGACATGGCGGGTATAGAGAGCACGGCGACTTGTGGGAGCCTTCGTGAGGGCTTGGAGAGAGTCGCCCACAGGGACATGCAAGTCCCTGAGTGTTGGACATGCAACTGGGACATGAAGAAGTAGAATTGCCTGTAGATGTGCTGTCCTGGGACATGCAAGTCCCTGAGGGTTGGACCGCCCATTGGGAGTCTGACTTGCCGCCACAATGATGTGTGTTGCTAGCGTGATGGTTCTTCGGGCATGAACCATTACTATACTGTATCGTCGAGCTCGTAGCTTCTTATCATTATTTACTTCTGCTGTGTTTTCAAAATCATTATGAACTTGTAATATTCCGCTGCACTCTGATGACTTTAATGATGTAATATTCAACTTAATTTCAGATCGATGTTGTATTATCATGTGTCTGTGTTATCAGCACCGTCGGGACCTCGATCCTCCGGGAAGGAGCGCCACATCTGCCCTCCTTATATACCCAAAGGGCAGAGGCTTACATGGTAATCTTTTAGTCGGTTACAACAAATCCTATCTATCCAACATATCTGCTAACCTAGCTTGCTGCTTACTCAAAGAAATATCTAAGTAAATATCTCTTGGGCCAAATACATCATAACCTATGGCGCCCCTTCCCGAAGGATTGAGGTCCCGACGGTGCTGATAACGTAGACACTTGATAATACAACATCGATTCGAATTTAAGTTGAATATTACATCATTAAAGTCATCAGAGTGCAGTGAAAATTACACGTTCATAATGTTTTGAAAACAGCGGAAGCAAATCATGATAAGAAGCTACGAGCTCGACGATGCAGCATAGTAATGGTTCATGCCCGAAGAACCATCACTCTAGCAACACACATCAATACTGCGGCGGTGAGTCGGACTCCCAGTGGGTGGTCCAACCCTCAGGGACTTGCATGTCCCAGGGTAGCTATAGGTAGTTCTAGATCATCATTACCTGAAAAACAACGGTGGCACAAAGCCTGAGTACTAATTACTCAGCAAGTCTTACCCATCGGACACCTAGACATGCAATGGCTCTAATACATGGCTTGTTTAAAAGGACTTGCACTAAGCAACCTATTAGTTCTATTAAGTTTTAGTTCTCAACTTAATTGGGTAGAGCAGAAATGTAACTTTAGTTGCAACAATAAGATAACAAAGCAACACATAAAGTAAAGGCAACAAAGGAGCATTAATAGTAACATCAACAATAAGCGTCATAATCAATTTTGAAGTACCATGTGCAACTACGTGACGACTCAGTGATCAAGTGGTACTCATTACTGCGATGGATAGCAATTGCAATTGGTTTACACCAGCTGGGAACCCGAAAACACGACACATACACACCAATTAAGGTTGTATATGGCAACCTTTTGCAAGGACGAAAACAACTTGGTCTGGGTCCAGTCTCAGCGAGTGGGCATGCCGTTCTACCAACAGTACTTGGCAGTATGAACCACCCACTCCAGCAGCAGAAGGGTCAACGACCACTATACTAGGTACCGTCCTCATTGCTGTGCCAATGCTACATCAGTTTACTAGTGCCCATAGACTAGCATGCATTCAGTATTGTTCAATACTTGACCAAGGGGCCGACCACAGATGGGTCCTAGGTTCGACAAGGTAGGGCTACCGCAGTCAACACCCATGTGTTTCTGCAAACCTACACATGCATCATCCCTTCCCAGTCATAACATCAAAATAAATTTATTTTATTAATTCCCGTTCTAGTGGTCAAGTTCATTTCTTAGTAATGATATCTACTGAGTCTAGCAATTACTAAGCATAGCGATACAGTACAGATACTACCAAAGTTCTAATGACAGTGGCAAAGTTCTAATGACAGTGGCGTAGGTCATTTGGGTATCATGCAAAGTGAGCTCCAATCAACTCCTATGACCTAATGCAACAATAATCACATACACTAGTAATATTGAAAACTAGCAAACTTTATGAAAAAGGTGGATGTAAACCAGGGTTTGCCTGGATCGATGTTAGTACTAGCCACTACAATGTATTGCTCTTGAGAATCAAGGTCCTTCTGAATATCTTCCTCTTGTTCCTGGTTGTCGTTGCCTATATGATAGAATTAAATAAACGGCATACCGTTGATTGCAATGATATGATGCATGCAAGCACCTTGTGTTTTAATGTCAATTAAAATTATTATTATGTTCTCGAAGCCATATGCTTCAAAGAAGTTGGGTTGTTAATTAAGAATTTAGGTACATACATTCTTTTATGCATTTAAAAAAAGTAAAAGAGAGATATGAGCAATTAGATTAATTACTTAAGTAAATTTATGTTGCCGGATATGTGTGATTTACTACGTACAGAGACTTATATGAGTGATTTTTGTGCCAAGTGGCAAGGGCCAATTATTTACAAAATAATTACTAGAATTAATTTAAGCAAACACACTAAATAAATTCCAGAGCCTAAAATAATTCATATTTTGCCAAACCAAAATTTGTGGTGATAGATAATTATGAATTTATTAAGAATGCCGAAAATCAGGATTTAATTTCATTCCTAGAATTTTAGGTGAATTAATTTGTTTTTGGGCAATTAAAGGAATCAATAAAAATATATTAACATAGACATTGATTTACCATTTTACTAAATTAGAGCAGTTCAAAATGAATCTAACAAAATTTGTTTGGGCCTCATTGGGTTTAAACTCGATTTACTATGAGTTTTTGAAGTTTTTAGCCTTTTCTGGTAATTTCCTGATATTTTTCTGGTTTTAGAGGAGGCCACGTATGCGACACGTTGACGCCATGTAGGCGACACGTCGGCTGCTAGTTCGGCTGCCAGAAGGCGCCAGTCAGCGCCGCCGCGGGTCAGGGTAGCTCGCCGGAGAGCTCACTGCCGGCGTCTACAGACGGGGAAAACTCGCCGCGGTAGGGCTAGCATGGTGTGTAGGTCGAGGCAAAGAGTTGGGTGGGGTTCGTGAGGTCGGATTCTCACCAGAAGGTTGCCGACGTCGACGGGCAGCAGGAGAGGGGTCTTCGGCGGCGTAGCGGGAGTGGTAGGGGGCACCAACTTGGACTCCGTCTTCTCCTGCAGCTTCACGAAGATGAGGCGGCCATCAGCATCACATCGGCTTGATTCGGGAGGGGCCGGAGGGTAGTTCTCACCATGGGGTGGCTTCGGGTTCGGTGGCAGAGGAGAGAACAACCGGGGAAAAAGACGAGGCACCGGTGATCTTGCGAAGAAAACCAGGGAAGGAATGATTAGGAGCATTCGGCATTGAGTCGCGCATGCGAACGACGAGGAGCAAGGGAACAAGGCTCTCCAATTTGGAGGAAATAGGGGTTGGCATCAATGGAGCTCGACCGGAAGCGGTTCTCGGTTTTTCTCCAAATTGATTCAATTCTTGACGGATGATGGCCGAGCAGTGGGCACGGAAGGGAGAAGAGGTGTGAGCGAAGTTGGTGGTGCTCTAGGCTCGGCGAGGGAGTGTACAGCTGGTCAGGAAACGCGCTCGAACATGAGGCGGTGATGGCAGAGGGAAGCAGAGTTCAGAGAGGAGAAATGAGAAATGGGAGATAGTAGGGAGCAGTGGGCAGAGATGGAGTGTGATCAGGAGCTCGCGAGTGCGCTTTCAAGTCGCGTAGAGGGGGAAGGGAGTGAGTGGGGGAAGGGAGCAGGAAGAGCGGTGGGAATTGAAGCCCGACCGGTCCTGGTGATGGCGTGCGGAGGGGGAGAAGAGGCCGTTGGCGTGCGCGGCCGAGGGCAGAGGGATGGGACAGGGCGGAGGCAGAGAGGGGGGGGGGGGGGGGGGTCAACGGCGGCTATAGCACGCAGGGCCCCGAGGTGGAGTAAAGGCGGGCCGAGTCGTGTGCTAGCGATGGAGCTCTGCTCCTGCTATGCCAACGGGAGGAGAGGGAGGAAGATTTTGCGCTGCAGCCCTTCTAGAATTTGATTCTTTACAAAATAGTCCCTGGTCAAAGATAATTCTAATTAAAATAGCTAGGAAATTCCTAAAATGGTGAAATTTGGTGGACTGACCAATTAAATGGTGGAGAGCACTCTGGTGAAGTTTATTTGAAATTTTCATGAAAATATTTTTAGATTTTTAATAAATGCATTAATTAGTTACTTAAGAATTAATTGATAAATTATGGGTCTTGCTAATCAGATAAAATGCCCAATAAATTCATAATATTCTATTTTATTATTACCAAACTATTGATGAATTTATTTGGCATGAGTTGTATTGAAATTTTAAGTTGCTTCAATAACTTGGTTGTAGGGTTTTTATTTCCTAGAAATTAATTCAATAGTTCGGTTCTATCATTTTAAGCTATAAATTTCATGATTTGTGCCCTTCATGTTTGTTAAATTAAGGTGAGACACCTGGGGTGTCACAGCCCTCCCTCCTTAAAGAAATCTCGTCCCGAGATTATGAACAGGCAAACTAGAGCGAAGTACGGTGGTCTTAGTATACCTGTGTATGACGACCAAAATTCCGGGTAGTGAGTTCTCAGAAATTCTTCAGATTCCCAAGTAGACTCATCCTCTGAGTGGTTACTCCATTGAACTTTGTAGCATTTGAGGGTTCTATTATGGGTTGTGCGCTCTTTCTTATCGAGGATCTTTATGGGTTGTTTGGAGTATGTGAGATCGGGTTGAAGTTGGTCATATTCTTCCAAGATTTTGTCGATGGGTGGTTTGAGACACCGCTTTAGCTGAGAGACATGAAAGGTGTGATGAACCCCAGATAGATTTGTGGGTAACTCCAGCTTATAGGCTACATTTCCACATCGTTCCAAAATTTGGAACGGTCCAATATAACGAGGAGCTAACTTTCCTTTGACTCCAAACCGTTGGATACCCTTCATAGGTGACACTCGAGGATAGACGTAGTCACCCTTGTTGGAATATAGTGGCCTACGTCGTCTGTTTGCATACTTCTCTTGACGACATTTAGCAGCTTTAAGATTTGCTTAAACGGTACGGACCTTTTCTTCAGCATACTTGACAATGTCAGGACCAAAGGTTACTCTTTCTCCAGATTCAGACCAGTTTAGCGGTGTTCTACAACTATGACCATAGAGTGCTTCAAATGGTCACATTTTTAGACTCTCTTGGTAACTATTGTTGTATGAGAATTCCGCATAAGGCAAATACTCATCCCAATTACCACCATGTGTTAAAACACATGCTCTAAGCATATCTTCCAAAATCTGGTTGACATGTTCGGTTTGTCTATCAGTAGCGGCATGGTAAGCTGAACTCTGAATCAACTTGGTACCCAGAGATGCATGCAGTTGTTCCTAGAAACGAGCGACAAACTGCAAGCCACGATCTGTAACAATGGTCTTGGGTACTCCATGAAGACATAGAATTCTTGCTATGTATAGTTCTGCATATTGCTTTATCTTGTAGGTGTTATTGATCGGTAGGAAGTGGGAAGATTTTGTGAGTCGATCCACAATGACCCAAATCGAATCATGCTTCCGAGAGGTGAGAGAGAGACCAACAATAAAATCCATGCTGATGTCTTCCCATTTCCAGGCGGGAATACTCAATGGTTGAAGTAATCCAGCGTGTTTCAAATGATCAGCCTTAACTCTCTGACAAGTATCGCTTGCCTGGATCGATGTTAGTGCTAGCAACTACAACGTCTTGCTCTTGGGGATCAAGGTCCTTCTGTAGATCTTCCTCTTCCTGCTCCGGGTTGTTGTTGCCTATATGATAGAATTAAATTGTCGGTATTATCAAAATACCGTAGAATACAATGGTATGATGCTCAACGTCTTTAAATGTTGATTACTATTATGTTCTCGAAGCCATATGCTTTAATGTTCTTGAAGCCATATGCTTCAAAGAAACAAATTAGAGTTCCTTCATTTTATGTGTGTTAATCATTTATTTAGGGTTGTCATAGTCCTTCAAAATAATTAAGCAATTGTAATAGTAACCAATTGATTCTGGTCTTGAGTGATTTATCGTGAACAGGGACATAGATAAAATATATTTTTACCAATTTACAGCCTCTGGTTATAATTACTCTAATTACTAATATTTATTAAAGTAAAATAGTGGTATGAGCAATTAATTTAATTTAATTAAGTAAACTTAGGTTTCTGGACTCATGTAATTTACTGGGCACAGAGGCTTGGGTGAGTGATTTTTGTGCCAACTTGCAGGGGCCAATTAAATATAAAATAATTACTAGAATTAATTTAATTGAACACACTAAATAATTTCTAGAGCCTAAAATAATTTATATTTTTCTAAACAAAAAATTGTGGTGACAGATACTTATGCAATTATTAAGAATGCCAAAAATCAGAATTAAATTTGGTTCCTAGAATATCTGGTGAATTAATTTGTGTTTGGACAATTAAATGAATTAATAAAAATGCATGTACAGAGGCTAAGGTTTATCATTTTACTAAAATAGAGCTCTTCAACATGAACCTAACAAATTTTGTTTGGGCTTCATTGGAGTTAAATTCGATTTACTAGGAGTTTTCAATGTTTTATGCATTTTTCTAGAATTTTTGGTATTTTCTGGTTTAAAGGGGGGAGCCACATAGGCGACACGTGAGCGACACGTAGGCTACACGTCAGCTGCCAGTAGGATGCCAGTGTGCAGGGGGGTCAGCGGCGCCGGGCTCGCTGGAGGAGGGTCAAACCTTGCCGCCGCCGGCTGCATGCGATGGAGGCTCGCCGTGAGACTACACACGTGACGCACATGTCGAGGCGAACTCATTTTTGCGGTTGGCGAGGACGGAGGCTCACCAGAAGTGGGTCGACGATGAGAGGCGGCGGAGCAGAGGTCTTCGGCGGAGTCGCGTCTCAGCTTCGGTGCACGGATTCAGTCGTCGTCTTCGCCTACAGCATCACGGGAACGAGGCGACGGTCGGCATCTCATCGGAATCGGGCGAGGGGGTTCAGAGGTAGGAGCTCGTCGTGGGGGCGGCTTCAGTTGGCCGGAGCAGAGGCGGCGGCCGGGGGAAAAAGGAAATGCCGGCGTCCTGGTGCATGGAATCGAACGAGATTGAGTCAGGGGTCGCGGGGGAAACTTGCGCTCACGAGTGAAAAGGAACTGGACGATGATACTCATCGATGGCAGCGAATTCCGGTGAGTGGCAGAGGACGTCTCCGGGGAGTTCACTCCTGGTTTTCCTCCAATTCGCTCTGGTTGCGCACGCTCTTGGCTAGGCAGCCCGAAAGAGAGAAAAGGGGAAGTACGCGAGTGCTTTGCGACTCTCGGTTTGGGCTGGAAAGCAAACGAGCAGTGGTTGCGTGAGGTCAGCTCAGGTTCGGCAATGGTGGAGAGGGCAAAGAGAGGAGAAAATAGAGAGAGCAGAAGACTGAGAGCGAGAGAGAGTTGTTTCGTGAGTTTGCAGGTTCGCTTCCTAGTTGCGGAGAGATAAGAGTGAGTGGGGAGAAGCGGGAGCGGAGAAAGCGGGTGGAATTGAAGTTTTGCCGGTGATCATGGCACGGTGCAGAGGGAACGGAGAGGGTTGGGCGCGTGAGCAGCTGAGGCAGAGGGGATGGGACAGCACGGTGAGGTCAGCGGCACTGTCGCACATGGAGTCCCGAGGCGGGGGTGAAGGCCGGCCGCGCGGTGCGCTGGCGTCGGCAGAAATTGGCCGAGAATCGGCTTTGCGCCAGTGAGAGGGAAGAAGAAAGAGATTTCACGCTGCACCCCCTGGAGTTTTTGATTTCTTACAATTAGGCCCTCGGTCAAAGCTAATTTTTATAAAATCAAAATAAAATAGCTAGGAGTTCCAAAAATAGTGAAATTTGGTGGGTGGGCTATTTAAATAGTGGAGAACACTCTGGTGAATTTTATCTGTGATTTTCTTAAAAATATTTTTAGAATTAATTAAATGCATTAATTAGTTATTTAAGAATCAATTAATTAGTTAGGTGTCTTGCCAAGCAGATAAAATGCCCAATAATTTCATAAAATTCTATTTTATTATTAGTAACATGATTATGAATTTATTTAGCATAAGTTGTATTGAAATTTTTGAATTGCTTCAATAACTTGGTTGCAGGGCTTTTATTTGCCTAGAATTAATAAATGGGAGTGAGTCCTAATATTTCATGCTATGTTGTTCATAACCTAAGCTCTCCATGTTAGTTAAATGAAGTGAGACACCTAGGGTGTCACAGCCCTCCCTCCTTAAAGAAATCTCGTCCCGAGATTATGAATCACGGCAAACTAGAGGGAAGTGCGGTGGTCAAAGCATACCTGTGTATGACGACCAAAATTTCGGGTAGTGAGTTCTCAGAAACTCCTCCGATTCCCATGTAGACTCATCTTCTGAGTGGTTACTCCATTGAACTTTGTAGAATTTGAGGATTCTATTACGGGTCGTGCGTTCCTTCTCGTCGAGGATCTTCATGGGTTGTTCGGAATACGTGAGATCGGGTTGGAGTTGGTCATACTCCTCTAAAATTTTGTCGATGGGTGGCTTGAGACATCGCTTAAGCTGAGAGACGTGGAAGGTGGGGTGAACTCCAGATAGGTTGGTGGGTAACTCCAACTTATAGGCCACGTTTCCACATCGTTCCAGAATTTGGAATGGTCCGATATAACGGGGAGCTAACTTTCCCTTGACTCCAAACCGTTGGATACCCTTCATGGGTGACACCTTGAGATAGACGTAGTCGCCCTTGTTGAAGTACAGTGGTCTACGTCGTTTGTTTGCATACTTCTCTTGACGGCATTTAGCGGCTTTAAGATTGGCTTGGATGGTACGTACTTTTTCCTCAGCATTCTTGACAAGATCAGGACCAAAGGTTACTCTTTCTCCGGATTCAGACCAGTTTAGTGGCGTTCTACAACTGCGACCATAGAGTGCTTCAAATGGCGACATTTTTAGACTCTCCTAGTAACTGTTGTTGTATGAGAATTCCGTATAAGGCAAATATGTATCCCAATTACCACCATGAGTTAAGACACATGCTCTAAGCATATCTTCCAAAATTTGGTTGACACGCTCAGTTTGTCCATCCGTGGTGGCATGGTAAGTAGAACTCCGGATAAGCTTGGTACCCAAAGATGCATGTAGTTGTTCCCAAAAACGAGCAACAAACTATGAGCCACGATCCGTAACAATGGTCTTGGGCACGCAGTGGAGACATAGAATTCTGGCTATGTATAGCTCTGCATATTGTCGTACATTATGTCTATTGTTGACTAGCAGGAAGTGGGCAGATTTGGTGAGTCTGTCCACAATGACCCAAATTGAATCATGCTTTCGAGAAGTGAGAGAGAGACCAACAACAAAATCCATGCTGATGTCTTCCCATTTCCAAGCGGGGATACTCAATGGTTGGAGTAATCCAGCCTGTTTCAAATGATCAGCCTTAACCCTCTGACATGTATCGCATTCCGCGACATACCGAGCAATTTCTCGCTTCATCCTTGCCCACCAGAAATTCTTCTTCAAGTCTTGGTACATTTTATTACTACCCGGGTGGATAGAATATTTGGAGTGGTGTGCCTCATCCAAGATCTTCCGTTGAAGTTTAAAGTCCTTTGGTACTACTAAACGGTTATTGAACCATAGAGTACCGTTCGAGTCTTGGGTGAAGCATTTTGCTTTGCCACCCTTAATGTTTTGTCTGATGTGATTCATACCAACGTCAATTTTCTGTACAGCAACGATTTCTTCACGGATGGTAGAATGCACATTTAGGTTGCTAACCACTACAACAGGTAAAATGTGAAGGCTAGGTTCCAAATTAGTTTCATGGCCAATTTGGTCCTGAGCTTCCAGTTCCAAGTTGTTGCAGTGGACCTTTCTGCTTGACGCATAAGCGACTACATTAGCCTTGCCGGGATGATAGTGAATCTCTAGGTTATAATCCTTAATCAGTTCTAGCCACCGACGCTGTCTCATGTTTAGGTCAGTCTGGGTGAATATATATTTCAAGCTCTTATGGTCTGTGTAGATGTGCACTAAGTTGCCGAGCAAATAATGCCTCCATATTTTTAGTGCAAGTACAACTGCAGTTAGCTCCAAATCATGAGTTGGATAGTGCTCTTCATGCTTCCTTAACTGTCGAGATGCATAGGCTATGACACGACCTTCTTGCATGAGTACACATCCCAGCCCTGTGCCGGACACGTCACAATATACGTCGAATGGCTTGGTGATGTCAGGTTGAGCCAGTGCTGGGGCAGTTGTCAATAATTTCTTCAGTGCTTGGAATGCTTCCTCACACTTGCTGTTCCAATCAAACTTTTTCTCCTTTTTCAGCAGTTCCGTGATGGGTTTGGTTAGCCGAGAAAAATTTGGAATGAACCTGCGATAATATCCGGCTAGCCTGAGGAAACTGCGTACTTGGTGAACTGTCTTTGATGGCTTCCAATCTAGCACATCTTGAACTTTGCTAGGATCTACCGAGATTCCTTCTGTAGAGACTATGTGACCAAGGAATGGTACATGGTGCAACCAAAATTCACACTTGCTGAATTTGGCATACAATTTGTGATCTCGGAGGCATTGAAGAACAATGCGAAGATGTTCAGCATGCTCTTCCTTGGACTTAGAATAGACGAGGATGTCATCAATGAATACTACCACAAATTTGTCCAACTCTGGCATGAATACCGAATTCATGAGATACATGAAATGAGCAGGGGCATTGGTTAATCCGAATGACATTACTAGATACTTGAATAGTCCGTATCTAGTAGAGATGGCAGTCTTCGGAATGTCTTCTGCTCGGATCTTGATTTGATGATAACCCGTTCGGAGATCAATTTTTGAAAACACCTTAGCACCAACTAATTGATCAAAAAGGATATCAATTCATGGTAAAGGGTATTTGTTCTTGATGGTAACCTCGTTGAGGGGTCGATAATTAATAACGAGACGTAGAGACTTATCCTTCTTCTTCACAAAGATAGCTGGACAGCCCCAAGGTGAGGTGCTTGGGCGAATGAATCCCTTTTCCAATAACTCATTCAACTGCTTTTTCAATTCAGCCAACTCATTCGGGGCCATTTTATAAGGTCGACGAGATATTGGAGAAGTTCCCGGTTGTAGCTCTATCTTAAATTCCACTTCACGGTCAGGTGATAGGCCAGAGATATCTTCAGGGAATACGTCCGAATACTCGCGAACAACGGGGATATTCTCGAGCGACTACCCTTCCAAGTGATGGACAATTAGGGCTTTCGATGAATTGATGTTTAGAGAAAGTGTGTCCTCTCCATGCAAAGGGGAGTTGAGGTGAACGATACGGGGCTCGATGTCTAGCATGGCTCTATGGGTTTTCATCCAGAACATGCCCAAAATCAAGTCAATTTCCTGGTGGCTAAGCATGATAAAATCCGTGGGGTAGATTTTCTTGTTTATTTCCAAAGGGGCTTTGCACACTAATTGATTGGCACTAGTTTGCCCAGTGGGGGAACGAATTGTGTAGCACCTTTCTATAGTCTGGGGTCGAAGATTAAGTTTTTGCACACACGCTTGGCTAATGAAATTATGCATAGCACCAGAATCAAAAAGTGCAAGGACAGGCTGGCGATAGAGCAAGAGCGTATCGGTCATCACGTGTTCGCCCTAAGGGATGTCTTCAGCATTGGTGTAGTTCACTTGGGCACCACGAGACGGTGCATTCACAGCCTTGTTCTGATTCTGACGCTGGTTGTTGTTGTTGTTGTTGTTGCGCCTTGGTTGCAGTGCTATTCTTTGCAAAGTGGCCGGTGCGACCACAATTGTAGCAGGGGTAGCTGCTTCCACGGTCAGCAGGTTGTGGAGCGCGAACATTCTGGCCCCCTTGCTGTTGATACGGTGCACGGTACTAGTTGTTCTGCTGCGGGTACGGTGCACGAGGTGGAAAATTCTACTGCTGTGGCAGCCTTGAGTTATTCTGACCATACGGTCGCTGGTACTACTACCACGGTGATGCCCGGAAACGCTGTCCGGTGGGGGAAGTGTAAATCAGATGATGCTTCGCCTGTGGGGTAGCAGGGGCAGTAGCAGGGGCCTTCCTCTTGCGGTCTTCCTCTTCAACTTGGCGCATAGCACCCTCCTGGACAATAGCAGCATTGACCAGGTCGTTGTATGTGCCCGTTGTCTGCCATGTCAGACGCTCCTTAAGTGTGGCATTCATCCCATGTAGGAACACGTATCTCTTCTTTTCCTCCGTATTGACATACTCATTAGCATATTGTGCCAGGTGATTGAAAGCCTCAGAATACTGGAGTACATTCCTCCCTCCTTGTTTTAGATCCATGAACTCCTGAAACTTCCGTTGCATGAGACCCGCGGGAATGAAATGAGCTCGGAATGTAGCCTTGAACTCATTCCAATCAGTGCGACGTCCAGCGGGTAGAGAAGCTTCATAATTGGCCCACCAGGCACTAGCAGAGCCCTGGAGTTGTTGGGTGGCGAACAACACCTTCTGGTGTTCAGTGCACTCCAGTAGACCGAACTTAATCTCGGTCTGACGCAGCCAATGGTCAGCGTCCAGCGGCTCTCTGGCACGTTCAAAGGTTGGTGGGTGAGTACGCAGAAAATCTGAGTAAGTGTTCTGACGGGGCTGGTTGTTGTGGTGGTTGTGGTTATCTCCACGCCCAGCCAGGTGAGTCGTGATGTCGACCAACCGATGGAGCAGTTCTGAGTCGTTTTGCTGCCTGTTGAGTGCAGCGGCCAGAACCTCGGCTAGAGATGGCTTAGCATTAGCCCCCTACTGAGAGCTCTCAGGATCCTCTTGATTCCAAGTACGCACCATGCTGCAAATTATGCAGTTGCACGTTAGTCATTTCTCAGATTACTCCATAAAGACACATGCGCAAGAATATAATTTGCAAAAGGCTCGATAACAATTCAGACATGGCAACCAACTTCATTGATTCAATTCAGTCTACAAGGGTGTTAAAGGACATCCTTATACGGTTTCCTACACATACGTGCCAACGCCTAGCTACGGTATTGCAGACACGTACTGCAAGGTTCACACTCCTATATTGTACTAGGGGTACATATTTTTCACGACTGCACATAGGGGTAGTAAAGCATCTATTCCTGGCCTAATCTTTCAGCTCTTCCGATTCTTCCTATTCCATAGGTTCTCCTGGTTCCTCCACATCCATCATTTCCTCGTCATCAACACCGGCAAGTCCCATCTCCACAGCGTCTTGTTCTCCATATTCTATGAAGATCTCGTCCCAATTCCCTTCAATAGGAAGATGGGCAGTCTTGAATGCGTTCAGGTCATCTTGAGCCTCAATCATATCATGCTCAAAATCCGCTGCATCCTGCAAGGCTTGGTCACGTTCTTCTAGAATCGCTTCCATCTCTTCATTCTTGGTTTGGATTTGCTGGTTCAGTTCTGCAATTTCTTCATCTTTAGCTTGTTTTTCGACCTCAGAAAGTCATAGTGCAGAATGGAACACATCCAATTGCCAGCACAAGTTTGTGCACAAAGCAAACATGGACAGACCATAATACTCTATTATGGGCAGCATAGGATCATGATGGCGGTGGTTTGGATCAAAGATGAAATCCACATGCCTCATCCATTCGAAATCTGTCACATCATTAATGGGTAGCAAGGCAATGGGTCTTCCAGCCACGCCATGCTTGTGGTCTTCATAGAACCGAGTAAGTCCCGGTGACACTAAGGGTCAAAGATTCCCATGCGGGGATGACGGAGTAATTGGCGGGAACCACCACATGGATGATACATGAGGGGACTCCATGCTCCTGGAATTCCTTGCCAACATAGGTGGGAGGAGTGGAATATCCGAATCTCTGGAGAACTCTCCAAAACAGGTGAATCATTCCCGTGAACTCCAGGCCATCGATAATTTCCCAACCTTGTGGTGGTTGTTCATTGTTCTCAGCCATCTACAAAGAAAGTACCTTGATTGAGTCAATGAGTACAATTAACTTTGTTTGTAACAACATTAGCTACTAATGATACATCCAATGCACAATGCAAATCATCATAGTTTCAATACATGACTCGGAATAGGTGGCCCTCGAGTTACATAAACATCTCACGAATCAATCCCAAAATACAACAACCTCGCGTGGTTCAACAAAAGTTACCTACCCACTGATCCTAACTACCGAGGCTAGGCTAGTCTACCCTCATCCTCCTGGGTCCCGCCTCAGGTGGTGCCTCGTAGTCCATGTCAGACTCCTTGTCCATATCCTCCTGCGGATCCTCCTCCTCCGGTATTGCCGGTGGTGCAAGGGCTGCCTCAAGCTGCTGCTGCAGGCCCTGGTTCTCCTGGGCTAGGGTCTCCAAATCCTCTCCTATAAGCTCCATCTCGTGCTGTGCAGCCGTCAACTGATGCTGCAGGTGCTCGTTGTGGTTGGCGCACTGCTGCATAATCATGCCCTGTCTGTCAACCTCCTGTGCGAGGGTGTCGTGCTGTCCAGTCACCTCAGTAACGCGAGTCTCACTCGCCTCAAGAGCAGCGGTCAGCCGCTGAATCTCTCTCTGATGTGCGTCGACCTGTATCTGCACGTCATTCCTCTGAACCCAGACCTGCTCTGCCTCAGCCAGTATGATACTGCTGTGGCTGCAAGCCTCCTCATCCAAGTTGAGGAGGTACTCAGAGTAGTAAGACACACGGTGGTACCCTGCGTGGTACGTCGGGTAGTCGTCGTGGCCAACGTGCCTCACACGCCTCTACCAGACCAGGTTGGCCTGGTGCCAGATGAGAATCATCTCAAATGGAGTCCCGGAGAGCGCTGCTGTGTGGCGCCCACAAAAGTGGGTGAGAGCCCTGTGTGTGACTCTCTCCAAGCCCTCACAGAGGCTCCCACAAGTCGTCGTGCTCTCCATACTTGCCATGTCGAGGTTGCGCGGGTGTGTGGGCACGCTGATGTGCACCTCAGCAAGAGTCGTGCCGTGATGATGGATCTCGCGGCCCTTGTAAGAGGGCGGCTCATCGTAGCCCAACAAGCGTAAGAGATCCCACAACAGTGTAGGAAAGCCACTGTGGTGGATTCCGGTGGTGTAGCGCGACCCGTCGTGCGAAAGCTCCTCAAAACCGTGGTCACCCATCTGGAACATAACCCAATGGTGAGTACAATGTTCCATGAGTAACAGTGCATTTCATCTATAGTGCTATGAAATACAGAAACAAGGTTTTTGTTAACATTTTCCAGCCTCAAGGGTCAATAACACGGCAGTGGGTCTCAAAATAAATTCGGTTTCAGGTTGACATAAGCCTAATGTTTTGGCTCTACTGGACAGGGGAAAACTGGGAATCTGAAACAAAATTTATTTTGAGACCCACTGCCATGTTATTGACCCTTGAGGCTGAAAAATGTTAACAAAAACCTTGTTTCTGTATTTCATAGCACTATATGAAATGCATTGTTACTCATGGAACATTGTACTCACCATTGGGTTATGTTCCAGATGGGTGACCACGGTTTTGAGGAGCTTTCGCACGACGGGTGGCGCTACACCACCGGACTCTACCACAGTGGCTTTCCTACACTGTTGTGGGATCTCTTACGCTTGTTGGGCTATGATGAGCCGCCCTCTTACAACGGCCGCGAGATCCATCATCACGGCACGACTCTTGCTAAGGTGCAGATCAGCGTGCCCACACACCCACGCAACCTCGACATGGCGGGTATGGAGAGCACGACGACTTCTGGGAGCCTCTGTGAGGGCTTGGAGACAGTCGCCCACAGGGCTCTCACCCACTTTTGCGGGCGCCACGCAACAGTGCTCTCCGGGACTCCGTTTGAGATGTTTCCCATCTGGCACCAGGCCAACCCGGTCTCGCAGATGTGTGTGAGGCGCGTTGGCCGTGACGACTACCCGACGTACCACGCAGGGTACCACCGTGTGTCTTACTACTCTGAGTACCTCCTCAACTTGGATAAGGAGGCTAGCAGCCACAGCAGTATCATACTGGCTGAGACAGAGCAGGTCTGGGTTCAGAGGAATGACCTACAGACACACGTTGACGCACAGCAGAGAGAGATTCAGCGGCTGACCGCTGCTCTTGAGGCGAGTGAGACTCGCGTTACTGAGGTGACTGGACAGCGCGACACCCTCGCACAGAAGGTTGACAGACGTGGTGTGATTATGCAGCAGCGTGCCAACGACAACGAGCACCTGCAGCATCAGTTGACGGCTGCACAGCACGAGATGGAGCTTATGGGAGAGGATTTGGAGACCCTGGCCCAGGAGAACCAGGGCCTACAGCAGTAGCTTGAGGCAGCCCTTGCACCACCGACAGTACCAGAGGAGGAGGATCCGCAGGAGGATATGGACGAGGAGTCTGACATGGACTACAAGGCACGACCTAAGGCAGGACCCAGGAGGATGAGGGTAGACTAGCCTAGCCTCGGTAGTCAGGATCAGTGGGTAGGTAACTTTTGTCGAACCACGCGAGGTTGTGGTATTTTGGGGTTGATGCGTGAGATATTTATGTAACTCGAGGGCCACCTATTCCGAGTCATGTATTGAAACTATGATGATTTGCGTTGTGCATTGGATGTACCATTAGTAGCTAATGTTGTTACAAACAAAGTTAATTGTACTCGTTGACTCAATTAAGGTACTTTCTTTGTAGATGGCTGAGAACAATGAACAACCACCACAAGGTTGGGAAATTACCGATGGCCTGGAGTTCACGGGAATGATTCACCTGTTTTGGAGAGTTCTCCAGAGATTCGGATATTTCACTCCTCCCACCTATGTTGGCAAGGAATTCCAGGAGCATGGAGTCCCCTCATGTATCATCCATGTGGCGGTTCCCGCCAATTACTCCGTCATCCCCGCATGGGAATCTTGGACCCTTAGTGTCACCGGGACCTATCTGCCTTCCACCTGGAATGTAGCTGCATTCAAGGCACTTACTCAGTTCTGTGAAACCACAAGCATGACGTGGCTGGAACACCCATTGCCTTGCTACCCATTAATGATGTGACGGATTTCGAATGGATGAGGCATGTCTATTTCATCTTTGATCCAAACCACCACCATCATGATCCTATGCTACCTATAATAGAGTATTATGGTCTGTCCACGTTCGCTTTGTGCACAAACTTGTGCCGACAATTGGATGTGTTCCATTCTGCAATATGACTTTTTAAGGTCGAAAAACAAGCTAAAGATGAAGAAATTGTGGAATTGTACCAGCAAATCCAAGCCAAGAATGAAGAGATGGAAGCGATTGTAGAAGAACGTGACCAAGCCTTGTAGGATGCAACGGATTTTGAGCATGACATGATTGAGGCTCAAGATGACCTGAACACATTCAAGGCTACCCATCTTCCTATTGAAGGGATATGGAATGAGATCTTCATAGAATATGGAGAACAAGACGCTGTGGAGATGGGACCTGCCGGTGTTGATGACTAGGAAATGATGGATCTGGAGGAACCAGGAGAACCTATAGAACAGAAAGAACCAAAAGAGCCAGAAGATTAGGCCCGGAATAGATGCTTTACTACCCCTATGTGCGGTCGTGAAAAATATGTACCCCTAGTCCAATATAGGAGTGTGAACCTTGCACTCTGCTAGTGCCTGGTGGGCCAATTATGAAGCTTCTCTGCCAGCTGGACGTCGCACTGAGTGGATTGAGTTCAAGGCTGCTTTCCGAGCTCATTTCATTCCCGCGGGTCTCATGCAACGGAAGTTTCAGGAGTTCATGGATCTAAAACAAGGAGGGAGGAATGTCCTCCAGTATTCTGAGGCTTTCAATCACCTAGCCCAGTATGCTAATGAGTATGTCAATACGGAGGAAAAGAAGAGATACGAGTTCCTACGTGGGATGAATGCCACGCTTAAGGAGCGTCTGACTTGGCAGATAACGGGCACATACAACGACCTGGTCAATGCTGCAATTGTCCAGGAGGGTGCTATGCGCCATGTTGAAGAGGAAGACCGCAAGAGGAAGGCCCCTGCTACTGCCCCTGCTACCCCATAGGCGAAGCATCGTCTGATTTACACTTCCCCCACCGGACAGCGTTTTCGGGCACCACCGCGGTAGCAGTACCAGCGACTGTATGGTCAGAATTACTCAAGGCCGCCGCAGCAGCAGAATTTCCCACCTCGTGCACCGTACCCACAGCAGAACAACCAGTACCGTGCACCATATCAACAGCAAGGGAGCCAGAATGTTCGTGCTCCACAACCTGCTGACCGTGGAAGCAGCTACCCCTGCTACAATTGTGATTGCACCGGCCACTTTGCAAAGAACTGCACTGCACCAAGGCACAACAACAACAACAACAACAACAACCAGCGTCAGAATCAGAACAAGGCTGTGAATGCACCGTCTTGTGGTGCCCAAGTGAACTACACCAATGCTGAAGACATCCCTCAGGGCGAACCCGTGCTAACTGGTATGCCCTCGCTCTATCGCCAGCCTATCCTTGCACTTTTTGATTCTGGTGCTATGCATAATTTCATTAGCCAAGCCTGTGTGCAAAAACTTAATCTTCGACCCTAGACTATAGAACGGTGCTACACAATTCGTTCCCCCGCTGGGCAAACTAGTGCCAATCAATTAGTGTGCAAAGCCCCTTTGGAAATAAACAAGAAAATCTACCCCACGGATTTTATCAAGCTTAGCCACTAGGAAATTGACTTGATTTTGGGCATGTTCTGGATGAAAACCCATAGAGCCATGCTAGACATTGAGCCCCGTATCGTTCACCTCAACTCCCCTTTGCATGGAGAGGACACACTTTCTCTAAACATCAATTCATCGAAAGCCCTGATTGTCCATCACTTGGAAGGGCAGTCGCTCGAGAATATCCCTGTTGTTCGCGAGTATCCGGACGTATTCCCTGAAGATATCTTTGGCCTACCACCTGACCGTGAAGTGGAATTTAAGATAGAGCTACAACCAAGAACTTCTCCAATATCTCGTCGATCTTATAAAATGGCCCTGAATGAGTTGGCTGAATTGAAAAAGCAGTTGAATGAGTTATTGGAAAAGGGATTCATTCGCCCAAGCACCTCACCTTGGGGCTGTCCAGCTATCTTTGTGAAGAAGAAGGATAAGTCTCTGCGTCTCGTTGTTGATTATCGACCCCTCAACGAGGTTACCATCAAGAACAAATACCCTTTACCACGAATTGATATCTTTTTTGATCAATTAGTTGGTGCTAAGGTATTTTTGAAAATTGATCTCCGATCGGGTTATCATCAAATCAAGATCCGAGCGGAAGACATTCCGAAGACTGCCTTCTCTACTAGATACAGACTATTCGAGTATCTAGTAATGTCATTCGGATTAACCAATGCCCCTGCTCATTTCATGTATCTCATGAATTCGGTATTCATGCCAGAGTTGGACAAATTTGTGGTAGTATTCATTGACGACATCCTCGTCTATTCTAAGTCCAAGGAAGAGCATGCCGAACATCTTCGCATTGTTCTTCAACACCTCCCAGATCACAAATTGTATGCCAAATTCAGCAAGTGTGAATTTTGGTTGGACCGTGTACCATTCCTTGGTCACATAGTCTCTACAGAAGGAATCTCGGTAGATCCTAGCAAAGTTCAAGATGTGCTAGATTGGAAGCCACCAAAGACAGTTCACCAAGTACGCAGTTTCCTTGGGCAAGCCCGATATTATTGTAGGTTCATTCCAAATTTTTCTCGGCTAACCAAACCCATCACGGAACTACTGAAAAAGGAGAAAAAGTTTGATTGGAACAGCAAGTGTGAGGAAGCATTCCAAGCACTGAAGAAATTATTGACAACTGCCCCAGTACTGGCTCCACCTGACATCACCAAGCCATTCGACCTATATTGCGATGCGTCCGGCACAGGGCTGGGATGTGTACTCATGCAAGAAGGTCGTGTCATAGCCTATGCATCTTGACAGTTAAGGAAGCATGAAGAGCACTATCCAACTCATGATTTGGAGCTAGCTGCAGTTGTACATGCACTAAAAATATGGAGGCATTATTTGCTCGGCAACTTAGTGCACATCTACACAGACCATAAGAGATTGAAATATATATTCACCCAGACTGACCTAAACATGAGACAGCGTCGGTGGCTAGAACTGATTAAGGATTATAACCTGGAGATTCACTATCATCCCGGCAAGGCTTATGTAGTTGTTGATGCGTTAAGCAGAAAGGTCCACTGCAACAACTTGGAACTAGAAGCTCAGGACCGAATTGGCCATGAAACTAATTCGAAACCTAGCCTTCACATTTTACCTGTTGTAGTGGTTATCAACCTAAATGTGCATTCTATCATCCGTGAAGAAATCGTTGCTGCATAGAAAAGTGACGTTGGTATGAATCACATCAGACAAAACATTAAGGGTGGCAAAGCAAAATGCTTTACCCAAGACTCGAACAGTACTCTATGGTTCAATAACCGTTTAGTAGTACCAAAGGACTTTGAACTTCGATGGAAGATCTTGGATGAGGCACACCACTCCAAATATTCTATCCACTCGGGTAGGAATAAAATGTACCAAGACTTGGAGAAGAATTTTTGGTGGACAAGAATGAAGCGAGAAATTTCCCGGTATGTCGCGGAATGCGATACGTGTCAGAGGGTTAAGGCTGATCATTTGAAACAGGCTGGATTACTCCAACCATCGAGTATCCCCGCTTGGAAATGGGAAGACATCAGCATGGATTTTGTTGTTGGTCTCCCTCTCACTTCTCGAAAGCATGATTCAATTTGGATCATTGTGGACAAACTCACCAAATTTGCCCACTTCCTGCCAGTCAACAATAGACATAATGTACGACAATATGCAGAGCTATACATAGTCAGAATTCTATGTCTCCACGAGGTGCCCAAGACCATTGTTACGGATCATGGCTCACAGTTTATTGCTCATTTTTTGGAACAACTGCATGCATCTTTGGGTACCAAGATTATCCGGAGTTCTGCTTACCATGCCACCAAGGATGGACAAACTACGCGTGTCAACCAAATTTTAGAAGATATGCTTAGAGCATGTGTCTTAACTCATGGTGGTAATTGGGATACGTATTTGCCTTATGCGGAATTCTCATACAACAACAGTTACTAGGAGAGTCTAAAAATGTCGCCATTTGAAGCACTCTATGGTCGCAGTTGTAGAATGCCGCTAAACTGGTCTGAATCCGGAGAAAGAGTAACCTTTGGTCCTGATCTTGTCAAGGATGCTGAGGAAAAAGTACGTACCATCCAAGCCAATCTTAAAGCCGCTAAATGCCGTCAAGAGAAGTATGCAAGCAAACGACATAGACCATTGTACTTCAACAAGGGCGACTACGTCTATCTCAAGGTGTCGCCCATGAAGGGTATCCAACGGTTTGGAGTCAAGGGAAAGTTAGCTCCCCGTTATATCGGACCATTCCAAATTTTGGAACGATGTGGAAACGTGGCCTATAAGTTGGAGTTACCCACCAACCTATCTGTAGTTCACCCCACCTTCCACGTCTCTCAGCTTAAGCGATGTCTCAAGCCACCCATCGATAAAATTTTAGAGGAGTATGACCAACTCCAACCCGATCTCACATATTCCGAACAACCCGTGAAGATCCTCGATGAGAAGGAACGCACGACCCGTAATAGAACCCTCAAATTCTACAAAGTTCAATGGAGTAACCACTCAGAAGATGAGTCTACTTGGGAATCGGAGGAGTTTTTGAGAACTCACTACCCGAAATTTGGTCATCATACACAGGTATGCTTTGACCACCGCACATCCCTCTAGTTTGTCGTGATTCATAATCTTAGGACGAGATTTCTTTAAGGAGGGAGGGCTGTGACACCCCAGGTGTCTCACTTCATTTAACCAACATGGAGTCCCGAGGCGGGGGTGAAGGCCGGCCGCGCGGTGCACCTGCGTCGGCAGAAATTGGCCGAGAATCGGCTCTACGCCAGTGAGAGGGAACAAGAAAGAGATTTCGCGCTACACCCCCTGGAGTTTTTGATTTCGTACAATTAGGCCCTCGGTCAAAGCTGATTTTTATAAAATCAAAATAAAATAGCTAGGTGTTTCCAAAAATAGTGAAATTTGGTGGGTGGGCTATTTAAATAGTGGAGAACACTCTAGTAAATTTTATTTATGATTTTCTTAAAAATATTTTTAGAATTAATTAAATGTATTAATTAGTTCTTTAAGAATCAATTAATTAATTAGGGGTCTTGCCAAGCAGATAAAATGCCCAATAATTTCATAAAATTCTATTTTATTATTAGTAACATGATTATGAATTTATTTAGCATAAGTTGTATTGAAATTTTTGAATTGCTTCAATAACTTGGTTGCAGGGCTTTTATTTGCCTAGAATTAATAAAAGGGAGTGAGTCCTAATATTTCATGCTATGTTGTTCATAACCTAAGCTCTCCATGTTGGTTAAATGAAGTGAGACACCTGGGGTGTCACACTCGGCCATATAGCTGAGTGGTTAGGTATCCCGTGTGCACATGTCCCACAGTAGCCCCCAAGAACTTTTCATCTTTAAAAGTCGCCTGGATTTATCTCGACATCTTTTGAAATTGGAAAGTGCTTCTTCTATTGTATCTAATAACCTTTCTTCATAAATGCCTAAAAAAGGCATACTCTATGAGTATAGCCCCCAACTCAGAAGGTGTTGAGTCTTGACCAAAGCAACTTGTGAGTTCTTGAAAAATAAATACCCAATATCCAGAATCAATCATAGCCCCCAGATCAAAAGGTTATTTTGAAGAAAATAGCTTATGAGCTTAAGC
This sequence comes from Eleusine coracana subsp. coracana, assembly GCA_032690845.1. Lineage (NCBI taxonomy): Eukaryota > Viridiplantae > Streptophyta > Magnoliopsida > Poales > Poaceae > Eleusine > Eleusine coracana. The sequence continues at coordinate 21,736,031 of CM064424.1, forward strand.
ATAATGATATCCGAGTCTTTCGCTTCTTCGTAATAAACCGTAAAGGTCCATTATACAATCTTCAAATAAATTGCCATCATACGACGAGTGATGCATCACCAATTTAAAAACTACAGCCCCAACATTGATGCCTCCTCCGTCCGAGTGATTTATCACGAAATTCAATTTCTACAGCCCCCAAGATTGGTGATCTATCAATTAGAGTATTTTAACACAAATTATGAAAAAATATAGCCCCTAAGATTGGTGCTGAGATAATCCAAGTGATTTATTACAAAATCATGGAAAGTATAATCTCCAAGACTGAAACTGTAACAATCCAAATGATTTGGCACAAGTCACAAAAAATTCAGATTCCAAAATCAATGTTGTAACAATCCGAGTGATTTGTTACTAACATCGAGACCCACAGTGTTCAAGGTTAACACTTAAATGATTCTCAATAGCACAATAAATGTGCCTACCGATTCACGAGACTAGACTAACGGGTTATGAGAACCCACGACCCATTAGGTTATCTTTCCCTTATAAAAGTGCCACCAAAATAGTCGCATCCCTTCGTCTTCCTTTTGCAGCCGCCGCCATTTCCACCTAAAAGCTCCGCACGACTGCTTTCCACTCCTTGAAAACAAGATCAATCCCAGAAGCAATCTTCTCCCGGGAAGGGCGAGGAAGAAGCAATCTTCGACATCCCCACTGCCATCAAGGAGTTCCCTGCTTCGGCCATGGACTCAGAGAAAATCAACAGGCTGGTGATTGATGGAGTGCTGCAGGATCAACAAACCGGAGGATGGATCGAAGCTATAGGTCAGAGATTTCCCCAACCTCTAGTTGACCAGATCACTATTTTTGCCTCCTTTTTCTACCGTGTATTTGGGATCCCTTGTTGCAACTTCTTTTGAGGTCTGCTTTTTTTCTATGGCATAAACCTCGTTAATCTAAATCCAAACTCCATCTTGCATATTGCCATCTTTATCCATCTGTGTGAGGTATTCCTGGGGATTTATCCCCATTTTGATACTTTCAAGGAGTTGTTTGTTTTGAAATCAAACAACAATAGTGTCATAGGAGGGGCTGGATTCCAACTGAGGAAAAAATCTAAATACAATAAAGTGCCACTTCCCTCAACAAATGAAGGTTGGCATGTTGATTGGTTTTACCATGGAAACCATGCTCCGCCTCTGTCAGAGACCGCAGCAGAGGCCTCAAAACTATGACCCGAGTGGTCAGGAAAAGCAGATCCCAATAAGAAAGCTCAGGCTGATGCCATATTAGAGCACATTGCATTTCTGAATTCTAAGGGTTACAACGGTGTCGACGTTGCCGCAAGCTTCATATATCGCCATGTGCAACCCATGAAAAAAAGACATATTACAGGTTGGAAATTTCAAATGGGTTCAGATCCCACAATGGATGTACCGGAAAAATTATCAGAAAGGGAATTGACTTTGTGTTTGGAGAACATATTTTCCTCGCTACTTGATTGGACTCCAGGGAACGCCAGATGTGGACATCACTCCGAAACTCACAGGAGTTCATTAAGTTATCCTTTCTCCGCTTCAAAAATCAATACTGCATTCGTTTTTTTTTTCTATTCATCAAAGAGTAATATATCATACATATTGCAGACTCTTGATGTGTATTTGTCCAATCCACCATTGCCTCCAACACCTCAAGGAAAATCGCCCACACGGCCATCAGCCCCCAAGAGCCGCAAGGCACACATTGAAGACTCTTATGAAGAGAAATCTCTAGCTGAAAGGACAGCTAGGCTGTAAGAAGAAGCTAAGAAGAAAGCTTCAAAAAAGACCTCCACCACTCAGCGGACCATGAAAGAAGACAATAAGGTAGAGAATGTAAAAGAACAAGTCCGTTCGAGTGAGACGACCAACACAGGCACCACTAAGGAGTCTACGGGCACGGCAGAAAACCCAAGGCCAACTAGCCCCCACCGAAGGTGTCAGGCTTATAATTTAAACGCCGCCCAAGGTAAGCAAAGCAGGATAACTTGATTCTTAGCCTTCCAGTAGCTGTCTGTGTAACCCTTATTTGCTTGGTAGGTCAATAGGGACGTCGTCATCTCATGAAACCCCGCCACAAAGCTCAGTTTCTAAAAAAGACCAGGCTACTCTGTCTGACAAGACATCCAGAGATGATGTCCCAGATCACTCGGCGAAGAAGCCGAGTGATTCAAGGAATGCTCCAAAATATACTCAATCGGAGGCCAGCCATTCTAAGACCCCCACTGTTCCAGACCTAAATGTTTCTGAGATGGCCACGGCTGCTAGTACTCCTGCCTGCACCGAACCAGAAGAACCATCGTTGGTATTTTAGAAGATGCCAAAACCTACGTACGAATATCCCATCGGTCCGGAGGAAAACATAACGCCTACTCCCATCCACCGAGTGGTGAAAGAAGGCATTCCAAAAGAAACCCCGCCTGCCAGGTCGGTATACTATGTTGGCAAATTCACTATTGTAGGATTTGATGAGTCGGCAGAGCAAGCTGAGTTGAAAAACTTCGAGGAGCACACTAAAAAGGCTTGCCACTCGTTCCAAGTATACTTTCCTTCTTGGAAAAAATAATAACAATAATTGAATATAGCTGCAGATCGATACGTATACATCTTAACGTTGTTTCAGACCTTGAAAACCCATATGGCTAGCAAAAGCAAACTTTTGCAGCTTGTAGAGAGGCATTGTGCAAAAACCGTGGATCTAGAAGATGAACTAGCCAGGGAAAGTCTTGAAGTCAGACACCTATCGATTGATCTGAAAGCCCGTTCATCCCAAGTGGATGAACATCAGTTTAAGCTGCAAGGTATGAGAACTGTAAACTCCATACCCTACATGCTACTTGCTGGCCACAATTATTTGACCTCTCATATATAGAGGTATCGCAAGGGCTGATGCTGAAGTGTAAAGAAGATGCCAATTCGGCCACAAAAATTGCAAAATTGCAAGGCCGCATAAAAGAACTGGAGTCATCTTCCCTGGCCACCGAAGCGTTAAAGAACAAAAATCAGGGTTTAAAAAAGCAGCTCCAGGACTCGGAAGATGTCAAAAACCAATTTGAAAAGCTAAAGGATGGCTTCAAAACTATGCAAGAATCTCAAGCCCACTGGAAAAAGAGAGTAGAAGGTACAGACTTTATATTCTTGTATTCATAAACACTCTATGCTACCGACTGATCCTTTTGTAAATGACAGAGGCTGAAGAAATGATAAAAGCCCAAAGGGAAAGGAACACCAAGCTAGAGACCCAGCTAGCCAAAGCCGAAGGCATTTTCAAAAAAGCCATAGATGAGCTGAACAAGTTTCAAAGTTCTTTCAAAGAAGTTGAAAAACTCAAGGAAGAATACAAGGCAAAGGTTGCCACGCTCGAGGCTGAAAAATTGGATGTTGAAAAATGCCTAAGAGGTAAATTCTATTCTCATAATATCTTTATAGCCAAGTTCATATATGCCGGACATATGTGATTATTGCACTTCTGTAGGGTCAAAAAGGTCCTATGAGCTTTTGTAGAAGAAATTTATTGAGGGTGGTGAAAACCTTCAATGGTCTCTTGCAGCTGTGCAGAAGGACGCCGAAGTTGTCACCCAGTACATCTTCCCCGAGGAGAAACCACCTTGGTGCCGAAATCTGCTGACTCAGTTACAAGAAGCTTCAGACCGATTGAAAGAACATGCCCGACATGTTGCAGAACTAGCCGGCGCTCAAGTGCTGGCCATAGCAAAGTCTCACAGTCCCGACATAAATCTAGATGTGGTCACTGAAGGTTTCCATGAAGACCTTCCCGATGAGCAGTGTGAAGCCCTTGTGGTCGACGCATAAAAAATGTCTCATATATTAGCCGACCAGATAGAATTAGATCCCTTATGAAGGGTGTAAGTTCTTGTAACAATCCACTGGGTGTTGTGCTACACTGTTGATGTTGTAATAAGACTAATTTCAGTAGACCACCAGAGTCTAGATTCATTACCAGGTTTGTAATGAATTCTTGGGTCGTGCTGCTTCGATCGTGTATTGTATGAACTCATGATAAACACTCACAACCAATAAACAACTCATGATAGCCCTCCAAACAATGCTCCCGATAACCGATATGAACCATGGAGACTAAGAACGCACTCGGTCAAGCATATGCGAATCAGGAGAATTGCCTTGGTCCTCAAAAGACGACATGAACCCTGGGGACTAAGTAATCTGCTTGGTCAACATGTACGAGTTGCGATGATACCAAGTCTTAGAATTAAAGTCTTGATTTGAACAATAGCCATAGACATTTCACAGAAATTGTAAATTGTATAACTAATCATCATGACTATGATATATATATGTATTGTAATTAAACGATCCAAAATGAACAGATTACAATAAATTATGAAAATTAAGCATAGAAACGATGTAGCTGTGATATGTTCCATGAACTTTGAAGGTCCGACCCATCTTCGCGCATCAATCGGTATGCACCTGGCTGAGTGACTTCCTTTACCATAAAAGGTCCTTCCCATGGATCCGACAACTTGTGTTTACCAACCGTAGACTAAACTTGCTTCAAAACCAAGTCACCAATCGAAAAGCCCCATGTCTGAACATTTTTGTCATGATAACGCCTCAAACTTTGTTGGTATTTCACCGACCGGATCAAAGTGGCATCTCATTGTTCTTCTAACAATAGTAGGTTGTCACACATATGCTTATTGGATGTGCTTTCTTCATATGCTATCACATGTGGGGAAGCAAATAACACCTCAGTCGACAACATTGCTTCTGAACCATAAATCAAAGAAAAAGGGGAGTGTCCCGTGGCGCGGCTGACATTGGTTCTAAGACCCCATAATACTGACGGTAACTCTCGAATCCAACGTCGAGCATACTTTTCCAGTCGGTCAAATATGCGCGGTTTAATTCCCGAAAGCAGAAGGCCATTTGCCCTCTCGACCTGGCCATTACTCTGCGGATGGGTGGCTGAAGCGTAGCCAATTTTGAAGCCCACCCAGCCCGCAAACTCTCTAATCTCTTTGGCCGTGAATTGACTGCTGTTGTCAGTGATTGTCTTGTTCGAGGCAGCGAACCGAGTGACTATGTCAGTCATAAACTCGATGGCCTTCTTCGCCGAGATCTTGCCGACTGGTTTAGCTTCAATCCAATTAGAAAATTTATCCACTGCCACGAATAGGTGAGTGAAACCACCTTGAGCCTTCATGAAGGGTCCAACAATGTCCAAACCCCATACAGAAAACGACCAAGTTATGGGAATGTTTTGAAGCTCAGTGTCAGGTACGTGCGTCTGGCGGGCAAAGAACTGACAACCTTCACACTTCTAGACAATATCTTTAGCATCAGCACAAGCAGTTGGCCAATAAAATCCTTGCCTCATAGCTTTGGCCGCAATCATAGATGGGCCCACGTGATTCCCGTATATGCCGACGTGAATGTCCTCTAATATAGCTATGCCCTCGTCTTGTGACAGACATTTCATCAATATCCCATGTGGACTTTGCCTGTATAGGAGATGATCAACTATGCAATATGACCGGGACTTACGAATGACATGGAGTTCTTCTTCTTTGTCGGTTGGTAATGTGCCACGATCCAAATACTCAATGAAGGGAGTGCGCTAATCTACCTCGATGACAGCTACGTGAGATGTTGCTCCCTCCTTTGGTACCGACTGCATCATAGTTTGTTGGGGTAGTACAGATGGCTTATGTAGATCAGCAAGGAATACTCCATCAGGTATTCTAGATCTACTGGACCCAAGCTTGGCCAGTTCGTCCGCCTCTTCGTTATACTTGCGCAGGACACGTTTATACTCAATGCCATCAAACTTGTCTTCTAGATTCTGAACTTCAGTGTAGTAGGCTATCATGCTCTCGTGAGAACAACACCACTCCTTTGTGACCTGATTGATTACTAATGCCGAATCACCAGAGATGCTTATTCTTTGGACGTGAGGTGACACAGCTGTCTGAAGGCCATGTAATAATGCTTCATACTCTGCAGCATTGTTAGACGCGCTGAAATGCATTTGAAAAACATACCGTAACTTAGCTCCGTCAGGGGATGTCAATACGACCCCTACTCCGGCGCCTTCCAGTTGTAAGGAACCGTCAAACGTCATTCTCCAATGGCTTAATTCTTGCAGGGTGGGCGGTAATTCGCATTCTGTCCACTCGACGACGAAGTTGGATAAAGCATGACCTTTGATCTTGTCACGTGGTTTGAAGGTGATATCATACGATCCAAGCTCAATGGCCCACTTGGCTATTTTTCCGGTTGCCTCTTTGTTGTGGAGCAATTCGCCCAGCCTGAACGATGTATAGACCTCGATTGGATGATCCTCAAAGTAGTGCTTCAACTTCCTAGATGTCATCAGTAATGCATAAACTAACTTCTGAAGCTAAAAATACCATACCTTAGATTCTGATAAGACCTCGCTGACAAAATAAATTGGCCGTTGCACCTTTTGAGCCTTGCCATCTTCCGCCTGCTGCACCATCAGCACAGTGCTGACCACATGTATGGTTGCGGAGATGTACAGCTGCAAAGGTTCCTTTCACTCTGAGGGGGGGGGGGGGGTTAACACCAGAGGACTACTAATGTAAGCCTTAAAGTCATCCAAGGCTTTTTCTGTGTCATCATTCCAGACGAATAATTCTTGCTTCTTGAGTAGCCGGAAAAAGGTAATCCTCGAACGCTGAGTCGTGATACGAACCGACTAAGTGCTGTCGTACAACCGGCAAGCTTCTGAATGTCCTTTTGTGAATGCGGGGGTCCCATTCACAATATTGCATTTACCTTTTCTGGATTTGCTTCGATCCCTCGATGTGATACCAGAAAACCGAGTAATTTTCCCGATGGGACACCGAAGACACATTTTGCCAGATTAATCTTCATATTGTATTTGCGAAGGTTGCCGAATGTTTCGTCCAAATCTGATATCAGGTCGGAAGAGATTCGGCCTTTGACTACCACGTCGTCCATGTAAGCTTCGACATTTTTTCCTATCTGGCTATCCAGGCATCGTTGCATGCAGTACCGGAGGACGGAAAGAAATTGAGGTATGGCAGAATCAATTGTACTCACAAAACACTTACATATATATAATGTTTGGTAATTTTTTGGACCAAACTTATGATTTGTGATTGTGGACAATAATTACCTGATGTTTTAATGCAAGTTTTACTAATTATCATATACAAACAACAAAAATTAAGAATAGTGAACTTTGGCACAAAATTTAAGGTATGGCAAGAGCCCTACCTTGCCATATTAGGTCCTTCGGCAAAGGTTGCATGGTTCGCTGGTAGGTGGCGCCAGCATTTTTCAGACCAAAGGGCATTGTTGTGTAGCAGAAAGCCCCGAATGGCGTGATGAATGAAGTTTTGAGCTAGTCGGATTGATTTAAGGGAATCTGATGGTACCCTGAGTAGGCATCTAAGAAGCACAACAAGGCACATCCAGTTGTTGAATCGACCGCCTAATCAATGCATGGAAGGGTGAATGGATCTTTGGGGCAAGCCTGGTTAAGGCTGGTATAATCCACACACATCCACCACTCCTTATTCTTCTTTCATACCAGGACTGGGTTGGCCAACCAGTCGGGGTGGAAGACTTCTTTAATAAAACCGGCTGCCAATAGTTGGTCGATTTCTTTTCTAATCGCGTCCTTTCGATCCTACAAAAATCATCTAAGTCGCTGCCTTACAGGCCTAGCGTTTTCTCAAACATGAAGTTTGTGCTCAGCCTTTTCCCTTGGAACACCCGGCATATCAAAGGGTTTCCATGCAAATATGTCTTTATTATTTCTAAGAAAAAGGATGAGCGCGCTTTCCTATTTATCACCAAGATCGACCCTAATATTAGTGGTCTTGGATACATCACTATCATCTAAGTGAATCTTCTTAGAGTCCATGGCATCCGCCTGTACCGTGGCCTTCAGTGTCCTTTTGGGTGGTGAGTCAAGCATGGCCTCCTCCGTCGTTGCGATTGCTGCCTTCAACTCGACCAGTTCTGATTTCGCCACCTTCTTCTCCATCAAATCACAACTGTCGTTGTCATAGTCATATGATGTCCGAACACCTGAACGGAGTGAAATGACTCCATTCAGTCCTGGCAGCTTCATCATCATATATGGGTAATGAGGTATGGCCATGAACTTGGCAATGGCTAGCCGCCCTATGATGGTGTGGTATGTAGAATCGAGGTCGGCAACCTCAAAGGTAATGTGCTCCATCCTGTAGTTTTCCCGAGTACTGAAAGTCACTGGCAGAGTGATTTGCCCTAGGGGAACTGTTTGCATGCCAAGGATCACGCCGTGAAACGGCGATCGGCTTGGCTTGAGGTCGATCAAAGGTATGCCGAGCTCCTTGCAGGTTTTCACAAAGAGGATGTCCAAGCTACTGCCACCGTCCACCAGTACCCTATTTAGCTGAACTTGGTTAATTGTCGGCGTTAGTACTAAATGATATTTCCCAGGCTTGGGGATGTAATCTGGATGGTCCGACCGATCGAAAGTAATCGGGACCTCAGACCAGCGCAAGTAATGAGGCACCGCTGGCGAGACCGAGTGGACCTCTCTATATAGGATCTTCTGCTTGCGCCTTGAATCTGCCATGGATCTATCGTAGATGTAGTTGACCTCGTGTTCAGGATCCTAGAATTCCTCCTTGCCCTTATCTTGGTTGTCCTTATCCACGTCTTTTCTGCCGCCCTTGGGGATCCAGGGGCTATCTTTGCAGACTTCCAAAGCATGATGAGCAAAATTCTTTAGCTTAAAGCATGCGTGTCGTCATGCAATAGGCAAGGGCCATCAAGCATTTTGTTGAAGTCATCCTGAGTGACTTGTTTCTTTCTGGTGGAGCGTTCCGTGTTGGTCACCGTTCGGTCTTGCTTACACTTCCTGTCGCTGTCCTTGTTGTAGTTGGATGGACCCGGCTGATTACGGTTCTGAGGTGCCTCATCTTTGTACTGGCGAACTTGGAACAGAGCCGAGTTGCCAGCCGCGTATTTGTCGGCCAAGGTGAAGAGTTCCTTGGCCGACAACCCTCTAGCAGCATCTAGCCTTCCGATCTTCTTAATCAAGTCATCATCACAGAGTCCGTCCTGAAAGGCCGCAATGACTTGGGCGTCCGAGATGTTGGCGATTGTAATCTTCACTCGGCAGCAGCGCTGGATGTACTCTCGGAACGGCTCCCGATCCCGCTGCTTGATCCGGGCGAGTTCCCAATGATTGCCCGGCCTGTCAAAGGTTGCCTGAAAGTTGGCGGTGAATTGTTGGAAAAGTTCTGCCCAAGGGCTTATGGAATTGTCAGGAAGATTAGTGAGCCAGGTTCTGGCAGCTGGGGCTAGGCACACATGCAGATAGTTGGCCATGACAAAACTATCACCGCCGAGTGCCCGTATGGCAGTGGCATAGACGTGAAGCTAGTTGCATGGATCTGTCTTGCGATCATACATCTTGATGCCGACTGGTTTAAAGCCGACCGGCCAGCTGAAGGATCATAAGTCCTGAGTGAAGGCCCGAATGCCAGCCTCCTCATCATAGTCTTCAACGGTGGGGATTCGCTCCCTCTCGCGACCGGTGTCTCGATGAGTTCTGTCTTCGCGCCGACCCTCATCTTGTCGATCGTAATGTCAATCGTCTCTAGGCGGCTCTCTCATGTTGTTGTGTTCATAGTATCGGTCATCAACAAAACCGCGATGGCATCGTTCATCTTCATATTCACGGCGAGCCGCGTCATCTCGCTCTTGATACCTGCTGTCCAACCAAACCCGGGCATCACGTGGTGGTATACCATTGCATAGGTTGGCGTGCGGATGCTTATCGTGGTAATCTGTAATGGGCTGTCGTCGTGACACAGTCGGCGGGGTTGCCTGCCAGTCGGTGCGTTGGCGGCCCCATATATTGTCTTGCTTGGCGCTGATCATTCCTCGTGCATCTCCAGTATAGCCGCAGCCTTGATGTGCGCCTTTAGTTTGTTGACCTGAGGCATTAACTCTCGGGAGACTTGGAGCATGGGCTCTAATGTGCTCAAAAGGGCCGCTGCAGCTGTGATGTTATGCTGTGGGATTTTGAAGACGTCTTCATCATCAAGTTTTAAGATGACATCGCCCATATCTAGGTTCTTCACAAATCGGGATCTCTGGCAAGAATCCTGTTGTTGGAGTGGGGGCGTATGGGTTGCTGTCTTTGACATCAGTTTCATGTCCGTCCTGGGTTTGCATGTTTGCCCGCGCGGCAGCTGCCGCCAACGTCTCCCCGTCGGCGCCTCCTTGTGCTGCTGGTGCCACCATGAACACCTCGCGATAATTGGACGAGGAACTTTCCGAATCACTCGGCCCCTCAATCAAGTCCAGAACTGACTTGTTTTCAAGGCCGATCGTTGCTACTAATCTTGATTCATCAAAAAAATTGGGATCTTCATTTGACTGATCCATATGAAAAGCTGGGAGATCAACCGCGGTAAGGTCCGAGTCGGCCAGGGTTGCCGATCGGCATATTGCTGGCAACATTGAGTAGGAGCCCGAGAGGGTTTCCGCCTGGAGCGCCGCCGCTGCATTGTTAAGGCTGATTGATAACCGGCCGGCCTGGAACACTCTGCCGACGCCTGGATCTGAAGACGTGGTGGCCATCGGAAGGGTCACCTAGTCTTGCTTGACGAGGTACCCGCACTGATTGGTTATGAAGCTGACGGTACCAAAGCGGATCTTGTCTGTCGGGCGGAATTTGACGTCAACGAAAGCCATCGATTTCGACGGAGCTGAACTCGACGCGGCCCTTCCTGGCGTGCCAACTGTCGAGAGATATTCTTGATAGTAGATCTAGGTATGCATATGAGTACGAATGATCAATAGACACATGACATAGGGTTTATACAGGTTTAGGCCTCCCGGAGGATAATAACCCTATGTCCTGTTTTGTGTTTCCGTATTGCTAGGGTTTGCACTAGAATTAGGGTTCCAATATGAGTCTCTGCCTTGCCGAAGGCCCTCTGCCCTCCTTATATACCCAAAGGGTAGAAGCTTACATGGTAATCTTTTAGTCGGTTACAACAAATCCTATCTATCCAACATATCTGCGAACCTAGCCTACTGCTTACTCAAACAAATATCTAAGTAAATATCTCTTGGGCCAAATACATCATAACCGAGCCCCCGGCCCACTCGGCCATATAGCCGAGTGGTTAGGTATCCCGGGTACACATGTCCCACAACTTCTCTCGGTTAAGCCACTCATGGACCCTTTTTTCCTTAGCCATGTTGCATTATTTTTAGTCCGGGAGAAAACAGCTTCATGGTGGAGTGTTTTGCAGAATCAGCCGGGTCGGATGATCGGCCTGATGATGACTCAGTTTTGACTAGCCAGGTGGCTGATTTCAGCCTGATATGACTGTGACAACCCTACTCCAAAAAGTAGAGTATGTCAAACAGGATCGCCTCGGGAGATGGTTAACGAAGTAACCATACACAGCATTCACACATGAACATTCATCATTTACAACATTACATCACTTAGGTGCATAATATTACAAGTTCAGAGGTAGAGTATAATTAAGTTCAGATCTGATACAATACATATGTCCTTAGTACATGTTACATAAATTTGCGGAAGCGATGAAACGACAAAACACGACATTAAGTCCTACGTGAACCATGCCAGCCCTATGGCGATGGCTCACACATCACAGTTAGGGGGAACTGGGGACCCATTCGATGGTCTAGTTCTGAGGCTCCTCACCTTCCAACACAACCTTATTACAACAATCACAATAGGTTGCTTGAGGAAAACCTGAAAAACAACATCAACGCAAAGCCTGAGTATCTAACATACTCCGCAAGACTTACCCGTCAACCGGTTTACTAAAACCGACTCCTAGTATGCAGGGGGCTGATCGGGTTTATTTGATAGTTGCATAAAAAGCTCCTATTAGTTCTATGCTGCACTTTCAATTTCCTTAAACAAGATTTTACTTTGCTTATCGTAGAACACAGCTACGGTGAGTCTAGCTAGCTGCTAAGACATGAATATAGCTAAAGAGCAATACATCATAGCATTGTGTATCCATAGCATAAATAAATTTCAGAAACATAACCACAACTTTACTACTTAACATATCATTGCCGCTGCTCAAACAAGAGGTACTCATAACCACGAGGGACGGCAATTCGAATTGATTTACATCCTGCAGGGAAAACCCAAATACACGACATACACATCATTTAAGAACACGTATGGCCACCGTTCACAAGATTGCTATAAAGTCAATCCAGGGCCATCGATCCCGAGTACACGTCCTCCCAGCGATACATTACTTCGTATCCAAGGTTTAACCCATGCACTCTCAAGGGGTCCTCAAACCCGTGCAACCACCATGCTATTCACATCACCTCTGGATTGATGAGTATGGCCGTCCAACAATACGACGCCCAAGTTACTAGGTTTACCAATTCCCATATTAAAGGTATGCACTTGGTACGGTTCAATACTTGTTCGCGGAGTTGCAATGATAGGTGCTCCATTTTTATCAAATTCATCAACCAGTTGAACCATAGTTGAATCTATAACCTACCATTGACTCCACTAGTTTAAGCATAGCATTTGCTAATAGAAAGCTTACTAACATACTACTCATAGGTCATTGCTGGAGTATGCAAGTGTGTTTCATCCAAGTCCTACACTTAATGCACAATACAATATTCCTACTTTTGATAAAGTAAAAAGGACTTGAAAATTTAATGGGTTATGCACCGGGGCTTGCCTTGGGTGTGATCGTAGTTAGCGTCTTCACCAAAGTGCACTTCAGCTCCTTGCTGGTCCGGTGGGATCTCCTCGGTCTCGATTCCTAAATGGAATGGACATGCATCAATGCTAAGGAATAAACAAGGTTTCATGGAGTCTTTCTTAATTCAAGATGGAATGCATGGCATGATGATTCATGGTACTTCCTCAGCAAATAAATTAATGAACTAATCACTCATTCATGAATATGGCTGCATACTTAAGTATGACATGATAACCACTGAATTTGAAAGGGGACAAACTTCTAATCACTAGAATGCAACTTTTAATTATCACATCCTTAGTGTATGTCTACTCTAACATGAGCATGGCCTAGATGTTGATCATATGACATCACATGCTGATGACGATATGACGATGTAGTACTTAGGGTCAAATTTTAGAAAGTTCATTTTGAGCCACTTAGCTAAAGTGACCATATGCAAACTAACACTATACATAAAAATGGCACTTTAATTGCATAACTAGTTCTAGCTCATGTAGTTAATTAAGAACCAAGAGTATAAATGCACATGAGAATTTCTACTGCAATGGGAAGATGAATGATTCTCCATGAATTTCCAGAAACTAATTTATTCCTACTCTCATTAACTATGCACATCAAGTAACATCTATATGAGGAAATTCCTAGTTAATTAACAATTGATCAATTTCGGTAGAGAATTTATACTTAGGTAGCTTCAAATTTTTCATGGGATTTTACATAAGTGTACAAATGCATAAGGAACAGGAATGCCAAATTTCATGAATACATCCCTAGCCAATAATTTATATAAATTCAATTACTAAAAATGAGGATTATGCAATAATACTGAAAATAGGAAATAAAATGGAAATGTGCTTTTGCACAAAGTTTAAGGATGCCATGAAATGACCACTGAGCAAGTTTCATGAATTTACCATTTATGTTTATTTACTTATGAATTTATTAAGCAATTTAGGGTTGTAACTTTGATGGATTAATTAAATTAATTTACTGAACACACTTGGACTTGAACTTGTTTTTCTGGTAGAGTAAGATTTTAAGAGTTGAAAAAAATTGATTTCACATTTTTAGGCCTTTTATTTCTCGAGTTATTGAATTTCCAAGTTTAATCGAAGTTCACTCCTATTTACAAATCCGCCACTGGCCATTTTCAAATCCCCCCCCCCCCCCCCCCCCCGCGCGCGGCGATGCTGCGGCTCTGCTGGCTCGCCGGCGGCGATCGGCGGCGAGGCTCGGGACTCGGTGCTGCCCTACACGATCAATGACCCAAGGCGGCCACGTGGGTGGTGGTGGCCGGAGCGGGGACTGCCGGGGCACTGCTGGCGACGAGCGACGACGATGCTCGACGGCGGCCGACGGCGACAGGCGCGCTCAGGGGTGGAATCGACAAAGGTGAGGGTCCAGGAGCATCACCTAGGTGCCGCGGTGCTCGTCGACGCGATGGCTGGAGTTGGGGTGGCCGGGAGAGTGGTCGTCATCGTGAGCCCCCTTCGTGCGGTGGCTGGCGGCGGCTCGGGTTCTTCAAATTCCGGCGACAATGCTGCACGAAGGAGGGAGAGGGTCAGAGGGGCATGAGAAGATTCCATGGCGCACTGATTTTGCTAAAGGAGGGAGGGAGGGAGGGATCTTCCTGGTCGGGGCTGGACGCGGCGGTGCCCAGGCGGGCCCTGAGCAGGGGAGCTCGCCGGGTTCCTTGCGGCAGAGGAGGAGGAAAGCGGAGGCAGCGCTGCGCGGCCTTGCAGGAGCGCTTGGGGCATGCGGGAGTGTTGGCGAGTAGAGAAGGAGGGGAATGGGGGGGTGGGTGAGCCGCTGCTGGCCCTTTTGTTTTGGCCGCCGGAAGAGAGAGCCGAGAGAGGGAGAGAGAGAGGACGGCGAGCTGTTGGGCAGGGAGTGGCTCCTCAAGCGGAGCTTCAATGCTGGCTGGTGGCACAGGTGCGATTTGGCAGAGCAGTGACTAGGATGGGGCTACAGCAATCAACGGTGGCTCGTACTGGCGCATCGGTGTCGACCGGAGACTGGCCGGAGAGAAAAGGAAGGAGGGAGGGACGGTTGACCCGGCTTGACTTGAATCATGGCTCGGGTTTGGGCAATTTCTCCACGTTCCCTTGCTCCAAACTGGACACCAATTTTTGTGTGGGATCACGAAAATGTTTTCTCCAACTTTTCTTTTGGGTGCACCAGCTAAATTTGCTTTGATAAATTATGAAAATTCCAAACCCGAAATACACCTCTCTGACTTTGGGGGAATTTTTAAGGGTATTAAATGGTTACAAAAAATTCTGGAAAAATTATCAAAATTCTCTTTTAATGTGGACATTCAGAATATGCAATAACATTGGGGTACTTCCATGGGTTTTGGTAATGTTTGTGGATGACCCATATTTGAATATTCTGTAATTTAATTAAGTAGGTTTCCTCCTTTTTATTCTTTGGCACATGGATTAATTATACTTTTGCTTAGCCCTTAATTGATGTTAGGTTTTGTTAACTTCATTTTATGACATGGGATGTCACAATGACCCTATCGACTAGGTTCTGATTTCAGCCATCACGACCCTGCCCGGGCCCTAATTTCAGCCTAATACGACCCTGTCGTCCGGCTGTTTTATGGCAGGATCGGCCGACGGGGCGTTTCTTCATGTTTTTACATAATTTTGGCCATTTTGAACCAGAAAACACATATTTCACCAAAACTTGTGGACCTTTATTAGTTTAAACAAATATTCATGGAACTTTGGTCTTTACCTTGCTTTTCTCAACCGGTTAGTGGCTGATATTAGGTTTTAATGGCCACCAATACCTCCCCAAGCTTAAACCTTAGCTCGTCCCGAGCAAATTAAAACTTGGAAGTGATGGATCAGGAGTAGCTTCAATATTAGAGCCCTGCAAGGATCAAGTGCACAAACACATACTCCTACAACATAGGGGTAATAGTAAACCAGCACAAGTTGATCACAAAGTCTTTCTTATTGTAAGTGGGGCTCTTAGGCATTTTATGACCTTGTCATGACCGGTTGGAACTCAGAACAACTAGTTTAGATTGTCACTCAACCTCCTACATGATCATGAGTCCAAAGTTTTTGTTATGTTGCATAAGATTGAAAATTTTCCCTCTTGGTGCAATCTTTCACTATGACTCTCATCTCTCAAAAAGTGTATTTCCTCACCAAGTGCTCATCATACTATATGAAATTTTGCTTTATATGTGGAGCTTGGTAGGATGGCACATCTAGTATGCATATTTTGTTAAGTTAAGAGATGGTCTTAGCGCAAAGACTTTGCACTTTCTCATTCCAACCATTTGGAAATAATGTCCAGGGGAGAGGGAGAGAATGGACTCACGCAAAGGAGTGGACTAGCACAATAGCAAAAATCTATATCAAAGACTCGATTTTTGTGCTAGAGTGAAAGGATGGTCCTTTATTTTGCTTAAAGGATTTAATGAACCTTGAAGCTTGTCATTTGTACACTACGAGAGCTGATCATTTTTCTCATTTTTCTTTGTTTCTCTTTCTTTCTTTCTTTCTTCTTTTCTTTCTTTCTTTTTCAGCTCTCATAGTGTAGGGAAGCTAGTTCAATGGTTCAAATATTTTTTTGCAAACTTTTTCTGAGCATTTATTTTGGGAGCACCAAAAATCTTTCTTGTAGGATCAAGGTTTTTGCAAAGGAGAGATTTTTGGCTAACATGCTTGGTGAAGTGGATGCTTGAATCCAATGTGGAAACCGCATAACCAAGCATGATTATTTGAGAACTCAAAGATTACGTGAAGGAAAATGATTGGCTTTGAAAGTGCAAGTCCCTCATAAGGATCAAATCCTAACCAAACTCAATGCATACATGAATGGCATAAAAGTGGGTTCACAATTAATATCTAGCCTTGGTAGGAATTTTTCTATCATTGGAAAGACATACACCAAGTAGGGGGGGTTCTTATTGCAGCATGGCTTTAAAAGAAATCATTGGACTCTAATCATGAGGAGATCATACACTCATCCAAAACATGCTATATCATGAATTCCAACAACTGGACTTGGTGTTTATTAGCTATTTTGCACCCACTAAAACATAGAGAGACTAGCTTATCATCATGACGGTCTACCATTACCCACCAAAATGAAGAGTAGAGGTTGTATACTTGAGACTCACAGGGAGCTAACAAAGCAACTATTCATCATTTCCATAGGCAAGGTAGAGACTAAGTTCTCAAATTTTATTTGAAAAGGGAAATATTTTTGTTCTTTTTGGTTATGCAAATTTTTATGGTTTTTCTTCAAAAGCAAAAAATATTTTTGGGTTTCCTTAAATTTTCTCAAAAATGAAAACAACTCAACTAGGGAAAGAGGGAGAGAGCATAGAACAAGCGGCGCACCTTGGTTTGGGTACCTCCCCAAGCTTAGGTCTTTGCAAGACTTAAGCTTAGACGACTTCCACTGTGGTGGTTGATATTCGATGTTGAAGTGGCCGAACAGTTAGTCCATCATGGAGAGGTTCGTCTGCAGCTGTTCTGACGTTTGTTGCTGCCAATCTAGCCTATCCCTTATGGCTGCTTGTATTTCTTGGGTTCATTTGTTGGTTTCATAAGCATTGGCAGCCAAGTATTGCATGTCTTCTTCCAACTCCAAAAAATTGTATGATGTGAATCGGGCAGAACGTGAAGTTCCTATGCCTCCATGAGGTTGGTGGTAACTCCCCATCCCATAAGGATTGTACGGTTCATACTCTTCATGGGATGAACTAGTGTAGTGTGATGAGCTAGTAAATCCGGGGACTTGTGGTTGCTCCCAATGGTATTATGAGCTTCCTGAAGCACCCGTTCGAGGTGGTCTTGTCCCTGGCCTATCCCCTGAAACACTGTGTCATGTATGCTGCACGGGAGCTTGCTAATTGTATAGGAAGTTCTTTCTACCGATGATGGTGAGCTTGGGGTTAGGCAGTTCTATCTCTGTGTTGTGTGCTGGATAAAGCATGTAGAACCTATTGTTCTCCTCCTTCAAAAGGTGGTGCTGCCAAAAGTGATCTTTCCCTAGCAAAGGAGCACTAGGGAGGCGATTTATCCTAGGTCTATGGAGCGCGCCAACCTTTGTAGCGATTCTAGTGACAAAAGGTGTGAAAGTGATAGGTCCATGCTGCTTGAATGCTAGTGTGAGCCAATGGTTGATAAGGAAGAAAGTGGGATTCGTTTTGATTTTCTTTAGCACAACATAGAGATAGGCTTTATCCAAACTATTCACTGAACATACATCACCCCGAGGGGTGAGGTAGTGAGTGATAAAACGGTGAATTATACGGAGCGAAAGGTTATGAATGTCGCTAGTGCGCTCCTGCCCCGTGATGCGATTTCCTATCTTAGCCCAAAGTCCTTGCGGGGTGAAACCTTTAAGTTTATCAATGTCTATGGTGGCTTTACGGTCAAAACCAAGATAAGTGCTAATTTGTTTTAATGACCATTCATAGGTTTCACCAAAAAGACAAAATTGATAGAGAGTGCCTAATTTGTTGGACGGAGTGGTGTGGACTTTTAAGGTGCAAAGGAATTCAATGGTAAGCCATTTAGAACCATAATCATTGAGGTGGTAGAAATCATACCATCTGGCCATGTTGAGCGCGTACTCGAAATCAGCGAGGACACCAATTTGCTCGAGGAAGTTGTGGTCGAACTTGCGCACGGATTTGAACTCCCGGTCCCGAATGGCAGTGAGTTTGCTTCGCTCGTCATAGTCATTGAACACCATATTCTCTTCACTCTCCATGAACTTGTCGAACTCTTCATCTTGCATGCTTTGCACTGTTGGGGCTTCGGGTATGGACATCGTGTCTAAGAGATAACTCGGGGCATACCCATGTGAAGCTCCCGAGTGTTTGGCTTCTGAGCGCTCACTTGGCGTACTCCTCCTATGGTTTGAGCCGCTGCTGCTGTTGAACTTGGTGTAGAGGCCTCTCCAAATATTTGCCATTGCTGCAAAAGGGTTACTTGGACACAATACCCGAAGGACAAAATGATAATAATGGTTAGCGGTTAGTCGTCGGGTTAGTAGTCCAAGTGTTAGTCGTTCAAACATGCAATGGTGACAACAAATTCTCTCTAGTTGGTTTTATTGCAGCACACTTTTATTGCTAAGTGCAAAGTGCACTTACTAGAGAGGACTAGTGGAGTGAGAAGAGGAGTGCAAAGGGAGAGAGTTTGTGAGGGGGAGAAGATGTTTTCAGCCGAAAGTATTGGGTGGAGAAGCAAGGGAGAGTGAGCCCTCCATTTATAGGCTCAAGAGGAGCCTTGGGGGGGAGAGTGGCTAGGCCGGGCGGCGACCCATGCTGGGTGGCGGGCCAGGCCGGGCGGCATCCCACGCTGAGCGGCGGGCCAGGCTGGGCGGCGCCCCATGCTGGCCGGTAGCACATTTTCCTCCCACTTGGGTGCATTATTGGTGTACAGGTGCCATGTGAAATGCATGCCTCCATTATTCCAAAAAAAAGAGAGAGAGGATAGGGAGCAACGAGGGATTGATGGGATGGCCAAAGTTAGAATTTTGCAATGAGTGTTCTACCCTCTATTGTGCCTAGGTGAATAGGGTGGCAGGTGAGAGTGGATGATCAAAAGATGGAGTGATTTGAGTGGCTCTCATTCACTTGTTTTCACTCATGGTGGGCCTTTCTATGAGCATTTTGCCTAAAGGGAAAGCTGGCCACACCTCCACCACTCATGGCCATCATCTCTGCATTAAAAGTGCCAAGAATCCGAGAAAAATTTGTGCCGGGCGGCATCACTTGCCGAGTAGAAATGACCCAGCTGGGTGGTCGTTTTCATGAAAATTGACCCCCAGGGTGCTAAACCTGGACTGGGTTATTTCAGGTTAGGTGGCTCAAGATTAGCTAGCCGGGTGATCATATGTTGCCAAATATGACTTCCTGAGTGCTAAAATTCAATAGAATCTGACCTCCCAAAATTTTACTCAGCCGGGTGGTCATTTTCATGGGATATGACCTCCCGTTTTGCTGAAATCCGACTAGCCGGGTTGGATGATCACACCATCACCCGGAGGGTCATTTTTGCTAAAATTTGACTCCCTGGGTGCTAATATTTGACTGGTCAGGTTGGATTCTGGGTAGTTGAATATTACCTAGCCGGGTGGTCATTTTTGATGAAATTTGACCTCCCGGCCAGTAAATTTGGCCGAGCCATCACAATTTTTTTTAGTGGTTAGGGAAATAAAATTAATTTAATGAGAGGTAAGTAAAAGAAGGGGGATAAATATCGGTTTACCTCCCGACGAGGGTCCAGATTTTACATCTTGAACAAGACGTTCTCCACGGTTAATTCTTCGTGGTGCCCGTCGTGGATGGAGAATTTTCCATGATTGGTGCAGCTCCTTTCTTCCACCATACTTGTTTGATTTTCTTTGGCTTGGTGGCGACCTTTCTCTTCATTTCTTGTGGCTCGTTCTTCTTCTTGAGCAGCGGTGGTGCACTCTCAACTTTTACCACCGGTGCACCCGATTTTGGTGCAATTGGGTATACTTCTATTTTCTGCACCATGTTAGGATTTTTTCCATAAAAGATGCGTACCTGATTGCATTGTTCCATTCAGGGCTTGAAGGCGAACTTTTCGTCGTGCCCATTAATGTTAAGGTGGATTTCTCCATCCCCAACATCAATGTTGGCATTTGCAGTGCTAAGGAGCGGCCTTCCTAGTATAAGAGGTGTCTTTGCATTGGCCTCCATATCTAGCACCACAAAATCGACGGGGACAAGACAATTTCTTAACTTCATGGGTACATCCTCCATGATGCCCGTCAGGTAGCAGGCTGATTGATCGGCGAGCTGCAAGCACATTGCCGTAGGGGATAATGAATTGATATCGAGTTTGTCATACACTACCTTTGGCATGACGCTCACGCTTGCCCCCAAGTCACAAAGGGCGTTGTAGAATTGCTGCATCCCGATGGAACAAGGGATGGTTGGGCATCCCGGATCGCGCTTCTTTTCTGGAAGAGAGTTCAAGATAGCGGCGCTGCATTCCTCCGTCAATTTGACAACCTCCGTGGATGGCATTGGGCGTTTGTTGTTGAGAATGTCCTTTAGGTACTTGGAGTATGTAGGAACCTGCATAGCATCAAGTAGTGGTATGTCGACATATAGTTTCTTTATTACCTCCACAAAGTTCCCGAATTGTTCGTCCACCATTGGCTTCCTCTGTCGAGGGGGAAATGGCAACACCGGGGAATCATAGAATTCGTGAGGTGCTTTCTTGAGGGATGCTTTTGCCTCCTCAACCTCAATTTCTTCCTCCCATTCTAACTCTTCATCGTGCGCTCTGTCCTTCCCTGCATTGTTAGGATTTGGCGGATCCTGTGTAGATTTTCCGCCTCTAGTTGTGACCGCATTAACATTTTCCTTGGGGCTAGCTTCCGGCTGATCAGGGAGCTTGCCTGATTTAGGAGAGGCGGCCAGCTGAGCAATTTGTGTCTCTAGCATTTTGTTATGGCTAAGCTGGATTTGCAGAGAGGTATTAAATGCTTCCATAGGAGAATCTATGCTTTCTAGGACATTATCAGTAGCAATAAATTTCCTACTAATACTTCCATTAATTTTAGATTGTCCTAGAACAAGATCACGAAAGGAAGGTTCATTACGAGTAAAGTTGCCAGATTTACCCATGTCCTTGTCAAAGGAGAGGTTTGGCTTGGACTCCCATCTGAAGTTGTTCGTACGGGGCCTAAACCCACTGTTGTTGTTGTTATTATTGTTGAGGTAGTTCATTTCTTCTTCTTGAGTCTCTGGACAGTGGCTTCCCATGTGTCCAAGGTTCCCACAGACTTCGCAAGTCACGTGAGAGTCGAGGGATTGGACAGTCTGAGGTGAATCCATTTTCTTCAAAAGTTGATCCATCTTGATTGCTAGCATGTCAATACCATCAACTTGGTGGACTCCCCTCATCTTGGGTTGTGGCTGGTTTTGCCTCTCATCATAGCCACTGTAGTTTGCGACCATCTTTTCTATGAGAGTTTGAGCTTCTTTGACCTTCAGGGAGAAGAGGGAACCTCTAGCGGCTGCATCTAGGTGCTCACGAGTGAGACGGTTGAGCCCATGGTAGAAGCTTTGGAATTGCTGAGACTTAATCTCGGCAATAGACATAGTGTAGTTCATCTATGTGGATTTATAGGTAGGACAGGGGTATGCACGAGATCAAGAGACGATGGTAACACAAGACGCCGATTTAGACAGGTTTGGGCCTCCCGGAGGATAATAACCCTACGTCCTGAATTCTGTGGTATTTGTATTGATATGTCTAGATCTAAAGATCTAGACGAGGAGGGTAGACCTAGATGATGATGTCTAGTTGTGTCTATTCTATGTCTCGTTGTGGGATCTATCTAAGTCAGCTTGTCCCTTGAGGAGAACCCCTACCCCTCCTTATTTGTCCCTAATCGGTCTACTATACATATCCAAGTAGGAGTCTACTTTGCTTTCCTTCTCTGTGAGGTATCATCGACAAGCCCTCGAGAGCCTTGCAAGCTGGATGATAATCTTCAGTAGTTTCCCGACTGGTTCGTGCCATATATAATGCTTCAGCTTTATATCAGCGAGCTTGTAAGAATCTCAAAGATCTGAAAATGTCCTCAAGAAATCAACTGGTGCACCGAGTAGGTGCACCTAATTAGGTGTAGCCCCCGACTCTTGTATCATTTGGAAACTGCAAATAATGCAAGAATCCAAAACAAGAATAGTCATGTTGGGTCTCTTTAAGGAGAAATCACTCAAATCATCAAATCTGAGTGATAAATAACTCAGTAGAATGACATCAATCATTACCGAGTGATAGATGACTTAGTCGAGTGACTTTAATCACCGCTGAGTGGTAGATGACTCAAACCAATGACTTCAATCATTGCCAAGTGCTATATGATATACTCGAGCGACATCAATCACATCCGAGTGAACGTAAGCTTATGACATCAATCATAGCCAAATGACATAGTTTTTTGGCCGAGTGGCCTATGAGTGATTTATGAATCAAACGGGTGACTTCAATCACAACCAAATAATTATGTTCTAAACGGGTGACTTCAGTCATAACCGAATGAACGAGGCTTTATGACATCAATCGTAGCCAAGTACTAAGTTACCATGACTTCAATCATGATTAAGTAACCTTTCCTTAAGAATTGTAATCACTCATATCTTTGAGCTTTATTTTCACTACTATAGACTGACTTCAATCAGCCAATCTATTTCGCGTATATGACCATCAAGTCATAGTGGCATGATCATTAAATCATGCTTTAAATGATTATGGCATCAACCACTTTATGATAATGCACTTCTCATCAAAGAAGCACATTTGATAGAGTGACCATCAAGCCAATGTTATATGATCATCAAATCATATATTTATATATTATGGCATCAACCATAAAATGCCTCTCTTCAAAGAAGCCCCCGAGACAATCGCTATTATGAGTGTCGGTCGCGCTCAACTCAGGATATCATGTCTGAGTGGCAGCGGTACTCAACTCATGACGATAAGGTCGAGTGAAGAAGACAGTCAAGGTTGTTGTAGTTGCCGACCGCTCATAAAGTAGGAATCACTCAAAGTCGTGATGACCGAGTGAAGCCGACAGTCCGACATGTGGCCGACCGATGGTGGCAGTCGTAGCTGGTGTAGCCGACCGATGAAAGTGGTCAGAGCTGTAAACCGACCGATGAAGACGATCGGAGCTGTAGGCCGACCGATGGAGGTAGTCGGAACTGGCACGGTCGATCGACGAAGGTGGTCAGAGCTGTAGGCCGGCCGATGGAGGCAGTCAGAACTAGCACGGTCGACCGACGAAGGTGGTCGGAACTATAAGTCGACCGACGAGTGGTGTATCCACCTATCCATCAAAATGTTCCTGACAATAAAGGAAATTAGAATAATTAGTTATAATTAACATTGTTTGCTTGAAAACTTATTTTTATAAGCCAAAACAAATCAGTCGACTGAAAAGTCAAGTGTGTATCCATTTTTCTCCTGTAGGTAGACCGACTGGCGCATAGCAGCGTATTCGCGCATTAGCAACCGGATTGATCTATTGTAGGATACTTAGGACAAATATGAAGAGCTCGGAGCTCGGTCTACCGTAACAATATCGGTCATAATTTACTCTTGCATAGCAATCAAAACCAATCGACACATGACCTCTCGCAACTTTGGCTCTGGGTTTAGTGTAGTGGCAGTCTGTCGCATAGCAAAAAAGTTTTATGACTTAGTCGCTAGTCAGCGTAAGACCAAAAAATAAGACCAAATTGCGAATAAAATGCAACATATCGGTCGAGGCAGAAGCCAAGAAAGGTGAAACTAGAACAGACGACATGGGTCATATGGTGTCAGGGCTGATGCACTACTGAAAGGTCACCGACCGACATATGTACTACTAGATTCACAAAAAAAGTGGGAGAACACATTTATAGATACACAAATAGCCCCCTGGCTCGATTGTTTAATGCGAAGAATTAAAGAACTGAGGCAATCATATAAAGATAAATAAAGACATAAATAAGAGCACTGATTTAAAAGCCCAACTTTACTCATAAAAATCTATGACCTTCTGCTTAGAAAATAGAGATAAACAATCATAGGGAAAAAGAATGAAGGACATGAGCCCAAAATCTCAAAAAATAAATCGAGAAAGCATAAAGATACTTAGCTTTGCTATTCAGCGAGTTGAAGATGAGCCCCCGAGCGTGCTGATGTTGTTGGCGAGTGGTCGAATGTCGAAGTCGAGCCATCATTTCGCTGGATCATCGAAGCTTGGAGTGGTTGACCGAGACACCGAATCATTGAAGGTGTGGCTGAATGGTTGAGTGACCGAAGTACCATGTCATTGCAGGCGTCGTCGAGTAGCCGAGTGGATGAAAACCCAAAGCGTCAAGTAATTGGCGGCGTTGTTGAGTAGCTGAGTAGCCATCGAATCGTAGTGTTGCAGCGATGTCACCGAGTGATCGAGTCGAGGCGATGTCGCTGAATGACCGAGTCGAGGTGATGTCGCCGAGTGACCGAGTCAAGGCGATATCACCGAGTGATCGAGTCACAGTGATTGCCGATGTGCTGAGTCGTCGAAGACATCTTCGAGCGGTCGAGTGGCTAGGTGAAGGCGGAGTAGCCCCCGGGCATGTACATGTGGCCGTGAGCAGTTGAACCGTCGAGTCGTCGGAATCCACCGAAGTATCGAGTTGTCGGAAGCATCATCGTAATGAATGATGTCGCCAAATAGCGGTCGTCATCGTTGAAGGTGTCGTCTTGATGAAGATGTGATGATTTGTGCGATGACATGATGCTTCAACATCGGTCTGCTCGCGATTAGATATTGAAGAAGAAATCTTTCAAAAATGCGGTGACTCGTGCGCTTCAACGCCGGTCTGCTCGCGATGAAATCTTGAAGTGGTAGATTGAAACCACCGATCTCGACGAGCCGACAGCCGCGCTGCCCCTTCCTGTCACACCAAGTGTCGAGACTTAATCTCGGCAATAGACATAGGGTAGTTCATCTATATGGATTAATAGGTAGGACAGGGGTATGCACGAGATTGAGAGACGATGGTAACACAAGACGCCGATTTAGACAGGTTTGGGCCTCCCGGAGGATAATAACCCTTTGTCCTGTGTTCTATGGTATTTGTATTGATATGTCTAGATCTAAAGATCTAGACGAGGAGGGTAGACCTAGACGATGATGTCTAGTTATGTCTATTTTATGTCCCGTTGTGGGATCTATCTAATTCAGCTTGTCCCTTGAGGAGGACCCCTACCCCTCCTTATATATCCGGAGGACAGGGTTACATGGCGGAGTCCTAATCGGTCTACTGTACATATCCAAGTAGGAGTCTACTTTGCTTTCCTTCTCTATAAGGTACCCCGTTGAGTGGTTGATGACTCAAACCAATGACTTCAATCCTTGCCTAGTGCTATATTATATATTCGGGTGACATCAATCACAGTCGAGTGAACGTAAGTTTATGACATCAATCATAGCCAAATGACATAGTCTTTGGCCAAGTGGCCTATGAGTGATTTATGAATCAAACGGGTGACTTCAATCACAGTCGAATGATTATGTTCTATTCGGGTGACTTCAATCACAACCGAATGAACGAGGCTTTATGACATCAATCATAGCCAAGTACTAAGTTGCCATGACTTCAATCATGATTAAGTAACCTTTCCTTAAGAATTGTAATCACTCATATCTTTGAGCTTTATTTTCACTATTATAGACTGACTTCAATCAGTTGAGTGATGCTCGATATTTCACGTATATGACCATCAAGTCATAGCGACATGATCATCAAATCATGCTTTGAATGATTATGGCATCAACCATTTTTTGATAATGCACTTCTCATCAAAGAAGCACATTTGATAGAGTGACCATCAAGCCACTGTCATAAGATCATCAAATCATATATTTATATATTATGGCATGAACCATAAATTTGATATAAAGTGCTTCTCTTCAAAGAAGCCCTCGAGACAATCATCATTATGAGTGTCGGTCACGCTCAACTCAGAATCTCATGTCTGAGTGG
This sequence comes from Eleusine coracana subsp. coracana, assembly GCA_032690845.1. Lineage (NCBI taxonomy): Eukaryota > Viridiplantae > Streptophyta > Magnoliopsida > Poales > Poaceae > Eleusine > Eleusine coracana. Next base: position 21,762,382 of record CM064424.1, read on the forward strand.
CAGCGGTACTTAACTCATGACGATAAGGTCGAGTGAAGAAGACAGTCAAGGTTGTTGTAGCTGCCAACCGCTGATGAAGTAGGAATCTCTTGAAGTTGCAATGACCGAGTGAAGCTTACAGTCTGACATGTGGCCGACCGATGGTGGCGGTCAGATATGATGTGGCAGACCGATGGCAGCAGTCGGAGCTGGTGTAGCCGACCGACAAAAGCAGTCGGAGCTGTAAGCCGATCGATGAAGATAGTCCATGTTAGCATGGTCGACCGATGAAAGCGGTCGGAGCTGGCATTGTCGACTGATGAAGACGAGGAAATCACTCTATATCGAGTGGTGTATTCGCCTATCCATCAAAAATGTTCCTGACAATAAAGGAAATTAGGATAATTAGTTATAGTTAACATTGTTTGCTTGAAAACTTATTTTTATAAGCCAAACAAATCAGTCGGCTGAAAAGTCAAGTGTGTATCCATTTTTCTCCTATAGGTAGACCGACTAGCGCATAGCAGCGTATTCACACGTTAGCAACCGGATCGATCTACCGTAGGATACTTAGGCCAAATATAAAGAGCTTGGAGCTCGGTCTGCCGCTATAATATCGGTTATAATTTACTCTTGCATAGCAATCAGAACCAATCGACACATGACCTCTCACAACTTTGGCTCTGGGTTTAGTGTGGCAGTCTGTCGCGCAGCAAAAAAGTTTTATGACTTAGTCGCTAGTCGGCGTAAGACCAAAAATAAGACCAAATCGCGAATAAAATACAATGTATCGATCGAGGCAGAAGCCAAAAAGGTGAAACTAGAAAAAACGACATGGGTCATATGGTGTCAGGGCTGATGCACTACTAAAAGGTCACCGACCGACATATGTACTACTAGATTCATGAAAAGAAGTGGGAGAACACGTGTATAGATACACAAATAGCCCCCTAGCTCGATTGTTTCATACGGAGAATTAAAGAACCGAGGCAATAAAAAGATGAATAAAGCCATAAATAAGAGCACTAATTATAAAGCCCAACTTTACTCATAAAAAATTTACGACCTTCTGCTTAGAAAACAGAAATAAGCGATCCTAGAAAAAAGTATGAAGGACATGAGCCCAAAATCTCAAAAAAATAAATCGAGAAAGAATAATGATACTTAGCTTTGCAATTCGGCGAGTTGAAGATGAGCCCCCGAGCGTGCTGATATTGTTGACGAGTGGTCGAATGTCGAAGTCGAGCTATCATGTCACCGGATCATCGAAGCTTGGAGTGGTTGACCGAGACACCTAATTGTTGAAGGTGTGGCTGAGTGGTTGAGTGACCGAAGTGCCATGTCATTGCAGGCGTCGTCGAGTAGCCGAGTGGATGAAAACCCAAAGCGTCAAGTAATTACCGGCATTGCTGAGTAGCTGAGTAGTCGTCGAGTTGTAGTGTTGCTGCGATGTCGCCGAGTGACCGAGTCGAGGCGATGCCGCCGAGTGACCGAGTCAAAGTTATTGCCGATGCGCTGAGTCATCGAAGACGTCTTCGAGCGGCCGAGTGGCCACGTGAAGGCGGAGTAGCCCCCGGGCATGTACATGTGGCCGTGAGCAGTTGAACCGTCGAGTCACAGCGATGTTGCCGAGTCATCAGAATCCGCCGAAGTATCAAGTTGTCGGAACCATCGTCGTAATGGATGATGTCACCGAATAGCGGTCGTCCTCGTTGAAGGTGTTGTCTTGATGAAGACGTGATGATTTAAGCGACGATACGATGCTTCAACATCGGTTTGCTCGCGATTAGATCTTGAAGAAGAAATCTTTCAAAAACGAGGCGACTCGTGTGCTTCAACGCCAGTGTTGGTCGTTACTACGCATCCACTTATATACCGTAAGAGGACGGTGTACATTGTAGCACGTTTTCCCTTAGAGTATTCCAAGGTTTAATCGAATCCACAAGGATCGGAAGTGAACCGTGTTTAAAGTTTACTATTTTGTCTATCAAATCAATCATATCATGAAGTACATATTGCACATACAGGTTGCACCGATCGGCTCAACTAGTGCGTCGATCGGCGTGAAGTCTTACCTGAGCTAAAGTGTGCCTGATCCAAAGCTTGGGGAGTAGGAGCATACACATCGACCAAGGAGTATCACCTGGAGTTAGCCTATATGCATCTTGCGGTCGGAGAAAGGTTGTGCCGATCAGCACAGCTGGTGTGCCGATCGGCACTGAAGCAGTAGTCATTATCATCTTAATCCTAGCTTACTTGGCACTTTAAACAATCGGTAAACATCGAAGATGAGCAAGACCATCCTGCTTTCCGAGCGGCTCCCGATTTATCGCTGCGAAGAGAAAACCCTTAATCACGCGAGTATCTTAACCCTACTTTACTATCTAAAAGTGCTACGCAAGCTTAGCTCTGTCACAACTAAACCACACCCTAGCATCATCAAGCAATCATGATTCATACAAGATTCGGATACTAGCCTAATCACCACGATTAAGAGAGCATCTAAATACTTAGATGTACCTATAAGCAATTAAATAAGCGCATGTAAGATCAATCAATCCAGACGAACACAAATTGCAGCCAAGGTTAGAATCAAGATAGATAACATGAATTGATAACTGTACCGATATTCATCACCGTCAGGGACGCGCTGATCGGCGCAGCCATGATGCATCGTTGACGACTCCTAAGGTACATGTCTCTACTTCTCCTAGTTCTGATGTAGTGCACCACGCAGGGTCCCTACCCGACTAGACTACATCTCTTCAATTTGGTGGCTCTTCAACTCTGGCGGCCTCCTGGCAATGTGCACCAGCTCCTATAGCCTAATTCTTCCCTCTTGTCTCGTCGTGCCCCCTATGGGTGATTATATAGCCTCTGATCACGTCCTCCCTTGCTTGGTCTCCAAGTTTAGCTCATAGAGATTGAATCCAAGTCGGTTTCGTACCTTCTATAAACTGCACTGACTTACTTTAATCATAATTGATGCTTTCAGAGTCCAAATGAGGTAAACCCAGACTCTATCGCGTAGCCCTCGAAACGATTTACAACTTTATTATTATTTGGATCCTCAGATTCGAACGTTTAGCTACTGAAGATTGCGACACCAAAATATCTGTACTGATTCGGATTCATCTGTGCAGCCTGCCTTGCAGGGCCCATATCTCCCAGCTCTGTAGTCCAATAAATGTAAATAATATATGTTTCGGAAAGAACTCGACGAGATCTTCAACTTTGGTATTCCGAGGTTTCCTATTTGACCAATACTTGGGCTCTGAAATCACGTGACAATATAGTGCTGTTTCTGGACTCCGCGAATTGAACTTTCCTTCCGGATAAACCTTCTAGAAATCCTTAGGCATTGGGCCACGACCTTGGGCTTGCACATTGGACCTCATGGACGTCCAGGTGTGTCTTGTAAGCTTCATGGGCTAGTGGGAAGCCCTCTTTGTTTGACGAGTCGGGCTTCATGTCGGTACTTCTCATACAAGAGTCATTTTGTCGTCTTTTCACCTGTTTCTACAATAAAGCACTAAAATGACACTGTATATGGAAATCGTCAATATTAGAGGTAAAACACATAATTATGATGAGAATATGGTACGATGTTGGTGGTTATTGGCATATAAAACGGGTATATAGGAACCACCAACAGTTCCCCCATGCTTAAACCTTTGCTTGTCCTCGAGCAAATAAATCACCCTCAAGGAGAGATCAGCATTGCAATCATATTATCTTCACTCGCATTCAACAAGGCACATGCATATCTAACCCGCTTTAAAAGTGTAGCACAAAAAGTTTTATGTTGCACCAATTCTACTACTCAAAGATACTACTAGGGAACAAAAAATGACTAAGATCCAACCACAATGATCAAATAAAGTAGCTTCAACTCTGAAATCAGATTGCTCCTCAAACTAGGCCTTAATTGATAAAGTTTTTCCAAAAATTTAGTCTCATTTATCCAAACAAAAATGCTCTCTTGCAAAGAATCAAGGCAACACTCATTTTACAAATCTCACAAGCTAAACAACTAGAAGTGATCCTATCTACAAATATTTGGTGGAACGCTTTATGTGTAGCTTGGTAGGAAAACAACTAGCAACAATGTAACTCAGAGTATTGTCAAATAAAGAGATAGTTCTAATTGGTTTTACAAAGACTTGTCAAAAAGGCCATTGGAAAACATTATGAAGAAGAGAAAAAACACACGCTTTTGAAAGGTGGACAATATTTGAAGTCCATTAGCTAGTGCTTCGGAATGATGAATGACGTCCATCCCCCCATGCTTAAATGTTGCTCGTCCTCGAGCAAAGGGAGTGACAAAAGATAAGCACTAGCTAAATCCTTTATTTCTTCTCTTCAACCATCTGGAACACATATAATAAATTTCTGGAGATAACAGAGTGCTTTTTATTCCTTGCGCCAATCGACACGACACTTGCACCAATCGGCACACATATGATTATGCCTTGTCTTCTCCTTCTATTGGTGCTTTGCATTTCAGAGAGTCTTTAGAGGTGTTTATTGATGAAAATCATCGTCTTCGGCAAGAGGTCTTGATAATTTGTGCATAAAACTATATAAATAGTGCAACGGCTCGACGAGAAACTCATATCATAGGTTGTGGACAAGGAGAGGACATCACCAAAAGAAATACGGGTTTACAGGTGGGAATATTCAGCGAGCATTGCTAAATATGAATAGGCTAGCAAACAAGTGATAGTTACGCAAACAAAATGGCCAACTTCTAAGTCTCATACCAAAAGAACACAAACTTGAGATGACTCACCACATTACATGTTGCAATCTACAGGTTTATCATATAAGTGTAGCAGATTTGGCTTTCATAGGTATGATCAATACAAGAGCAAAATTGGCTAGGGTTAGAGACCACATGTAACAGTTTTCCAAAAACTGTTAAGTTCATTAGCTATGTTGGAGTTTTCTTCTTAGAGAGCAAAGCATATTGTCATGAAGAACAATTTAACCATATGGGGTCTTTATCAAAACATCTGTCAACAAATAGAGTTCATAGAATTGGTGCTTAGTTGAAAATTAAGCGGTGGATAATTATGTGCAATGAATCATGCAAGTTCCAATAACAATAGCAACTTTTATCATATCTCTAGCAAAGATCCTCATCATAGTTATGCATTTATTCATCGTGAAAGCATTATAAGACAACGGTGATGATACAGGCAAGCTCCCCTAGATATATTAATGACATTTGGTCACCCTAAGGTAGCTATTAGGGATATGTCATTGTCCATTCTATGTTCTAAGTGACAAATTACAAATAACCTTTCGCATGAACAAAATAAAAAGGGTATCACAAAAAGAAAAAGAGAGAAAATTCCCAAGTTGAAAGCAGACAACAAGTACAGGTTTGAGAAGAAAATAAGATTAGGAGAAGTGAAGAATCAAAGGGATGTTACCGCATTTTAATCGATTGAAGCTCAGCTTGTGCCTCCCCCATGCTTAAAATCTTGCTGGATTGCACGAGAGAAGGACGATAGCAGGGGCAGCGAGGGTGCGCCGATCGCCACGAGGATGCGCTGATCGGTGCAGACGGTCGTGCCTCTCGTCACCATCATCTCCAGCCTTAATGTGCTGTCCCAATCCTCCCTCTTGTATATGCGGCTATTGTCACCTTGTTTCCTTCGACTGTCCTCGTTCAAGAGTACTTCTTTCATTCCTGCAAAACATTGAAATGCACATACTACCCCCGATATGATGGTCGGGGACAGAACAATATCTATCGTCTAGCAACAACCTCAAAAGTTCAACTTGTGGCATTTTAATTCTAGTAGCAAAAAGAAAACAAAATCCTAATGGGTGTACTTGTGTGCACAAGTGTGGATGCATGGAGTTAGTATCACAATGTTAGCAAAGAAACAAGACTATAATCAATGTTGTTCCACAATTTCATCTAAACACCACGTTCACATAAAATTGCTAAATGAATGTGTCAAGTACACAATTCTAGGAACAAAATGCTTTCATCATTTAGTCTTGAAGCAAAGCAAACGAGCATGTTAGCAATGAAGGTTAGCGGTGTGGAAGCTAAATAAGAACAATGTTTACACCTAGCTCTAAGCACCATGCTTACAACTAGATTGCTCGTAATCTAAATAAAATTCATTAATAACCAAAGTCTAAACACCATGTTTATGTGACTTAGCTATTGCAAAAACCTATTGGACTAGAGAGATAGCGCAATGAAAAATATTAGCAACTAACCAATACAAATGATGCAAAACAGAGAAAGGCAAATGAACTATATAATGTTGTTCAACAAATAAGCATAAACACCATGTTTACACCTAAATTTGCTAAGGATATTGTGCGCAAGCCAATTAAGTGCTCATTATCAAGTTCAAACCAAGCTATTATGAGTGGGAAGGTGAATATGAACATGCAAAGTTAGAGGTTTGGGTGAATCAAAACAAAAACATGTTAGGCGGCAGTGAAGGAATGCTTGGAAAAGCATTTGGGTGTTGTGCCAATCGTCAATGGATGTGTGCCGATCGGCGCTTTTGGAATTAGCTATAGAATTTGATGGAAAATGAAGGGTGGGAGGCTTAGATGGGCTGAAGTTAAATGGTTAAATGCATGCAGGCAATAACATCATGCAAAAATAAAAACAAAAACAAAGCAAGTGCTCACAAATATGCATGCAGTGGATGATTTTCACAAACGAAACACAAAATGATGGTGGTGGAGGTCTAAAAATAAAAAGTTAATCAAGAACTAATTTGCCACGAGTGAATCAATTGAGTTGGGTTATTCTCACGATGCAAAAATTCTAGGTTGCCCTCCTAGTAGCACTAGTCAATCCAAACAAAACAAAAAGAAACACAAAAACACGGGTTGCCTCCTCAAAAGCGCTTCAATTAGAGTCATGTAGCTAGACTTCTCACATACCTTGTTGTCGTGAAGCCATGGTTCTTGGTGTAAGATCCAAATATTTCCCTGTAGCTTGTACTTATGCAATCTTCATCGTGGTTCGCTCATTGCCCGTCTTCATTGTATTGCATAATGCTCAATGTGTGTATGTGATATAATGCTCTGGAGTCTTCAATCTTGTTCAACTTCTAATAATTTGCTTGTAGGAGAATTGCTCGAGCTATCCTTGTTGTCATCTTTATCTCCAATTTTGTCATTGATAATCTGCAGATCTTCTTCTCTCTGAATTTCGCCTTACCAACAGGATAGAACAGGGCCAAAGACCTATACAATCTTGTAGGTTAAAAAATTATCTTTCTAATGAGTGCTCATACACTTCAAATAGACACGGTATGTGGGATTTATGATGTTTTTGCTCCAGGGCTACGTGCTGTTAACAGATTGCACAGCGTCCAATGATGTGCCCATAAATCCTTGTAAAAAAATCCAAATCTAGCACAGTTTGTTGCGTTGGAAAGAAGACTTGAAGCTCTATTCAGATATAAAATTTTTATCCAATGGTCAGTACAGGAAGTATACAGAATTACCAATGATTTCAGCTTCTAGCTTCATTTTCCGGAGAATCTTGATGACTTCATCTTTTAAGCATTGGAGCATATGTCGGCTTGTCCTTTGACATGTGAATCTTGATCTTTGTTGCACCAGCAAGTATTGATGATGAAGAGTGTATGCAACTTCTCAATTCTTGTCTAATGATCCATCAAGTCGACGGTGAAGAAATCCGAAAAAAATCTGTTGTTGCTTCTCTGAACCAACATCTTGTTTCGGATATTGCACCGCGACCAGAAGGAATTAGAGGATGAAGCCAGTGCCATTATGTCGGACATCAAATTATCTTTCCAAGCAGTGCTCATGCGTCCCAATTGGACTCCATATGAGGGAGATATGGCCTTTTTTCTAAAGGTATGTCAGGCTGTCTCGCGATGAATCCGAATTGAATTCAAACTTTCCAAATATTCAAACTCCATGTTTGAAATGACTTGAATCCGTGTCAATCACCAAAAGGAAGCCTCTTAAATGTCTGGAAACCCATATATCACGTGGATATAGGACTTTAATTCTATATTTGGATCAAACTTTCAATTGTTTGCAACTCTCACGAGATATTCAAACAGCCTGTACAGTGTCTCTTGTTTTGGCCATAAATCCTTGTAGGGAACTCCAAATGATGTGAGGTTTAAACCGTTGGAAACTAGACTTGAGGCTCTTCCACAATATCAAATTTGTAGGTCTTTAAATCCTCTGTAGAATTTCGCACACATTCTTTTTCTCAGCAGTCAGCACATCTGCTCATTATCAAGGCAGTCAGCACATCTGCTCATTATCAAGAATGTATACATCATGTCTTCATTCTTTGCAATTGAAATTCTTGATCTTCACGATTTTTTTAGTCTGTTATTTGTTGCTGTGAATAAGATAGAATCCTTGTAAAGCATTAGTTAAAAAAATATTGATACAAGGAGAATACCTCCCTTTTTTTGGAGTGGTGAGGTGCCGATCGGCATGGGCGTTGCGCCGATCGGCACAAGCAAGTCTTGCGTGGACATGGACTCCATAGCAAATGATGGGCTACTAACAGAGTTAGCACCTACTTCTACGGAGCAACAGAGTCGATGAAGAGCGAAGTCATCGGCATCGATGCGGCACCGATCGGCGTATGGTTGCGCCGATCGGAGTAAGCAGCTATGTCACCATGCTCCAGTCGAGGTTTTGTGCATAGCTTTGTTCCTGACTTTTAGTTGACACACAAACAAAGAAAACAGGGTATGTGCAATAAAAATATAAAGGATTAATTTGATAAACTAGATAAATCCCCCTAAACAGGTTCGAGTTGCCGATCCCCGGCAACGGCGCCAGAAAAAGATGCTTGTTGGTCGTTACTACGCACCCACTTATATACCGCAAGAGGACGGTGTACATTGTAGCACTTTTTCCCTTAGAGTATTCCAAGTTTTAATCGAATCCACAGGGATCGGAAGAGAACCGTGTTTAGAGTTTACAATTTTGTCTAGCAAATCAATCCTATCATGAAGTACATATTGCACATACGTGAGCATGAAAAGAAGATGGAAATTCGAGGCTGCGCCGATCGGCTCAACTGGTGCGCCGATCAGCGCGAAGTATTACCAGAGCCAAAGTGTGCCTGATCCAAAGCTTGGGGAGTAGGAGCATACATATCGACCAAGGAGTATCACCTGGAGTTATCCTACATGCATCTAGCGGTCGGAGAAAGGCTGTGTCGATTGGTGCAACTGGTGTGCCGATCGGCACTGAAGCAGTAGTCGTTATCATCTTAATCCTAGCTTACTTGGCACTTACAACAATCGGTAAATATCGAAGATGAGCAAGACCACCCTGCTTTCCGAGCGGCACCCGATTCATCGCTGCCGAGAGGAAACCCTTAATCACGCGAGTATCTTAACTCTACTTGACTATCTAAAAGTATTGCACAAGCTTAGCTCTGTCACAACTAAACCACACCCTAGCATCATCAAGCAATCATGATTCATACAAGATCCGGATACGAGCCTATTCACCATGATTAAGAGAGCATCTAAATACTTTGATGTGGACAGGGGTTCCCGATCTTTCGAAAGATTCTGGATACGTTGATTTGGTCAGAGGCGACACACAAATCGATCTGGCTTTAGAACAGCACGTTCTAAACCCCGCAATCATAGCACGACGTCTTCTCTGGTTATCAACCGTCCTAAAATGATTGATCTCGCCGAGAAAGCTGATCCCTGCCTGCGAATCAAGAACACAAGTAAGAACAAAAAAGAATGCAACACAATTGCAGATGTATTATGAATCTCACAAAGTTGGGGTCTCACAAACCGTGATGACGGCGAAACTGTTATGAACAGATTAATCTAAGCAAAACCCGAACCCTAATGGTGCGGCAGCAGCGGTATATGAAGACTCTAGGGTCATGCAAGACCCTCTGGATGCGCCCTTAATTGGGCTCAACTAGATACAAAGCCCAAAGGCCAAAAATAGGTGACGCAGCACCGAAATAGATTCTGGACCCTTTCTTGTTTCGACGATTTCCGATGACTCCGGATGAATTTTGATATGAGACCAGAGGCATTGGAAAGGGTTTCTTCTTATCTTTCCGTGTATATGTAGAACGTGCAAATCCGAGTCCATATGCATCCTGAGCATCTGTTTTAGTGCAGACTGGTTCTGAGCCCCAAAACAGACTCGAAGTCGGTTTTGGTTGGGCCTCTACCTTGGCTTCCATATCCTTGCTGGTCCTCCACGTCTCCAAGTCCTTCTCCCATCATCTCCTGGTCCTCTCCATGGTTCCTAATTACAATATAATCATTAGGTAGCAAACCATTCTCAAAAGTGACATATAATAAAGAACGTAGGAACGACCTCACCTCTAAATTTAGTCGTCGTGCACGAGCTCTAGTCATTGGATCTTGCAAATCCAGAATTGGAGGAGTGTTGCATGTATCCTTAGGAGTGATGTCCTCATCATCCTCCCCCTCTTGAAGTGGAGTCGTCCTCAACTCAAGCTCATTCTCTTCTCCCAAGTATGGTTTCAAATCTGAAATGTTAAAAGTGGGACTAACCCCGAACTCGGGAGGCAACTCAAGTTTGTATGCATTATCATTAATCTTCTCAATTATTTTGAAAGGACCATCAGCTCTAGGCATTAATTTAGACTTTCTCAAATCTGGAAATCTATCCTTTCTCAGGTGTAACCATACTAAATCTCCTACATCAAGTTTTACCTCTTTTCTACCTTTACTACCAGCAATTTTATACTTCTCATTCATCTTTTGAATGCTAAGTCTAGTGGTCTCATGCATTTTCAAAATAAATTCAGCACGCTCCTTAGCATCAATATGAACTCTCTCATGAATAGGTAGAGGAAGTATATCAAGTGGAGTACGGGGATCAAAACCATACACTACCTTGAAAGGACTTACCTTGGTAGTAGAATGTGTTGCCCGATTATATGCAAACTCAACATGAGGCAAACATTCTTCCCATTGCTTCAAATTTTTCTTCAAAATAGCTCTCAACATAGTAGCCAAAGTGTGATTCACCACCTTAGTTTGTCCATCAGTTTGTGGGTGATAAGTTGTAGAAAACAACAACTTTGTACCCAACTTATTCCAAAGCATGTGCCAAAAGTGACTCAAGAATTTTGCATCACGATCTGAAACAATAGTAGAAGGCATACCATGCAAACGTACAATTTCTTTGAAAAAGAGATCAGCAATATAACTAGCACATCAGTCTTATGACATGGTATAAAGTGTGCCATCTTAGAAAATCTATCCACAACAACAAAAATACTATCACTCCCCCTCTTAGTCCTAGGCAGTCCTAAAACAAAGTCCATAGAAATATCCGCCCAAGGAATAGAAGGAACAGGAAGTGGCATGCATAAACCATGTGGATTCAAGCGAAACTTAGCTTTTCGACATGTAGTGCAGCGAGCAACAAAGCGCTCAACATCTTTCCTCATCCTTGGCCAAAAGAAGTGTGTGGCCAAAATATCCTCCGTCTTCTTGGCACCAAAATGACCCATCAATCCACCTCCATGCGCCTCCTGTAACAACAAAGGACGAACGGAACCAACTGGAATGCATAGGTGGTTAGCTCTAAACAAGAATCCATCAGTCAACAAAAATTTGTTCCATGCACGACCTTCTTTACAATGCAGCAATACATCCTTAGAATCAACATCACTAGCATATTGATCTTTAATTGCCTCAAGTCCAAAAATTCAACAATCAAGTTGAGACAATAAAATATAGCGCCTAGATAAAGCATCAGTGATCACATTATCCTTCCCTTTCTTATGTTTAATAATGTAAGGAAAAGACTCAATAAACTCAATCCATTTACCGTGTCTATGGTTCAACATTGAGAACGAATATACTTAAGTGATTCATGATCAGAACGAATAACAAATTCTTTGGGCAACAAATAATGATGCCATGTCTCTAAACAATGTACAAGTGCATACAATTCCTTATCATACGTGGAGTAATTCAAAATAGGCCCAGTAATTTTCTCACTAAAGTATGCAACAGGTTTACTATCTTGCATCAAAACACCACCAATGCCTATACCACTAGCATCACATTCAAGCTCAAAAATCTTATCAAAATTAGGTAATTACAGCAATGGTGCTTGTGTAAGTTTATACTTCAAAGCATCAAAAGACTCATGATGTACCTTACCCCCAATGGAAATCAACGCCCTTCTTTGTCAACTCATGCAAAGGTGCAGCAATGGTGCTGAAATCTTTGACAAAGCGGCGGTAGAAACCTGCAAGACCAAGAAAACTCCTCATTTGTGTGATAGTTTTTGGTATAGGCCAGCTCTTTATGGCTTCAATCTTCGCCTCATCCACCTCAATTCCCTGTGGAGTCACAACATAGCCAAGAAAAGAGACTCGATCCGTGCAAAAGGTGCACTTCTCAAGGTTACCAAATAAACGTGCATCTTATAAAGCATCAAAAACAGCACGCAAATGATTCATATGTTCATCTATGGATTTGCTATAAATCAAGATATCATCAAAGTAAACTACCACAAATTTGCAAATGAAAGCTCTTAAAACGTCATTTATCAAGCGCATGAAAGTACTAGGTGCATTAGTTAAACCAAAAGGCATTACTAACCACTCATATAATCCAAATTTGGTTTTGAAAGTTGTTTTCTATTCATCTCCAAGTTTCATTCTAATTTGATGGTAGCCACTACGCAAATCAATTTTAGTGAAAATTATAGCACCACAAAACTCATCAAGCATGTCGTCTAGCCTAGGAATAGGATGATGATACCTAATAGTAACATTATTAATGGCTCTACAATCTACACACATACGGCAAGTACCATCTTTCTTAGGAACCAAAAGTACAGGAACAGCATAAGGACTAAGTGATTGACGAACATACCCATAATCCAAAAGGTCGTGAACTTGTCGTTGTATCTCCTTAGTCTCCTCAGGGTTGGTCCTATAAGCAGCACGGTTTGGCAAAGTAGCACCCGGAATCAAATCAATTTGATGCTCAATCCCTCTCAAAGGTGGCAATCCCGGGGGTATCTCAGCTAGAAAAACATCCTCATACTCCTGCGAAAGGTTAGTGACAGCAGGAGGCAAAGCACTAGAAGCAATATCATCAAGTGAAAACAAAGCTTCTTTGTATATCAAAGCATAGCAAATATCATCATTATCAGAAATTTCAGCAAGCTCAGATTTTGTTGCAAGACATGAACGACCTTGTAATTTAATTCCAGCATCCTTAGAACATGAAGAATCATTAACATTACTAGGTGTAGAAAGAATTAACAGGTTATTGAATTTCAGGACCTTTATTTTTCAAACTAGCAGCTCTTTCTAAATTAGCTTGTACAATTTCAGCAGGGGTCATTGGTAACAAAGTAATTTTAGTTCCTTTATGCATAAAAGTGTACTTATTACTTCTACCATGGTGTACATCATCATTATCAAATTCCCAAGGTCTAGCCAATAAAAGTGAATATGCTTGCATGGATACGACATCACAATCAACAGAATCCACATAAGAACCAATAGAAAAAGGAACTCTGCAAGTTTGTATTACCTTAGCTTTGCCAGAGTCGTTTAACCACTGAATGTAGTACGGATATGGATGTGGACGTGTGGTCAAAGCAAGCTTGTTGATCACATCAGAACTCACCAAGTCATTGCAGCTCCCTCCATCAATGATGACACGTGCTCGGCGGTTCTTGATGACGAAGAAAATCTGGAACAAGTTGTGGCGCTGCATCATCTCAGGCTGATGAACTTGTGTGCTAAGGAGACGTTGAACAATAATGTTCATGTATCCCGTGGTGTCTCCGCCTCCAAGGACGAGGTCACTAATGGTGGCAGCAACATCCTCCTCCTCATCCTCCACATTGGAGGTGCTCATGTAACCGCCATCGTCTGTCGCCACATATGCCCGCCTACTTGGACAATCTTTCTGCACATGACCAAGTTCATGGCAACGGTGGCACTGAATCCCTGTAGTACACCCCGTCGAAGCAACAGAAAAGGCACTACTAGCTGGTACCTACACAGAAGTTTTACCTGAGCGCGTAGAAGGTGCAGGGGCTGATCTTGGGGCTGCAGAAACAACACTGGTTCCCTTGGTAGCTGCTGGTGGGGACGGCCGGAAAGATGGCCTGGGCAGCCCCAAAGTCCCCATCGAGCGTGGGGGGTAGGAGTTCCTCGACCTGCTAAACTCCTCAAAAGCCTGGAAAAGTCCCTATGATTCTTTCTCTGCAAGCATAGCATACTGGAAACACTGGGTGAGGGTATAATATTCTTTATAATCAAAGATGTCCTGAATTTCTTTTCTTAAACCAGAATAAAAGCGACAAGTCTGATCCTCTACTTTTTCAACTATAGCACAAGGAATCAAACCCTTCTGAAGCTCACTAAAGTACTCCTAAACAGTTTTATCTCCTTGCTCTAAATGCTGCAGTTTATTACGAATCTCTCTACAAAAAGAAGGAGGAACAAAACGATCATACAGCTACCTTAAGTTCTTCCCAAGTAGTAGGCAAATCAGTTTCAGCAGCTAGACCACTCCACCAAACAATAGCAAAGTCCTTAAACTCACTAGTAGCTTGTCTAACTCTATGTTGTTCAGGAACAGGATGGGCATTAAATTTTTGTTCTACAGTCATCTCCCAATCAAGATAAACATCACCATCATACTGACCCGAAAACGATGAAATTGAAAACTTAATGTTAGCATACGGGTCATCTGGAGCATAGTTACCGTGTGGACAACAATTAGATATGGAAACCACCCATACCTTGAGTATTATGTTGCAAACGACGTCGTCATCGTGCGGTCCTTGTAGCTGACCTATCCACGGTGCCATCAGCCTTATACACCGTGTCTTCATCATGGACGTCTTCAACGTCGTTGTTGTTATTATTGGTGTTTGTATCATTGGTCTTAGGAGCGGTCTCCAACGCGACAAACTGATCGGTTAACTTAGAGACCCGCTTCTCCAACCACTCGATGTTTTCTCCAATGTGAAGCTTGCTGACCGCATCAGTAACGGCTCTAGTGATCATCTCTGCCAAATCACTCTGAGCAGCCTGCAAAGCCTTCTGGAGCTGCTCTTGGCTCATGCACTCAGCAAATTGTGATGGTGAAGCCATCTCTCCGTCGTCACTTCCTCCCATCACAAACACCAAAATAGGAAACAAACAGTGAAGGTTATCCCTACAAAACAGCTAAGCAGTGGTGCCTCTCAACACAGCAAAAGGAAACACCTTACAAAGCTCTTGCAAAGTTCTGAAAAGCAAAGCAAAGGATACCAGGGAGGTGTGTTCCATGATTTCTAAGGTCACAAAAGAACCTATGTGTTGTCCAGAAGAAATATGTAGAGCTAGGATGGCCAAATATATATATGTGAGTGGCACACAAATCAAAAACAGATAGTAAAGTTGAATAACTGTCCAAGTAACTTGTCCCTAGTTGCTGGTCTAAGTATGTCCTAGAATAGTAGTGATAGCAAAGTAGAAACAAGGAGACAAAGGCACACAGGCAATAACAGGGGGCTAAGTGCAAAATAGCCAAATCCTGAAATTTCACGGGGCTAGATGTAGCACTAGTAGAAATTTCAAATTTCTTTTTTTCTGATTTTATTCTTTTGATATTTTTCTCCAACTCACTAACAATGGGGGAGAATCCACAGGAAATTTCAGCTCAAACAGAGGTAGGATGTGGCCTATAGAAAATCTTGAAGTTGCAGAAAATATCAGGTTTCAACTTGAATCAATTTTTTCTTTATCTTCCCGATTTTCTTTGAATTTTTTGATGAGGGCACATAGGTAACTCAGAGTATTGTCAAATCAAGAGATAGTTCTAATTGGTTTTACAAAGACTTGTCAAAAAGGCCATTGGAAAACATTATGAAGAAGAGAAAACACACACGCTTTTGAAAGGTGGACATGTGCAAAAGGCTAAGAATGATCTCAAGACACAAATGAAGTTGCAGAAATTGGATTGCACATGGTTGGAGTGATAGAGTTTCAGCCAATTTGAATGCACTTACTTGAAGAACAATGGTTTATGCACAAATCTTGTGAATTCCTCTCTTGCAACTTGATATAACTTAAAACATCCTTGATCTTCCTTCAACAATATATGAAGTCCATTAGCTAGTGCTTCAGAATGATGAATGACGTCCATCCCCCCATGCTTAAACGTTGCTCGTCCTCGAGCAAAGGGAGTGACAAAAGATAAGCACTAGCTAAATCCTTTATTTCTTCTCTTCAACCATCTAGAACACATATAATAAATTTCTGGAGATAACAGAGCGCTTTTTATTCCTTACGCCAATCGGCACGACACCTGCACCGATCAGCACACATAGGATTATGCCTTGTCTTCTCCTTCTATTGATGCTTTGCATTTCAGAGTCTTCAGAGGTGTTTATTGATGAAAATCATCATATTTAGCAAGAGGTCTTGATAATTTGTGCATAAAACCATATAAATAGTGCAACGGCTCGACGAGAAACTCATATCACAGGTTGTGGACAAGGAGAGGACATTACCAAAGAAATATGGGTTTACAGGTGGGAATATTCAGCGAGCATTGCTAAATATGAAGAGGCTAGCAAACAAGTGATAGTTACACAAACAAAATGGCCAACTTCTAAGTCTCATACCAAAAGAACACAAACTTGAAATGACTCACCAAATTACATGTTGTAATCTATAGGTTTATCATATAAGTGTAGCGGATTTGGCTTTCGTAGGTATGATCAATACAAGAGAGCAAAATTTGCAAGGTTTAGAGACCACATGTAACAGTTTTCCAAAAATTATTAAGTTCACTAGCTATGTTGGAGTTTTCTTCTTAGAGAGCAAAGCATATTGTCATGAACAACAATTCAACCATATAGGGTCTTTATCAAAACATCTGTCAACAAATAGAGTTCATAGAATTGGTGCTTAGTTGAAAATTAAGCAGTGGATAATTATGTGCAATGAATCATGCAAGTTCCAATAACAATAGCAACTTTCATCATATCTCTAGCAAACATCCTCATCATAGTTATGCATTTATTCATCGTGAAAGCATTATAAGACAACGGTGATGATACAGGCAAGCTTCCCAAGATAAATTAATGATATTTGGTCACCCTAAGGTAGCTATTAGGGATATGTCATTGTCCATTCTATGTTCTAAGTGACAAATTACAAAATAACTTTTTGCATGAACAAAACAAAAAGGGTATCACAAAAAGAAAAAGAGAGAAAATTCCCAAGTTGAAAGCCGACAACAAGTACAGGTTTGAGAAGAAAATAAGATTAGGAGAAGTTAAGAATCAAAGGGATGTTACCGCATTTTAATCGATTGAAGCTCAGCTTGTGCCTCCCCCATGCTTAAAATCTTGCTGGATTGCACAAGAGAAGGGCGATAGCAGGGGCAGCGAGGGTGCGCTGATCGCCACGAGGATGCGCCGATCAGCGCAGACGGTCGTGCCTCTCGTCACCTCCATCTCTAGCCTTGATGTGCTGTCCCAATGCTCCCTCTTGTATATGCGGCTATTGTCACCTCGTTTCCTTTGACTGTCCTCGTGCAAGAGTACTTCTTTCATTCCTGCAAAACATTGAAATGCACATACTACCCCCGATATGATGGTCGGGGATAGAACAACATATATCGTCTAGCAACAACCTCAAAAGTTCAACTTGTGGCATTTTAATTGTAGTAGCAAAAAGAAAACAAAATCCTAATGGGTGTACTTGTGTGCACAAGTGTGGATGCATGGAGTTAGTATCACAATGTTAGCAAAGAAACAAGACTATAATCAATGTTGTTCCATAATTTCATCTAAACACCACGTTCACATAAAATTGCTAAATGAATGTGTCAAGTACACAATTCTGGGATCAAAATGCTTTCATCATTTAGTCTTGAAGCAAAGCAAATGAGCATGTTAGCAACAAAGGTTAGCGGTGTGGAAGCTAAACAAGAACAATGTTTACACCTAGCTCTAAGCACCATGCTTACAACTAGATTGCTCGCAATCTAAATGAAATTCGTTAATAACCAAAGTCTAAACACCATGTTTATGTGACTTAGCTATTGCAAAACCCCGTTGGACTAGAGAGATAGCGCAATGAAAAAGATTAGCAACCAACCAATGCAAATAATGCAAAACAGAGTAAGGCAAATGAACTATCCAATGTTGTTCAACAAATAAGCATAAACACCACGTTTACACCTAAATTTGCTAAGGATATTATGCGCAAGCCAATTAAGTGCTCATTATCAAGTTCAAACCAAGCTATTGTGAGTGGGAAGGTGAATATGAACATGCAAAGTTAGAGGCTTGGGCGAATAAAAACAAAAACATGTTAGGCGGCAGTGAAGGAATGCTTGGAAAAGCATTTGGGTGTTGTGCCAATCATCAATGGATGTGTGCCGATCGGCGCATTTGGAATTGGCTATAGAATTTGATGGAAAATGAAGGGTGGGAGGCTTAGATGGGCTGAAGTTAGATGGTTAAATGCATGCAGGCAAAAACATCATGCAAAAATAAAAACAAAAACAAAGCAAGTGCTCACAAATTTGCATACAGTGGATGATTTTCACAAACGAAACACAAAATGATGGTGGCAGAGGTCTAAAAATAAAAAGTTAATCTAGAACTAATTTGCCACGAGTGAATCAATTGAGTTGGGTTATTCTCACGATGCAAAAATTCTAGGTTGCCCTCCTAGTAGCACTAGTCAATCCAAACAAAACAAAAAGAAACACAAAAACTCGGGTTGCCTCCCGAAAAGCGCTTCAATTAGAGTCATGTAGCTAGACTTCTTACATACCTTGTTGTCACGAAGCCATGGTTCTTGGTGTAAGATCCAAATATTTCCCTGTAGCTTATACTTATGCAATCTTCATCGTGGTTCGCTCATTGCCCGTCTTCATTGTGTTGCATAATGCTCAATGTGTGTATGTGATATAATGCTCTGGAGTCTTCAATCTTGTTCAACTTCTAATCATTTGCTTGTAGGAGAATTGCTCGAGCTATCCTTGTTGTCATTTTCATCTCCAATTTTGTCATTGATAATCTGCAGATCTTCTTCTCTCTGAATTCTTGTCCAATGATCCATCAAGTCAACGGTGAAGAAATCCGAAGAAATCTGCTATTGCTTCTCTGAACCAACATCTTGTTTTGGATATTGTGCCGCGACCAGAAGGAATTAGAGGCTGAAACCTGTGCCATTACGTTGGGCATCAAATTATCTTTTCAAGCAGTGCTCATGCGTCCCAATCGGACTCCGTATGAGGGAGATATGGCCTTTTTTCTAAAGGTATGTCAGGCTGTCTCGCGATGAATCCGAATTGAATTCAAACTTTCCAAATATTCAAACTCCGTGTTTGGAATGACTTGAATCCGTGTCAATCACCAAAAGGAAGCCTCTTAAATGTCTGAAAAGCCATATATCACATGGATATAGGACTTTAATTCCATATTTGGCTCAAACTTCCAATTGTTTGCAACTCTGGCAAGATATTCAAACAGCCTGTACAGCGTCTCTTATTTTGGCCATAAATCCTTGTAGGAAACTTCAAATGACGTGAGGTTTAAACCGTTGGAAACTAGACTTGATGCTCTTCCACAATATCAAATTTGTAGGCCTTTCAATCCTCTGTAGAATTTCACACACCTTCTTTTGGTCAGTAGTCAGCACATCTGCTCATTATCAAGAATGTATACATCGTATCTTCATTCTTTACAATTGAAATTCTTGATCTTCACGATTCTTTTATCCTATTATTTGTTGTTGTGAACAAGATAGAATCCTTGCAAAGGATTAGTTAAAAAAAATATTGACACAAGGAGCATACCTCCCTTTTTATGGAGTGGTGAGGTGCCGATCGGCATAGGCGTTGCGCCGATCGGCACAAGCAAGTCTTGCGTGGACATGGACTCCATAGCAGATGATGGGCTACTAACAGAGTTAGCACCTACTACTACGAAGTAACAGAGTCGACAAAGAGCGAGGTCATTGGCGTCGGCATCGATGCGGCGCCGATCGGCGTATGGTTGAGCCGATCAGCGCATTATTTGCATTGGTTTTGTGCCTAGCTTTGTTCCTAATTTTCAGTGGACACACAAACAAAGAAAAATAGGGTATGTGCAATAAAAAGATAAAGGATTAATTTGATAAACTAGATAGATCACCCTAAACAGGTTCGAGTTGCCGATCCCCGGCAACGATGCCAGAAAAAGATACTTGTTGGTCGTTACTAGGCACCCACTTATATACCGCAAGAGGACGGTGTATATTGTAGCACTTTTTCCCTTAGAGTATTCCAAGGTTTAATCGAATCCACAGGGATCAGAAGAGAACCGTGTTTAGAGTTTACAGTTTCATCTAGCAAATCAATCCTATCATGAAGTACATATTGCACATACGTGAGCATGAAAAGAAGATGGAAATTGGAGGCTGTGCCAATTGGCTCAACTTGTGCGCCGATCGGCGCAAAGTCTTACTTGAGCCAAAGTGTGCCTGATCCAAAGCTTGGGAAGTAGGAGCATATACATCGACCAAGGAGTATCATCTGGAGTTAGCCTATATGCATCTAGCGGGCGGAGATTGGTTGTGCTGATCGGCGCAACTGGTGTGCCAATTGGCACTGAAGCAGTAGTCGTTATCATCTTAATCCTAGCTTACTTGGCACTTTAAACAATCGGTAAATATCGAAGATGAGCAAGACCACCCTGCTTTCTGAGTGGCTCCCGATTTATCGCTGCCAAGAAGAAACCCTTAATAACGCGAGTATCTTAACCCTACTTGACTATCTAAAAGTGTTGCACAAGCTTAGCTCTGTCACAACTAAACCACACCCTAGCATCATCAAGCAATCATGATTCATACAAGATTCGGATACTAGCCTAATCACCACAATTAAGAGAGCATCTAAATACTTTGATGTGGACAAGAGTTCCTGATCTTCCAAAAGGTTCTGGATACGTTGATTTGGTCGGAGGCGACAAACAAATCGATCTGGTTTCAGAATAGCATGTTCTAAACCCCGCAATCGCAGCATGATGTCTCCTCTGGTTATCAACCATCCTAAAACGATTGACCTTGCCGAGAAGGCTAATCTCTGCCTACAAATCAAGAACACAAGCAAGAACAAAGAAGAATGCAACACAATTGGAGATGTATTATGAATCTCACAAAGATAGGGTCTCACAAACCGTGATGACAGTGGAACTGTTATGAACAGAATAATGTAAGAAAAACCTGAACCCTAATGGTGCAGTGGCGGCAGTATATGAAGACCCTAGGGTCGTGCAAGACCCTCTGGATGCACCCCTAATTGGGCTCAACTAGATACAAAGCCCAAATGCCAAAAATAGGCCACGCAGCACCGAAACAGATTCTGCACCCTTTCTTGTTTTGATCATTCCTGATGACTCCAGATGAATTTTGATATGAGACCGGCGGCATTGGAAAGGACTTCTTCTTATCTTTCCGTGCATATGTAGAACGTTCAAATCTGAGTCCGTATGCATCCTAGGCATCCGTTTTAGTGCAGACTGGTCCTGAGCCCCGAAACAGACTCGAAGTCGGTTTTGGTTATGCCTCCACCTTGGCTTCCATGTCCTTGCTGGTCCTCCACGTCTCCAAGTCCTTCTCCCATCATCTCCTGGTCCTCTCCATCGTTCCTAATTACAATATAATCATTAGGTAGCAAACCATTCTCAAAAGTGACATATAATGAAGAACGTAGGAATGAGATCACCTCTAAATTTAGTTGTTGTGCATGAGCTCTAGTCATTGGACCTTGCAAGTCCAGAATTGGAGGAGTGTTGTATGTATCCTTAGGAGTGATGTCCTCATCATCCTCCCCCTAGGTTAGAATTAGAATTAACAGGTTGTTGAATTTCAGAACCTTTATTTTTCAAACTAGCAGCTCTTTCTAAATCAGCTTGTACAATTTCAGTAGGGGTCATTGGTAACAAAGTACTTTTAGTTCCTTTATGCATAAAAGTGTACTTATTACTTCTACCATGAAGTACAGCATCATTATCAAATTTCCAAGGTATACCCAATAAAAGTGAACATGCTGTCATGGGTACCACATCACAATCAACAGAATCCACATAAGAACCAATGGAAAAAGGAACTCTGCAAGTTTGTATTACCTTAGCTTTGCCAGAGTCGTTTAACCACTGAATGTAGTACGGATGTGGATGTGGACGTGTGGTCAAAGCAAGCTTGTTGACCACATCAGAACTCACCAAGTTATTGTAGCTCCCTCCATTAATGATGATATGTGCTCGGCGGTTCTTGATGACGAAGAAAATCTGGAACAAGTTGTGGCACTGCATCGTCTCGGGCTGATGAACTTGTGTGCTAAGGACACATTGAACAATAATGTTCATGTATCCCGTGGTGTCTCCACCTCCAAGGACGAGGTCACTGCTGGTGGCAGCGACGTCCTCCTCCTCATCCTCCATATCGAAGGTGCTTATGTAACCGCCATCGTCTGTCGCCACATATGCCCGCCTACTTGGACAATCTTTCTGCACATGACCAAGTCCATGGCAGCGGTGGCACTGAATCCCTGTAGTGCGTCCCGTCGAAGCAACAGAAAAGGCACTACTAGCTGGTACTTGCACATAAGTTTTACCTGAGCGCGTAGAAGGTGGAGGGGCTGATCTTGGGGCTACAGAAACAACACTGGTTCCCTTGGTAGCTGCTGGTGGGGACGGCCGGAAAGATGGCCTGGGCAGCCCCAAAGTCCCCATCGAGCGTGGGGGGTAGGAGTTCCTCGACCTGCTATACTCCTCAAAAGCCTGGAAAAGTCCCTATGATTCTTTCTCTGCAAGCATAGCATACAGGAAACACTGGGTGAGGGTATAATATTCTTTATAATCAAAGATGTCCTGAATTTCTTTTCTTAAACCAGAATAAAAGCGACAAATCTGATCCTCTACTTTTTCAACTACAGCACAACGAATCAAACCCTTCTGAAGCTCACTAAATTACTCCTGAACAGTTTTATCTCCTTGTTCTAAATGCTGTAGTTTATTACGAATCTCTCTATAAAAAGGAGGAACAAAACGATCACGCATTGCTACCTTAAGTTCTTCCCGAGTTGTAGGCAAATCAGTTTCAGCAGCTAGACCACTCCACCAAACAATAGCAAAGTCCTTAAACTCACTAGTAGCTTGTCTAACTCTATGTTGTTCAGGAACAAGATGGATATTAAATTTTTGTTCTACAGTCATCTCCCAATCAAGATAAACATCACCATCATACTGACCCGAAAACTATGGAATTGAAAATTTAATTTTAGCATACGGGTCATCTGGAGCATAGTTACCGTGTGGACGATGATTGTAGTTATGGAAACCACCCATACCTTGAGTATTATGTTGCAAACAACGTCATAATCGTGCGGTCCTTGTAGCTGACCTATCCACGGTTCCATCAGCCTTATACATCGTGTCTTCATCATGGATGTCTTCAATGTCGTTGTTGTTGTTATTGGTGTTCGTATCATTGGTCTTAGGAGCGGTCTCCAACGCGACAACCTGATTGGTTAAATTAGAGACCCGCTTCTCCAACCGCTCGATGCTTTCTCCAATGTGAAGCTTGTTGACCGCATCAGTAACGGCTCTAGTGATCGTCTCTACCAAATCACTCTGAGCAGCCTGCAAAGCCTTCTGGAGCTGCTCTTGACTCACGCACTCAGCAAATTGTGAGGGTGAAGTCATCTCTCCATCATAACTTCCTGCCATCACAAACACTAAAATAGGAAACAAACAATGAAGGTTATCCCTACAAAATAGCTAAGCAGTGGTGCCTCTCAACATAGCAAAAGGAAACTCCATACAAAGCTCTTGCAAAGTTCTGAAAAGCGAAGCAAAGGATACCAGGGAGGTGTGTTTGCTAGGGTCACAAAAGAACCTATGTGCTGTCCAGAAGAAATATGTAGAGCTAGGAAGGCCAAATATAAATATGTGAGTGGCACACAAATCAAAAATAGATAGTAAAGTTGAATAAGTGCCCAAGTAACTTGTCCCTAGTTGCTGGTCTAAGTATATCCTAGAACAGTAATGATAGCAAAGTAGAAACAAGGAGACAAAGGCACACAGGCGATAATAGGGGGCTAAGTGCAAAATAGCCAAATCCAGAAATTTTAGGGGGCTAGATGTAGCACTAGTAGAAATCCCAAATTTCTTTATTTTTATTTTATTTTTTTTATATTTTTCTCTAACTAACCAACAATGGGGGAGAATCCATAGAAAATTCAGCTCAAATAGAGGTAGGATGTGGCCTATAGAAAATCTTGAAGTTGCAGAAAACGTCGGGTTTCAACTTGAATCAATTTTTTCTTTATCTTCCCGGTTTTTTTTGAATTTTTTGACGAGTGAACACAGGGCATAGCCCAGTGTGTCTATGCCCAACTTTGAGTCAAGAATCTCCTATAAAAATTTCAGCCAAAATGGACAACCGAGCGAAAAGTTATGCCCATTTTACCGAAGGGGGTTCGGAGTCGGTTTTCCAGAAACCCGAGTCGGGTTTGGGGTCGGGTTTGGAATCAGGTAGGATTTTTTTTTGGTGGCATGGAGGCAGCACAAAGTGGAATTTGGGGGGATTGGTCCGGGGTGTTGACGGTGTGTTTAGGATGGGATTAGGGTGGGACTGGGCTAGGTGTGTCGATCAATCAACCCTAGCACAAAAAGACAACAAAACAGAGGATGGTGAAGGGGATGGCGGCTAGGGTTGCAAGAGAAACACTACTGACGACAAAAACACAAACTAAACCAGCGACTAAACAAGAACTAGGGCACAAACTCAACACTATGGACTCTGAAATTGAAATATGCAGAGGCTAAACACGTGGTTATGGGCGGAGGGATAATTTTTTTGGGCTTTTCTGTGGATGATAGGATGTACACAAAACAAAATTAACTAAGGGTAGTGCGAACCTGATAGTGCACCTGAAGCTCTGATTACCACTTGATGTGGACAAGGGTTCCCGATCTTCTGAAAGGTTCTGGATACGTTGATTTGGCTGGAGGCGACACACAAATCGATCCGGCTTCAGAACAGCACGTTCTAAACCCTGCAATCGCAGCATGACATCTCCCCTGGTTATCAACCATCCTAAAACAATTCACCTCACCAAGAAGGCTAATCCCTGCCTGTGAATCAAGAAGACAAGCAAGAACAAAGAAGAATGCAACACAATTGCAGATGTATTATGAATCTCACGAAGTTGGGGTCTCACAAACCATGATGACGGCGAAACTATTATGAACAGAATAATCTAAGCAAAACCCGAACGTTAATGGTGCAGCGGCAGCGGTTTAATGAAGACCGTAGGGTCATGCAAGACCCTCTAGATGCGCCCTAGGCTCAACTAGATACAAAGCCCAAAAGCCAAAAATAGGCGACGCAGCACCAAAACAGATTTTGGACCCTCTCTTGTTTTGACGATTCCTGATGACTCCGGATGAATTTTGATATGAGACCGGTGGAATTGGAAAGGTCTTCTTCTTATCTTTCTGTGCATATGTAGAAGTCCAAATCCGAGTCCGTATGCGTCCTGTGCATCCGTTTTAGTGCAGACTGGTCCTGAGCCCCAAAACAGACTTGAAGTCGGTTTTGGTTGGGCCTCCACCTTGGCTTTCACGTCCTTGCTGGTCCTCCACGTCTGCAAGTCCTTCTCCCATCATCTCTTGGTCCTCTCTATGGTTCCTAATTATAATATAATCATTAGGTAGCAAACCATTCTCAAAAATGAAATATAATGAAGAACGTAGGAACGAGCTCACCTCTAAATTTAGTCATCGTGCACGAGCTCTAGTCATTAGACCTTGCAAGTCCAGAATTAGAGGAGTGTTGCATGTATCCTTAGGAGTGATGTCCT
Source organism: Eleusine coracana subsp. coracana (assembly GCA_032690845.1). Taxonomy (NCBI): domain Eukaryota; kingdom Viridiplantae; phylum Streptophyta; class Magnoliopsida; order Poales; family Poaceae; genus Eleusine; species Eleusine coracana. Next base: position 21,788,265 of record CM064424.1, read on the forward strand.
CATCATACTTAGATGTACCTCTAAGCAATTAAATAAGCGCATGTAAGATCAATCAATCCAGATGAACACAAATTGCAGCCAAGGATAGAATCAAGATAGATAACATGAATTGATAATTGTACCGATATTCAACACCATGAGGGACGCGTCGTTCGGTGCAACTGGTGCGCCGATCAGCACAGCCATGATGCACCATTTACGACTTCTAAGGTACATGGCTCTACTTCTCCTAGTTCTGGTGTAGTGCACCACACAGGGTCCCTACCCGACTAGACTACATCTCTTCAATTTGGTAGCTCTTCACCTCCGGCGGCCTCCTAGCAATGTGCAGTGGCTCCTATAGCCTAATTCTCCCCTCTTGTCTCGTTGTGCCCCCTATGGCTGATTATATAGCCTGTGGTCACGTCCTCCCTTGCTTGGCCTCCAAGTTTAGCTCATAGAGATTGATTCCAAGTCGGTTTCGTACCTTCCATAAACTGCGCTGAATTATTTTAATCATAACTGATGCTTCCGCAGTTCAAATGAGGCAAACCCGGACTCTATCGCATAGCCCTTGAAACGATCTACAACTTTGGTATTATTTGGATCCTCAGATTCGGAAGTTTAGATACTCAAAATTGCGACACCAAAATATCTGTCCTGATTTGGATTCCTCTATGCAGCCTGCCTTGCGGGACCCATATCTCCCATCTCCGTAGTCCGATAAATGTAAATAATATATGTTTCGGAAAGCTCTCGATGAGATCTTCAACTTTGGTATTCTTAGGTTTCCCATTTGACCATGTCTTGGGCTCCGAAATCGCGTGATAATACAGTACTATTTCTAAACTCCGCAAATTGAACTTTCCTTCCGGATAAACCTTCTAGAAATCCTTAGGCATTGGGCCACGAACTTGGACTTGCACATTGGACCTCATGGACGTCTAGGTGTGTCTTGTAAGCTTCATGGGCTAGTGGGAAGCTCTCCTTGTATGGCGAGTCAGGCTTTATATCGGTACTTCTCATATAAGAGTCATTTTGTCATCTTTTCACCTGTTTCTACAATAAAGCACTAAAACGACACTACATATGAAAATCGTCAATATTAGAGGTAAAACACATGATTACGATGAGAATATGGTATGATGTTGGTGGTTATTGGCATATAAAATGGGTACATAGGAACCACCAATAGCCGGTCTGCTCGCGATGAAATCTTGAAGTAGTAGATTGAAACCATCAAACTCAACAAGCCGACCGTCACGCTTTCCCCTTCCTGGCGCGCCAAATGTCGAGACTTAATCTCAGCATCAGACATAGGGTAGTTCATCTATGTGAATTTATAGGTAGGACAGGGGTATGCGCGAGATCGAGAGACGATGGTAACACAAGACGCCGATGTAGACAGGTTTGGGTCTCCCGAAGGATAATAATCCTATGTCCTGTGTTTTGTGGGTATTTGTATTGATATGTCTAGATCTAAAGATCTAGATGAGAAGGGTAGACCTAGACTATGATGTCTAGTTGTGTCCAATCTATATCCTGTGTGGGATCTATCTAATTCAGCTTATCCCTTGAGGAGGACCCCTACCCCTCCTTATATATCCGGGGGGACAGGATTACATGGCGGAGTCCTAGTCGGTCTACTGCTCTTATCCTAGTAGGAGTCTACCTCTACTTTCCTTCTATGTGAGGTACCCCAGGTACAGGTCATCGACAAGAAGTAAATAATAAGTACAGAGAGCATATAGGGCAGTAAGTAATATGACATATATATGGCCACAAATAAATAATAAGTACAGATAGACTATGACACCCAGTACACACAAGCACTCTCTCTAGAATTTTTATATATAATTTAATGAATAAAAAGCATAGACAGAATGCTTGTGTGCACCAGGTGCACACAAACATTCTCTCTACACTTCCCTTGTTAGATAGTATAGCCAGAAATAGTAGCAAGTATAGCACACAAGCATGAAACACATGTATGGCAGCAAGCAGTGACCAACTATGTAGTACATGATATGCATTGCATACAACTCAACAAGTGATAGGGCATGTTATTAGAACACCAATAAATTGATTTATGCCATTATGAGCTAACAGTGAGCAAGCATGAAAAGGTGCATGATATTAAGAACAAATTGCAAGAAAAAAACATGACTACAGATAAGAGACAGGATTATTAGATCATCCTAAGAATAGTCTAACCAGAGTTGTCTTACATGATGCATAAATATATGAAAACAGATCAACAGACACGCATTTCGAAAATATGCACACACCATTGCGCCAAGTAATCCAGAAATGACACAATCACATGGCAGCAAAATAATTAGATGGCAGAAAAATAAATATATAGCAGCAACCATATCCAACAGCAAGCAACTATGTACTACAAGCATATAGGACAGTTAGTCTTACTATTTGCATGTTATTAGAACAAATATGTAAATATATATAGACAGCAAGCATATTGTAGCAAAATAATTAGATGACATGATATTAAACACAAATTGCAAGAAAAAAACATGACTATAGATAAGAGACAGGATTATTAGATCATCCTAAGAATACTCTAACCTGAATCGTCTTACATGATGCATAAATTATGAAAACAGATCAACAGACACACATTTAGAAAATATGCACACACCATTGTCACTCAGTTCAACCACTACGGTATGCCGCATGGATAAAACAAGACCTTCTAGATTAAGATGCAGGTTAGGTTTACTACGTGACGCGCAGGTAAGAACAAGCGCAGCTGCTATATTTTGTCTCTGTACAACAGCATATTCTATGATCACACAAACATGACAACTAGTGCTAACTGTTAGCTGTTGTAATTCTATCTGTATATTGATAGGACTCTACGAGTTTATCTCTAGCAGTTTATCTCTAGCTTAAGCTGTTGTAATCCTTATTATCGTGTTGTACACGTTTGTAATCTTCATGCCACGTATTCCCGGCTATATAATGAGAGTGTGCGGCATCTCCTTGATGTACGCTTCCAATTAATCTCACATGGTTATCAGAGCAATCTTCCTCAAACACATCTAGCTTTTTTTTTTCATCTCCATGGCTCTCTCCACCTTGACGGTGGCCACCATCTCGGCCCTCCTCTCCCACCCTGTCGCCGAGAAGTTCTCGCGTGACAACTTTGCGCTCTGGCAGGCTCAGGTGCTGCCTGCCATCCGTGGCGCTCAACTTCTCGACGTCTTGGAGGGCATGCTTCCGGAGCCCTCGACTCATATTGACGCTGAAGATCCTGCTGACAAGACAAAGAAGATCCGTGCTCCCAACCCGGAGCATGCAACATGGCTAGCTCAGGACCAGCTACTTCTGGGCTACCTCACGAACTCTATGTCTCGTGAGGTTCTTGCCCAGGTTGCTCGTTGCACATCATCTACGCAGGCTTGGTCCACTGTTTGTGGCCTCTTTTCTTTGCAGTCTCGATCTCAGATCGTGTATCTGCGCAACAAGCTTGCCACGACTCATAAAGGTGATATGTCGTGTGCTGCCTACTACCACAAGATGACCAGCTTCGTCGATGACCTCACGGCAGCCAGCAAGAAGATGGACAATGAAGATGCCATCTCCTACATCCTTGCAGGCCTCGATGCGGACTTCAATCCATTCATCAAGAACATCTGCGGGCGCACGGATCCCATTACCCTACCCTAGATGTATTCTCAGCTTCTTACCGCTGAGGCTCATGGACGTTGTCACGGTGGCTCTGGTAGCCGCATTGGTGGCTCTGGTGGTCGCAACGGCAGCCGCTCTGATGGCGGTCGCGATGGCGGACGCGGTGGTGGTGGTCGCGGAGGTGGTCGCCACTACAACAACAACTCCAAGCCGGTGTGCCAGGTCTGTAAATGATCTGGCAACACGGCTTTACGCTGCTTCAAGCGCTTCGACGTCCACTACACCGGTGAGGATGATTGGGTTGCTGCAGCTGCTGTCTCCTCTTACGGCATTGATACCAACTCGTATGCCGATTCCGCCGCCACCGATCACATCACCTCCGATCTTGACAAGCTGACCACCAAGGAGCGCTACCATGGCGGTTCAAACCGCTAATGGCTCAGGTATGGATATTAGTCATGTTGATCATACCACTTTTAGGACACCACTTCATGATCTACATCTTAATAATGTCCTTAGGGTTCCTGATGCCATAAAAAATCTTGTCTCTGTTCAACGCTTTACCTCTGACAATGATGTCTATCTTGAACTTCACCCTGATTTTCTCTTGTTAAGGATCAGGAGTCGAAGATCACCCTGCTCCGCGGTCCGTGTAAAGGTGGCCTCTACCCTCTCCCCAAGGCAGCTGCTGTTCGACCGTCCAAGCAAGTTTGTGGTGCCATCAAACCTTCGACGGTGTGATGGCATGGTCATCTAGGTCGTCCTTCGTTTGATATCGTTAGGAGAGCTCTTAGTCATAATAATCTGCCTCACTCTGTTGAGGCACGTCATGTGTCCGTTTGTGATGCTTGCATGCAAGCTAAGAGTCATCAATTACCTTTTGCTCGGTCTACTCATGTGTCCACGTCTCCCTTGGAGCTAGTTTACTCTGATGTTTGGGGCCCTGCCTCTTCTTCTGTTGGTCACAAAAACTATTATGTGTCTTTCATTGATGACTATAGCAATCATGTTTGGATTTATCTCCTTAAACATAAATCTGAAGTTTTTTCTTGCTTTCACCAGTTTCAACACCTTGTTGAACGACAATTTAATCGCAAAATTCTCACTGTTCAAACAGATTGGGGCGGGGAATACCATAAACTTAGCTCTTTTTTTCATACAATTGGCGTCACTCATCATGTCTCCTGCCCACATACCCATCAACAAAATGGTGTTGTCATCGTCACATTGTTGAAGTTGGCCTATCCCTTCTTCCCATGCTTCTCTACCTCTCAAGTTTTGGTGTGAAGCTTTCTCGACAGCCGTGTATCTCATTAATATGATTCCATCTAAAGCCATAGGTTTTTCTACTCCCCTCGAATGGCTCACTGGTGATAAACCTGACTACAACTTCCTTCATGTCTTCGGGTGTGCTTGTTGGCCCAATCTTCGCTCCTATAACACTAGGAAGTTGGCCTTTCGCTCCACCAGATGCGTCTTTCTTGGGTATACTAACCAACATAAGGGCTACAAATGTTTAGATCCTTCCACCGGGCATGTCTACATCTCTCGTGATGTAGTCTTTGATGAACACATTTTTCCTTTCTCTCAATTCCATCCCAATGCCAGAGCCCATCTACATGCCAAAATTTCTCTCCTTCCTCCAACTTTGCTCCCATCGCATAGTGGTTATGATGTCCTAACTAATACTCCTAAGTGTGGTGTTGAGCTTGAACATGTGCAGGACCCATCTTGCTCGGAGGAGCCCTCGATCCAACCAATTCTGTTGGGTCATCGTCTTTCGGCTATACAACTAGCCGCAGAAAATCCCTGCCGGGATCCAAGTGCTGGTACTTCTTCTGCTGAACCGATAGGATCCACCTCGCAATCTGCCCAGGTGCTGCCGCTGTCAGGTGCTGCTGTGCCTGTCTCCGCTCCTGTCTTACACGTTGACCTTTCTGGATCCTCTGTGCCATCTACCTCGGCTGCCCCGGCTGTGCCAACTCCTTCCACTGCCCCGTCCCTGCCGTCATCACCAACTCGTCCTCGCATTCGTCTTCAACATGGCATTCGTCAGCCCCTTGTACACACTGATGGCACCATACCCTATGGCCTTCTGTGCACTTCTGGTGAGCCTCGTTCTGTCAAAGAAGCATTGGCGGATCCCAAATGGAAGGCTGCTATGGATGTTGAGTACTCAGCTCTCTTACAGAATGCGACTTGGCACTTGGTTTCTCCTCCGACTGGTAGCAATCTTATCGACTGCAAATGGGTTTTTAAGATCAAACGTAAATCTAATGGGTCAGTTGATCGCTACAAAGCACGGTTGGTTGCCAAAGGCTTCAAACAGCGGTATGGCATTGACTACGAGGACACCTTCAGCCCTGTTGTCAAAGCAGCTACCATTCCACTTGTGCTCTCTCTTGGTGTCTCGCGAGGATGGCACCTTTGTCAGCTGGATGTGCAGAACGCGTTCCTTCATGGTGTTCTAGAGGAAGAGGTTTACATGAAACAACCACCTGGGTACGTTGATCCAACTCGTCCTGACCTGGTTTGTAAATTGGACAAGGCTCTTTATGGCTTAAAACAGGCACCTCGAGCATGGTATTCTAAACTTAGTATTCAGCTTCAACACCTTGGTTTCACTCCATCTAAGGCGGATACCTCTCTATTCTTCTTCTCTGGAGGTGGTGTTACTATTTATCTTCTAATTTATGTGGATGACATCATTGTGGTCGGCTCTTCTGACACTGCTATTAACACATTGCTTCAGTGTCTTCGCCGAGATTTTGCCCTCAAAGACCTTGGACCCCTTAGTTATTTCTTGGGCATTGAGGTTACTCAAACCTCGGATGGTATTTTTCTCTCTTAGTTCAAGTATACTTCTAATGTTTTACCTCGTGTGGGCATGCTTAAGTGCAAGCCAGTTGCAACTCCAATGCCGGTTTCTGAGAAGCTCTCTCTGCATGATGGTGACTTGCTTTCTGCTGATGATGCCACCAAGTATAGGAGTGTAGTCAGGGCACTTCAATACCTTACTTTGACGCGCCCTGATATCTCCTTTTCGGTCAATAAGGTTTGCCAGTTCCTTCATGCTCCCACTACGATACATTGGACTGCCGTCAAACGACTCTTGCGCTACCTCAAGCACACACTGCATTTTGGTCTCAAAATTCGTCGTGCACCTACAGTTTTAGTCAGCGCCTTCTCGGATGCTGATTGGGCCGGTTGTTCTGATGATCGTCGTTCAACCAGAGGCTTTGTTATATTTTTGGGACCCAACCTCATTTCTTGGTGTGCTCGGAAGCAGGCCACAAACTCTCATTCTAGTACGGAGGCTGAGTACAAATCTTTGGCCAATGCGACTGCAGAAGTTATTTGGGTTCAATCTATTCTTCACGAGCTTGGAGTTCCTCAACCCGTCTAGCTGTTCTCTGGTGTGATAATCTCGGCGCTACTTATCTCTCGGCCAATCCAAAGTTTCATGCGCGGACAAAGCATACTGAAATATATTTTCACTTTGTTCGTGAGTGAGTTGCTGCCAAGTTACTTGACATCAGATTTATTCCGTCTGGAGACCAGTTAGCGAATGGATTCATGAAGCCCATTACGGATCGGCGGTTGGCTGAGTTTCGCACCAATCTCAACCTTTGTCGGCTGTGATTGAGGGGGGGTGTTAGCTGTTGTAATTCTATCTGTATATTGATAGGACTCTACGGGTTTATCTCTAGCAGTTTATCTCTAGCTTAAACTGTTGTAATCCTTATTATCGTGTTGTACACGTTTGTAATCTTCATGCCGCGTATTCCCGGCTATATAATGAGAATGTGCGGCATCTCCTTGATGTACACTTCCAATTAATCTCACACTAATTTGAGCGCTCACACAGCCACGGTGATCACAAACATCATGAAGTAACTAGAGCACAACATGCAGTAGTGGCAGTGGTACCACTGCTGAGCTGAGAAGTGTAGCACTGATCACACAAAATCCATCATCACTCTAGAAGAAATTTGGTGAATATTTCAATTTAGTGAATATCATCACAAACATCATGAGGCTTTGGGCAGAGAAGAAACTGATCACAAACATACATTTAGTGAATATAATCACAAACATCGTGAAGTAACTGATCACACAAAATCACGCATACGAAACATGCTGAGCAGATAAGAAATTGAAGGCGTGGGGCAGAGCGGGTACCTGGTCGTCGACGGGCGGGAGGGCGTCGGAGAGGAGGGGAGAGGGGAGGCAGAGGAGGGTGTGATGCTTACCAGAGAGAAGGTGGAGGCCGTCAAGGAGGTCGGCGCTCGGTGACAGAGGAGGGGGCCCACGCTCGGGGAGGTGTCGGGGAGGTGGGCACGATGCGGCTTGCTCGGGGAGACGTCGGAGAGCACACGCGGTGGTGCTTAGGGAGGCGTCGGGGAGAAGGAGGGGACCCGCGGTGGCAACCATCGAGGCAGGGCTCAGGGACAAGGAGGGGGCCCACAGCAGCAGTGCTCGGGGAAGGACGGGGCCCACGTGGCGACCGTCAAGGCGCTCAAGGATAGAGGAGGGGGATGGCGGTGGCGGTGCTTGGGGACGAGATGGGGTGATGCGGCAACACTCGAGGACGAAGAGGGGGCCCACAATGGCAGTGCTCAGGGAAGGACGAGCCCGCATGGCGACCATCAAGGCATAGGACGGAGGAGGGGGCCGGCGGTAGCGATGCTCGAGGACGAGGAGGGGCGATACGGCGGCGCTTGGGGACGAGGAGGGGGCCCGCAATGGCGGTGCTCGGGGAAGGATAGGTCCCGCATGGCAACCGTCAAGGCGCTCAAGGATGGAGGAGGGAGCCGGCGGCGACGGTGCTCGGAGAGGAGGGGAGGCGGAAGTCGGGCAGCTTGTTGGCGTCAAAGAATAGCACCGAAAGTAGGGTTTGGTCCCCGCTGCACCCCTGCTTATATGGGGGTGGCCTATTTAGCGGTGGTTCACAAAGCCAACCGCCGCTACAAAGGAATAGCAGTGGTTGGATTTGTGAGCCGCCGCTAAAAAGTTGCCATTCCCCTAATTTTTTAAATAGAGTTATTCATTTTCCAAAAAATGTATTATCCATTTTATTCCCATTATTTTCTTATAAATAATATATTAGCTCTGGAATTTTACAAAATAACAATATGAGTTCATTATTAATTATATTTTAGTCCTGTCTTTTTACACTTAGGCCCCTATACTTAATAAAAATTAATGTTAGGTCCTAAAATTTTGTAGAAACAACCCTATTCTTTTTGTTACTTACATTTCAGTCCTAATATTTTTGCACTATAATTCTGTTTTGATCCTAGATTTCTGCTGAAACACCTCTTATTTTTTCTTGCACTCTTATTTTTTTTGTCGCATCTTAAATTTTTGGTCTCCTCTTACCATTTCAATAACATTTTTCTATTTAAATCAGTTAGACAATCTTTATATTCAAATAAGCATAAATTACATAGAATATAATATAAGGTTGGAATAAAAAAGGTACTTAACAAAATAAAGTTACATGATGCTTGAGTTAGCCTTGAACGACTTTTCCCTAGCAGTGACCGGTGTGCATGTAGGGTATTCTGCTCGCAAAGGAGAGTCTTGCTTCTAAGACATTAAAAATTTTTGGATCTATGAAACATGGAACCTCGTCATATTGATTGTAGTCATCTCGATCCTCCACATTCTCCACTCTAATGATTCTTTGTTTACCTGGAACAACAATGTATTTCTTTTCGTCCTTTGGATCAAGTACATAAAACACCTGTTCCACGGTCTTGGCAGGTATCCAAGGGTCATATTTGTGACCAACATTGTTAAGATCAACAATTGTGAAACCATATTCATCCACCTCGATGCCATTAGGGTGCTTCACCCATTTGCATTTAAATATAGGAACTTGTAAATTTGCACCGTAGTCTAGTTCACATATTTCCTCAATGTACCCGTAATACGTTGCTGTTTTGACACTTGCTCTTCTTATCCTTCTGTTGGGTGTAGAAGGTAAAACCATTGATGTCGTATGCCTTAAAGGTAACCACGGTTCTTCTTGGGCGGTTAGCTAACTTTCTCAACATTTTCTCTTCCACAGACTCGCCACTTGGAAGGTTTAGGGACCTAAACCATGATGTGAACAAGCGCTTGTGCTTGTCTATCATCCATTTATCCATCGCATCCTTGTTGCTCCGGCGGAGCTCTAATAGATGTTTCTCAAAGTACGGTCCCACAATCTATGTCTGTTGCAATACGCTGAAATGTGCTTGGTCCACTCGTTTGAAGTCACAGTCAATGAACGATCTACGTCCTTTCGTACCTTTTCCAGATAATCTACCCTCATGACGAGACATGGGGAGACCAATTGATCTGCTACCATCATTAATGTAATTTGAGCAACATTCGATGATCTCAGTTGTGTAGCCCTCGATCGTAGAACCCTCTGGATGTGAACGAGTACGTACATGCCGTTTCAATACATACATGAACCTCTCAAATGGAAACATCTGATGTAGGTAGACGGGGCCTAATGTAGAGATCTGGTCAACAATATGAATCATGAAGTGTTCCATCATATCAAAAAAGGATGGAGGGAAGACCATCTCAAGTATGCACATTGTTTCTTTCATGTGGGTCTGTAGGTCATTTAACTCGTCTTCAGTTATCACCTTCTTCGATACCGTGTTAAAGAAGTAGCAAAGGCGAGTTACAGCCAACTTCAGCCATGGTGATTTAATAGCTATGATAGCAATAGGGAGAAACACCAAAAGCATTATGTGGCAATCATGAGTGTTGTACCCACTTATCTTTAACTCTTCCATGTTTACAAGATTCTTGGCATTCGATGAGAAACCCGTCGGTACTTTAATCCCACTGAGGCACTTGCAGAATGCTTTTTTCTCCTCAATCATAAGTGTGTAGGCTGTCGGAGGGAGAAAGTACTTTCCATTCGCTCTTTCTTGCGGATGGAGCTCTGGTCTTATTCCCATCACTACAAGATCTCTACGTGCGCTGAGTCCATCCTTTGTCTTACCGGGTTGGTTGAGTATAAGTCCGCTACTACTATCAAATACACCCTTCCCATGCATGATTCACTTCCAATTCATTCCAATAATTGAAATATTCGAAGAAAATGGATTTCTTCTTAATCAGCGTGAGACCTTTTGCCTTTTTGACACCCCTCACCGGCTTTCCAAAAACAACACTGATATTTTTAACAAGGTCAAACACGACCCTGCAAGTACAATGGCGAGGTTCTATGTCGTTCTCAACTTTGCCATCAAAGTGTCTAGCCATCACGCAATACCTGTGTTTTGCTGGTAAGAAACAGCGACTTCGCATATACACTAGCTTCTAGGATGCTAGAAGGTACACATGGGATGTATCATCAACGCATACGAAACATGCCGCTTTTCCTTTGATCTGTCCTGATAATTCCATTAGTGCTGGGCAATCACTTAACGTGCAAAAAATAATTTCTACGAGCGTGAAATACTCACTTAGATACTCATCTCATGTACGGAACCCCTCCAACCATAGTTTCTATAGGTCTTTGAACAATGGTAATAAGAACACATCTATGTTGTTACCAGGTTCTTTGGGCCCAGATATAAGAGTGGTCAGTAGTAGGTACTTACGCTTATGGCATAACCATGGTGGAATGTTGTACATTGCTAGTATCACTGGCCAAGTGCTATGCGGATTCCTCATTTGACCAAATGGGTTCATCCCGTCTGTACTCAATGCAAACCTTAGGTTCCTTTTCTCATTAGAGAAGTCTCGATGATCCTCATTGAACTTTTTCCACTGCGTTTCATCTACGGGATGCTTGAGCTCACCGTCTCCCTCGCGTGCATGCCATGTCATCATTGCCGCATTCCTAGGGTTGGCGAACAAGCGTCTGATGCGATGGACCACGGGTAAGTACCACATGACTAAGGCAGGAACCTTACTGTTATCACTGTCATCGATGATAGAACTTATTCTTTTCTTTCTCCCCTTAGTTGTATTCGTCACGCCTCCATCGGCGTCACAATCATTGTTCCTCTTGTAACGACTGCGTTTGCACCTTGGGCATCTCACAGATGCTCCTTTCGATACAATATGCAATGATTTGGACACATGTGAATTTTTTTGAACGCCCAACAAAAGTGGGAAAATCAGCTTCTGAGCAAGGTATGTTGCCCTTGGCAACAAGTTAGGCTTCGACAGCGCATCGGAAATAAGTTCCAACAAATACGTGAAACTAGCGTCCGACCAGCCAAGCATGGCCTTCAGCTTCATCAGCTCAAGTACAGTACACAACACAGTGAACTCTTTACCACATCCCTTAGATTCATCATATAATGGATCCTTTGATGCCTTCTCTATTCTATGAAAATTATCAAGCCCTTTAGTTGTACCGGCATTGATCAACATATGCGGCTCAATGTGACACAACAACTCCTCAACATCAAAATCAGCTTCACCAGGTGAATCCATCGCATCAGCACGAGGCAAATTGACAGCCTCAACTTCAACTTCAATATGCTCATCAAATTCCGTATCGACCATACTGTTCTCACCATGTTTTTGTCCATCTCGTGTACCCCTCAACAAAACCCCTCTGCACCAAGTGTGACTTTATTACTTCTATATCATTCCATAGCTTCTGATTCTTGTAATCAAAATACGAACAATATATATTAGTCGTCCGTTCATGCCGAGCATGTTCTGCAGCCGCTTCAATGAATTTAGAAACTTCTCCTAAAAATATTAGACCCGGTCTTGGTGCCTCGTACATCCAAGATCTATCCATCGCGAACAACCTTGAACGGAAACCCAAAAATTAATTAATAACACAAAATTTAAATATTCACTAAATATATAAACATTGAATCTCTACAATATATTAATTACGGTGAGGTTGTCTAGACCAATTTTTTCATGTCCACATGTGTCCGTAACGTATCCTACAATGATTCACCAATCAGTTTAAGTTATTTTTTAACCATTTTTTAATCCTTTGTTGGATTGGACTCTAATTTCAATTTGATATTTCATACTAACAACAATTAATTATCTATTGCTTTAATATCATATTTTGGATGGAAACTAATAACAAGATTTCCAATAATAACTCACTCCAAAATTATTATAATGAATATTCAAAGGTAAAGCAAAATAAAAATAGAGCAAATGCTCAGACCAAAAAAATTGATTAATTAAAAATCTTTTACAGTTACAAAAAAAAATTTAACCATAAATTTTTTTAAGAAAGACCCGTGGCAGTATATATTAATTGAAGGTGAGGTTGTCTAGAACACTTTTTTCGTATCTAGATGTGTCTATAATGTTGTTGTATTTAGTTTGTATCCTACAATAATTCACCAATCAGTTTGAGTTATTTTTAACTATTTTTTAATTCTTTGTTAGATTGGACTTTGATTTCAATTTGATATTTCATACTAATAACAATTAATCATCTATTGCTTTATGATTTACATCATATTTTGAATGAAAACTAATAACAAGAATTCCAATAATAACTCACTCCAAAATTATTATAATGAATATTCAAAAGTAAAGTAAAATAAAAATAGAGCAAATGCTCAGGTCAAAAAAAATTTATTAATTGAAAATCTTTTATAGTTACAAAAAATATTCTAACCATAAAATTTTTAACAAAAGCCCGTGGTAACGCACGGGTATTTTGCTAGTATAATATATATGAAGTGAAAAATATTATGCAAGGTAAAATCAAACAATCATCAAATTATTTTATATATTATTTAACTTTTGTCACAATCTATCCAAAATATTAGAAATTAATCAATTAATTATGTGTAACAAAAAATTTAAATATTCACTAAATATATAAACGTTGAAATATAATATACATGAAGTGAAAGATATTATGCAAGGTAAAATCAAACAAGCATAAAATTATTTTATATTTTATTTAACTTTTATCACAATCTATCCAAAATATTAGAAATTAATTAATTAATTATGTGTAACAAAAAATTTTAAATATTCACTAAATATATAAACATTGAAATATAATATACATTAAGTGAGAAATATTATGCAAGGTTAAATGAAACAAATATCAAATTATTTTACATATTATTTAACTTTTATCACAATTTATCCAAAATATTAGAAATTAATTAATTAATTATGTGTAACAAAAAATTTAAATTATCACTAAATATTTAAACATTGAAATATAATATACATTAAGTGAGAAATATTATGCAAGTTAAAATGAAAAAATATCAAATTATTTTATATATTATCTAATTTTTATCAAGAAATAATAAAATAATTAACATCCCTCTTGCCCTATTACTACCTTCTCTCTCTTCTAAAAACCAAACTAGATCTAGATTCCCATTGACATAAAACAAGCTAGATATAATAATTCTTTGTATAGTGATGAAAAGACATGATATATGCCTTCATAAACTTCAATTATAACCAAATAGAACCATTCAAATCAAACGAATTTAGCTAAAATTTGATTAAAACCTAACAAACTTAAACCCCAAAATTCTACTTGATTTCAAAATGAGAACACAAAAAAACCAATAGGATGAGTTCTCCTTTCCTCAAAGATCAAATTTCTGCCAAAAAAAAAACTCAAAACCTTCCCCCCTTGATTTTTGTGATTTGCCCAAATTTTCGGGTCGCCACTGTTCAAGTGAGGGTCGGAGCTGTCCGAATGAGGCTTTTATAGCCTGGGCACTTTATAGCGGCAGTTGATGTTGCCAACCGCTGCTAGTATGCCCTAAATAGCGGTGGTTGGAATTGTCATCCGCTGCTATAAACATTGGCCATTTATAGCGGCGGTTGATAATGTCAACCGCCGCTATTGTGCGGCCTGTAGTGGCGGTTTTCATTGGGGCAGTCCCCATTGGCTCTGTAGCGGTGGCCGACTTCGGCTCGCGCCGCTACGGCGGTTTGCCTGCCGCCGCTACAGGCCCTATTTGTGGTAGTGTATAGAAACATGCCGTGGAGATAGGAACGTGTACAAAATAGGAGACCGACTACAATACGCTAACACTCCCCCGCAGTCAGAACGTGACTAGCCGCATGATGATACGTTCAAATTGGACCTGAATTTAGTAAAGACTGTAGACGATAGACCCTTGGTGAAGATGTCAGCATACTGAAGGGACTTCGAAACATGCAAAACCTGAACAGCTCTAGCGACGACGAGCTCAAGGACAAAGTGGAGATTAATCTTGATGTGCTTGGTGCGCTGATGTTGCACCGGGTTAGTTGAGAGATACACTGCACTGACATTATCATAATAAACCAAAGTAGCTCGCTGAAGAGGAATATGCAACTCTTGTAGAAGCTGTTGGAGCCAGGTAGTCTCAGCAACTGCATTTGCCACTTTACGATATTCAGCTTCAGTACTTGATCGAGAAATAGTGGGCCACCGCTTCGATGACCAAGACACAAGATTATCTCCAAGGAAAAACACCATAGCCAGAAGTAGAGCGACGAGTGTCGGGGCAACCGGCCCAATCTGCATCAGAATAGGTAATCAAGTTGGAGATATTCGTGTGATGAAGACATAACCCATAGTCCAAAGTACCACGCAAGTAACGGAGGACACACTTTACCAAAGCATAGTGAGGCTTCCAAGGATCATGTATGTGAAGGCAAATCTGTTGAACAGCATATGCAATGTCAGGCCTGGTAAAGGTTAAATACTATAGAGCACCAGTCAGTCCCCTGTAGTGAGTAGGATCAGCAACAGGAGCACCATCAGCAGAAGAGATCTTTGCAGAGGTATCGATTGGAGTAGCGCACGGCTTACAATCCGTCATAGCAGCTCACTCTAGAATCTCAAGAATGTATTGGCGCTAGCATAGAAATTAACCATCAGTCTGACGAGTGACAAATAATACCAGAAAGTGATGCAACAAGCCGAGATCCTTCATAGGGAACTCCTGCTGAATAGCTGTGATAACTCGATGAAGAAGAGACTATGAGGATGCAGCGAGCATAATATCATCAACATAAAGAAGCAAGAATATTGTATCATTGCCGTAACAATAGATAAATAGAGAAGTGTCAGATTTGGTGCCCACAAAACCAAGAGATAAAATGTGAGAGGCAAAACGACTGTACCAGGCACGCGAAGCTTGCTTTGGACCATATAATAACTTGTTGAGGCGGCACACAAAATCTAGATGATCACTGTCAACAAAACTGGAGAGTTGGACACAGTAAACAGTCTCATCAAGAGTACCATGCAAGAAAGCATTCTTCATATCAAGATGATGAACTGGCCAATTATGTGAGAGAGCAACTGTAAGCATTGTCTGAATGGTGGTGAGTTTAACAACCGGACTCAAAGTCTCATCAAAATCAATATTGGGGCGCCGAGTGAACCCACGAAGTGCCCAACGAGCTTCATAGCGATCCAACAGGCCATCAGGATTGAACTTGTGACAAAAAATCCACTTGCCAGAAATGATGTTGGAACCTGATGGACGAGGCACGAGGTCCCAAGTATTGTTTTCCAGAAGAGCAGAGAACTCCTCCATCATTGCTGCACGCCAATTGGGATCCACCAAAGCCCCACGATAGGACTTGAGAACATGAGAAAGTGCAGCAGTTTGAAGATTGAAAACCGGCTTCGGCTAGCGAAAGCCCGCGCGTCAACATGGTGTGTGCGTTGTCTTCTGGAGGCCAAGGCACCGCATTGGCCGGCAGCACACGATCAGGGCCAGGGTGCGCAGGAGTCGCACCGCAGTCGTGCGGGCACCAACAAGCGTGCCTCACCTGCCATGCGTAGCTGCGTCAGAAGCCGCATAAGGGATGGTGGAGCGTGTGGATTGTCTAGCCGGGATGGTAACAGGGCACGGGGACCGACCGACTGACCAATGCATCACGAGAACATGGTGACGGCCCGGTTGCACCTGGGCTGTCGGGCGATGCCCGAAGGAGGGGCGACCCAGGTGGGGACCGTGAGCTCCTAGTGCGGAAGGCCTCAGGGCCCGCACCGTTGGCACCTGGCTATGATGTATCAACAGGGGCAATAGTGCTGGGCGAGGGCGCAGCATGGGTCGACGGAGAGACCTCCTAGTCAGGCACTGTGTCCCCGCTGGCAGTAGCCTGGTCTTGTGAAAAAGTAGGTGCAGCGGGGGAGATCGAAGCCGGTGTACCTGAAAGCTGAATAGCAATAGGACCAATAGGGGAAACACGCATATCATCAAACTCCGAAAGAAAATCTAAGTCGGACGAAGGATGTTGTGAGACCGCCGCAAAGGAAAGGTGGTCTCATCAAAGGTAACATGACGGGATATTAGGAGCCTGTTGGAGAAGAGGTACGAGGTAATACTTGTAATCTAAAATGCTAGCAACAGGGGATGTCCATAAATCATAATGTATTAAATCCAAGTTGCGAGTAGCACGAGAACTTAAATGACTAAATGGGAGACACACATGTCGACCCAGTTGACATGCATGACACAAATATGAAGACTTAGTTTTATTACAAGCTATGGAAGAGGATGAGACTATGCGGGATAAAGCCTCATGACCTCAGTGACCCAGACGTCGGTGCCAAAGCATGGTGGAGGTAGAGCCGGATGCGAGGGCGAGCGAGTGAAACACCGGCATAAAGAGGGGATACAACTGCCCAGAACTATTGCACCTAATGATCATGTTCTTGGTCTGGAAGTCCTTCACGGAGATACTGAAAGGGTCAAATTCAATAAAACAACGATTATCCATGGTAAACTGGTAAACAGAAATAAGATTTTTAAGTAATTATGGAGAAATGAGAACATTGTTAAGTTTGAGAGAACCCTGAGGTGTAGAGGAGGATGAACCGGTACTAGTGACAGGTAAAAGAGAACCATCACCGACAATAATGTGAGAAGGAGTAGAATACGTGGGTGGATGACAGGTGCAAAGGTTACTAGAGTTTGAGGTCATGTTTGCTTCCGCACCTGTGTCGAAATACCATTCAGCTGTTATGGGCGGCTGCAATGTCGAGGTAGTATACGCCAAAGCCAATGCGTCCTAGTTCTAGGAAAAACCACAGGGTGCAAGAGCCAGTCGGGCTGTGCTGCGGGAGGCTGGAAGGCCTGCTGCGGCAGTGGCTCGAAGCCTGGAGGAGGAAGGCCCAGTGGTGGGAGAGTAGGGGCAGTTGGTCCAGCAAAAGTAGGCCCAATGCCGGTCATGAAGGCCTGTTGCGGGGGCAGGGTGATGAGGACATCACCATGCTGGATATACCATGGCCTTCCCCAAGTTACAAGTCGTCACCAACTCGGTCGCCGCGTTTGTCTCGAATTCAGCCGACACCCCTTCACGGTTTTGATGATATCTCCCACATCCGATATCCAAACGAGGCGTTCTTTGATGCGTTGGAAAGAGGACGACGACGCCGTCGTTTTGGTTCTGGTCCTAGCTCCAGAAGGGTCGTGAGTCATAATATGTGACCATAACAAGGTGTTGTGCCACCTATTTTGGGCCAACTTGGCCATGTATCGTGTCGGGCCTTAAGCCCATGTTGTGGGCGCCCCCCCTGGTCGCCCCCAACCCTAGGACGTCTTTGTTTCCTACATAAACTCAGTAGCCGCCGTCTTTTAGTTTCGGGTTTTGTTTAGTTCAGTTTTTCAGAGAGAAACTTGATCGAATTATTGTAACTGTGGCGACAAGTCCTTTTACAGTAATCCAGGGCCCCTGTTCTTGTTCTACGCCACTGTGGCGATTAGTCCTTTTGTGTTCAGAGCTTGAACCTTTTCTTGTGATTCGCTTCATCCATATTTGCAATTTTAGATTGCGTGTTTATCCTCTCTTGCTTGTGTTCTCGATTTCGCTTGCAGGAACAATCAAGTTGTGCTTGGTGTAACGGTTGTGGGATTGGATCTTGTCTGATTCAATCCGGGTCGTCGACGCCGAGTTTCCCAAATTCGAGTTTATCCCCTTACCTCTCGGAAGATCGGGCCATATATACATCATAGGGGTGGTCCATGGGCCTGAGTCTAGTGGCCCACGGGGGCGCGTGGCTGAAAGGTCTACGGCTTGTGCTGGTCGGCCTAGACCTGAAAGGTCCCTGTTAAGGGATTGTAGATCATGGACCAGACTGGGCCGGATAGGGGGTGTGCAGCCTGGCAAGCCCACGGGGTGTGGGCACCTACTGGAGCGCTCATCATGGAGCCGTCTTGTCTGCCAGACAATGAGGGGCCACCGCCGATGCCGCCCTGACGTTTGCCGTGGTGAGGCCTCCAATTGCCTTGGTTGTTGCCCTGGTTGCTGGTCGGATTGCTAGCTTGGTTGCCGCTTCGATTGCCATTAGAGAACCCCTGGTTGTTAGACCGGGATGTAGAAGCGGCAAGGGCTTGCAGGAAGGAGTTCGGCTTGCCATGCATGTTGATCCCCTCAAGATCCAAGTCGACACGAACGCCCCGAAATAGGGGGAACGGTCGCTGGCGAGTGATCAGGGATGCCAAATGAGTGAAACGGCCATTGAGACCGCGTAATACTACGTTGAGAACCAGGATCTTGTCAGGAATTGGAGTGCCGAGCACGGCCAATTGATCCGCCATGGCTTTGAAGCGACGACAGTATTCAGCAACGGATAGGTCCCCTTGGACAAAGTTGCGGAATTGGGCGTCGAGATGCAATGCGCGAGTCTCTCGATTGCCGATGAACTGTTCTTCGAGGGCAAGCCATAGACGTCGTGTGGTGGGGGGGGGGGGGTCCTCCCTCGTGGTTGAGCACTACCTCAAGCAACTCCGGAGTAAAGAAGAGGACCATAGCATCCATGTGTCTCCAATAGACATTGTCGGAGAGGTCGTCAACCTCAAAGACGTTGGTAAGGGCGTACTTCTTGAGCGTGTTGACGAAGAGAGCGCACCAGCCGGAGAAGTTGGCCGATGCTAGATCGAGGGTGATCGGCATCAAGGCCTTGATGTTCAGGACCGCCACAGCCTTGGATGTAGGGCGGCGGTGGCCACGGTGACCTGAGCTGCGTACTGGGTGGCGCGGGCTTCTTCATCATGAGGAAGGGCGTCAAGGCGGGCAGCCTCCTGGCGCTCAGCCTCGCGCTGTTCAGTTTCAAAGCGTTCAGTCTCCTGATGAACAACCTCCTGTCACTCCTCAAGGGTGAGGGCGGCAACACGACGGACGAGCTCCTCTCGAGCGGCAGCAGCCTTCGCGCGCTCAGCTTTGAGTTCGGCAGGAGTCATGGGATTGGTCATCGGGGCGCGCCAGCATCGATCAGCGGAGGGCGATCGGGAACGGCGGTGCAGCCGAGTTAGTAGATGCGGAAGCGTGGAATTGGAGCGAACCAATCTGATACCATGATAGACGATGCAATATCGTGTGTTATTGATCGTATAGCAAACATACATAATATATAGAGCGAGAGCCCCCTGCTTCCTTCCGTATCAAGCCAATAGGAGACCGACTACAATACGCTAACATTTTACATTGTTTCCAATTCCCTACAATATGCGCAGGCCGTGTAACGGTAATACATATTAGCATTCTCACACATCAAATTCAAACCATCAGCATCATTATTAACACAATGAAACTAGCACTTGCACCAGCTACCACCCTGCTTCCGGATGATGTGGGCGCCTCCGCGGTTGCGTCGTCGGCGGTCTTCACAGTCTCAGGTGCCGATGACGCAGCTGAATCGACATCGGATGGACCCTCGGCAGTCGCAACAGGCTCCTTGGCAACAGGAGCACTGCCATTGGCAGATGATGGTGCCGAAGCTTCTCCGTCATTGGTTGTCGGAGCGCTCGCTTCCTCAAGGGCCTCTGGTTTTTTTTATGACGCTAGGGAAGAAGACGAGGCATTTGCCTTCGTCGTGGCAGGCAACGGTGCAGCAGCAGCAACCTTGCTAGAGCCGGACTGGCTAATGCTCGGCGGCACGATGGGCGCGCTGACCTGCATGACGGAAATGTTGTAGGGCCGGGACGCGACGACTGTCACCAGCTTGGAGCTGAGCGGTGCGCCTGGCTCGGCCGAGCCAAACGCCATCTGGTCGTCAGCGCCCTCTCTATAGTTGAGGAACCCGGCGCTGTTGGTGGCGCCGCCGGAGGCCTGGAATAGCGTTGTGAGCTGCGCCGTCTTGTTCTTCATAATGCCGTCAAGCTTGACGGGGTCGTAGTAGTCGAGGATGACCTGCACGGCGAGCACCTTCTTCTGCGCCTCCAATGGAAGCGATGTGATGGCGCTGGCCGCGGAGTTGTCGACCACGAGCACGGTAATGGTCTGCCGGTTGTTGATCTGGTCGGCGAGCTTTGTCTGCGATAGGAGGTTGTTGAAGGTGGAGAACACCGGGAACTCGCTGAGCATCTCGGTAACGTTGAACTTGACCTTGGATGCTGCGGCCAATGTGACCAGCGTGAGGAGGAGGATAACGGCAGTGGCCGGCGTTGTTGAAGCCATTTCTCCGCAGGGCTGGACCGTTCGTAGAAATGAGCGGGGCGCAGAGTTAATAGCTTGTTCGACGCCAATAGATGTTATATTTGGACGTGCATATGGATGGGCCCTAAAAGTTTATACGGTGCCTATATTCTGACTGAACCTAAACTGGGGCTAGTGATGTGTGTCACACACACTCACGCGCCCATTCACACATTTGCCTTTTTTTTCCACGCGTGCAGTCATACATTTGCCTATTTTTCACGCGCGCATTCATACATTCATGAATCATCAATTCATCATTCATAAATCATTCACTTGCACGATAGTGGCTCACAATTGATTACTCATAAAGTGAACATATACACAGTTGATGCAACAATAATACACTTTCAGCTATTCCTCGCCGCCATTGGCGCGTACTCTTTGTCGCATCGGAGACGGATTACAGCGGGTCGCCATGCTCGTCGTCTTGCCGTCGGGCTCATAGGCCATTTGGGGCGACATGACATCGGCTCGACACTACATGAGCTAACCCCCAAGCTCATCGTCCACTTTGGCATGGCCCGCATAGACTGCCATGCTATGCCAGGCCAAGCCAAATTGGCACGTGCTTGAGCAGGCCAATGCCGAGCCGGGCCAGGTGGCCCAAACACCTAAGTATATATAGTTGATAACTGGTTAGAAATAAAGGAAGAAGTCTGATTTTTGTCCCTCAACTATTACAACTATTACGGTTGTGCGATTTTGGTTCCTCGTTTACAAAACCTGACATTCAAAGTCCTTAAACTCGCGAACCTGTTCGGTTTTCATCCCTACGCGGTTTCAAAGGTGGTTTTGACAGACGTGGCATGTGGGCCCACCTATCAGGGTGACATGTCACCCTTTTTCTTTTTTTTTCTTTTCCCCTATCCTTCTTCTCCCTGCTGCACGCTGCCACCGCCCGCCCGTCCGGCATCGCTGCCACGCAGCCGCCATCCACCAATCGCCACGCCATCGACGCTCGCCTGCCTGCTGCCCCATACCTACCACCGCCTGTAGCCCGCTAGCCGTCATTCGACTTCTCCACCTGCAACGCGCGGCAAGGCGGGACGCGGAGAAGAGCTCGATGGCGAGGAACTGATGGAGGGCACGTCAGTGGTCACCGTGGGGGGACCATGACAGCATAGTGTACCCATACCCGAGCCGGTCCCTGGCGAGCGCGACGAGGGAGCAGTGCAGCGGTGGCTTGACGATGAGGTGGAGGTGAACCAGCAGCGGGAGCGATGGCGGGCTCGAAGGCGCATCGCCATGGCCGCGCCTCCACCGGACGACGGCGATGAGGAGCAGGGGAATGGTGACGAGACTAGCAGCGACGGTAGCGGTGGCTGCGCGTCTGCTATGGCGGCGTGGGCGGTGGCGGTGGCGGCGTGCAGCAGGGAGGAAGGAGATGAGGAAAAAGAAAAAAAAGGATGACATGTCACCCTGACAGATGGGCCCCACATGCCACGTCAACTGAAACTACCTTCGAAATCGTGTAGGGACCAAAATCGAACAGGTTCACAAGTTTAGGGACTTTGAGTGTCCGGTTTTATAAATGAGGGACTAAAATTGCACAACCGTAATAGTTGAGGGACCAAAATCGGACTTCTTCCTAGAAATAAACATCATCCCTATCCACTGAAAACAAAATAAAAATAAACGTCGTCCCTAATCCCTGTCCCCCTGGGCAACACGTGAGGCATGAGAAGTTGGTGGAGATTATCCTTCCCTCAATCACGCAATTAAAGAACACAAGAGACACATGATTGATGTTTAGTGGAACTCTATTATCATTTCTTATCCTGTAGGTGTACAAAGAGTCCCAATATATTTAAAAAAAGAGTCCCAATATATAGAAGATTAGTAGTAACCTTCATCACCTTTGGTATGAGCCTATTATTTTAATTAAATCATGTGTTGATTACTTGTATAGTTGTTGGCACCGGAATTGGATGGTTCCATTGGTCAGAGATGAGGAGTTGAAATCGACCAAAGTCAGCGAAGCTCAACGGTCGAAGGGAATAAAGTGTGCCCGTTAGAGTTATTTTATCTTTCTATTTTAGTTTAGATTTTGTTTAGAAATAAAATATCGTCGATTTATTTGTTTGGAGACCGAAGAGTCCTGACCGATTCAGGTCAAAACCCCTTACATGACTATAAATATATAATAGGGTCTGTACGAGAACAAACAACAGTTCCGTTCAGTACAATTCGACATATCACCAACCTTTCCTACTCGATGAAACCCTCGTCTCGCATGGATTGCATCGACTCTGATCTTGGTGAAGGACTTGGATTAGTCAACCTTGGTAATTCTATCGATTTCAACTAGACTTTCTCATTGACTAGCATAGTGCCCGTGCGTTGCTACCGGTATAACTTTCACGGGCTAGTGTTAAAAACAAAAACGTGGGTGATCATTTGTCTTTATGCCCACGCGTTGAGAAACTAAAAAATAAATACCATAATAAAAGATCATTTCACTTTAAAATATTTTCTACATTATAATGGAATAACAAATTAAATTTAGAATAACCAATTGGTTAGAAAAAAAATGGCACGAGCTAGCTGAACATATTATTTATAGATTAAAATGATTAAGTTTCCCTATGACACATATCATTGATAACCACACATAATTGTTATATCAACCTTCTTGATTCACACAATTTGATAAGAAAAACAGCATAAAGCAATTTGAGTTACATTATACACGTCATTCTATGTTCTAATGGCTCATGGAGATGCCTCTTATTATCCACAGTTTATAAAAGGCAATTTCGAAAATATGATTCTAGCTCTAAACGACAACAAAAAATACATTGTAATGTTATAAAAGAACCTATAGCTATAGACGATCCATCGCAAACTGAACACCACCCACAACAGTTGAAAGCAAGTCTTGTTGGACTTAATTGTCTCCATGTACCATATAGGATTGACTCACCATTTGCTTGGTCCTTCATTCAATGTTTCCACCATACCTTGCTTTTTGAGCTGGTCAATAGGAGAGTGGAGGCAGCTGCAGGTTTCAATTGCCGACCTGCTGATCTAGAAGAAGAGGGGTTATTTTCCTGAGTGCCATTAATAAAAGTCTCATTCTCTCCAATACCGGGAAGGTCCAGGCTTCAGTCTGTGTCTCCCCTACTCCATATTATTTAAGCAACTATAACAACATCAATATCAACATAAATAAGCACCAACGCTGTAGATCAGACAAAGAACACAAGTAGAATAATATAAAGAGAAATAAAAGAGATCATTATGCAAATTCAACAGCTCAAATTAGAAGTGCTAGATATTATGGCATATATGCATAGAGCTGCAATATAATACACTGACAAACAGGTTTTAGAATTCAAACTGAATGATTAAAACTTCTTTGTAGTTAGTGAGCAGAGGATTGTCTCATCATAGACACCTTCAGACCCTCCTCCCACCCACTACCTTGTTGTTCAGCCTGTTATGTTTGATCACGATCAAGTAGATAAGGCAGGACAACTCCTTCCTAAACATCCTCAATCTTATTCCTCGTAGTTGACTCATCATGCATTTTCAAAGTGTAGAAAATTAGTTGTAGATAAGCACATATTGTACATAACCAAGAAAAGAGTACATTCAAATTAAAAGCCAAAAGCACATAATCCCCATGTCAAAGCTATGTGCTAATTGAGAATTCAGAAAAATCATCAGCCTCACTGTGCATAATGCAGTTTGAGCTTCAAAATTCAATGTGAAATAATCAACAACATTATTGTATTGGTTCCAGTAATCAGGCACACAAATGCAAAACTACAAATTGAATTTGAATGACTTTGATAGCTTCATGCACACATGGAACGAATTAAACCTTTTGTATAGCTGCAGGTAGGAGGTCTATGCAGTTTAACCTGTCAAATTCTGAAACAGTCACAAATGGACAAAGGATATCACTTAACGTCTTGTTCATCTGTGTAGGTAAATAATATGTAAACAACTCATTTTAATAATCAGTTACCAGATTGAATAACATCACAGTGTTGATAATCTTACGTTTAGATTTGGGGCACAATACCTTGCTTTTTGAGCTGGTCAATAGGAGAGTAGAGGCAGCTGCAGGTTTCAATTGCCGACCTGCTGATCTAGAAGAAGATGGGTTATTTTCCTGAGTGCCATTCGTAAAAGTCGCATTCTCTCCAATACCGGCAAGGCAAGGTCCAGGCTTCAGTCTGAGCCACCCCCACTCCATATTATTTAAGCAACTGACAACATCAATATCAACACAAATAAGCACCAATGCTGCAGATCAGACAAAGAACACAAGTAGAATAATATAAAAGAGAAATAAAAGAGATCATCATGCAAATTCAACAGCTTAAATTAGAAGTGCTAGATATTATGTCAACACAATATATTATGAACAGATAAAGTGAAAGTTCATGGATAAGAAACATTTGTTTTGGTAGCACAAATTTGACATCAACTATCAAAGTATCTAAAAAGAGAAGAACTAAATCTAACGTTGTAAACACAAAAAATGGCTCGGCAAAAAGAATTGTCATATCTGACCGTAGCTGAACACAAGAATATTCAGATTAAAAACCAAATCAGCAGCCATTTTGTATGGCCCCTGATACCTATAATCCTTGGATTTTCTAAGTTTCAATAACAAACAAATATGCAAAAATTTGAATAGGTACTCTCTGTCAGCTGTCGCATAGCTCTGAACCCGTCCTACGAATGTCAACCTTAGCAAATTATGAAAAACAATTCTGAAGGAAAAAAAAGTGAAATACTCAATTATTTGAAAAAGCACATAAAAATAAAACCCTTCATTACATCATAAAATTTATGGCACAATGTGACTAAGACCTTACAGGCTTTTAGGATTAGGTAATCAAAAGCTGCAAACATACTTATCTACAAAGCAAATTGACAGATTTATAGGCAGTAGTAAAAGCTGAACTTTTTTCTTCTTTTAACCTATATGTTGCTCACTGGAAAATGAAGGTTTGACAAAATGAAGTGGCAGAGGACCTGACCTAATTCCTTGAAAAAGAAAGTGGGTTTAGTGCAACTGTAGGTCTACCAAAAGAGGTTTGCCATTCTTCTTAGGCTAGCTGGCCCTAGTGAGGTAGCTTAGAAACTCATCACAGATTCACAATCACCTTGTAGAAACAAGTAGTAAACAGATGAGATTAATAAAAAACATATATGAAAACTTCCTAGAGAAGCAAAGGGTAAAATAGGTTATTAGAATTGCTTCATCCAGTCTGCGTTGGTGGTGTGTCCTGCAATTTCACCAATCTGAACTCTCCAACCTGTTTGTAAAAGATGGTTATTAATCTCAAGCAATTAAATTGTACTTAGTTCTACAACCTGAATTAAGTACCCAGTAAAGAATATTTTTCCAAACGAATGTTACCTATCAGAGGCTAGAAATAATTTAGCTGAAAAAAAGATCTCTGGGATTGTAAGTACATGCTAAAAATAATTGATTTGGTATTATAAGTACAGCTAAAAATAACTTTAGTATCGAGATGGTGGTAGTGCGATGAAGCACTCAAATGCAAGCATTCATAAATCCATATCCTTGCCTGACCAAATTTATTATCCAGTTCGTACGAACTATAGCTAAGAATGGCTACAGTTACAGACCCAATAACTTTAAATTTGCATGCAATGTCCATTCTTTTATATTTATGGTTACGGCTATAGCAAACCTAGTTCAGGCAGAAAAAATTCAGAAAATTCAATATCCAAGGCTGCAACTCATCATGAACAGCTTCCTGCTTCTACACATCAATTTCTCTTAAATATAAGAGGACTGAACACAAAGTGAGCACACCTCGTCCGGTTATGGATGAGGTCTAGATAGTCATTGGACAGATCAGGGTCCAACACAACTACACTCTGAGGAGAGAAAAAGAAAAAAAAGGCTACAGAAAGATTCCAAAACTCAAAGCAGTCCACATATAAATTAATGATGAAACTAAATAGAGGGAAATCATAAAAGGAAATGGCTATTCAGATGAAGCGTGAGTTTTGAAAAAGACAAAAATAGCTATATACAATAGGAGAGCAGATATTCTTACTACTTAACCTGCCCTGTTCATCCTGTGTGCCAAGAAATAGGCAATGCCGTACCTGCATGGAGCAAACAGATCATGTGTTGAAACTAAAATTGTCTAAACTCTGAACACCAAAATTGACTGCTCCATGAAGGTATGTTGCTAAATATAATCTGCCAGTTATCAAAGCTTTCTAACATCCCACTGCTAAGATCATGCTGGCTTAGTATTATAGTTAACAGAATATATTTCTTTCCTATATATTTTAACCAGGCAGGAGCTCTGCCAGTCATTAAAGTAGAGAATAGATACAGGCACCACAAATTAGAGTTCAAAAAGTAGCCGCAAAAGAAGATTAAAACCAAAATCTGGAACAAAAATAAGTGAAACTAATGCAGATTGAGTCTTTTAAACATCTTGAGGCTCAAGCATGGGAGTTTGTTTTACACAATAACACTGAAATTATCAGTATAGTAGTGCAAGGGAAATCTGCAAGTCTTAAATTCTCGGTAACAGTAACTACCAGTAAGGAACTTCTAGACAAGTAGAAACAGGGCAATGACTAACAATTTCAGCATTGAACATACTCTCCGTGATCTCAATTGCCATGGTTCTAATATAACCAAATGATGTGTAGAGCCCTGTCCCTTTCGACTAATCCATCTGCAACACATACCCCAATTTAGCCAGCATGATTAAATAGACGTTGGACAGTGACTCGACGTGGATACAAAAGGCAAGCACAAATGAGCACAGAAGTCGGAGCTCACTTCGAGTAGGGGCACTGCAGCGGGGGAGAGGTCCACACCGTTGTGCGCACTTGTGCAGAGGAACAACGCATTGGACTTCATTCCTGTTCCATCGTGGGGGCCATGTCCTCTGTCAACGCGCCGTACCACTCAATCTCCTTCGCTGCTGATGGCAGCTGCGGCGTTCGCGACGCCGCTGGGGTGGATGTCCTCGCCACAGGCGTCACCTCACTCCTCCTCTTCCTCCTCTCCTTCCCCCTCCTGCTATGTCCCTTATTCCGCACCTACAGCTTGAGGCAGAGGAGGCGATTTAGGGTCGCGAAGGGTGGATCAAGATCGGGAGAGTGGAGCAGCTCAGGGATTTGGAAAGAGCAGGGGGCCTCACCTAGGGCTGCCGATCTCGGGCAGGAGGAGGTAGTGGCGGCGCTCGAACTCTGGAGTCGACGGAGCTCGACGGGAGAGACTCCATCACGTCGAGTGGGCGGTGAAGCACACCCATGCTACATACGCGCATATTATGGTGTTACTCAACTTACAAGTCGTCACTAACTCGGTTGTCGCGTTCGTTTCGGATTCAGTCGATACTCTTTCACGGTTTTGATAATATCTTCGATATTCAATATCCAAACGAGGCGTTCTTTAATGTGTTGGAATGGGGATGACAACATCATCATTTTATTTCTGGTCCTAGTTGCACAAGGGTCATGAGTCATAATATGTAACCATGACAAGGTGCTGTGCCACCTATTTTAGGCCAACTTAACCATGTATCATGTTGGACCTTAAACCTATGTTGTGGATGCCCCCCTGGTCGCCCCTAATCTTAGAACATCTCTGGTTCCTGCATAAAGTCAGTAGCCACCGTCTTATAGTTTGGGGTTTTGTTTAGTTCAGTTTTTCAGAGAGAAACTTGATCAAATTATTGTAACTGTGACGATAAGTCCTTTTACAGTAATCCAGGGCCCCTATTCTTGTTCTACACCACTGTGGCGATTAGTCCTTTTGTGTTCAGAGCTTGAACTTTTTTCTTGTGATTTGCTTCATCCATATTTGCAATTTCAGATTGCGTGTTTATCCTCTCTTACTTGTGTTCTCGATTTCGCTTGCAGGAACAATCAAGTTGTGCTTGGTGTAACGGTTGCGAGGTTGGATCATGTCTGATTCAAGCCGGGTCGTCGGCGCTTAGTGCCCCAAATTCGAGTTTATTCCCTTACCTCTCAGAAGATCGAGCCATATCTACATCAGACGAGGTCCATACACCGAGGAGAGCACAGAGGTGCGACGTCAGTTGTTGCTCGGGGCAGAGGACGACGAGGAGGGGGGCATAACAACGCGACAATGGCTACTGCTCGGGGTGGAAGGGGAGGAAGGCACGGCGACACAGTGGCGTCCGGATTTGTTGGGGCGGCATCTAGGGTTGGTGAGGGAGAGGGAGCTCGAGAAGCGAGGAAAAAACGTGAGAGAGGAGTCCGAGAAGAAGGAAGGGAGGCGCAGGCAAGCGTGTGGCGGGTGCGGTGCGACGGGTTATGGGTAGGGTAGCGTGCGATGGTTTTACGGTGACGTGAATGATCTCACCATAAATAATAGATTGGTATAGATTTGATATTCTAGTCGTTATCTTTAGAATTGCTAGTTATCTGGTAACTAGATCTTTATCATGCTTATTTTATCGACTTTGTGTTATAATACTGTCTTAGTTAGGTTCGATCTATTGTGATTCTTAGCAAGTTTCACATGGGTAGTTTAGATCAGTTATTCAAGTCACTCTATCGATTCTTATTTATAATCTAGTTAAATATAGCTTTATTTACCGTCTTTGGACACTGTCTCTATTAACTTCAATCTATTCGAATCAGCATGGCTGCATCAATTTTGACCTCTTGTTGGGTCAATAGGGCTAGATTCGATTCGGTTATAGATAGAGTCGATTAGGTTCTATCGGGACGTTTAGCCAATAGGTTATCACGGGTCAATCGACTTCTCAGTATTTTACTAGTTTATTATTGCACTCATAGAAGTCGATTGCCCCCTTTATTTGATAAGATTAGATCTGTGATTTTGAGGCACATTTGCAATACCAGCTACCAGATCTATCGACTTAACACTATCAACAGTAGGAGTCTTTGCGTGATTTACTATAGTTCTATCGACTCTTAGTCATTGACTTTTCATCATTGACAAAGAAAGACTTAGCAAGTTTATAATAGATTTATCAACTTTGCTATATTGAGTTATTTCTTATTGGCAATATTTATGCGGCAACTGATACCCGTTTATTGATTTGCTGATAAGCTGATACAAGTCAGCCGATTAGGTTATTTTCCAATATTATTTGTTGTTTGTAGTCATCGGCTGGTTTTCACGAACAATGACTATTGACTTTCTTCATCGGCCTGTAATGGGCCTGTGATCCGTGGAATTTGATTGTTTGTTTCGTTGTCGATTTGCAGGGAAAATTGATCGGCATGCCCCGGTTTCCGTATTGAGCCTGCACTAGAGTTAAGCAAATCACTCAAGTCACGCGTGTGATTTTTGTAACAACACGTTTTTTGGCACGCCTGGTGGGACCAAGGACTTCAAGCTCTACAACATGCCTGAACTTGGAATGCCAAAGGATAGAACTTCTCCTCCAAAGCATGACGTCTGTGGGGATCTGAAGGTGGAAAACATGTTGCCAGATGATAAAGATGATCTGAGCAATGAAGCGAAGGCACAAATTGATCAGAGAGTTGCTGAGTTTGAAAGCCTTCTGTGGGGAACACTTAACAAGACTAAGCATGGCAAGATCATACAAATGGGAAAGCTA
This sequence comes from Eleusine coracana subsp. coracana, assembly GCA_032690845.1. NCBI lineage: Eukaryota > Viridiplantae > Streptophyta > Magnoliopsida > Poales > Poaceae > Eleusine > Eleusine coracana. Next base: position 21,818,891 of record CM064424.1, read on the forward strand.
CCTATTGCTGCCTTGATTGATGAAGATGGAACTGAGAAATCACCTGCCAATAACCCAATAGAGGTTATCGATGAAGAAGCTCTGAACTACATGATCCATACAGCCATACACCATGCATTAATTAACCAGTCGCCTGTATTGGTTAACACATCAAGGGCTTTGATCATTCAGACTGTGGAGGGTTGCGTACACGATGATCCAACATGTGGGCCGATGTATTTCCGTGTGTCTGGGAATGTTCCTCGGCCTGCGATTGAAGCACCTCACTTACAGCAGTCTAGTGCGAGCACGATGCATCCTGTTACAGGTTGTAAGCTTCATGACCATTGATGATTGGATCCCCGAGGTATCAATGTTTTGGTGATAGATGACAACTATGAAATTGTGGGCTAATATCTACACAAGTGTTGTCTATGCAGGAATCATCTCTAAATTCTATTATAAATCATATGAATGATGGTTGCCATGACGATTGATGACAATGACCACAAGCATGGAGACTTAATAAGCTTAATGGAGTCCAAGCGTTGATGAAGATGGATCAAGGCTAAGGACAAGCTATGGAGCAAGTGTTGGGTACACTTTCCTAGTTGTTATGTCACACCCATTTTAAGGAGCAAAACGGGTGATGTCGTACGTGTGTCCAGGATCAAGTTACACACACATACGGTACATCATCAATGGTAAACAGAATAAATATCCATATCCTTTATTTATTACATCGTATCTTTATTACGAAAGGACCCGTAGGTCTAAAAAAAAAGTTCATCAATGCAGCGGAAATATACTAGCGTAGGCGTCCCAAGACTCCACAGGCACCGACTGGTGGACCATCGCCTAGTACTCGCTGTCATCGTCTTCGTAGTGGTTCCACTCTTCTCCTGTGGCTGAGCAGCGATTATAGCAAGGGTGAGTACGTGCCGTACTCAGCAAGTGGGGAAAAAGATGACATGAGGCTGAGACAAGGAAGGCTAAAAAGGGTTTATTGCATAAGCTTTTAATGTCCTATGCAACCTAATTATTAAGTGGGGTCATCCCATCCCTTAATCCACATGGTACAATCCAATCCAAGTCAAAACCATCCAACCATCCCAACCAATCCATATCCAACTAATCTTATGAGGATTTCAGGCCGCTCTTACCGTGAGCACGGCTGTCATGATAGTTTGATACTCTGCAGAGTTTGTACCACTTTACCCACAAGTCCTGATTCCGTTTGTGCCCGTGGACATGACCCACATTACACACTTCCTTTGGTGTGTGGCAGGGTTTCACTACGAGGCTTTTCCATAGGGTCTCCCAGTACATGCAAGCCACTAAGGTTCCACTCCCGTCCATAAGTGATAGCCCTTCAACAAGAAGCTCATCACCCCAGGAGCCCCCTCTTGAGCCATTCGGATACAAGGACAGTCCTCTCTTGACTTCCATTCCCCGCTCCACCAAACGCTGCACCGACACTGGGAGGACACCTAATTACTTGGCCAAGCCTTACCCATATCGGTCTTGTGATGGCACTGTTTTTCTGGGACATCGCTCCAAGAACCGGTTCCTAGGATCTACAACAAGCCTACCACCACCAACCATGTGCCCATAGCACCACATCCATTCCATCCGGCTTGCATAGGTCCCTAAGCCATGTTGCTAAAAGAATTGTCAATCATTTCCCACATGATATTGTTTATTAATCAAGATTAATATTAACCCCAACATCCCACAAGCAACCTAAGCATCATCTACTCACAACCAACTGGTTCAAGGCGACAAGGGAAAGGGTAAAACAATACTAGGAAAAACCCTAACAATAGATCCCCAATCAATTGACACAAGCATGCAATTCTACTGTAAACATTATAATAGGTACAAGATGCATCAAGGATACTTGCTTGAACTTAGATGTTGCTGCTCAGTGATAAAAAATCTTGATCTTCCTTCTTGTACAATCCCCATGCATAAAACTCCTATTTGCGCAAGACATACAAAGCATGCACACAATAAATACACAATGCATGGTATGGGACAATTGGGTATGATTTAACAAAGGTTACAATTAGATAGTTTATTTGGATACAAGAATGTAGGTGGAATAATCGTCTGAATCGGGGTTGTAGATCAAAAGATATGCAAGGTTAAAGCTGTAAGGATTGTGGCTGTGCATAGATAGTACAAAACATATGTGTGTGTTTCAAATTATTGGCTCCAGTTATCAATGAATTGTTCAAACACAAATATTCCTAGTGGTGTGGGACATGTGAAATGCAAGGTGAAATGGATCAGAGATCACCTATGCTGGAGATCTATTGGCTGCATCATGAGGAGGTCATCCAGCGACAGATGACGCACAGATCACGTTCCTGGTCGCACCAGGGCCGTTCTAGGAGAACCCTTTGGTGGAGATGATCACAAGACCCTGGAACACAAGTAGGAGTGTCGTTTGTATCAAGAACAACTCTATATTTGGAGAAAAGGGGATGGATTTACCATCGCACGCGCTGGATTCGCCTAGATCAGGGAGCTGCTGCCATTGCAATGCAGATCCCTGAGGTATACCACGTCCAATGGATCTGATTTTTGGATATGTTTTAGGGACATCTAGGCGCACCTCCATGTAAAATTTGGCAGCAGTTGGACGGGTGGATCACCGGGAACGCCAAAGCCAACCGGCAGAACTGCTGCTGGATGCGAGGGCAGGGTGGCGTGGCGGCAGCCTGACGGCGTGGTGAGGGTTTGAGGAGGGTGGGGAGGACGTGGGAGGGCTGCTGCTATTTATATGAGGGGTGGGGCAGGTCGGGGGAGAAATATGGAAAGACAATTAAGAGGAATTAATGCATTTATTAGAGGCAAACATGGAAGGCATAAGAAATATGGAAATGATGTTATTCTCTTGTTCTTATGAGTGTTTATGGAAGGTAGAATGTCTTTCCATAGAAATGTTTATGGAAGGTGGGTTTATTTCCATAGAATGTTTATAGAAGGAGGGGTTTCTTTCAATAGGAATAATTATGGAAGGTGGGGTAAACATGGAATGTATGAAGTCTAGGTACGACCATGAGGTAGGTAAAATGAATGAGGATGAAAAAGAGTCTAGATGCATCAAGACATGTAGGGTGAAATATTTGATGAACAAAGATACAATATGATAAAATAAGTTTGGAAGACAGTGTTCGATGATGCATTCACTTGAGCCAAGGAGATATAGATAGTTGAGGCCATTTTGGAAAAGAGAATGTATGTTAAAAAAAATTAGTTGAAAGGATTTCAATTTTTCTCAAATTAACATGGAATCCAAAAATGAAAAAATATTGAAATAAAATTATTTTACTTATCTAAAAAGGTTTTGGTTCAAAACTAAAAACTTATGACATAGAGCAATTTCTTCAACCCAATAAAATCTTTGCAGATTTGCAAAGTTTCTTATAAATAGTTTCAAAATTTGAGAAATCCAAATATATTGTTTGAAAGCGATTCACATTCAAAAATGGGAAATTTTGGGATGTGACATGTTAGGGCTTTGAGTCCATAGGAAAAACTGGACTATCAAGGGGGTCTAGGTCATTCTCCTAGGTCATGTCTAGTTGCTGATGTGCAAGGTTGCTCGGTGAAAACATATGCTCTAGTTGATAGTGGAGAAGCCAATGAGCTGTTCGGAGATGCCGGGAAACAAAGTCAAGCGAGGATGAGGACCTTGAGCTTCAGGATAAAGTGACCGGACAAAGGGGTCAGTGGTGACCGGATTGTACGATCACTGAAAGGTTTCGTCCGGAGGCTACAATGAAGAAGCGAGAAAACTGCCAGAGTTGGGAGATGTAGAGACCGGACGGTCCGGTTTGTACACACCACTATGGGCAGCGAGGAAGCTGGCACGCGAAATGTTTCTGGACTAGAAAGAGAAATGGACCGGATGGTCCAGTCAGTTGAAGTCAGCAGAGGGGATAGAGCTGTTGGAGCTTGGATTTGCAGTGACCAGATGGTCTGGTTAGGCAGCGACCGGACAGTCTGGTCAGTAGGCCCAGAATGCTGATTTCATAGAGCAACAACTAGTTTGAGGTTGAAAGCCTATATAACTTCGTTGCTGGAGTCTTTATGACCTCGCTTAGCCAGTGGAATACCGGAGAGCACTTGGTAAGGTCCAAGAAGAAAAGAGGAGAGCACTAGGAGAGGATATTGGATATCTTGAGAGTGCTTGTAAGAGTAACAAGGAGTGATCTTGCACATTGAGAAACCATGTGGACATTTGCCATGATTTGCAATATATGTGATGAGTAATTGACTAGAGCGGATTTGGTGTTTGAGTTGAAATGCGAGAATCTGGGGATTGCATGGGTTCGCATATCATGGTTATGACTAACCAGAGTGATATTGTAGGAGTTAGAAAATGTGTTTGCTTGTCTCATGATGTGTAGGTCACTAGAGTCGACTTCGTGGTAAACGGCGAGAGGATCAGGCACAAGTAGGAGACTTGGGGCCAGATGATCAAGAGGCCGGGTGGAGTCAAGGGTGATCCATACCGTACATGTGGAGAGGCAAGGAGCACGGACAGTTTCACGGTTGAGCCTCAAAACCGTGGTGGTGATGAAAACGGCGTGTTGACCGAGTCAAGGTGAGCGGGATGCTGGTGCAAGTGACAAGGGGGCCCGATAGACAGGGATGGGGAGAGACTTGCCAGTGGTCAGGATCACAAGACAAGGTGACACGCGTCAACATCGAGAAGTCACGCTTTGAGAAGCATGCAAGGCAGTTTTCCGGTTTGGGCCTCAAAACCGGTGGTGGCAATTGGAGGTGCACGTGGCACCATTGCGGAGCTTGCGCGGAGGCGAAGAAAAGTTGTGAAGGGCTCGATGGCATTCAGGCGATGAAGAAAAAGATGGACGGTTATGCCCCCGTTGGTAGGTGGGTGTGTTATGTAGGTCAAGGGTAGAGTTGTCATGTGGACAATAGACCCTAGGCCTATATAAGGAGAGGTAGGGCTGGTGGAAGAGGTGCCTCTCTTTCCATTAGCCTTGTGTTAGGGTTGTATTCAAAGTGCTAGGAGAGGACTTCATGTTTTAGTAGAGAGTAGTAGGTGTGTGAGAGACATATCTTGCGCTTTCAAATAGTGGGAGGAAGAGGGTGGCTTCCTAGTTTTGTACCTATGGATCTTGTAAGCATGTTTCCATGAGATGAGAAGTATTTTCATGCTCAAGATTTCCCTCTTCCCCTTGATCTTGAAATTCTCTTTTCTATATTTTTGGAGCTATTTTCGTGGTGATTTTTTATCTCATTTTTGGATGAGTTTATGGGGCGGATTTCTTGAGGAACTTGTTGCTATGATGAGCTAGAACAATCCTTCATAGGTCCTTGACCGAATCCATGGCTCTAGCACCTTCGATTTGAAGAATTTCTCAAGTTTCCCCTTTTTGGTGTTCTTGGCACAAGATCTGAAATTCGTGATGATTTCTTGAGCCAGATGAGTTGATCTTCTAGGATTAGGGTTGTGATGTGCTGAGGATTCACTGGTCCGAAAATCACATCAATTGGAGTTCGTTTGATTAGTTTTTGGAAGAGATTTGCCAATTTCCCGAAAGTTTCTGATGTTTCGTCGGGGTTGATCGGCACTGCCGACGACCAAGACCGGCACTGCCGGTGGGTCTCAAAACCCCGCACCAGCACTACCGCTGGGGCCAACCTGCATTGCCGAGGCACTGATCAGCACTTCCAGTGGTGGTCCAGTAAGGTCCAGTTTTGATGAGGATTTTGACCATCTCGTGTCTTTACTGTTTTTCCTTGTTTCCACTGTAATTCATAGCTGTTGCTGATCACTCCTTGGGCTAGTACATCACGAGTTGGTGTGTGTAGTCTTGGTGATCGGTTCAGAGGTTGGCTTGGGATGTTTTTAGGATATAGGCCAAGTTCTCTTGGAGAATTTTGATTGGCTCCCATTCACCCCCTCTGGTCGCCTTCTCGGTCCTTCAATTAGTATCAGAGCAGGTTTGATCACTAGTTGACCTTCACAGGCTTTGTGATCCGAAGGTGACATAGAGAAGCGTGCTGTTCAGCTGTGGATGTTCGATGGAGAGGACTTCCCTTACTAGAAGTCGCGGACCAAGGCATATCTGCTGAGTCAAGGACGTGCAATTTGGGAGATTTTTGAGCAGGAGTATGGTATACCACAAGAGCTGAACACTGCATCCGCAGGTGAGTTAGTCAGGTATGAGAACAACTCCAAAGCTGTCAATATTCTGCTCTCTACACTCGGTAGGAGTGAACATGGTAGAGTTGCACATCTTGACACTGCTCATGCTATTTGGGTTAAGCTCTGCACGTACCATGAGGGTACCAATCAAGTAAAGTCTATGCATAAGGATTCTTACAATACACAGTACCAAACCTTTGCACAAAAACCAAGCGAGTCACTAGATGACACTTTTTGTAGGTTTGAGGCAATTATGTGCAACTTGCAGGCTTGTGGTAACCTTGTGTACAATGACAATAATAGAGCTAAGCAATTGCTCTATTCTCTTGATAAGAATGTTTGGGGAGTTAAAATCTTGAGAAGAAACTGCTGACTTTAATACCTTGAACTGTGAGCAACTATATAGCAAGTTAAAATCTCATGAACTATCTAGGAAATCTCGTCCTAATCTTGCTATTCCTGCTTCTAGCATGGCTTTGCTTTCTAGCTCTCAGAAGGGTAGTCACATTGATGCTTCTTATGGAACTAACCCCTCACTTGATAAGTCTTCTTTGGAGTTTGCTCTGTCTTCTCTTGTTGCAGCTTCTGATGAACAAATGGAGTGCATTCCTGACGAGGAGTTGTCCTTGCTCATGAGGAAGTTCAGGAAGTTCTACAACAACCGCAAGGAGAGAAGAGGAGGTGGTTCAACAACCTGCTTCGAGTGTGGTGACCCCAGACACTTCATTGCTAATTGTCCAAGAAGAAGAAGAAGGCCGGGTACCACGACAACAACACTGAAGATTTCAAGCAGAAGAAGAACCGCTTCTACAAGAAGGGTAAGAACTCCAAGAAGTTCGCCAAGGCCATTGCACGTGCCTGCATTGCCGCCTTGAGCAATGTTGACCTCATATCAAGCGAAGGCCTTACAAGCTCGGAGGAGGAGGTTGAGAAGCCACGAGTCAAGAGGAAGGATGACTTCACCGGGCTTTGCTTCATGGCAAAGAACAATCACGACACTGACTCTGGATTCGACTCTGACACAAGCGAGGTACCTCCCACTCTTGATGAGCTCTCTTCTGAACTTGATCATTTGCGCGATGTTCTGCTCATGCAAGATGATAAGCTTCGCAGTGCTGTTCGTGAAAGTAGAGAGTTTAAGTCTAAGTTGGAGAGTGCTGATTTTGAAATTGCTTCGCTTAGGTCTAAGCTTGCTCGTGAGGACATTGTTGTTGAGTTTGAGTCTTGTCAAGTTGAGTTGAAATGCGGGAATCCAGGGATTGCATGGGTTTGCATATCATGGTTATGACTAACCAGAGTTGGTGGAGATATTGGTGATATTGCAGGAGATGGCAATATATGTTTGCTTGTCTCATGATGTGTAGGTTACAGGAGTAACCTTGGCGGTCAATAGCAAGAGGATCGGGCACAAGTAGGGGACTTGGGGCCAGACGATCGGGATGCCTGGTGATGTCAAGGGTGATCCACACCGTACACGTGGAGAGGCAAGAAGCACGGACGGTTTTGCGGTTGAGCCTCAAAACTGTGGTGATGATGAAGACGGTATGGTGACCAAGTCAAGGCGAACAGGATGCCGATGCAAGTGACAAGGGGTCCCGATGGACAGGGACTAGGAGAGACTTGCCGGTGGTTAGGATCGCAGGACAAGGTGCCACGCGTCGATATCGAGAAGTCGTGCATTGAGAAGCATGCAAGGCGGTTTCGTCGTTTGGGCCTCAAAACCAGTGGCGGTGGTTGGTGGTGCACGTGGCACCATCATGGAGCTTGCTTTGAGATGAAGCAAAGACATGAAGCGTCCAATGGCATTCGGGCGATGAGGAAAAAGCTGGATGGTTATGCCCCCGGTGGTAGGTGGGTGTGTTATGCAGGTCAAGGATACAGTGGCCATGTGGACAATAGATCCTAGGCCTATATACGGAGAGGTGTGGCTAGTGGGAGAGGTGCCTCTCTTTCCATTAGCCTTGTGTTAGGACTCTATTCAAAGTGCTAGGAGAGGACTTCATGTTTTAGAGGAGACGAAAGGGTGTGTGAGAGACATCTCTTGCTTTTCCAAATAGTGGGAGGAAGAGGGTGGCTTCCTAGCCTTGTATCTATGGATCTTGTAAGCACCTTTCTATGATATGAGAATTATTTTGTGCTCAAGATTTTCCTCTTCACTTAAATCCCGAAATTCCCTTTTTCTTATTTTTAGAGCTATTTTCGTGGTGATTTTTGATCTCATTTTTGGATGAGTTTTTGGCTCAGATTTCTTAAGAAACTTGTTTCTAGGATGAGCTAGAACAATCCTCTATGGATCCTTGACCGAATCAATAGCTCTAGCACCTTCAATTTGAAGGATTTCTCAAGTTTCCCCTTTTTGGTGTTCTTGGCACAAGATCTGAAATTCATGATGATTCCTTGAGCCAATTGAGATGATTTTCTAGGATTAGGGTCGTGACGTGATGAGGATACACTGGTCCAAAAATCGCATCATTTGGAGTTTGTTTGGTTAGGTTTTGGAGAAGATTTGCCAAATTCCTAAAAGTTTCTGCTGTTCTATCGGGGTCGATCGGCACTGCCGACGACCAGGACCGGCACTGCCCGTGGGTCTCAGAACCCCGCACCAGCACTGCCGATGGGCCAAATTGGTACTACCGATGGGGCCAACCAGCACTGTCGATGGTCCTGATCGGCACTTCCGGTGGTGGTTCAGTAAGGTGCAGTTTGTGAGGTTTTTGACTATCTCGAGTCTCTGCTGTTTTCTGTTGTTTCCGCTATGTTTCTTTGCTATAGTTGATCACTCCTAAGACTAGTACACCATGAGTTGGTGTGTGTAGTCTTGGTGATTGGTTCGAAGGTTGGCTTGGGTTGTTTTTGGGATATAGGCCAAGTTCTCTCGGAGAATTTTTGATTGGCTCCCATTCACCCCCCCTCTAGTCGCCTTCTCGGTCCTTCAATTGGTAGTAGAGCCGATTTGATCACTAGTTGAGCTTCACCTGCTTTGTGAACCGAAGGTGTTGGTGGACCTTAAAACCCAATATCGGCCACCAAGCGGTCAGGAAATGCAAGGTAAAGACCAAAGTTTCTTAAATATTTGTTTAAACTAATAAAGTTTCATGAGTTTTGGTGAAATATGTGTTTGTAGGGTCAAAAGGGCCAAAACTGTGTTAAAACATGAAGAAATACCCTGTTGGCCTGATCTGCCTTAACCGGCAGGCCGACAGGGTCATATGAGGCTGAAATCAGGGCCCAACAGGGTCGTGATGGCTAAAAGCAGAACCCAGCCAACAGGGTCATATCAGGCTAAAAACAGTCACCCGACGGGTCAAAACAAGTCATCATGAGGCTGATCATCCGACCCGACCGACTTTGCAAAACACTCCACCATGAAGATGTTTTCTCCCCCCGGACAAAAAGCTGTGGAATATGTCTAAGGAAAAAGGGTCTACAAAATGGCCTAACTTGGAGAAGCCACCCGGAGGGGTCGGCCCCCGACCCAGGCTGCCGCCCGGCCTGGCCTACCACCCGGCTTGGGTTGGCCACCCAGGGTTGCCAGCCCATGAGGCCCATGAGGCTTACCGACCCCAAAATAGAGAATTCGGTGGGAACCGACCAAGGAACCGCCATCCGAACCAAATCTGAGCCGTCCAAAGCAACTCGGTTGGAAACCGACCAAATCCAGTGCCCACCCAGCCTGGCCTGCTGCCCGGCGGTGCATGCCGCCCACCATGCCCGGCCGCCCGACACACGTGGCCGCCCAGCATGGCCCGCCGCCCGGAGGGGGAAATTTTGCCCACCGACTCTCCTCCACCTTGGAGTACCCGCCAAGTCTCTGCCACCTATAAATAGAGGGGGAATTTGGCAGAAGAGAAAGATAGAGAAAAAATAAGCATTAGTTCCGAGTTTTACCCAAGTAGAAGACTAGAGGTGTAGGAGGAGGAGTTTAGAATGTTGGCTCCTTCAACTTGTGCCTCGGGGATTGAAGCTCCTGCGTGAGTAATCTCCCTCCTCTTTAGGGCGGGTAACATGTAGTAAAATTCTTGTCCAAGTAATAAAGTGAGTATTTCTATCCTTTTATTTTGCGTGATCCTCGTGCATAACTTTTTATTGCTTCGCAACATTATCTTGTTATGTTTACCAATTCTAGAACTGGTATGAAAGTCTATGTTTAGACGTGATGTTTAGACTTAGCTTCCCTGGGATTGCATTTGTCCCCACGGGCTGTGTGGTAGGCGGCAGGTGGTGACAGCCCTGTCCGTCCAATATTGAATTCCACCACGTTCGGGAAGTCTCCAGCAGGGTTGTCTAGCGTTAACGTGCCCACTAGTACATGAGGTTAGTTACCGACCCTTACCTGTGGATCGTTATCATGCCTCGAAGCAGATATTTGGAAATAGAATTCTCACTAAGTTACTTGGAGAAGGTTCACTACATTAGATTGCCTGGCCCGGGGACTTCTTCTCCCTGTAGAGTACACTTTGTTTTGCACCCTCATCACTAGTACTTGATAGATTAGGAGTGACACTTTACTCGTTCCCTGTGAAAATCAATACTCTAGAATACTCCCAGGTGAAAGCTACGTCGGCATATGTATGCTTGCAGATATTCCCTGTTAGGCCTAAGAACCGCCAACAGAAGGTGACATTGAGAAGCACACTGTTAAGCTATGGCTGTTCGATGGAGACGACTTCTCCTACTGGAAGTCGTGGACCAAGGCGTATTTGCTGAGTCAAGGACGTGCAATTTGGGAGATTGTTGAGCAGGAGTATGCTATACCACAAGACCTGAACACTGCATCTACAGGTGTGTTAGTCAGGTATGAGAACAACTCCAAAGCTGTCAATATTCTGCTCTCTGCACTTAGTAGGAGTGAATATGATAGGGTTGCACACCTTGACACTGCTCATGCTATGTGAGTTAAGCTCTGTACTTACCATGGGGGTACCAACTAAGTCAAGTCTATGCATAAGGATTCTTACAATAGACAATACCAAACCTTTGCATAAAAACCTGGCGAGTCACTAGATGACACCTTTCGTAGGTTTGAGGCAATTTTGTGCAACTTGCGGGCTTGTGGTAACCTTGTGTACAATGACAATGATAGAGCTAAGCAACTATTGTACTCACTTAATGAAAATGTTTGGGGGGTTAAAATTGCTGCTCTAGAAGAAATTGCTGAATTCAATACCTTGAACTGTGAGCAACTATATAGCAAGCTGAAATCTCATAAACTATCTAGTAAATCTCGTCCTAATCTTGCTATTCCTACTTCTAGAATAGCAAGCTGAAATCTCATGAACCTTTGCACAGATGAGTTGGAAGCTCAGTCCCTCAAAGTCAAAGAGCTTGAGTCCAAGTTGCTTCATGAGACTCGCTCGAAAGTTCTCCCACATCTGTGTGAAGTGTGTGTCACCCTCAAGGACAAGCTAGTAATCACTAGGGAGAAAAACAAAGTCCTAGTTCAGGAAAATGACTATCCTGTTTCTAGGCTCCAGAGAACCCTAGTGAGTGAGGAAAAGATTGAGAGTGAGTTGGCAAGGGTGAAGGAGAGTTCTTCTAGGTCAACCTATAACTTGGGCTTGGGATTTGAGAGGTGTGACAAGGAGAGTGAGAAAGTGGGTAAGTTTGTACCTAGCTCCACCTACAAGGATGAGGAAAAGACCATCAAACCCACTGACAAATACTATCCACCCAATCCCAAACCCTCCTTCAACCCAAAGCAAACAGAGAAGCCAAAACCCAAACCTGCAATGCAAATCAAACCTAATCCTAAGGGTGTCTACATTTGCATGTTTTGTGGTCACAAGGGTCACTTGGATGAATTCTATTATAGGCGTAAGAGGATTGAGAGGAAGCAAGCTGAGTTGACTAGGGATGCCTTTTATGATGATTTTGATGGTTTTCAGCCTCGCTATTTTTCTCGTGCCTATCATGGACATGGCCATTCCTCATATGGCTTCGATTCACAAAACAGAGGCTTTGCACAGCAACGTTTTGGTGCTCGACGTTTTTCCCATCGTGGTGAGCGTCATTCGCATGGATTTGGCTTTCACACTGATGACTTCTATCCTCACAACCTAAGGTTTGAGTCAAGACGCTTTGACAGGCCATGTTTTCCCCATCGTGGTTCTCGTCCTATGCGTTCGAATGATAATGTGCAAAGAACTGTGATGACTACTACCGGTCATATGGTTAAGTGCTGGATTCCCAAATCTCTCTTGACTAACCCCAGCACTGAGCCATCGACTTTTTCTTCTTGTTCTTTGTAGGCAGCAGGTGGAGGCTTGGAGAACAAATGGTTGATGGACTCCGGGTGTTCGTGCCACATGACCGGAGATGCAAAGTGGTTCTCCAGCCTCACTCCCTTGAAGCGGCGAGAGTATGTGATATTTGGAGATGACAAGAGAGGGAGAGTGAAAGCAAGAGGCGCGGTAAAGGTAAATGAAACATTCACTCTCAAGGATGTTGGGTTGGTTAAGTATCTCAAGTACAATCTCCTCTCTGTTTCTCAGCTCCTTGATGTTGGTTTGGAAGTGCGCTTTAAGTCGAATGCTTCTTGTGTTCTTGATTCGAGTAGTTCCTTGGTTTGTGGCATTTCTCACATTGGCATAGTTTTTCAGGCTGATTTTGCTGGTTCTCCTGGGTCTGACATGTGCTTGTTTGCTCAATCTTCTTCTGAGCTCTGAAAATGGCATAGGAGACTAGGTCACATGAGCTTTGACTTGTTATGTCGCTTGACTGGCCTAGGTTTGATCCGAGGATTGCCTAAGCTCAAATTTAATAAGGATTTGGTTTATGCTTCTTGTCGTCATGGGAAAATGATTGCCGCTTCTCATCCACTAATCAATTTGATGATGACTGAACGCCCTGGAGAGTTGCTTCACATGGACACTGTTGGCCCTTCTCGGGTTTGTTCGGCAGGTGGGAAGTGGTATGTTCTTGTGATTGTTGTTGATTATTCTTGCTACTCTTGGGTTTACTTTCTTGAGAGCAAGGATGAAGTGTTTCATCACTTTTGGAGCTTAGCTTTGAGGTTGTTCAAGGAACTCCCTGGTGCATTACGAGCAATCCACAGTGATAATGGCACCGAGTTCAAGAACTTCTCCTTTGATGCTTTCTATCTTGAGCATGGTATTAAGGATCAGTTTTTAGCACCTCGTGTTCCCCAGCAGAATGGAGTGGTCGAAAGAAAGAACAGAACCCTGGTGGAGATGGCCCGGATGATGCTCGATGAGCATAGGACTCCGAGGCAGTTCTAGGCTGAGGCCATTAGCACTGCTTGCTATGTTTCCAATCGGATTTTCTTGCGCTTAATTCTTAATGTGACTTCTTATGAGCTGTGTTTTGGTAGAAAGCCCTTGGTTTCTCATTTGCGTGCTTTTGGCTGCAAGTTCTTTATTCTCAAGTGTGGCAATCTTGATAAGTTTGAGTCAAGATGTTCTGATTGCATCTTTCTTGGTTACTCTCTTCATAGTCATTCCTATAGAGTTTTGAATTTGGAGACTAACACCATCGTAGAATCCTGCGATGTAACCTTTGATGAATCGAACTGTTGTGCAAGGAATGTGATTGAGTCTGCAGGTGATAAGGAGATGAAGGAGATCATCTTTGTAGAAGAGGACCTACAGGGCTTTGATGATGATGATAATAATTCACTTCATCTCTCATCTGAGCTTGTTCATGCTGCTACCACTACTCCAGCAGAGGGTCCAGATGCTTCTACATCAACTTCAGTAGCTGTCGAGCAAGCTCCAGCTGTGGTTGATGGGGAGGTACACTCTGAGAGAGAGGCTCCTCACGACATTCAGTGTCAACATCCATCTCAACAGATGATCAGTAATCTCTATGAGAGGACAACAAGGTCAAGGTCTGCACATCTTGCTTGCTTTACCAATTCTCTCTTTGTTGCAACCTTTTAACCCCAGGATGTTGGACACGCACTATCTGATGAACATTGGGTTAATTCCATGCATGAGGAGTTGGAAAACTTTGAGAGAAACAAAGTCTGGACCCTTGCAGAGCCTCCCAAAAATGTCAATGTCATAGGAAACAAGTGGGTGTTCAAAAACAAACATGGGGAGGATAGTGGGTGTTCAAAAACAAATACGCACTATCTTGCTTGCATTTGCTGCCTCCAAGGGCATTAGACTATCAAATGGATGTCAAGAGTGCTTTCCTAAATGGTTTCATAGAGGAAGAAGTATATGTGAGGCAACCCCCTAGCTTTGAGCACCACAAATACCCAAACCGTGTGTACAAGCTTCAGAAGGCTTTGTACGGGCTAAAGCAAGCACCTAGGGCATGGTATGCTAGGCTTAAGACCTTCTTGCTAGAGCGTGGGTATGTCATGGGGTGTGTTGATAAAACCTTGTTCACTCTAAAGCATGACAATGACTCTCTAATGGTTCAGATTTACGTGGATAATAGCATCTTTGGTGGTTCCTCTCATGCTCTTGTGTCTAGATTTAAGGAAGCTATAGAAAGTGAGTTTCAGATGTCAATGATGGGAGAGCTCACCTTCTTTCTTGGGTTTCAAATCAAGCAGTGCAAGCAAGGCACTTTCACACATCAAGCCAAGTACACGAAGGATCTTCTGAAGAAGTTCAACATGGTCAATATGAAGCCGTTGTCTACACCAATGTCCACTACAACGGCTCTTGACCCTGATTAAGACTGTGAAGCAGTGGATCAAAGGGAGTACAGGAGCATGATTGGGTCCCTCTTGTACCTGACAGCGACAAGACCCGACATACACTTTGCGGTGTGTCTTTGTGCTCATTTTCAAGCATCCCCAAGGGTGACTCATCGCAAGGCTGTCAAGCGCATCTTCAGGTATCTCAAATACACCCTTGAGTTTGGTCTTTGATACTCTACATCTTCATCTCTTGATCTCATTGGGTATTCGGATGCGGACTTTGCTGGGTGTAGAATTGATAGGAAGAGCACTTCTGGTACATGCCATTTCTTGGGTACTTCCTTGATCTGTTGGTCTTCTCGTAAGCAATCGAGTGTTGCCCAATCCACCATAGGGGCTGAGTATGTTGCTGCTGCTAGCTGCTGTTCACAAATCCTATGGATTGTGTTCACCACGAGAGACTATGGGTAAACTTTTAAGGGTGTTCCACTCATGTGTGATAACTCCAGTGCCATATGCTTAGCCAAAAACCCAATCCAACATGGTAAGGTCAAACACATCAATGTGAGATTCCACTTTCTAAGAGACAATGTTGAGAAGGGGGATGTTGAGCTCAAATACATTGATACCAAAAACCAACTAGCTGATATCCTCACCAAGCCCCTAGATGCTTCTAGACATGCTTTTCTTCGGGGGGAACTTGGTGTGTGTCATCCTTATGGCATCATTTGAGGGGGAGTTGGTGTTCACTTGTATATATGTATCTTACCATTTTCTCATTGCATCTCATATGTAATATATGCATTGGTAGATGAGCTTTGATTCTTATGCTTTCTTGCATTTCTCTTTGCTGTGATTGAGCTTGAGCTAAGTTGTGTGAATGTGATGGTAATTTCTCATGCTTAGATTTTCTAGATGCCCTGTTATAAACTCATGTGAGCAACTTGCTAATCTTAAAGGTAAACTGAGCTTCTTGTGAACCTTATGATCTAATCTTGCTAAAACTTGCTCACCATGTGTATAATTGCTTTTATCCTTGTGGGAACTTGCATTGAGGCTAGTCTAGAGGATGTCTTGGCTTTGGCACCTTGTGTTTACGAAATGGAAGGCTTTGCAAATGTTTAGCTCATGATGAAACATTATGGGAACGTATGTTCCTTTTGCCGCAAAGGCATGCTCTTTTGTCTTGTGCGTAAGCTTGAATAATCTGCTAAGTGCTTTGATAAAGAATAATTCTAAAATACTAAATCCAAACATTGTGACTTGAAGCCTCGGGGTGTTTGCCATACCCAGTCGTGCGACCCTCCACATGGATATGAGGACACATGAGGATAAACAATAATCACTCGATCAACTGTGTCTCTGTTTCATATGTGAGCGTTTGTAGAGCTCATTTTCTATGAATGCTTGTTGCCCTAGTTGAGATTGAGACTGGCTAGTATCCTTTTGATTCACTTGGTGCTTGTTTTGCACTGGATGGGAGTACTTACACATGTGGTGGCAGTTTTGCTCTTGATAAGCAACTTTGATTCTATCTATGCTAGTCAATCTTTCTGCTTAGCTTGTATAGCTCATGGTGTTTATGCCTTGCTATCTATTTTTGATCTTTGCATGATTGGGAGCTATTGCTTTTACACTCCATGGCTCTATATTTATGGCTAGCAAAGTTAAATGCTTGTTTGCATAATTGTTGAAGCTCCTTAGGTTTGCATTTTCATGTATTGCATGTTTGCTTGTTCTTTTGCCTCTTTGATGAGTTCATTGCCAAAGGGGGAGAAAATTTTGGGGTCATGCACAAATAATGCTAAGAAACTTATATGATCCATTTTGCACTATATGAGACCTACCACAACTTGAGGGGGAGCAGTTCATGATCTTGAGCATTTTCTTGTGCTTTTCACATTCTTTGCGTCTCAAGTCGCTCTCTTTGCCAGCTCTTGGTTTTGTGATCCCTACTTGCTAGATGGCTTGTTTTCACCTTTTCTTTGGGTTTGGCCATTTGGATGTGCTTATTCGGCTTCGCATTTCAATCTCTAATCTTTGTGCATTTGGTGTTGTCAATGTACTCATCAAGGGGGAGATTGAGAAACCATGTGGATATGTGCCATGGTTTGCTATATTTGTGATGAGTAATTGACTTGAGCGGA
Organism: Eleusine coracana subsp. coracana; assembly: GCA_032690845.1. NCBI lineage: Eukaryota > Viridiplantae > Streptophyta > Magnoliopsida > Poales > Poaceae > Eleusine > Eleusine coracana. Next base: position 21,835,821 of record CM064424.1, read on the forward strand.
TTTGATGTTTGAGTTGAAATGCGGGAATCCAGGGATTGCATGGGTTTGCATATCATGGTTATGACTAACCGGAGTTGGTGGAGATATCGACGATATTGCAGGAGATGGGAAATGTGTTTGCTTGTCTCATGATGTGTAGGTCACTGGAGTCGACTTGGCGCTTAACGGCGAGAGGATCAGGCACAAGTAGGGGACTTGGGGCCAAACGATCGGAATGCCGGGTGAAGTCAAGTGTGATCCACACCGTACACGTGGAGAGGCAAGAAGCATGGACAGTTTTACGATTGAGCCTCAAAACCATGGTGATGATGAAGACGACGTGGTGACCAAGTCAAGACAAACGAGATGCCGGTGCAAGTGACAAAGGGGCCCAATGGACAGGGACTGGGAGAGACTTGCCGGTGGTCAGGATCACGGGACAAGGTGACACGCGTTGACATCGTGAAGTTGTGCTTTGAGAAATGTGCAAGGCGGTTTCCCGGTTTAGGCCTCAAAACCGGTGGCGGTGGTTGGTGGTGCACGTGGCACCATCATGGAGCTTGCCTCGAGATGAAGCAAAGACGTGAAGCGTCCGATGGCATTCGAGCGATGAGGAAAAAGATGGATGGTTATGCCCCCGGTGGTAGGTGGGTGTGTTATGTAGGTCAAGGGTAGAATGGTCATATGGACAATAGACCCTAGGCCTATATAAGGAGAGGTGTGGCTAGTGGGAGAGGTGCTTCTCTTTCCATTAGCCTTGTGTTAGGACTCTATTCAAAGTGCTAGGAGGGGACTTCATATTTCAGAGGAGAGGAAAGGGTGTGTGATAGACATCTCTTGCTCTTCGAAATAGTAGGAGGAAGAGGGTGGTCTCCTAGCCTTGTATCCATAGATCTTGTAAGCACCTTTCTATGATATGAGAAGTATTTTCATGATCACGATTTGCCTCTTCACTTGAATCCCGAAATTCTCTTTTTCCTATTTTCAGAGCTATTTTCGTGGTGATTTTCTATCCCAGTTTTGGACGACTTTTTGGCTCGGATTTCTTGAGAAACTTGTTGCTAGGATGAGCTAGAACAATCCTCTATGGATCCTTGACCGAATCAATAGCTCTAGCACCTTCAATTTGAAGGATTTCTCAAGTTTCCCCTTTTTGGTGTTGTTGGCACAAGATCTAAAATTCCTGATGATTCCTTGAGCCAATTGATATGATTTTCTAGGATTAGGGTCGTGATGTGATGAGGATACACTGGTCCAAAAATCACATCATTTGGAGTTTGTTTGGTTATGTTTAGGAGAAGATTTGTCAAATTCCCAAAAGTTTCTGATATTCTGTCGGGGTCGATCGGCACTGTCGACGACCAGGACCGGCACTGCCGGTGGGTCTCAGAACCCCGCACCAACACTGCCGATGGGTCAGATCGGCATTGCCGATGGGTCAGATCGGCATTGCCGATGGGGCCAATTGGCACTGCCGGTGGTGGTTCAGTAAGGTGCAGTTTGTGAGGTTTTTAACTATCTTGAATCTCTGCTGTTTCCAGTTGTTTCCACTGTGTTTCTTTGCTGTAGTTTATCACTCCTAAGACTAGTACACCATGAGTTGGTGTGTGTAGTCTTGATGATTGGTTCGGCGGTTGGCTTGGGTTGTTTTTGGGATAGAGGCCAAGTTCTCTCAGAGAATTTTTGATTGGCTCCCATTCACCCCCCTCTGGTCGCCTTCTCGGTCCTTCACAAACAGAGAAGCCAAAACCCAAGCCTGCCATGCAAACTGAGCCTAATCCTAAGGGTGTCCACATTTGCATGTTTTGTGGTCGCAAGGGTCACTTGGATGAATCCTGTTATAGGTGTAAGAGGATTGAGAGAAAGCAAGATGAGTTGACTAGGGATGCTTTTTATGATGATTTTGTTGACTTTCAGCTTTGCTCTTTTTCTCGTGCCTATCGTGGACAAGGTCATCCCTCATATGGCTTTGATTCACGAAACATAGGCTTTGCGCAGTAGCGCTTTGGCGCCCCATGTTTTCCCCATCGTAGTGAGCGTCACTCGCGTGGATTTGGCTTTCACATAGATGATTTCTATTTTCACAACCCAAGGTTTGAGTCAAGACGCTTTGACAGACCATGTTTTCTCCATCGTGGTTCTCGTCCCATGCGTTCGAATAATAATGTGCAAAGAATTATGATGACTACTACCGGTCGTATGGTTAAGTGCTGGATTCCCAAATGCTTTTTGACTAACCCTATCACTGAGCCATTGACTTTTTCTTCTTGTTCTTTGTAGGCAGCAGGTGGAGGCCTGGAGAACAAATGGTTGATGGACTCCGGGTGTTCGCACCACATGACCTGAGATGCAAAGTGGTTCCAGCCTCACTCCCTTGAAGCGCAGGGAGTATGTGTCCTTTGGAGATGACAAGAGAGGAAGAGTGAAAGAGGCGCGGTAAAGGTAAATGAAAAATTCACTCTCAAGGATATTGGTTTGGTTGAGTATCTCAAGTACAATCTCCTCTCTGTCTCTCAGCTTCTTGATGTTGGTTTGGAAGTGCGCTTTAAGTCGAATGCTTCTTATGTTCTTGATTCGAGTGGTTCTTTGGTTTGTGGGATTCTCGCATTGGCAGAGTTTTTTAGGCTGATTTTGCTGGTTCTCCTGGTTCTCACAAGTACTTGTTTGCTCAATCTTCTTCTGAGCTCTGGAAATGGCATAGGAGACTGCGTCACATGATGTCGGGACTTAATCTCGGCATCAGATATAGGGTAGCTCACCTATGTGGATTTATATGATAGATAGGGGTATGAGCGAGATCGAGAGATGATGGTAACACAAGACGCCGATTTATACAGCTTCGGGCCTCCCGGAGGATAATAACCCTACGTGCTATGTTCTGTGGTATTTGTATTGATATGTCTAGATTATAGATCTAGACGAGGAGTGTAGACCTAGATGATAATGTCTAGTTGTGTCTAATGTCGCTCTATGAGCTCTATTGTCTAATGTTATGGCTTGTCTACTTGAGAACTTGTCCCTTGAGGTGGACCCCTATCCCTCCTTATATATCCGGGAGGGGGGGACAAGGTTACATGGCAGAGTCCTAGTCGGTCTACTGTTCTTATCCTTCTAGGAGTCTACTTTGCTTTCCTTATCCATGAGGTACCTCGATGGTATGTATCATCGACAAGCCCCCCAGAGTCTTGGAAGCTGGATGATAATCTTTAGTAGCTTCCCGACTGGTTCATGCCATATATAATGCTTTAGCTTTATATCAGCGAGCTTGTAAGAATCTCAAAGATTTGAAAATGTCTTCAAAAAATCCACTGGTGCAGTGAGTAGGTGCACCTAATTAGGTGTAGCCCCCCGACTCTTGTATCATTTGGAAACTGCAAATAATGCAAGAGTCCAAATCAAGAATAGTCATGTTGGCTCTCTTTAAGGAAAAATCACTCATCAAATCCGAGTGATAAATAACTCAATAGAATGACGTCAATCACTATTGAATGATACATAATTCAGGCGAGTGACTTCAATCACCGCTGAGTGGTTGATGACTCAAACCAATGACTTCAATCATTGCCGAGTGCTATATAATATACTCAGGTTGCATCAATCACAACTGAGTAATATTAGGTTCACGGGTGACATCAATCACAACCGAGTGAATGAGGCCTTATGACATCAATCATAGCCAAGTACTTAGTTACCATGACTTCAATCATGATTAAGTAACCTTTCCTTAAGAATATTAATCATTGAGCTTTATTTTCACTATTATAGACTGACTTCAATCAACCGAGTGATGCTTGTTATCTCGCATATATGACCATCAAGTCACAGCGACGTGATCGTCAAATCATGCTTTGAATGATTATGGCATCAACCATTTTTGATAATGCACTTCTTTTAAAAGAAACACATATTAACCGAGCGATCATCAAGTCACGGTTATATGATCATCAAATCATATATTTTTATATATTATGGCACCAAGCATAAATTTGATGGAGAGTGCTTCTCTTCAAAGAAGCCCCTGAGACAATCGCAATTATGAGTGACAACCACGCTCAACTCAGAATATTGTCCAAGTGGCAGCGGTACTTAACTCATGATGATAAGGTCGAGTGAAGAAAGTAGTCAAGGTTGTTGTAGCTGCCGACCGCTGATGAAGTGATGACCGAGTGACATCGATGGTCTAATATGTGGTCGACCGATGTGGCGGTCATACATGATGTGGTAGACCGATGGTGGCAGTCCGATATGATGTGGCAGACCGATGGCGGTAGTCGGAGCTGGTGTATCCGACCGGCACAAGTAGTCAGAGTTGTAAGCCGACCGATGAAGACAGTCCATGTTAGCATGGCCGACCGATGAAAGCGGTCGGAGCTGGCATTGTCGACCGATGAAGACGAGGAAATCACTCTATATCGAGTGGTGTATCCGCCTATCCATCAAAAATATTCCTGACAATAAAGTAAATTAGGATAATTAGTTATAATTAACATTGTTTGCTTGGAAACTTATTTTTATAAGCCAAATAATTCAGTGGACTGAAAAGTCAAGTACGTATCTATTTTTCTCCTTTAAGTAGACCGACTGGCGCAAAGCAGCATATTCACGCATTAGCAACCAGACTGACCCACCGCAACAATATCGGTCATAATTATTCTTGCGTAGCAATCAGAACCAATCAACACATGACCTCTCGCAACTTTGGCTCTGGGTTTAGTATAGTGGCAGTCTGTCGCGTAGCAAAAAAGTTTTATGACTTAGTCACTAGTCGGCGTAAGACCAAAAAATAAGACCAAATCGCAAAATAAAATGCAATATATCGGTCAAGGCTATAGGCAAAAAAGAGTGAAACTAGAACAGATGACACGGGTCATATGGTGTCAGGGCTGATGCACTACTGAAAGATCACCGACCGACATGTGTACTACTAGATTCACAAAAAAGTGGGAGAACATGTGTATAGATACACAAATAGCCCCCTGGCTCGATTGTTTAATGTAAAGGATTAAAGAACCGAGACAATATAAAGACGAATAAAGCCATAAAAAGAGCACTGATTAAAAAGCCCAACTTTACTCATCGAGAATTCTATGACCTTCTGCTTAGAAAATAGAAATAAACGGTCGTGAGGAAAATAGTATGAAGAACATGAGCCCAAAACCTCGAATGTAAATTAAGAAAGTATAAAGATACTTAGCTTTATAATTTGGCGAGTTGAAGAGGAGCTCCCGAGCGTGTTGATGTTGTTGGCGAGTGGTCGAACATCAAAGTCGAGCCATCATATCACCGGAACATCGAAGCTCAGAGTGGTTGGCTTGTGTTGCCAAGTAGTCGGAAGCGTCGCCGATTGACCAAGTGAGTGAAAATCCAAAACGCCAAGTCATTGACGGCGTCCTGAGTAACTGGGTGACTGTCGAGTCATCGTAGTGCAGCAATGTCACCGTGTGGTTGAATCGAGACGATGTCGCCAAGTGGCCGAATAGCGGCGTTGTTACCAGAGTGACGTAGTCGACTGGTCGTCGTTGAGTAGCCGAGTGACCAGGTGAATGGCAGAGTAGCCCCCAGATATGTCTATGTGGCCGTCGAGCGGTCGAGCCATCGAGTCACGGCGATGTTACCGAGTTGCGGTCGTCCTTGTTGAAGACATCGTCTTAATGAGCAAGCTGAGTTGTTGAGTTGTTGAATAGCTGGGATCTTGAATCACCAAAACAAGCAACTCCAACTAGCTTCGCTGCAGCTCATGAGGCGAGCTGGCATCATGGACCGGAGTCCTGATTGAAATCCGGACGCCCCTGGTAAATCGAACCTTGATATCGAGGTTGAGTCGTTGGTGTTGGAAAAAACAAACGGCTGCGGGTCGCCAGGTGTAGGTCTCAGCTCGGCTGCTGGTCGCTGCACGAGTCGCCATGTGAGCCCCTGGCTTGATCGCTGGCCATCAAGTCGGCGCAGATTGTGTGTGAAGCGAGTGCGGGGAAGCAGACATGTTCTACACGCCGCCTTACCCGCAAGCCGATTCCTTAAGTGGCAGCTTCTGTGAAGCTTGCGTACATGCAAGAAGCATTGCATGATTAGTATTATGTATACTATAATCATGTTTATTACTAAATAAGTGATAACATAACGTGGAAAAGCAAAGAAAGGAAAGATACTTCCCGATGTACACGTGCAGGCCCTTTTTGTTCCATGGAAGGAATTGACGCCGAATAGCATTCATGTACCAGTCAGACTCGGCGAGTATGTTGCTTCAAGGATTAATAACTCACCGACTGAAGCTCTGGTATTTTGGAAAGCACGTGACGATGTCGCCCTCCGTTTCCATAATGCAAGTATTCGACTTGGACTGGTCCTCCGTGTGTACAAGCTTTTAAAGGAAACTTCCATGTTGTGTGGAGAACTCGACGAGTTGGCTGATTACTTTTCGTCGACTTCATCTCCAGGTCGTTTCGATAGGACACCCGGTGTAGGCACGCAATAGCCTCCTGGCCGCTGACGACGACATTGGAATGCTTGGCTAAGCAAGGTAACGCACAGATAATCACACGTGCATATGGAGTAGATGCGTATAGCTCAAGCTATAACGGTTTGCCTCACGACCTGGCCTTGTATGCTTGTAGACCGATCTTGAAGAAGTAGACTGGCCATTAAATTTTGACGAGCCGATCTCAACACGAGCGTTGTCAGTGATTTGATGCTGGTCTACTCGCGATCAGATCTTGAAGTAGAAACCCTTCAAAAACGCGGTGACTCAAGCGCTTCAACGCTCATCTGCTCGTGATGAAATCTTAAAGTGGTTTGAAACCATCAAACTCAACATACCGATCGTAGCGCTGGGCCCCCTACCTGGCACGCCAACTGTTGGGACTTAATCCCGGCATCAGACATAGGGTAGCTCACCTATGTGTATTTGTATGATAGACAGGGGTATGCGTGAGATCGAGAGATGATGGTAACACAAGACGCTGATTTATACAGCTTCGGGCCTCCTGGAGGATAATAACCCTACGTCCTGTATTCTGTGGTATTTGTATTGATATGTCTAGATTATAGATCTAGACGAGGAGGGTAGACCTAGACGATAATGTCTAGTTGTGTCTAATGTCGCTCTATGAGCTCTATTGTCTAATGTTATTGCTTGTCTACTTGAGAACTTGTCCCTTGAGGAGGACCCATGTCCCTCCATATATATCCGGGGGGGGGGGGGGGGGGGGGGGGGAGGAGACAGGGTTACATGGCAGAGTCCTAGTCGGTCTACTGTTCTTATCCTTGTAGGAGTCTATTTTTCTTTCCTTATCCTTGAGGTACCCCGATGGTATGTATCATCGACACATGAGCTTTGACTTGTTATGTCGTTTGAGTGGCCTAGGTTTGATTCGAGGATTACCTAAGCTCAAGTTTGATAAGGATTTGGTTTGTGCTCGTTATCGTCATGGGAAAATGATTGCCACTTCTCATCCACCAATCAATTTGGTGATGACTGAACGTCCTGGAGAGTCGCTTCACATGGATACTGTTGGTCCTTCTCAGGTTCGTTCGGCGGGTGGGAAGTGGTATGTTCTTGTGATTGTTGATGACTACTCTCGCTACTCTTGGGTTTACTTTCTTGAGAGCAAGGATGAAGTGTTTCATCACTTTCAAAGCTTTGCTTTGAGGTCGTTCAAGGAACTCCCTGCTGCATTGCGAGCAATACGTAGTGATAATGGTACCAAGTTCAAGAACTCATCCTTTGATACTTTCTGTCTTGAGCATGGTATTGAGCATGAGTTTTTAGCACCTCGTGTTCCCCAGTAGAATGGTGTGGTCAAAAGAAAGAACGGAAATTTGGTGGAGATGGCACGGATGATGCTTGATGAGCATAGGACTCCGAGGCGGTTCTGGGCTGAGGCCATTAGCACTACTTGCTATGTTTCCAATCGGTTTTTCTTACACTGAATTCTTAATGTGACTTCTTATGAGATGCATTTTGGGAGAAAACCCTCGGGATCTCATTTGCGTGCCTTTGGTTGCAAGTGCTTTATTCTCAAGCGTGGCAATCTTGATAAGTTTGAGTCGAGATCTTCTAATGGCATCTTTCTTGGTTACTCTCTTCATGGTCATTCCTACAGAGTTTTGAATTTGGAGACTAACACCATGGTAGAATCCTGCGATATAACCTTTGATGAATCAACCTCTTGTGCAAGGAATGTGATTGAGTCTGCAGGTGACAAGGAGCTAAAGGAAAGCATCTTTGTAGAAGAGGATCTACAGGGCTTTGATAATGATGACGATGATTCACTTCATCCCTCATCTGAGCTTGTTCCTGCTGCTACCACTACTCCAGTAGAGGGTCCAGAAGCTTCTACATCGACATCAACGGCTGTCCAGCAAGCTCCAGCTGTGGTTGAGGGGAGGTACACTCTGAGAGAGATCCCCTAGCCACATTCAGCGTCAACATCCACCTCAATAAATGATTGGTAATCTCTATGAGAGGACAACAAGGTCAAGGTCTGCACATCTCGCTTGCTTTACCAATTCTCTCTTTGTTGCAACCTTTGAACCCCGAGATGTTGGACAAGCACTATCTGATGAACATTGGGTTAATGCCATGCATGAGGAGTTGGAAAACTTTGAGAAAAACAAAGTCTGGACCCTTGTAGAGCCTCCCAAAAATGTCAATATCATAGGAACCAAGTGGGTGTTCAAAAACAAACATGGGGAGGACGGTGAGAAATAAGACTAGGCTAGTTGCTCAGGGTTTTAGCCAAGTGGAGGGCTTAGATCATGGTGAAACCTTTGCTCTTGTTGCTCGCATAGAAGCCATTAGGATCTTGCTTGCATTTGCTGCCTCCAAGGGCATTAGACTCTATCAAATGGATGTCAAGAGTGCTTTCCTAAATAGTTTCATAGAGGAAGAAGTGTATGTGAGGCAACCCCCTGGCTTTGAGCCCAACAAATACCCAAACCATGTGTACAAGCTTTAGAAGGCTTTGTACGGATTGAAGCAAGCACCTAAGGTATGGTATGCTAGGCTTAAGACCTTCTTGCTAGAGCGTGGGTATGTCATGGGGTGTGTTGATAAAACCTTGTTCACTCTCAAGCATGGCAATGACTTTCTAATGGTTCAGATTTACGTGGATGATATCATCTTTGGTGGTTCATCTCATGTTGTTGTGTCCAGATTTCAGGAAGCTATGGAAAGTGAATTTCAGATGTCGATGATGGGCGAGATCACCTTCTTTCTTGGGCTTCAAATCAAGCAGTGCAAGCAAGGCACTTTCATACATCAAGCCAAGTACACGAAGGATCTCCTCAAGTAGTTTGACATGGTCAATGTGAAGCCGTTGTCTACACCAATGTCCACTACAACGGCTCTTGACCCTGATAAAGACTGTGCAGCGGTGGACCAAAGGGAGTACAGGAGCATGGTTGGCTCTCTCTTGTACCTGACGGCGACAAGACCAGAGATACACTTTGCGGTGTGTCTTTGTGCTTGCTTTCAAGCTTCCCCAAGGGTGACTCATCGCATGGTTGTATAGCGCATCTTCAGGTATCTCAAATACACCCTTGAGTTTGGTCTTTGGCACTCTGCATCTTCATCTCTTGATCTCATTGGGTATTCAGATGCGGACTTTGCTGGGTGTAGAATTGATAGGAAGAGCGCTTCTGGTACTTGCTATTTCTTGGGTACTTCTTTTATCTGTTGGTCATCTCGTAAGCAGTCAAGTGTAGCCCAATCCACTACAGAGGCAGAGTATGTTGCTGCTGCTAGTAGCTGCTCACAAATCCAATGGATTGTCTCCACCATGGGAGACTATGGGTTAACTTTTAAGGGTGTTCCACTCATGTGTGACAACTCCAGTGCCATATGCTTAGCCAAAAACCCAATCCAACATGGTAAGGTCAAACACATCAATGTGCGATTCCAGTTCCTGAGAGACAATGTTGAGAAGGGGGATGTTGAGCTCAAATACATTGACACCAGAAACCAACTAGGTGATATCCTCACCAAGCCCCTAGATGCTTCAAGACATGCTTTTCTTCGAGGGGAACTTGGTGTTTGTCATCCTTATGGCATCACTTGAGATGGAGTTGGTGTTCTCTTGTATATATGTATCTTACCTTTTATGCATTGCATCTCATATGAAATATATGCATTGGTAGATGAGCTTTGATTCTTATGCTTGCTTGTATTTATCATTGCTAAGATTAATCTTGAGCTAAGTTGCGTGGATGTGATAACTTGCTAATCTTAAAGGTAAACTGAGCTTCTTGTGAACCTTATGATCTAATCTTGCTAAAACTTGCTCACCATGTGTATAATTGCTTTTATCCCTGTTGAAACATGCATTGAGGCTAGTCTAGAGGATGTCTTGGCTTTAGCACCTTGTGTTTGCGAAATGGAAGGCTTTGCAAATGTTTAACTCATGATGTAACATTGTGGGAATATGTGTTCCTTTTGCCGCAAAGGCGTGCTCTTTTGACTTGTGCATAAACTTGAATAATCTACTGAGTGCTTTGATCAAGAATAATTGTAAAATGCTAAATCCAAACACTGTGACTTGAAGCCTCGTGGTGTTTGCCATACCCAGTCGTGCGACCGTCCGCATGGATAAGAGGACACATGAGGATAAACAATAATCACTTGATCAACTGAGTCTCTGTTACATATGTGAGCATTTGTAGAGCTCATTTTCTACGAATGCTTGTTGCTCTCGTTGAGATTGAAACTATCTAGATTCTTATGATTCACTTCGTGCTTGTTTTGCCTTGGATGGAAGTACTTACACATGTGGTGGTAGTTTTGCTCATGATAAGCAAATTTGATTCTATCTAAGCTAGTTAATCTTTCTGCTTAGCTTGTATAGCTCTTGGTGTTTATGCCTTGCTATCTATTTTTTTATCTTTTTATGGTTGTGCGCCATTGCTTTTACACTTCATAGCTCTATGCTTGTGATTAGCACAGTTAAATGCTTGTTTGCATAATTGTTGAAGCTCCTTAGGTTTGCATTTTCATGCATTGCATGTTTGCTTATTCTTTTGCCTCTTTGATGAGTTCATTTCCAATGGGGGAGAAAATATTGGGTCATGCACAAATAATGCTGAGAAACTTAAAATGATCCATTTTTGTACTACATTAGACCTACCACAAGTTGAGGGGGAGCATATCATGATCTTGAGCGTTTTCTTGCGCTTTTCATATTCTTTGCGTCTCGAGTCGCTTTCTTTGCCAACTCTTGGTTTTGTGATCCTTACTTTGCTAGATGGCCTATTTTCTCCTTTTCTTTGGGTTTGGCCATTTGGATGCATTTATTCGGTTTCGCTTTTCACTATGTAATCTTTGTGCATTTGAGGTTGTCAATGTACTCATCAAGGGGGAGATTGAGAAACCTTGTGGATATGTGCCATGGTTTGCAATATATGTGCTGAGTAATTGACTTGAGAGGATTGGATGTTTGAGTTGAAATGCGGGAATCTGGGGATTGCATGGGTTTGTATATCATGGTTACGACTAACCAGAATTGGTGGAGGAATTGGTGATGTTGCAGGAGTTAGAAAATGTGTTTGCTTGTCTCATGATGTGTAGGTCACTGGAGTCGACTTGGCGGTCAACGGCGAGAGGATCGGGCACAAGTAGGAGACTTGGGGTCAGACGATGAAGAGGCCGGGTGGAGTCAAGGGTGATCCATACTGTACATGTGGAGAGGTAAGGAGCACAGACGGTTTCACGGTTGAGCCTCAAAACCGTCGTGGTGATGAATATGGCATGTTGACCGAGTCAAGGCAAGCAGGATGCCGGTGCAAGTGACAAGGGGGCCCGATGGATAGGGACCGGGAGAGACTTGCCGGTGGTCAGGATCGTGGGATATGGTGACACGCGTAGACATTGAGAAGTCACGCTTTGAGAAGCATGCTAGGCGGTTTCCCAGTTTATGCCTCAAAACCAGTGGCAGCGATTGGAGGTGCACGTGGCACCATCGCGGAGCTTGTGTGGAGGTGAAGCAAAGTTGTGAAGGGCTTGATGGCATTCGGGCAACAAGGATAAAGATGGATGGTTATGCCCCCGGTGGTAGGTGGGTGTGTTATGTAGGTCAAGGATAGAGTTGTCATGTGGACAATAGACCCTAGGCCTTTATAAGGAGAGGTAGGGCTAGTGGAAGAAGTGCCTCTCTTTCCATTAGCCTTGTTTTAGGATTCTATTCAAAGTGCTAGGAGAGGACTTCATGTTTTAGTGGAGAGTAGTAGGTGTGTGAGAGACATCTCTTCCTCTTCCAAATAGTGGAAGGAAGAGGGTGGCTTCCTAGCCTTATACCTATGGATCTTGTAAGCATGTTTCCATGATAAGAGAAGTATTATCGTGCTCAAGATTTCCCTCTTCCCCTAGATCCCAAAATTCTCTTTTCTCTATTTTTGGAGCTATTTTCGTGGTGATTTTTTATCTCATTTTTGGATGAGTTTTTGGGGCGGATTTCTTGAGGAACTTGTTGCTATGATGAGCTAGAACAATCCTTCATAGGTCCTTGACCGAATCCATGTCTCTAGAACCTTCGATTTGAAGGATTTCTCAAGTTTCCCCTTTTTGTTGTTCTTAGCACAAGATCTGATATTCATGATGATTTCTTGAGCCAATGGAGCTGATCTTCTAGGATTATGGTCGTGATGTGTTTAGGATTTACTGGTCTGAAAATCGCATAATTTGGAGTTCGTTTGATTAGTTTTTGGAAGAGATTTGCCAATTTCCCGGAAGTTTCTGCTGTTTCATCGGGGTTCATCAGCACTGCCGACAACCAAGACCAGCACTGCCGGTGGGTTTGAAAACCCTGCACCAGCACTGCCGATGGGTCTCACCTGCACTGCTGATGGGGTCAACCAGCATTGCCGATGGCACTGATCGGCACTGCCGGTGGTGGTCCAGTAAGGTCTAGTTTTCATGAGGTTTTTGACCATCTTGTGTCTTTGCTATTCCTTGTTTCCGCTATAATTCATAGCTGTTGTTGATCACTCCTAGGGCTAGTACATCACGAGTTGGTGTGTGTAGTCTTGGTGATCGGTTCAGAGGTTGGCTTGGGATGTTTTTGGGATATACGCCAAGTTCTCTTGGAGAATTTTGATTGGCTCCCATTCACCCCCCCCTCTGGTCGCCTTCTTGGTTCTTCACACATCTAAGGCTAGGGTGTCCTTGATGGTATGATCTAGGTTATTACTCTTGGTCTATGTGTGACCTAGACCGGTTAGGTGTTGGTGATCGAGCCTATCGTGATTGGTTGCGATGGCCATCACACGTTTGTACATGGTTTGAGCCTACCGTTGAAAGGGGCATCACTAGTGAGTGCCTGTATCAGTTCGGGGAGTCCGGCAAGTTCTCGAGGGAGGCGAGCTTGTGCCTTGGTGGCAACGGTGACGCACACCGTGTCTTCACTCCGGGAGTGATTGCGGGCTCGTGGGCGAGGACTCCACTTGGTGGTGGGAGACACCGGAACTCCGGTGGGAGTGGTCCAATGAGGAGTAGGGGATGGCACCATCCTTCCGAGACCTCCGAAAAAAATCATGAGCATTCCTTGACCCCCACTTTACTATTCCGCATTTGTGTGCTATAGTTGATAGGGTGATTTGTGGCTTGCATAGACTAGTGTGTTTAGCTTCCGCATTTTGTACTCATCATGAACACTAGCATGTGTAAGGTCTTGGCCTACTAGAATTGCTTAGGTTGTAATGATTGTTAGGTTATAGTGGCATGAAACTTTAGTCTTTGAATTTGTGGTCGGCTACCGATTCACCCCCCGCCCCCTCGGTATGCCTTCGGTCCTTACACAGGTTCAGGGCCACCACCTTCTGAGATTACTCCGCCTCCAAAAAATGCTGATAGTGGTACAGTGTTGAGAACACCTTGTAGGATAATCTTGCAGAGAACCACTCCTCAGACGCAGCCGCAACTCTATAGACAAGAGATAGCAGAGCCAAATGTGACGTATAGTACTGTACCTAATATTGAGCCAAGTCTATTTGGGATGTCGTCGTCATCTATGCTACCAGGAGAGTTAGGAGGCCATCACACAATTGCCAATTATGGTTCTCAAGTAATCCCACAAAGGTCAACATCTGGTTTTGCATCGTCTGTTCCCAACGCCAATGTTGCGACCAATCATTGGGCCGTTAAAATTGTTGAAGTAATGAGAGAGCAGTTTGGATTGAAGTCAAAGAAGCAGACCTACATGTATTGACGCCCATATCCACCTAGCTATGATTTACTTCCTATGCCCAGTCAATACAGGCCTCCATAGCACAACCGATCCATAAGCATACCAAGTTCACTAGACAAGATAATACTACTACTATTAAGCATATCAACCGATTCTCAGCACAATGTGGTGAAGCAGGTGCTAGTGAAGCTTTGAGGATCAGGTTGTTTCCTTTATCTATGTCTGGACAAGCTTTTTCATGGTTCGCATTGTTGCCTCCAAACTCAATTATTACATGGGCCGATCTTGGATAGAAATTCCATAAGTATTTCTTTGCTGACATGAGAGAGATGAGATTTTCAGATTTGATTGTTGTGAGGCAGAAGGTTGGTGAGTCTGTGCATGATTATGTGTAGAGGTTTAGAGAAGTGTGCAACAAGTGTTTCAGCCTGTAGTTCACTGATACTCAAATGGTGGAGATTGCTTTCAATGGTCCTATAGCACCTCTAAGTGAGAAGTTTCCCTCGACCGAGTTTGAAAGCCTATCCCAGTTAGTATAGAAGGTGTCGATCCAAGAAAAATTGACTCGGGGGGCATGGTCAGGGCCATTACAAATCAATTACAAAGATTATGAGTCTAAATCTAATGAAGAAACTAAAGATGTTGATATGTCTGAGTGGACTAGAAACAAAAATGTTGTCATGTCCTTGGGTGAAGCAGAACGAGCCTGAAGAAAAATATGATTTGATATCACCAAGGCTGACAAGATATTCCATGTGTTGCTGCAAGAGAAACACATTCAACTACCTCCAAACCACATAATCCCACCTGCTGAAGAATTGAAAAAGAGGAAGTATTGCAAGTGGCACAACTCACCGTCTCATCATACCAATGAGTGCAAGGTGTTCAGAAGGCAGATTTAGTTGGCGATTGAGCAACAAAAGATCAAATTCACTAAGGGCACTATGAAGATTGATGGGCATCTGATCCCTGCAAGTGTTAACATGGCTGGTATCGACAACGTAGAAGCCTTCATAAAAAGATATCAGAAGAAAAGGGATAGATAAGTAAAGGAGTCACAGTTCAATCCGCATTAGGATTGTCTATTCTTTCAGTACTACTGGGACCATAACATGAAACGTCTGTCAAACGACAATTGTCCTAGTAGTAGTTGGCGCGCGGATCAAATGTATAGAGAGGCTCCAAAGAGTCAACGGCACCAGCATCGAGAAAACAATCCTAGGGTGTCGATGGTGGGTTCGGCCAATGGGCATGACAAAATTTCTACGTTTGATCGACTTGGAGCTAAGAAGACGGGCGAGGAAGCCAAGTTTGGTAAGGAAGTCCATGAAGAGAAGCAGGAGGAGCAAGAGCAAAGTGACCAGTGGTGTGTAAGGTTCATGACCATTGGGGTCACCCCAAGGTATGATGTTTTGGTGATGGATGACAAACTTGAAATGTGACTAATGTCTACACAAGTGTTATCCGTGTAGGAAACCTTTTCTACCTTATGATGATTATAGACAGCGGCCTTGGCAAATGATGACAATGACCACAAACATGGAGGCTTGATGAGCTTGATGGAGTTCAAGGGTTGATGAAGCTAGATCAAGGCTAAGGACAAGCTATAGAGCAAGTGTTGGGAACACTTGTCTAGTTGTTAGGGCTTTGAGTCCATAGGAAAAACCGGACACTCAAGGGGGTCTAGGTCATTCTGTTAAGTAATGTCTAGTCGGTGATGTGCATGTATGCTCGGTGAAATCACAGGCACTAGGTGACAGTGGAGAAGCCAAGGAGCTGTTCGAAGAAGCTGGGAAACAAAGTCAAGCGAGGACGAGAAGTTTCAGCTTCTGGACGAAGTGACCGGACAGAGGGGTTAGTGGTGACCGGACTATATGGTCACTAAGTTGTTTTGTTCGGAGACTACAGTGACTTAGCGAGGAATATGTCTGTGGCAGAGTTCATAGAGACCGGACGGTCCGGTCTACAGACCGGACAGTCCGGTCAGTATGAGTTGCATAGGGCAGAGAGGAAGCCGAAGTCTGAAATGTTTCTGGACTGGAGAGAGAAATGGACTGGACAGTCCGGTCAGCTGACCGTACGGTCTGGTCAGTGGAAGATCAGTAGTGGGCAGAGCCATTAGAGCTCGAGATTGCAGTGACCGGACGGTCCGGTCAGGCAATGACTAGACAGTCCGGTCAACAGTCCTAGAAAGCTGATTTTGTGGAGCAATGACTAGTTTGAGGTTAGAAGCCTATATAACTTCGTTGTTGGACTCTTTGTGACCTCTCTTGGCCAGTGGAATACCTGAGAGCATTCAATAAGGTCCAAAACGAAAAGAAGAGGGCACTAGGGGGAGATATTGCATATCTTGAGAATGCTAGTGGAGAGTAACTTAAGCATCTTGCACATCTAAGGCTAGGGTGTCCTTGAGGATGTGATCTAGGCTATTACTCTTGGTCTATGGTGAGACCTAGACCTGTTAGGTGTCGGTGATCGAGCCTATCGTGATCGGTTGTGAAGGCCATCACACATTTGTACATGGTTTGAGCCCGCTATTAAAAGGGGCATCGCTAGTGAGTGCCCATGTTGGCTCGGGGAGTCCGGCAAGTTCTCGAGGGAGGCGAGCTTGTGCCTTGGTGGCAGCGGTGACATGAACCATGTCTTTACTCGGGGAGTGATTGTGGGCTCGTGGGCGAGAACTCCACATTGATGGCGGGAGGGCGGGGGGGGGGGGGGGGGGGGCTCACTGGCAGGAGTGGTCCAATGAGGAGTAGGGGAAGACGCCATCCTTCTGAGACCTCGGGAAAAATCATGAGCCATATCTTACTCTACTCCTTACTTTGATGCATTAGTTTCCGCATTTACATTCCGTGCTATTCATGCTTGTGTGTTTGCGTTGCTCTAGTTGTTCACCTTGTAGACTTGCATGAATAAACTTCCTTACTTGCTAGTTGTGCTTAGCTTTCATTTGATCACTAGTATGTGTAGGACTTGCAATTGCTTGATTGCTCACCCTTGTATGTGTTGTGCTACTCATGCTTATTTCCTCTAGTTCCCTATCTTGTAGCTTTGCATGAGTAGGCTCCTTTGCTAGCATGCTGTGTGCTTCCGTGTTGCTTTATTATTAGCTTGCATAGGAGTTGTATTGCCTTGTGTGATCTAATAGTATGCTTAGGTTGTTGTTCCTTTCATAGGGCTATTATCTTGTTAGTGTGATCACCACTAGAATTGTTATAGGAGTTGATCGAGTGGTCAGTTTTGGAATTTGGCGAATAAGGTATAGTGTGCGAGTTCCCGATTCATCCCCCACCCTCTCGATCACTCGGTCCTTACAAGTGGTATTAGTGCCAAGTGCTCAACTTAAGGGTTAACTGCCTTGAGTAGTGACCGTATTGAGTTGGGATGTCATCCCACTCGGGGCCGGGTCATGGCTCATGGAAGGATCGCTTTAAGCTACCTAAATGCCATGATCCCAGATGCATTGATGGATAGTCTTGTGGGCTTCATCAATACCTTCACTCGGGGCCGGGTCATGTGTATGATGATTGTGATGATTGTGTGGATGTGCCTAGTATTAGTGAGTGCCTAGATTCCTCTAGTGTTAACTTGATAGGTTGCTCTACTAATGTGCCTCTTGATCTTGCTTGCTCCTCTAGCATGACTAGTATTCATGATGTTAGTGAGCTTCTTGTTGATCATGCTAGTAGTTCTCTTGTTGAGGAGTTCTTTGCTTTTTATCCTAATGACAATGAGGATTTACTTGACTCCCTTATTCGCTTGCGAGGTATTGTGGACAGGATTGCAACAACTTCCTTCGAGGTCCCCAAGATTGTGATAGTCGAGAAGATCATCTCCTTGCTCTCGAGTAGCAAGCTCTTCTACATCACTCTTGATCTTCTCATGGAGAATAATCTCTCCATCGAGAACGTGATTGAGCTGCTCTTCAAGGATGAGGAGATCACCGTAAGCGTGACGAGGAAGAAGTCACTCAAGGCAAACATTGAAGCATCTTCAAGCAAAGGGAAAGAAGTAGCTTCGAGCTCAAACCTCTTTGATCCCTCCATGAGATTGCCTTGCAACAGCTTCTACAACCACTACAGAGCAAGACCATCACCAAGAATCATCATCAAGCGCTTTGTCAAGCTCTACCTCAAGTGTCATTTCAAGTTCTACTCCAAGCACTTCGTGTGGACCATGCATTGGTGTAGGGGGAGCGCCAACAACACTGCTAGCACGGTCATTTGAAATGATCAATCTTATAGATCCGGCTTACGCGCCTCCGCTTCCTCCACCACAAGATCGACTTTGGCGCATGCATCGAGCTCGACAACACGAGTTCTTCTTTGAGTTTGATGAAATTATGAGAAACTCGGATGATGACCTTTGTGAGACTTTCTTGGGGATTTATGATTTTGTGTGCAGGATAAACTCCTTCAGAGGCCTTCGAAAGATAGCAGCAATTGAAGTGATTGACAAGCTCCTCCAACTAATCACAGTTCCTGAAAGGGGATTCTTACTTGAGGAGGTTGTCAACAGGAGGCATGAGCTCTCAATTGAGAAGGCAATGGAGATGATACTCATGCTCCACTCTCAAGTGGGACATGTGCTTGAGCATGTTACTGGCCTCTATGATCCTCCCCATCACTACATCGACCTCGACAAGACACACATGGTGGAGGTCATGGACATTGGAGGTATCATGCTCCTCACTATCCTATCAGGAGTAGACTTCAGGAAGGGATCACAAGAATCCCTATCTATGAGGATGGTCTTATTATTTGACGCGATGAGGATAGTACTAGTCAATCTAGTAATGCTTTGGATACTAACCCTTCTTCCTCTAGGGCTTGTCTTATGGCTACCACTAGGGTCAACTATAAGAGTGGAGGTACTCATTGGATTCTTGACATTGGGTGCACTCAACACATGACTGGGAAGGCAACCATGTTCCCCACCATTGATGAAGACGAAGACAAGAGAAGTTGACATTTGGGGATAACTCAAAGGGGAGAGTCAGAGTCTTGGGCAAGGTGGCCATCACAAATGACCTCTATCTCTCCAAGGTCTTTCTTGTGGAAACTCTCAACTCCAACCTACTGTCTATCTCCACCGGTTGTTGAAAAAGACACCATATGAGCTATTGGTGGGACAGAAACCTAATGTTTCCTATTTCTGAGTCTTTGGCTGCAAGTGTTACATTCTCAAGAAGAGGAGGAAGCCAGGGAAGTTTGAGAGCAGAACTGATGAAGGCATTCTTGTTGGGTACTCAGGAACTTGTAAAGTATATAGGGTCTACAAATCAGCCACAGGTTGTGTGGAAGAATCCTATGATGTGCAATTTGATGAGTCAAATGGTTCTCAAAAGGAAGATGAATTTCATGAAGTGAACATTGAGGATGAGCCTATGAGGGAAGCTTTGAGGAACATGCCCGTGGGCGAGGTTTTACCCCACGAGGCCAATGATGGTGATATTGATGTGCCCTCTACTCCACCACCTCAACCAACCTCCTCCTCCGAGGTGCAAGAACCAACCCAAAATGTCACAAGTACACCCACTAGATCCTCCTAAGATTCATTGAGAGTTCACCCACCAAATGATGAAGAAACACAAGTGAGAAATAAGCCACAAGCCTCCCCACACACTTTACCACAAGCCACTTCTCCTAGCTCTACACAAGAAACCCTTCCATCCACCTCAAGCTCTAAATCCAGAACAAGAAAGCACAAGAGTGATTTTCCTGTTGGAGATGCCCAAGAGATAATACAAATTTGATCCGTTTGTGAGGGTCATACGAATATTGATCCGTGAGGGATTAGTCCATTAATGGGACAACTAGTCGAGGCCCATTAGAAAGGATCTATATAAGTGGAGGCGGGGCAAGGGGTACGTGAACCTACCGGTCCATAATCCTAGCCTCCACGCTCCTCTCTCTCGCCCACAAAACCCTAACTGTGTTGCCGGTACTAGCACGCCACACACGGTGCTCCAACCCTGCACGTATGGATACCGCGAGAAGGCGCTCTTGTTGATGCAGTGCCGGATGGCTAGACTAGGAGGAGACGATTGACGCGATCAAATACTTCCTCTACATCGACACGTGACTACGCTGGATTGAGCTACTCCAACATTCACTTCCGCTCCGCCTGCGCGTCTAGTGGTAACGATCCATGATCCGCTCTTGCTAGGTTTCCTGGTTGAATGGTAGAAATTGTTTCAAGCTATCATAGCTCCTTGTTCCCCAACAGTGGTATCAAAGCCGACCTTGTTTAGTTTGTGATTTGGATCTTGCGCATATAGTTGATACGCCGATGTAGTAGATTAGATCTATTGCATGTTTTTGTTGTGCGGGTTGATTAGATCAATCGGTCTTAGTGGGAGGTTCACAAGGTGTTTGATGGATAGCGCGCATGTGTCACTGATATAGTCATGTCGCCTCTCGGTGTAAGCGATCTGTCCCTACCAGCTGGTATCACCATCGGGACTAACTACGTAACCCAGGAGAGGAGACCGATGAGATCAGGACTATGTGTTGAGGTCTATCATGAAACCCTAATGAAAATTGAGGTATTATGAATGACTCGGAATCGGCCAAATATGATTTGTCTGATGAGATTTTAATTGCGATTCCATAGATACGATCTGTGAAATCCTGTGAGGTTTTCAGGGTGCTGCTAGTTGGTTATCCACCTTTTGATTCACATGTTGGAATTCGCTCTCACCTAACTTGTTTTAGCGGAGAACGTTGTGAATGGTATGGCCAAGAATATGTATGTGATGCATGTTTTTGTTATTTGATGACCTGTGAATCATGCTTAAAATAGCTGGATTGAGGTTGTCATATTATTGTATAATGACCTACGTGTCGACTTGTGATGCTTGATCTCTTCATGTAATTCACTACTAGCTATTAGATGTGGTAGGTTAGTACTTGTTCATGGAGGCCGATTTTGGAGCATGGTGGACACATGGATAGGAGGAGTCATGCAACAATGGTGATGAAGATCACCATGTGAAGGGCCATACTATTTCATAGTTAATATGATTGCTTGTTATGATGTTCCTGTCAACCTATTCTTTCATGTGTTATATGCTGGATATAATGATCATGCTAGTACAGGTTCCCTCAGAAAAATTAAGACTAAAATTGATGCCCTTCCAATAGCTACAACTACTATAATTTTGATCATTGTGTGGTAGGTCAGCCAAAGTATAGTGCCCCATCTATCTTAACAAGTAGGGTGAATGTCGGACATTCACAAGCTTAGTATTGGTTTGCTTGACAAAGCTATCAAATCAGTTTTGGGCTTTGGGGAATGGTGTTGGGCGCCATGGCATATGATGCCTCCCAACAAACAAGAGTCACATATGATGTGATTAGCAGTGATGCCAAAGCTCACATATGAGTCATTTTGAAGGAAACGATTCTTAGCATATAGTGAAGAAACTCTTTCAAAATGGTTTAATAGGAGTTTTACATTTACATAATGCTTCTACACTTGCATGTGTTTCTGTTGTAGATCATGCCACCCACTAATAATGCTTCTAGTTTTAATTTGCGTTCGATCCTAGAGAACAAAAAACTTAATAGAACAAACTTTATGGATTGGTATCGCAACTTGAGAATTATTCTCAAGCAAGAGAAAAAGGAACATGTTCTAGAGCTTCCTTATCCTGATGACCTGCCTGAAAATGCTAGTGCTGCCCAGAAGAGGGAGTATGTCAAGAACACTAATGATGCACTTGATGTTAGCTGTCTCATGCTTGCTACCATGTCCTCTGAGCTTCAGAAGCAATATGAGAACACTGATGCCCACAATATGATTGTTGGGCTTCGTGGCATGTTTGAGAACCAAGCAAGGAATGGGAGGTATAACATCTCAAAGGCCTTGTTAGCGTGCATGCAAGCTGAAGGTAGTCCCCGTTAGTCCTCATGTAATCAAGATGTGAAGTTGCATCTAGGACCCCCTAGTGAGTTTTGGTGTACAATGACAAAAGATTAAAAGTGTGCTAACTTGTTTATGAAGTACATGTGCAGATAATCAAAACTAGTCATTTACAATTTGTTGTTTACTCCCAAAAAGGAAAGGAAAGGATATGGACTCAAAAGCTCTTCAATGATTTTACTTATATTTTTGAGTCATAGGTATGTCGAACTATAAAGGGGGGTAAAACAAACTTGTTAAGAAGGGAATTATGTGTGCTCAAGCCTCCAAATAGTTTTTATGAGAAGTATAGCCAACAAGCCTTGAAACCAGTTCTTTTCTAAGCCAAACAGAGAGTGACGGAAGTTCCGTGAGCCCTCTCACGGAAGTTCCGTCAGTGTCGGGTTCCCTCTCCCTGCCTACCCGACTTCCGTCACCTCCTGATGGAAGTTCCGTCAGCGTCAGGCTCCTACCTACTGTTCCACCAGTCTCTGACAGAAGTTCCATTATCAGAATTTCCGTGGCTCTCACAAAAGTTCTGTGAGCTCAATCCTTGTTAAACTGAGAGTGACGGAAGTTCCGTCACCCCTTGACGGAAGTTCCGTCGCAACATCTGGCTTCTCTCCCAGGCGCGTGCAACAGCTAAGTTTGAATTGATGGAAGTTCCGTGGGTAACCACGGAAGTTCCGTCAGATCCAGAAAACACTATAACGGCTAGTTTTTTATCTCTCTCTATAAATAGAGTACCCCTTCCCCCGTGGGAAGGGTTGGATTCTTTGCCATTTCACTCACTATTTAGCAAGAGCTCTCCTCTCTCACTCCTAGGCTTGTTCTTAAGATTCAAATCAAAGTGAGAGAGATCCAACCACAAAAACATTGAAACCATCCACTCAAAAGCTTGAGCACATCTTTCCCTCCCCATCAAGATTTGATTTTCTTGTTACTCTTGGAGACTTGGTCTCCTAGACGGCTAGGCATCGCCCTTGAGCTCCCAACTTTGTGTGGTGAGTCGGGGACGTTTGTGAAGGTGTGATTCGCCTCTGGAGGAAAAGAATCAAGTGGAGAAAGAAATCCAAGCACGATCTTTGTGATTGCTTGGCGGGGAAAAGGGTTGAGAGAGAGCAGGCCACTTTGTGTGGCTCCTCAACGAGGACGTAGGAACTACTTAGTGTGGTTGCCGAACCTTGGGTTAATTCTTGTGTCTCTCTTTACTTTACCGCTCTTATATTTTTGCTTGCTTATTTCTATCATATTATTGTGCTTGTATCATTTGTTGATTGTGTAGCTAGTCTTCATTCAAGAATTCTAGGCTTACATTATATTAGCTTCACTTCTACCAAGCTAGTGTTTCCTTCTCCTTGTTATCCGTGTTGTTCATTGTTTAGAGGAAGGGTAGTGAGAAGTTCTGTCACTTGACAGAACTTCCGTGGTGATGGAAGTTCCGTCGACCCCCACGAAAGTTCTGTCATTCCTGGTTATTTGATTATCTTTTAGTGCTTTTTAGGATTATTTTTAGATTGCCTATTCACCCCCCCTCTAGGCAACTTTCAATTGGTATTAGAGCAGGAATCTTCTACAAGGCTTGAAAGCTTGAAGATTAAAAGATGTCAAAGTCGGGAGAAGGTGACAAGCCTCAAGATCTTACTTCAACAAGTAAGGGAAATGAGTTGCATGCATCCATCCCCTTCAACTATGCCGATGTGGCAAAAATCCATGAAAGTGGAAGTGGAAGATTGCCTTACTTTGAAGGCAAGGATTTTAGTTGGTACAAGCATCGCATGAAGATGTAACTCATGTCAATTGGTTCACCAATTTGGGAAATTGTGGAGAAAGGATACACCTTGGAAGACAAGGACAATCCTACAACTATGGACCAACTCAACATACATCGCAATGCTCAAGCGGTGTCGACCATTCTCTCTTCCTTGAATCCTAAGGAATATTCAAGAGTTGCCAGAATTGAGAATGCCCGGAATTTGTGGAAGAAGCTTATATGTGCCCATGAGGGAGTGGATATTGTTAAGAAGCCAAGACTTCAAGTTCTCAAGAATCAATTCAACTTCTTCATGATGAATAAGGGAGAAGAGCCTCAACAAACTCATGATAGGCTCATGGACATTGTAAATGAGAGAAGATCCTATGGTGACAACATCAAAGATGAGGAAGTCAACTATAAGCTCCTCATGGCTCTTAGGATGTGGAACTCCACACTTTGCACCATCATTGAAGAGAAGGATGGTTTCGAGAGCTTTACAACGGATGAAGTCATTAGAAGAATAAATGCCCACAAGAGTCGTGATGACGAGGCCAAGAGAGTGAATGTGCTCATAGGGGATGAGAGCACAAGCAAGAAGGACTTGGCGCTCAATGCCTAGAAGACTGATGATGATGATGACGGAGATGAAGAGAATGATGATGAAGAAGAAGATGATGAAGAATTTGCCTTATTTGTCAAGAAATTTGGCAAATACATGATCAAGAATGGTTTCACCAAAAGAAGCTTTGACAAGGCAAAAGCTAGAAGAACAAATAGAAGATGCTATGAGTGTCATGAACATGGGCACATGATTGCCGATTGTCCAAGATTAAATGGCAAGGGCAAGAAAAATGAAAAGTTCAACAACAAGACAAAGCCCTACAAGAAGCCATACAACAAGGGACATGCTCACATTGGCCAAGAATACATCTCCGATGATGATGATGAAGACGATGAAGGTGGTATTGCTAATATCGCCATTGGCCTACCCCCGGCCAAAAAGTCACTCTTCAACAACCTCATCGATGATGAAGATGATGCCCCTCGATGCTTCATGGCCAAGGAAAGCAAGGTAGCCCCTCACACAGATTTCAATCCTTCTTATTGTAGCGATGAAGAGGAGGATTTGCTCCCCTCAATGCATGAAATGGTAAAAATACTAGATAAGCTACAAAGGGAGTTGGACAATCAAGAAAAAATCATTGATAGACAAGAAGAGTTGCTTGATGAAGAAAGAAGCAAGAACCTTGAGCTCACCAAGCAACTTGAGCAAGAGAAGGAAAAGAACGAGACTCTAACCAAGGACCTTACAAAGGTCAATGAGACAAGTGAATCAAGCACCTCAATAACCAAGAAGTATCAAGAAAGGTGCAACTCCTTGCAAGAGGAGAACAAGGCCCTAACAAAGGCCATTGAAGACCTCAAGACAAAATCACAATCATTGTTGAAGAAGCTTGAATCCTCACAAGCTTCAACAAGCAAGGGTTGTGGAAGGTGCCACAACATTGATGTTGATATGATTGCCAAGCAAGATGCAATAATCGAGAAGCTAACCAACCAAGTCAATGAGCTCAAGAAGAAAGCTCAAGTGGAGACTACAACAAGAATAGTTGGTGAGCCAAGAGCCTCTCATGACAAGAGAGGATTGGGGTACAACAAGAATGCACCCAAAAGAAGGCATGACAAGAGAATCAACTTTGTGCATGAGAGCAAGGGAAAGCAAGTGGCACAAGAAAGCATCATCAAGCCAAAGAATGCTTCCCAAGCCAACAAGAACATCAAGAACTCTACCATATCCTTAGTTGCCAAGTTTGTTGGGCCACATGATGCAAGGTGGAAACCTTGTGTGTGGGTGCCCAAAGTTCTTATATCTAGTGTCAAGGGACCGAAACCAACTTGGGTGCCTAAAACACGTTCTTGATCTCCCTTATAGGAATACTCCTCCGGTGGTGCAATATGGGTACTTGATAGTGGATGCTCAAATCATATGACCGGAGAGAGATCAGTGTTTTCCACACTTGATCATGACAATCTACCAAGTGGAGGCATATCGTTTGGAAATGATAACAAGAGAAAGGTAATTGGTCGTGGACGGATTGATGTCACCCATGACCTTTCAATTGGTAATGCTTATCTTGTAAATGGTCTAGGATACAACTTAATGTCTGTATCACAACTCTGTGAGATGGGCTATAGTTGTCTCTTTGACGATGATGGTGTGATCGTCTTTAAGAAGAAAGATTCCTCAATAGCTTTCAAAGGGTATCTTGAGGACAAGATCTATCTTGTTGATTTTACCAACAAAGAAGGATCTAACCTAAGTACATGATTGGTCATTAAAACTACCTTGGGTTGGCTATGGCATCGCCGGCTAGCTCATGTTGGGATGAGAAATCTTTCTAAACTCCTTAAAGGTGGCCACGTTGTTGGACTAAAGGATGTTGCTTTTGAGAAGGACAAAATATGTAGCGCATGTCAAGCCAGAAAGCAAGTAGGAGCGGTACATCCATCCAAGACAATGATGACAACGACAAGACCATTGGAAATGCTCCACATGGACTTATTTGGACCAGTCACCTACATAAGCATTGGCGGTAACAAATATGGCCTTGTAATTGTTGATGATTATTCTCATTTCACTTGGGTATTCTTTTTGAAGGACAAAAGTGAAACACAAGGTACCCTAAAGAGGTTCTCGAGGAGAGCCCAAAATGAGTATGAAGTGAAGATCAAGAAAATAAGGAGTGACAATGGAACCGAGTTCAAGAATACACAAGTTGAAGAATATCTTGATGAAGAAGGCATCAAGCATGAATTCTCAGCTCCATACACTCCACAACAAAATGGGGTAGCCGAAAGGAAGAACCACACACTCATAGAGATGGCACGAACAATGCTTGATGAGTACAATACACCAGACACCTTTTGGACTGAAGCCATCAACACCGCATGCCATGCATCAAACAGATTATATCTTCACAAGATCTTGAAGAAAACACCATATGAGCTTCTCACCATTTTTCTCCTTGGATATGGAACTAACGTCTATGCATATCGAGTCTTTAACAAAGACACCGGTGTTGTTGAAATCACTCGGGATGTGCAATTTGATGAATCTAATGGCTCTCAAGTAGAGCAATTAAATCCAAGTGATGTAGGCGATGAAGCTCCTTGTGATGCAATAAGGAACATGGCAATAGGAGAGATAAGACCACAAGACCCAAACTCAAGATAAAATGAACCATCTTCTTCAAGACAAGATGATCCATCTCCACAAGAGCCACATGATGAACAAGATCAAGGGAGAGACCAAGATCATGGTGACTATCATGGTCAAGGTAACAACCAAGATCAAGCTCAAGATGGTGGGGATAGAGACATTCAAGATGATATCACTCAAGAAGAAGAAGATGCATCTAGGCCAATTCATCCACGAGTACGACAAAGCATTCAAAAGGATCACCCCGTTGACAACATTCTAGGAGACATCCAAAACGGGGTAAATACTAGATCCCGAATGGCTACATTTTGTCATCATTACTCGTTTGTTTCCTCTATGGAACCTCTTAGAGTGGAACAAGCCCTTCAAGACTCGGATTGGGTGATGGCTATGCAAGAAGAGTTGAACAACTTTGAAAAAAACAAGGTGTGGTCGTTAGTGGAGAGACCCAAGCAAAATATTGTAGGTACAAAATGGGTTTTTTGCAACAAGCAAGATGAGTATGGTGTGCTGGTGAGAAACAAGGCAAGACTTGTTGCAAAAGGCTACTCACAAGTAGAAGGTTTGGACTTTGGTGAAACTTATGCACCCATAGCTAGGCTTGAATCAATTTGTATTTTACTTGCCTATGTACTCACCATGGCTTTAAGCTTTTTCAAATGGATGTGAAAAGTGCATTTCTTAATGGCCCCATTCAAGAAGAGGTGTATGTACAACAACCTCTGGGGTTTGAAGACCCAAAGAAACCAAACCATGTGTACAAGCCTCACAAAGCTCTCTACGGCCTCAAGCAAGCTCCTAGAGCTTGGTATGAACACCTCAATGGGTACTTGATCAACAAAGGCTTCACAATTGGCAAGGCCGATCCTACTCTCTTCACAAGAAAAGTTGATAATGATTTATTTGTGTGCCAAATATATGTCGATGACATTATATTTGGTTCTACTAATCAATCTTTTTGTGATGAGTTTGCCAAGATTATGACTAGGAAATTTGAGATGTCCATGATGGGAGAGTTGAAGTTCTTTCTAGGTTTTCAAGTCAAGCAACTTGAAGAAGGAACATTCATAAGTCAAACCAAGTATACTCAAGACATACTCAAGAAGTTTGACATGGAGAATGCTAAACCTAACAAGACTCCCATAAAGACTAATGGACACCTTGGGCTAGATGTAAACGGTAAACCCGTGGATCAAAAGGTATATCGCTCCATGATTGGCTCCTTGCTTTATCTTTGTGCATCTAGGCCTGATATCATGCTTAGTGTGTGCATGTGTGCAAGATTCCAAAGTGCTCTAAAGGAAAGTCACCTCGTGGCGGTAAAAACAATCTTAAGATATTTAGTTCACACCCCAAACTTAGGATTGTGGTATCCCAAGGGCTCCAAGTTCAAGTTAGTCGGTTATTCCGATGCCGACTACAACGGATGTAAGGTGGATAGGAAAAGTACCTCCAGGACGTGCCAATTCTTGGGTAGGTCCCTTGTGTCATGGTCATCCAAGAAACAAAATTCCGTTGCCTTATCCACGGTCAAAGCAGAGTATGTTGCAGCCGGAAGTTGCTGTGCACAATTACTTTGGATGTGACAAACTCTAAAGGATTTTGGGTACACTATGACCAAAGTTCCACTCCTCTGTGACAACGAGAGTGCCATCATGATTGCATATAACACCATTAATCACAATAGAACCAAGCATATAGATATCCAGCACCACTTCTTGATAGATCATTCTATGAAGGGGGATATTGATATTAGCTATGTTAGAACCGACAAACAACTAGCTGATATTTTTACCAAGCCCCTAGATGAGAAGCGGTTTTGTCAACTTAGGAGTGAACTAAATATTCTTGACTCATCCAACCTGGAGTAGAATCTTGTGCTTTGGTTGGTGTATTGATCTTGTAAAATGTCGTAAAAGCAAAATCTTTTCAAAATTTCATATTGTCCTTATTTTCAAACAAAATTCTTTGATCACTAGATCATATTGTTGATACTTGTGAATATAGTTTTGACTGTTGATTTGTTACTATTCACAAGTTGAGACAAGCTTTATACTCCTTGGGCAACTTGTCCATAAGTTCAAACTTGTAGCAACTCATGCCCTCTTTCCAGAAACTGACGAAACTTCCATGACCCATTCATGGAACTTCCGTCACCTTCAAAGTCTTCCAGTTGAAGAGGTGTTCTCTCTGGTTCCAACCCGAGAACGACGGAACTTCTGTGACCCTTTCATGGAACTTCTATCGTCCATGGAAGTTCTGTGAGACCTTCCGTGTTCTCTCTGGTTCCAAACCGAGAACGACGGAACTTCCGTGACCCTTTCACGAAACTTCCGTCGTCCAAGACGGAAGTTCTGTGAGACCTTCCGTGACTCCCTCCTGCGACGCGTCTCAACCTGAGACTGACGAAACTTCCGTGACCCATGGACAGAACTTCCATCAGCCCCTGGTTCCATCAGCCCCTAGTTAAGTCGCACGACCCCTCTCTCTTCTTCCTCCAACCGATCATTCTGTCTATTCTCCTCTCTCTCTCTTCCTCTCAAACCCTAGGGTGACATCAAGGGCGATTTGAAGGTTGTTGGAGATCCCACCCAAAAAAATCATCGAGTTGGGAGGAACTCCATTCCTCCCCTATGGAACTTCCAGGATCTCCTTCAATCCCCATCACTTTTCCTTCTTCTTGACCTAGGTATGAACTTGTCTTGCGATCTTGAGTTCTTGGTCAATATGCTCAAATGTCTTGATTTCCCTTCGGCATATAGGTTCCTTTGTATCTAGAGTATCTTTCTCTAAGTGCATTTGAGTAGTTGTAGCGGGATCCAAAAGATGTGTAAGTTTAGATGCAAACTGCAAGCGACAGAACTTCCATGACTTTCTTACGGAACTTCCATCGTGATGGAACTTCTGTGGACTCTCATGGAACTTCCGTCATCTGCAGTTCAGTGCACTTACTTCTACTTGTTCGTTGGTCCTTTCCATTGCCTTTGCCTGACCCATTGTCTCCTTCATGGTGCATTATAGGCTTGTGGTGATGGTTCTCGTTAAGAACGCGTCCAATGCTCCCTCCATTCATGAGAACTCAAGTGAAGAGGACCATCAAGCTTCACCCAACAAGTCCCCCTCCTCCCACGAGGATATCGTACCCCTGGCCAAGAGAAGAAAAGCTGTGATTAAGAGAAGGATAGGATAGGGAAGCAGTTCAGGTGCTCAAACAGTTTTGGTTGGTCAAGGAGGCGCCCTTCCTTTTAAAAGGGCACTTGATAAAGGGAAGAAGCCAGTCAAGGAAACCCACCCCAAACCATGCCCCAAACCACGCAAGAGCAAGTCAAAGAGAGATGAGTCTTTGAACATTGTGAGGGACCTTCGAGTTCATGCTCCCATCTACCCACCTCATTATGTCTTCAAAGACTACAAGAAGGATGCCGAAGGCCTGAGTGCTGCAATGAGGCAGAATCAATATCTTGTGACTGATAAAGAAGCAAGTGACCACCGGTTCCTCACTTGGTTTCACCAAGACTACTAAATGCCTATGCTCATTGACATGAACCAGAAGAACCAGTTGGCCACTCATCAGTGGATTGACTGGAAGTACATGGAGGACAAGGATGAGTCAACCTTCAATGAGAGAGTGGGAGCTTGCAAGGCACAGCATGTGTATGACCTCATGGGGTTCAGCTATGATTGGAATGAGGAGGTCATCTATCAGTTCTACTCCACCTTGTACATTGATGGGCGAGGCTTTGTTCATTGGATGACACAAGGTGTGCAGTATGTGGTGTCCCCCTCTTGACTGACCTTCTTCTTTTTCCAGGATGACGATGATGCTGACAAGGACTAGCTCTCTTGTGAGTCAGTGTTGAAGGATTCTGAGCTGAGATTCATGTATGAGGACCTTCAACCAAAATATCTGGGAACCACTCATGGCATGCACAACTTCTACTTCACCCGCAACAGGATGATCTGGGTGACTATTGCTCCTAAGGCTGGGTATGCCACTTCACTTGTCGAGCACTCCAAGAACATTCTTGCTAGGTTCATAGACGGAGCTGCAGCCTTTAGTGTGATGGACTTCATTGTTCAGGACATCCACTCTGCCTCTTTGGACACAAGGAAGGTGTGACACCCCAGTGTCACTACATACTTTTGATCACATAAGTTGCACCTAGTTCTGATTCATCAAGTCATAATTCAATTTTGGTTGCATTTCAAATTTAATTGAATTTGAATTTAAACCCAAGTATGGTTAAGTTATGAAGCAACTTTTAAATTTGGCATACAACCTGGTGCTGCCAAGAATCTATGTGATAGGGTTTGCCATAAAAGAATTTTAGGAATTTTCTCAAAATTATATTCAAAGAGGAAATACCCAATTAAATTCCTAGAAGTTTGAATTTTGTTCATATTCAAATATTTGGCAAATTCAAACCTTTTTATTTTGAAACTGGATACCTGTCACATTGTGACCTACACATTTCAAACTTTCTGTACAAATTTACCCAAGTCAATTTGGAGTTTGGGACTATTTTAAATCAATTTTTGAAGTAGTGACCGAGTGAAATTCTGGAAATTGTTAAAACCTTCCAGTGGGACCCAGCCGTCAGTCTCTCTCTCTTTTCCTTCTCTCTTTTGCTGGCACCCGACGTCATGCGCGCCGACACGCCACCGCCCGCATGTCACCCCTCCTCTGCCGAACCCAGGGGTTAATACCGCCGCCTCGATCATCCGCCCGGCTCTCCTCCTCGGCCCCTCCGTCTTAGCCTCGGCTCCTCAGCGCGAAATCCCCTCCCGGCTTCCTTTCTCCTTCTCTGTTCTTCCGCCATTGCCGCCACTCTCTGGAGCTTCACCCATGGTCGAACCACTCCACCCAAGCTCGAGCCAAAGCTCAAGATGGAACCGTCGTGAGCTGAACAAAACTCCAGAAGAAATCCCACCTCAATCCATTTCCTGGTTAAGGAGAATTTTGAGAAAAATCGGAGTTCTCTGGTTCATGGCACCCGAACCATGAATCGGTGAAATCCTTCTTCACTGGTGAGTTTGATGGGTTCATTTCTCTTCTCGTTGATGCGCAATCCTTTGATGCACATCCTTGTCTTGATCTGGTTTCTATTTTTGCCAGGAGGTCATCTCCATTCTAGTTTTCCCCTTCCGCCGCCGGCGGCCGCCACGGGACCTCCACGGTGACAGCTTCACCCGGACATCCTCTGCTCCCCCGGTGACTCCATCAACATTCGCCTGGGTCCACTGGTGCTCTCTGACCACTCCACCTCTCTCCTCGACCCTCACAACGAGCTCGAGCCGTTGTCGGTCTTCTCTGTTCCGCCATCGCTCGACATTGACATATCTCCGGTGAGCATCTCGCCTCGCGAACCCCGCCAGCGTGCTCCCCGTGTCATGCTCTACGCTTGGGTGAGCACGGAGTCCAACTCCGGTGACTCCAGAGCCTGGCAACGAGTTCCAAAGCCGCTCCGGCAGCCGCGCTGCCACGCGAACACGAGCACGCGCTCGGTTCAGTTCAAAAATGAACTGATGGCATTTTCGTAATTATTCTGAAGTTTAAATAAAAATCCAGAAAAATGCTTTAACCTTGTAAAATCCATATCTGGAGATTTATAGCTCCAAAAATTGCAAAATAAATTTTGTTGGATTTCTTGTGATGAGTACTATGCATTTAACATGTTACTTTGCATGTTTTATACAAAAAGTTTTGATGTATTAATTAATTAGCTTAAAGCTTAATAAATTCATATCTTTAGTTGTAGATTGGATAAAATAGTAAATTAAATTGTTCTGGTTTTCACTTGACTTGCTTAGATTGTACGATAAATTGATGACCCTAGTTTCTGGACATAATATCAAATATGATTTTATCTTTGAAATGCTTAGAATTGCATTAAAGTAATTTCTGTAAATATTTAGGGTTTACATTTGTGCACAAAATTCATGCTTGTCATATTGCATCACCATGAATTTTTGTAGGAATATATCTGCTGTTCATATTTTACTAGAATTTATTTACCCTTATATCTTACTAAATGTATTATTAATTAGTGGTTCATTATATATTAATGAAACTTGGCAAATTTGCTAATCATACATATATCAATCACCTGTAGATCACTCATGTCCAGTAGCATATTTTTATGTTACTAAATGAATTAATTTCATGTAATGTTTAAATACCCATATGTAAAGACAATAGGAAAAACTTTATGTGTAACTTCCTATTTTAGACTTGCTAGCTTTGAAGCATATGGCTTCGAGAACAATGTTGAGTAACAAATTTTACTGTTATGCTCATTCTTCATGTGCATCACATTTTGTTGCATTATCTATGTATTCGCTCCGTTGACATATCGGTATTGTGATATGGAACGTTGACGTGCAAGGGGATAATATTTAGAAGGTATCCTCGGATTTCTCGGCACAAGAAGATCCTAACTTCAGTACTAACTCCGTGGTTGTAGCCTAAGGCAAGCTCCGGAACATTCCAATGTATTAATTTGATTAATTCTAGTAATTAAATTGCTAGATGTGCATAGGTTGTTTGTGCATTAAGTTTAGAAGTTGGATGAAAACCCTCCCACTTTTTCCTGGAAATATCATATTTTATTTTAGACATGGAATACAGGTAACGGTAGTTAATAGAGGAATTAATATGCTTAGATGTAGTATGGGCACTATTATGGTACTTGAAATATTAGTAACATGATGATAGTGATAATGTGAAGTAAGAAGGATAAAATTTGGACTAAACGGGTCTGTATGGGAAAGGGCGAAGGCAAAGTACCTGTTGTGGTTTTTGTCTCGCAAGGTGGCAGTCCGTTTGGGTCAGCAACTAAAATTTGAGACATGGACCGACCCCGTAGGTGAAAGGGTAAAGATCATGTGCCTTCAGAGGACATGGCTTGCAAGGCTGTAGCCCTGTCTATGTCGACCTAGGACCCGTCCGTTGTCGGCCCTGTTGAGCAAGTATTGAACTGTACCGAATGCATGCTAGTATATGGGAACTAGTAAACTGATGTAGCATTGTCATATGCATGCTTGGACGATAACTTAAAATTCTTGGTCATGTGATCCAGTAGGAGTGGACAGATTCCCGATGTTACCGTGGAATGGCTGCCCACTCGGGACTTTTAGATTCGGATCAACATGTATTATGACTTTGCGAAAAGTTGTCATACGCGTTCTTAAATGATGCATATGCCGTGTATTTCGAGTTTTTCCAGCTGGTGTAAAACGATTGCAATCGTTGTCCCTCACAGTAATGAGTACCGCTTGTTCACTGCATCACATCGTAGCTTAAGAACCTCACTAATAATAATTAATGGAATGTTGGGATGAAGAATATTGAATTTTAGTGAATCTGAACTGAAGTTCTTTGTTACTTAATTAAATTTTCAGATTGCTTGTTGTACTTATTACTTTGACATGCAAGTTATCTTACACTATTATAGTTATGAGAAGGTTCACTAAATTTACTATTATCCATCTCTGAGCCTTTGCATGTCTAGATTTAATTACTTGTCGGATAAGACTTGTTGAGCTTAGTAGCTCAGGCTTTGCCATGTTGTTGTTTTCTTTATTTTAGGTAATAACACTGATGCTTATGATCTACCTATGGGTGTTCTTCCTTGGGATATGTCTATCCCTGAGGGATGGTCTGCCCATTGGGAGACTGAGTAGCCGCTGCTGTTGTGTGTTGCTAGGTGATAATCCATATGGGCTCGGATTTATCACACTTGCTACTATCGTCGAGTTGTAAATTGTAGACGTTTAATCATGTTATCTTCCGCTGCTTTTAAAACTGAACTTTGTAATATTTCCGCTGCACTTAAGTACTTAACTTTGATGTATAATAAATAACACTTTTTTTACGTAAATTGAACTTGGTCGGTTGTTGTATTATCTTGTATTTGCTTAATCAGCACCTCGAGAACATCGGTCCAAGGGGGTTGTGACAGAAGGTGCTACCCTTTGCTCCATATCTTATGAGGATGATCGAGACTGAGACTGGCTTGATTTTTGAGAAGGAGTGCAAGCATCAGCCTTTGAGACCTCGTGTGCCCAAGCTCACTCGCCCTCATCATGAGACTATCCGGAGGGAGTTAGCAGTAGAAAAGGCAGCTAGGGCAGAAGCAGCAGCACCTTGTGCATCATCTTCCGCTCCTCCACCCGAGGCCCCTCGCCGTCATCCATCATCTCCCATTGCCATTATGCTCAAGAGCATCTTGAATGCTTGTTGCTTCAATGCTAAAGAAAATTGGGAGAACAAGAGGCGCATTAAGAAGCAAGTGCGGCGCTACAAGAAAGACCAAAGAGCTCAAGGCCATGAGATGTCTCCAGATGGCTCCGAGTGTGAGCCCGATGGTGAGCCACCGGTCTTTGAGGATCCACTTGCCGGCTATGATTGGGATGATCTTGCTACTCAACCCACTCCCGCTCACGAAGAACAAGCTGCACAAGACGAACAAGAAGGCGAGGAAGGCAAGGACGAAGGCCACAAAGAAGAAGAGGATGGTGAAGAGGACGACGAGGACAATGATGAGTAATACCTTTCTCTTATCTCCTCCTCCTTTCATTCTTTTTGGTGCCTTGATGCCAAAGGGGGAGAGATGAGTGAAAATGATATTTGTTCAGAGGTTTTGTAATAGGATAGTGATGAACCTATGGACTAGTTCCCCTCTCTATTTGCTTTGTGTGCAAAACATATTTGTGAACCTTTCGTAATAACTCTATTGTTCTTATGATATGTGTGGTGCTTGTTTCTATTAGTTTTGTAAGTTGTATTGTCTCTTGGTTATTGCCTTATCACTTTGCTTCACTCTTGCGCACTTTTAGGTACCCCACTCATTGCAATATATAGGGGGAGCTTTCTCACATGTTTGTGTGATTCATGCATATCTTTAGGGGGAGCTCCACTATATGTTGCTCTTTGTCTCTTTTGATTATCCTCTTTATATCCTTTTTAATGTATTGTCATCAGTCACCAAAAAGGGGGAGATTGAAGATGCATCTAGGATCCCCTAGTGAGTTTTGGTGTACGATGACAAAAGATTAAAAGTGTGCTAACTTGTTTATGAAGTACATGTGCAGATAATCGAAACTAGTCATTTACAATTTGTTCTTTACTCCCAAAAAGGAAAGGAATGGATATGGACTCAAAAGCTCTTCAATGATTAGTTCTTTTATTTATCTTTTTGAGTCATAGGTATGCCAAACTATAAAGGGGGGGGGGGGGGTAAAACAAACGTGTTAAGAAGGGAATTGTGTGTTCTCAAGCCTCCAAATAGTTTTTATGAGAAGTATAGCCAACAAGCCTTAAAACCAGTTCCTTTCTAAGCCAAACAGAGAGTGATAGAAGTTCCGTGAGCCCTCTTATTGAAGTTCCATCAGCGTCCGGTTCCCTCTCCCTGCCTACCCGAGGGTGACGGAAGTTCCGTCACCTCCTGACGGAAGTTCCGTCAGCGTCGGGCTCCTACCTGCTATCTTCCCGAGAGTGATGGAAGTTCCGCCAGTCTCTGACGGAAGTTCCGTCATTAGAATTTCCATGGCTCTCACGGAAGTTCTGTGAGCTCAATCCTTGTTAAACCGAGAGTGACGGAAGTTCCGTCACCCCTTGACAGAAGTTCCATCACAACATCTGGCTTCTCTCCCAGGCGCGTGCAACGGCTAAGTTTGAATTGACGGAAGTTCCGTGGGTAACCATGGAAGTTCCATCAGACCCAGAAAACACTATAACGGCTAGTTTTTGAGCTCTCTCTATAAATAGAGTACCCCTTCCCCCGTGGGAAGGGTTGGATTCTTTGCCATTTCACACACTCTTCAGCTAGAGCTCTCCCCTCTCACTCCTAGGCTTGTTCTTAAGATTCAAATCAAAATGAGAGAGATCCAACCACAAAAACATTAAAACCATCCACTCAAAAGCTTGAGCAGATCTTTCCCTCCCCATCAAGATTTGATTTGCTTGTTACTCTTGGAGACTTGGTCTCCTAGACGGCTAGGCATTGCCCTTGAGCTCCCAACTTTGTGTGGTGAGTCGGGGACGTTTGTGAAGGTGTGATTCACCTCCGGAGGAAAAGAATCAAGTGGAGAAAGAAATCCAAGCACGATCTTTGTGATTGCTTGGCGGGGAAAAGGGTTGAGAGAGACCTGGCCACTTTGTGTTGCTCCTCAACGAGGACGTAGGAACTACTTAGTGTGGTTGCTGAACCTCGTGTTAATTCTTGTGTCTCTCTTTACTTTCCCGCTCTTATATTTGTGCTTGCTTATTGCTTTCATATTATTGTGCTTGTATCATTTGTTGATTGTGTAGCTACTCTTCATTCAAGAATTCTAGGCTTACATTATATTAGCTTCACTTCTACCAAGCTAGTGTTTCCTTCTCCTTGTTATTCGCGTTGTTCATTGTTTAGAGGAAGGGTAGTGAGAAGTTCTGTCACTTGACAGAACTTCCGTGGAGACGGAAGTTCCATCGACCCCGACGGAAGTTCCGTCATTCCAAGTTATTCTATTATCCTTTAATGCTTTTTCAGGATTATTTTTAGATTGCCTATTCACCCCCCCCCCCTCTAGGCAACTTTCAAGATGATTGGTTACATTGAAAGCCTGGAGAAGCTCGGTTCTCCCCTTAGCCTAGACTTGGCTACGGAACACCTCAATTAAATGGTGTGTTCGAGTGGAGGAACCGAACCTTGTTGGACATGGTTAGGTCAATGATGAGCCAAAGTGATCTTCCATTGTCCTTTTAGGGATACGCTCTAGAAACTGCTGCTTTCACTTTAAATAGGGTTCTATCTAAATCTGTAGAGAAGACGCCATATGAGATATGGACTGGGAAGCATCCTATGCTGTCTTTTCTCAAGATTTGGGGTTGTGAGGCTTATGTAAAATGTATGACATCTAATAAGGTTTCTCCCAAGTTAGATAAATGTTTCTTTGTAGTATATTGTGACACCCCAGGTGCCACACTTCTATTTAACAAGCATGATAAGCACAAGTCGTGAATCATATAGCATGAAATGATGAAGCCTCACTTCAATTATTTAAATTAATTCCAGGTAATTAAAAACCCTGCAAAACAAATTGTGAGCCAAATGAAATTTTATTATACAACATATGCCAACTAAATTCATAATCAGATTGGTAATAATAAAATAGAATTTTATGAATTTAATGAGCATTTTACCAATTGTGAAAATACCCCAATTAATTAATTAAAGCATGAAAACCTTTCACAATGGGGAATTAACTATAAAATAATTATATAAAAAAATTCTGACCAAATGGGTCCCACCAGAGCACCAGGAATATCTCCAAGGACCTTTGTGCAAAGTTCCATGAATTTAGGAGCTCTCTAGCTATTTGTTTTAGAATTTCTATTGACCAAGGACGTTTTTGCGAGGATCTTAAAAGATCAGGGGGTTTAGAGAAAAATCTT
Source organism: Eleusine coracana subsp. coracana (assembly GCA_032690845.1). Classification (NCBI taxonomy): domain Eukaryota; kingdom Viridiplantae; phylum Streptophyta; class Magnoliopsida; order Poales; family Poaceae; genus Eleusine; species Eleusine coracana. Next base: position 21,874,289 of record CM064424.1, read on the forward strand.
CTCTGCTTCTTCTCCACTGGCACAGAGCCTTCACCGGCGCGCTGAGCGCTCTTCCCAGCCGCACGCCACCGCTTGCACCCCCCTCGCCTTGGAATCCCGCACTGCGACAGTGTCTCTCTGCCCTCTGCCCTACCAACCACGCGCGCCAACGGTTTTCTTTCTCTTCCCCTCTTCTCTGCACGCCATCGCCATGGCAACCGAGAAGGCTTCAATTCTGCCCCCTCTTCCCGCTCCCAGGTCCCAACCACCTCGCTGACCTTACGTGGCATCAAAGCGCACCCGCAAGTCTCACAAACGCAGTCCCCAGCTGCCCTTTTGTTCTCTACTCTCTACTCCCTCTCATTTCTCCTCTCTGCCCTCTGCTCACCGCCATTACCGAACCTAGTTCGACCTTGCTGCCCTACTCCTCCACCGCCTCCAAGCCCAGTACACAAACAACCACGCCCGACATCCCCATCACTCCATTGTTCATCGCTCGACCACTCTCTGCTCGAGATGGAGCAATTTTGAGAAAAACCAAGGCAAGCTCTTAAGGTGATCTTCCCCGTCGCTGACCGAAATTAGCTACTCTCGGTGAGCCTCGACGCCATTCTTTTTCCTCTCACACGCACAACTTCCCGACTCACCTCTCTGATCTTCTTTCTCTTTGTTTTCCATCGAGGAGTCGTCGACATCTCACTTTTCCCCTGGCCGCCGCCCTACTCCGATGAATCCGACGCCACCTCCATGACGAGCTCTACCTTCTGGTTCTCCTCGACACCAATGGACAAGATGCCGGTCGTTGCCCCGTCCCCGTGAAGCTTTAGGAGGAAACCGCAAGCCGTTTGCTGCTCCACAGGAGAAACGCGACCTCGCCGAACTTCTCTCTTCCGCCGCCTCTTGTCACTGACCCCCTTTCGGTGAGAACCCAACCCCCCGAACCCCCCTGTCGTGTCCGCCTCGTCTTGCGCTCCGTGCTAGCGTTCCCGCGACGAGCTTCCCTCGCGTAGCCGCCAGCGGCGCGCTCCCTGGCGAGCTGCCCTGTCCCGCGGCGGCGCTAGCTGGCGCCTTCTGGCAATCCACTGGCAGCCTGCATGTCGCCTATGTGTCACCCACGTGGCTCTGATGTGGCACTCCTTTAACCAGAAAATACCCAGAAATTCCCAGAAAAGGTTTAAAACTTTGAAAACTCATAGTAAATCGATTTTAAACCCAATGAGGCCCAACAAAATTTTGTTGGAATCATCTTTCAGTGCTCTATTTTAGTAAAATGATAAATAGCTGTCTCTGTACATGCATTTTTAATAATACTTTAAATTGTCAAAACACTAGATAATTCACCAAAAATTCTAGGAATAAAATTTAGTCCTGATTTTAGGCATGCTTAGCAAATACATGAATATCTACCACCACAAATTTTTGTTTGGTAAAATATGGATTTTTTTAGGCTCTGGAATTTATTTAGAGTGTTTGCTTAGAATAATTCTAGTAATTATTCTGTAAATAATTTGCCCTTGCCACTTGGCATAAAAATCACTCATATAAGCCTCTATTCACAGCAAATCACTCCTGTCCATAAACATAATTTATTTTACTAATTAATTTAATTGCTCATATCACTCATTACCTTGTTTAATTGCATAAAGAATATATATACCTAAAATCTTAATTAACAATCCAACTTCTCTGAAGCATATTGCTTTGAGAACATAATAATAATTTTAATTGACATTAAAACACGATGTGCTTGCATGCATCATATCACCACATTCAACGGTATTCCGATAATGCCGTAATTCAATTCCATCATATAGGTAACGACAATCAGGAGCAAGAGGAAGACTTTCAGAAGGACGTTGACCCTCAAGAGCAAGAAGTTGTAGTTGCTAGCACTAACATCGATCCAGGCAAGCCCTGATTTATATTCGCCTTTATACAAAATTTTGCTAGTTTATTTTACTAGTGTCTATAACTATTGTTGCATTAGGTCGTAGGAGTTGATTGAAACCCACCTTGCATGATATACAAATGACCTATGCTACTGTCTTAGAACTTGGTAGAATCGGTACTCTTATGCTATGCTTAGTAATTACTAGTCTCGTTAGAAAGTATTATTACTAAGGAATGAACTTGACCACTGGAACGGGAATTATTAAAAGAAGTTTATTTTTATGTTATGGCCGGGTAGGGATAATGCATGTGTAGGTTTATAGCAACACATGGGTGTTGACTGTGGTAGTCCTGCCTTATCGGACCTAGGACCCATCTGTGGTCGGCCCCTTGATCAAGTATTGAACAGTACTGAATGCATGCTAGCTTATGGGCACTAGTAAACCGATGTAGCATTAAAGGTCACTTGCATTGAGGACGGTTAAGGTGCGTTGGTCATTGACCCTCCTGCTGCTGGAGTGGGCGGTTCAGACCATGAAGTATTATTGGTACAATGGCATGCCCACTCGACGTCACCACACCCAGGCTGAGGTGTAGGTGCTTTTTTTGCGAAAGGTTGCCATATATGACCTTAATTGTTGCGTATGTGTCGTGTATCTCGGGTTTACCCAGCTGGTGTAAATCGATTGCAATTCGCACCAATCGCATAGTTGCACCTAATATCATGGAATGGATTATGTTGCTTATTGATGATGACGATCATTATTGTTATTATTACTCTTATGTCGTATTAACTTTATCTATTGTTTTATTATCCTTTTGTTGCAACTAAAGTTACATTTTGGCTCAACCCATTTAAATTGATAATTAAAAACTTGTTAGAACTAATAGGTTGCTTAGTGCGAGTCCTTTTAAACAAGCCACCTATTAGAGCCTCTGCATGTGTAGGTGTCCGACGGGTAAGTCTTGCTGAGTAATTAGTATTCAGGCTTTGTGCCATTGTGTTTTTTTTAGATAATGAAGAAATAGAATTGCCTGTAGATGTGATGCCTTGGGATATGCAAGTTCCTAAGGGTTGGACTGCCCATTGGGAGTCCGACTCGCCGCCGCAGTGATGTTGTGTGCTGCTAGAGTGATGTTCTTCGGGCATGGATCATCACTATGTTGTATCGTCGAGCTCGTAGTTTTCTGAACATTATTTGCTTCCGCTGTTTTCAAAACATTCATGAACTTGTAATATTCCGCTGCACTATGATAACCTTAATGATATAATATTCAACATAAATTTGGACAAATGTTGTATTATCAAGTGTCTGCGCTATCAACACCTTCGGGACCTCGATCCTCCGGGAAGGGGCGCCACAGCTGGTATCAGAGCCGTGATCCATGATAATACAACAAATAAATCGTATTTTCAAAAACTGTGATATTTGCGAGTAAGGATATGTTAGTATTGCTCATGTAGATAATAGGGTGGTGACAAAGCTAACCGGGGTTATGATTGTTTATGTTACTTGCACCTACGACTTCTTCAAACGAAGGTACGTGCGTGCTTAACCGACATGTGTGATATTGGTGTCTGTGCTCATAGGCGGATATGAGACACTGTTGGCTCGTGACTTATCACGAGGCGATCCTTTTCCTTGGATCGTTACTAGTAGAATTGTGCTTATTTTTGTAGTTTCTTTTGAATTTAATGTATTGTTTCTGCAATGGATCTTCTACAGGTACACTAACACCGTTAGTATAACACTTAGATTGACTTACTGTTGAGTGCGGGTCGTCACCAAATATTCATGCCGCTAAGTAGCAGCAAAATATGCGTTGTGTTGTGGGGAACGATAGGATTATATAATGAAAATTTTGCATCATGCATAGAAATAGGGTTCATAGCTAAAATTTGGTTCTCTCCTTACTCACCAACCTATGAATAAAAATTTTCTAAGCATGATAAGTATAAAGTTCTGAATTACAAGGTTAACAAGAATCTATCCTGTTTTTAGCTGCCAACTTCAAAAATTCATAGCTATTAATTTACTCAACCAAATAAGGCATAGAAATACTTTTCAGAAAGGTCTCAGCATCCATTGTCACCTAGAATTTAAATTAAAATTCGATCATGACAGTAACAACGTCAGAAACAAAGAACAAGTACAATCTGTCAACTCACTGTTTTTAGCACAACCCTGAACTTGGAAATTGCATAACTAGAGTTGTACTTCGAATTTGCAAGTGTTTAAACCCAATCTGGAAAGCCCTTGAAGTCTATTTTTATTTCCAATAGGTCTCATAATTGTGTTGTTTTCCCTCTGTCCAGTAGAGCCAAAACACTCAGCCTCTGTCATCCTGAAACAGAATCTGCCAACCTGAACTTGCAAAATTCATAAGTCCAGTTCTACTTGGAATTTTTGGGAGTATAATACAATCTAGAAAGCTATGAAAGTGTATATAACTGGGTTCCAAACCCCAATTTTTAAGACCTTGTTTTATGTTCAAAGTACCCACATTATTGCCCCTTGAGGCTGGAAAATGTAAACTAAAAACTTGGTTTATGTATTTCATAGCACTTTATATGAAATGCATTTTTACTGTAGGGAAGGTTTGACTCAATCAAATTGTTGTGGTATAGTTTTGCTATCAGTACCAGTACCATGTCAGTTGTTAGTGATATGCATTATTGCCCATGGAACACTGTACTCACCATTGGGTTTTTGTTCCAGATGGGTGACCACAGTTTTGAGGAGCTTTCGCACGACGGGTGGTGCTACACCACCGGTCTCCACCACCATGGCTTTTCTATACTTTTTGTGGGATCTACTACACTTACTGGGCTAAGACGAGCCACCCTCCTACAAGGGCCGTGAGATCCGCCGCCACGGGGTGACTCTTGCTGAGGTGCACATCAGCGTGCCCACCCACCCGCGCAACCCTGACATGGCGGGGATGGAGAGTACGGCGATTTCTGGGAGCCTCCATGAGGGCTTGGAGAGAGTTGCCCACAGGGCTCTCACTCACTTCTGCGGGCGCCACACAGCAGCGCTCTCTGGGACTCCGTTTGAGATGATTCCCATCTGGCACCAGGCCAACCCGGTCTGGCAGAGGCACGTGAGGCACATCGCCCGTGATGACTACCCGGCATATCACACGGGGTACCACCGTGTGTCCCACTACTCTGAGTACCTCCTTAACATGGATGAGGAGGCTAGCAGCCACAGCAAGATCCTACTGGCTGACACTAAGCAGGCCTAGGAGCAAAGGAATGATCTGCATACACAGATTGACGCATAGCAGAGGGAGATTCAACGGCTGACCGTTGCTCTTGAGGTGAGTGAGATTGGCGTTACTGAGGTCACTAGACAGGGTGGCACCCTCGCGCAGGCGGTTGACAGACGTGGCATGCTTATGCAGCAGCGCACCAACCACAACGAGCACCTACAACATCAGTTGACGGTTGCACTGCACGAGATGGAGCTCATGGGAGAGGATCTAGAGACCCTGGCTCACAAGAACCAGGGCCTACAACTGTAGCTGGAGGCGGTCCTGGCGCCACTGACAGCATTAGAGGAGGAAGTTCCGGACGAGGACATGGACGAGGAGTCTAACATGGACTATGAGGCACCAGCCAGAGACAGGACTTAGCGGATGGCGATAAACTAGACTAGGTCGTGTAGGCAGCACAAGTTAGGTAGGTAGCTTTAGTCGACCACGCGAGGTTGTGGTATTTTGGGGGATCACTGTGTGAGATGCTTTTATAACTCGATGGCCACATGTTCCAAGTTCATGTACTTAAGACTATGTTGATCTATGTTATGTATTGGTTGTACCCTTTCTGCTATTATTGTTGCAACAGAGTTTCATAAAAAAATTCCTGCTTGATCATACTCTTTGACTCAATCGAAGTACTTTCCTTGTAGATGGCTAAAAACACCAATCAATCGCCACCAGGTTGGGAGATCACCGACGGCCTGGAGTTTATAGGGATGGTTCACCTGTTTTGGAGAGTTCCCTAGAGATTCGGATATCTCATTCCTCCCACCTATGTTGGCATGGAATTTCAGGAGCATGGAGTCCCCTCATGTGTCATCCATGTGGCAGTTCCCGCTAACTACTCAGTCATTCCCGCATGGGAATCTTGGACCATTAGCGTCACTGGGACAGATCTGCCTTCCACCTGGAATGTGGCTGCATTCAAGGCACTTACTCGATTCTGTAAAGACCACAAGCATGATATTGCTGGAACACCCATCGCCTTGCTGCCCATTAATGATGAGATGGATTATGAGTGGATCAGGCGTATGGATTTCATCTTTGATCCAAACTATCGCCACCATGATCCTATGCTGCCCATAATAGAGTATTATGGCTTATCCACTTTCACCTTATGCACAAACTTATGTTGGCATCTGGATATGTTTCATGCTGCACTTTGACTTTCTGAAGTCGAAAAACAAGCTAAGGATGAGGAAATTGCAGAACTGAACCAACAAATTCAAGCAAAGAATGAAGAGCTGGATGTAATTATAGAAGAACATGACCAAGCCATGCTGGATGCAGCAGATTTTGAGCATGACATGATTGAGGCTCAAGATGACTTGGACGCATTCAAGGCTGCCCACCTTCCTATTGAAGGAAATTGGGACGAGCTCATCATGGAGTATGGAGAACAAGAGGATGTAGAGATGGTGTTGGTCGGTATTAATGATGTGGAAATGTAGCCTACAAGCTGGAGTTACCCGCTAATCTATCTGGAGTTCATAACACCTTCCATGTCTCTCAGTTAAAGCGATGTCTCAAACCACCCATTGACAAACTCTTGGAAGACTACGACCAACTCCAACCTGATCTCACATACTCTGAACAACCAATAAGGATCCTCGATGCGAAGGAGTGCACAACCCGTAAAAGAACACTCAGATTCTATAAAGTTCAATGGAGTAATCACTCAAAAGACGAATCCACTTTGGAATCTAAAGAATTTCTGAGTACACATTACCCAAAATTTTGGTTGTCATACGCACGTATGTTTTGACCACCGTACTTCCCTCTAGTTTGCCTTGTTCTTAATCTCAGGACGAGATTTCTTTAAGGAGGGAGGGCTGTGATACCCCAGGTGTCTCACTTCTATTTAACAAGCATGATAAGCACAAGTCGTGAATCATATAGCATGAAATGATGAAGCCTCACTTCAATTATTTAAATTAATTCCAAGTAATTAAAAACCCTGCAAAACAAATTGTGAGCCAAATGAAATTTTATTATACAACATATGCCAACTAAATTGCCACACACTATGATTATGAGATATGGAAAATGGACGTCAAAACTACTTTCCTTAATGGAAACCTAAGTGAGGATGGGTACATGACATAGCCTAAAGGTTTTGTTGATCCACAAAATGCTGGGAAAATATGCAAACTTCAGAAGTCCATTTATGGACTGAAGCAAGCATCTCGGAGTTGGAACCTTCGTTTCGATAAGGAAGTCAAAAGGTTTGGCTTCATCAAGAATGAAGAAGAGCCTTGTGTTTACAAAAGGGCTAGTGGGAGCACACTCATATTTCTAGTTGTTTATGTGGATGACATATTGTTGATCGAAAATAATATTCCAATGCTTGAAGATGTTAAGTCTTCATTAAGAAAAAGTTTCTCAATGAAGGGCTTAGGAGAGGCAACATACATTTTGGGCATTAAGATACATCAAAAAGGCTAATTGGATTAAGCCAAGACATATACATCGACAAGGTATTGAAACGGTTCAATATGCAAGATTCTAAGAAAGGTTTCTTGCCCATGTTGCATGGTATTACTCTTAGAAAGACTCAATGTCCTTCGACACCTGATGAGATAGACAATACGAGAGCGATCCCGTTTGATTCGGCTATCGGATCCATCATGTATGCCATGATATGTACGCGCCCAGATATAGCTTTTGCTCTAAGTGCAACAAGCAGATTCCAATCAAACCCAAGAGAAGCTCACTAGGTGGCTGATACATCCAGCCCAGGTGGAGTGGAACAAAGCTCGACACACCGATCCTGATTCTCTAAATCCCGCAATCTTAGCACCACAATTCCTGCCAAAAGCCCGACACACCGATCCGATTCTAGGTCCACGACCCGAATCTGCAGTCTTAGCACTGCAACTCCGGCGCCCCCACTCAGGGAAAGGCCCAATCTCCCTAAAATACTAGTCTGATAGGGGAAGGGTGGCTCTCCCTTTGAAGGTGGCTTCCACCTCCCAAGCTAAGCAAGGTGGGATTATTCAGAGGCTCACACGGTCGCCGCCCCAACGGGTAATAGTGGAGGATGTCCTCATCAGTGGCTAGTAAGAATATCCTAAAGTACTTGAGAAGACCTATAGGTAGGTTCCTAGTTTATGGAGGTGAGAAAGAGCTCGTTGTAAATAGTTACACTGACACTAGTTTTCAAACTGACAAGGACGATTCAAGATCGCAATCTGGATATGTATTTTGCCTGAATGGAGGTGCGGTAAGCTGGAAGAGTTGCAAGCAAGATACAGTTGCTAACTCAACAACAGAGGCTGAGTACCTTGCCACTTCAGAAGCTGCAAAGGAAGCTGTTTGGATCAGAAATTTTGTTTCTGAGTTTGGTGTGGTTCCAAGTGCATCCAGTCCAATGGATCTCTATTGTGATAATAGTGTTGTCATTGCGCCAGCCAAGGAGCCTAGAGCACATCAAAAGAACAAACACATACTACGGTGTTTTCATCTCATCCGGGACATTGTTCATCGAGGTGACGTGAAGATATACAAGGTGCACATGGATTCAAACATCGCTGATCCATTGACTAAACCTCTCTCTCAGCCCAAGCATGAGATAATGTACGAGAGATTGTGTAATATCTATGTTTATGTGTAATTGAATAAAATGTTATTCTATTCCATGGATAATAATTATTGCCTTGATCGACAAGTAAGTGACTTGTTTGTGAAGCTCATTGTTCTTTCATAGTATTATCCTAAATAATCCCTAGTTCCTTATCATTATGTGGGACAGTAATGATTCTTAGACTAGCACATGTATTGGTTGATGATCATGTTTCATAGATCATTGATATAGAGATATCAAATCAATAATGTGGACACATGTTGGAGAATATGGTATTGGATTGACCCACTCATAGACTATTGACATGTTATTATTGTGCCATTAGTTGTTGCCTTGTATGATGTACATTTGGGATCCTTAGACCTAAGATCGTCATTGATTCCCAGAATGTGTAATAGCACACTTAGGGGTTACCAAACGCTATTCCGTAATAGGGTAGTCATAAAGGTATTTTTTGGGTATGGTATGAAACATGTTGTGGCGTGTGAGCGATCAAGATGGAATTTTCCCCTTCTGATAACAGGAGAAATATCTCTGGGTCCCTCGAGTTAGATGGATTTCGAAGTGCATGGCCATGCCAATGTGATTAAAAGTTAACTACGATGACTATGAGTTAGTCATGATAAATCCACTAGACGTTTGAGTGAATGGTCGAGCTATTATAGGGATGACATGTATCTCGCGTTGAGCTTGACTGATATTGTGAGGCAAAGGGATTGGTGAATGTGTATGTCAAAAGTTCAACCGATATGATCTTTATGTGTACATGAGAATCAATATGTGCTGCTAGGTGCCACTATTAATTTCTGATTTGAAAATGGTTTTCATGTCATTGTCGTGTACATGTGAACCTAACGAGTCACACACTTAATGGGTTGGAACATTGCTTGCCTACGTGATTGTCTCTAGTGCAAGTGGGAGATTGTTGGAGATGCACCAAGAGACAATCCGGATTTAATCCGTATGTGAGGGTCATATGGATATTGATCCGTGAGGGATTAGTCCACTAATGGGCCAACTAGTCGAGGCCCATAAGAAAGGATCTATATAAGTGGAGGCGGGGAAAGGGGTACGTCAACCTACCGGTCCATAACCCTAGCTGCCGTGCTCCTCTCTCTCACCCACAAAACCCTAACCATGGTGCCTGTGCTAGCATGCCGTGCATAGTGCTCCAACCCCGTACGTGTGGATACCACAAGGAGGCGCTGCTGTTGCTGCGGTGTCAGATGGCTGGACTAGGAGGGGCGATTGACGTGACTGACTACTTCCTCTACACCAACGTGCGACTACATTGGATTGAGCTGCTCCAACATTCGCTTGCACGTCTAGTGGTAACGATCCATGATCCCCTCTTACAAGGTTTCCTGGTTGAACAATAGAAATTGTTTCATGCTATTGTAGCTCCCTGTTCCCCAACATCTCCCACCTCTCTTAGAATCCAAGACACTCACATATCAAGAGAGCAAGCAACCCATGACGCACAAGATACATCACCTATACCTCCTCCCATCCAACAAGAACATTATCCTAGACCCAAAGCCATAAACAAGGATCATTCCCTTCACTTGATCATTGGGAGCCCATCTCTAGGAGTGAGGACAAGGAGAAATCAATACAAGCCCAACTATATGAATGAAGAAAATGATGAAGGAAGTGATGAGGAGGCAAATGTTGCTATTGAGAACTTCTCTTTTGTCTCCATGATTGAGCCCACAAACAATGGAAGAGGCAATGAATAATCACAAGTGGGTTATTGCCATGCAAGAAGAATTGAACAACTTTCAAAGATGCAAATTGTGGAAGTTAGTGGAAAGGCCCAAGAATCATAATATGGTTGGCACCAAGTGGGTCTTCAAGAATAAACAAGATGAGAAAGGGGCCACTGTCAAGAACAAGGCTCATCTAGTGGCAAAGGGATACACTCAAGTGGCGGGCATTGACTTTGAAGAAATGTTTGCTCCCGTGGCACGTCTTGAGGCAATCTGAATCTTGCTTGCTTATGCATAACATAATGGCTTCAAGCTCTATCAAATGTATGTGAAAAGTTCCATCTTGAATGGAGAGATCAATGAGAAAGTCTATGTGGAACAACCTCCAGGGTTTAAGAATGCTAAGCATCCAAGACATGTGTACCAGTTGAAGAAAGCTCTCTAGGGAAGAGGATATTGAGATACCTCAAGTACACACCTACCATGGGGTTATGGTATCCTAGAGGAACAAGCTTTAAGTTACTTGGGTATTCGGATTCAGACTTCACGGGTTGCAAAGTGAATAGGAAGAGTACATTGGGAGGTTGCCAATTTCTTGGAAGATCTCTAGTATCTTGGAGATCAAAGAAGCAAAATTCGGTGGCTCTATCTACAGCCGAAGCGGAGTACATGGCGGTAGGGGCGTGTTGTGCCCAACTTCTCTATAGGAGGCAAACGCTCTCAAATTATGGCCTCAACTACACTCAAATGCCACTATATTGTGATAGTGAGGCAGCAATCAAGATGGCTCTCAAAACTGGAGATCATGGTCATGCAAAGCACATAGGCATCACTTCATAAGGGATCATGTTAAGAAGAAGTACATTGAGTTGGTTAGTGTGCGAACTCATGAACAATTGGCGGATATTTTCACCAAGCTACTTGACGAGAAGACCTACAACAAGCTAAGGGGAGAACTCAATGTTCTCGACCTCTCCAACTCCACATGAGTAACCCTTGAGCTTGTCCTTTGTAAATATGTATAGTGTTTGTTTGTTTTGCTGTTTGTGTCCTTGTTTTGTGCTTGTTTCTCTTCTTTTGTAGGTTGACATTAAACCTCCTTGATATAGCAATGGACATGTGTTAAGCTTGGGAAGGTTGTTCATGGTATGCCCAAGGCTTTGAAGAATGGTCCATTGTGAGTAAGCTCGCGAAGGAGACAACTCATCGTTGACACTTTTGTTTGTAGCAGTTCTCTCTCTTTTCTTTAGTCATTGACACTTTTGTTTGTAGCGGTTCTCTCTCTTTTCTTTAGCATCGCATCATGCTTTGTATACTTACTGCATTTGCATTCTTTGCATTCATGCATCCTTGCATTGTGATACCATACATGCTCTCAAGCATGTGCCTAGGGGAAGTTGCTCATTTACAATGTGAGTATATGACTCTCTGATGATCAAATAGTGATAATTGTGCTTCATGCCCATTGAGTCATGTTCAACCGAGATCCAAGTTTAAATCTACTCGCACGGCTCAAAGACAAGTGGCTCATACATTCCCACCTCACAAATGACTAACCCTTGCATATTTGAGAAAATGTTGTGTTGAGGCATGTGTGTAGGGGAAGCTATGGTGGAACACCATTCCGACCAAGGAGGAGCACCGTGAAAGGGGGAGTTATCCTAACTCTTTCCAACTATCTTTTACCTCTTGGTTCCATTATATTTTGGTGTGGTTTTTGGTGATAGATGACAAAGGGGGAGAAGGAACATGAAGATCCAAAATCCAAGATTAAGTTGAGAACAGAAAAAGGGGGAGAAAAAATGAAGTCAAGATGAAGATGACAAAGGGGGAGAAGAATATGAAGACCAAATGAAGGTGAGCACGACAATGGTGCATGTTCATTTGGAGTACACATGAAGATCATGTCAAGATGAACATCTACACCAACAAAGAGAAGAACAAATGAAGATGATCAAGACAATGGTGCATGTTCACTTGGAGTACACATGAAGATAATGTAAAGATGAACATCTACACCGACAAAGAGAAGAACAAAAATGGTGCATATCTATGACAACAATGTACATCTACACCGACATGAACATCTACGTCCTTGGTGCACGTCTACTTCAACAAGATCATCAACCACGACACCAAGATGGGCGCAAAATTTAACTCAAGATTAACATCCAATTGCGTTGTTGATGCGAAAATCTTCACACATGACCTAGGAGATCTGCTTAGCTCTAGTGCAGGCTCAATATGAGAAACCGGGGCGTGCCAGTCGATTTTCCCTACAAATCGACAAAGAGACATGATAGTCAAATGACGCGAGTCACCGGCCTAGGACAGGCCGATGAAGAAAGCTGATAACCACTGTTTATGAGATCAGCCAGTACTATTTTATGAATAAATAAAGTAAAAGAATTTAAACTAATCGATTGATATTATTGGCTTATCGGCAATATTTAATTCAATAAACATTTTTAAATCATAGAAGCCGATAAAGAAATGAGTCGACCGGCCAGAGTCGATAAGCCTACAGTGTTCGTGAAGTGCCTGGCCAGGTAGACATAAAGGAGCAAAGTCGATAGAACTGAGTTGATAAATCTACAGTAATGCACAGAGACTCATTCTATCGATGGTGTAAGGTTGATAGATCTGATTATCTAGTATTGCAAATATGCTCATAATTATAGATCTAACTTATGTCAAACAAGGGGGCAAATTACTATCACAGTGAATGGTATAATTAATAAAAAGCACCAGAAAGTCGATTGGACCGTGGTAACCTATCAGCTAAATCCCAATAGAACCCTATCAACTTCACTTATAAATAGATCAGATCTAACCTTATCAACCCAGCAAGAGATGAGAGTCGATGCAACCTCACTGATTTGAACAGGTCGAACATAATCAAGACAGTGTTTAAACATGGTACATAGAGCTAGATTTGATATATTTATATATATAATTGATAAAGTGACTCGAATAACAGATCTAAACCTACAACAACTGCAATAGATCGGCTTCAACCAAGACAATATTGTAATCAGAGTCGATAAAACAAGCATTAAACAAATCTAATTACCGAGAAAGTACTAGTTGAGATTGATAGAATTACCGAGGGTGACTAATCCATGTCTCTCGTCGAGATCGGAGCCGATGCAGCTCGCGTGAGATGAGAGTTTCATCGAGTAGGAAAGGTTGGTGATGCACCAAATTGTATTGAACAAAAGTGTTATTTTTCTTGTACAGATCCTAATACATATTTATAACCTCATGCTAGAGGTTCTGACCCGACTCGTTCAGGACTCCTAAAGAAACCGACTAGGTTTAAAATAAAATCTAAACTAACAAAATAGAAAAGACAACATAACCCCACAGAGGCCCACTTTTCCTCCTTTCGGCCACTGGTCCTCTTCTGATTCAGCCAACTCCACCCTTATTTCACTAACACTAGGTCCGGTCAAATTTTGGTGTCAACACATGCCCCCCGAGTCCGGGGTACAAAAGACATCATGCGTCGGATTTATCTCCTTGTTTACCATGCGTCTTTACTAGAGAGCCACCCACTATTAAATTTCTTCTTTTAGTATACCTCCCAACCACTCGCATCCTCCTTAATTGCATCTCATCGTCTTCCTACGCCGCCTTGACTGCTGGCCTTCTTTTTGACCATCCTCGTTCTTATCCTTTCTCCTCAAACCTCTGATACATCCGGCCTAGGTAGGGTGGAATGAAGCCCGACACACCGATCCGGATTCCCTGAATCTCATAATCTTAGCACCGCAACTCCTGCTGATAGCCCCACACACGGATCCGATTCTAGGTCGATGACTCAAATCTGCAGTCTTAGCACCACAACTCTGGCGCCCCCACTCAAGGAAAGGCCCAATCTCCCTAAAAGACTAGTCTGATAGGGGAATGGTGGCTCTCCCTTTTAAGGTGGCTTCCACCTCCCAAGCTAAGCATGGTGGGATTATTCAGAGGCTCACACGGTCGCAGCCCCAGCGAGTAATAGTGGAGGTTGTCCTCATCAACCTTATTTCTTCCTATTCACCCAATTACCGCAGAGTGGCATTTGGATTCTTCAAAGGTTAGGTCTAGATCCTATAAATAGTTCCCTCGATCGGCTTCCTTTCTTCATCTCAACACCTCCAACCATGGGTCTTCTTCTTAGAGCTCTGATGGAAAAATATCACCTATCCCCAAATCTACTAAGTTCATTTTGGCGAATACTCTTCGCCTCCTCCGTCCCTAGAGTGATCCTTTCAATCCAAAGCCCGCAGCTGCCATTGCCCCAGAAATCAACTTACTAGTTGCCTTCAGGTGACCCAAGCATGAAGAATGGCATCGGTGAGGCAACCCTCTCTTCCCCTTGTCCGTCGTGTAATGTCAGATGATAGTGTTATTCTTTCCTTAATCATGCATTATTTTTCTTGTACTTGGGATAGTGATAATTACATCTTCATCCCCTAGCTGTAATAAGAGAATAGGTCTCTTTAGAAATCGATTACCTCTGAGTAATCAACTCATCTTCACCTTGTACTGATGGACATCTGTAACTTTTTCTATCACTATTGAATGAATATATATTATCCATACTTTGCACCCAGCATTGATATTTTTCCTGCTAAGGGCGATATATAAATATCGGCCATCTTAAGTCGATGCATCAACATCGACTCTCATCACTCAAGCGCGATACTCAAAAATATCGGCTATCAATTAACGATGAAATCATGAATCAATCCAAACACTCGGATAATATCATTTCAAATATTTATTATTAATTACTCTCCCAAACTGTTCTCCATCCAATCCCCATATGAAATACGCATTGCCGGGTGAACATCGGTTCACTTTGAATGGACCCTTCCAAGTCGGTGACAATTTTCCAAAACGACTATCTCTAGATCTGATAGGCATGATTAACTTCCAGACAAGGTCGCCCTCTGAAAAACTTTTGGGCACTACCTTTTTATTATAAAACCTAGACACACGGGCCTTATTTTCTTGAATCTTTTCTAGGGCCTTCATTGGATGACGCACGATGTCTTCTAATTCATCCAACATGACTTGCCTGTAATCATCGGCTGATAACTGATCTTGCATCTCCATCCTTCTGGACCCTAGATTTGTCTCCCATGGTAAAACTGCCTCATGCCTATAAATTAACTGATAAGGTGGCACTTTAATTGACCCATGACAAGCCATCTTGTATGCCCATAAAGACTCAACCAATGTCGTATGCCACTTCTTAGGCTACTCATCTATCTTCCTCTTAATCAACTTAATTAAACTCTTGTTAGATGCTTCTGCTTGACCATTGGCCTGAGCGTAATATGGCGATGAATTCAAAAGCTTGATTCCCATACTATCAGCAAAGCTTTGAAATTCTTCCGAAGTAAATACAGAACCCTGGTCAGTGGTAATAGTCTACAATACACCAAATAGATATATAATATGCTCTTTCACAAAGTTGATCACATCACCAGTAGTAATATTTTTCATATGCACTGCTTTGACACACTTTGTGAAGTAATCTGTCGCTGCTAGAATATATTTATGACCTTTGCTTGATGCTGGATAAATTTGACCAATCATATCCATTCCCCAACCTCAGAAAGGCCGTGGCTTAATGATCGGATTCATAGCCGATGCCTGTGCTCTCTGTATCACCCCAAACTTCTAACAATCTAGACATCCCTTATAGTACTTAAAGCAATCTTCTAACATATTTGGCCAATAGTATCTAGTCCTCTTTAACAACCACCTCATCTTATGAGCTGATTGATGTGTACCACATATACCTTTGTGAACTTCACACATAACGACTTTGGCCTCTTCTTGTTGAAACATCTTAATAATACACCATCAGTCGTTCGATAATAAAGTTTTTCTTCTAATAAAACATACCTCAAAGCCATGTACCGAATCTTCCGAGGCACTCGTTGAGTTGGATCCCTAAGATATCGAATAATATTAGATCTCCAATCTTGTTCATCGATATCAGCTATATCAACAATAACCTCGCCATCGTTTAGTTGATAACCCGATGCTTTTTGCACCAGATCATTTGCTTCCATATTCTTTCCCTTGGAACATGCTTGAATCTCACTATCTTAAAGTGTTGCAATACACTTTGACACTCGGCATGAAATAGTCTTAACACATCATCTTTGCATTCAAATTCTCTTGCAAGTTGCCCAATCACCATAATGAATCTCCCACGATATCAATGCAATTGACTCCGGCTTCATTCAACACCTGCAACCCCTTAAGCACCACTGTATATTCAGTTTGATTATTAGTTGATACCTCAATAGCGAATGCAAAGTCAAATCATGCTCCCCGCAGTGATATGATCACGAGCCCGATACCACAGCCGCTCTTGCAAACAGATCCATCAAAGAATAATAACCATGGTACTAGCTCCACCATCGAAACTTCAGACCCGCAATGCTCAACAACCAAATCAGCTAGCACTTGACCCTTAACAACTTTAGCAGATTCATAAGTAAGATCATATTTGGTTAGAGCAAGCATCCATTTACCAATTCTCCCTTTTAAAATAGGGAAATTTTGTCTCAGAAACACTAAGAAACGGCGGTTTCATCCACAACACACTCACAATCGCGTTTTTGTCTCAGACACACTAAGATTTTGGATTCTCTCGTTTGTGGCACACTATTACCATTTAACAATTATTTTTAACTTTTTTTATCTCAATACACAAAATATATTGATATTTGAATTTTTGCACAAACATATATTGTTGTATTCTCTATCATAAAAAAATATAGACATATTTTTTTTATTGTTGGCATGGCTTGCTCCATAAATTAAATATTAAAACAATAAGCAAATCATGTGAATAATCGAAAAAAATCTAGCTCTATTTTTTAATGATAGAGAATGCAATAATGTATGTTCGTGCAAAGATTCAAATTTTTCTATGTTTTATGTGTTGAGATAAAAAATTTGAAAACAATTGTTAAACAGTAATAGTGTGCCATAGACGAGAGTACCCAACATCGTAATGTGTCTCAGACAAAAACGTGATTGTGTTACAAATGAAACCACCGTTTCTCACTATCTTTCAGGCAATTCTCCCTTTAAAATAGGAGCCGATAGCAAATATTTGACGACATTGGCTTGGCAAATCACCACACACTCGGTTGATAATAGATAATGCCTCAACTTCACAAATGAGAAATATAAACTTAAATATAGCTTTTCAATAACTGTGTACCTGGTTTCAGCATCAACCAATCTTTGACATAAGTAAAACACCACCCTTTCTTTACCATCTTGTTCTTGAATTAGAGTCGATCTGATCGATTTATTATCAACCGCAAGATAAAGCTTGAAAGGTAAACCTTCTCTTGGTGGCACCAACACAAGCGGGGAAACCAAATATTGCTTGATATCATCTAAAGCTTTATGGTGTTTCGCTTCCCACACAACCCTTTGATTGGTTTTCAACTTCAATAACGGGGTAAATTCACGGAATCTGGGCACTTTTCGGCCAAGTCAGCATATAAGGCCTTCTGGGTGGGCTCCACTCAGTTTCAGCCTTGGCAACTTATTTGGAAAACTTGGGCCCCAAAGAAGTGTCAATTTTTCCTATGGCTAGCGCTCCACAATCGCTGCTGGACGGCAGATCACCTAGCCAAAAGGAACATGCCCCACCCTAAAATATGTGTGTTGTGTGATCAAGAGGAGGAAGATATTCAGCATATCCTTGTCAGTTGTGTCTTCTCTAGGCAGATTTGGTTCAGTCTGCTAGATAGGGTGGGTTTCTCAGTGCTAGCACCACAGCTCGATGACACCTCCTTCGAAGAATGGTGGATCAAGACGGACAAGTTAGTTCCATCGGTATTCACAAAGTGTCTGAACTCACTTATTGTTTTGGGGGCCTGGATGATTTGGAAACAACACAATGATGGAGTCTTCAACGGCGCCTCGCCAAATGTATCCAGAACCTTGTCCCTCATAAAAGAGGAGGACCAGTTATGGGGTCTAGCTTGTGCTCGGGAGCTCTTATGCCTCCCTGCAGTGCCGGTTCCAATAGGAACCTAGTGGATTCATTGTGGCTGCTCACATTAATTTTAGTGGCGCAAATGTAACATGGAGACACTGTGCGTGTGGGTGTGTGTGTTGTACTTTACAACTCTCTTCTCCTTAATGAAATGATGCGCAGCTCTCCTGCGTTTTTTTAAAAAAAACATTGTTCTTCTCATATAGGTTTGAAATAAACCTCATAATAAAATTTACTTTGCCGATCAAAGATTGAAGATGGTGGCTTAATGTCATTAATAGCTCTCATACTCTTTGGCCCAATTTTAATCC
Source organism: Eleusine coracana subsp. coracana (assembly GCA_032690845.1). Taxonomy (NCBI): domain Eukaryota; kingdom Viridiplantae; phylum Streptophyta; class Magnoliopsida; order Poales; family Poaceae; genus Eleusine; species Eleusine coracana. The sequence goes on from CM064424.1 coordinate 21,893,054, forward strand.
CTCTTTCATGAACAATGAAACCCAGAAACTGACCAACCGATACACTGAAAGCACACTTCTTTGGATTCATCTTCAAGCCATACTTCCTGGTTCTCTCAAGTACTTCCTGCAAATCAGCTATATGATCTTTTATTTTCTTAGATTTAACCACCACATCATCAATACAAATTTCTATCAACCTACCGATCAGATAATGGAATATATAATTCATGGCTCTCTGATATGTAGCTCCAGCATTCTTCAATCCAAATGTCATGACCACCCATTCGTACAACTCAATCGCTCTTGGACCCTTGAAAGTAGTCTTTGGTATATCCTCTTCCGCCATGAAAATATGATAATAACCAGAATTACCATCCATAAAACCAACAATTTTATGTCCTACTGTTGCATCAACCAGAAGATCTACTATCGGCATTGGATAATCATCTTTCGGAGTAGCCCTATTTAATGGGTGAAAGTCGATACAAACTCTCAACTTGCTACATTTCTTGAAAATGGGCACAATATTTGATACCTACTGTGGATATTGGCAAGGCCTAATAAATTTAGCATCGTATAATCTGGTAATCTCAGCATTGACATGATCATAGATCTTTGGATCGATTCTTCTCGGAGGCTGCTTGTAAGGTCGTTATCTAGGCTTGATGGGCAACTGATGTTCAACTATAGATCGGCTCAGACCGAGCATCTGAGAATAGCCCCAAGCAAAGCAATCCTGATACTCTTTTAATAACTTTATTAATTCAACTTTAAAATCTTCATCTAACTTCTTACTGATAAATGTCGGCCTTGGTTTATCACCATCTCCTATATCAACTTCCTATAGCTCATCGGCCGACATGAATCCTTTTCCTAATTTCCTATCTTCTACAAACTCCATTAGGGTGCCTGTCAGAGAAATAGTTTAGAATTTGATTGGTCTGCTACTTCAAGACCCTATGTAGTAATCTTGACATAATCCCCATCCTAGATCTTGCCAAACAAACACTCTGTATCAGTCGCGTGCCATGGAACTAAATCGGTCGATGCGATATTGACGGTTTCATCGGCCGGGATCACCTCTACTTGATCGCCAATCCACTGAGCCAGAGATTGATACATCGTCGATGGAACACAACAATTAGCATGTATCCAATCACGACCCAACAGAAGGCTATAGGTTCCCTTTCCATTAATCACAAAGAAAGTGACTGGCAAAGTCTTAATGCCGATTGTGAGTTCCACATTTAAAACTCCCTTACCTGCTGCAGTATGACCACCATAGTCCCTCAAAATCATATTAGTGTCGATCAAATTATCTTCAATTTTTCCCAATTTCCTGACAGTAATGATCGGCAAAATGTTTATTGTAGCACCTCTATCTGAATCTGCCCCCTGGACACCTTACAATCATTAGTATTATGAGAAGGAGAGTTATGCCACTTTGAGAAACTATGTGGATATGTGCCATGGTTTGCAATATTTGTGATGAGTAATTGACTTGAGCTGATTTGATGTTTTAGTCGAAATATGGGAATCTAGGGATTGCATGGGTTTGCATATCATGGTTGTGACTAACCAGAGTTGGTGGAGATATTGGTGATATTGCAGGAGATGGGAAATGTGTTTGCTTGTCTCATGATGTGTAGGTCACTCGAGTCGACTTGGCGGTCAACAGCGAGAGGATCGGGCACAAGTAGGGGACTTGGGGCCAGACGATTGAGATGCCGGGTGAAGTCAATGGTGATCCACACCGTACACGTAGAGAGGCAAGAAGCACGAACGGTTTCGTGGTTGAGCCTCAAAACCATGGCGATGATGAAGACGGCGTGGTGACCAAGTCAAGGTGAACGGGATGCCGGTGCAAGTGACAAGGGGGCCTGATGGACGGGGACTGAGAGAGACTTGCCGGTGGTCAGGATCGTGGGACAAGGTGATACGCGTCAACATCGTGAAGTCACGCTTTGAGAAACGTGCAAGGTGGTTTCCCAGTTTAGGCCTCAAAACCGGTGGAGGTAGTTGGTGGTGCACGTGGCACCATCATGGAGCTTGCTTCGAGATGAAGCAAAGACGTGAAGCGTCCGATGGCATTCGAGCGATGAGGAAAAAGATGGACGGTTATGCCCCCGGTGGTAGGTGGGTGTGTTATGTAGGTCAAGGGTAGAATGGTCATGTGGACAATAGACCCTAGACCTATATAAGGAGAGGTGTGGCTAGTGGGAGAGGTGCTTCTCTTTCCATTAGTCTTGTGTTAGGACTCTATTCAAAGTGCTAGGAGGGGACTTCATGTTTTAGAGGAGAGGAAATGGTGTGTGATAGACATCTCTTGCTCTTCCAAATAGTGGGAGGAAGAGGGTGGATTCCTAGCCTTGTATCCAAGGATCTTGTAAGCACCTTTCTATGATATGAGAAGTATTTTCGTGCTCACGATTTGCCTCTTCACTTGAATCTCGAAATTCCCTTTTTCCTATTTTCAGAGCTATTTTTGTGGTGATTTCTTATCTTATTTTTGGACAAGTTTTTGGCTCGGATTTCTTGAGAAACTTGTTGCTAGGGTGAGCTAGAACAATCCTCTATGGATCCTTGACTGAATTAATAGCTCTTGCACCTTCGATTTGAAGGATTTCTCAAGTTTCCCCTTTTTGGTGTTCTTGGCACAAGATCTGATATTCGTGATGATTCCTTGAGCCAATTGAGATGATTTTCTAGGATTAGGGTCATGATGTGATGAGGATACACTGGTCCAAAAATCGCATCATTTGGAGTTTGTTCGGTTAGGTTTTGGAGAAGATTTGATAAATTCCCAAAAGTTTCTGTTGTTCTATCGGGGTCGATCGGCACTGCCGATGACCAGGACCGGCACTGTCGATGGGTCTTAGAACCCCGTATTGGCACTGCCGATGGGCCAGATCGGCACTGCCGATGGTCCTGATCGGCACCGCTGATGGTGATTCAGTAAGGTACAGTCTGTGAGGTTTTTGACTATCTCGAGTCTCTGCTATTTCCTTTTTGTTTCCGTTGTGTTTCTTGCTGTGGTTGATCACTCCTAGGGCTAGTACACCACTAGTTGGTGTGCGTAGTCTTGGTGATTAGTTCAGAGGTTGGCTTGGATTGTTTTGAGATATAGGCCAAGTTCTCTTGGAGAATTTTCATTGGCACCCATTCACCCCCCTCTGGTTGCCTTCTTGGTCCTTCAATTGGTATCAGAGCCAGTTTGATCACTAGTTGACCTTCATCAGCTTTGTGATCTGAAGGCGACATGGAGAAGCACGCTGTTAAGCTGTGGATGTTCGATGGAGAGGACTTCTCCTACTGGAAGTCACGGACCAAGGCGTATCTGCTAAGTCAAGGACGTGCAATTTGGGAGATTGTTGAGCAGGAGTATGTTATACCACAGGACCTGAATACTGCATCTATAGGTGAGTTAGTCAGGTATGAGAACAACTCTAAAGCTGTCAATATTATGCTCTCTGCACTTGGTAGGTGTGAATATGATAGGGTTGCACACCGTGACACTGCTCATGCTATGTGGCTTAAGCTCTGTACTTACCATGAGGGTACCAAAAAGTCTAAGTCTATGTGTAAGGATTCTTACAATAGACAGTACCAAACCTTTGCATAAAAACCTGGCGAGTCATTAGATGACACCTTCCGTAGGTTTGTGGCAATTGTGTGCAACTTGCGGGCTTGTGGTAACCTTGTGTACAATGACAATGATAGAGCTAAGCAACTACTGTACTCAGTTGATGAAAATGTTTGGGAGGTTAAAATTGCTTCTCTAGAAGAAACTGCTGAATTCAATACCTTGAACTATGTGCAATTGTATAGCAAGCTGAAATCTCATAAACTGTCTAGGAAATCTCGTCCTAGTCTTGTTATTCCTGCTTCTAGCATGGCTTTGCTCTCTAGTACTCAGAAGGGTGATCACAGTTGTGCTTCTTACGGAACTAACCCCTCACTTGACAAGTCTTCCTTGGAGTTTGCTTTGTCTTCTCTTGTTGTAGCTTCCGATGAACAAATGGAGTGCATTCCTGATGAGGAGTTGTCCTTGCTCATAAGGAAGTTCAGGAAGTTCTACAACATCCGGAAGGAGAGAAGAGGAGGTGGTTCAAGAACCTGCTTCGAGTGCGATGACCCGGGACACTTCATTGCTGACTGCCCCAAGAAGAGGAAGAAGGCTGGGTACCGCGACAACAACACTGAAGACTTCAAGCAGAAGAAGAGCCGCTTCTACAAGAAGGGCAAGAAGTCCAAGAAGTTCGCCAAGGCCATTGCATGCACCTGCATTGCCGCCTTGAGCGATGTCAACCTCACATCAAGCGAAGGCCTTACAAGCTCGGAGGAGGAGGTTGAGAAGGCACGAGTCAAGAGGAAGGATGACTTTATCGGGCTTTGCTTCATGGCAAAGAACCACCATGACACCGACTCTGGATCCGACTCTGACACAAGCGAGGTACCTCCCACTCTTGATGAGCTCTCTTCTAAACTTGATCATTTGCGTGATGTTCTGCTCTTGGAAGATGGTAAGCTTTGAAGTGTTGTTCGTGAGAGTAGAGAGCTTAAGTCTAAGTTGGAGAGTGCTGATTTCGAAATTGCTTTGCTTAGGTCTAAGCTTGCTTGTGTTGATACTGCTGCTAAGTGTGAGTCTTGTCAAGTTGTGATGACTGATCTTGCACATAGGGAGAGTGTGCATGCTCAAGTTGCCAGTCAGCTTGAGAGTGCCCTCAAGGAGCTTGATGAGCTAAAAGCTAGACCAACTCTTTTGGGTGCATGTCACAAGTGCCCCAAGCTCACAAATGAGTTGGAAGCTCAGTCCATCAATGTCAAAGAGCTTGAGTCCAAGTTGCTTCATGAGACTTGCTCGAAAGTTCTCCCACATCCGTGTGAAGTGTGTGTCACCCTCAAGGACAAGCTAGTAATCACTATAGAGGAAAACAAAGTCCTAGTTCAGGAAAATGACTATCTTGTTTCTAGGCTCCAGAGAACCCTAGTGAGTGAGGAAAAGATTGAGAGTGACTTGGCAAGGGTGAAGGAGAGTGCTTCTAGGTCAACCTATAACTTGGGCTTGGGATTTGAGATATGTGACAAGGAGAGTGAGAATGTGGGTAAGTTTGTTCCTAGCTCCAGCTACAAGGATGAGGAAAACACCATCAAACCCACTAACACATACTATCCACCCAATCCAAAACCCTCCTTCAACCCAAAGCAAACAGAGAAGCCAAAACCCAAGCCTGCCATGCAAACCAAGCCTAATCCTAAGGGTGTCTACATTTGCATGTTTTGTGGTCGCAAGGGCCCCTCGGATGAATTCTGTTATAGGCGTAAGAGGATTGAGAGGAAGCAAGCTGAGTTGACTAGGGATGCTTTTTATGATGATTTTGTTGACTTTCAGCCTTGCTCTTTTTCTCGTGCTTATCATGGACAGGGTCATTCCTCATATGGCTTTGATTCACGAAACAAAGGCTTTGCGCAGCAGCACTTTGGCGCCCCACGTTTTCCCTATCGTGGTGAGCGTCATTCGCGTGTATTTGGCTTTCACACTGATGACTTCTATCCTCACAACCCATGGTTTGAGTCGAGACGCTTTGACAGGTCACGTTTTCCCCATCATGGTTCTTGTCCTATGCGTTCAAATGATAATGTGCAAAGAACTGTGATGACTACTATCAGTCGTATGGTTAAGTGCTGGATTCCCAAATCTCTTTTGACTAACCCCAGCACTGAGCCATCAACTTTTTCCTCTCATTCTTTGTAGGCAACAGGTGGAGGCTTGGAGAACAAATGGTTGATGGGCTCCGGGTGTTCGCTCCACATGACCGGAGATGCAAAGTGGTTCTCCAGCTCACTCCCTTGAAGTGGCAGGAGTATGTGACCTTTGGAGATGACAAGAGAGGGAGAGTGAAGGCAAGAGGTGCGGTAAAGATAAATGAAAAATTCACTCTCAAGGATGTTGGTTTGGTTGTGTATCTCAAGTACAATTTCCTCTCTGTCTCTCAGCTTCTTGATGTTGGTTTGGAAGTGCGCTTTAAGTCAAATGCTTCTTGTGTTCTTGATTCGAGTGGTTCCTTGGTTTGTGGGATTTCTCACATTGGTAGATTTTTTCAGGCTGATTTTGCTAGTTCTCCTGGTTCTCACAAGTGCTTGTTTGCACAATCTTCTTCTGAGCTCTGGAAATGGCATAGGAGACTGGGTCACATGAGCTTTGACTTGTTATGTCGCTTGAGTGGCCTAGGCTTGATCCGAGGATTGCCTAAGCTCAAATTTGATAAGGATTTGATTTGTGCTCCTTGTCATCCTGGGAAAATGATTGCCGCTTCTCATCCACCAATCAATTTGGTGATGACTGAACGCCCTGGAGAGTTGCTTCATATGGACACTGTTGGTCATTCTCGGGTTCGTTCGGCGGGTGGGAAGTGGTATGTTCTTGTGATTGTTGACAACTATTCTCGCTACTCTTGGGTTTACTTTATTGGGAGCAAGGATGAAGTGCTTCATCACTTTCGGAGCTTAGCTTTGTGGTTGTTCAAGGAACTCCTTGGTGCATTACGAGCAATCCGCAGTGATAATGGCACCGAGTTCAAGAACTCCTCCTTTGTTGCTTTCTGTCTTGAGCATGGTATTGAGCATCAGTTTTCAGCACCTTGTGTTCCCCAGCAGAATGGAGTGGTCGAAAGAAAGAACAGAACCCTGGTGGAGATGGCCCGGACGATGCTCGATGAGCATAGGACTCTGAGGCGGTTTTAGGCTGAGGCCATTAGCACTGCTTGCTATGTTTCTAATCAGATTTTCTTGCGCTCAATTCTTAATGTGACTTCTTATGAGCTGCATTTTGGGAGAAAGCTCTCAGTTTCTCATTTGCGTGCTTTTGGCTGCAAGTGCTTTATTCTCAAGCGTGGCAATCTTGATAAGTTTGAGTCGAGATCTTCTGATAGCATCTTTCTTGGTTACTCTCTTCAGGGTCATTCCTACAGAGTTTTGAATTTGGAGACTAACACCACCATAGAATCCTGCGATGTAATCTTTGATGAATCAAAATCTTGTGCAAGGAATGTGATTGAGTCTGCAGATGACAAGGAGATGAAGGAGAGCATCTTTGTAGGAGAGGACCTACAGGGCTTTGATGATGATGATGATGATTAACTTCATCTCTCATCTGAGCTTTTTTTTGCTCCTACCACTGCTCCAGTAGAGGGTCCAGAAGCTTCTATATCGACTTTAGCAGCTGTCGAGCGAGCTCTAGCTCTGGTTGAGGGGGAGGTACACTCTGAGAGAGAGGCTCCTCACCACATTCAGCATCAACATCCACCTCAACAGATGATCGGTAATCTCTATGAGAGGACAACAGGGTCAAGGTCTGCACATCTTGCTTGCTTTACCAATTCACTCTTTGTTGCAATCTTTGAACCCCGGGATGTTGGACACGCACTATCTAGTGAACATTGGGTTAATGCCATACATGAGGAGTTGGAAAACTTTGAGAGAAACAAAGTCTGGACCCTTGTAGAGCCTCCCAAAAATGTCAATGTCATAGGAACCAAGTGGGTGTTCAAAAACAAACATGGGGAAGATGGTGAGGTTGTGAGAAACAAGGCTAGGCTAGTTGCTCAAGGTTTTAGCCAAGTGGAGGGCTTAGATCATGGTGAAACCTTTGCTCCTGTTGCTCGCATAGAAGCCATTAGGATCTTGCTTGCATTTTCTGCCTCCAAGGGCATTAGACTTTATCAAATAGATGTCATGAGTGCTTTCCTAAATGGTTTCATAGAGGAAGAAGTGTATGTGAGGCAACCCCCTGGCTTTGAGCACCAGAAATGATGAGGACATCACTCCTAAGGATACATGTAACACTCCTCCCATTCTGGACTTGCAAGGTCCAATGACTAGAGCTCGTGCACGACGACTAAATTTAGAGGTGAGCTCGTTCCTACGTTCTTCATTATATGTCACTTTTGAGAATGGTTTGGTACCTAATGATTATATTGTAATTAGGTACCACGGAGAGGACCAGGAGATGATGGGAGAAGGACTTGGAGACGTGGAGGACCAGCAAGGATGTGGAAACAAAGGTGGAGGCCCAACCAAAACCGACTTCGAGTCTGTTTTGGAGCTCAGGACCAGTCTGTACTAAAACGGATGCCTAGGACGCATTCAGATTTGGATTTGGACGTTCTACAGATGCATGGAAAGATAAGAAGAAGACCTTTCCAATGCCGCCGGTCTCATATCAAAATTCATCCAGAGTTATCAGGAATCATCAAAACAAGAGAGGGTCCAGAATCTGTTTCGGTGCTGCATCGCCTGTTTTTGGCCTTTGGGCTTTGTATCTTGTTGAGCCCAATTAGGGGCGCGTCCAGAGGGTCTTGTACAATCCTAGGGTCTTCATATACAGCCACCACCGCACCATTAGGGTTCAGGTTTTGCTTAGATTATTCTATTTATAATAGTTTTGTTGTCATCACGGTTTGTGAGACCCTAACTTCGTAAGATTCATAATACATCTGCAATTGTGTTGCATTTTCTTTGTTCTTGCTTGTGTTCTTGATTCGCAGGTAGGGATTAGCCTTCTCGGCGAGGTCAATCATTTTAGGATGGTTGATAACCAGAGGAGACGTCGTGCTACGGTTACGGGGTTTAGAACGTGTTGTTCTGAAGCCAGATCGATTTGTGTGTCGTCTCCGACCAAATCAATGTAGCTAGAACCTTTCGGAAGATCGGGAACCCTTGTCAACATCAAGTGGTAATCAGAGCTTCAGGTGCACTGTCAGGTTCGCACTACCCTTAGTTAATTTTGTTTTGTGTTCATCCTATCGTCCACAGAAAAGCCCAAAAAATTTTTCCCTCCGCCCATAACCACGTGTTTAGCTTCTGCATATTTCAATTTTACAGTCCATAGTGTTGAGTTTGTGCCCTAGTTCTTATTTAGTCGCTGGTTTAGTTTGTGTTTTTGTCGTCAGCAGTGTTTCCCTTGCAACCCTAGCCGCCATCCCTTTCACCATCCTCTGTTTTGTTGGCTTTTTGTGCTAGGGTTGATTGATCGACACACCTAGCCTAGTCCCACCCTAATCCCACCCTAAACACACCGTTAACACCCCGGACCAATCCCCACAAATTCCACTTTCCGCTGCCTCCACGCCGCCAAAAAAAATCCTACCCGATTCCAAACCCGGCCCCAAACCCGACTCGGGTTTCTGGAAAACCGACTCCGACCCCCCTTCGATAAAACGGGCATAACTTATCGCTCGGTTGTCCGTTTTGGCTGAAATTTTTACAGGAGATTCTTGACTCAAAGTTGAGAATACCCACACTGTGTGCTCTCATCAAAAAATTCAAAAAAATCAGGAAGGTAAAGAAAAAGTTGATTTAAGTTTAAACCCGATGTTTTCTGCAACTTCAAGATTTTCCTACCTCTATTTGAGCTGAAATTTTCTGTGGATTCTCCTCCATTGTTAGTGAGTGGGACAAAAGTATCAAAAAAATAAAATCAAAAAAAGAAATTTGGGATTTCTACTAGTGCTACATCTAGCCCCCTGAAATTTCTGGATTTGCCTGTTTTGCACTTAGACCCCTGTTATCGCCTGTTGTGCCTTTGTCTCCTTGTTTCTACTTTGCTATCACTATTGTTCTAGGACATACTTAGACCAGCAACTAGGGAAAAGTTACTTGGGCACTTATTCAGCTTTACTATCTATTTTTGATTTGTGTGCCACTCATATACATATATTTGGCCTTCCTAGCTCTACATATTTCTTGTGGACAGCACACAGGTTATTTTGTGACCCTTGCAATCATGGAACACATCTCTCTGGTATCCTTTGCTTTGCTTTTCATAACTTTGTAAGAGCTTTGTAAGGAGTCTCCTTTTGCAGTGTTGAGCGGCACCACTGCTTAGCTGTTTTGTAGGGATAACCTTTACTGTTTGTTTCCTGTTTTGGTGTTTGTGATGGCAGGAAGTGACGACAGAGAGATGGCTTCACCCTCACAATTTGCTGAGTGCGTGAGCCAAGAGCAGCTCCAGAAGGCTTTGTAGGCTACTCAGAGTGATTTGGCAGAGACGATCACCAGAGCCGTTACTGATGCGGTCAACAAGCTTCACATTAGAGAAAGCATTGAGCTGTTGGAGGAAGCGGGTGTCTAAGTTAACCGATCAGGTTGTTGTGTTGGAGACCGCTCCTAAAACCAACGATACGAATACCAATAACAACAACAAGGACATTGAAGACGTCCAAGATGAAGACATGGTGTATAAGGTTGATGGTACCGTGGATAGGTCAGCTACAAGGACTGCATGATTACGATGTCGTTTGCAACATAATACTCAAGGTATGGGTGGTTTCCATAACTACAATCGTCGTCCACACGGTAACTATGCTCCAGATGACCCGTATGCTAAAATTAAGTTTTCAATTCCTTCATTTTCTGGTCAGTATGATGGTGATGTTTATCTTGATTGGGAGATGACTGTAGAACAAAAATTTAATGCCCACCTTGTTCCTGAACAACATAGAGTTAGACAAGCTACTAGTGAGTTTAAGGACTTTGCTATTGTTTGGTAGAGTGGTCTAGCTGTTGAAACTGATTTGCCTACTACTTGGGAAGAACATAAGGTAGCAATGCATGATCATTTTGTTACTCCTTCCTTTTATAGAGAGATTCGTAATAAACTGCAGCATTTAGAACAAGAAGATAACACTATTCAGGAGTACTTTAGTGAGCTTCAGAAGGGTTTGATTCGTTGTGCTGTAGTTGAAAAAGTAGAGGATCAGATTTGTTGCTTTTATTCTGGTTTATGAAAAGAAATTTAGGATATCCTTGATTATAAAGAATATTATACCCTCACCCAGTGTTTCCAGTATGCTATGCTTGCAGAGAAAGAATCACAGGGACTTTTCCAGGCTTTTGAGGAGTACAACAGTCAAGGAACTCCTACCCCCCACGCTCGACGGGGACTGTGGGGCTGCCCAGACCATCTTTCTGACCGCCCCCACCAGCAGCTACCAAGGGAACCAGTGTTCTTTCTGCAGCCTCAAGATCAGCCTCTGCACCTTCTACACGCTCAGGTAAAATTTCTGTGCAGGTACCAGCTAGTAGTGCCTCCTCCGTTGCTTCAACGGGGCGCACTACAGGGATTCAGGGCCACCGCTGCCATGGACTTGGTCATGTGCAGAAAGATTGTCCAAGTAGGCGGGCATATGTGGCGACAGATGATGGCGGTTACATGAGCACCTCCGATGTGGAGGATGAGGAAGAGGATATCGCTGCCACCAGCAGTGACCTCGTCCTTGGAGGCGGAGACACCACGGGATACATGAACATTATTGTTCAACGTGTCCTTAGCACACAAGTTCATCAGCCCAAGACGATGCAGCGCCACAACTTGTTCCAGATTTTCTTCGTCATCAAGAACCGCCGAGCACGTGTCATCATTGATGGAGGGAGCTGCAATAACTTGGTGAGTTCTGATCTGGTCAACAAGCTTGCTTTGACCATACGTCCACATCCACATCCGTACTACATTTAGTGGTTAAACGACTCTGGCAATGCTAAGGTAATACAAACCCCTTGTCCACATCAACAAATACCGAAACCGTGTGTACAAACTCCAGAAGGCTTTGTACGGGCTAAAGGAAGCACCTAGGGCATGGTATGCTAGGCTTAAGATTTACGTAGATGATATCATCTTTGGTGGTTCCTCTTATGCTCTTGTGTCTAGATTTCAGGAAGCTATGGAAAGTGAATTTTAGTTGTCGATGATGGGAGAGCTCACCTTCTTTCTTGGGCTTCAAATCAAGCAGTGCAAGCAAGGCACTTTCATACATAAAGCCACGTACATGAAGGATCTCCTAAAGAAGCTCAACATGGTCAATGTGAAGCCGTTGTCTACACCAATGCCCACAACAATGACTGTTGACCCTGATGAAGACTGTGAAGCGATGGATCAATGGGAGTACAGGAGCATGATTGGCTCCCTCTTGTACCTGACGGCAACAAGATCCGACATACACTTTGCGGTGTGTCTTTGTGCTGGTTTTCAAGTTTCCCCAAGGGTGACTCATCGTAAGGCTGTCAAGCGCATCTTCAGATATCTCAAATACACCCTTGAGTTCAGTCTTTGGTACTCTGCATCTTCATCTCTTGATCTCATTGGGTATTCGGATGTGGACTTTGTTGGGTGTAGAATTGATAGGAAGAGCACTTCTGGTACTTGCCATTTCTTGGGTACTTCTTTGATCTATTGGTCTTCTCGTAAGCAGTCGAGTGCTGCCCAATCCACCACAGAGGCTGAGTATGTTGCTACTGCTAGCTACTGCTCATAAATCCTATGGATTGTATCTACCATGAGAGACTATGGGTTAACTTTTAAGGGTGTTCCACTCATGTGTGATAACTCAAGTGCCATATGATTAGCCAAAAACCCAATCCAACATGGTAAGGTCAAACACATCAATGTGAGATTCCACTTTCTGAGAGACAATGTTGAGAAGGGGGATATTGAGGTCAAATACATTGATACAAAAAACCAACTAGCTGATATCCTCACCAAGCCCCTAGATGCTTCGAGACATGCTTTTCTTCGGGGGGAACTTGGTGTTTGTCATCCTTATGGCATCATTTGAGGGGGAGTTGGTGTTCTCTTGTATATATGTATCTTACCTTTTATGCATTGCATCTCATATGTAATATATGCATTGGTAGATGAGCTTTGATTCTTATGCCTTCTTGCATTTCTTTTTGCTATGATTGAGCTTGAGATAAGTTGTGTGGATGTGATGGTAATCTCTCATGCTTAGATTTTCAAGATGGCATGTTATAGACTCATGTGAGCAACTTGCTAATCTTAAAGGTAAACTAAGCTTCTTGTGAACCTTATGATCTAATCCTGCTAAAACTTGCTCACCATGTGTATAATTGCCTTCTTCCTTGTTGGAACTTGCATTGAGGCTAGTCTAGAGGATGTCTTGGCTTTGGCACCTTGTGTTTGCGAAATGGAAGGCTTTGCAAATGTTTAGCTCATGATGGAACATTGTGGAAATGTGTGTTCTTTTTTTCGCAAAGGCATGCTCTTTTGTCTTGTGTATAATCTTGAAAAATCTGCTAAGTGCTTTGATCAAGAATTATTGATAATGCTAAATCCAAACATTGTGACTTGAAGCCTCGGGGTGTTTGCCGTACTCAATCGTGCGACCCTCTGCATGGATAAGAGGACACATGAGAATAAACAATAATCACTTGATCAACTGAGTCTCTGTTGCATACGTGAGCGTTTGTAGAGCTCATTTTCTGCGAATGCTTGTTGCCCTAGTTGAGATTGAGACTGCCTAGTATCCATTTGATTCACTTGGTGCTTGTTTTGCCTTGGATGGGAGTACTTACACATGTGGTGGCTGTTTTGCTCATGATAAGCAACTTTGATTCTATCTAAGCTAGTCAATCTTTCTGCTTAGGTTGTATAGCTCATGGTGTTTATGCCTTGCTATCTATTTTTGATCTTTGCATGATTGGGAGCTATTGCTTTTACACTTCATGGCACTATGGTTATGGTTAGCAAAGTTAAATGCTTGTTTGCATAATTATTGAAGCTCCTTAGGTTTGCATTTTCATGCATTGCATGTTTGCTTGTTCTTTTGCCTCTTTGATGAATTCATTGCCAAAGGGGGAGAAAATTTTGGGGTCATGCACAAATAATGCAAATAAACTTATATGACCCATTTTGCACTAACATGAGACCTACCACAACTTGAGGGGGAGCAGTTCACGATCTTGAGCATTTTCTTGTGCTTCTCACATTCTTTGCATCTCAAGTTGCTCTCTTTGCCAACTCTTGGTTTTGCGATCTCTACTTGCTAGATGGCTTGTTTACACCTTTGGTTGGTTTTGACCGTTTAGATGTGCTTATTCGGCTTCGCATTTCAATCTCTAATCTTTGTGCATTTGGTGTTGTCAATGTACTCATTAAGGGGTAGATTGAGAAACCATGCGGATATGTGCCATGGTTTGCTATATTTGTGATGAGTAATTGACTTGAGCGGATTTGATGTTTGAGTTGAAATGCGGGAATCTAGGGATTGCATGAGTTTGCATATCATGGTTGTGACTAACCGGAGTTGGTGGAGATATTGGTGATATTGCAGGAGATGGGAAATGTGTTTGCTTGTCTCATGATGTGTAGGTCACTGGAGTCGACTTGGCGGTCAACAGCGAGAGGATCGGGCACAAGTAGGGGACTTGGGGCCAGACGATCGCATGTGTTTGCTTGTCTCATGATGCCAGGTGAAGTCAAGGGTGATCCACACCGTACACGTATAGAGGCAAGAAGTATGGACGGTTTCGCGGTTGAGCCTCAAAACCGTGATGATAATGAAGACGGCGTGGTGACCAAGTCAAGGTGAACGGGATGCCGGTGCAAGTGACAAGGGGGCCCGATAGACAGGGACTGGGAGAGACTTGCCGGTGGTCAGGATCGCGGGACAAGGTGACACGCGTCGACATCGAGAAGTCATGCTTTGAGAAGCGTGCAAGGCGGTTTCCCGGTTTAGGCCTCAAAACCGGTGGCGGTGGTTAGTGGTGCACGTGGCACCATCACGAAGCTTGCTTCAAGATGAAGCAAAGACGTGAAGCGTCCGATGGCATTCAGGCAATGAGAAAAAAGATGGACAGTTATGCCCCCGGTGGTAGGTGGGTGTGTTATGTAGGTCAAGGGTAGAATGGTCATGTTGACAATAGACCATAGGCCTATATAAGGAGAGGTGTGTCTAGTGGGAGAGATGCTTCTCTTTCCATTAGCCTTGTGTTAGGACTCTATTCAAAGTGCTAGGAGAGGACTTCATGTTTTAGAGGAGAGGAAAGGGTGTGTGAAAGACATGTCTTGCTCTTCCAAATAGTGGGAGGAAGAGGGTGGCTTCCAAGCCTTGTATCCATGGATCTTGTAAGCACCTTTCTATGATATGAGAAGTATTTTCGTGCTCAAGATTTCCCTCTTCACTTGAATCCTGAAATTCCCTTTTTCCTATTTTTGGAGCTATTTTCATGGTGATTTTCGATCTCATTTTTGGACGGGTTTTTGGCTCGGATTTCTTGAGAAACTTGTTGCTAGGATGAGCTAGAACAATCCTCTATGGATCCTTGACCAAATCAATAGCTCTATGTTGGTAGTCTTTATTTCCCTTTTTAAGCCTAGCAAATAAACTTTGAAAAGCATGAAACTCTTGGAAAGAACCCTAACCCTTAATAGAACTAACAAGTTCTATGAGTTTTGGTGAGATATGTGCTTGCAGGGTCAAAAGAGCCAAAAATATGCAACATGAAGAAACGCCCCGTCAGCTGATTTTGTCTTAGAACAGTAGGCCGACAGGGTCGTATGAGGCTGAAATCAAGGCCCGGCAGGGTCGTGATGGCTGAAATCAGAACCCAGCCAACAGGGTCATATCAAGCTGAAATCATCCATCCGGTGGGTCAAAACAAAGTCATCATGGGGCTGATCATCCGACCTGAACGATCCTGCAAAACACCCCACCGTGAGGCCGTTTTCTCCGTCTGGACTAAAAGCAATGGAATATGGCTAAGGAAAAAGGATCCACAAGTGGCCTAACCAAGAGAAGTCATGGGGCGACCTAGAGGGGGGTTGGCGCCCGGCCACCCATGCCGCCAGGCCTGGCCTGCCGCCCGGCCACCCAAGCCGCCCGGCCTGGCATGCCGTCCGGCATGGCCTGCCGCCTGGCCTGGGTATGCCACTCAGGGTTGCCAGCCCATGAGGCCCATGAAGCTTACCGGCCCCAAAATGAAGAAGTCGGTAGCCACCGACCCAACAACCGACATTGGGATAATATTTGAGCCATCCGAGGGAAGTCGGTCAGGAAACCGACATAATCCAAGGGCCGCTCGCCCTGGGTCACCGCCCAGCCTGGCCTGCCGCCCGGCACACGTGGCCGCCTGGCATAGCCCGCCGCCCGGTGGACCAACTTTTGCCTGCCGACTCTCCATCACCTATAAATGCAAGCCAGCCCATCGCCACGGGAGGGAGTGAAGGATTTTAGAAGAAATAAGCATTAGTTCCAAATTTTACCCAAGTAAAGGAGTAGAGGTGTAGGAGGAGGAGTTCAGGATGCTGGCTCCTTCAACTTGTGCCTCGGGGATGAAGCTCCTGCGTGAGTAATCTCCCTCGTCTTCAAGGTCGGGTAACATGTAGTGGAATTCATATCCAAGTAATAAAGTGAGTATTTCTATCCTTTTATTCTGCAGGATCCTCGTGCATAGCTTGTTATTGCCTCTCATCATTATCTTGTTATGCTTACCAATTCTAGAACTGGTATGAAAGTCTATGTTTAGACATGGTGTTTAGACTTAGCTTTCCTGGGATTGCATTCGTCCCCACGGGCTGTGTGGTAGGCGGCAGGTGGTGACAGCCATGTCCGTCCAATATTGAATTCCACCACGTTCGGGAAGTCTCAAGAAGGGTTGTCTAGCGTTAACGTGCCCACTAGTACCTGTGGTTAGTTATCGACCCTTACCTGTGGATTGTTATCGTGCCCCAAAGTAGATATTTGGAAATAGAATTCTCACTAGGTTACTTGGAGAAGGTTCCCTATATTAGATTGCCTAGCCCGGGGATTTCTCCTCCCTATAGTATACACTTTGTTCTGCTCCCTTCATCACTAGGACTTGATAGATTAGGAGTGACACTCTACTTGTTCCCTGTGGAAATCGATACTCTAGAATACTCCCGGGTGAAGGCTACATCACCATCTGTACGCTTGCAGATTTTCCCTATTAGGCTTAAGAACCGCCAACAAGCTTTCTGGCGCCATTGCCGGGGAATGGTAGCAGTGCCATTCCAAACTCCGTCTCGTTCGCTAGTCTTTCTTTTCTTTTCACCCTAGCTACCTACATGGATTTACCCTCCATTAGCCAGTTCTCAGCCCCCAAGGCTGAAAATGTGGAGCCCCCAAGCTCCGCCTTACCAATTGAGACCCAAAACTATGAGATCTGCCCAGAACTCATACTTTTGGTTCAGTTGACACCCTTCTTTGGGGAATGCTCAAAAAACCCTTATGCCCACCTTTAGCACTTCGAGTTAGTCTGCTCCACTGTGAACATACCTGGTGTCCATAAAGACACTTTAAGGTGGAAACTCTTTCCGTTCTCACTAAAAGATGCAGCGAGAACATGGTACACTCGCCATGTTGAGGATGCTGAAGGAAGTTGGCCCTCCTTGAGAGAATTTTTCTGCAAAAAGTTCTTTCCGCTCTCAAAGATAATTGAACTACGGAGGAAGTTAATAAATTTCAAGCAAAAGGATCAAGAACCCCTGGGAGCTGCTTGGGAGAGATTGCTTTCATACACCACCTTTGCCAAGACTTAGGATTACCCGAATGTATGCTATTGCAACATTTCGTCTGGAGACTTAAGCCTAAGAGCACCAAATTCTTGGATATAGCCACTGGTGGTGCATTTGTGTATACCACACCTGATGTGGACAAGGGTTCCCGATCTTCCGAAAGGTTCTAGATACATTGATTTGGTCGGAGGCGACACACAAATCGATCCGGCTTCAGAACAACACGTTCTAAACCCCCCAATCGTAGCACGACATCTCCTCTAGTTATCAACCGTCCTAAAATGATTGACCTCACCGAGAAGGCTAATCCCTACCTGCGAATCAAGAACACAAGCAAGAACAAAGAAGAATGCAACACAGTTGCAGATGTATTATGAATCTCATGAAGTTGGGGTCTCACAAATCGTGATCACAGCAAAACTGTTATGAACAGACTAATCTAAGCAAAACTCAAACCCTAATGGTGCGGCGGCGGCTGTATATGAAGACCCTAGGCTCGTACAAGACCCTCTGGATGCGCCCCTAATTGGGCTCAACTAGATACAAAGCCCAAAGGCCAAAAACAGGTGACGCAGCACCGAAACAGATTCTGGACCCTCTGTTGTTTCGAAGATTCCCGATGACTCCGGATGAATTTTGATATGAGACCAGTGGCATTGGAAAGCCCTTCTTCTTATCTTTCGGTGCATATGTAGAACGTCCAAATCCGAGCCCGTATGCGTCCTAGGCATCCGTTTTAGTGTAGACTGGTCCTAAGCCCCAAAACAGACTCAAAGTCGGTTTTGGTTGGGCCTTCACCTTGGCTTCCACGTCCTTGCTGGTCCTCCACGTCTCCAAGTCTTTCTCCGATAATCTCCTGGTCCTCTCCATGGTTCCTAATTACAATATAATCATAAGGTAGCAAGCTATTCTCATAAGTGACATATAATGAAGAACGTAGGAACGAGCTCACCTCTAAATTTAGTCGTCGTGCACGAGCTCTAGTCATTGGATCTTGCAAGTCCAGAATTGGAGGAGTGTTGCATGTATCCTTAGGAGTGATGTCCTCATCATCCTCCCCCTCTTGAAGTGGAGTCATCCTCGACTCAAGCTCATTCTCTTCTCCTAAGTATGGTTTCAAATCTAAAATGTTAAAAGTAGGACTAACCCCGAACTCGGAAGGCAACTCAAGTTTTTATGCATTATCATTAATCTTCTCAATTACTTTGAAAGGACCATCAGCTCTAGCCATTAATTTAGACTTTCTCAAATCTGGAAATCTATCCTTTCTAAGGTGTAACCATACTAAATCTCCTACATCAAGTTTTACTTCTTTTCTACCTTTACTACCAGCAATTTTATACTTGTCATTCATCTTTTCAATGCTAAGTCTAGTGGTCTCATGCATTTTCAAAATAAATTCAGCACGCTCCTTAGCATCAACATGAACTCTCTCATGAATAGGTAGAGGAAGTATATCAAGTGGAGTACGGGGATGAAAACCATACACTACCTTGAAAGGACTTACCTTGGTAGTAGAATGTGTTGCCCGATTATATGCAAACTCAACATGAGGCAAACATTCTTCCCATTGCTTCAAATTTTTCTTCAAAATAGCTCTCAACATAGTACCCAAAGTGTGGTTCACCACCTCAGTTTGTCCATCAGTTTGTGGGTGACAAGTTGTAGAAAATAACAACTTTGTACCCAACTTATTCCAAAGCGTGCGCCAAAAGTGACTCAAGAATTTTGCATCACGATCTGAAACAATAGTAGAAGGCATATCATGCAAACATACAATTTCTTTGAAAAACAGATCAGCAATATAACTAGTATCATCAGTCTTATGACATGGTATAAAGTGTGCCATCTTAGAAAATCTATCCACAACAACAAAAATACTATCACTCCCCCTCTTAGTCCTAGGCAGTCCTAAAACAAAGTCCATAGAAATATCCGCCCAAGGAATAGAAGGAACAGGAAGTGGCATGTATAAACCATGTGGATTCAAGCGAGACTTAGCTTTTTGACATGTAGTGCAGTGAGCAACAAAGCGCTCAACATCTTTCCTCATCCATGGCCAAAAGAAGTGTGTGGCCAAAATATCCTCCGTCTTCTTGGCACCAAAATGACCCATCAATCCACCTCCATGTGCCTCCTGTAACAACAAAAGACGAATGGAACCAACTAGAATGCATAGGCGGTTAGCTCTAAACAAGAATTCATCAGTCAACACAAATTTGTTCCATGCATGACCTTCTTTACAATGCAGCATTACATCCTTAAAATCAACATCAGCAACATATTGTTCTTTAATTGCCTCAAGTCCAAAAATTCTACAATCAAGTTGAGACAATAAAGTATAGCGCATAGATAAAGCATCAGTGATCACATTATCCTTCCCTTTCTTATGTTTAATAATGTAAGAAAAAGACTCAATAAACTCAATCCATTTAGCATGTCTATGGTTCAAATTACATTGAGAATGAATATACTTAAGTGATTCATGATCAGAATGAATAACAAATTCTTTGGGCAACAAATAATGACGCCACATCTCTAAACAACATACAAGTGCATATAATTCCTTATCATACGTGGAGTAATTCAAAATAGGCCCAGTAATTTTCTCACTAAAGTATGCAACAGGTTTACTATCTTGCATCAAAACACCACCAATGCCTATACCACTAGCATCACATTCAAGCTCAAAAATCTTATCACAATTAGGTAATTGCAGCAATGGTGCATGTGTAAGTTTATCCTTCAAAGCATCAAAAGACTCATGATGTACCTTACCCCAATGGAAATCAACGCCCGTCTTTGTCAACTCATGCAAAGGTGCAGCAATGGTGCTGAAATCTTTGACAAAGCGGCGGTAGAAACCTACAAGACCAAGAAAACTCCTCACTTGTGTGATATTTTTTGGTACATGCCAGCTGTTTATGGCATCAATCCTCGCCTCATCCACCTCAATTCCCTGTGGAGTCACAACATAGCCAAGAAAAGAGACTCGATCCATGCAAAAGGTGCACTTCTTGAGGTTACTAAATAAACGTGCATCTCGTAAAGCATAAAAAATAGCACGCAAATGATTCATATGTTCATCTATGGATTTGCTATAAATCAAGATATCATCAAAGTAAACTACCACAAATTTGCCAATGAAAGCTCATAAAACCTCATTCATCAAGCGCATGAAAGTACTACGTGCATTAGTTAAACCAAAAGGCATTACTAACAACTCATATAATCCAAATTTGGTTTTGAAAGCTATTTTCCATTCATCTCCAAGTTTCATTCTAATTTGATCGTAGCCACTACGCAAATCAATTTTAGTGAAAATTATAGCACCACATAACTCATCAAGCATGTCGTCTAGCCTAGGAATAGGATGACGATATCTAATAGTAATATCATTAATGGCTCTACAATCTACAGACATACACCAAGTACCATCTTTCTTAGGAACCAAAAGTACAGGAGCAGCACAAGGACTACGTGATTGATGAACATACCCACGATCCAAAAGGTCTTGAAATTGTCGTTGTATCTCCTTAGTCTCCTCAGGGTTGGTCCTATAAGACGTACGGTTTGGCAAAGTAGCACCCGGAATCAAATCAATTTGATGCTCAATCCCTCTCAAAGGTGGCAATCCCGGGGGTATCTTAGCTGGAAAAACATCCTCATACACCTGCAAAAGGATACTGACAACAGGAGGCAAAGTACTAGAAGAAATATCATCAAGAGAAAACAAAGCTTCTTTGCATATCAAAGCATAGCAAATATCATCATTATCAAAAATTTCAGCAAGCTCAGATTTTGTTGCAAGACATGAACGACCTTGTAATTTAATTCCAGCACCCTTAGAACTTGAAGAATCATTAACATTACTAGGTGTAGAATTAGAATTAATAGGTTGTTGAATTTTAGGACCTTTATTTTTCAAACTAGCAGCTCTTTCTAAATCAGCTTGTACAATTTCAGTAGGGGTCATTGGTAACAAAGTAATTTTAGTTCCTTTATGCATAAAAGTGTACTTATTACTTCTATCATAGTGTACAACATCATTATCAAATTCCCAAGGTCTACCCAATAAAAGTGAACATGCTTGCATGGGTACGACAGAATCCACATAAGAACCAATGAAAAAAGGAACTCTGCAAGTTTGTATTACCTTAGCTTTGCCAGAGTCGTTTAACCACTGAATGTAGTACGGATGTGGATGTGGACGTGTGGTCAAAGCAAGCTTGTTGACCACATCAGAACTCACCAAGTTATTGCAACTCCCTCCATCAATGATGACACGTGCTCGGTGGTTCTTGATGACAAAGAAAATCTGGAACAAGTTGTAGCACTGCATCGTCTCGGGCTGACGAACTTGTGTGCTAAGGACACGTTGAACAATAATGTTCATATATCCCATGGTGTCTCCGCCTCCAAGGACGAGGTCACTACTGGTGGCAGCGACGTCCTCATCCTCATCCTCCATATTGGAGGTGCTCATGTAACCGCCATCGTCTGTCACCACATATGCCCGCCTACTTGGACAATCTTTCTGCACATGACCAAGTCCATGGCAGCGGTGGCACTGAATCCCTGTAGTGTGCTCCATCGAAGCAATCGAGGAGGCACTACTAGCTGGTACCTGCACAGAAGTTATACCTGAGCGCGTAGAAGGAGCAGGGGCTGATCTTGGGGCTGCAGAAACAACACTGGTTCCCTTGGTAGCTGCTGGTGGCCTAGGAAGCCCTTAAGTCCCCGTTGAGCGTGGGGGGTAGGAGTTCCTCGACTTGTTGTACTCCTCAAAAGCCTGGAAAAGTCCCTGTGATTCTTTCTCTGTAAGCATAGCATACTGGAAACACTGGGTGAGGGTATAATATTCTTTATAATCAAGGATGTCCTGAATTTCTTTTCTTAAACCAGAATAAAAGCGACAAATCTGATCCTCTACTTTTTCAACTACAGCACAGCGAATCAAACCCTTCTAAAGCTCACTAAAGTACTCCTGAATAGTTTTATCTCCTTGTTCTAAACACTGCAGTTTATTATGAATCTCTCTATAAAAAGGAGGAACAAAACGATCAGTTTCAACAGCTAGACCACTCCACCAAATAATAGCAAAGTCCTTAAACTCACTAGTAGCTTGTCTAACACTATGTTGTTTAGGAACAAGGTGGGCATTAAATTTTTGTTCTACAGTCATCTCCCAATCAAGATAAACATCACCATCGTACTGACCCAAAAATAAAGGAATTGAAAACTTAATTTCAGCATACGGGTCATCTGGAGCATAGTTACCGTGTGGATGATGATTGTAGTTATGGAAACCACCCATACCTTGAGTGTAATGTTGCAAACGATGTCGTAATCATGCGGTCCTTGTAGCTGACCTATCCACGGTGTCATCAGCCTTATACACCGTGTCTTCATCATGGACGCCTTCAACATTGTTGTTGTTGTTATTGGTGTTCGTATCGTTGGTTTTGGGAGCGGTCTCCAACGCGACAACATGATTGGTTAACTTAGAGACCCGCTTCTCCAACCGCTCGATGCTTTCTCCAATGTGAAGCTTGCTGACCGCATCAGTAACGACTCTAGTGATCGTCTCTGCCAAATCACTCTGAGCAGCCTGCAAAGCCTTCTGGGGCTGCTCTTGGCTCACGCACTCAGCAAATTGTGAGGGTGAAGCCATCTCTCCGTCGTCACTTCCTGCCATCACAAACACCAAAACAGGAAACAAACACTAAAGGTTATCCCTACAAAATAGCTAAGCAGTGGTGCCTCTCAACACAGCAAAAGGAGACTCCTTACAAAGCTCTTGCAAAGTTCTGAAAATCAAAGCAAAGGATACCAGGGAGGTGTGTTCCATGATTGCAAGGGTCACAAAAGAACCTATATGCTGTCCAGAAGAAATATGTAGAGCTAGGAAGGCCAAATATATATATGTGAGTGGTACACAAATAAAAAATAGATAGTAAAGCTGAATAAGTGCCCAAGTAACTTGACCCTAGTTACTGGTCTAAGTATGTCCTAAAACAGTAGTGATTGCAAAGTAGAAATAAGGAGACAAGGGCACACATGCGATAGCATGGGGCTAAGTGCAAAACAGCCAAATCCAGAAATTTCAGGGGGCTAGATGTAGCACTAGTAGAAATCCCAAATTTTTTTTTAATTTTTTTTTGATATTTTTCTCCAACTCACCAATAATGGGGGAGAATCCACAGAAAATTCCAGCTCAAACAGAGGTAGGATGTGGCCTACAGAAAATCTTGAAGTTGTAGAAAACGTCGGGTTTAAAATTAAATCATTTTTTTCTTTATCTTCCCGATTTTTTTGAATTTTTCGACGAGGGCACACAGGGCGTAGCCAAGTGTGGGTTTGCTCAACTTTGAGTCAAGAATCTCCTATAACAATTTCAGCCAAAACGGACAATCGAGCGAAAAGTCATGCCCGTTTTACCGAAGGGGTCGGAGTCGGTTTTCTAGAAACCCGAGTCGGGTTTGGGGCCGGGATTGGAATCGGGTAGGATTTTTTTTGGCGCCGTGGAGGCAGTGGAAAGTGGAAGTTGTGGAGATTGGTCTGGGGTGTTGACGATGTGTTTAGGGTGGGATTAGGGTGGGACTTTGCTAGGTGTGTCGATCAATCAACCCTAGCACAAAAAGCCAATAAAACAGAGGATGGTAAAAGGGATGGCGGCTAGGGTTGCAAGGGAAACACTCCTGACGACAAAAACACAAACTAAACCAGCAACTAAATAAGAACTAGGGCACAAACTCAACACTACAGACTCTAAAATTGAAATATGTACAGGCTAAACACGTGGTTATGGGCGGAGGGAAAAATTTTTTGGGCTTTTCTGTGGACGATAGGATGAACACAAAACGAAATTAACTAAGGGTAGTGCGAACCTGATGGTGCACCTGAAGCTCTAATTACCACTTGATGTGGACAAGGGTTCCCGATCTTCCGAAAGATTCTAGATACGTTGATTTGGTCGGAGGCGACACACAAATCGATCCGGCTTTAGAACAGCACATTCCAAACCCCGCAATCGTAGCACGATGTCTCCTCTGGTTATCAACCGTCCTAAAATGATTGACCTCACCGAGAAGGCTAATCCCTACCTGCGAATCAAGAACACAAGCAAGAACAAAGAACAATGCAACACAATTGCAGATATATTATGAATCTCACAAAGTTGGGGTCTCACAAACCATGATGACGGTGAAACTGTTATAAACAGAATAATCTAAGCAAAACCTGAACCCTAATGGTGCGGTGGTGGCTATATATGAAGACCCTAGGATTGTACAAGACCCTCTAGACGCGTCCCTAATTGGGCTCAACTAGATACAAAGCCCAAAGGCCAAAAAACAGGCGACGCAGCACCGAAATAGATTCTGGACCCTCTCTTGTTTCGACTATTCCCGATAACTCCAGATGAATTTTGATATGAGACCGGCGGAATTGGAAAGGTCTCCTTCTTATTTTTCCGTGCATATGTAGAACGTCCAAATCCAAGTCCGTATGCGTCCTAGGCATAAGTTATAGTGCAGACTGGTCCTGAGCCCCGAAACAAACTCGAAGTCGGTTTTGGTTGGGCCTCCACCTTGGCTTTCACGTCCTTGCTAGTCCTCCACGTCTCCAAGTTCTTCTCCCATCATCTCCTGGTCCTCTCCATGGTACCTAATTACAATATAATCATTAGGTAGCAAACCGTTCTAAAAAATGACTTATAATGAAGAACGTAGGAACGAGCTCACCTCTAAATTTAGTCGTCGTGCACGAGCTCTAGTCATTGGACCTTGCAAGTCCAGAATTGGAGGATTGTTGCATGTATCCTTAGGAGTGATGTCCTCATCAACACCTATTGAAGGAAAGTGGATCCTAGCCAAAATTCTTCGTAACCTCGAAGATTATCAGCCCACACCTTCAGAGGACCATTCAGAAAGTGCACATCTAGCTGACCTCTCTCCTGTCATCTCCACACCAGATCCCCCTATCATAGAAGAGGTCAATTGTTCTCCAACATTTAACACTCTGGACCCATACTTATTTCGCCATGAATCACCCTGCTCTCTATAAGAAGCAGAGGTCGAACCGTCGCCTCTCCCTAAAATTTGGGAGGACGACGACAATCTCTCAGACATTGGAAATGTCTGAACAATGCCAGGAGAGAGGAGAATGGATTTCACACCTGTGGAGCTAGAGGAACCAGATTGGGAAGAGAAGGAGATTCAAAAGGAACAACTTTTTAACCTCTCTTCCATTTTGAGTTAGGAATGGACAGATGAATCCCGAGCTGATCCTAATCTAGTCATTTTTAGATCAAAGGCCCCCAAGATCTCAATAGAAAACAAGCAATTCTTGCACATGGATACTCACTATGATCTCCGAGCCAAGATAAATTTTATGACAAAATCAGCGGCGGCCACCCTACATCTCTCAGGATTATTGAATAAATCCCCAAAGATTCTTCGGTTAGAAAAGGAGGTCTATTTGTGCATAGGGGTTGTTCCTAATATTGAAGTAAACATCGATGGCAACTCCTTTGCTCTAGATTTCCATATCTTCGATGTGCCAGATAAAACCTTTGCAGTCATTGGCATGCCCATCATGCACCTTGTAAAATCCTAAGGAGACGTGCAATCATTCTCACTTGGTGAATCTTCATACACGATGGACATCACCAAATCAATGAACTCAGCCTCTGAGCCATCAACCGAACCAAATATCATGGAGGAAATTCTGTCAGTTGACATAGCGATTGCACCCCAGATCAATGGGCTAGAAGAAGTGGCCTAACACTTTACAAAGGAGGAGCAAGATGAAGGCTTTGTTGAACTTGACAAAAACGAGCCAACAGCCCCTCCAACCATTGAGTCCAAACCACTTCCCTCCGGCCTTAAGTATGCCTTCCTGCACGGCAACCAAAATACACCCGTCATTGTGTGACCAGCTCTCCCCCGAGGAAGAAGCTAAGTTAGTTGCCATGTTGGAAGAGCACAAATCAGTCATTGGATACTCCCTAGCTGACATAAAGGGAATAAGCCCCAGTTTCTGCACCCATCGCATCCCCATGGAGCCAGACAGTAAGCCCACAAGAGAGCACCAGAGACGACTCAATAACGCAATGCGGGAAGTTGTCAAGAAGGAAATTCTAAAGCTCTTGAAGGCTGGAATTATCTACCCAATTCAAGATAGCCAGTGGGTTAGCCCAGTTCAAGTTGTCCCCAAGAAGGGAGGAATGACAATTGTCAAAAATGAGAGGAATGAATTGATCCCCCAACATACAGTTACGGGCTAGCGCATGTGCATACATTACGAAAAGGTCAACAAGGCAACCCATAAGGATCATTACCCACTCCCCTTCATAGACAAGATGCTTGAGCACTTAGCAAAGCATTCATTCTTCTGCTTCCTAGATGGTTTCTCAGGTTTCCACCAGATTCCCATCCACCCAGAGGACCAGGAAAAGACAACTTTTACTTGCCCCTATGGCACTTTCGCATACCGGCAGATGCCATTCGGACTTTGCAATGCACCAGCCTCTTTCCAAAGATGCATGATGGCCATCTTCTCAGACTTGATAGAAAAGGTCATGGAAGTTTTCATGGATGACTTTTCTGTCTATGGTACAACCTTCGAGGCATGTCTAAACAATTTAGAGAAAGTCATAACAAGATGCAAAGAGAAAGACCTTGTTCTCAACTGGGAGAAGTGCCATTTTATGGTGAAAGAAGGAATTGTCCTAGGACACAAGATCTCATCAAAAGGGATAGAGGTGGATAAAGCAAAAATAGAGGTGATCGACTCCTTGCCACCACCATCTAATGTCAAAGGAATCCGTAGTTTCCTCGGCCATGCCGGCTTCTATAGGAGATTTATCAAGAATTTCTCTCAAATATCCAGACCCTTGACAAACCTTCTAGCCAAGGACACTACGTTCAACTTTTATGAAGAATGCATGGCAGCATTTGAAAGGCTAAAGAAAGCTCTAGTCACAGCCCCTATTATCCAGCCACCAGATTGGGAGCTACCCTTCGAGATCTTGTGTGACGCAAGTGATTACGCCGTTGGAGCTGTGTTAGGACAATGCAAGGACAAAAAACACTATGCAATCTCCTATGCAAGCAAGACTCTGATAGGCCCCCCAGCTCAACTATGCCACCATAGAAAAAGAGCTATTAGCAGTTGTATTTGCCATTGACAAATTCAGATCTTACTTGGTTGGGTCAAAGGTCATCATATACACAGACCATGCAGCCCTCAAGTACCTTTTGACAAAGAAAGATGCTAAGCCCCGACTCATTCATTGGATCCTTCTCCTTCAAGGATTTGACATAGAAATCCAGGATAAGAGGGGAGTCGAGAATTCAGTGGCTGATCATCTTTCCCACTTTCAAAATTCTAGCCAAGATGAGCTACCTATAGACAACTATCTCCGAGATGACACCCTTTTAAAAGTCTCATTCGTAGACCCCTGGTATGCAAATATTGTTAACTACCTTGTAGCAGTGTACATACCACTAGGGGTAGATTGAAATAAAATCATAAGAGACTGTCGGATACACCTTTGGGACGAACCCTACCTCTTTCAAGTATGCTCAGATAGTCTGCTAAGAAGATGTGTTCCCATACAAGACATTCTAAAAATCTTGGAAAGACGTCACTCATCCCCTTATGGAGGGCACTACGGAGCATTCTACACAAATGCTAAAGTATGGCAAGGTGGATTTTTTTGGCCTACCATGTACCAAGATGCAAAAGATTTTGTGCGGCGATGTCCCAGATGCCAAAAACATGGAAATATCAACTCAAGAGATGCTATGCCTCTCACCAACAATCTGCAAGTTGATAATTTTGATGTTTGGGGAATTGACTGTATGGGACCCTTCCCAAACTCTGAAGGATTTGAGTATATCTTAGTGGTTGTGGACTACGTCTCGAAGTGGGTAGAAGAAATGCCATGTAGGGCAGTAGACTCAAAGCATGCTACCAAGATGTTCAATGAGATCATTTTCCCATGGTACGGGGTACCACAAGTAATGATAAGTGATGGAGGCTCCCAGTTCATTGACCGCACCTTCAGAAAAGCCCTGAGCAAACTAGGGGTGGATCGTAGAGTTGCCACACCATACCATCCTCAAACTAGTGGCCAAGTGGAAACTTCCAACAAGCAGATTAAGAACATCTTATAGAAGACAGTAAATGAAATGGGAAAGGCCTGGGCACCCAAACTCCATGAAGCACTCTGGGCCTATTGGACAGCCTACAAAACCCCCATACGGATGACACCATATCAACTGGTTTATGGTAAAACATGTCATCTACCGGTGGAGATGGAGTTCAAAGCACATTGGGCCATAAGAAAATGGAATATGGACCTAACTGCAGCTTGGCTTAAGAGGCAAATCCAGTTGGCCGAATTAGATGAATGGAGAGAGAAAGCCTACCATAGCTCCAAGCTATACGAAGAAAGAACCAAGAGGTGGCATGATAAATGGATTCGCCATAAAGAGTTCAGAGAGGGAGATAAGGTACTACTTTTTAACTCCCGTGTTAAACTTTTTGGTCTGGTAAACTTAGAAGTAAATGGGAAGGGCCATTCACGGTGCTAAATGCCTCCTCCCACAGGCCGTCACTTTGCAAAGTGATGATGGAAATATTTTCAAAGTAAATGGCCATAGGCTCAAAATATTTTTAGAGCCAAGGAAACCAGAGTTCGAGAAAATAGATGTCCTCGAATTCAATCCTACTTAAGCAAACCTAATTGCATCTATGGTCTACACATGGCCTTGCCCTGGCACGCCCAAACCCGGCTGGGCGGCATAGCCCGCCGGGCGGCCAACCCCGCCGGGCGGCGGCAACAAACTTTCAAATTCACCCCATGCCTTCACGCCAAACCCGGAGAGGCCTCCCGCGGCTCTAACCCAATCTGACTCATAGGTTTCAACAGGTTTTTCCCTTTAAAGAGGACCCCCATGATTTGATCTCTTCACAGCCTTTGAAACCCATGGCCAAATCCCCTTAAATGACCAAAAACAGAGAGTTCTCAGCCACCCCAGGGGCTCCTCAAGCCAAGTCCAGCCGGAAGAACATGGCCCCTCCTAGTGATCGTCTTGCCCGGTGTCTGATCCTCGAAGAAATCTCCGATGACGAGCCTCCCAAGCCTTTGGCCAACATCCGGCCGATCGGGCCATCTTCTGGGTCGCCGGACGGCATGGTCCGCCGGGCGGTGTCCCCCACAAGGCCGGGCGGTGGCCCTCATTGGGCGGCGACGCCCCCGCAAGCTAGCAGTGGGTCCTGCCGGCCGGCGTCACCTGCCAGGCCGGGCGGCAGCTCCCGCCGGCCGGCGTCGCCTGCCAGGCCTGCTGGCGGTAGTACACCCCGGGGGCTCTCCCGTTTGCGCGCCATCAGGAAGGGGAAGCAGTTTCGCCCTACAACCCCAACCCGCGCAACCATGGGGTAGCTCACACCCCTGAAGGACGCCGGTGCCGGACCTAGTTCTCCAAACCTCCCTACGCCGACCCTTGCGGTTAGTATGGGAGTCACGCACCGAGCCGCCATTCAAATGGAGGAAGGGATGGCCTTGGTCCGCTATGAACAAATCGGGAAGCAAGTGGTGTCTAGTTCGGAGGAAACCTCTGGAAATGGTAGCCCCCCTCCTTATGTCGTTGATGGCCATAAAACAGCCACCGGCTATGGGAAGGTGCTGTACCAAAGGGTTCCGCCGGGGGCCATTGCTAAGTCCACTGACTCCATGCCTCCTAGGCCTAGGCGCCGCCCCTCTCCTCCACAGATCTGTGGACCGCCTGGTAGAATGGAATTTAGTGATCCAAGGGATGATAAGATAGGCGCTCTATGGAAGGTGGTAAAGGGGCGTCAGCAGCGGGTGGACAAGGTTGATGATCGGATGGGGGAAGAGCACCTAAGGCGAGAGGTGCTTGAAGATGACGTGGAGTGGCTACGCAAGGGCTTAGGATCTAAGATTAAGCGCGTAGCCACGATGGTCGGGCATCAGGACGCTTACTATCTCCCTCGCCCATGAAGTCCTTTTTATTTCCTTTGGCCCTTAGCTTTATTTCCTTTATTGCATTCTTTTTTATTATTATTCATTAGTTCAATTCGTTAGTTAATTTCATTATTTCAATGATGTAATGCGCTAGGACTCTATGAATAAAATTTGAATTGTTTGTGTGTCTACTTCAACGTATTTCTCCGATCTATGTGACAACACATAGGTCGGACTTTGTATCTCACAAACGATTGAGTCTTATGACAAGCCAGGAAATGGGTCGAAACTTCGATGAATGACACACCAGCGTGCCTCACGGTAAAGAAAATCCCATCGGGCGGCACACCTCGTCGGGCGGCATGGCCCACCGGGCGGCTCACCCCGTCGGGCGGCGTGAAGTGCCACGGCCCAGATCACCCGACCACTTGAGGAGGTATGGGCATAACTGGCTATTCTAATTTTAACCGGGATTCCCATCAATACTAAAAATGTTTACCTTGGTATTATGAACTACACCTACCAATCATGCTTGTTGTATAAAGATAGCTCCTTGCATTTTCACATTTGCCCTTGGGAAACACTCATTGCATAGGAGAACCTTGTCTGAATTGTTGATAAATGTCATATAACAATGGACAATTTAATCTTTCTTAAGACCAAGTGAACATTCTTCTTTTTCTTCCTTTTCTTACAAATAAGAACTCCAGACTCACAATTTTCTCAATGATGATTTTATTCCTACCAAAGCCAGATGATGCTTTTAATGAAAACCTATTACTTTTGCCACTTTGTTCTTCATTGAACTTTGTCAAATTATCGTGACCCTTGTGAGATGCCTATTATGTGTTCTTGATCAAGTCTATGTGCACACTCACACCACTACATACGTCGAAACTTCTATACTTGAAATTTGCTTCAACTATCCCCATATCCATACATTAAATATCATGCTCCACCACACTTGTTGATCTCTCTCCAAAAATCATTGCAAAAAGAGTTATGGGCTATTCAAATAAATAAAAAGCCCATGATCCCCCTTATACAAAAGAAAGAGAGAGATCACTTCAAAAGGAGCATCCACCATCCCTCATCCATTAATCCGTCACCATGCACATGACTTGATCATAACTCATGACCTATTTTCTCCATGGATCTGTTATTTGACTTAGTTATAGATGAAGTACAAGTATGCGGACTCAATATTCCTAGCCTTAAGCTCTACATAAGCCTTAATATATAGAAAAATTTTGGCCAAAGGCCATTGAGAGGAATCAAAACCACCTTGAGTGATTTGAGAGCATCAATTGAGAATAACTTGTGATCTGGAGCTCTGTTTTTATTGAAAGAACAAACAAAATTTAAGTTCCTTGAGAAATACAAGGATTTGATTTTCCTTTGTTGTTCCATCTCTCAACTTTTGAAGACAAGGTTTTTAGCCACCTAAAACCCCTTGAGCATGGGGAGTCATGGACAGTCTTTATATACAAAGCATGATGAGAGCTACCTCATCCTTTCCCTTTTCATCATTTCTACTTTGCTCAGGACAGCAATGTCCTAAGCGTTGGGAGGTGTTGGTAGTCTTTATTTCCCTTTTTAAGCCTACCAAATAAACTTTCAAAAGCATGAAACTCTTGGAAAGAACCCTAACCCTAAATAGAACTAACAAGTTCCACGAGTTTTGGTGAGGTATGTGGTTGCAGGGTCAAAAGAGCCAAAAATATGCAAAAATATGAACAAATGCCCCGTCGGCTGATTCTGCCTTAGAACTGTAGGCCAACAGGGTCGTATGTGGCTGAAATCAGGGCCCGGCAGGGTCGTGATGGATGAAATCAGAACCCAGCCAACAGGGTCATATCATGCTGAAATCAGCCACCCCTTGGGTCAAAATAGAGTCGTCATGAGGCTGATCATCCGACCCGACCGATCCTGCAAAACACCCTGTCGTGAGGCCGTTTTCTCCCTCTGGACTAAAAGCAATGGAATATGGCTAAGGAAAAAGGGTCCACAAGTGGCCCAACCGGGAGAAGTCACGGGGTGACCCAGAGGGGGGTCGGCGCCCGGCCACCCATGCTGCCCGGCCTGGCATGCCGCCCGGCCACCCAAGCCGTCCGGCCTGGCATGCCCTCCGGCATGGCCCACCGCCCGGCCTGGGTATGCCACTCACGGTTGCCAGCCCATGAGGACCATGAAGCTTACCTGATGAGGACATCACTCCTAAGGATACATGCAACACTCCTCCAATTGAGAAGATTAATGATAATGCATACAAACTTGAGTTGCCTCCCGAGTTCGGGGTTAGTCCTACTTTTAACATTTCAGATTTGAAACCATACTTGGGAGAAGAGAATGAGCTTGAGTCGAGAACGACTCCACTTCAAGAGGGGAAGGATGATGAGGACATCACTCCTAAGGATACATGCAACACTCCTCCAATTTTGGACTTGCAAGGTCCAATGACTAGAGCTCGTGCACGACGACTAAATTTAGAGGTGAGCTCGTTCCTACCTTCTTCATTATATGTCACTTTTGAGAATGGTTTTCTACCTAATGATTATATTGTAATTAGGAATCATGGAGAGGACCAGCAGATGATGGTAGAAGGACATGGAGACGTGGAGGACCAGGAAGGACGTGAAAGCCAAGGTGGAGGCCCAACCAAAACCGACTTCGAGTCTATTTCGGGGCTCAGGACCAGTCTTCACTAAAACGGATGCCCAAGACGCATACGGACTCGGATTTGGACGTTCTATATATGCACGGAAAGATAAGAAGAATACCTTTCCAATGCCGCCGGTCTCATATCAAAATTCGTCCGGAGTTATCGGGAATCGTCGAAACAAGAGAGAGTCCAGAATCTATTTCGGTGCTGTGTCGCCTGTTTTTGGCCTTTGGGCTTTGTATCTAGTTGAGCCCAAGTAGGGGTGCGTCCAGAGGGTCTTGCACGACCCTAGGGTCTTCATATACAGCCGCCGTCGCACCATTAGGGTTTGGGTTTTGCTTAGATTATTCTGTTCATAACAGTTTCGCCGTCATCACGGTTTGTGAGACCCCAACTTTGTGAGATTCATAATACATCTGCAATTGTGTTGCATCTGCATAACAGTTTTGCCGTTCTTGCTTGTGTTCTTGATTCGCAGGCAGGGATTAGCCTTCTCGGCGAGGTCAATCGTTTTAGGACGGTTGATAAGCCGGATCGATTTGTGTGTCGCCTCCGACCAAATCAACGTATCCAGAACCTTTTGGAAGATCGGGAACCCTTGTCCACATCAAGTGGTAATCAGAGCTTCAGGTGCACCGTCAGGTTCATACTACCCTTAGTTAATTTCGTTTTGTGTTCATCCTATCGTCCACAGAAAAGCCCAAAAAAGTTTTCCCTCCGCCCATAACCACGTGTTTAGCCTTTGCATATTTCAATTTTAGAGTCCGTAGTGTTGAGTTTGTGCCCTAGTTCTTGTTTAGTCGCTGGTTTAGTTTGTGTTTTTGTCGTCAGTAGTGTTTCCCTTGCAACCCTAGCCGCCATCCCCTTCACCATCCTCTGCTTTGTTGGCTTTTTGTGCTAGGGTTGATTGATCGACACACCTAGCCTAGTCCCACCCTAATCCCACCCTGAACACACCATCAACACCCCAGACCAATCCCCACAATTTCCACTTTCCGCTGCATCCACGCCGCCAAAAAAAAATCTTACCCGATTCCAAACTCGACCCCTAACCGACTCGGGTTTCTGGAAAACCGACTCTGACCCCCCTTCGGTAAAACGGGCATAACTTTTCGCTCGGTTGTCCGTTTTGGCTGAAATTATTACAAGAGATTCTTGACTCAAAGTTGGGCATACCCACACTGGGCTATGCCCTGTGTGCCCTCGTCAAAAAATACAAAAAAAAATCGGGAAGATAAAGAAAAAATTGATTTAAGTTTACACCCGACATTTCCTGCAACTTCAAGATTTTCTGTAGGCCAAATCCTACCTCTGTTTGAGCTGAAATTTTTTGTGGATTCTCCTCTATTGTTAGTGAGTTGGAGAAAAATATCAAAAAAATAAAATCAAAAAAAAAGAAATTTGGGATTTCTACTAGTGCTACATCTAGCCCCCTGAAATTTCTGGATTTGGCTGTTTTGCACTTAGCCCCCTGTTATCGCCTGTTGTGCCTTTGTCTCCTTGTTTCTACTTTGCTATCACTACTGTTCTAGGACATACTTAGACCAGCAACTAGGAACAAGTTACTTGGGCACTTATTCAGCTTTACTATCTATTTTTGATTTGTGTGCCACTCACATATATATATTTGGCCTTCCTAGCTCTACATATTTCTTCTGGACAGCACACAGGTTATTTTGTGACCCTTGCAATCGTGGAACATATCTCTCTGGTATCCTTTGCTTTGCTTTTCAGATATTTGTAAGAGCCTTGTATGGAGTTTCCTTTTGTTGTGTTGAGAGGCACCACTGCTTAGCTGTTTTATAGGGATATCCTTCACTGTTTGTTTCCTGTTTTGGTGTTTGTGATGGCAGGAAGTGACGATGGAGAGATGGCTTCACCCTCATAATTTGCTGAGTGCGTGAGCCAAGAGCAGCTCTAGAAGGCTTTGCAGGCTGCTCAGAGTGATTTGGCAGAGACAATCACCAGAGCCGTTACTGATGCGGTTAGCAAGCTTCACATTGGAGGAAGCATCGAGCGGTTAGAGAAGCGGGTCTCTAAGTTAACCGATCAGGTTGATGCGTTGGAGACCGCTCCTAAACCCAATAATGCGAACACCAATAACAACAACAACGATGTTGAAGACGTCCATGATGAAGACACGGTGTATAAGGCTGATGGCACCGTGGATAGGTCAGCTACGAGGACCACACGATTACGACGTTGTTTGCAACATAATACTCAAGGTATGGGTGGTTTCCATAACTACAACCGTCGTCCACACGGTAACTATGCTCCAGATGACCCGTATGCTAAAATTAAGTTTTTAATTCCTTCGTTTTCGGGTCAGTATGATGGTGATGTTTATCTTGATTGGGAGATGACTGTAGAACAAAAATTTAATGCCCATCTTGTCCCTGAACAACATAGAGTTAGACTTGCTACTAGTGAGTTTAAGGACTTTGCTATTGTTTGGTGGAGTGGTGTAGCTGCTGAAACTGATTTGCCTACTACTTGGGAAGAACTTAAGGTAGCAATGCGTGATCGTTTTGTTCCCCCTTCTTTTTATAAAGAGATTCGTAATATACTGCAACGTTTAGACCAAGGAGATAAAACTGTTCAGGAGTATTTTAGTGAGCTTCAGAAGGGTTTGATTCGTTGTGCTGTAGTTGAAAAAGTAGAGGATCAAATTTGTCGCATTTATTCTGGTTTAAGAAAAGAAATTCAGGACATCCTTGATTATAAAGAATATTATACCCTCACCCAGTGTTTCCAGTATGCTATGCTTGCAGAGAAAGAATCACAGGGACTTTTCCAGGCTTTTGAGGAGTACAGCAAGTCAAGGAACTCCTACCCCCCACGCTCGACGGGGACTTCGGGGCTGCCCAGGACATCTTTCCGGCCGCCCCCACCAGTAGCTACCAAGGGAACCAGTGTTGTTTCTGCAGCCCCAAGATCAGTCCCTGCACCTTCTACGCGCTCAGGTAAACTTTCTGTGCAGGTACCAGCTAGTAGTGCCTCCTCTATTGCTTCGACAGGGCGCACTACAGGGATTCAGTGCCACCGCTGCCATGGACTTGGTCATGTGCAGAAAGATTGTCCAAGTAGGCGGGCATATGTGGCGACGGACGATGGCGGTTACATGAGCACCTCCGATGTGGAGGATGAGGAGGACATCGCTGCCACCGGTAGTGACCTCGTCCTTGGAGGTGGAGACACCATAGGATACGTGAATATTATTGTTCAACGTGTCCTTAGCACATAAGTTCATCAGCCTGAGATGATGCAGCGCCACAACTTGTTCCAGATTTTCTTCGTCATCAAGAACCGCCGAGCACGTGTCATCATTGATGGAGGGAGCTGCAATAACTTGGTGAGTTCTGATGTGGTCAACATGCTTGCTTTGACCACACGTCCACATTCACATCCGTACTACATTCAGTGGTTAAACGACTCTGGCAAAGCTAAGGTAATACAAACTTGTAGAGTTCCTTTTTCCATTGGTTCTTATGTGGATTCTGTTGATTGTGATGTCGTACCCATGCAAGCATGTTCACTTTTATTGGGTAGACCTTGGGAATTTGATAATGATGTTGTACACCATGGTAGAAGTAATAAGTACACTTTTATGCATAAAGGAAGTAAAATTACTTTGTTACCAATGACCCCTGCTGAAATTGTACAAGCTAATTTAGAAAGAGCTGCTAGTTTAAAAAATAAAGGTCCTAAAATTCAGCAACCTGTTAATTCTAATTCTACACCTAGTAATGTTAATGATTCTTCAAGTTCTAAGGGTGCTGGAATTAAATTACAAGGTCGTTCATGTCTTGCAACAAAATCTGAGCGTGCTGAAATTTCTGATAATGATGATATTTGCTATGCTTTGATATGCAAAGAAGCTTTGTATTCGCTTGATGATATTGCTTCTAGTGCTGTGTCTCCTGCTGTCACTAACCTTTTGCAGGAGTATGAGGATGTTTTTCCAGCTGAGATACCCCCGGGATTGCCACCTTTGAGAGGGATTGAGCATCAAATTGATTTGATTCCGGGTGCTACTTTGCCAAACCGTGCTGCTTATAGGACCAACCCTGAGGAGACTAAGGAGATACAACGACAAGTTCAAGACCTTTTGGATCGTGGGTATGTTCGTCAATCACTTAGTCCTAGTGTTGTTCCTGTACTTTTGGTTCCTAAGAAAGATGGTACTTGGCGTATGTGTTTAGATTGTAGAGCCATTAATAATATTACTATTAGGTATCGTCATCCTATTCCTAGGCTAGACGACATGCTTGATGAGTTATGTGGTGCTATAATTTTCACTAAAATTGATTTGCGTAGTGGCTACCATCAAATTAGAATGAAACTTGGAGACGAATGGAAAACAGCTTTCAAAACCAAATTTGGATTATATGAGTGGTTAGTAATGCCTTTTGGGTTAACTAATGCACCTAGTACTTTCATGCGCTTGATGAATGAGGTTTTAAGAGCTTTCATTGGCAAATTTGTGGTAGTTTACTTTGATGATATCTTGATTTATAGCAAATCTATGGATGAACATATGAATCATTTGCGTGCTGTTTTTGATGCTTTACGAGATGCACGTTTATTTGGTAACCTTGAGAAGTGCATCTTTTGCACGGATCGAGTCTCTTTTCTTGGCTATGTTGTGACTCCACAGGGAATTGAGGTGGATGAGGCGAAGATTGAAGCCATAAAGAGCTGGCCTGTACCAAAATCTATCACACAGGTGAGGAGTTTTCTTGGTCTTGCAGGTTTCTACCGCCGCTTTGTCAAAGATTTCAGCACCATTGCTGCACCTTTACATGAGTTGACAAAGAAGGGCATTGATTTCCATTGGGGTAAGGTACATCATGAGTCTTTTGATGCTTTGAAGGATAAACTTACACATGCACCATTGCTGCAATTACCTAATTTTGATAAGATTTTTGAGCTTGAATGTGATTCTAGTGGTATAGGCATTGGTGGTGTTTTGATGCAAGATAGTAAACCTATTGCATACTTTAGTGAGAAAATTATTGGGCCTGTTTTGAATTACTCCACGTATGATAAGGAATTGTATGCACTTGTACGTTGTTTAGAGACATGGCGTCATTATTTGTTGCCCAAAGAATTTGTTATTCATTCTGATTATGAATCACTTAAGTATATTCGTTCTCAATGTAATTTGAACCGTAGACATGCTCAATGGATTGAATTTATTGAGTCTTTTCCTTACATTATTAAACATAAGAAAGAGAAGGATAATGTGATCGCTGATGCTTTATCTAGGCGCTATACTTTATTGTCTCAACTTGATTGTAGAATTTTTGGACTTGAGGCAATTAAAGAACAATATGCTGTTGATGTTGATTTAAGGATGTATTGCTGCATTGTAAAGAAGGTCATGCATGGAATAAATTTGTGTTGAATGATAGATTCTTGTTTAGAGCTAACCGCCTATGCATTCCAGTTGGTTCCGTTCATCTTTTGTTGTTACAGGAGGCGCATGGAGGTGGATTGATGGGTCATTTTGGTGCCAAGAAGATGGAGGATATTTTGGCCACACACTTCTTTTGGCCAAGGATGAGGAAAGATGTTGAGCGCTTTGTTGCTCGCTGCACTACATGTCAAAAAGCTAAGTCTCGCTTGAATCCACATGGTTTATACATGCCACTTCCTGTTCCTTCTATTCCTTGGGCGGATATTTCTATGGACTTTGTTTTAGGACTGCCTAGGACTAAGAGGGGGAGTGATAGTATTTTTGTTGTTGTGGATAGATTTTCTAAGATGGCACATTTTATACCATGTCATAAGACTGATGATGCTAGTTATATTGCTGATCTCTTTTTCAAAGAAATTGTTCGTTTGCATGGTATGCCTTCTACTATTGTTTCAGATCGTGATGCAAAATTCTTGAGTCACTTTTGGCGCACGCTTTGGAATAAGTTGGGTACAAAGTTGTTGTTTTCTACAACTTGTCACCCACAAACTGATGGACAAACTGAGGTGGTGAACCACACTTTGGGTACTATGTTGAGAGCTATTTTGAAGAAAAATTTGAAGCAATGGGAAGAATGTTTGCCTCATGTTGAGTTTGCATATAATCGGGCAAAACATTCTACTACCAAGGTAAGTCCTTTCAAAGTAGTGTATGGTTTTGATCCCCATACTCCACTTGATATACTTCCTCTACCTATTCATGAGAGAGTTCATGTTGATGCTAAGGAACGTGCTGAATTTATTTTAAAAATGCATGAGACCACTAGACTTAGCATTGAAAAGATGAATGACAAGTATAAAATTGCTGGTAGTAAAGGTAGAAAAGAAGTAAAACTTGATGTAGGAGATTTAGTATGGTTACACTTGAGAAAAGATAGATTTCCAGATTTGAGAAAGTCTAAATTAATGCCTAGAGCTGATGGTCCTTTCAAAATAATTGAGAAGATTAATGATAATGCATACAAACTTGAGTTGCTTCCCGAGTTCGGGGTTAGTCCTACTTTTAACATTTCAGATTTGAAACCATACTTGGGAGAAGAGAATGAGCTTGAGTCGAGGACGACTCCACTTCAAGAGGGGAAGGATGATGAGGACATCACTCCTAAGGATACATGCAACACTCCTCCAATTTTGGACTTGCAAGGTCCAATGACTAGAGCTCGTGCACGACGACTAAATTTAGAGGTGAGCTCGTTCCTACATTCTTCATTATATGTCACTTTTGAGAATGGTTTGCTACCTAATGATTATATTGTAATTAGGAACCATGGAGAGGACCAGGAGATGATGGGAGAAGGACATGGAGACGTGGAGGACCAGCAAGGACGTGGAAGCCAAGGTGGAGGCCCAACCAAAACCGACTTCGAGTCTGTTTCGGGGCTCAGGACCAGTCTGCACTAAAACGGATGCCCAAGACGCATACGGACTCGTATTTGGACGTTCTACATATGCACGGAAAGATAAGAAGAAGACCTTTCGAATGCCGCCAGTCTCATATAAAAATTCATCCGGAGTTATCGGGAATCGTTAAAACAAGAGAGAGTCCAGAATCTGTTTCGGTGCTGTGTCGCCAGTTTTTGGCCTTTGGGCTTTGTATCTAGTTGAGCCCAAGTAGGGGTGCATCCAGAGGGTCTTGCACGACCCTAGGTTCTTCATATACAGCCGCCATCGCACCATTAGGGTTTGGGTTTTGCTTAGATTATTCTATTAATAATAGTTTCGTCGACATCACGGTTTGTGAGACCCCAACTAATAAAGTGAGTATTTCTATCCTTTTATTCTATGGGATCCTCGTGCATAGCTTGTTATGGCCTCTCAGCATTATCTTGTTATGCTTACCAATTCTAGAAC
Organism: Eleusine coracana subsp. coracana; assembly: GCA_032690845.1. NCBI lineage: Eukaryota > Viridiplantae > Streptophyta > Magnoliopsida > Poales > Poaceae > Eleusine > Eleusine coracana. The sequence continues at coordinate 21,933,353 of CM064424.1, forward strand.
GTTCGGGAAGTCTCAAGCAGGGTTGTCTAGCGTTAACGTGCCCACTAGTATCTGTGGTTAGTTATCGACCCTTACCTGTGGATCGTTATCGTGCCCTGAAGCAGATATTTGAAAATAGAATTCTCACTAGGTTACTTGGAGAAGGTTTGCTACATTAGATTGCCTGGCCCGGGGACTTCTTCTCCCTATAGTATACACTTTGTTCTGCTCTCTTCACCACTAGGACTTGATAGATTAGGAGTGACACTCTACTCGTTCCCTATGGAAATCAATACTCTGGAATACTCCTGGGTGAAGGCTACGTCGGCATCTGTACGCTTGTAGATTTTCCCTGTTAGGCTTAAGAACCGCCAACACTCTAGCACCTTCGATTTGAAGGATTTCTCAAGTTTCCCCTTTTTGGTGTTCTTGGCACAAGATCTAAAATTCGTGATGATTCCTTGAGCCAATTGAGATGATTTTCTAGAATTAGGGTCGTGATGTGATGAGGATACACTGGTCCAAAAATCACATCATTTGAAGGTTTTGGAGAAGATTTGCCAAATTCCCGAAAGTTTCTGCTGTTCTGTCGGGTCGATCGGCACTGCCGACAACCAGGACCGGCACTACCATTGGGTCTCAGAACCCCACACCGGCACTGCCGATGGGCCAGATCGGCAGTGCCGATGGGGCCAACCGGCACTACCAATGGTCCTGATCGACACTGCCGGTGGTGGTTAGTAAGGTGCAGCTTGTGAGGTTTTTGACTATCTCGAGTTTCTGCAGTTTCCTTTTTGTTTCCACTGTGTTTCTTGCGGTGGTTGATCACTCCTAGGGCTAGTACACCACTAGTTGGTGTGTGTAGTCTTGGTGATCGGTTCAGAGGTTGGCTTGGGTTGTTTTTGGGATATAGGCCAAGTTCTCTTGGAGAATTTTGATTGGCTCCCATTCACCCCCCCCCCCTCTGGTCGCCTTCTCGGTCCTTCACACTTGCAATGCCTCATTTTCTTCAAATCTTCAACAGGAGGAATCACATGATTGGATAGCAACTGAATATGTTTCTCTTGTAACAGCATATCAAATACCTTGTCGACCTTGGTGATATCAAAATCATACTTTTCTTCAGGCTCATTCTGTTTCACCCATGGGCATGACAACACATTCTTATCTCTAGTCCATTCGGCCATATCGACTTCAATAGTTTCTTCATCAGATTTGGACCCATAATCATTATAATTAACTTGAATCAGCCTTGAATGTGCCCCTCGAGTCAGGTTCTCTTGAATGGATATCTTCTGCACTAACTGGGACAGGCTTTCAAATTCGGCCAAGGGAAAGTTTTCTCTTAGAGGTGCAACCAAGCCATTGAATGCTATTTTTGGCATCTGCGTATCAGTCAGTTGCAGGCTAAAGCACTTGCTACATACATCTATGAATCTTTGCATGTAATCATGCACAGACTCCGCAGCTTTCTTCCTCACAATAATCAAATCTGATAACCTCAACTCTCTAGTTTCAACAAAGAAGTACTTATTGAATTTCTGCTTGAGATCGGCCCAAGTAATAATTGAATTTGGGGGCAACGATACGAACCAAGAAAATGCCAATCCATACAAGGACAATGGAAAAAACCTTACTTTTAATGCTTCAGTATTACCAGCTTCTCCACATTACACTAAAAATTGGTTGATATACTCAACTGTGGTAGTACTATCTTGTCCAGTAAACTTAGTAAACTGTAGTGGCCTATATCGACTCGGCATTGGAATCAAATCATAGCTTGGAGGATACAGCGGTCGATACACGTACGTCTGCTGCTTTGGCTTTAAACCAAATTGTTCTCTCATCATTTCGGCAATCTTCACTGCCTAGTCATCTATTGATACATTAATATTTGGAAAAGTCGATGTAGGACCAAATGCTGGCATCTGAGCGGCTGTCTGCGAACCAAAATTAACAGCTGTATGTTGGCCTCCTAACTCCCCTGGTAAAGGAGATGATGATGGCATCCCAAACATACTCGGCTCAATATTGGGTGCAGTGCCATATGTGACATTTGGTTATGTAGTCTCTTGCCTATAATACTGTGGCTGCATACGTTGAGATGTTCTCTGCAATATTATTCTCCGAGGTGTCCTTCCAACTGCACCGCTATCATTGTTCTTCTGAGATAGAGAAACTTCAGAAGATGATGGCTCTGCTCTACTGTGTTGTGGAGTAGACGCATCAATTGTAGGCTGAGAAAGATTTCCCGGTACATGGAAATACACTGGCCCATGAGTAGAATCTTCGTATAAACACCTCTCCACAGTCTGGATGATCAAAGTTCTCAAAGTATTAACCAATACAGGTGACTAGTTAATTAAGACATGGTGTACAACAATATGAATCATATTGTTCAGAGCTGCCTCATCGACAACTTCCATTGGTTTGTTCGCAAGTGCTTCTTCTGTTCCATCTTCAATTAATGAAGCAGCTGGTAATTTCCCCTTCTGAATGATCTTGCCCTGCCTTGTCTTGCTAAAAGTCCCCAACAGGAGATTCTCATACTCAGCCATTCTCTGACTAATTTGTGCTTTTGCTTCATTGCTCAATTCATCTTTATTGACAGGCAGCACATGTGAAAGGACAGAGTGAATTGGGAACTCGCACTATGTACCAAATTCGCCAATTTCCAAAACCAACCACTCAACCAACTCCTAAAAACAATTCTAGTGGTGATCACACTAGCAAGATAAAAGCCCTATGAAAGGAACAACAACCTAAGCATACTAGTGGATCACTCAAGTCAATACAACTCCTATGCTAGCTAGTAATGAAGCAACACGGAAGCACACCACAAGCTAGCAAAGGAACCAACTCATGCAAGGATAAGCAATCAAGCCAAAGCAACTCCTACACATGCTAGTGATCAAATGCGGAAGCTCAAACACTACTAGCAAGTAAGAAGCCTATTCACGCAAGTCTACAAGGAAATCAACTAGTGCAAGGCAAACACACTAGCATGAATAGCACGATATGTAAATGTGGAAAGTAATGCATCAAAGTAAGGAGTAGAGTAAGAGATGGCTCATGATTTTTTTCCCCGAGGTCATAGAACGATGGCTCCTTCCCCTACTCCTCGTTGGACCACTCCCGCCGGAGTTCTGGTCCCTCCCGCCACCAAGTGGAGTTATTGCCCACGAGCCCGCAATCACTCCTTGAGTGAAGACACGGTGTGCATCACCACTGCTACCAAAGCACAAGCTCACCTCCCTCAAGAACTTGTCGGACTCCCCGAACCGACACGAGCGCTCACTATTGATGCCCCTTGCACCGGCGGGCTCAAACCGTGTATAAATGTGTGACGGCCTTCACAACTAATCATGATGGAGTAGAGTATGAGATGGCTCATGATCTACAGTAATGCACAGAGACTCGTTCTATCGATGGTGTTAGGTTGATAGATCTGATTAGCTGGTATTGCAAATACGCTCATAATTACAGATCTAACTTATCTCAAACAAGGGGGAAACAACTATCATAGTGAATGGTATAATTAATTAAGCACCAGAAAGTCGATTGGACCATGGTAATCTATCGGCTAAACGTCCCAATAGAACCCTATCGAATTCACTTATAAACAGATCAGATCTAACCTTATCAACCCAACAAGAGATCAGAGTCGATGCAGCCTCACTGATTTGAACAGATCAAACTTAATTGAGACAGTGTTCAAACACGGTAAATAGAGCTAGATTTGATCTATTTATGTATAAAATCGATAAAGTGACTCGAATAATAGATCTAAATAATACTTATAGAACCTACCACAACTACATTAGATTGGCTTCAACCAAGATAGTATTGCAATCAGAGTTGATAAAACAAGCATTAAACAAATCTAATTATCGGATAACTAGCAATTCTAATGATAGCAACTAGAATATCAAATTAATGAGACTAGGTGAGATTAATAGAATTATTGAGGGTGACTAATCAAAGTCTCTTGTAGAGATCGGAGCCGATGCAGCCCGCACGAGATGAGGGTTTCATCAAGTAGGAAAGGTTGGTGATGCACCGAATTGTATTGAACGGAAGTGTTATTTTTCTTGTATAGATCCTATTACATATTTATAACCTCATGCAAGAGGTTCTGACCCGACTCGTTCAGGACTCCTAAAGAAACTGACTAGGTTTAAAATAAAATCTAAACTAACAAAATAGAAAAGACAAAATAACCCCACAGGGGCCTAGTTTTCCTCCTTTCGGCCGCAGGTCCTTTTCTGGTTCAGCCGACTACACCCTTATTTTGCTGACACTGGGTCCAATCAAATTCTGGTGTCGACATGCGCTAAGTGAGCGAGTAGTTCTCCCTCAACATCTAGCACATTTAAAGGGGGAAACAACTTTCAAGGTAAGGACCAAGGTAAGCCTTTCAATCCTTTCTTTTCCTTTGGTTCTTTCTTGCTCGTCCGTTTTGGATCATCATAAGTAGTGACTGTCATCCATCACCAAAATGGGGGAGATTGAAAGGTTCATGACCATTGGGGTCACCCCAAGGTATGATGTTTTGGTGATGAATGACAAATGTGAAATGTGACTAATGTCTACACGAGTGTTGTCCATGTATGAAACTTTTTCTACCTTATGATGATTGTAAACGGCGGCCTTGGCAATTGATGACAATGACCACAAGCATGGAGGCTTGATGAGCTTGATGGAGTCCAAGGGTTGATGAAGATGGATCAAGGCTAAGGACCAGGTATGGAGCAAGTGTTGGGAACACTTGTCTAGTTGTTAGGTCTTTGAGTCCATAGGAAAAACCGGACACTCAAGGGGGTCTAGGTCATTCTGTTAAGTTATGTCTAGTCGGTGATGTGCATGTATGCTCGGTGAAATCACAGGCACTAGGTGACAGTGGAGAAGCCAAGGAGCCGTTCGGAGAAGCCGGGAAATGAAGTCAAGTGAGGACGAGAAGTTTCAGCTTCTGCACAAAGTGACCGGACACAGGGGTCAGTGGTGACCGGACTATATGGTCACTAAGTGGTTTTGTCCGGAGACTACAGCGACTTAGCCAGGAATCTGTCTGTGCCAGAGTTCGTAGAGACCGGGCGGTCTGATCTACTGACTGGATGGTCCAGTTAGTATGAGTTGCTGAGGGCAGAGAGGAAGCTGAAGTCTAAAATGTTTCTGGACTGGAGAGAGAAACGGATCAGATGGTCCGGTCAGCTGACCATATGGTCCGATCAGTGGAAGATCAGCAGTGGGCAGAGCCATTAGAGCTCAGGATTGCAGGGATCAGACGGTCCAGCCAGGCCATGACCGGACAGTCCGATTAGTAGGCCCATAAAGCTCATTTCGTGGAGCAATGGCTAGTTTGAGGTTGGAAGCCTATATAACTTTGTTGCTGAGGTCTTTGTGACCTCTCTTGGCCAGTGGAATACCTTAGAGCATTTTGTAAGGTTCAAGAGGAAAAGAAGAGGGCACTAGGACGAGATATTGCATATTTTCAGAGTGCTAGTGGAGAGTAACTTGAGCATCTTTCACATCTAAGGCTAGGGTGTCCTTGAAGGTGTGATCTAGGCTGTTACTCTTGGTCTATGGTGAGACCTAGACCGTTAGGTGTCAGTGATCAAGCTTATCGTGATTGGTTGTGAAGGCCATCACATGTTTGTACACGGTTTGAGCCCGCCGTTGAAAGGGGCATCGTTAGTGAGCGCCCGTATCGGCTCGGGGAGTCCGGCAAGTTCTCGAGGGATGCGAGCTTGTGTCTTGGTGGCAGTGGTGACGCGCACCTTGTCTTCACTCTAGGAGTGATTACAGGCTTGTGGGTGATAACTCCACATTGGTGGCGGGAGGGACCGGAACTCCGGATGGAGTGGTCCAATGAGGAGTAGGGGAAGGCGCCATCCTTTCGAGACCTCGGGAAAAACTCATGAGCCATCTGTTACTCTACTCCTTACTTTGATGCATTACTTTCCACATTTACATTCCATGCTATTCATGCTTGTGTGTTTGCCTTGCTATAGTTGTTCACCTTGTAGACTTGCGTGAATAGGCTTCCTTACTTGCTAGTTGTGCTTAGCTTTCATTTGATCACTAGCATGTGTAGGATTTGCATTGGCTTGACTACTCACCCTTGCATGTGTTGTGCTACTCATGCTTGTTTGCTCTAGTTCCCTATCTTGTAGCATTGCATGAGTAGGCTCCTTTGCTAGCATGTCGCGGGACAAGGTGCCACACGTCGACATTGAGAAGTCATGCTTTGAAAAGCGTGCGAGGCGGTTTCCCGATTTGGGCCTCAAAACCGGTGGCGGCGATTGGAGGTTCACGTGGCACCATAGCGGAGCTTGCGTCGAGGGCAAGCAAAGCTGTGAAGGGCTCGATGGCATTCGGGCGACAAGGAAAAAGATGGACGGTTATGCCCCCGGTGGTAGGTTGGTGTGTTATGTAGGTCAAGGATAGAGTGGTCATGTGGACAATAGACCCTAGGCCTATATAAGAAGAGGTAGGACTTGTAGAAGAGGTGCCTCTCTTTACATTAGCCTTGTGTCAGGGTTCTATTCAATGTGCTAAGAGAGGTCTTCATGTTTTAGTGGAGAGTAGTGGGTGTGTGAGAGACATCTTTTGCTCTTCCAAATAGTGGGAGGAAGAGGGTGGCTTCCAAATAATGAATCTTGTAAGCATGTTTCCATGATATGAGATTTATTTTCATGCTCAAGATCTTCCTCTCTCCCTAAATCCTGAATTTCTCTTTTTCCCTATTTTTCAGAGCTATTTTCATGGAGATTTTTGATCTCGTTTTTGAGTGGGTTTTGGTATGAATTGCTTGAGGGATCTTGGTGCTAGGACATGCCTAAACATTCCTCTATGGATCCTTGATTGAATTCTAGGCAACAACACCTTCGATTTTGTGGATTTCCTCAAGAACATTCAAACCCTAGAGCTTTCGGTAAATTCTCAAATTCGTGATGAATTCTTGAGCTTTTTGTGTGATTCCACTTGGAGAAGGAACGTCCTACTATGATGTTTCTCTAGTCCAAATTTCGTGTTTTTTGGAGTTCGTTTGATAGGGTTTTGTAATTTTTTTCATTGCGGTTCGCTGTTGCTGTTCTGAACCTGTCGGGCCCGACTGGCGGTGCCGATGGCTACTACCGGTGGCACCAACTGCCGATGGACCAGCACTACCGGTGTTCACTGCCGATGGCTGGACCAGCACTGCCGATCGCCTGGACCAGCACCACCGATCGGCACTGCCGATTCTTCGTCAGAACAGCTCAGTTTTTTTAGTGTGTTTCTTCCATAGTTTTGTGTCTTGGTTTTCCACCTTCATTAATTGTTTTCTATGTGATTTTCCAGTAGATTTGTGTCTTGGTTCTACCCAACCAACACTACAACCGTCATTGCCGATGGGTGTGACCGGCACTGCCGATGGTGTCTACCGGCACTGCCGATGGCTGTGATCGGCAGTTCCGATGGTAGACCAGTAAGGTCTAGTTTTTATGAGGTTCTTGACTACCTCAAGTCCTTGCTGTTTTCTTTATTTCTGCTGTGCTTCTGTTATTGATCACTCATAAGGGTAGCACATCACAAGTTGGTGTGTGTAGTCTTGGTGATGGGTTTCGAGGTTGGCTTGGGTTGTAAAATTGGGACACATGACAAGTTCTTGTAAAGACTTTTAATTGGCTCCCATTCACCCCCCCCCCCTCTGGTTGCCTTCTTGGTCCTTCACTATGAATACACACAACACTCCTCCAACTAAGATGAAAATTCACGTGCATCACCTGAATTTACAGGTGAGCTCATTTCTAATGTTTTGTTTATGTGATTTTGAGAATAGATTGCTACCTAATGATTTAATTGTTGCTAGAAACCATGGAGATGATGATGATAATGTAGCTGGGGAGGTAATTGGAGGCGTGATGGGGCAGCAAGGACGTCCAAACCAAGGTGGAGGCCCAATAAAAAACCGACTTTAAGTCTGTTTTGGGGCCCAGGACCAGTCTGCACTAAAACGGACGTCCAAGACGCATACGGCCTCAGATTTTGACGTTCCATATATGCCTGGAAAGATAACGAAAATACATTTCCAACCCAACCGGTCCCATGTCAAAATCCATCATAAGCCATCTACAATCGTCAAAACAAGTCGATGTCTAGAATCTGTCTTGGTGTTGCGATACCGTAATCGACCTTTATGCCATGTATTAAGTTGAGCCCACTTAGGGTTTTGTCCAGGGGGTCATGCATGACCCTAGGGTCCTCATATATAGCCGCTTCCTCTTCATTAGAGTTTGGGTTTTGCTTAGATTATTCTGTTAAGAACAGTTTCACCGTTTGATCGGTTTGTGAGACCCGAAATTGTGAGATTCATCATATACTTGCAAATTTGGCTACATTCTTCTTTGTTCTTGCTTGTGTTCTTGATTTGCAGGTAAGGATAAGCCTTCTCTGTGAGGTCAATCGTTCTTGAATGGTTGATAACCAGGGGAAACGTCGTGCTGCGATTGCGGTGTTTAGAACATGTTGTTCTGAAGCCGGATCGATTTGTGTGTCGCCTCCGACCAAATCAACATATCCAGAACGTTTTGGAAGATCAAGAACGCTTGTCCACATCAAGTGGTAATCAGAGCTTCAGGTACACCATTAGGTTTGCCTTTATCCTTGTTATTTTGTTCAATCCTAGAGTCCAGAAAATTGCCCTAGAAAAATTGTGTTTCCGCTATCCTATATCTCCCTTGTGCCCTGCAATTTTCAGTTTAGTTTGCTTCTCTGAATTTTAGTCCCTACAACATCATTGTGTTGCTGGTCTACTACTTGTTCTTTGGTCTTGTTTGAGTCATGCATGTCCTTGTCATAGACAATCAAGAGAAAAAAAATCAGTTTGTTGCACATGTTGAGAGAATAGTATTGCTGGAATTGTGTGCACCAAATACTTATTTAACATCTAGGCTTCTACTTTTTGTGTCAAAAGAAAGAGAGAAAAGTGCTTGTTCATGTGACACGTTGAGAGTTTTGGAGCAATATATTATCTATCTTTGTGTCCATCATATTGAGATCATAATTTTCCCTTGTGCTAGAATTTTTTCCTTTCGCTTTCTAGCACTAATACTGATGTAGATATGGCCCGATCTTCCGAGAGGTAAGGGGATAAACTCGAATTTGGAGAACTCGGCGTCGATGATCTGGCTTGAATCAGACACGATCCAACCTCGCAACCATTACACCAAGCACAACTTGATTGTTCCTGCAAGCGAAATCGAAAACACAAGCAATAGATGATAAACACGCAATCGGAAATTGCAAATATGGATGAAGTGAATCACAAGAAAAGGTTCAAGCTCGGATCACAAAAGGACTAATCGCCACAGTGGTGTAGAACAAGAATAGGGGCCCTGGATTACTGTAAAAGGACTTGTCACCACAGTTACAATAATTCGATCAAGTTTCTCTCTGGAAAACTAAACTAAACAAAACCCCAAACTAAAAGATGGCGGCTACTGAGTTTATGTATGAAACAAAGACGTCCTAGGGTTGGGGCGACCAGGGGGGGCGCCCACAACATGGGCTTAAGGCCCGACACGATACATGGCCAAGTTGGCCCAAAATAGGTGGCACAGCACCTTGTCATGGTCACATATTATGACTCACGACCCTTCTGGAGGTAGGACCAGAACCAAAATGACGATGTCGTCGTCCCCTTTCCAACGCATCAAAGAATGCCTCGTTTGGACGTCGGATGTGGGAGATATCATCAAAACCATGAAGGGGTGTCGGCTGAATCCGAGATGAACATGGCGACCGAGTTGGTGACGACTTGTAACTTGGGAAAGGCCATGATATGTGCGCATCCAGCATGGTGATGTCCTCATCAAATACCTTGCTGCAGTTTTGATTCACAAGAAAAGAAAAGAAAAGAAATAGGCAAAGTGCACAAGAGAAAAAGCCTTTGCGTCCTTTGTTAAGTCATTTGCTTGCTTGCTTGAACTAGGTCCGAGACAAGTTTAGGCCGGTGACATAGAATAGTTTGGGACTATTATTCAGTTTTGCAATTTTTGAATTGAATTTTTGCTAATCCTTGCTACCTAATATTGCCTATCCAAGCTCCATATATATCCTTCTCAATAGGCACAAATTTTTTACTCTCGCAATCGTCAGTACACACTCTCCAAGGTATCCTTTGCTTACTATAATTAAGAACTTTGTAAGAGCTTGGTACGACGCTTCCATTTGCTTGTTGAGAGTTTCCACCGTGATTACATAGTAGTGATAGGAAAAAATACTCTTGTGTGTTTTCTTGTTTGCTACTAACAATGACAGGTTACAATACCCACGGTAATGAGTCGATGGCATCTCATGATGATAAGAGTGTTGTAGCATAGCAAGTGATCAATTCTCAAATGGAGAAGGTAGAGCAAAATCAATTGAACAATTTACTCCAGACTTACTCTGTTGTCCAGGATCGACGTTGCCGTGTTATCATTGATGGAGATAGTAGCCACAATATTGCAAGTTTGGAATTGGTTGAGAAGCTTGGATTGACAACACAACCACACCCATGTCCATACTACATCCAATGGGTAATAACTTATTCTTTTGGTAAGATAAAGGTAGATAAAATTGCATGCATTGAATTTTTTATTGGTTCTTATAAGGATAGTGCAGAATTTGATATAGTACCTATGCAAGCATGTTTTTTGTTATTGAGTAAATCTTGGATTATTACAAATAATGCTTCACACAATACCATTATAAATAGCTACTCAATTAAATACAATAGTAGAAGAGTTACTCTAAAACCTATGACCGCTGCTGAAATTTTAGAAGAGGGTCAACAAAGATTTGAGAGGGGAAAGAATGAACCATATAGGAAAGAATGGTCTATTTCAAATGTTGCAACACTTACATCAAAATCTGAATTACTCGAGGATGAACATATTTTCTTGCCTCTTGTTGCAATAAATACATTTCAGGTTCTACTCAAAGAAGAGGATAGTGAGAAAGATGAAGAACATGTTGTTGCTTCAGGTAAGAGGTTTCTTGATGTGATGAATTGTTCCAACAATCTTGTTGTATTGGAACCTTGTTTTGATTTGTCTTTGCCACAAGATGATTTATCTACTGATCCTTGTGATAAAGAGGAGTTGTGTGCCGGTACTTCACTTATACCTTTGCCACAACAAATGAATGAGCTTGATGTTTTTGCTTATGATTCACCCACTAGAGCTGAAATTAAACATTTGGTTTTAGTTACATGTGATAAGGATTAGCAAAAATTGTTATGTTCTCTAAATACTTAGAGTTATATTGAATTTGATATTCATTGTGATCTAAATACCGTGGAGAAGCAAATATTTTGTAAAACTGAATTGCCTTTATTGGCAAGAAATAATTTTCATGCTATTGGCTATTATTATCATAGAGGTTTGTTTAGGATGCACAGAGTTTATATCTGTTCAAAATTGAAACCTCCTTGTGTTATAAAATTAAATGATCAACTTGAAAACTGTAGTAACAATGACCATGTCATGTCAAGTTTTTCTAGTGTTTGTAAGAGCAGACATTTCCTAAATTATCATAAGAGTGAGGATAAAGTTTATACTACTACCCAATTTTTCAAAGAGGTTGTTCATTGGTACGACATGTCTTCTATTGTAGTTTCACATTCTGATGATAATTTTTATAACAGATATAAACATGAGGTGCATCCCAAGTTTGGGAATAGTTCTATATTTCATATTTCAAACTTGAGACAACTATTGGGAGAAAGAGATGGGATCGAGTCGAGGACGACTCTAATTCAAAAGGGGGAGAATGATGAGAATATCACACCTATGGATACACACAACACTCCTCCAACTAAGATGAAAGTTCACGTGCATCACCTGAATTTACAGGTGAGCTCATTTTTAATATTTTGTTTATGTGATTTTGAGAATAGATAGCTACCTAATGATTTAATTGTTTGTTAGGAACTATGGAGATGATGATGATGATGATGATGATATAGCTAGAGAGGTGATTGAAGGCGTGATGGGGCAGCAAGGACGTCCAAACCAAGGTGGAGGCCCAATAAAAAACCGACTTCGAGTCTGTTTCGGGGACCAGGACTAGTCTACACTAAAACGGATGCCCAGGACGCATACAGACTCAGATTTGGACGTTCTATATATGCCCGGAAAGATAACGAAAATACCTTTCCAACCCAATAGGTCTCATGTCAAAATTTGTTGCGAGCCGTCGGCAATCGTCAAAACAAGTCGATGTCCAGAATCTGTCCTGGTGCTGCAACACCGTAATCGGCCTTTATGCCATGTATTGAGTTGAGCCCACTTAGGGTTTCATCCAGGAGGGTCATGCACAACCCTAGGGTCCTCATATACAGCCGCGCCCTCTTCATTAGGGTTTGGGTTTTGCTTAGATTATTCTGTTAAGAACAGTTTCACTGTTTGATCAGTTTGTGAGATCCCAAATTGTGAGATTCATCATATACTTGCAAATTTGGTTGCATTCTTCTTTGTTATTTCTTGTGTTCTTGATTTGCAGGCAAGGATAAGCCTTCTCGATGAGGTCAATCGTTCTTGAACGATTGATAACCAGAGGTGTCATTGTGCTGTGATTGCGGGATTCAGAACGTGTCATTCGGAAGCCGGATCAATTTGTGTACCGCCTCCGCCTTAATCAAGTTTACTAGAACCTTTTGTAAGATCGGGAACCCTTGTCCACATCACACAAGTTGATGGCTTGCTCATAGGCCGATATAATAACATTCTCTTGCGCCATGATTTCATCAGGTACTCTAGCATTGGCTATTTCTTTGTTCTTTGCCTCTAGTGCTATTTGGATATCTTTGCACTCCTTCCTTAGATCTTCCAGCTTTGTCTCGAGGTCAGTCGATTTGGAGACTAAAGCGATATACTTTCCTTGCTCCTCGACTAATTTCTTATCGGCTGCCTCTGCTTGGCTCCTTTGTGTTGATTGCTTTTCAATGCGAGTTTGAGCCTCAAGTACTTCAAGTTGGCGGGATTCAATGAAGACGACAGGTTGCAGCACTGAAATAAGACCCATTGATAGATGATCTTTGACCTTGAGGTATCTTCCTCTAATTGGTCCGGTGTCCAAAAAAACCAGCTCAATAGGAATCATGTCAAGTCGACAACAGATATCTTGCAAGGCGGCTCGGACTTTGGGAGGAAGATATATTAAGGAAGTGCGCCTGGAGATCTTGTCCTGAAGGAAAAGGTTATTAAAACAATAGCAGGCAAATAAATCATTTAAGCAAGAAAGATTAGTTCATACTGTTGTTTCTAAAGTTGATAGGGGCACTAGAGCATGTTGTTCGGGAGTCGATGAAGACATTTGGGCATCAGAAGATTCAGGGATATATGCGACGATGGCCGATGATCGGAACTCCTAAAAACATAGAAGGTTAAGAGCTGAAAAAGATAAGGCAATTGGGGTGTGAGTTAAAAAATAATACCTGAGGATCGACCCAAGGGATCAAAGCTAGGATTGGTGAACGAGCAGGCATTGGCTCATCGACTTCTCTCGAGTTAGCGGTGTCGATGGGGGGGGGGGGAGTCGATACGAGCAGTGCATTCTGAAGGTTGGTCCGATATAGTGGTGCTGCTATCATTCACGATCTCCTAGAAAGGGACATTGAAGGTAAACAGCACATTACGAGATAAATAGTTGTGAGAAGAAAGAAGTGTCATTACCATGGCTATCGAAGAGGAAGGCTGATCCATCTTCAACTAATGTAGTTGCCAATGCTGATGGGGTGGACGTGGGCAGTGAAACCGCGGGAGTCGATGGTAGTGTCTGAAGAAAATTTATAAGATTGATGCGAATAAAGGTGTGCAGGAGATAAGTTTGAATATGTTACCTGAGCAGCTTTAGCAAGGTCAGTGACGACTTCTTGGGCTACCTCTTGAATGACAGCCAGAGTCGATGAAGCCGTCTGATGAATAGAAAAAGTCAAGGGTTTGAAATAAAGCTGCAAATTAATCTCGAGGATTGACGGATTATTACTTGAGTTATCGCTGTGAGGTCAGTTGGAACTGATGGAATTGGTGAAGACGCTGTAGTTCTAGCGCGCATCTGTTGCTCAGCTGCTTGAGTCGATTGGACTGCGGGACCAGCTTACCTCTTCTATGGTACCTTCCTCACAGTTTTGTGAAGGCCTCAGCCACTCAAGATTTGAGCAGGAGTTGGGTCATTACAACCTACGATTGGCTTGTTAGCCGTTTGACAATATCTAATCGGCTTCCCACTGTTGCTCACGGATGGAGGAGTTATGGTCGGGTCCTCCATGATAAGATAGTCAATTGTTAAAAGTCGATGAGGAAACAACATAAATTGTGAGAAGATGAAGACTTATTGTATCTTCGACACCGATGAGGTGGATGGTCAGTTGATTGCAGAAAATATGTTTTCTCCATTCCTTCCACCAAGTCTTGAATAAAGCAGAGATAGAAGGGAGTAATTGCAAATTGACCAAATTACCTGTCGGGATTTTTGCAGCAATATTGTTAATTTTCTTGTATTCTAGATGGCTTTTGAGTTCTTGTCTGGCCCTGAGTCGACCAATGAAGAAAGAGCCTGTGGGGAGCAGTCCGAAGCCAAGTTGACAAGAAATCACTGCTGGGTTATAAAACTCGTATGAGCGAGTTCTATGTTGACCACCATAAAAGTCGACAGGAAGGATGTCGGGCCTGATACAGGCTTCCAAGATAAGTGTTGATTCTTTGTCTTGCAGCGGATTGTCAGGGAAGAATCTGGAAGGGTGTTCAAATTCCAATTCATCATAAGGAAACCATATTTGTTTTTGTGTTTGGATTCCGTTGTAGAAAAGGATGAAATATGTGTTGAAATTTTCCAGTCATCCTGACTCCAGGGACTACCATAGCAGCTTCACCTTATGATGTGCCGTGGTGTTTCGGGATTTCTTCATCCTCTGTTGCATCTGTCGATGGGAATGTGTTCTCTGAGAAAGGGGCCAGCTCCATAGCTTGGGAGTGGTAGATGTTTAGCCATAATTATATGAACCACCATGGTCCCCCTGCTGTGATAGTCTGATTAGTATGGAGGCTGATGGTGATGTGGTGAAGGAGTTGATAGACAGAGCCTAAAAGGAATCTACCCAAAGGAAGCTTTGTGCCATCAGCCAAGATTTCTACCATGCCTTGAAAATTAGTGGTCGGCATACAAGAGGATCTGCAAAAGATACTGTGTTCTAGTAAGAGGTTCAAGAACACGTTGAGTTCTCGGTGGGTGATGCTACCAGTCTTTTGGTATGTGGCTATATACTTAGGCCAGCTATTTGAGCCCTTGGTGTCTAATTTGCGCTGATTTTTGATGGGCTGGACCGAGAACGGGGCATAGTATTGATCAACATTCAGGCCAGCTAGCATAACTACATCCCTAAGAGAAGGAGCCATGGGCCCTTGATTGAATAAGAATGCATTCAGAGCATCGGACCAAAAGTAAGAGGCTGCAACTAGTATAGGCTCATTTTTTGCCATGTCAACAAGGGACAGTGGTAGTGCCTCTTTGATTTAGGGATCTAGGAGAACGGTGGCACGAGAATTAGAAATTATACTATACCAGTTCCTCCACCCTTTGACCTCTGATGGCCAAGATCTAAAGACCTTTTTCCAAGGTTTAGGGGAGGCCAAAGAAGATTTGAGGGGGATTCTGTTAGTTTTGAAATGGATAAGGTCTGTGGGTTAGAATCATTAAGTGGGTTGAGGTAAAAATAATGTGCATCGGTAGCAGAGGGGATGCAGATCTGATTCTGGAGTTCCTAAGTAACTACAAAGAGTAAAACTACTATTAAAGTGGAGCTAAATGGTTGTGATGTAGCAAGATGCGATTACTAGCTCATGGAGAAAGAAAAGCTGCTACAGTGAATATGAATCTATCAACAGTGAATAAGAACAAGACAGTGAATCTGATGCTAAGATCCAGAAATTGAGGAGTGCAGAAAAGAAGGTTACCTCAGGAACTTCTTGAGGGGTCGCCATCGCCGAGGATAAAGCTTATGTTGCTTGTTGGTGCTTGAGGTTGAAGTCGTGCGAGGACAAGAGTGTGCTGGTAGAGTAGAGAGAGAAGAAGATGCAAAGGTTCAAGCTCAGGTGAAAATGAAAGAAGGAAGAAGATGCATTTATAAGGAAGGGACACCAGTAGGTTATGGTAAAGGCGCGCAGTAAATAAGGAGATAAAATCCGGCACAGAAAGATTTCGAACCCCAGACTCGGGGGGCATGTGTTGGCTCTAGAATTTGGACCGGTCCTATTGGTCAGAGACGAGGAATGAAATGTAGTCCGTTAGGGTTACTTTATCTTTCTATTTTAGGTTAGATTTTGTTTAGGAATGAAATGTAGTCGGTCTATTTGTTTGGAAACCAAAGAGTCCTGACCGATTTGGGTCAGAACCTCTTGCATGTGGCTATAAATATGTAATATGGTCTATCTAGAAAAAAATCAACCCTTTTGTTCAACACAACTTGGCGTATCGCCAACCTTTCCTACTCGATGAAACCCTCGTCTCGCGTGGGCTACATCAGCTCCAATCTTGGCGAGAGACTTAGATTAGTCAACCTTGGTAATTCTATCGATGTCAACTAGGACTTTCTCATTGGATTGATATTCTAGTCCTTATCTTTAGAATTGCTAGTTATTTGGTAACTAGATCTTTATTGTGCTTATTTTATCAACTTTGAGTTGCAGTACTGTCTTGGTTAGGTCCGATCTATTGCGATTCTTAGCAGGTTTCATAAGGGTGGTTTAGATCAGTTATTCAAGTCACTCTATTGATTCTTAGTTATAATTTTGTTAAATCTAGCTTTATTTACCGTGTTTGGACACTGTCTCGATTAAGGTTGATATATTCGAATCAACAAGGCTACATCAGTTTTGACCTCTTGTTGGTTAGAGGTAGATTCGATAAGGTTCTATCGAGATGTTTAGCCGATCGGTTATCACGGTTCACTCGACTTCTTAGTATTTTACTTGTTTATTATTGCACTCATACAAGTCCATCGCCCCCTTTATTTGATAAGATTAGATCTGTGATTTTAAGGCATATTTCCAATACTAGCTACCAGATCTATCGACTTAACACTATCGACAGGTGGAGTCTTTGCATGATTTACTATAGTTCTATCAACTCTTGCTTATCAATTTTTCATCATCGACAGAACAAGTCTTAGCAAGTTTATTATAGATTTATCGACTTTGCTCTATCGAGTTAATTCTTATTGGCAATATTTATGCGGTAATTGATACCTATTTATTGATTTGCCAATAAGCTAATACAAGTCAGCTGATTAGTTTATTTTCCAATATTATTTGTTGTTTGCAGTCATCGGCTGGTTTTCACGAACAATGACTATCGGCTTTCTTCATCGGCATGTCCTGGGCCGGTGACCCGTGGAATTTGACCATTTGTTTCTTTGTAGATTTGTAAAAAAAAATCGATTGGCATGTCCCGATTGCTCTATTGAGCCTGCACTAGAGATAAGCAAATCTCTCAGGTCACAAGTATGATTTTTGCGTCAACAATAGTGGCTTGACTTCATCAAAGACACAATGAACCATAAGGACATGGATCTTGGTGAGAGTCAAGTCATTAGCAGACTCGATCATGTAGGAGGTAGTAGCAGTTGATTCAGTGGGCTGGAAAGTTAAAAAAGTGCACAACTAATATCTAACATTCAATCTTCATTTAGCTGATAAAAAGATTTAACTAGATGGCGCCCCACGCGTTGCCTAGATGACCCCCCACGCCTTGCTACGGAATTATCAAAATATCAAAGAATGATACAAATAAAAATGTTACATTTATATGTAGCTCATTTTTAAAGTCTATTATCTTCGTGCCAGGAGGTGTGAAGCTGGAACTAATATTCGAAAAAAAATTGATTATAAATTATTAAGGAAAGTTAATTCATCTTTTGTGGTCAGCCATGCTGACTTGCATTAATTAAGACATAATATTTGTAAAATTTATATATGAGCATTTTGCAGAAATAGCATAGAGATTAATTTGATATTGTTACATGAAGTTGACAAATACCCAAATTGAAGCTCTGCTTTCTTTGGTAAGGATATCAAATATTGAATCCCTAAAAAAGAAACGTTGGAACATGAAAATACGTGTCAGGCACATATTAGTCCAAATATTTAAATTTACGAAGAAAAATGAAGATATTGAATTGCTACTGTACCAAATCATCATTGGTAACAATATATAAGTATATAATAAAATAATGCTCATAAATTAAATTTTAGATAATTTATAGCATGATATAAAGAAAAACAAAATTGCCACTTTTGAGTAACATCATAATTAACCTTTCGGAATATGTGGAGAATAGATAATTGTAATGCTACATGTCCAACGTCCGCTTACTAGCATCCTTCTTATGCTTTTGTCCATAATTTATATAAAAGGGTTAACCAGAATGTGCTATAGATGGAACGCTGAGGGTCATATGTTTACCCTCACCTATTAAAACATTCAATGTGTGACTAATTACACAACTCCACTGCACTTTTAGGTCTCTTGGACTAAAACTACTACTACTATATATATAGGCTCCTAATGGGCTGCGGAGTTACAACCTCGCTCCCCCAAAGGGTTGTTGCCCTCGGAAGCACACTGCAAACACAACAAATGGATACCTAGAATCTGCTCTTGGTGTGCAAGGCAACGACGCGGGCATATCCACACGCACATATGCACATGCAGTGAGAGTTGATCCTTTGATACCATGTAATGGCTCCATGTCCAAAGCCCAAGCCCTCTTGTAGAAGAGGCATGCTCATTTATATATAGCATCCCTCTTATGTTTTCGTCCTTACTTCATTTATAAGAGTTAACCCGGAGGTGCTATTGTTGAAACAATGAGGGTTATATGTTAACATCACCTATCTTAACTTCCAATATGGTACTAATCCCATTCCACTTCAGTTTTAGGCCTCTTGGGCCGCAACTACTACTACAATATATATAGGCTACTAACAGGCCAAAGTGGTACAATAATATAGTGGAACTCATTGGTTTGATCATGTTGGATCAGACAATACCTTCTGAAAAACAATCACTACAAGAAATCATACCATTAGTAACACAAATTTAGTAACGAAGTTACGTTCCATCATTACTTAGTAAGAGAGTTCTGTCACTAAGAGCATTTTGGCCATATAGTGAAATTTAGCGACGATCTCAGGTCTATCACTAAAAGGCTCCAAAATGTTGTTTCCCGGTCCAAAATGTTGTTTCCCGGTGCAAGTGGGTTATTTGATATCTAGGAAAAACACAAATAAAAAACATATTTATAAAAAAACATGGATTTTTTTACCCGCGTTTTCTAATCCGTATTTTTCTAAGCTGTGTTTTCTTATCCCTGTTTTTCTAATCCGTGCTTTTGACCGATCCGTATTTTTCTATGCGTTTTGGCCCGTGAATGCTTCAAAAATCAATACCTGTATCTGCTGTTCGGAGCCATCTATGCTGGAGGAGCTTCCGACGCGCACAGGAGGGGAGTGAAGTACTAGAGGACATGAGGGGAAGAAGCAGCGGCCCTAGAGGAGGGGCGGCAGCCTGGAAGTGAGTGGTGAGTCGTTGAATCATTTCAGACTACGCGGCTACTGAAAAAACTGACTGAGAGATTATTAGATCTCAGTCCGTGGGCTGTAGCGGCATCATGCCACAAGTACCTCGAATTTGGTTTCCATGATCATCACAGTATGAATAGTCTATCCAGGTACAACCTTGAATCATTCAAGGGCCTATCTCTAGACTTAAGTTACTAGAATGTAGTCGACCAAATAGAAAAAGGCTATACCGAATTTTATTTAAAAATAAAATTATGAAAAATATTCATGTTAGACCTTATTTTATTGCATTAATTCTAACAACCATCGGTTAAAATGAAATAAAAAAATAGAATATCAGTTTGAGAGAAAAAAAATTGAACTTCATATTGAATTTTGTTGCCCATGTCTGAGTTCAATTATTCATGGTTCTGGTTTCCACTAGGCGTACAAGGGTTATTTATACTAGGAACACCCCTCCTAGCTGGGCCAAATCAAAGTTACATGGGCCTGAAACAAAACAGGCAAAGCAAAGTCACATAGGAAACAAGAAGGAACATGCCATTCAGATCGGACAAGTCTAAACACATAAAAAGAAACACTTCCTGAGCAAAAGTCACATACCTTGAGACATAAAGGTTCTGGAGCAATCTTCTCTAAAACGGGCATAACTATCTCTACAAAAATCCAATCGATGTGCCATTTGTTGCATATGAAAGTAGACTCCAAGACCTTTCCGTCCGTGTATAATACTTAGGGTGGTACCTTCTATAATGATATGGAATCCGATTACCACTATTCTAACATGCCCATCCTCCTTTTGCGCTAGCGCATTTCATTGTTTTTCCTTCTTGACCCTTTTCTTCGTTGCTTCAGATCTCAAGCAGAAGCACCAAAGGGAGATGGAGAGGTTTGCAGATGATTTGTAGAAAAGGGATAGTGTAAGGACCGAAGGTGTACTGAGAGGGGGGGGGGGTAAATTGGTAAGCCAACCACGAATTTGAATACTTCAATTTCTCACCACTAGACAATAGCAATCGTTGTAACCTAACTGTTCTATTAGGCCAAGACCCTACACATTGTAGTGTTCATGATGAGTACAAAGTGCGAAAGGTAAACACACAAGCCTATGCAAGTCACAAGTCACCCAATCAACTACAGCACACAAATACAGAATAGTAACAAGGGTTCAAGGAATGGTCATGATTTTTTTCATGAGGTCTCGAAAGGATGACGCCTTCCCCTACTCCTCGTTGAACCACTCCTACCGGAGTCCCGGTCCCTCCCGCCACCAAGTGGAGTTCTTGCACATGAACCCGCAATAACTCCTGCAGTGAGGACACGGTTGCGTCACTGCTACCATGAGAACTTGCCAGACTCTCTGAGCCAACATGGGTGCTTACTATTGATGCCCCTTTCACCGACGGGCTCAAACCGTGCACAAACATGTGATGATCTTCACAACCAATCACGATAGGCTCGATCACCGACACCTATCACTGGGACCTAACCGGTCTAGGTCCCACCACAGACCAAGAGTAACAACCTAGATCACACCCTCAAGGACACCCTAGCCGTAGATGTGCAAGAGGCTCAATTTACTCTCACTAGCACTCTCAAGATATGTAATATCTCGTCCTAGTGCTCCTCTTTTTCTGATGAGGACATCACTTCTAAGGATACATGCAACACTCCTCTAATTCTAGACTTGCAAGGTCCAATGACTAGAGCTCATGCACGACGACTAAATTTAGAGGTGAGCTTGTTCCTACGTTCTTCATTATATGTCACTTTTGAGAATGGTTTGCTACCTAATGATTATATTGTAATTAGGAACCATGGAGAGGACCAGGAGATGATGGGAGAAGGACTTGGAGACATCGAGGACCAGCAAGGATGTGGAAGCCAAGGTGGAGGCCCAACCAAAACCGACTTCGAGCCTATTTTGGGGCTCAGGACTAGTCTGCACTAAAACAGAGGCCCAGGACGCATATAGACTCCGATTTGGATGTTCTACATATGCAAAATATAAGAAGAAGACCTTTCCAATGCCGCCGGTCTCATATCAAAATTCATCCGGAGTCATCGGGAATCGTCGAAACAAGAGAGGGTCCAGAATCTGTTTCAGTGCTGCGTCGCCTGTTTTTGGGCTTTGGGCTTTGTATCTAGTTGAGCCCAATTAGGAGCGCGTCCAGAGGGTCTTGCACGACCCTAGGGTCTTCATATACAGCTGCCGCCACACCATTAGGGTTTGGATTTTGCTTAGATTATTCTGTTCATAACAGTTTTGCCGTCATCACGGTTTGAGAGACCCCAACTTCGTGAGATTCATAATAAATCTGCAATTGTGTTGCATCCTTCTTTGTTCTTACTTGTGTTCTTGATTCGTAGGCAGGGATTAGCCTTCTCGGTGAGGTCAATCATTTTAGGATGGTTGATAACCAGAGGAGACGTCGTGCTGCGATTGCGGGGTTTAGAACGTGCTATTCTGAAGCCGGATCGATTTGTGTGTCGCCTCCAACCAAATCAACGTATCCAGAACCTTTCGGAAGATCGGGAACCCTTGTCCACATCAAGTGGTAATCAGTGCTTCAGGTGCACCGTCAGGTTCGCACTACCCTTAGTTAATTTCATTTTGTGCTCATTCTATCGTCCATAGAAAAGCCCAAAAAAATTTTCCCTCCGCCCATAACCACGTGTTTAGCCTTTGCATATTTCAATTTCAGAGTCCATAGTGTTGAGTTTGTGCCCTAGTTCTTGTTTAGTCGCTGGTTTAGTTTGTGTTTTTCTCGTCAGTAGTGTTTCCCTTGCAATCCTAGCCGCCATCCCCTTCACCATCCTCTGTTTTGTTGGCCTTTTGTGCTAGGGTTGATTGATCGACACACCTAGCCTAGTCCCACCCTAGTCCCACCCTAAACACACCATCAACATCCTAGACCAATCCCCACAAATTCCACTTTCCGTTGCCTCCATGCTGCCAAAAAAAATCCTACCCGATTCCAAACCCGACTCGGGTTTCTCGAAAACTGACTCCGACCCCCCTTCGGTAAAAGGGCATAACTTTTCGCTCGGTTGTCCGTTTTGGCTGAAACTTTTACAGGATATTCTTGACTCAAAGTTGGGCATACCCACACTCGGCTATGCCCTATGTGCCCTCGTCAAAAAATTCAAAAAAAATCAGGAAGATAAAGAAAAAATTGATTTAAGTTTAAACCCGACGTTTTCTGTAACTTCATGATTTTCTGTAGGCCACATCCTACCTCTATTTGAGCTGAAATTTTCTATGGATTCTCCCCCATTGTTAGTGAGTTGGCGAAAAATATCAAAAAAATAAAATAAAAAATAAATTTAGGATTTCTACTAGTGCTACATCTAGCCCCCTGAAATTTCTGGATTTGGCTGTTTTGCACTTAGCCCCCTGTTATCGCCTGTTGTGCCTTTGTCTCCTTGTTTCTACTTTACTATCACTACTGTTCTAGGACATACTTAGACCAGCAACTAGGGACAAGTTACTTGGGCACTTATTCAGGTTTACTATCTGTTTTTGATTTGTGTACCACTCACATATATATATTTGGCCTTCCTAGCTCTACATATTTCTTCTGGACAGCACAATGGTTATTTTGTGACCCTTGTAATCATGGAACACATCTCTCTGGTATCCTTTGCTTTGCTTTTCAGAACTTTGTAAGTGCTTTGTAAGGAGTCTCCTTTTGCTGTGTTGAGAGGCACCACTGCTTAGCTGTTTTGTAGGGATAACCTTCACTGTTTGTTTCCTGTTTTAGTGTTTGTGATGGCAGGAAGTGACAACGGAGAGATGGCTTCACCCTCACAATTTGCTGAGTGCGTGAGCCAAGAGCAGCTCCAGAAGGCTTTGCAGGCTGTTCAGAGTGATTTGGCCGAGACGATCACTAGAGCCGTTACTGATGCGGTTAGCAAGCTTCACATTGAAGAAAGTATCGAGCGGTTGGAGAAGCGGGTCTCTAAGTTAACTGATCAGGTTGTCGCATTGGAGACCGCTCCCAAAACCAATAATACGAACACCAATAACAACAACAACAACGTTGAAGACGTCCATGATGAAGACACGGTGTATAAGGCTGATGGCACCGTGGATAGGTCAGCTACAAGGACCACATGATTATGACGTTGTTTGCAACATAATACTCAAGGTATGGGTGGTTTCCATAACTACAATCGTCGTCCACACGGTAACTATGCTCCAGATGACCCGTATGCTAAAATTAAGTTTTCAATTCCTTCGTTTTTGGGTCAGTATGATGGTGATGTTTATCTTGATTGGAAGATGACTGTAGAATAAAAATTTAATGCCCACCTTGTTCCTGAACAACATAGAGTTAGACAAGCTACTAGTGAGTTTGAGGACTATGCTATTATTTGGTGGAGTGGTCTAGCTGCTGAAACTGATTTGCCTACTACTTGGGAAGAACTTAATGTAGCAATGCGTGATCATTTTGTTCCCCCTTCTTTTTGTAGAGAGATTCGCAATAAACTGCAGCATTTAGAACAAGGAGATAAAACTGTTTAAAAGTACTTTAGTGAGCTTCAGAAGGGTTTGATTCGTTGTGCTGTAGTTGAAAATGTAGAGGATCAGATTTGTCGCTTTTATTCTGGTTTAAGAAAAGGAATTCAGGACATCCTTGATTATAAAGAATATTATACCCTCACCCAGTGTTTCCAGTATGCTATGCTTGAAGAGAAAGAATCATACGGACTTTTCCAGGCTTTTGAGGAGTACAGCAAGTCAATGAACTCCTACCCCCCATGCTCGACGGGAACTTCGGGGCTGCCCAGGCCATCTTTCTGGCCGCCCCCACCAGCAGCTACCAAGGGAACCAGTGTTGTTTCTGCAGCCCCAAGATCAGCCCCTGCACCTTCTACGCGCTCAGGTAAACCTTCTGTGCAGGTACCAGCTAGTAGTGCCTCCTCTGTTGTTTCGACGGGGCGCACTACAGGGATTCAGTGCCACCGCTGCCATGGACTTGGTCATGTGCAGAAAGGTTGTCGAAGTAGGCGGGCATATGTGGTGATAGACGATGGCGGTTACATGAGCACCTCCGATATGGAGGATGAGGAGGAGGATGTCGCTGCCACCAACAGTGACCTCGTCCTTGGAGGCGGAGACACCACGGGATACATGAATATTATTGTTCAATGTGTCCTTAGCACACAATTTCATCAGCCCGAGACGATGCAGCGCCACAACTTATTCCAGATTTTCTTCGTCATCAAGAACCGCCGAGCACGTATCATCATTGATGGAGGGAGCTGCAATAACTTGGTGAGTTCTGATGTGGTCAACAAGCTTGCTTTGATCACACGTCCACATCCACATCCGTACTACATTCAGTGGTTAAACGACTCTGGCAAAGCTAAGGCAATACAAACTTGCAGAGTTTCTTTTTCCATTGGTTCTTATGTGGATTCTGTTTATTGTGATGTCGTACCCATGCAAGCATGTTCACTTTTATTGGGTAGACCTTGAGAATTTGATAATGATGTTGTACACCATGGTAGAAGTAATGAGTACACATTTATGCATAAAGGAACTAAAATTACTTTGTTACCAATGACCCCTGCTGAAATTATACAAGCTGATTTAGAAAGAGCTGCTAGTTTGAAAAATAAAGGTCCTGAAATTCAACAACCTGTTAATTCTAATTCTACACCTAGTAATGTTAATGATTCTTCAAGTTCTAAGGATGCTGGAATTAAATTACAAGGTTGTTCATGTCTTGCAACAAAATCTGAGCTTGCTGAAATTTTAGATAATGATGATATTTGATATGCTTTGATATGCAAAGAAGCTTTATTTTCGCTTGCTGATATTTCTTCTAGTGCTTTGTCAACTGCTGTCACTAACCTTTTGCAGGAGTATGAGGATGTTTTTCCAGCTGAGATACCCCCGGGATTGCCACCTTTGAGAGGGATTGAGCATCAAATTGATTTGATTCCGGGTGCTACTTTGCCAAACCGTACTGCTTATAGGATCAACCCTGAGGAGACTAAGGAGATACAATGACAAGTTCAAGACCTTTTGGATCGTGAGTATCTTCGTTAATTACTTAGTCCTTGTGCTGTTCCTGTACTTTTGGTTCCTAAGAAAGATGGTACTTGGTGTATGTGTGTAGATTGTAGAGCCATTAATAATATTACTATTAGGTATCGTCATCCTATTCCTCGGCTAGACGACATGCTTGATGAGTTATGTGGTGCTATAATTTTCACTAAAATTGATTTGTGTAGTGCCTACCATCAAATTAGAATGAAACTTGGAGACGAATGGGAAACAACTTTCAAAACCAAATTTGGATTATATGAGTGGTTAGTAATGCCTTTTGGTTTAACTAATGCACCTAGTACTTTCATGCGCTTGATGAATGAGGTTTTAAGAGCTTTCATTGGCAAATTTATGGTAGTTTACTTTGATGATATCTTGATTTATAGCAAATCTAGATGAACATATGAATCATTTGCGTGCTGTTTTTGATGCTTTACGAGATGCACGTTTATTTGGTAACCTTGAGAAGTGCACCTTTTGCACGGATCGAGTCTCTTTTCTTGGCTATGTTGTGACTCCACAGGGAATTGAGGTGGATGAGGTGAAGATTGAAGCCATAAAGAGCTGGCCTGTACCAAAAACTATCACACAGGTGAGGAGTTTTCTTGGTCTTGCAGGTTTCTACCACCGCTTTGTCAAAGATTTCAGCACCATTGCTGCACCTTTGCATGAGTTGACAAAGAAGGGCATTGATTTCTATTGGGGTAAGGTACATCATGAGTCTTTTGATGTTTTGAAGGATAAACTTACATATGCACCATTGCTGCAATTACCTATTTTTGATAAGATTTTTGAGCTTGAATGTGATGCTAGTGGTATAGGCATTGGTGGTGTTTTGATGCAAGATAGTAAAACTATTGCATACTTTAGTGAGAAAATTACTGGGCCTTTTTTGAATTACTCCACGTATGATAAGGAATTGTATGCACTTGTACGTTGTTTAGAGACGTGGCGTCATTATTTGTTGCCCAAAGAATTTGTTATTTATTCTGATCATGAATCACTTAAGTATATTCGCTCTCAGTGTAATTTGAACTGTAGACATGCTAAATGGATTGAGTTTATGGAGTCATTTCTTACATTATTAAACATAAGAAAGGGAAGGATAATGTGATCACTGATGCTTTATCTAGGCTCCATACTTATTATCTCAACTTGATTGCAGAATTTTTGGACTTGAGGCAATTAAACAACAATATGCTACTAATGTTGATTTTAAAGATGTATTGCTGCATTGTAAAGAAGGTCGTGCATGGAACAAATTTGTGTTGACTGATGGCTTCTTGTTTAGAGCTAACCGCCTATGCATTCCAGTTGGTTCCATTCATCTTTTGTTGTTACAGGAGGCGCATGGAGGTGGATTGATGGGTCATTTTGGTACCAAGAAGACGAAGGATATTTTGGCCACACACTTCTTTTGGCCAAGGATGAGGAAAGATGTTGAGCGCTTTGTTGCTCGCTGCACTACATGTCAAAAAGCTAAGTCTCGCTTGAATCCACATGGTTTATGCATGCCACTTCCTGTTCCTTCTATTCCTTGGGTGGATATTTCTATGGACTTTGTTTTAGGACTGCCTAGGACTAAGAGGGGGAGTGATAGTATTTTTGTTGTTGTGGATAGATTTTCTAAGATGGCACACTTTATACCATGTCATAAGACTGATGATGCTAGTTATATTGCTGATCTCTTTTTCAAAGAAATTGTACGTTTACATGGTATGCATTCTACTATTATTTCAGATCGTGATGCAAAATTCTTGAGTCACTTTTGGCGCACGCTTTGGAATAAGTTGGGTATAAAGTTGTTATTTTCTACAACTTGTCACCCACAAACTGATGGACAAACTGGGGTGGTGAACCGCACTTTGGGTACTATGTTAAGAGCTATTTTGAAGAAAAATTTGAAGCAATGGGAAGAATGTTTGCCTCATATTGAGTTTGCATATAATCGGGCAACACATTCTACTACCAAGGTAAGTCCTTTCAAGGTAGTGTATGGTTTTGATCCCCATACTCCACTTGATATACTTCCTCTACCTATTCATGAGAGAGTTTATCTTGATCAAAGAAGTGTGCTGAATTTATTTTAAAAATGCATGAGACCACTAGACTTAGCATTGAAAAGATGAATGACAAGTATAAAATTGCTGGTAGTAAAGGTAGAAAAGAAGTAAAACTTGATGTAGGAGATTTAGTATGGTTACACTTGAGAAAAGATAGATTTCTAGATTTGAGAAAGTCTAAATTAATGCCTAGAGCTGATGGTCCTTTCAAAATAATTGAGAAGATTAATGATAATGCATACAAACTTGAGTTGCCTCCCGAGTTCGGGGTTAGTCCTACTTTTAACATTTCAGATTTGAAACCATACTTGGGAGAAGAGAATGAGCTTGAGTCGCAGACGACTCCACTCCAAGAGGGGGGGGGGGGGGGGATGATGAGAACATCACTCCTAAGGATACATGCAACACTCCTCCAATTCTGGACTTGCAAGGTCCAATGACTAGAGCTCGTGCACGACGACTAAATTTAGACGTGAGCTTGTTCCTACGTTCTTCATTATATGTCACTTTTGAGAATAGCTTGCTACCTGTAATTAGGAACCATGGAGAGGACCAGGAGATGATGGTAGAAGGACTTGGAGACGTGGAGGACCAGCAAGGACGTGGAAGCTAAGGTGGAGGCCCAACCAAAACCGACTTCGACTCTATTTTGGGGCTCAAGACCAGTCTGCACTAAAATAGAGGCCCAGGACGCATACGGACTCGGATTTGGACATTCTACATATGCATGGAAAGATAAGAAGAAGACCTTTCCAATGCTGCCGGTCTCATATCAAAATTCATCCGGAGTCATCAGGAATCGTGGAAACAAGAGAGGGTCCAGAATCTGTTTTAGTGCTGCATTGTCTGTTTTTGGCCTTTGGGCTTCGTATCTAGTTGAGCCCAATTCGGGGCACGTCAAGAGGGTCTTGCACGACCTTAGGGTCTTCATATACAGCCGCCGCCGCACCATTAGGGTTCAGGTTTTGCTTAGATTATTCTATTCATAACAGTTTCGCCGTCATCATGGTTTGTGAGACCCCAACTTTGTGAGATTCATAATACATCTGCAATTGTGTTGCATCCTTCTTTGTTCTTTCTTATGTTCTTGATTCACAGGCA
The DNA here is from genome assembly GCA_032690845.1 of Eleusine coracana subsp. coracana. Classification (NCBI taxonomy): domain Eukaryota; kingdom Viridiplantae; phylum Streptophyta; class Magnoliopsida; order Poales; family Poaceae; genus Eleusine; species Eleusine coracana. The sequence continues at coordinate 21,962,161 of CM064424.1, forward strand.
GGGATTAGCCTTCTCGACGAGGTCAATCGTTTTAGGATGGTTGATAACCAGAGGAGACATTGTGCTGCAATTGCGGGGTTTAGATCGTGCTGTCATGAAGCCAGATTGATTTGTGTGTTGCCTCCGATCAAATCAACATATCTAGAACCTTTCGGAAGATCGGGAACCCTTGTCCACATCACTTTCCCTCTTGGCTCTTCCTAAATGCTCTCAGCAATTCCACTGGCCAAGAGAGGTCTCCAAGACCCCAACAACGAAGTTATATAGGCTTCCGACCTCAAACTGGTTGTTGCTCCATGAATCACATTTCTGGACCCAATGACCGGACTGTCCGGTCACTACTAGAACGGACGGTCCGGTCTCTCTGGAAAGCCTCCCATAGCCATTGGCTGCTCTTTCCAGGTGACTTCTCTGAACTAACCGGACTGTCCGGTCTCTCCAAATCATGTGCATTCCAGAGAGCTCCTGAAGTTACTTCCTCTCTGTGCTATGCAAGTCCACCAGACCAGACTGTCTAGTCTCTATAGACTCCAGCATAGACAGCTTCCTCATAGACTGTTGTCTGATCTCCTAGTGACTGTACAGTCTAGTCTTTTTTACCCCTCTGTCCGATCACTATGTCCAGAAGCTGAAACTCCTTGTCCTCGCTTGACTTAGTTTTTTTTCTAAGCTTCTCTGAACAGCTCCTTGGCTACTCCACTGCCACCTAGTGCCTGTGATTTCACTGAGTATTCATGCACATCACCAACTAGACATGACCTAAGAGAAATGACCTAAACCCCCTTGATAGTCCAATTTTTCCTATGGACTCAAAGCCCTAACAACTAGACAAGTGTTCCCAACACTTGCTCCATAGCTTGTCCCTAGCCTTGATCCATCTTCATTAACCCTTGGACTCCATTGAGCTCATCAAGCTCCATGCTTGTGGTCATTGTCATCAATCGTCAACACAACCATCATCGATATGATTAGTAGTGGAGGTTAGAGATGATTCCTGCATAGACCACACTCGCAGATATTAGCCCACAATTTCATAGTTATATTATCATCTATCACCAAAATATTCATACCTTGGGGATCCAATCATCAATGGTCATGAAGCTTATAATCTCCCCCTTTTTGGTGATTGATGACAACCATTATTTAGCATAATATTATCATAAAACAAAAAGGCTAAAAGAGCTACACTATGATTGAGAGAAACCTAAAAGGAATAACAAGGAACACACAAGGCCCTACTCAAACGAGCATCATCAAGAGCTAAAAGGATAAAGAGAGAAAAGCACACTCTAGATGATAATGCATTCATGTCATGATAGGATATTATAGAAAGCATAAGGACATGCAATGCAAGACATATATGATGATATGCAACAAGTTAGCATGGCAATGCATAAGAATTGAAAACAAGCAATCATCATCATGGAATCATACACAGGCATACAGGATAAATAAACAAATACAAGGCATTGTGTATGAAAATAAACCAAGTGAGATCAACATGAGTCAAACACAAGCAATGAAAACCATGACTCATTAAAATCCACAAACATCGTGATAAATATAGAAAATGAGATCCAAATGTATCTATCTCCCAAAACCCATGTACATGTATGCTCCCCCTAGATACATGACTACTCCCTTGATCGTCATAAGATCACACTCCCCCTATCTCTATGTCATCTCCCCCTTTGGCAACAAGCACCAAAAAGAGATGAAGAGAACAACTAAGCGCTCATGGTTGAAGGAGGTAAGGGTGCAATGACGTCCTCTGAGGGCTATGCTCTGAGCTGCTCCTATGGTAGACCCTGCTGCTCTGCCTGAACCTGTGTCACCTGAGCATCAAGCTGCTCAAAGTAGGAAACCTCCTCGGGTGACTCAAACCCTCTTGTGTCTTGTCCTACTGGTGTGACCGTGGTTGCCTCTTCTGCAACTGAAGCCTAGAGAAAGTCGAGATCAGCCACGTCCTCCTGAGTGAAGCCTCCTTGAACAAGATCCTCCGCTATCTGAGGTGTCACAAGAGAAGTGTTTATAGCAGAAGAAGGTAGAGTTGTAACTGACTCTGGGAGAATCTCTGTCTGTGGAGCTGCCTGTGTGGTGTGCACAACCTTTGAGAATGTCAAACTTCTGACTGGCAGTTGCTGGGGGATGGAGTGTCCTGCCATCTGTGAAGTGGAAGAGTGTGTCGGTGAAGTAAACAACATAGATACTAATAAGCCAGACACAGGGTAGAACTGAGCAGGTGAGAAAGTTTTTCCTACTCCCCCTGTTGATAGCACACCTAAGAGTGAAGGCAGTCCAGAAGATTGGGTTGTCATCATAGCAGTGAAGGGGTCTGGCTAAGTCAGCAGCGGCTGAAACTATGGAAGTGCAGAAGGTCTTGGCTACTGACTAGCCTGTCTCTGAGTCATCTCTGCCATCTGTGTCATCAGCATAGTCATGATCATCATCTGCTATTTCTGGAGCTCTGTCTATCCCCTCAGCACGTCCATGATCTAACGCCTCTCCTCAGTTGACTTCAGAATGAAGTCACTCAGTCGTCCTACAAGTGCTGCTACGGAAGTGGCATCCTCTTACTGTGTCAAAGTGTATAGCAATGAATAGGTTTACTAGGTCAAAGTGTTGTCTCTTCAGAATAGCTATCACTTCCCATTGGTGCAAGAGTGTGAACTCCTCTCTTTACCCAGACCTGGAAATGATAGTTCTAGTGACTATCGCTGTAACCACCTTCGTGTAAGGATCATGACCATTGAGGTCACCCCAAGATATGAATTTTTTGGTGATGAATGACATACATGAAATGTGACTAATATATACACGAGTGTTGATCGCGTAGGAAACCTTATCTACCTTATGATGGCTGTCGATGGCGGCCTTGGCGATTGATGACAATGACCACAAGAAAGGATCTTGATGAGCTTGATGGAGTCCAAGGGTTGATGAAGATGGATCAAGGCTAAGGACAAGCTATGGAGAAAGTATTGGGAACACTTATCTAGTCGTACGGGCTTTGAGTGCATAGAAAAAACCGGACTATCAAGAGGTTCTAGGTCATTTTTCTTAGGTCATGTCTAGTCGGTGATGTGCATGAATGCTCAGTGAAATTACGGGAACTAGGTGACAGTGGAGAAGCCAAGGAGCTGTTCGGAGAAGTCGGGAAATGAAGTCAAGCGAGGACAAGGACTTTCAGCTTCTGGACGGAGTGACCGGACAGAGGGGTCAGTGGAAACCAGATTGTACGGTTACCAGGAGATCGGAGAGAAGTACTTGCAAGGAACCTGTTTGTGCTAGAAACCATAGAGACTGGACGGTCTGGTCTACTGACCGGTCACTGTAGATCCGTCCGGTCACTGTAGATCCAGTTCCAATGGCTCTGGATCTATAGTGACTGGATGGTCCAGTCAGGCAGTGACCAGACAGTCCGGTCAGTACGCCCATAAGGCTGATTTTATGGAGCAACGACTAGTGGAATACCTGAGAGCATTTGGTAAGGTCCAATAGGAAAAGAAGAGAGCACTAGGAGGAGATATTGGATATCTTGAGAGTGCTAGTGAGAGTAACTAGAGCATCTTGCACATCTAAGGCTAGGGTGTCCTTGAGGGTGTGATTTAGGCTATTACTCTTGGTCTATGGTGAGATCTAGACCGGTTCGATGTCATTGATCGAGCCTGTCGTGATTGGTTGTGGAGGTTGTCACATATTTGTATATGGTTTGAGCCCGCCGGTGAAAGGGGCATCAATAGTGAGCGCTCATGTCGGCTCGGGGAGTCCGGAAAGTTCATGAGGGAGGCGAGTTTGTTCCTTGGTGGCGGCTATGACGTGCACCGTGTCTTCACTCCGGGAGTGATTTCGGGCTCATGGGCGAGAACTCCACTTGGTGGCGGGACGGACCGAGACTCCGGCAGGATTGGTCCAACGAGGAGTAGGGGAAGGCGCCATCCTATCGAGACCTCGGGAAAAATCATGAGTTAGCTCTTACTCTACTCCTTACTTTGATGCATTACTTTTTGCATTTATATACCATGTTATTCATGCTTTTGTGCTTGTCTTGCTCTTGTTGCTTATCCCGTAGAATTGCTTGCTAGTAGTGCTATAGCTTTCGCATTTGACCACTAGCATGTGTAGGAGTTGCATTGGCTTGATTGCTCACCCATGTATGTGTTGTGTTACTCATGCTTGTTTTCTCTAGTTCTCTATCTTGTAGCTTTGCATGAGTAGGCTCCTTTGCTAGCTTGTTGTGTGCTTCCGCGTTGCTTTATTACTAGCTTGCATATGAGATGTATTGTCTTGTGTGATCCACTAGTATGCTTAGGTTGTTGTTTCTTTCATAAGGCTTTTATCTTGCTAGTGTGATCACCACTAGAATTGTTATAGGAGTTGATTGAGTGCCCGGTTTTAGGAATTGGTGAATTTGGTACATAGTGCAAGTTCCCGATTCACCCTCCCCCCCCCCCCCCTCTCGGCCACTCTATCCTTTCACTTCGCCTATGTGGTGAGACTCACAGTGAGTCTATCAAAGCCTTGTGTGTGTGGTGGTGGAAAAGCAGCTGACACCATCTTGTCTGGAGGTAGTGTCCCTCCCTGTGGTCAGCGGGATGGAGCGAAGATCCCCGTAGGCAATCCTGTACAGATGAAGATATGAAGCTAGAAGTCTCAGTGCAGCTATGAGGTCCTCCCTGGTCAGGCGCTGGGTCTCTCCTCTGAACAACAACCAAATCTCAGAATGATCTCTAGCCACCCACAGTGTAGCATAGAATTCTATCACTATGTCTTCTTTGTATCGTACGGGCTGGTAACTAACTCTAATAGTCCAAGCAAGTACGTTAAGTACTGCTCCATGACTATGCATGTGGCTCTTCTCATAGCCTGGTATGTAGTATACTGTTGTGGCACAAACAACCCAGACTTACCCTTCATGGCTAGATAGCGTCTCAAAACCTCACTAATCCTCCTCTGGAGACCTGTCCAATACCTCTCTCCTCTAGCAGGGTCCCTGGGGACTGGAACTCACTGCTCAAAAGAGACAAGGTGACTCGCCTTAAGGTCCTTGGTAGGAACCTTAAGGATGTCTCCCTCTCAAGCTGCAACTACTAGTCCCTACAGTCTCCTGGTGCAAACCACATAGGTCCACCTCGGATTTCCTGCCTGGTGAACTGACCTCTGGGGTCCTGTCTACACTGGCTGCTCCTCCTCCTCTGAGGACTCTGTCTCTGATCCTGACTCAGACTCACTCTCCTCCTCTGACTCCTCCTGCTGCTTCTTGGAGGATCCCTGCTCCGCAGGTCTTGACAACCTCTCCTAACGAGAAGCCAGAGTACCATGCAACCATGCTGGAAGAAGAACTCCTATGGCCAAGCCCTGAGCTGCTATCCGCTATCTAGAACTCCTCCTCAGACCCTATGGCTCACTATCTGGCTGCCCGATGATCAATCGTGTCCTGAGCTCCCTGCGTGTTGTCTCTATGGCATCCAGGTGCTGAGCTAACTCTCTGGCCCTCTCTGATTCTGGGCCCAACCTGGTCCTCTTCTTGCCTCTGGGCTTCTCTGGCATCTTTCCTTTACCCCTATCTTGTCCTGCCATCTCTGGTGATTGAAACTGTCACTGCACACACATGGGTAGGGATATGATAAATATAGAACCTAATATGATCTACATGCAAAGCATCGCTAGGTAAGAATGCGCAATAGATATCCTAGACTGAATGAAGTACATGATCACTCGACAAATGTGCAAAGTAACAATAGTGATCATTGACCATATGTGGCTGGTGCGAGTCATCTAGTATACAGTCAAATAATTGGCAATAAATCTAATTGTAGACTAGACAGGAGACAACCCTAGACATGCAATTAACACTTAACAGATAGGCATGGAATTAATTGCAACTAGGTTGAGGTAATTAACCAACTAAAAATAGGAATTACTTCTAATTGCATCAATTAGGCCAACTACTCGAAATTAGGGCATAAACAATGTATAGGTGAGAAGGCACAATACCCTGGAAACGCTCAAAGCCGAGGTGACGAGAACCACGTGACTGATTGCCTAAAATGTGGAGTTTTTGGGTCACCAACAATGGAGGTGGGAAAGAGGGGACTCTTTGCCCTAATGCTTGTGGTGGAGCTTGGAGAGGTGGCTCTGAGTGTGGGCGTGTGCGCGGGAGCAGAGGCGCGACAGCGGTGATGGTGCTAAGGCGACGACAAGACACGTGATGGCGTTGTAGCGAACGGCAGCAACATCCCTGTGTGCGACGACGGCTGCTCTAGGGTTCCGCGGGCTTGCGGCTATGCGCAGGCACGATATGGGAGAGCGGTGGCACAATAGAGCGGGGCGAGATGGCACGTTGGCTTGATGGCGAGGGCGTGGCGAGGTCGGCGACGGAGGCAAGGTGGCGTCGGTGTGCATGAACTCGGTGTCGGGGGTGAACGGGTAAGAGAACAAGAGATTTTGACCTAAGTCAAAATGATCGATGGCCAAGATCAACACAAGGCAAGATCAACGGTCCAGATTTGGAATAGTAGTCATGTTTCCAACATAGTGACCGGACGGTACGGTCTCTGGAGGAATTTCACTGAATCTAGGAATTTCTCCAATGTCTAGGTGCCCTAACTTAACACCCAAATAAACACTGCACTTGGAGCATGGAGGGAACTCTCAAACACTCCTTTTCAAATAGTGGCTCTTATGGCCTTATAATTGTTGAAAATGCAAAATGAAGAATCGAGCAAATAAGAACCAAAGCAAATAAGAACCAAATGGGTATGTATGAGCCTTAGTCCATGAACTGATCGAGTGGGTTTAACCTCGGAGTTCATAAGATCTTGCTCAATGGGCATAAAGCACAATCCTTTCCTTTGGTCACACATATGGAGATGTGATCTCATCTATCATGAGGCACAAAATTCTCCAAGTGCGACAAGCCTCCTTTGTGTTTCCTATGTGATGCATGCAACCAGCATTTTACATATGCAATGAAAGTAAACATGCCATGTGAATGCAAGCAATATTAAACAAGATACAAAGGAAACCGAGCATTGTCAAGTTTGAACCCCTCTCACGCTTACTCATAATAAGCCATACCCTTGCCTTGAGACAAGCCAAACCACGATCTCAAGCACTCCCCTTTGCTTATGGCTATCTTGAGTGGGTTAGACATTGACTATTTTTTATGTGTTTTTCTTTTAGTTATTTACACATGCATGGATGCAAATCATACTTGTCACAAAGGAGTCCTAATTAACATGTAATGCAAGAAAAGAAACAACACACTACTACTACCAAGAACTAACACGGTTACCTCCCTCGTGAGTAGATATGACGTGGAGGTCCATGTCACCTGTGGTGGACTTCACTTGATCTTCAAGAAAGCGCTCAGTCCACCATTACCACCATCTAGGTCTTGTCCTTGGGCGCCCACTTGTACGTATTTGACATCCCAAGGTCAACAATGCAATTAGGCACCCATATGCTCCTGACCTTTCTCTTCTTGTTTGGTGGTCCCAAAGCCTTTGCTTTCACCTTAACATCCTTGTTTCTAAAATCTTGAAATATGTGTTCTCATGAAACAAGTTAGCGTTAGGCAAAACAATGGAATTTCTCACCATAGGACAATCCTTGGTGGTGTGGCCATCCTTGCAACACCTCTCGTAATAGTAGTCATCGGTGAGTAGGGGCTTGATCCATGCAGGGATGGAGTCACTCGTCCCGATGATGTCGATGGCAGCGGGATATGAGCCAAGTCCTGGGTGGGAGACATTGTTCACAAGGTTTCTCCCAAGGATCTCCTTGTGGATGGTTGTACCACGTGTGAGCCTCTCAAAGTCGTCCCTCGCCATCTAACTCTCTTCCTTAAGATGTGACAAGGTCCTTAAGCTCACTCTCAAGGTCACCAACACGGTCCTTAGCCAACTTACACTCTTTTCTTGCCACTTCTAGCAATTTGGATTTTTTGATGGCGATGTCACGAGCTTGTTCAAGCATGCTCCATAACTTGATGTAGGAGAGCTCCTCATCATCACTGTCGTCGCTGCTCTCATCCTCACTCCATGAGGCATGTGGGAGGTGGAGGAAGAGCTTGGTGTAGAGTAGTCTTGATCAAGGCTAGACCAGCCACTTCTTCATCATCGCTTGAGGAAGAGGATGTGTCACTTGTCCACTCTCCAACAAGGGCCTTGCGTGAGAACTTCTTCTTCAAATCTTGAGCTTTGCCTTTGCTCTCATCCTTGTTGAACTACCCCTTCTTCTTGTACATGTCTTTGGGATCTTATTCTTCACCATCACTTGAGTCTTGAGCCTTGAATGCTTCTTTCCTAGGCTTGGGAAATCCCGAACAAAGTGGTATTTTGAACCATAGTTAAAGCACTTGTCCTTGGACTTGGAGGTGAACTCGTTCTTGAAGGTATTGATCTTCTTCATGAGAAGTGCCAAGTCCTCACTCAAGTCATCTTCATCATCTTCAATCACTGCTTTCTTCTTGCTCTTCTTGCTCTTGATAGGATCTTGCTTCTCAATTTGAAGAGCTAGGTAGGATGGTTGTGGATCATCCATACCCAACTGATAGCTCTCAAAAGTAGTGATCTTGCCAAGCACGTCCTTGATGGTCTTGGTCTTGAGGTCACCTTGCAAGGTGAAGGGGATGATGGACTCATACTTGGGGTCTTTGAATAGCCTCAAGGATCTTCTTATCACCTCGATAGGCTTGAGCTTGAAGTCATCCCCAAGAGCATTGATCTCCTCCACTAGTACATCAAAACGAGAATAAATGGTGTTAGCTCTCTCATGTGGCAATTTAGTGAAGCTATCATACTTGTTCTTCAACATATAGTATATTTCCTCTTTCACGTCACTAGTACCCTCATGGATACTAAGAATCTCAGACCAGATATCATGTGCTAACAAACTCACATCCAATCTGGCAAAGACATCCTTAGAAATACATGCAAAAAGATCATTCTTGGTCGTAGTGTTGTGCTTAATGAAATTAGGATCCAGCAGGTTCGCATCCGCATCCAAATCATGGGTCATTGTCCATATCTCTAGATCAAGGGACTCTAGGTAGGCTTGCATGCGAGCCTTCCAATACCCGTAGTCCTCCCTATTGAATATGGACATGCTCCCCACCTGTTTTGTCTTCCTTACTCAAGGCGGTGAAGCCTCAAATTGAGCACAAGGCTCCGATACCAATTATAAGGACGGAAAGCATACCAAGAGGGGGGTGAATCGGTAAGCCAGCCATAAATTTGAATACTTCCATTTCACACCACTAGACCCTAGCAATTGTTGCAATCTAACAGTTCTAGCAGGCCAAGACCCTACATATGCTAGTGTTCATTAATGCGGAATGTGGAATAGTAAAGAGGGGTCAAGGGATGCTCATAATTTTGTTCTCGAGATCTCGGAAGGATGGCGCGTTCCCCTACTCCTCTTGGACCACTCCCGCTGGAGTCCCAGTCCCTCGCCCACCAAGTGGTGTCCTCGCACATGAGCCCACAATCACTCCCGGAGTGAAGATACGGTCGCATCACTGCTGCCACAAAGGCACAATCTCACCTCCCTCGAGAACTTGCCGGAAATCCCTGAGCTGACCCGAGCGCTAACTATTGATGCCCCTTTCATCATGGGCTCAAACCGTGTACAAACATGTGACGACCTTCACAACCAATCATGATAGGCTCAATCACCAACACCTAACTAGTCTAGGTCCCACCATAGACCAAGAGTAATAGCCTAGATCACACCCTCAAGGACACCCTAGCCTTAGATGTGTAAGATGCTCAAGTTACTCTCACTAGCACTCTAAAGACATGCAATATCTCCTTCTAGTGCTCCTCTCTTTTCCTCTTGACTCTTCCCGAATGCTCTCAGCAATTCCACTAGCCAAGAGAGGTCTCCAAGATGCTAGCACCGAAGTTATATAAGCTTTTAACCTCAAACTAATCGTTGCTCCACGAAATCACCTTTTAGGACCCCAATGAAAGGACTATCCGGTCACTACCAAACCGGATCATCCGGTCTCTCTAGAATAGCTCCTAGAGTCGCTGACTACTCTGTCCAGGCGACTTCTCTGAACTGACGAAACCGTACTGTCTCTCTAAATCATGTGCATTCCAGAGAGCTCCCGAAGTTGCTTCCTCTCTGTCCTGTGCAAGTCCACCAGACCGGACTGTCCGGTCTGTAGACCATACCATCTGGTCTCTACAGACTCCAGCACAGACAGATTCCTCATAGACTCCTCTTTGATTGCCTCGTGACCGTATAGTCCCGTCTCTCTAACAACTCTATTTGGTCACTATGTCCAACAGCTGAAACTCCTCATCCTCGCTTGACTTTGTTTCCCGGCTTCTTCCAACAGCTCTGTGGCTACTCCACTACCACCTAGTGCCTGTGATTTCACTGAGTATTTATGTACATCACCAACTAGACATGACCTAAGAGAAATATCCTTAGCCTTAGCCTTGATCCATAACTAGACATGACCTAAGAGAAATGTCCTTGATTATCCGGTTTGTCCTATGGCCTCAAAGCCCTAACAACTAGACAAGTGTTCCCAACACTTGCTCCATAACTTGTCCTTAGCCTTGATCCATCTTCATCAATCCTTGGACTCCATCAAGCTCATCGAGCTCCATGCTTGTGGTCATTGTCATCAATCGCCAAGGCAACCATCATCCATATAATTTGTAGTAGAGTATAGAGATGATTCCTACATAGAAAACGCTCGTGTACATATTAGCTCACAATTTCATAGTTGTCATCTATCACCAAAACATACATACCTTGGGGATTCAATCATCAATGGTCATGAAGCTTACATATAGCGCAACTTATCATGTGACAGCAGTTGTTAGAGAATTGTGTTGTGCATCTTCCCTGGAGTCTGAACCAATGATGACCTTCCTAATCTGATTGAAGCCGTTCCAGATCATCTTCGAAAGCCCTCTGTGCCACAAGCGATTGCCCCTCTATCATATACGGTTGTGAGGATGAAACCAAGTGCTCATTGTATGTGTGCCTAGGAACAAGTTTCACACATATCGATAGTAAAGTGAATCACAGAATAACCAATGTCATTATAACAGTGTATGTTTATTATATAAATAACTATCTTCAAAGACTAAAGCGACTCTCTTGATAAATAGCAATGGAAAATGCCATAACACCACAGGCAATCGGTCGGGGGCACGCTCGCCTAGTAGTAGTCTTCATCGATGTAGTCCATCTCTCCATCGTCTTCTGAGCAGCAGTTTATAGTACAACAACAAAGGGAAATAGCAAGGGTGAGCACATGCCATTCTCAACAAGTGGGGAAAGTATGACATGTAAGGTTAATAGAAGAAAGGCTAACATAATGGTTCATTTGCCTAAATGAGCAACTACACCTAAGACCATTTGAAAAGCACTCCTATTTACTAGGTGAAAAGTTCCCACAAGTTAAATCATTTATCCAACACTACAGCTTACACCGCATGTAGCCATCCATGGGTTAAACCGCCCATAACAAACCACACTACAGGTTACACCGCCTGTAGCAAACCAAGGGTTACACCGCCCAAACCAAACTTGGCTACCCACCAAGTCCACCCATATGATCAACCCCCAAATCATGTGAGGATCTAGGCTGCTCATGACCATGAGCACGGCTGTTATAATAGTTTGACACTATGCAGAGGTTGCAAATCTTTACCCATAGGTTGGTGATTCTATCACCCGTCAGTGACTAAAGTCTCCATGCTGCCCAAATCACACTACCGTAGGTGTGAGGTCAAGAGATCACCACAAGGTCTTTCAAAGGCTTCCCAACTTGCAATCCACGCTAAGGTTTCAGCGCTACGGAACTAAATCATTCCTACAGAAGCCCCCTCTAGCGTCGTCGCTAGGAGTGAACCGTCCATCACCTGAGTCCAAGAGTAAATCGTCCCGTCCTCATTCCTCGACTGCCCGCAAAACTGGGAAGACATCTCGATACTCAACCAAGCCTACCCATATCAGCCCTATGTTTTATGCTATTTTCCTGGGTGGCCGCTCCATGAACCTATTCTTGTGATCCAAGCAGGTACCACCACAAAACCACTGTATTGACCGAGTACATGTGCATACCTGCACCAACATCATCATCCGCCTACTTGGATCACCCTAGTTCCATGTTAGTAAATAGGATTACCCATCCCTCATAATTATGTTCAACTAAACCATTAGTCAAGATTAACATTAGACACTTCCATTCCCGACATAGCAAACTAAGCATGACGTACACATACTAGTAAACTACACCATAACCCAGGCGACAAGGAATAATATAGAACAGGATAATGACACATGGGACTCAATATTAACAAGCATGCATAGAGGAATGTAAAACATAGGTTCAATATGCATCAAGGACACTTGCCTGGTTCCCTTTGCTGCTGCTCAAAGTCTTTAGGATGAAGGTCATGGAGGTTCTCTATCAGTGTTTTGTCTACTCGATGTTTGAAGGTCTAGGGTTAAAATAAGGAAATCAACAAATTACTGTAAGACAGTATGAATAGATAATATTCATCACTACGATTGCATTGGCGAATGAATTTCTCAGATCGGGGGTACAGTTGAAAAGTTATGAAGATTTGAAGTTTTAGGGATTAAAATATAAAAACAGACAAGTTTGAGGTTGTAAAAGTAATTTCAAAGAAATATAAGGGCTAAATTGTAAAATGTACTATGGAAATATGACAAACTAAAGGACTAAAATGTAAATTTGGAAAAGACTAAGGGCATAAATATAAAAGTTATAGGACAAAAATATTGTTATTTATAAGTTCAGGGGCCTACATGCAAATTACACATTTATGGATAATTAATCGAAATAAAAATTAAATAAATAAAACTAATTCCCGTGGACTAGGTCCATAGGGTCGTCCACCGGGGGTTGACCCGGGTCCACGGTCAACGATGGACCGGGCTCATACCCCTTCGGGGGGATCTAATCTGAGCCATCCAGATTAGATCGGATGGCCAAGGGCCCTCTGGTAGGGTGGGTGGCGGCACCGGTGAGGGTGGGTGGAGGTGGTCGGAGCTTGGCGGGGATGCGCTTTGGCACGCGCAACACGGGGAGGGGTGCAGGCGAGGCAACGGCAGGAGGCGAGCTCACGTAGGAGGCGCGCACGAGGCGAGGAGGCCGGGAGTGTCGGCATGAAGCGGCGGCGGCAGCGGCTTCGAGTGACGGGGCGGCAGGGGAAAAGCGGCACGGGGAGGCAGGTCCTGCCCTTTTATAGGGGCGCGGGCCCCTAGGTGTCTTGGTGCACACACCAAGAACGGCGGCGGTGACGGGCGCTGGTGGCACACTAGGGTTTGCGGGCGGGGCGCGACACGGAAAGGCTGGCGCGGTGTGCTGGGCCGAGCGAGGTCAGGGAGGGGGTGGGCCAAGTAGGGCGCGTTGGGCCAGGCCAGTCTGGGAGTGAGTGGGCAGTGGGGAAAGTTAATTGCGCCGCTAGAAGGAAATTCAGCCCAGGGCTAGAAGAGAGGAGGGGATGGGGGAGAGAAGTTGGGCTGCGCGGGGCGGATTTTGGCCCAAGGCCAAAGCAGGCTGGAAGGAGAGGGAGAGAAAAGGGAGGGAGGCTGGGCCGAGGCAAGGATTGAGCCCAAAGGCCTTAGGCTGGTTTTTTTTCTCTCTTTTTCTCTCATTTCTATTCTCTCCTCTAAAAAAAATCTAAAACAAAATCTACACAATTTTAAAAATACTTTTGCACACATTAAATCCTATATGCAACTATTTAGCATGAACACAACAAACAAAACAATAATATCCTAAATTAATTCAATTACTTTACAAAATAGTTATATTGCCTAAAATAAATGATAATGCTTTATTTAATTTGGGATAAATTTTAATCTATTGCAAAATGTTTTAAAAATTAGTGAATTTTAGTCACAAACAAATATTTTGAATTTTGGGGTGTGACACCCGCCAGAAGCCCCATCCAACTGAACAATACAATCTAGACATGTAGTGCTGCAGATGGTTAGTAGAGGCGGGTCACATCTTCACCTGCCGTTACACATCTACCTGAAAAATATAAAAACACTGCCACCTGCGGGACCCGCCACCTCATTGAGGAGGCAGAGGAATGCCATAGATCCGCCACCGCGAGCAGGCCGCGTCGCCGCCCTGCTCGAACCGTCACCTCAGCAAATCTACCGCCGACCCATCCTCGCGCGATAGGGACATCAGATAGAGGAAGGGGAGAGCGCTGCCTCGGTAGATCCACCGCCGACCCATCCTCGCACAACGGGGACAACAGGGGAAGGAAGGGGAGGGCGCCACCTTGGTAGATCCACCGCTGACCCATCCTCGCGTGACGCGGACATCAAGGGAAGGAAGGGGAGGGCACCACCTCGGTAGATCCACCACCGACCCATCCTCACCGATCCATCCTCGGCAGATCCAGGCTGCGGTCATGACCCAGGCCTGCCGCCGACGCGCCCCAAGACGCCGCCCTCCATCATGACCTAGGCCGCCGCCCGTGACCTAGCCTGTTGTACGTGACCCAGGCCGCCATCGCGCGGGTACTAGTCAGGGAGAGAGAGAGGAGGTGGGTGGGAGAGAGAGAGAGAGAGAGAGAGAGAGATGCAGCAGAGAGAGAGGAGGTGAGTGTGAGGGAGAGAGAGACCAAGGATGGGAGTAAAGAAAAGAAACACACATCTGTGTGCTTCACCCTCATTGGTGGAGTTAAAACAATAGATCGCTGATGTGGTGAGCATTATTTTTAGCGGCGGTTGAGACAATGTCTACCAACTTTAAAAATCAATTTTTAGCGGCAGTTGACATTTTCAACCACCTCTTAAAATAGGACTAATTTTAGAGGTGGTTGACATTGTCATCCACTGCTAAAAATTGATTTTTAAAGGCGGTTGACAATATCAACCCCTATTAAAAATTATTTTACAATTGTAGCGGCAGATTTCTTTATGCCCACTGCTATGGTATTTTTGGTGCCGCCACTAAAAAGCCTTTTTATGGTAGTGAGGGGGACCCGATGCGCAATCAAACAAGAAATGTGGAGTCACGCGTGGTAGGGATTCCGATGACGCCAGTTCATTTCCTCACCCACCAAAAACACTCAAGATGGTGTAAGTTGTTTTTCTTTCTCAGATATATATATATATCGCCATGAGATGCTTGAGTGACCAAGTCGGTACAGGAAACGATTGATTTTGAGTAATGTTGGATGCAGTAAATTTAGTTTCCTGCCTTCAAGTTCTTGCATTTTAGAATTCCTCTCCATCTCATGAAGGTAGTACAACAAATGAACTGGAGTGACAATTTATCTTGAAAAGACAGCCAAAGGAAAACTTTTAACTTTGGAAGAATGTTGCTTTTCTGCATGTTGGCCATCCTCCTGTTGACAACCCCCCCCCCCCCCCCCTAAAAGTCAAGTGTCTGTATATAGTGATCTAGTTGAGAAACCCACTTTGAGTTAAATCACTACATTTGAGTTAAATCACCTGACATGAGTTACGTCACATGATAGGAGTTCAAACACTACAATTGAATTAAGTTACATTATTTGAGTTATCTATTAAAACAGAACTTGTATGTAGTGAGGAGGGGTTGTCCCAGCTGCTAAATGAGAACAACGCCCTCAAGGCAACCTGCGACGAGCTGATGGCCACTAAGAATTATTTGGAGACCAGCCTTCAAAACTACATTAAGAGTTGGTTTCACCATTTTTCTTCAATTACTCATCTTCTGATGATAGCCAGCTGATCGGAGACACGGATGGTCTTTTTTTTGGACCGTGTATGAGCTGAGCAAGAAGAAAAATGCTCTCTTGGAGGTTCTGCACAAGAGAGAGATGGAAGAGAATGAAGAGGAAAGTGTAAGTGCCCTGTAAGCTTAAAACTTTCATGCATAAATGAAACAGAATCCGATTAGCACTATTCTAACATGCCTATCCTCCTTTTGCGTCAGCACATTTCATTGGTTTTTCTTCTTGACCCTTTTCTTTGTTGCTTCAGATCTCAAGCAGAGGGTACAAAGGGTGACCGAGAGGTTTGCAGACGATTTGCAGAAAAGGGATAGCGCAACTTATCATGTGACAACAGCTGTTAGAGAAATCATGTCGCACATCCTCCCTGGAGTCCGAACCAACGACAACCTTCCTAAGTTGATTGAAGCTGTTCCATATCATCTCTAGAAGCACTTCGTGCCACCGGCGATTACCCCACCAAAAGCCCCGTCCAACTGAACAATGCAATCTAGACATGTAGTTGTTGAACCATAAGTGAATTGCCCACCATTCCCCATCAGCTTAGGCTTTTGGGTGTAACTAGTTGGTGCATAGTAGCTTAACATGGTATCAGGCCAGAGGTCTTGAGTTCAAGTCCTGGCGATCGCATATTCTGCTGTGCTGCACCTATTTCCACGTTTGCGCCCTGAGGGAGCTGCACGTGAGGGGGAGTGTTGAACCATAAGTGAATTACCCACCCTTCCCCATCAGTTTAGGCTTTTGGGTGCAACTGGTTGGTGCATAGTAGCTTAACAGTAGTGCTGTAGATGGTTCTCATGCTCGTGTCCAAGCCGATTGTCATGAAGCTGGTCAACGATGGCATAAAGTTTGTTGCTGTACTGATGTAGCTGTCTACTGTTGGTACTGTTAGTCGTCTTGAACAATGTCCTTTATTTGTGGTACAACAGACATTTTCTTCCTGCATGGCCAGCGATCTTGACATCAATTGCTTTTGTACTGATGTAGCTCTGACCAAAATGAGGATAAAGCTTCCCATATCGCTTCAATGGACGTGATCTTTATTCTAAAGGAAAATAGACGTCTCAATATTTCCATCCATATATAGTACTTGGTATTTCACCTTCTAGGATGGTACAAAACATGACGTGAATGTGGATGTTGATACTTGGGCATCAACATGTTCACTGCAACTTTGATGAGCACTTGGACAGTCTTCCATGACCTTCCCTTGGACACTCATGACAAGAAATGAACTTTCATTAGTTAGTAGACAATTCTTAGTAATGGAATGATAATAATCAATAACGAGTAGAATCACCTCATGTTGTAGTTGCTTCTCTCTTGCTCAAGTTAGTGGCCTCAAGTAAATGACTTCATCATATCCTGTTGGGCATCAACATGTTGACTACAACTTTGATAAGCACTTGGACAGTCTTCCATGACCTTCCCTTAGACACTAATGACATGAAATGAACTTCCATTAGGTAGTAAACAATTCTTAGTAATGAAATGATAATAATCAATTATAAGGCCCTGTATCACTTAACACTATCATTCAGACCTCAACACTATGAACTAATGGAAGTGTCACACGGTTTGGCCCATGGGTCCCACCAAAATCAACATGGGCACATCAAACCCAACACTTTGCAGGAACACAATTAGATAGTTCAGAACTCAACACTATGTAGGAACCCAACATTATCGACTGGGTAAAGTTCATGTGGTTCGGTCCCTGGATCCTCCAAAAATCAACATGATCCCATGGAAGATAGGACATTCATTCAGAACTCAACACTATAGACTCATGAAAGTGATATGTGTTGCGGCCTATGGGTCCTCCAAAAATCAACATGGGACCCTGTAACCAACACTTCGGAGGAATGCAACACGATAATTATGAACTCACACTATGTTTGCAAAACAAGCCCACAATGAAAAAGGAAATGCGTTTCAAAGCAGCAAAATCTTACCGAGAACGGTCCTTGGAGGCGTCGAAGTGCAAAAGACGATGGAAGGTTGGGGCGCTGTGAGCAGTAAAAAGGGGAAACTAGTCAGAGAAGAATATGCCCCCTGCCTATATCCCGTTCCATGAAAAAGTAAAAGAGATTGTGTTTGCGACGAAGGGGCGCTCTCGACGGCCGTAATTCCAGAGGATGGTTTATCTTTCATCTGCCAACCATTTCTCGATAAAAGCAAAAGTAACATGGCCTGAGTAAAAGCAATGCGCCTTGCTTTAGGAGCACGCAATTCAGAAAGGAAAATCCCCGAGTAAACATAACACACCATGAGCAAAATCAACACGACCTGAGATAGAATGATTCTGGAGCAGTCTTCACTAAAACCGGCATAACTCTCTCTGCAGAGATCCAATGGATGTGTCGCTTGTTGCATATGAAAGTAGACTTCAAGGCCTAACCATCAATATATAATACTTAGGATGGTACCTATTATAATGATACAGAATTCAGCATGATGTTGAATGACAGACAGCACATTGACTTCAACTTGCTCTCTTTGGGCATCAAGTGGTCACATTGTCTTGGACCTGTGCTTCAAACCTGAGGAAAAGTAATGCACCTCCATTAGATAGTACATGACTATTATAAGATGTATGTTCATAATCATTAAGGAAAAAATTCACCTCATGTTGTAATTGCTTTACTTTGGCTCAAGTCATTGGTTCCTCATAGATGTAGTCGTGAGGGATGTCCTCATCAAACGGTCTACCAATTGAAATGGCAGAAGTGATATAAAATGTACTTAGCTTAGCTAAAAAGGTTAGTCAATACCACCTTGACCAGTCAATGGCATATTCATCGTACATGGTGCCTTGGTCGGTCATTGGGTCATCGACCGGTCAAGGAGCCATTGAGTAGTCAAAGCGGTAAGGTTTTTTTATACGTGTTTTTCTAATCCGTGTTTTTTGACGGATCCGTATTTTTAGCTTCCATGTTTTTGACCGATTCCTATTTTTCTAATCTGTGTTTTCATCTGATTCGTGTTTCTTCAATCCGTATTGAGTGGTATGACCTTGTAACTTAACACTTGACAGGAACGCAACACTTGGAAGGTAACACATTTTTAAGGATTTCAAACATTTATGGATTTTAAATTATTTGATATATGGAAAAAACATAGATAAAAAACATATTTAGAAAAACATGAATCAAAAAACACGAATTTTTTTATCTGCATTTTTCTAATCCGTATTTTTCTAATCTGTGTTTTTTTTATCCGTGTTTTTCTAATCCGTGATTTTGACCAATCCATATTTTTCTACGCATTTTGGCCCGTGGATGCTTCAAAAATCAATACCTGTATCTGCTGTTCGAAGCCATCTATGTTGGAGGAGCTTCCGACACACAAAGGAGGGGAATGGAGGACTAGAGGACATGAGGGGAAGAAGCAACGGCGCTGGAGGAGGGGCGGCAGCCTGGAAGTGAGTGGTGAGTCATTGAATCGTTTCAGACTGCACGGCTACTGAAAAAACTGATTGGGAGATTATTAGATCTGAGTCCGTGGGCCGCCACGGCATCACACCAGAAGTACCTCGAATTTGGTTTCCAAGATCATCACAGTAAATTGTCTATCCAGGTACAACCTTGAATCATTCAAGGGCCTATCTCGAGACATAACTTACTAGAATGTAGCTGACCAAATAGAAAAAGGCTATACCGAATTTTATTTAAAAATAAAATTATAAAAAATATTCATGTTAGACCTTATTTTATTGCATTAATTCTAACAATCATAGCGGTTAAAATGAAATAAAAAAACTGAATATCAGTTTGAGAGAAAAAAAAATAGAACTTCATATTGAATTTTGTTATCCATTTCTGAGCTCAATTATTCGTGGTTCTGGTTTTCACCAGGTCTACAAGGGTTATTTATACTAGGAACACCCCTCCTAGCTGGGTCAAATCAAAGTTACATGGGCCCGAAACAAAACAGGCAAAGCAAAGTCAAACAGGAAACAAAAAGGAACATGCCTTTCAGATCGCACAAGTCTATACTCACAAAAAGTAACACTCTCTGAGCAAAAGTCACATGCCCTGAGACAGAAAGATTCTAGAGCAGTCTTCACTAAAACGGGCATAACTATTTCTATAGAAATCCAATAGATGTGCTATTTGTTGCATATGAAAGGAGACTCCAAGACCTTTCCGTCCATGTATAATACTTAGGGTGGTACCTCTAACAATACAAAATCCAATTAGCACTATTCTAACATGCCCATCCTCCTTTTGCGTTAGTACATTTCATTGGTTTTCCTTCTTGACCCTTTTCTTCTTTGATTCAGATCTCAAGCAGAGGCACCAATGGGTGATTTGCAGAAAAGAGATAGCACAACTTATCATGTGATAGCAGCTGTTAGAGAAATCATGTCACACATCTTTCCTGAAGTCCGAACCAACGACGACCTTCCTAAGTTGATTGAAGTCATTTTAGATCATCTCCGGAAGCACTTCGTGCCACTGGCGCTTGCCCCGCCAGAAGCCCCGTCCAACTGAACAATGCAATCTGGACATGTAGCGCTGCAGATGGTTCTCCTGTTGTGGCGCTCCAAGTGTTCCCGCCTTACGTCATAGCTCCAAGTGTTTCCCGTTCTACGGCAAGGTTCAGAATAAATGTGTTATGTAAACTCAAGCTCGATTTGGGCACGAGCAGGAGGCAAACGCAACACTTGGAATGTAACACTATTATTTGGAACCTTGTCGTACGACGGGAAACACTTGGAGCTATGACGTAGGACGGGAACACTTGGAGCACCGCAACAGGATTAGAAAAATACAGATCAGGGAACCATGTCACACTTACTTAGTTTTTCACTCCCTCGAGCCCAGCCCGTAACTATGGCGGGGGTACAGAGGCTCAACAGTTACATGTGTATGTATCCATGATGATAACTGCTTGCTCTCATTTCTTATGCATTATCAGGGTAACCTATTGCTTGTCATCATTCATGTCTTGCATTGCATGTCTTGTGCTTTCTTTAATTATTATCTATCATGACATGCATGCATATCATCTAGAGTGTGCTTTTCTCTCTTTACTCTTTAGCTCTTGATGTTGCTTGACTTGAGTATGACCTTGTTCATTCCTTCTTATTGCTTTGAGGTTTCTCTCGATCATAGTGTAGCTCTATTATCTTTGTTCTTTTATGATAAGTAGTGGTTGTCATCAATCACCAAAAAGGGGGAGATTGTAAGCTTCGTGACCATTGATGATTGGATCCCTGAGGTATGGATATTTTGGTGATTAATGACAACTATAAAATTTTGGACTAATATCTACACGAGTGTTGTGTATGTAGCAATCATCTCTAACTATACTACAAATCTTATTGATGATGGTTGCCTTGGTGATTGATGACAATGACCATAAGCATGGAGACTTGATAAGCTTGATGGATGTTGGAGCTAGGGCTCAAGGAACCCATTGTTTCTCCTCATGGGCTCAGTTAACTAATATTTGGCCCATGTAGTCTTTTGGTCCAATTGTAAGCCTAAGGGTATTTGTGTACTTATACCCCCATCAAGGGTAAAATGGTGATTTGTAACACGTCGAGGGTAGAAGAGGGATTCGCCTCTTCTCCCGTTTCTATAAATACAAGACCCTAGAGGTCATGAGGGGGGCGGATTGATTGATGTTGGCTCCTTCTCTTCTTGGCTAGTTGTATCCTTCCTCTAGCTTTGCCAACCCTTCGGGTTGACATCACCCACAATATGTATGTTGGGTTTTGTAACCACAACAATGGAGTCCAAGAGTTGTTGAAGATGGATCAAGGCTAAAGTCAGGCTAGGAGCAAGTGTTTGGAACACTTGTCTAGTTGTTAGGACTTTGAGTTCATAGGAAAAAATGGACTATCAAGAGGGTCTAGGTCATGTCTCTTAGGTCACGCTAGTCGGTGATGTGCATGGATACTCAGTGAAATCATAGGCACTAGGTGGCAGTGGAGAAGCCAAGGAGCTGTTGGATGAAGCCAGGAAACAAAGTCAAGCGAGAACGAAGAGTTTCAGCTTCTGGAGATACTGACCAGACAAAAGGTCTGGAGAGACCGGATTGTACGGTCATCAGAGGAGAAGGAAAACCAGAGAAGACTTGTTGTAATGAATCTATCTGCGTGAAGGCCCATAGAGACCGGATGGTCTGGTCTATGTGGCTGGGGAGCGGGATAGAAAGCAAGCAAAATGGATACTCTCTGGTATCAGCGAAGACTAAAGAGACCGGACGGTCCGGTCAGTGGGGAAATCAGCAGAAGACAAAAGGCAATGGCTCTGGAGCAGTTGTTCAAATGGAGACTAGATGGTCTGGTCACGTCCACCAATCGGCCAGGAAATGCAAGGTAAAGACCAAAGTTTGATAAAAATATTTAAACTAATAAAGTTCCATGAGTTTTAGTGAAATATGTGTTTGCAGGTATAAAAGGATCAAAATATGTAAAAACATGAAGAAACACCCCATCGGCCGATCACGACTATAAAGCATTTGTTTTCCACCGGCCGACAGGATCATAATGGCTGAAATCAGGACCCGACCAACAGGGTCAAATAAGGCGGAAATCAGCCACCCGGTTGATCAAACTGGAGTCATTATCAGGCTAATCATGGGACCTGGCTGATTCTGCAAAACACTCCACCATGATGTTGTTTTCTCCTACTAGACCAAAAGTGATGAAATATGGCTAAGGAAAAGAAGCCAACAAGCGGCCTAACCGGGAGAAGTCACGAGGTGACCCGGAGGGGGTCGGCACCCGACCAGGGCCGCCGCCTGGCCAAGCATGCCGCTTGGCCTGGGATGCCGCCCGACCTATGTTGCCACCCGGGGGTTGCCAGCCCACTAGGCCCAAGAGGCCTACCGGCCCCAAAATGAAGAAGTCGGTGGGAACCGACCAACAACCGACTTTGGGATCCAATCTAAGCCGTCCGAGAGGAGTTGGTCACAAACCGACATGATCCGAGGGCTGCCCAACCTAGGCCGCCGCCTAGCAAACGTGGCTGCCCAGCCTTGCCCATCGCCCAGCACACGTGGCCGCCAAGGCCTTGCCTGCCACCCGGCAGACCGACTTTTTCCTACCGACTCTTCTTCACCTACAAATACCCCCCGGCCCATTGCCACCTATAAATAGTGGAGAATTCGGAAGAAAATCTTCAAGAAACACATCAAGGAGTCCATTTCCCACTACTTGTGCCATAATGTAGAATAGGTTAGTTAGTCAGGAGTTAGAGTCTAGTCGAGAGCATCGCTCGGGATTCCGGAACCGTCTCGGAGTCTTGGCATGAGCTCTCTTGTATCTTTTCTCTTTTTGTAAGACTTATCCTTTATCAATATAAATATCTTTTCTCTTATATCTTGTTAAGTATTTATTCTAATTTAGTCTTTTCCTCAAGTTACAATTATCAGGAAGAAACATTGTTGCGTAGTTCACGAGTTTCCCGGCTAGGATTTAATTAAGTTTAGTTCTTTCTGGGACTTAGACTTGGTTATTTCCTGGCTATTCTTCCGCTCGATCAACGCAAGAATATCTAGTGAAGGTGTAGACATTGTGCCTAAGTTAATGCTAGTTGGATTTGCATTCGTCCCCACGGGCTGTGTGGTAGGCGGCAGGTGGTGACAGCCCTGTCCGTCCCTTTAGTAATCCACCATGTTCGGACCATCTTGGTTAGGGTTGTCTAGTGATAGTGTACCCACTACTACAGAGGCTAGTTACCAACCCATATTAGTGGATCATTTTCATGCCCTGAAGTGAGCTAACATGTGAAATACTCGAGGTTGTATCAAGAAATTGGTGTAAGCACTCAACCCGAGTAACTTGGACTTGACGCTTGACTTAGATATATTAGGAAGATATAATTTTAGGAATCTTAGACTTAGACTCGTTGTCCTCCAGTCTAGCTTAATCGATCTCTTCATTTATCTTAGAATGGATTTCTCCTGTGTTACTACCCCCAATATTGTTATCAAACATCCTTACCCCCGTCTTTGGTCAGTTGGTATAATTCTTATACTCATATCTTTGTTAAACCAAGATAATGTTACGCCTAGCTTCCCTGTGGAAAATAAATACAATTCCTTGAAATTACTCCTAGGTGAAATGCTACAATGGTGTTCCGTGTGCTTACGGATTAATTCACTTTACTCTTAAAGCATAACAAACACCAACAAGCATTTCTGGCACCATTGCCAGGGACAGTAATACTCCTGGTGTGACGTTAAGAAATGTCAACATCACGTAGTGGTTGGACTCTACAGTTTGTATGTCCATAAAGCTGATTTCATGGAGGAACGGCTAGTTTGAGGTTGGAAGCCTATATAAAGTCGTTGTTAGGGTCTTGGAGACCTCTCTTGGCCATTTGGATTGCTGGCGACATTAGTAGGGAGCCAAGAGCAAAAGAGAGGAGCACTAGGAGGAGATATTGGATATCTTGAGAGTGCTAGTGAGAGTAAGTTGAGCATCTATACACTTCTAAGGCTAGGGTGTACTTGAGGGTGTGATCTAGGCTATTACTCTTGGTCTATGGTGAGACCTATACCGGTTAGGTGTCGGTGATCAAGCCTATCCTGATTGGTTGAGAAGGCCACCAGACGTTTGTACACGGCTTGAGTCCCTCGGTGAAAGGGGCATCAATAGTGAGTGTCGTGTCAGCTCTGGGAGTCCGCAAGTTCTCGAGGGCGGCGAGCTTGTGCCTTGGTGCCAGCGGTGATGCAACTGTGTCTTCACCAGGAATGATTGTGGGCTCGTGTGCGAGAACTCCACTTGGTGACGGGAGGGACCAGCACTCCGGCGGGAGTGGTCCAACAAGGATTAGGGGAAGGTGCCATCCTTTCGAGGCCTCGAGAAAAAAAATCTTGAGCATTCCTTGACCCTCTCTTTAATATTCTACAATTGTGTGTTACAGCGGATAGGTTGACTTGAGGCTTGCATAGGCCAGTGTGGCTTAGCTTCCGCATTGCATTATCATGAGCACTAGCATGTATAGGGTCTTGGCCTCCTAGAATTGGTAGATTACAATGATTTCTAGGATCTAGTGGAGTGGAATTGATGTATTTGATAATCATAGTTGACTTACCAATTCAACCCCCCCCCCCCTCCTCTCTTTACGCCTTCAGTCCTTACAATGATTCTTATTTTGTTTTTTAATTCCTTCAGAAAGAAAAAGGCCCTATTGATATGTCCAACTCCCTTGCGATGCGATTTAAATTTTTGATGGAAAGTGTTAGTGCGAGTGCATTTCACTTTACTATTGAAATGCTTATTAGGATTCATGGAACAGGTGGCTCTGATGAACAGCATCAGGGACGACTTCTAGAGACGTCTCTTTAACGAGCATTAATCACGTTCACATAGAAAAATGAGCAGTAATCATGGACAGGTTCACAAAGAGTGTCCTTGATAAAGATTGAGTGTCCTTGATAAAGATCATCAGAGACAGGTTCTATAAATACGTCTTTGTATAAGAGTCCTTAAAGACCAGTCTAACCCATTACTGATGACTTCCAAGTCAATGTGCAAAAATAGTGATGGGTATGATACCTACATGGCTACATTCGATAAGGTAGATAATGTCACTAATATCCTTTTGTGTGGTAGTGAGACATCTAGGATATGTGTGAGGTTTGCCAAGTCTTGTGTGGGTATGATCTTGTAGTTGGCTTCATTTCAATAGAGATCTCCATGGTAATGACTTCGCATGACAGATGTTTTCCCTGACGAAAGGCAGAAACAAAGTTAAAAACATGGTTAAATTAAGAGAACTAAGAAGTTTTACGGTACATATTTGTTGACGCAAAAATTGCCACGCGTGACCTGGGAGATCTACTTAACTCCAATGCTGGCTCAATATAGAAAACCGGGGCGTGCCAATCGATTTTCCCTGCAAATTGAAAAAGAGAAAAATGGTCAAATTACATGAGTCACCGGCCCAGAACAGCCTGATAAAGAAAGCTGATATTCACTATCTGTGAAACCAGCCGATACTGCTATAGGGATATAAAAATAAGAGAATATAAACTAATCAGCTGATTGTATCAGCTTATCGGCAATATACAATTAAGTAAACAGTTTTAAAATCATAAATGCCGATAAGAAATTGAGACAACAGGCATAGGCCCATGGTATTCATATAATAGATATACAGTGAATACGTAAACACTTGCTCTATCAATAGTGCTAGGTTGATAGATCTGATAGCAGGTATTGCAAATATGCTAAAAAATCACAGATCTAGCTTATTTTGACAGAACGGGGCAACTGACTTATAAAAATGATTAATATAATCAAATTAAATGCTAGAAAGTCGATTGAACCGTGATAACCTATGGGCTAAACGTCCTGATAGAACTCTATCAACTCCTCCTATAATCGAATTGAATCTAACCTTGTTTACCCAGCAAGAGATCAAAGTCGATGCAGCCTTGCTGATTCAGGCAGATCGAACCTAATCGAGACAGTTCTCAAACACAGTAAACAAAGCTAGATTTAATTTAATTATAGATAAAATCTATAGAATGACTCAAATAAAAGATCTAAATCCACCTTACACAACCTACAGAAATCACAAAAGATTGGACCTAACCGACACAGTGTTGTGTTCTAAGTCGATAGAACAAGCTAGATAAAGATCTGGTTACCGGATAACTAGCAATTTTACAGATAACAACTAGAATATCAAATTAATGAGAAGGTACTAGTTGAGGTCAATAGAATTACCGGGTTTGACTAATCCAAGACTCTCGCCCAGATCGGAGCCGATGCTGCCCGCATGAGACGAGGAATTCGTCGAGTAGGAAAGGTTGGCGATGCGCCAAATTGTATTGGATGAAAGTGTTGTTTTCTTGTACAGATCCTATTACATATTTATAACCCGTGCAAGGGGTTCCGACCCGACTCGGTTAGGACTCTCAAACAAACTGAGTCGATTTATTTCTAAACTACATCTAAAATAATAGATGAAAATAAAACAACCCTAACAGGTCCACTTTATTTCCTTAAGCCATTGAATTTCGTTGACTTTGGCCGATTCTGACTCCACGCGGCTGATCACTGGGACCGGTCAAATTCCTTTGCCAACACATGCCCCCCGAGTCTGGGGTACAAAATCCTTGGTGCACTGGACTTTATCTCATCATCTTCTGTGCGTCTCTTTTATCATTCTACTCCTTCAGGTCTTAATAAATGCCATCAAATCGAGAACCATCTGTAGTTGGGTCTTGTCTTTAGTACACCACCCAACCACTCTTGACTATTAACTGTAACCTGCTATTTCTGTGTTGTTCCGACTATTGGTTTTACTTTTTGACCATCCTCTCGGCTTATTCTTTGTTACTTCCTATCCCTTCTTTCAATGCATAGCGGCGTTTGGATTTTTCAAAGTCTAGTTTCAGTACCTATAAATAGCTCCTTTCGCTAGCCCATCTTCATCACTTTTGCCTTCAACCATGGGACTCTTACTAATAGCTTTGATAGAAAAATATCACTTATCTCCAAATATGCTAAGTGTGTTGTGGCGAGTACTCTTTGCTTCTTCTACCCTAGAGTGATCCTTTCAATCTAAAGTTTGCAGCTCCCCCCGTTCAGAAATCAACTCACTAGTTGCCCTTAGATAGCGGCACAGGTGCAAAGAATGGCATCGACGGGGTGGCCTCTCTTCCTCTTGTCCAGCCGGGTGATATCTAATGATGCCGTTACTTCCAGGGAAGCAGAGGAAGCTGCTAATGTGTTTTTCCTCCTTTTATGTACCTCCTTTCATGTATTCGGGATGACAAAAATTACGTCTTCATCCCCTAGCTGCAATAGAAGAATATGTTTCCTCATCAGCTGATTACCTGCGAGTAATTGGCTTGTCTTCATCCTTTAACATAGATTATCTATAACAGATGAAAACTTCTTTGACTATATACAATATCCCCGTCTTGCAAGTTGTGTTTTTTTTGCTAAGGGCGATATTCTCAATATCAGCCATCTCAAGTCGATGCAGCACCATCGGCTTCCCACCACTTAAACTTGAATCTCAAAACATCAGTCATGATTAGCAACAAGATCACAAGTCAACCCAAATACTTGGATGATACTTCTTCAAATATTTGCCATTGATCGCTCTCCCAAACTCTTCTCCATCTCATCCTTGTAGAAAGTATGGATTGCCTGGTGCACATCGGCTCACTTTAAACGGCCCCTCCCATGTCGGTGACCATTTTTCGAAATGACTATCTCTAGAGCCAATGGCATAATTAACTTCCATACAAGATCTCCTTCTGAAAAATCTTTGGGCAGCACCTTTTTATTATAAAATCTAGAGACACGAGCCTTATTTTCATGAATCCTTTCTAGGGCCCTCATCCGATGCTGTGATACATCTTCTAATTCATCCATCATAACTTGTTTGTAATCATCGGCTATCAACTGATCTTGCGTCTCTGTTCTTCTGGACCCTATATTCATTTCGCATGGTAAAACTGCTTTATGCCCATAAACCAACTGATAAGGTGGTACCTTTATTGATCCATGACAAGCCATCTTATATGCCCATAAAGATTCAACCAATGTCGTATGCCACTTCTTAGGTTGCTCATCTACCTTCCTCTTAATTAACTTAATCAAACTCTTATTAGATGCCTCTGCTTGACCATTAGCCTGAGCATCATAAGGTGATGAATTCAACAGCTTAATACCCATGCTATCAGCAAAGCTCTGAAATTCTTCTGAAGTAAACATAGAACCTTGGTCAGTTGTAATAGTCTGTGGCACACCAAACCTATATATAATATGTTCCTTTACAAAGTTAATCACATCACCAGCTGTAACATTCTTCATAGGCACCACTTGAACCCACTTTGTAAAGTATTTGTAGCCGCCAAAATATATTTATGACCTTTACTTGATGCTGGATAAATTTGGCCAATCAAATCCATACCCCAACCTCTAAACTGCCACGGCTTAATGATTGGATTCATGGCCAATGTCGGTGCTCTCATTATTGCTCCAAATTTCTGACAATCTTGACACCCTTTGTAAAACTTAAATCAATCTTCCAGCATAGTTGGCCAATAATATCTAGCTATCTTTAGTAACCACCTCATCTTATGGGCCGATTGATGTTAACCACATATACCTTCGTGAACCTCACACATAACGACTTTGGCCTCTTCTTGATTTAAACATCTTAATAATACACCATCAATTGTCTGATAATAAAGCTCCTCTTCCAACAAAACATACCTCAATGCCATATATTGAATCTTCCGAGGAGTCCGCTGGGTTGGATCCTTGAGATATTGAACAATCTTGAACCTCCAATCTTCTTCATCGACATCAGCTACATTGACAATAATTCCAAAAAAAAATCATCTAATAACCCGATGCTTTCTGTATTTTGTTCCCTCGAAACATATTTTGTTCCCTCGAAACATACTTGAATCTCACTATCTTGAAGTATTGCAACAAATCTTGACACTCGGCATAAAACAATCTTAATATGTCATCTTTACATTCGATTTCCCCTGCCAATTGCTCGAGTACCAACAATGAATCTCCAATAACTTCAACAAAATTGACACCAGCTTCCTTAAACATCTGCAATCCCTTAACAACAGCTCTATACTCAACCTGATTATTGGTCGATGCTTCTACAGCAAGCAATTTCAAACCTCCCCCCCCCCCCCCCCCCCCCCAGAGCCGATATAATCAGAACCCCGATGCCAGATCCATTCTTGCAAATAGAACCATCAAAAAACAACTAGCATGGCACCGGCTCTACCATCGACACCTCTGACCCACAATGCTCAACAACTAAATCAGCTAGAACCTGACCCCTAAAAGCTTTAGCAGATTCATATGTCAAGTCATATTCAGCCAATGCTAACATCCATTTTCCAATTCTTCCTTTCAAAATCGAAACCAATAGCATATACTTGATGACATCATCCTTGCATACCACCATATACTCGGTTGATAACAAATAGTGCCTCAGCTTCACACATGAGAAATATAAACACAAACATAACTTTTCAATCTCAGTGTACCTAGTTTTGGTATCAATCAATCTTCAACTCAAATAAAAGACAACTCTCTCTTTACCATCTTGTTCTTGAATCAACGTCGATCCGATCGACTTTTTGTCGGCCGCAAGATAAACCTTGAAGGGCAACCCTTCTCTTGGCGGCACCAACACAAGAGGCAAAATCAAATATTTCTTGATATCATCTAGGGCCTTCTGATGTTCAGGTTCCCATACAAACTTTTGATTTGCCTTCAACATCAATAATGGGGTAAACACATCAAACTTTCCTGATAAGTTTGAAATAAAGTTTCTAATAAAATTTACTTTTTCGATTAAAGATTGAAGTTCTATCTTGTTAACCAGTGACTCGATATCATTGATAGCATTCATGCTCTTTGGCCCAATTTCAATACCTCTCTCATGTACAATAAAACCCAGAAACTGTCCAGCCGATACGCCAAAAGCACACTTTTTTGGATTCATCTTCAAGCCATACTTTCTGGTTCTCTCGAGCGCTTCCCGCAAATCGGCTATATGATCCTCTATCTTTCTAGACTTAACCACCACATCATCAATATATATTTCTACTAATCTGCCAATAAGATCATGGCATATATAATTCATTGCCCTCTGATATGTGGCTCCAACATTCTTCAACCCAAATGTCATGACGACCCATTCAT
The DNA here is from genome assembly GCA_032690845.1 of Eleusine coracana subsp. coracana. NCBI lineage: Eukaryota > Viridiplantae > Streptophyta > Magnoliopsida > Poales > Poaceae > Eleusine > Eleusine coracana. The sequence continues at coordinate 21,992,572 of CM064424.1, forward strand.
ATAAACCAAGAGCCCCAGGACACCGTAAAGAAGTTTTCGGTATATCCTCTTCTACCATGAAAACTGACAATCTTATGCCCTCTTGCTGCCTCAACCAGAAGATCTACTATTGGCATTGGATAATCATCCTTTGGGGTAGCCCGATTCAATGGGCGAAAGTCGATACAAACTCTCAACTTCCCACAATTTTTTAAAACAGGCACAATATTTGAAACCCATTCTAGATATTGGCAAGGCCTTATAAACTTAGCATCATATAACTTAGTAAACTCGGCATTGACATCATCATAAATCTTTGGATCGATTCTTCTTGGAGGTTGTTTATAAGGTGGATATACAGGTTTGATAGGAAGCTGATGCTCAACAATGGATCGGCTCAGGTCGGGCATCTCAGAATAATCCCAAGCAAAACAATCCTAGTACTCTTTTAATAACTTTATCAATTCAACACTTAAATCCTCATCTAACTTCTTACTGATAAATGTCGGCCTTGGTTTGTCACCATCCCCTATATTGACTTCTTGCTGTTCATCGGCCGACATGAATCCTTTTCCCAACTTCCCATCTTTTGCAAATTCCATTGCAGCGTCTATCAGAGAAATAGTTTAAAATTTGATTGGTCCACCATCTCAAGACCCTGTGTAGTAATCTTAACATAGTCCTCATCCCAGATCTTGCCAGACAAACGTCCCATATCATCCGTGTGCCATGGTACCAAATCAGCCGATACGACATTGATAGTTTCATCGGCCAGGATTATCTCTGCTTGATCGCCAATCCACTAGGCCATAGACTGGTGCATCATTGATGGAACATAGCAATTAGCATGTATCCAATCACGACACAACAACAGGTTGTAGGTTCCCTTTCCATCGATGAGAAAGAAAGTAACCGGCAAAGTTTTACTACCGATTGTGAGCTCCACATTCAAGACACCTTTAGCTGTTGCAGTATGACCACCATAATCTCTGAGAATCATGTTTGTATCGATCAAATCATCTTTAGCTTTCCCCAATTTTCTGACAATAGTGATTGGCATGATATTTATTGCAGCACCTCCATCAACCACATCTTTCCCATCGGTATCCCATTAACAAATCCTTTTAGATAAAAAGCCTTCAAGTGCCGATGTCTAGATTCGTCTGGTTTATCAAATATTGCTTGCTGAGAATCAATTATAAGTTATGGTTCACTTTCTTCATCAGCAAACAACTCTTCTTCTGAAGCCATAAATTCCTGGGGCAACTTCATTACCATGCCCACTGTACCACTTAATGCTTGTACTTGTGACTTCACTTTTGGCTTCCAAACCTTCTTTGGTGGTTGATCATCATCTTAATCATAAAAATATTTACCAGCCCTTATTTGCCTGCAACGCATCCTCTGTATCCTGTGTTTCTGACTTCTAGAGAAAATACCAGATGGACTCCATTGATCACTTTCTCTTGTCCTTCCTACATCTCCCCATCAACTTCCTTGTCAAATTTGGCTTCATAGCTTGTAATTTTGGTCCCAAGTCGATCTAATGCAGAAACTCTTTCCTACCCATCGGCTAAATCCATCATCGACTCTCTAGTTTCATTGTGTCGATGCTGGTGCCGATGAGTATTTGGGGCCTCCCTATACATCTAACCTGTGCGCTTACTACATCTAGGACAATTGTTGATCAATGGCAGCTTTATATTATGATCCCAGCAATACTGAAAGAATGGGCACTCCCAATGTGGATCAAATTGTGACTCCTTCACTTCCCTATTCCTCTTTTTTTAATATCATTTAATGAATGCTTCCATGTTATCGATACCAGCCATGTTGACATTTGTAGGGAAACGATGCCCGTCGATCTTCATAGTACCTTTGGTGAACTTTATCTTTCCCTGTTCAATCATCGTCTGAATCTGCCTCCTGAACACCTTACAATCATTAGTACTATGAGAGGGCGAATTGTGCCACTTGCAGTATCTCATCTTCTTTAGTTCTTTATTAGGAGGTATCGCATGATTAGGTGACAGCTGAATGTGCTTATCTTGCTACAACATATCGAATATCTTGTCGGCCTTGGTGATGTCAAAATCATACTTTTCTTCTGGTTCATTCTGCTTCACCCATGGGCACGACAACACATTCTTGTTTCTAGTCCACTCAACCATAACGACTTCTTTAGCATTTTCATTAGACTCAGACTCATAATCGTTGTAGTTGACTTGAATCGGCCTTGACCGTGCCCCCCGAGTCAGGTTCTCTTGAATAGACACTTTATACTAGCTGGGACAAGCTCTCAAATTCGACCGAGGGAAACTTCTCATTGAAAGCTATTTCTGCCATCTGAGTGTCAGTCAATTGCAAGCTCAAACATTTGTTGCGCACTTCTCTGAACCTCTGTACATAGTCATGTACAGACTCACCAGCTTTCTGTCTAATAATAATTAGATCTGACAACCTCATCTCTCTAGTTTCAACAAAGAAATACTTGTGGAATTTTTGTTTGTGATCGGCCCAAGTAATAATTGAATTTGGGGGCAACGATGCGAACCAAGAAAATGCCAATCCGGACAAGGATAGAGGAAATAGCCTGATTTACAACGCTTCAGTAGCCCCAGCTTCTCCACATTGTACTGAAAATTGGCTAATATGTTCAATTGTAGTATTATTATCTTTTCCAGTGACCTTGGTAAATTCTGGTGGCCTGTATCGACTCGGCATAGGGATCAAATCATAGCTGGGTGGATACAGAGGTCGATACATATATCTCTGTTGCTTTGGCTTCAATCCAAATTGCTCTCTCATTACCTCAGCTATCTTTGTTGCCTAGTCATCGGTCGAAGCATCAGCATTATGAATGGTCGATGTAAAACTAGATGCTGGCATTCTTGGAGCCCTCTATGATTCAAAGTTAACAATTGTATGCTGGCCTCCTAATTCCCCAGGTAGAGCCAAGGATGACGGCATACCAAACATACTTCGTTCCACGTTAGACTCAGTACTATATGTCACGTTTGGCTCTGTTGTCTCTTGTCTATAATGTTGCGGCTGTGTTTGTGGGGTAACTTTCTGCAATATTATTCTGCGTAGTGTTCTTCCCATTGTACTACTGTAAGGACCGAAGGCCTACCGAGAGGGGGGGGTGAATCAGTAGCCGACCATGAATCCAAATACTTTAGTTTCACGCTTCTAAAAACCTAACGAATCATTGCAACCTAAACAATTCTAGTAGGCCAAGACCCTACACATGCTAGTGTTGATGATGCAAAGCAAAGCGCGGAAGCTAAACACACTAGCCTATGCAAGCCACAAGTCACCCTATCACTAAAGCACACAATTGCGGAATAGTAAAGAGAGGGTCAAGGAATGCTCATGATTTTTTCCCGAGGTCTCGGAAGGATTGCGCCTTCCCCTACTCCTCGTTGGACCACTCCCGCCGGAGTCCCGGTCCCTCCCGCCACCAAGTGGAGTTCTCACCCACGAGCCCGCAATCACTCCTCAAGTGAAGAAATAGTGTGTATCACCACTGCACAAAGCACAAGCTCGCCTCCCTCAAGAACATACCGAACTCCCCGAGCCGGCATGGGCGCTCACTATTGATGCCCCTTCCAACGGCGGGCTCAAACCGTGTACAAACTTATGACGGCCTTCACAACCAATCATGATAGGCTCGATCACCGACACCTAACTGGTCTAGGTCTCGCCGTAGACCAAGAGTAACAACCTAGATCACACCCTCAAGGACACCCTAGCCTTAGATGTGCAAGATCACTCCATGTTACTCCCACTAGCACTCTCAAGATATCCAATATTCTCTCCTAGTGCTCTCCTCTTTTCCTCTTGGACCTTACCAATTATCCTCAAGTATTCCTCTAGCCAAGAGAGGTCTCTAAGACCCCAGCAACGAAGTTATATAGGCCTCCAACCTCAAACTAGCCGTTGCTCCTTGAAATTGCCTTTCTGGACACACTGACTGGACTGTCTGGTCACTGCCTCACCGGACTGTCCGGTCACTATAACGGCTTTCTCCAGCCGTTGGCTCCTCTATCCAGGCAATCCCCTGTATTGACCGGACTGTCTGGTCACTGGACCGGACCGTCCGGTCCACTTTCTCTCTCCATTCCAGGAAGGTCCACAAACTGCATCCTCTCTGTTGTCCCTGTACTCCTACTGACCGGACCGTCCGGTCTGTATGAAGTCTCCTGCAGACAGAGTCCTTGCTCCTCACGCTAAGTCCTGGAAAACTCCACATAGTGACCGTACAGTCTAGTCACCTCTGACCCCTCTGTCCGATCACTACGTCCAGAAGCTGAAACTTGTTGTCCTCGCTTGACTTGGTTTCCCGGCTTCTCCGAACAGCTCCTTGGCTTCTCCACTGTCACCTAGTGCCTGTGATTTCACCGAGTAACCTTGCACATCACCGACTAGACATGACCTAAGAGAATGACCTAGACCCCCTTGATAGTCCAGTTTTTCCTATGGACTCAAAGCCTAACAACTAGACAAGTGTACCAAACACTTGCTCTATAGCTTGTTCTTCACTTTGATCCATCTCCATCAACCCTTGGACTCCATCAAGCTCATCAAGCCTCCATGCTTGTGGTCATCGTCATCAATCGCCAAGGCAACCATCATACATGGATTTGTAGTAGAGTTTAATGAAGGTTCCTGCATAGACAACACTCATGTAGATATTAGCCCACAATTTCATAATTGTCATCTATCACCAAAACATTCATACCTTGGGGATTCCATCATCAATGGTCATGACGCTTACAATCTCCCCCTTTTTGGTGATTGATGACAACCACTACTTAATCAAAACTTAACAAGAAAAATAGCAGGGCTAAAAGAGCTACTCTATGATTGAGAGGAACCACAAAAGCAAGATTAGAGAAACGCACAAGGTCCTACTCAATCAATCATCTAGAGCATAAAGGGAAAGAGAGAAAAGCACACTCTAGAAGATAATGCATGCATGTCATGGAAATATATTAAAGAAAAGCATAAAGACATGCAATGCAAAACATGAAAGATGAAATGCAAGAGGATGGCATGGCAATGCATAAGTATTAAGTACAGGCATTCATCATCATGGCATCATACACAGGAAAACAGGATAAATAAAGAAAGACAAGCGCTGCGTATGAAAAAATAAACCATAAACCAAGTGAGATCAAGATGAGTCCAACACAATCGAATGAAAACCATGACTCATCAAAATCCATGAACATCAATATAACTCCACCAAAATAAGATCCAAATGTATCTAACTCCAAAACCCAATGTACAAGAAACGTATGCTCCCCCTAGACAAAAGCTACTCTCGATCACGTAGGATCACACTCCCACTCCCCCTAGACCTAAGATCCTCTCCCCCTTTGGCAACAAGCACCAAAAAGAGGAAAAGATGAACATCTACGCACTCGTGGTCGAAGGAGGTGGTGCAGCGATATCCTTTGTAGGCTCTACGCTGGGCTGCTCCTGAGGTGGATCCTGCTGTGCTCCCTGAGCTTGTGCTACCTGAGCATCTAGCTGCTCAAAACCAAGGTCTACAGGCGACTCAGACCCACTGTCCTATGCTGCTGGAGTGACCGTGGCAGTCTCCTGAGCTAAGGTCTGGAGAAGTAAGAGGTCTGTCATGTCCTGCTGTGAGAAACCTCCACGGACAAGATCCTCTACTGCCTGTGGTGTGAGCGTGCTGACTATAGCAGTAGGAAGAGTAACTGTAGCTGTCTTTGGGGCGATCTGAGAGTCTGCACGAGTAATGGTCACAACATCAGAGAACAGACTCCCGACCGGTACGTGCTGAGAGGTAGAGGATCCAGCCATCTGTGAAGTAGAAGAGTGTGAGGGAGACACGTATAGTGCTGACACTGAGAAGGCTGACATGGGAGAGAACTGTGCTGAAGAAAGTGTCTGTCCTGCTCCCCCTATCGGTAGAACCCCTAAAAGTGACAATCCGTTGGACTGTGCTGTCATCAAAGCTGTGAAGGGTCCTAGCTGAGTCGGCAGCTACTGGAACTGAAGTGGCACTGAAGGCTCTAGCTGCTGACCAGCCTGTCTCTGGGTCATCGATGTCACCTGTGTCAACAGAGCAATGAGTAGTGTAGACTGCTGCCTCTGAAGCTCTGCCTAACCTCTGATGACCTCCATCATCTGTCGTTTGTCCTCTGAGACACTCTGAATAAACTCTCCAAGCCGTCCTGCAAGTGCTGTCATAGTGACAACATCCTCAGACTGTGAGCTCGTCGGCTAGGGAGGTACTCTTGTGCTGGCTAACTCAGGAACCATCGTCTCTGGCTGAGCTGCCTGCTCAAGTGGTGCTAGCGGTGACTCCTGCTCCTCCTCTCCTGTCTGCTGGCTAGAGGCCGACTATGAACCCCTGGGGACTCTAGGTGCGTAGCTGGTGGTCATCCCAGGGAAAGCCTCGTACTCCTCCTCTGTCACTAGGCCCATCCTCCTCAAGAGATAGCAGATATAGGGACCATAGACCAAGTGACGACCCCCAACCCTCTCAGAGATCACCTTCTCCATCTCTCCAATCAGAAGGTCTACCAAGTCAAACGGCTGCCTCCTCAGAATAGCTGCTACAGCCCACTGGTGGAGAAGTGTGAACTCCTCTCTATAGCCAGACCTAGGGATGATAGTCCTGGTGACTATCGCTCTCACCACCTTGGCCTCTGCAGTGAGTCTCACAGGCCCTCTGCAAACCCTGGTGTGTGTGGTGGTGGAAAGGCAATCAACACCATCTCGTCTGTAGGCATCTTCCCTCCCTGAGGTCTGCGGGGTGGTGCTAGTGTACCATAGGCACTCCTGTAAAGTAGGAAGTCTAAAGATAGGAGTCCTAGGTTATGGATCAGATCCTGTCAAGTCACACGCTATGGCTGCCCTCTGAACAAGAACCAGAACTCTGAGCGATCTCTGGCAACCCACAGTGTGGCATAGAACTCTAGCACCACATCCTCTCTGTATCTGTGTGGAGCTGTAACTAGCTCTGCTAGTCCTGGCAAGTGCGTGAAGTACTGCTCCATGTCTGTGTCGGTGGCTCTCCTCATGGCCTTGTACGTCGTGTACTGCTACGGCACAAAGAGTCTGTCCTTGCCTCTCAAGCCAAGGTAACATCTCAGACCCTCTCTGGTCCTCCTCTGGAGGCCTGTCCAGTACCTCTCTTCAGCAGCAGGGTCTCTAGGGATTGGAACCCACTGCTCGAAGGGTTCCAAGCGAAGCACCTTAAGGTCCTTTGCAGGAACCCTAAGAATGTCAGGCTCTCCAGCTGCATGTACTCGTATCTGCAGCCTCCTCATGCACACTGCACAGGTACACCTCGAGTCTCCTACCCGGTGAGCTGTCCTCTAGGGAACAGTCTGCTCAGCCTCCTCAGTCTCCTCAACCTCCAGCTCCTCAGACTCAGACTCTGAGGTCTCCTCCTCTAACTCCTCCTCCTCAGACTCCTGTTGTCTGGAGGATCCCTGCTCCACAGTTCTTGATGACCTCTCCTAACGAGAAGCCGGAGTATGCTGCGGCCACGGTGGTAGAACAATTCCAACTGCCAGGGGTGCTGTCCTCTGCCTGGTGCTCCTCCTCAAGCCCTGTGTCTCCGCTGACCGGTCAAGGATCAAGCAAGAACCAGGTGTCCTGCATGACTGCTCCATGGCATCCAGGTAACTGCCAAGTCGTCTGGCCCTCTCTGACTCTGGGTCCAGTCTTGGTCTCTTCTTGCTCTTAGGCTTCTCAGGCATCTTCAGCTTTCCCTTATCCTGACCTGATCTTGCCATCTGACTGCTGCTGCTGTTATTGCACGCACGTAGGTAAAGGTAGGATAAGTATGGAACCTAGTACATCTACAAGCAAAGCACCGCTAGGAAAGAATGCGCAATAGAAACCTTAGCACTAAATGAAGGACATGATCACTAGGCAAATATGCAAAGTAACAACAGTGATCATCGACTATATGTGGCTGGTGCAAATCATCTAGTGTGCAGTCAAATAATAGGCAATTAATCTAACTGCAGACTAAACAGGAGACAAACCCTAGACATGCAATTAATACATAGGCATGGAATTAATTGCAGACTAGGTTGAGCTAATTAATTAATTAATGCAACTAATAGATGGGAATTAGTACTAATTGCATCAATTAACCAAATTGCTCGAAATTAGGGCATTTGTGGATGAATTGGAAGAATTAGCATGATACCTTGGGAGAACTCAACGTGCCGAGAGGAACGAACACCGCGGGGTTGCTCCGATCACCGAAAAGATCAAGACTTGAGCTTTGCCGGCAATGAAGAGTAAGAAAGAAATAGCAATCGATGGAGATGAGGCTCGGTGGAGTGTTGCTCGTGGGGGAAGATGACTCGGCGGCGGCGCTGGTGGTGGAGCTCGGGGGTGCGCACGGTGGCAGAGGCGGGTGCGCACGTGGGGAGGAGTTGTGGCACGTGGGGCGAGGCGGCAGCACACAGTGGTGGCGGCTCGCGGCTGCGCGAGGGTGAGCAGGGGCAGGGCGCGTGGTGGGGCTGGTTGGCGGTGGAGGCGACGTAGCGAGGCTGGGGACTCGGGTTGGTGAAGGGAGAGACGGCGGCGTCGGTGGAACGGTGGAGGTGGCGATGCTCCGGGCGAGAAATCGGCTTTGACAAAGAGAATAAGGGACCAACCAAATCGACTGACACGATTTTGACTTAGGTCAAAAGTTCAACGAACGGCTGAGATCTCTCAAGAATGGATCAACGGCTCATATCAGGACTCGCTTCGCGCGTTCAACCGAACTAACTGGACTATCTGGTCTCTACACCGGACTGTCTAGTCAGGTCAGGGTCAGCTGGCCACTACAGACCGGACTATCCGGTCTCTATGACCGTTCTGTCCGGTCTATACGACCAGACTCACCCTAGGCACTATTACCAGTGCCACTGACCGGACTGTACGGTCTAAAGACCGGACCGTACAGTCACTTCCAGAATTTGCTGAGTCAAGGACTTTCTCCAAATTCCAAGTGTCCTTGCTAAACACACAAATAAACACCGCACTTGGAGTATAGAGGGAACTCTCAAACACTCTTTTTCAAATAGTGGCACTCTATGGCCTCATAGTTTTTGCAAATGCCAAATGAAAGATCGAGCAAATGAAGAACCAAAGGGTATGTATGAGCATTAGTCCATGAACCGCGCGAGTAGATTTAACCTCGGAGTTCATAAGAGCTTGCTCAATGGGTATGAAGCACAATCCTTTCCTTTGGTCACACTTACGGAGATGTAATCTCATATAGAGCATGCGGCACAAATATCTCCAAATGTGACAAGCCTCCTTTGTGTTTCCTATATGATGCATGCAACAAGCATTTTACATATGCAATGAAGGTAAACATGCCATGTGAATACCAGCAATATTAATCAAGACACAAAGGAAACCTAACAATGTCAAGTTTGAAGCCCTCTCAAGCTTACTCACTATAAGCCATACCCTTGCCTTGAGAGAAGCCAAACCACCATCTCAAGTACTCCCCCTTGCTTATAGCTATCTTGAGTGGGTTAGACATTGACTAATTTTTATGTGTTTTTCTTTTAGTTATTTACACATGCATGGATGCAAAGCATACTAGTCACAAAGGAGTCCTAATTACCATGCAATGCAAGAGAAAGAAAAACACACTACAACTATCAAAAAGAAAATGAACACGGCTACCTCCCTCATGAGTAGATAGGTCATTGAGGTCCATGTCACTTGTGGTGGACTTCACATGATCTTCATAAAGGCACTCGGTCCACCACCACCACCATCTAGGTCTTGTTCTTGGGCACCCACTTGTACGTAGCCGATCTCTCAAGATCAACAATGCACTTAGGCACCCATATGCTCTTGACCTTTCGCTTCTTGTTTGGTGGTCCCAAAGCCTTGGCTTTCACCTTGTCATCCTTGTTCCTAAAGAGTTAGAAATTGGTGTTCTCATGGAACAAGTTAGCATTAGGTAAAGCAATGGAACTTCTCACCCTTGGACAATCCTTGGTGGCGTGGCCATCCTTGCAACACGTCTCGCAATAGTAGTCGTCGGTGAGTAGGGGCTTGATCCATTCGAGAATGGAGTCACTCGTCCCAATGATGTCGATGGTGGCAGAATATGAGCCAAGTCCCCGGTGGGAGACGTTGTTCACAAGATTCCTTCTAATAATCTCCTTGTGAATGGCTCTACCACATGTAAGGCTCTCGAAGCCATTCATCACCACCTTCCTCTCTTCCTTGAGCTTGTGATATTCCTTCAAAACAAGTGGCTCAAGAGAAGAAACCACAACCGAGGTGGTTAGTACATCACACATAGTAGAAGCATCGCTCTTTGATGAACAAGAGGAGGGAGAGGCAAGGTTCTCAACATTGATGGCCTCAAAAGTAATCTCAAGGGCCTTGTACTTCTCATGAAGCTCTACATGATCACCCTTGACTTTGTCATAACTCTTGTTTAGGGCATCATGAGATGTGACATGGTCCTTGAGCTCACTCTCAATCTCACCAACATGGTCCTTAGCCAACTTACACTCTTTTCTTGCCACATCCAACATTTTGGATTTCTTGATGGTGATGTTGCGGGCTTGCTCAAGCATACTCCATAATTCGGCATAAGTGCGCTCCTCGTCATCGCTGTCATCACTACTCTCATCCTCACTCTCCCCAAGATGGCTTGAAGCCATAAGGCACGTGGGAGGAGGAAGGAGAGCACGTGGTGATGTGGTCTTGATCATGGCTAGGCCGACCACTTCTTCATCGCTTGAGGAGGTGGACCCATTACTTGAGTTGTCGCTTGTCCACTCCCCCACAAGTGCCTTGCGAGAGAACTTCTTCTTGTAGTCTTGGGGCTTGCCTTTGCCCTTGGACTTGTCTTTGTTGAAGACTCTCTTCTTCTTTTGCTTGGCTTTGGGGTCTTCTTCTTCTTCTTCACTTGAATCTTGTGACTTGAATGATTCTCTCTTGGGCTTTGGGCACTCACAAAAAAAGTGATTCTTTGAGCCACAATTAAAGCACTTGTCCCGGGACTTGGAAGTGAACTTGTTCTTGAAGGTCTTCATTTTCTTCATAAGAAGAGCCAAGTCCTCGGTCAAGTCACCCTCATCATCATCTTCATCTTCATCATCGGTGTCCACCTTCTTGCCTTTCTTGCTCCTGCTTGTCAGCTTGTAGAGCAAGGTTGGATGGTTGAGGATCATACATCCCTAGCTGATAGCTCTCGAAGGCGGTGATCTTGCCAAGTACATCCTTCATGGTCTTGGTCCTGAGGTCACTCTGCAAGATGTATGTGATGATGGACTCATACTTGGGGTCTTTGAAAAGCCTCAAGAATCTTCTGATGACCTCCACGGGCTTAAGCTTGAAATCATCCCCAAATGCATTGATCTCCTTCACTAGCACATGAAAATGAGAATACATAACATTAGCTCTCTCATGTGGCAATCTAGCAAAATTATCATACTTGTTCTTTAGCACATAGTATTTTTCCTCTTTGACATCACTAGTACCCTCGTGGATACTCTGAATCTCAGTCTAGATACCGTGTGCTATCAAACTAGCATCCAATCTAGCAAATACATCCTTGGAGATACATGAGAACAAAGCATTCTTAGCCTTAGCGTTGTTCTTAATGAAGTCAGGCTGCAGAAGGTTAGCATCCACATCAGACTCATGGGTCACCGTCCATATCTCTACATCAAGGGACTCAAGGTAGGCTTGCATACGAGCCTTCCAATACCCAAAGTCCTCCCCATCAAATATGGGAACACTCCCCACCTTTCCCAGTATCCTTACTCAAGGCGGTGAAGCCTCAAATTGAGCACTTGGCTCTGATACCAATTGTAAGGACCGAAGGCCTACCGAGAGGGGGGGTGAATCGGTAGCCAACCACGAATCTAAATACTTCAGTTTCACGCTTCTAAAAACCTAATGAATCATTGCAACCTAAACAATTCTAGTAGGCCAAGACCCTACACATGCTAGTATTGATGATGCAAAGCAAAGCGCGGAAGCTAAACACACTAGCCTATGCAAGCCACAAGTCACCCTATCACTAGAGCACACAATTGCGGAATAGTAAAGAGAGGGTCAAGGAATGCTCATGATTTTTTCCCGAGGTCTCGGAAGGATGGCGCCTTCCCCTACTCCTTGTTGGACCACTCCCGCTGGAGTCTTGGTCCCTCCCGCCACCAAGTGGAGTTCCTGCCCACGAACCCGTGATCACTCCTCGAGTGAAGATACGGTGTGCGTCACTGCTGCACAAAGCACAAGCTCGCCTCCCTCGAGAACTTGCCGAACTCTCGGAGCCGGCACGGGTGCTCACTATTGAAGCCCCTTCAAACGGCGGGCTCAGACCGTGTACAAACTTGTGATGGCCTTCACAACCAATCACAATAGGCTCGATCACCGACACCTAACCGGACTAGGTCTCACCGTAGACAAAGAGTAACAACCTAGATCACACCCTCAAGGACACCCTAGCCTTATATGTGCAAGATCACTCCATATTACTCTCACTAGCACTCTCATGATATCCAATATCCTCTCCTAGTGCTCTCCTCTTTTCCTCTTGGACCTTACCAATTATCCACAGGTATTTCTCTGGCCAAGAGAGGTCTCCAAGACCCTAGCAATGAAGTTATATAGGCCTCCAACCTCAAACTAGCCGTTGCTCCTCGAAATTGCCTTTCTGGACACACTGACCGTACTATCCGGTCACTACCTGACCGGACCATCCGTTCACTCTATAACGGCTTTCTCCTACCGTCGGCTCCTCTATCTAGGCAATCTCCTGTACTGACCGGACTGTCCGGTCACTTGACCGGACCGTCCGGTCCACTTTCTCTCTCCATTTCAAGAAGGTCCGCAAACTGCATCCTCTCTGTTGTCCCTGCATTCCTACTGACCGGACCGTCCGGTCAGCAGACCGGGCCGTCCGGTCTGTATGAAGTCTCCTATAGACAGAGTCCTTGCTCCTCGCGCTATGTTCTGGAAAACTCCACATAGTGACCGTACAGTTCGATCACCTCTGACCCCTCTGTCCGGTCACTACGTCCAGAAGCTGAAACTTGTTGTCGTTGCTTGACTTGGTTTCCTGGCTTCTCCAAACAGCTCCTTGGCTTCTCCACTGTCACCTAGTGCATGTGATTTCACCGAGCAACCTTGCACATCACCGACTAGATATGACCTAAGAGAATGACCTAGACCCCCTTGATAGTCTGGTTTTTCCTATGGACTCAAAGCCTAACAACTAGACAAGTATACCAAACACGTGCTCCATAGCTTGTTCTCCACTTTGATCCATCTCCATCAACCCTTGGACTCCATCAAGATCATCAAGCCTCCATGCTTGTGGTCATCGTCATCTATCGCCAAGGCAACCATCATACATGGTTTTGTAGTAGAGTTTAATGAAGGTTCCTGCATAGACAACACTCATGTAGATATTAGTCCACAATTTCATAATTGTCATCTATCACCAAAACTTTCAAACCTTGGGGATTCCATCATCAATGGTCATGAAGCTTACAACTACCATCAGCATTCTTAGGAGGTGTAGTAGTTTATGTTGGCAATGATCCTGAACCCTTCTCCGAAGCTGCCATACTCGTACCAACATGTTGCGGGCTAGGAATTTCAGTTACAGACCGGGACACATTTCCATCCATAGTAAAATATACTGGCCCACATGTCGGATCATTATAAACACAACCCTCCATAGTCTGTATAATCAGATTCCTTAGAGTATTAACCAGCACTCATGACTGATTAATTAATGCATGATGCACCATGGTATGAATCATGTTGTTCAGAGCTTCTTCCTCAATCACTTCCATTGGCTTGTTAATAAATTGTTTCTCAGTTTCATCTTCAATCAAGGGAGCAACTGGTAACTTCCGCTTCTGTGTGATGCCATGTCTTGTCTTGCTAAAGGTTCCCAACAGCAGATTTTCAAACTCAGCAAGCCTCTGATCAATTTGTGCTTTCGATTCATCGCTCAGATCGTCTCTTCCAACAAGGAGCACATATTCATCCTTTAGTTCTGCAGTGAATCTATTCTTTGGTTGTGATGCGTTGGGCCCTTTTGGCATTCCAAGTTCAAATATGATGTGAAGCTTGAAGTTGTTTGTCCCACTGGGTGTGTCAAAAAGCGTGTTAACGCAAAAATCACCATGCGTGACCTGGGAGATCCACTTAACTCCTGTGCAGGCTCAATACGAAAAATCGGGACGTGCTAGTCAATTTTTCCTGCAAATCGACAAAGAGACAAATAGTCAAATTATACGTGTCACCGGTCCAGAACAGGCTGATGAAGAAAGTCGATATTCACTATTTGTGAAACCAACCGATGCTGCTATAGGAATATAAAAATAAGAGAATTTAAACTAATCGGCTGATTGTATCGGCTTATTGGTAATATACAATTAAGTAAACAATTTTAAAATCAAAAATGCCCATAAGAAATTGAGACAATAGGCCAGAGTCGATAGACCCGTGGTATTCATGTAATAACTGGCCAAGTCGATGCAACATACTAAAGTCGATAGAGTCGAGTCGATGGATCTACAGTGAATACGCAAAAACTCGCTCTATCAATAGAGTTGATAGATCTGATAGCTGGTATTGCTGGTATTGTAAATATGCTCAAAAATCACAGATCTAGCTTATTTTGACAAAATAGAGCAAATGACTTACAAAAATGATTAATATAATCAAATTAAATGCTAGAAAGTCGATTGAACCGTGATAACTTATTGGCTAAATGTCCTGATAGAACTCTATCGACTCCTCCTATAATCGAATCGAATCTAACCTTGTTTACCCAGCAAGAGATCAAAGTCGATATAGCCTTGCTGATTCAAATAGATCAAACCTAATCAAGACAGTGCTCAAATACGATAAACGAAGCTAGATTTATTTTAATTATAGGTAAAATATATAGAGTCACTTAAATAAAAGATCTAAATCTACCTTATGTAACCTACAGAAATCACAGAAGATCGGACCTAACCGAGACAGTGCTGCGATCTAAGTCAATAGAACAAGCTAGATAAAGATCTAGTTATCGGATAACAACTAGAATATCAAATTAATGAAAAAGTACTAGTAGAGGTCAATAGAATTACCGGGTTTGACTAATCCTAATCTCTCGCCGAGATCGGAGCCGATGCAGCACACGTGAGACGAGAAATTCGTCGAGTAGGAAAGGTTGGCGATACGCCGAATTATATTGAATAAAAATGTTGTTTTTCTTGTATAGATTCTATTACATATTTATAACCTCGTGCAAAGGATTTCGATCCGACTCGATTAGGACTCTTAAACAAACTGACTCGGTTTATTTCTAAACTAAATCTGAAATAATAGACAAAAATAAAATAACCCTAACGGGCCTACTTTATTTTCTTCGGCCGTTGAATTTCGTTGATTTCGACCGATTCTGACTACACATGGCTGATCATTGGGATCGGTCAAATTCTGGTGTCAACAATATTACAACTAGTAATATAATTGGCTATACTGTTTATGCATTTACGCAGTATAATTTTCCTTCCGAATTGTCTAGTCGTCGTTCTCCATCAGAGCCTCGCTCTCATGGACCCCATCGCCCTTGCCCATCATACCTGCGGCCTGTCGCCGTTCCCCATCTAGGCGGCACTCTCGTAGAGCCTTCTCCTGTCGCCCTTGCCAATCCCAGTTGAGCCGGCCGCCTCGCACACAGCGTCCCGGCCACCGCTGCCGCTTTGCCGTCATGTTGCTCGCTTGTGTTATGTCGACTCCGCCTCAACGTGTCCTCCCACGCATCATTGTGCCTGAAGAGGCCACTTCCGCACTTACTAGCACGGCAGGGATGGCGCCGTGAAGTTCAGCATGGCGCGTGGGGAAGAGCTCAGTTTCTTTGTTTTTGATTTACATTGGCCGGAAAAGCACATACGCCGGCCCCGTCGTCGCCGTCGTGTTCGGCTCCTAATAGATATCGCTAGCGTCAGGCACCTCCGTCTGTACTGCCACTGATTCCAAATGAGAAGGAAATTAAATGGGGGAATGAACCGGCAAATTAGCCTGATTCACAGGATCAAAACATCCTACCTGGATGAATAAAAACAATTATAATTACATCATTAAATTTCTTTCTAAAAATATCTCAGTATTTTACTGTTTCAATTTATTGGTAGTAATTCAGACGAGAAAAAGTCAATCTGAATCGTTTGGATTAAAATTACAACCAGTAATTGGTTGTAATATATACCATAAAACTCCTCGAAATTAAAAAAGATTAGGAATCCAACCATTGCTCTCACTTTTCTATGCTCACTACTGTAACTAGAAGGATTGATCGTATGCATATTAGTTCAGATGAAATATCAGATCGTTTAATGTAGTCCTGCAACCAATGTGGTTTATTACTTCATATTTTCTAGCTTTTAATCAGCTGAAAGCTTTTAGTTAATGGTTTGTTACTTTGTATTTTAATTTTTCTTTTATAGAATTATCTATATAATAATTATAAATCATTAGATCTAGATCTAATGGCTTAAAAAAGTGACTGAAAATTGCCCAAACTTTCAGTCAGCTAAAAATTATTACTTTCTGTAAAGTTACACATAAAATCCAGAAGACAAATATATCGCCTCTAGTATGTAGCATGCCAAGGCTCTCTGCTGCTTTGACTAAAATACAATCCAGCAGGTCATGTTGATCTAACCTTGACAAATTATTTTACATCTCCGTGTGCTGGAGTATGTATCTAAAGTGGTGGTGTGAGTCGTGCTTGTCCTCTCACCAATGGGAGGAATACATTGCATGGGCCGTCTCTGTCCTTAATTAAAAGATTTTTGTTTGCATCCACTACAGTACAAACATATGCATGTTGGAGAACAAAACGAAACACTACAGTACTCCAGACAATATTCAAGAAAACTTAAACAATATACACAGGTCAAATACATCCATAATGATGAAGCCCCAGCAACATATATTGGTCTCCAAGGCCATATACATTATTAATTCAATACAAGTCTCAAGATGAGCACAAACGCTATCAAGGGTCCGGGTGCTAATGGACTTTTCTCGCTGTCCCACAATCGCCTGATTAATCTGGACATGCTCCTCAGTTCTAATTTAATCATCTTCTGGTGGTGCATCATGGACGTCAGGCCTTTCTGGGTGGCTGTGGAGATCTTGTAATTCCTGATATGTAGCATAATAAGCACATAATTAAATACTGCACTGTTAAGGCCCCACGATAAGTGTTATTTGGCTCAAAAATCAACAAGATTTGAAGTCTTATCTCAGTTCATAATCATCTAAGAGCGAAGTGGGTCACCCTACAGTAGTTTTTGCTTATTTTGCTATTAGTTTGAGATGTAAGCTCTTGCTTTAGCCTCTAGAAATCATATAGTTGATTCAAATTCAATTCATTTTGTTTTGTTGATGCAAAAAAAAAACTCATATAGCATGTTGAAAAAGTGAAAAGGTACATCATCCATTCCTTTCCTCAGATCACCTGATTGAGCTTCCATAGCATCACATGTCTAGTATTTCCAACAAAAAGGAAAACCGATGAGTTGGTAGACCATTTACATAGAATTCTGTAAACCAAAATTGTAAGCTACTACGCCCGGGTCATAGAACTTATCATTATGGCGTCTCATAAATCTAACTTTCATGACACATTTCTATGTTTTCAAGTACAAAATCTTTGTAAGAGCATCTCTAGCCGCAATTATATAATGGATTGCTATCCCTAAAAAATACCACATCCTATAATCTACCAAACAAATGGCTCCAGCAACAATCCTCTATAGATTGCTATCCCTAAAACTTTCAGAATATATCATATTCCTCCCTCTTCGAATCGTAAATATATATAGCAATCCAAATACCAAGATCGAAAACTCTCTGCCTCACGCGTGAAATGGCAACCACCTGCACGAGGAGATTTCCGGCCTGAAAACAAGGCATCGGAGGGTTGCCCCTCTCCCACGCACTCCATCTTCGGCCACCTGCACCCAATGCCAGCGGCATGGAAGACGACGACCAGCACCCCGCGCCCCTGCTGCCTCGTCCCTGTCCTCCAGCGCAAGCCATCGCGGCTAGTGTTGCCACTGTCACCACCGGTCGTCAGCTCCAGTGCAGGTCAGGGACACGCAGGGGGAGAAGGAGGCGGGGAGGGGCAGCTCAACGGGGGAGGAGGAGGGCGACGAGTCAGGGGAGAAGAAGGCAAGGGACAAGGAAGCGTGGAGGGGCAGCTCGTTGGGGGAGGAAAAGGGCGATGCATACAGGGGAGAAGGAAGCAGGGAGGGGCAGCTTTATGTGGTTGGAGGAGGATGATGACACGTCAGGGAGGAGGAGGTGGTGAGGGGGCAGCTCGATAGGGGAGTAGGAGGGTGGCGCGTCTGGGACAATGAGGCGGGGACGGACAGCTCGATAGGGGAAGAGGAGGACGGGGTGGAATGGCTGGGCAGCGACGACGGGGGAGAAGGGTAGGCGATAAGGTTGGACCATTGTTTTGCAAAAATGTCCTCGGATAATAGTGCAATTTATCTATATATAATTCTGTCTTGAACTTTTAACAAAAAAGTCCTTAAAGTTGATAGCATTCCTATAATATATTATAGGTTCCAGTTTTAGGATTGTTGCTAGATATGACCGTGTTTAGGAATTGCTAAAATCTTCTCTCTCCTATACTTAAAATTAGTTTTAGGATTCCAATTTTAGAAATGCTACTGGAGATGTCTAACACTATATGCCCCCATGAAAGTACTTCACCAAAAGAAAACTAAACACGTGACTACATGTCTCAAATAAAAAAAAACATCAAAATGTAGCACTAAAACCATCAAAATGTCAACTGATACTACAAATTACCAATATTCTTCCTTGTTTCTGAACTCAATTGGAATTATTCTAAGTTCAAGGGAACTCGGATTGTTGTGTTACCAATGTTGATACTTGTTACAGTTGTTCCAAGTAATTTATTTAGATGGATAATCCTTTATAATTTTATTGCCATAATGGTTCTAGATGAATAACTTCGCCTATGTTGAGTCTCAACATAGCCATTCCCAAGCCTGGGTAAAGGAGGAGGGTTGTGTTAGGTTTGGTGAACCAACGTTAAAAACCCAGCCACTCAAATGGATATGAAACCCATAAGAAATTCATTGGGGTGTAACCCTCTTAGCGACGCGCTACATCGGAACCCGGGTGTGGTGTCAAATGGGTAAGGGTCGGGTCGTCATTCCCTTGGTGGCGCGTCGTATCGTGACCTGGATATGATGAATAGTGGGCAAGGGTCGGGTCATCGCAACCTTAGTGGCGCACTACATCTATGCCCGAGTGTGGTGAAAAATGAGCAAGGGTATTCGTACTTTCCTCTACGGGTGCGAAGGGTAAGGAAGTTAGCCGAGCCAACTAGAATTCATCTAGGGAGTTGGAACATAGGGTCCCTAACGGGCAAGTTACGAGAGCTAGTCGATATGGCAACTAGGAGGCGTGTAAATATCCTGTGCATCCAAGAGACTAAATGGAAGGGCCAGAAGGTGAAGGAGGTGGAGGATACTGGCTTCAAGCTTTGGTACACGGGTACAACATCGGGTAACAATGGTGTAGGCATCTTGATCGATAGGAGCCTTAAGGATGGAGTCGTAGATGTTAGGAGGCACGGTGACCGGATTATCCTAGTTTGGATGATAGTTGGAGATTCAGCTTTAAATGTGATTAGTGCATATGCCCCTCAGATAGGTCTTAGTGAGAGCACCGGGAAGATCTAGATAGCATGGTTAGTGCCATACCTATCGGTGAGAAGCTTTTCATAGGAGGAGACCTTAACGGCCATGTGGGGACGTCTAATGTAGGGTTTGAGCGGGTCCATGGGGGGGTTCAGGTATGGTAGTAGGAATCAGGAGGGGGTGGATATACTTAATTGGGCGTTAGCTTATGACTTGTTGGTAGTGAATACCCTCTTTAGGAAGAGGGAATCCCATCTAGTGACCTTTAGAAGTGCACAACACTCGAGCCAAATCGACTTTATCCTTGCAAGCAAGGAGGACGGGCGTGCTTGCTTGGACTATAGGGTGATACCTAGGGAGTGTGTCGTCACTCAACATAAGCTTGTGGTGGCGGATTTCCGCTTTCGGGTACGTGTATATAGGGACAAACGTACCAAGACCGCGAGAACGAAGTGGTGGCAGTTTAGAGGGGAGATGTCACAAACTTTTAAGTAGAGGATGCTAGGAGAGGGACCCTGGGAGGAAGGAGAAGAACTAGATGACATGTGGCTAAAGATGGCAACATGTGTTCAGAAGGTAGCTTCAGAAGTGTTTGACGTGAGTAGGGGAGGCAAACAAGAAGCAAAAGACACCTAGTGGTGGAATGATGAGGTGCAAAGGGATACCAAGGAGAAGAAGGAGTGTTTCAAGCGCCTACATCTTGACAAGAGTGCAGCCAACATAGAAGGCTATAAAATAGCCAAGAGGGCTGCAAAGCGAGCAGTGAGTGTAGCAAAGGGTCAGGCATATGATAACCATTATCAGCGACTAGACACGAAGGAAGGGGATAAGGACATCTATCGGATGGCTAGGATCCAAGAGCGAAAGACGAGGGACACCAACCAAATCAAATGTATCAAGGATGGGGTAGACCGACTCCTGGTGAGAGATGAGGAGATCAAGGACAGATGGCAAGAGTACTTTGATAAGTTGTTTAACGGAGAGGAGGAGGGTCCTATACTTGAGTTGGATGACTCATTTGATGATAACAACAGACGCTTTGTGAGGATAATTCAGGAGGCAGAGATAGAGGAAGCTTTGAAGAGGATGAAGAGTGGTAAAGCAATGGGCCCTGATGGTATCCCCATCAAAGTATGGAGATGCTTGGGTGTCAGAGCCATAGTATGGTTAACTAAGCTTCTTAACCTCATCTTTCAGTCAAACAAGATGCCAGAAGAATGGAGGAGGAGTATAGTAGTACCGATCTTCAAGAACAAGGGAGATGTTCAAAGTTGTACTAACTATCATGGGATTAAGTTGATGAGCCATATGATGAAGCTCTAGGAGAGAGTTATCGAGCATCGTCTAAGAAGAGTGACAAGTGTGATGCAAAACCAGTTTGGGTTCATGCCTGGAAGATCGACCATGGAGGCGATTTTCTTAATGTGACAATTGATGGAGAGATATCGGGAGCAAAAGAAGGACTTACACATGGTCTTTATTGACCTCGAGAAGGCGTCTGACAAAGTGCCAAGAAATGTCATGTGGTGGGCCTTGGAGAAGCATAAAGTCCCAACTAAGTACATTACCCTCATCAAGGATATGTACAGGGGCGCGAGGACGTGTGTTCGGACATGTGATGGTGACACCAATGACTTTCCGATTAAAATAGGACTACACCAAGGATTAGCATTGAGGTCTTATTTATTTGCTCTGGTGATGGACGAGGTCACACGAGAAATATAGAGTGATGTCCTTTGGTGTATGCTCTTTGCTGATGATGTGGTATTAGTTGACGAGAGTAGGGATGGGGTTAATAGGAAGTTGGAGCTGTGGAGACACACATTAGAGTGCAAGGGATTCAGACTTAGTAGGGCCAAGACCGAGTATATGATGTGTGAGTTTAGCATGACTAGACATGAGGATGGAGACGTTAGCCTTGATGGACAATTGGTGACCAAGAAGGATATATTTCTTATTTAGGATCGATGTTGCAAAAGGACGGTGACATTGATAAAGATGTTAGGCATAGAATTTCAGCCGGCTGGTTGAAATGGCGTCAAGCATCCGGTGTCTTATGCAATAAGAGGATGCCATAAAAGCTAAAAGGTAAATTCTATAGGACGGCAATTCATCCGGTGATGTTATACGGTGCTGAGTACTGGCCTACAAAAAGATGACATGTTCAACAATTGAGTATAGAAGAGATGCGTATGTTGCGTTGGTTTTGCGAGCATATAAGAAGAGACTAAAAATGGAATGAAGATATCCGGGGCAGGATAGGAGTGGCACCTATCAAGGAGAAATTGGTTCAACAACGGTTGAGATGGTTCGTACATGTCCAACAGAGGCCTCCAGAGGCGCCGGTGCGTAGTGGGGTTCTAAAGAGAGATGCTAATGTTAAGAGAGGTAGAGGCCGACCCAACTTGACTTGGGACGAGTCGATTAAGAGAGATCTGAAGGCGTGGGATATCCCTAAGGAGCTAGCTATGGATAGGAGCGTTTGGAGACTAGCAATAGACATGCCGGAATCATGATCTTTTTTTTTTCTTCCTTCTTGCTTACTCGTTTTTTTTTTCTTTTGGCTTTTGTTCCTTTTGTTTTTGTCTCTCTTTTTTTCTTTTTTTTCCTTTTTCTTCTCTTTCTTTTGGCTTTTGTTCTTTT
Organism: Eleusine coracana subsp. coracana; assembly: GCA_032690845.1. Taxonomy (NCBI): domain Eukaryota; kingdom Viridiplantae; phylum Streptophyta; class Magnoliopsida; order Poales; family Poaceae; genus Eleusine; species Eleusine coracana. Next base: position 22,014,924 of record CM064424.1, read on the forward strand.
GTCTTCTTTTCTGGGTTTCCATGGGTTTCACCTCAAGCCTACCCCAACTTGCTTGGGATAAAAAGACTTTGTTATTGTTGTTGTTGTTGTAATGGTTCTAGATGAACACATGTGAAAGGTTAACTAATCATACAAAGAAACCAGTCACCTGTGTAAATAACTCATTCTGATTGCGAAGATTGTGGCCGAATTCTATATCAGTGTGATCGAGCACTTCGAAGTCATGCCCCCAGAACCCAGTGTTCTGATTGGAAGAAATATGAAATACAAAGCAGCCTCCACAGAATATCTCCAAACATATAATTTGTAAAACAAAATAATACCTCAGTGACATCGTAACTGTTTATTGGAAGTAGCATATTTGGATCCAGCCAAAGTTTTCAGTCTCCCCCAAATCCTATGCATATAAAGTAAAATTATTAAAGACTATTATTTGATGCTATGAAATCTTAGATACGATAGATCTGACCAATATTACTTATTAGATAACATATTGCACAATGAACATTACCGCAAGAGTATCAAGGTTCAAACTATTCCAGAAGTCGTCATCACCATTGGCACTTCCTATAATCTGGGTCATGCGATTATTAATCAATTGTGCTAGTAAATGTTATATATATACCCTCAAACCACTGGTAAATTAATATTATTAATCAAATAGCATATATATACCTGCTGATCGGTATTATGTTCCATACTTGCAATATCAACCTCATGAACTGCTATGTCTAGTTGAGGAGCATGCACGCCCAGAAGGTTTCCAACATCTGCTTCAAACGGCAAGCCATAGTAGCCAATGTCACCCTCATCAACAGGGCCTTCGGCGCTGTGTTGCTGCATGTTAATTACAGCACCATTTTGAGATTGACCATGGTTTTGAACAACAGAGGCAAGCTGACTTCCAGCTAGCCCTTGTGTTTGCATAGCATCCCTGTGATGCTTTTAAATGTTGTTGGAGAACAAATGCTAATTAAATAAAAAGGCTAAGATCCGTTCAAGCCTTTTCATAAAATCTTGTAAAACCTTAATATGTTAAAAAATGTGTGATTATTACCTGGAGAACCGTGTCATCATGTGCTTGTAGAACTAGAGCTAAAGCAAAGTCATACCAACCCTAGAAATGTTGGAAAGCTTGAATAGTTAGAAAGCATATATCTAACATTTGTGTCAGTAAAGTAAAAGAATATCCACTACTACCTAATCGTCATCAGTATTGTCTTCCATTCGAGAATCTGAATAGGAAAAACATTAAATTTCAGATTAAAGGAACAATCCGTAAATTTTAAAAGACTAGAAAATGATGACTAGAACTAGTTGGCACCAGTTAGAAAAACTAATTGTTCAGGCTACTGTATCAAGAATAAATATAACTGACAAATATTTCAAAGGAAATATTTTTCCTTTTGATCAAACTTCCTTGGTTGAACAAAAAATATACTCTCATGAAGTACGCTGGCCAAGAAATATTTAGAAAGAATCAAACAAAAAGAAATCAGCATCCTTCAGATATAATATATTGGTCGTGTGAATCATTAGTTTTAATACTTTCTCTCAAACGAGAGCCAATCCTCTGAAATGATGTTAATTGCTAAGCATAACTTTAATTTGGCAAAAAGTAATTACAAGAAATATAAGCCATAATAATAATGTTCTATATAAATCATTGAAAATAACTGCTTAAATGTTCCTTCTGTATATGATACTTTTGGAAGCAACCTCCCACACAAAATATTTTAATGCAGTGTAATCTATGGTAAACTTCAGTAGATCTGAAAATGTACAAATAGATGAGTTTGCTGATTGTAACATATATGATATTCATAATAATTTTAGTGTTAAAGTAGATGAAAATATATCAACAAATTATGAAGCTTAACTTTACAGATTTTCAGAAACATGTATGTGTACAGTTCAAAGTGTTCAAGTGAGCATTCAATATAAAACCATATTCATTGTTTGAGAGCAGCAAATATGAATAGAAACAAACTGAAATATACATTAGTTTCTTGACTAATAAATCTAATTTTAGTATAAGATGCAGAATAGTCCATGGCCTCCACAGATAGGCCCGAGAATTCATTTTTCGGTCTTGCATTGTAGCCTCTTTTATAGGCTGTTTCACTTCCATTATTTCTCCTGTGGTCCCACCTGTGCAATCTCATTCACTTCTAATGAAACTAAATTTCAATATCGTGGGCAACTTCCCTATAGTTTTTGCATAAGAGAAACTTTGAACTACTCTCGACGGATCAAAACAATAATTATAGTGATGAAGTCCGTCATATCGGACTGATGATACGATGTATGAACCATGTATCATTGAGTTACTTATCCACTCTTATTTTGGATTAAAAAATGAACCAGTCATAACATTGTAACACAAAATACGCAGACCAGTAATCCTCACAGAGTGCTAATGATTGTTTCTTTTGACATAAATTATCATCATAAATATGCCATAAGCAATAAGGACAAGATTAGTGAGAAAACTAGCTTTCAGAATGACTGGAAAGTATTTAGTCGATGGAAGTAATAATATCACAAGTTTGGGAACAATAATACCCAATGATCATAGGCATTCAAAGCTCCACACTATGCTAAAAACATAGCATAAATCACAATAATAGAAACACATTGTTTACAAGCAAATGTCATCCTAATCTCTACCTACCTTGGGTCATGAAACATAGATGATTGCATATATAAAGGCCCTACTTTGGGTCTATATGCAACGCCACTACCTATATATAACAATCTTTTCTGCAAAATATATGACACCAAACATGTATTGCAGTATGCAAAAGGACCATAATTTTAAATCGAGCATTACAAATTACTTGGTTATTACCTTCTCTGTTACCATCTGTCACATTGTCTTTCTTGTTTCCTTTATTAACACATACTACGGATTTTGGTTTATAGTTTTTCTTCACCTGTGCCACCAAAATAAACGTTAGCAGGTGTAGTATTTATTGTTGGACATTTTTCTTCTTTTAGTTCTTTGTGTTTTAGATTAAAGACAGCATGTAAGATTCTAGCTTCAAAATAATCGGTACAAAAAATAATGCAAACTACTTTGTTCTTGACAAGTCGCTTCCACTGCCCAGTCTGCACAAAATATTCTACTTCACGTCTGGACTGAAACCTACACCCCAAATCTGGTTCGATAAAGTACTGAAAGAGGAGGCAATTCATATTATTAGTAATTTCTATATGGGGAGCACTATAGCTATCTACATATATAACATTCATACACAAGTATACATATAAATGATTATATAATCTCAAATAATATAGAAGGGCAAAAGAACTGGACCTTGTACTTTTGTCCCTTGTTTTTCCCTGTCCCTCTAACCACGCTATAGCATTCCCACCTATCTTTTACTTGAAGTTTTTCGAACCACTTAGGAAGTGGTTCTTTCTTATGATTCAAGGGTATAGCCCTTTTAGATCTTTGCTTGTACATGTTTGAAGAAAGCTGGAAATATAGGTTAGGGGAGAGGAATAAGGATGAGAACAGGGTGTTTGAATCTCACAAGATTGAGATTAGGGCTAAGAGGGCAAAGAGCAGGATGGAGAGAAAAGAGAAAAAAGGGGCAAGAGAAGGAGCAAGAAGAAGGAGAGAGTAGGGTTAGGGTTTATGTTTGATTGGACGGCTAGGATTAATAGCCATTAATCAATGGTTAGATTTCATTTATTATGAGGTGTTTGGGCCTTGAGTCAATATGGATTAAGGCCCAATACAAAATTAAAATAAACAACCTTTAAGAACATGCTCTAATTAATATCATTGGTCTTCTTATTATAGCTGTTAAACTGATTCAATAATATATCATATGACAAGAGAATAAAATAAAAAACATAAAACAAGATTTTAAATATGAGCAGGGATATATTAGGGAGGAGAGATATAGTGTTTTACTAGGGTGGTGTTCAAATTTTGAGGGTTGAATACGCACAGTGTTTGATTCGAATGGTATTTTGATATCTGAAGCTGGTATCCAAACTTTTTCCGTGCTCCATCTACTGCAGACTCCATAATTATACTTCGCCGGGTGCTCATTAGTTTAAATTGCTCTGCAAAACCCTACCAATTGCTAGCTCCTAACTAGGTACGGAACCAGCTGAGCCTCCAAGGGGAAATTTTCGGTGCAAATGGACTCACTGGTGCAAAGGTGCAAATAACCAACTAAGCAGTCCAATCAAGATCTCTTGGTTCTGATTATAGTTTAAAAAACCCAATGAATCGCTCAGTTTTTGTCAATATTGATAAAACCAGTCCGGTCCCGTTTCTGGCAAGTTTTTTTTTATAAAATCAAACATATTTCCTGTAGCAAAAACAATTTTCACTCGGTTTTACCAGTTTATCAATAGTTTTTTATGATAACCAAAACCGCTATTGTAGTGGTTTTGTGAACCTTGGTTCTGACACATGCCAGTGAAATTCCCCATTTTTACCTGTTTACTTAAGCAGACAATCCTCGATTTAAAAATAAACATTCTTTGACGAAAGAATTCCTAAAATGGGTCCAAACATTCCAGCATGATTCAATAGTCCCTCGTTTTCCTTTGGAGCTTGAACGAACCCAACTTTGGCCTCCTTTTCATGGGTCGCTGCTACTCAGTCGCCAGTTTGGAGGAGACAAGTATACATCGCTGCGGAAAGGGGCGACGGGTGATGAAGTGCATGAGCGACAGTTCCCATTAATATACAGGTGGTCGCTTTACAAATTTACATGTCTAGTTGGCTGCATACCATGTGAACTGGGCTTTGCCACAAGAAACGTAGCCATAATTACTTAAAAAACAAAGTAACGATATATAGAGACACCAACCATTCAGGAAATATTACTGCTTGTCATTGCCAAGACATCAGTTTGTTCCCTACACGAATACACCTTTTTGAGAATATAAATCTTTTAGCCTCGCTCATTCAACCACCTTGACACCTTTGTCACGACCAAATGATTCCTACAAGTCGCAGTGGAAGAGGCATCGATCTTCAGGCCCCCAGATCTTACGATTCAGACTTTACATATGAAAGAAGCTATGCATGAATTCCAAAGAGAAGATTGTTACATAGCGAAAGTATACAACACTAATCAGATGGAGAAAAAACAAAGATGTAGTGAAAATAGAAGCTTGTAGTCGTGCACGTTGAAACATGTAGATATACCTTATTTAGACTTTCTCCATTTTACAAGCGAGCTCCTTTGAGTTGCTATCTTTGACCGAATCCATCTCCTGCCAAAAATTGGAGCATCAAAATGGGATGCTTCTTTCGAAAATAAAATTCTAGAATAATGATTTGACTAAACTCCTGGAACCATCAACAATTCCCAACATGAAGTATAATGAATGTAGAGAAAATTATATGTACGGTAATAAACTTAGTGATTTTCATCAGTCAGGAAATAGGTGAACTAGGAGTGACATGAACCCCACTATGGTCCAATTGAAGGCTCTTGTGAAATTGTGAGATAAAGAACGTGACCATCATGTTTATGACTATCACAGAACATGTTTTGTCGACTTGCCCAGAGGTATGAATGAGAAAAGCTAAAACAGCATCTGAAAATTAAAAACTCTAGTTACTACATAAAACAGGATGACAGTTTGTACACTACCTTAGGAAAAGTTTAATCCATAACCGAGTGCAGTATTTACACACCTGACAAATAGCACAATAAGGACAACTAACTTCTTATTTTAAATATTATAAAATTACAACCATCAGCCAGTCATAAGATAGCAGCAAAATCTATCTTCCAGACATCCCATCAAAATATTTGTGATATCTAAAGTACAGAGAATATTATATTCTCCTGTTACTACAAGAACAGTACTATATTTCCCACGGGAATCTTTTTGTCCAATCGACTGAAAACGTCGGTCACTTTCAGTCGATGGTTTAACAACAGCTAATATTGTTATTTATTTATTTTTTTTTGTTCTTTATTTATTTGTAGGATTATTTGTATTAATTAGTATTATATATAGACTATGGAAAAGTTTTGTCTTTTTGTATCCATTGGATCTAGATCTAAGGGTCAAAAGCGTTGATTGAAAGAGACCTCTATTTTCAATCGACTGAAAATTAGACACTCCCTATTTCCCATCTACCAGTGATTAGGTTCCTCTGAGCCTTGCCCCCCTTTTTTATTATTGTTAACTATGACTATAGCTGCTATAAGATGTAACAGGAGTTAACAAGCTTGTTGTTAAGGGCTCTTTTGGATTTCTCCTAGAGCTGCCCTGCCAACGCAAGCCAACAGTTGGTTTGCCAATCTTTCGTTGAGGGATTTGCACGCCACTGTTTCACCAACCATAACAGCAAGAAAAATGACACGCATAGCCAGCCAGCAGTCACCAATGCGAAGTCTTTGGTGCACCAAACGGTGGTGCCTATTCAAGCAATGGCCAATCATGGCATGGGCGAGCCAACATTTGTCAAGGTCTACATTGGCATTGATCCAAACATGCATGCTCTAAGCATGCCAAATCTAGGACATTTTTGGAAAGTCATTTTGGACAGTTTGTTACTACAGCATTTCAATTAGCTAGTCTAATAACTGGCCAGACAAAAGAATAATCTTGAATCATATTTGCAATCTCGGACACCGAATGTGTGCGTCAACAAATGACTAATAGTAGAGGAAGTGTACAGCATATACCAGCAGATACAGTACTGCCACATTTATTTGAGCTTCACCTGTTAACTTATTAAACTCATGTATGGATCATAAAAAAATTAAAATTTTAGTAAGATAAGACAACATATACTAAATAAAGGACATCTACAACTACAATTTTGGGAAACTACTCCTAGATGAAATTCCAAACAGAGTAGATTGCATTGCAAAGCTATGAACTTGCATCTCTCACTTAGTTCCACAAGGCATGAATATGCAAATTATGTTCTCTGCTCCCAAAAAATGCATCTGACTGGCACTGGAAATTAAAGCAGTGCAATGAAATTTATTCTCAATATAGTAAATTAGATGTGCACGAAAGAGCCAAGTGGTCGAACCCTTCCCCAGACCCTACGCAAGCTGGAGCTACGTGCAATGGGCTGCACTTTTATCGTAAAATAGATGTAATTGATTCACTCCTTCAAATTAACATGAACATCTATAGCATGTTAAGCTTGCAGGCTTTGAATGCTTTAAATACAAATGAACATCCAAGAAACAGTGACCATGTTTACTACGTAAAACCGGTGATCAGATGACGACCTAAGCAGATCCCGGTCGCTAATTTTCAAGCTACGTATTGATGTAAGTGGTCACGCCACTTAGGAGTAGGAGGTCATTGGGTACTGAATGGTGCGGGATGGCAGCAAGTGTGGCATTTGTGTACACACGATTTAGCTTGGAGAGCAGGCTTAGTCAAACTGAATTGGTTTTTAAAGTAATCCTTTGGACATTGTCCAATTCTGACAGCACATTGTTAACCAATTTAATCAGACAAATCAACTGAATCAATAACACAGCAATAATCCATAATCATCTTGTAAAAATAATTATGCAGTGCCAATGAATAGTACCAGCTCAGCTAGAGGGCTCTTAGCTTAATGGTTAAGACATCCGAGTAGCACTCCAGTGACCCGGGTTCGATTCCTAGTGGGAGCGAATTTATGTGGCTTGGTTAAAGAAGTCCCCTCGTCTGACTCCGCACCAAAGCACGGCTTAAGGCCCGGCCCATGCTCACATGGACAATGTAGCCGTCGTGTTAGGGTGGAGGAAAGGAGGTTCGGGGGTTTTCTTGATTTGCATGAGAGATCTTCTCCTCAAAGGCAATGCCCGGGGCCGTCATACCCCCCGCAGGTCAAGTTTTTTTTAATAGTACCAGCTCTGATCAAGTGATCATGCATTCAGACATTACGATAAAAATCATAATATGGCATGTGACAGAGAAATAATCATCTTGTAAAAACAACTATGCAGTGCCAATGAATAGTTCCAACTCTGATCGTGCATTCAGACATTACCGATAAAAATCATAATATGGCATGCGACAGAGAGATAATCATCTTGTAAAAATAACTATGCAGTGCCAATGTAACATAACTCCAGCTCTGATCATGCACTCAGACATTACTGGATAAAAAAGTACATATTGCGAGTGACAAAGAGAGAGGCATATGCAGTTCAAAGGGGATAGTCACACACAACTCAAATGCAGCATGAATTCAAACATTGCAATGAGAACTGAAAAATTTGGTCAGTGTCACATGCCCAAATCATAACGAAATGTCATACCCACAAGAACCAGTTCAGCTAAATTGAATAAGATTCCCCAATAATACACACTATAAAGGAAAGAACTAAAGTTTGGGATGGGAAAAACCTGTCCAGTTCTCTCATAATAATCATTGAGCGCCCATTGGTATTTGGACTGATCCAGCCCAAACCAGTTCGAAATGTACCCATCCAAGCTTGCGTGCGCTGCATGAAGAAATGCTCATATACATCAAAAAGTGAAAAAAAAATCATACGAGAAGAAACGAAAATCAGAGGAATTAAACGCTCGGAATTAAGTCTGGAATCACCTTCCTGCACTCGTGTCACCGCATCCCGGAAGAAGGAGAGCACCGACCTGTCCGTTTCCACCGTCCCCTTCTCGTATTGTGGCGGTGGCACCTGGACTGGCGGCGGCACCTGGACCGGTGGCGGCTCGGGCCGGGCAAGCTTCAGTGGAGGAAGCGGCGGAGAGACCGTCCTGACCAGCGGCGGCGTGGACCCCATATCATCCGGCAAGGGCGGCGGAGAGGCCGTCCTGGCCAGCGGCGTCGTGGAGACCACGTCATCAGGCACAGGCACAGGCATAAGAGAGGCTGTGCTGGCCTGAAGCAGCGTGGAGTCCGAATCATCAGGCAGTGGAGGTGGAGAGTCCGTCCTGGCCGGCGGCGGCGTGGAGACCAAATCACCAGGTACGGCCGGCGGAGAGGCCGTCCTGGCCTGCGGCGGCGCGGAGACCGTCTCATCAGGTACGGCCGGCGGAGAGTCCGTCCTGAACTGCGGCGGAGTCGCTGATACCTGCTCGGTGGTCGGTGGGCCAGGCGAATTCGCCGCGCGGAGGCTCGTCGGCGCGTTAGGCGAATCCGCCGCGCCGGGGCTCGTCGGCGAGTCAAGCGAATCCTCCGCGCGGGGACTCGTCGGCGGCGTGGAGAACTCAGACCCCGAGGACTCGGTCCCCGGCGACGGCGCCGCCGAATCCGACAGCGGCGGGGGGATGGAGACCCTGAGGTTGCCCAACTTGCCAATCACCGGCGGCGGTGAGGCAGGCGCGGATGCCATCTTTGAAGCTGAGGGAAGCGGGAGGAGTGGCTGCGGAGCTAGGACTTGGGGGAGGAAGGGCGCGCTCGTGCGAACTGAGTGGGATGACAGTGACTCCGAGACGCCATTGCCGAAAGGGAACGGGGAGTGAAGTTTTTGTTCAGCGTTTTTCTCTTTTTGCTGTCCGATTTTGCGGCCGTTTAATTTTGTTTGTTCGAAAGAAAGAGGTTGGTGACCGTTTGGCTGCACCGAGGTTCTCGTGTACCCTACAGAAAGTAAGATTGGTCGGGACAGCAGGTCAGTGAGACAGACGTGAAGTACTTGGGAGGTGTTTGGTTGGATGGTTTGTAACGTATTAGCATTACAATGTAATTTGATTACGTTAAAATATGTTTGTTTCGATGTAGTCTGTAATTAAATACCGGGTAATCAGATCCCAGCTTATTCAACTCCAAAACACCTCCTTTCCCATTGAAATCAGATTGTTTACGGCGCAATTGAATCGTCTTATCTCGCTCCGATCTCGTCGTCTACCTCAAGCGAGCGCCTCCACCGCCCCGTATCGCTCTGCTCGTTAGCTTTCTTTCTCTCTCTCTCTCTTTCTAATGCTGGTATGGATGAAGCTCTACGACCACATTGATGATTTCCTCGAGCTTCTTTATCTTGCACGTGCATCGACGCCGGAGCTCCGCCGCCCCGTCTGCCTCCTTCTAATTCTGTTACCGAAGAAGAACCAAACAAAATCCGTAATCGCTTACACTGATTACGATTCTAGGGTATTATGTTACGGTTTACGAATGCGTTTACAGTCGTGAATCAAACAACACCTTGGTGTAGTGGTGCTTGTGGAAAGATTTCACAGGAAAAAGACCTTTATCCTTGGATCAAGGAAACACCCCCAGGCCCCCACTCATTCGATCCATCTGCCCCCATCCGTCGGTTCGTCAAAGGCAGAAGACCAGTGAAGTGCCAATTCTTAAGTTAGATTCAATAGTTTATAATTATTATATAAATAATTTTATAAAAAATTAAAAATAAAGTAATTAATTATTGACTGAAAGCTTTCAGCTGATTGAAAACTAGAAAATATGCTTTTTTAAATTAGTGAAAACTATTTTGCTCAATCGTTTGGTGTGTTCTCTTCGTGCTCAAACTGGCAAGTGATTTAGGAAATGCTCGATTTTGTTAGATCTACTACGTACTAGTACTTGTGATGGGTGCAACGATTATAATTCGACTTACGCTGCAAATAAACTGATGAGGAAGAAAAGCTTACGAGTACGGAACCTTAGTGTATCATCAAATTGAGAATAGAAAGACATAATAGTTCATATAACATGATGATTCTTCCTCTAGATTCTTTTTTGTCGAATGAGTAAGAAGAAATCTCAAAAGTGACAAATTACCAAGTACAACTTAGAAAATATTTGATGTTGGCGGTCTATAACAATGACAAAGAGTTGCCTCTCTATCAATAACAAGCCTAATGACTAATGAGTACGGGTATTATGACTCCAAGAAAATAAATATTAGTCGTACTTTTGTTGAAATTGAAGAAGATAATCATGTCCATTGTTTTTATTTAAAGAAAGGAGTTAGAGGATGCATAAAAAGAGCAAGAGTGTTCCACTAAAAAATGAGTCAAAGGTATCTAATCAAAACATATCATAGATCATCCATCCAAAAATGGAAATGCAAGAGTATCAAACCACGACAAGACTAAGTAATACCCCATCCTAAACAACCCAACAGGTTCCTCTAGTCAAAGACAAACACATCACCCTACTCTCCTCTAGTCAGAGACAAACACATCATTAAATCATCAAATCACATAGGAAATTGACAGTATAAAAACCATGAGCAATATAGGTGGCAATTGCAATACACCATCGAAGACTGTTTGGTTGCCACATTGAGGACATCATTTGAGCGCAGAGGAGGTCACACACCTCTTCCTTTCCTCATGACCCTGCCTTTAGCAACAATAAAGCTTGCGAAACCAACAAGTGTGATGGCATGTGTCGATGTTGACACAATGACTCATGGTGTGGGACAAGATGAAGGGCGGTGGCAACGGTGCCACGTATGGCAAAGGTGACAAAAGTAGATGGAGCCGGTGCCGATGAGGGACAAGGTGTCATACTGCCATGCATTTTCTGATCTTGACCTCTCTCACCGCTCTTAACATATGCTCTCTCCGTAACTAAAGGGGAAAATTTTAGTGCAAATAAATATTGGGTGCAATTGTGCAGGCCTCTCCCATCCATTGGATCATGATCCAACCATCCAGAATCAGTCGTGGCTCCCCCGAACTCCATTTAAACAGTTTTGCACAAAACCCCTTAAAAGAATGTCATGATTTATGAAGAAGTCCCTAGACGGATCTTCTCCTTTCTTGATCTTTTCTTCCTCTTGTTGAAAACTTGAAAAATGAGCGATTGCAAGCCTGGAACAGCTAGAGGGCCAACCATCTTCTTTCCCTCTGGTCTATTCTTTTCTCTTTATGCTACCCTGGTCATCTTCTTTTCCTCTGCCATTTCTCCTTCCTGATTAGCCGCGGTCAAAGTAAATTACCTCTACTAGCACACCTCCACTCGACATAGACATAGGGGTTGGGTGCAACCACCTGTAGTCCATCTTACAGACAACCACTAGCCTGCTCAGATCCCATTCAAAATTCATGTGCCTTAACGGGTATGGAATTTTCACAACCGCTGGTGATTCGGGTTCTGAAAACAAATCTTGTCATGTAATTTTGATGGGTAGCCATAGAATGTGCTGATTTCACACATTAAAATTTTGCAAACAGAAGATTGAAGCATCTATTTTTCAGACAAAGTGATAAACTTCTATTTCAATACCATCTCAATCATACTGAATCTTGAAGCTCTAAAGTAAAATCTATACAGCCGGCCAAATAAAATAACTTGTTTGTAGCTGCGGTGTTGAGTGGCTTCATCAATCCCTAGGAGATCTTGTTTCCTTTATCCTGTTTCAAGAATCCTCGCTCCCATCTCGTCTTGTCCTAATAAATCCTAATTCACAACTGCCTTTCGACGCAAAATCGAGAGGAACAACAGTCAACATATCAGAGGAGGAAGAAGATCCATCCATGATGTTTTCGTGAAACATGGGATTCTTTTATGGGGTTTTATGCAAACTTGTTTATGGGGTATTGAGGGGGGGGGGGGGGGGAGGCATGGGTGATCGTGGGTAGTTGGATCATGATCTAACGGATGGAAGAGGTTGGTAGGGGAAAATTTTAGTGCAAACAAATATTGGGTGCAATTGTGCAAATGACCTCTCCCATCCGCTGGATCATGTCCAACCATCCAGAATCAGCCGTGGCTTCCCCCAAGTCCATTTAAACAATTTTTCACAAAACCTCTTAAAAGAATGCCACAATTTGCGAAGAAGTCCCTAGACATATCTTCTCCTCCCTCGATATGTTCTTCCTCTTGTTGAAAACTTGAAAAATAGGCAACTGCAAGCCTCAAACAGCTAGAGGGTCGGCCATCTTCTTTTTCTATGATCTGTTATTTCTCTTTATGCTACCCCGATCATCTTCCATTCCTTTGTCATTTCTGCTTCCTGATTCAGCCGCGGCCAAAGGAAATCACCTCTACTAGCACACCTCCACTCCAGTGGTGGAGCTGGACAAGGAATTCAGAGGGGGGGGGGGGGGGGGGCAACCGTCCATCAGACATGAATGATTGTTATTTAGTTGCAAAAAATTGCCAATTCACACCGTATTGTACTCATTGTGCATGGATATAATGTAGAACTTATTATGCATGGCGAAGATAATTGGCAAAAGGGTGAATACAACTTACTTTAGTCTTTGAATTTAACTTCACGCTCCTTAATTGCATCAAAATCATCAATAATTGAATATGCAATCATCTAAATTGCTATCTCTTCTCGACATAGAGTACGGAGTAGAAAGTGCACGCTCGGTAGTTGCAGTTGAGACTGGCAAAGTAAGAACAAGGCAAATCAAGCTTGAAAAAAAGAAATATTAATACTTCATTGTCGAGAGATATTCTCGATAGTAGATTCAGGTATGCGTATGAGTAAGTAAGATCGATGGACACAGGACGCGGGCCTCCCGGAGGATAACAACCCTACGTCCTGTTTGGTGTTATTGTATTGCTAAGGTTCATACTGGAATTAGGGTTCCAATATGAGTCTGCCCTTCGACGAAGGCCCCCTGCCCTCCTTATATATCCAAAGGGCAGGGGTTTACAAGGTAACATCCGAGTCGGTTACAATAGATTCTATCTAACTAACATATCTGTAAACCTAACTTGCGGCTTACTCAAACAAATATCTACATAAATATCTTTAAGCCAAATATATCTAAAACTAAACCCCTGGCCCACTCGGCCATATGGCCGAGTGGTTAGGTATCCCGGGTACATATATCCCATAGTAGCCCCTAAGCACATTTTCCATCTTGAATCGTCGCCTTGAATTTCCTCGACATCTTATGAAATTTGGGAAGTGCTTTACATATTGGCTCTGATAAATCTTCTATTTAAACTCCTGAGAAAAAAGGCATGGCCTATAAGTATAGCCCCCAACTCAAGATGTTTGTTGAATTTATACCGAAACAACGTCTGAGTTAATAACAGCTCAAACATGATCCTTAAAAATGATATCCAAGGCTTTCGCTTTATCCAATTAAACCAAAACTCATTAATAATTGAATTTCCCTGATCGCCGAGCGATGCATCACCAAATTAATATTTATATCCATAAAATGCATATAACCCAATTGATATGCTACGAACGTCAACTGCCATAGCCCCCAAGATTGGTGATGTATCACTAGTATTCATACAAAAGACAGCCCCAGATTTTGGTGCTGAAAAAATTACTATATCACAAATAATCAAAAGATACAATCTCCCAAGACTAAACTGCATTAGTCCGAGTGATTTATCAATCATTATTCAATCCACAACACTCAATGTTAGCACTTGAAAAGAATATCTAAAACATAATAAATCCGCGTACCGGTGTAATGTAACTATGCTGATCCATGTGGCGGCCCAATAGGTCATCAGACGCGTATAAAAGGTGCCCGCAAACAATCGCAACCCTTCACCTTTGTATCGCTGCCTGAGTCTGCCCTTCTCAAAACCTAGATCCAAAGCTTCCACTTCACCGCCGCAACCATTCCGCACACGTAAACCCTAGGTTTGGAACTTCCATTTGTCTACCACCACCGTTCCACTGTTCCACTGCCACCATTTCACTGTTCCGCTGCCACCATTTCACTGTTTCGCCGCCATTTCGCACGCTCAAGCTCAAAGATAGGGTTCCAAACCCTGATCTCCATCCCCCAAAAGCTTCCCGCATCGGTTTCGATGGCCCCAAAGCGCACCCGTCAAAGCACAAGGGCTCAATCTGAAAAAGGGACCTCTCCTAGAAAGGGTGAAAGCGAAGAATCGATTTTTGATATTCCTGCTGGCATTAAGGAGTTCCCAGCATCAACCATGGACTCAGAAAAAATCAACAGATTGGTGATAAATAGCGTGCTACAAGATCAACAGACGGGTTGGTGGATTGAAGCCATAGGTCAAAAATTTCCTCAGCCTCTCGTCGACCAACTTATAGTTTTTGCCTCCTTTTTCTATCGCGGATTTGGCCTTCCGTTCTGCCACTTCTTTAGAGGTCTTCTATTTTTCTATGGCATTAATCTGGTCAATCTGAACCCAAATTCTATTCTACACATCGCTATTTTTATTCATTTTTGTGAAGTGTTTTTGGGTATCCCTCCTTATTTCGACACCTTCAAAGAACTGTTTGTGTTGAAATCAAACAGCAGTAATGTCATAGGGGGTGCTGGATTCCAATTGAGGAATAAATCCAAGTACATCGATGTACCACTCCCATCAACCAACAAAGGGTGGCACGCAGATTGGTTTTATCATGGCAACCATGCCCCCCCTTTGTCAGAAACGATAGCAGAAGCCCCCAAGCCATGCCCCGAGTGGTCCGTGAAGGCACATCCAAGCAAGAAAGCACAGGTTGATGAGATTTTGAAACATGTGAATTATCTGAAGTCAAAAGGCTATATCGGCGTTCACGTTGCCGCCAGCTTCATATATCGCCGTGTGCAGCCCATAAAGAAGCGCCACGTTCCTGGATGGAAATTCCAACTAGGGTCAGACCCTACTATGGAAGTACCAGAAGTACTATCAGAAAGGGAACTGACTTTGCGACTGGAAAGCATATTTTTGTCGCTTCTAGATTGGACTCCAGGGAGCGCAACATCTGGCCATCATTCAAAAACTAGAAGAAGTGCTGTAAGTTAGCCACTGATCCTCTTTAGAAAATCAATACTACTTTCCTTATTTGTCAATAACAAATGATGCCTCGCATATGTCGTAGAACCTTGACGTATATGTATCCAACCCTCCACTACCACCAACGCCACAAAAGAAATCCCCCACTCAGCCATCATCCAAACGTCATAAAGCTCACATTGAAGACTCCGATGAAGAAGAGTCGCTGGCTGACATAATAGCTAGACTGCAAGGGGAAGCAAAGAAGAAGTCTGTTGAGAAAACAACCACTCGGCGGCTAGTGAATACGAACACTCAGGAGCAATCGCATCCAAAGGAGTCAGACAAGACAATCCCTGAGATGGAAACACCCCACACAACAAGTGACCCAAGACCAACTAGCCCCCCGTCAAAGGTGTCAGGCTTAAAATTCAAGCGCCGAACAAGGTAAGTAAAACGATATATTTTAATGCATAGCTTTCGAATAAACAACTGTGTAATCTTCATTCTCTGGATAGGTCAACCGGAGGAGCATCATATGAAGATATCCCAGCAAAAAGTGCGGCTCCTGAAAAAGATCGACGTGCACCATTTATGGGGACATCCAAAGATGATATCCCCGGTCACTCGGCTAAAAACCGAGTGATTTAATGGATGCACCAGAGTGTTCTCGGCCAAAAACTATACAAGCCGAGTCATTTGATGTCCCAGATCTGGACATGCCCGAGATGGCGACCGAACAAGAATAATCATCGTTGATATTTGAAATGATGCCGGAGCCAATATACGATTATCCCATTGGTCCGGAGGAATATGTGGCTCCCACGCCAATTCATCGAGTAATAAAAGAAGGTGTCACAGAACAACCTACACCGACCAGAATGGTGTACCGTAGTGGCCCCTTCGCCATTGCCGGGTTCGATGAGTTGGCAGAGCAAGCCGAATTAAAGAAGTTTGAAGATCTTACTGAAAAGGCCTTTCATTCCTTCCAGGTACCCTTGCCTTCTTGAAAACTGGCCCCAATAACAATAATATTGTGTGATGATGTCTATACAACTCATCCGTAGTGCAGATTCCAAAAACTCAGATGGCCAACAAGAGTAAACTCCTGCAACTTGTGAAAGGCATTGTGCAAGAGCAGTCGATTTAGAAGATCAACTGGCCAAAGAAAGAGTAGAAGTTGGGCAATTATCAGTAGATTTGAAGGCCCGTTCATCTCAAGTTGATAAACTCCAATTCGAGCTACAAGGTAAAAACACAAACATAATCCTTGGCATACTATTTCCAGATTTTAAATATTTTGAACTCTTCCACTCAGAAATGTCACGGGTGCTGGAACTAAAGCACAATCAAGAGTCTCAGTCGGCTGCTCAAATTGCAAAACTGCAAAGCCGTATCAAAGAGCTGGAGTCGGCGACACAATCTGTGGAAACATTGAAGTCCGAGAATAAAAGTCTAAAGAAACAACTCATCGGGAAATTTTTTGAAAAGCTGAAGGATGATTTTAAAACAATGCAAGAATCTCAATCGCTATGGAGGAAAAGAGCCGAAGGTAATTATTGTTA
Source organism: Eleusine coracana subsp. coracana (assembly GCA_032690845.1). Classification (NCBI taxonomy): domain Eukaryota; kingdom Viridiplantae; phylum Streptophyta; class Magnoliopsida; order Poales; family Poaceae; genus Eleusine; species Eleusine coracana. Next base: position 22,032,063 of record CM064424.1, read on the forward strand.
TACCTATGTGCTCAAAAATAAGTACACGTATGTAATCTAAAATATTTATGACTGACAGATGCTGAGGGAACAATAAAAAACCAAAGGGATAGGAACACAACACTAGAGGCTGAACTATCCAAGGCCCAAAAGATTTTCAAGAAAGCTGTGGATGAACTAAACCAATTCCAAAAAGCGTACAAAGAAGTTGAAAAACTTAAAGAAGAATACAAGGAAAAGGTTATCACCCTCGAAGTTGAAAAGGCAGAAGCTGAGAAACGACTAAAAGGTAAATAGTCATTTAATTATCGTCATACCAAAGTCATTGTCCCAGATAATTGTAAATATTGTACTCTTGTAGGATCAAAGAGGTCCTATGAGCTTTTGGAAAAGAAATTCATAGAAGGTGACGAAAACCTCCGATGGTCTTTTGCAGCTCTCCAGAAAGATGTAGAGGTAGTCGCCCAATATATACTTCCAGAAGAAAAACCACCCAGGTGTCGAGATTTATAGACAAGGCTACAAGAGGCACCCGACCGAGTGAAAGAACACGCTCGACGTGTTGCAGAACTGGCTGGGGCACAGGTCTTAGCTATAGCAAAGTCTCACATCCCTGACATAAATTTGGATGTAGTAGTCGAGGGTTTCCACGAAGATTTCACTGACGAACAATGTGAAACCCTTGTAACTGAAGCGCAAAAAACAGCGCATATTCTAGCTGATCAAATAGAACTAGATCTGTTACCAAAAATGTAAGGTATTGTAAAATTTGAAAGACCATGTTACATTTCTGTTGTGGTAATGTAACATCTGTGCAATAGACTATGAAAGTCTAGATTCGTCACCAGGATTGTAACAAATGCTTGGGTCGCGCTGCTTCATATATGTATTGTATGAACTCGTGTTAAACACTCACAACCAATACATAACTCTCGTCAGCCCTCTAAACAACGCTCCCAATAACCGATATGAACCATGGAGACTAAGAACTCACTCGGTCAGACATATGCGAACTGGGAGAATTGTCTTGGTCCCCAACAGACGGCAAGAACCATGGGGACTAAGTAACCCGCTTGGTCAACATGCACGAATTGAGGTGGTACCAAGTGTCCAAATTTAAATCATGACTTAAACGACAACAACAATGATCCATAAAAATTCAAAAATTGCCAAACCAGTCGTCATGACCATAATTTGTACAAAGTCAAATAAAGGTAATTACAAAAAACTATAAATACTAAGCATAGAAACGACGTAGCTGTGATATGTTCCAGAAACTTTGAAGGTCTGACCCATCCTTGCGCATTAAACGGTACGCACCCGGCTGAGTGATTTCCATTACAATAAAGGGTCCTTCCCATGGGGCCGAGAGTTTGTGCTTGCCTACCGTGGACTGGACCTGCCTCAAGACCATGTCTCCGACTGAAAAGCCTCGCACTCTGACGTTTTTGTCATGATAACGCCGCAAGCTTTGTTGGTATTTTGCCGATCGCAGTAACGTGGCATCACGCTTCTCCTCTAGTAGCAACAGGTCGTCACATCTATGGTCATTGGAAGTTTCTTCTTCATACGAAGCCACACGAGGGGAGGTGAACGAAATCTCAGTTGGTAACATGGCTTCCAACCTGTAAACCAAGGAGAAAGGAAAATGTCCTGTGGCGCGGCTTACATTAGTTCGAAGCCCTCACAGTACTGCTGGCAGTTCCCGAACCCAACGTTGAGCATATTTTTCCAGCCGGTCAAATAGACGTGGCTTAATTCCAGATAGCAAGAGGCCATTTGCACGTTCAACTTGGCCGTTGCTCTGCGGGTGGGCAGCCGAGGCGTAGCCAATCTTAAAACCCACTCGGCTCGCAAATTCTTTGAACTCCTCCGCTGTAAACTGAGTGCCGTTATCAGTGATGATCTTATGGGGTGCACCGAACCGAGTGACTATTTCAGTCATGGATTCGACGGCCTTCTTTGCTGAAATCTTTCCGACTGGCTTTGCCTCGATCCACTTAGAGAACTTGTCTACTGCCACGAAAAGGTGAGTGAAACCCCACTGAGCCTTCATGAAAGGCCCGACAATATCTAGACCCCATACTGAAAATGGCCATGTTATTGGGATATTTTAAAGCTCTGTGGCAGGCACGTGCATCTGGCGGGCAAAGAACTGGCTACCCTCACACTTTCGGACAATTTCCCTGGCATCGGCACCAGCAGTCGGCCAATAGAAACCTTGTCTCATTGCTTTGGATGCAATTGTGGATGGGCCTGCGTGGTTCCCGCAAATGCCAGCATGGATGTCCCCTAACACGACTCTTCCTTCGTCTTGAGACAAGCACTTCATCAGCATCCCATGTGGGCTTTGTTTGTACAGACCATGGTCAACAATACAATACGACCGAGACTTGCGAATAATCCTCAGGGCTTCGTCTTTATCAGTCGGTAGTGTACCACCATCCAGGTACTCGATGAGAGGAGTTTGCCAATCTACTGTAATGACAGCGAGATGTGGTGTTGGTCCCGCCTTCGGTGCCGACTGCTCAATAGTTTGCTGGGTTAGTACAGATGGTTTATAGAGATCATCACGGAATACTCCGTTAGGTATTTTAGACCTACTAGACCCAAGTTTGGCTAGTTCATCCGCCTCTTCGTTATACTTACGAAGGACGTGTTTATACTCAATACCATCAAACTTGTCTTCTAGCTTCCGAACTTCAGTGTAGTAGGCTATCATGCTTTCATGGAAACAACACCACTCCTTTGTTACTTGATTAATCACCAACGCCGAGTCACCAGAGATGCTCAATCTTTGAACTCCGAGTGAAACAGCCATTCTAAGCCCATGTAGTAGTGCCTCGTACTTTGCAGCATTGTTAGACGCGCGAAAGTGCATACGAAGAACATATCGCAGCTTGGCCCCTTCAGGAGATGTTAATACAACACCTATCTCGGCACCTTCCAGTTGTAAGGAACCGTCAAACATCATTTGCCAATAGCTTAATTCATGCGGGCTAGGCGGTAACTCGCATTCTGACCACTCGGCAACAAAGTCTAACAAAGCCTGACATTTGACCGAATCACGGGACTTGAAGGTGATATCATATGATCCCAACTCAACAGCCCATTTAGCAATTTTTCCAGTGGCCTCTCTATTATGTAGCAATTCGCCTAGGCCAAACGACATGTGGACCTCGATCGGGTGATCCTCAAAATAATGCTTCAACTTCTGAGATGTCATTAATAATGCATAAATTAGCTTCTGAAGCTGGAAATATCGTACCTTGGACTCAGTTAAGACCTCCCTGACGAAATAAACGGGCCACTGCACCTTTTGAGCCTTGCCATCTTCATCCCGTTCCACCGCCAGTGCGGTGCTGACAACGTGTGTAGTTGCGGAGATGTACAGCTGCAAGGGTTCCTTTGGTTTTGGAGGGGTTAGCACCATAGGACCACTAATATAGGTCTTAAAATCATCCAAAGCTTTCTGAGCATCATCATTCTAGGTGAATGATTCTTGCTTCTTAAGTAACCGAAAAAAGGGCAACCCTCGAATGCCTAATCGTGAGACAAACCGGCCGAGTGCTGCCATGCAACCGGTGAGTTTTTGGATGTCTTTTTGCGAATGTGGAGGTCCCATCCGTAATATGGCAGTAACCTTTTCTGGATTAGCTTCAATCCCTCTATGTGATACTAAAAAACCGAGTAATTTTCCTGATGGGACCCCAAAGATGCATTTGTCCGGATTCAACTTGATATTGTATTTCCGAAGATTCCCGAATGTTTCCTCTAGGTCGGATATTAAGTCGGCGGAAAGCCGAGTCTTGACTACCACATCATCCACATAGGCTTCGACGTTTCTTCCAATTTGGCTATCCAAGCACCGTTGCATGGTCCGCTGATAGGTGGCGCCAGCGTTCTTTAGGCCAAAGGGCATAGTTGTATAACAAAACGCGCCGAACGGCGTGATAAACGAGGTTTTAAGCTGGTTGGATTCATTTAAGGGAATCTAATGGTACCCTGAATAGGCATCTAAGAAACACAATAATGCACATCCAGCCGTCAAATCGATCACCTGATCAATGCGTGGAAGGGTGAATGGATCTTTTGGGCAAGCTTGGTTTAGGCCGGTGTAATCCACGCACATCCGCCACTCCTTATTTTTCTTTCGTACCAAAACTGGATTAGCCAACCAGTCGGGGTGAAAAACTTCTTTAATGAAACCGACTGCCAGCAGTCGACCGATTTCTTTCCTAATCGCATCCTTTCGATCTTGCGAGAATCGTCTAAGTCGTTGCCTTATAGGCCTGACATTCTTGCGGACGTGAAGTTTGTGCTCATCCTTTTCTCTTGGAACCCCTGGCATGTCAGAAGGTTTCCATGCAAATATATCTTTATTGTTTCAAAGAAAAAGGATGAGTGCGCTTTCCTATTTATCACCTAACTTGACCCTAATATTGGTGGTCTTTGTTACATCACTATCATCTAGGCTAATCTTCTTGGAATCCACGACGTCTGTATGAACTGTGGTCTTTGGTGCCTTCTTGGGAGCAGGGTCGAGCATGCCCTCCTCAGCTGTTGTGATCGCCTCCTTCAACTCAGCTAATGCTGATGCCGCCTCTATCTTCTCAGTCAACTCGCAGCTGCTGTTGTCGTAGTCAGATGATGTCCTCACATCCGAGTGAAGTGAAATAACTCTGTTTGGTCCTGGCAACTTCATCGTCATATAAGGATAGTGATGTACTGCCATGAACTTAGCGATGGCTGGCCGCCCTATAATGGCATGATAAGCAGAGTCGAGGTCGGCGACCTCAAATGTGATACGCTCCGTCCTAAAGTTCTCCTAAGTGCCGAAGGTTACAGGCAGAGTGATTTGCCCGAGAGGGACTGTTTGCATGCCTGGTATCACGCCGTGGAACGGCGATCGGCTTGGCTTGAGGTCGGTCAAGGGTATGCTGAGCTCCTTGAAGGTCTTGACGAAGAGGATGTCAAGACTACTGCCACCATCTACTAGTACCCTGTTTAGCCGGACTCGGTTAACAGTTGGCGTAAGTACTAAAGGGTATTTCCCAGGCCTAGGGATGTGGTTTGGGTGGTCCGAGTGATCAAAGGTAATCGGGACCTCTGACCATCGCAGATACTGAGGTACTGCTGGTGAGACCGAGTGAACCTCTCTATAAAGAATCTTCTGCTGGTGCTTGGAATCTGCTATGGAGCGGCCGCAGATATAATTAACCTTGCGCTCGAGGTCCTGGTAGTCTTCCTTATCCTCGTCTTGGTTATCCTTGTCCGAGTCTTTCTTAGCGCCTTTGGGGACCCAGGTGCGCTCCTTACAGACCTTCAGGGCGTGATGGGCAAAGTTCTTCAACTTGAAGCATTCCCTTGCTTTATGAGCGCCATCGTGAAGCAGACAAGGAATGTCAAGCATCTTGTCAAAATCATCCTGAGTGACTGGTTTCCTACTGGATGAGCGCTCAGTGTTGGCTACCGTGCGGTCGTGCTTACGCTTCCCGTCACCATCCTTGCTGTAGTCGGTCGGACCTGACTGGTTCCTTGGGGTTGTCTCCTTGTACTGTCGGACTCGGAATAGTGCCGAATTGCCGGCGGCATATTTGTCAGCCATGGTGAAAAGATCTCTAGCTGTCAGTCCACCGGCCGCGTCCAACCTTCCAATCTTTTTGATCAAATCATCGTCAGGAAGCCCTGCTTGGAAAGCGGCGATGACTTGAGCATATGAGATGTTGGGGATGGTGTTCTTCACTCGGCAGAAGCGTGGGATGTAATCTCGAAGCGGCTCCCGGTCTTGCTGCTTGATGTGGCTTAGTTCCCAGTGATTTCCTAGCCTGTCGAAGGTTGCTTGAAAGTTGGCAACAAACTGCCGACAAAGATCTGCCTAGGAACTGATGGAGCTGTCGGGCAGATTAGTGAGCCAAGATCTTGTGACTGGGGCTAGGCAAACGTGTAGGTAGTTGGCCATAAAAAAACTGTCGCCGCTGAGGGCCTGTATGGTTGTCGAGTAGACGTGGAGCCAGTCACGCGGATCCGTCTTGCCGTCATACTTCTCAATGCCGACTGGTTTGAAACCAACTGGCCAGCTGATGGTTCGAAGCTCCCGAGTGAAGGCCCGAATACCAGCCTCCTCATCATAGTCATCTATGATCGGGGATCATTCTTGCTCGTGACCAGTATCTCAGCGGGGCCTATCATCGCGACGGCCCTCGTCCGGTCGATCACGATAATACTCGTCCTGATATACCGGCCGCTTGTCGTCACGCTCATAGATAACATCTCCGCGCCGGCGTCGTTCATCTTCGTGTGCTCGGCGGGTCGCGTCATCGCGCTCTTGGTAACTGCTGTCTAGTCGGACCCGCGCGTCACGTGGTGGTATGCCGTTACGCAAGTTGGCGCTTGGATGCCGATCGTGGAACTCTGTGATGGGCCTACGTCTGGGGGCAGTAGGCGGTGTTGCATCCCGGTTGGAACGCTGTCGATCTCTTCTTTCCTCCCTGGGCATCGACCTAGCAGCCCCAGAAGCTGACCAACTCGGTGTTGGTCTTGCCGCATTCATCTCCAGCACCGTCGTGGCCCTGATGTGTGCTTTCAGTTGGTTGACCTGAGGTGTCAACGCTGGGGAGACTTGGAGCAAGGGCTCTATGGTTTTCAGGAGGGCTGCCACGGCCGTGATATTATGCGCTGGGGTTGTATAGTCATCCTCACCATCAAGTTTTAAGGTGCAGTCGCCCATGTCTAAGTTTCGGACGATGCCGGATCTGTGCTGGGCATCTGGTCTGCGGAGTGAGGGGGTGACCGCATCTGGGTCACCGTCTTCGGGATCTGTCTCTTGTCCGTCTACATGTGGCGCGGTGCCGCGTGCGGCTATCACGACAGATGTTTCTCCATCATCTGCAGTTTGAGCAGCGGGTGCCACCATGAACACCTCGTGGAAGTCCGAGGAGCAGCTTTTTGAATCACTCGACTCTTCAATCAAGTCCAGGTGTGACTCGCTTCCGAGTACGATTGTTGCAACGAACCTTGATTTGTCGAAAAGTTCGAGATCTACATCTGGCTGATGAGCCGGGAGATCGATCACAGTGAAGTCCAAATCAACCAAGGTTGTTGATCGGGGTGTTGTGGGCAACGTTGAGTAGTCACCCGAGAGGGTTTCCGCCTGGAAAGTTGCCGCCGAGTTGTCGAACCCGAGCGGGAGTCGGCTGGCTAGATTTCGTTGATCGGCCACGCGTTCCTCCTCGACAAGGTGCCCGTGCGGATCGGCGATGAGGCTGACGGTTCCGAAGCAGATCTTGTCTCCCGGGCGAAACTTGATGTCGACGAAAGCCATCGATTTCGACGATGCTATGCACAACGCAGCCCCCTTCCTGGCACGCCAACTGTTGAGAGATATTCTTGATAGTAGATTCAGGTATGCGTATGAGTAAGTAAGATCGATGGACACAAGACACGGAGTTTATACAGGTTCGGACCTCCCGGAGGATAACAACCCTACGTCCTGCTTGGTGTTATTGTATTGCTAAGGTTCACACTGGAATTAGGGTTCCAATATGAGTCTGCCCTTCGACGAAGGCCCCCTGCCCTCCTTATATATCCAAAGGGCAGGGGTTTACAAGGTAACATCCGAGTCGGTTACAATAGATTCTATCTAACTAACATATCTATAAACCTAACTTGCGACTTACTCAAACAAATATCCACATAAATATCTCTAAGCCGAATATATCTAAAACTAAACCCCTGGCCCACTCGGTTAGGTATCCCGGATACATATATCCCACATTCATGTTACATTAAAACTCTACAAAGTTAAGTATGAGTAATTGAGTAGGGAAAATAAATGTGAAAGAAAAGCATATCTATCAATCAAATGATAATTATGATTCGGGTTTTGTTTGGGGGGGGGGGGGTAAGAGAAACTAGGGCTTACAGTTGTTTGATGTCGGACGCGAGCCTCACGAACAATGATTAGGATGGGCGCAATCTCCTCAGTTTTTGGTGACGGCAACCCGGAGGTGCCGTCCATCCTCTCCACGCAGCCAGAGCAGTATCGGAGGTGGCGGTATTGGCGCGTGTCGCCCGCAGCTTTGAGTCAAAGCCACAAACAGAGCAAACACGTTTTTCCTCCCTCGGTTGGCTTGGCTGCTTGCTGATAGTTTTCCTGGTGTAAGGTTCATGACCATTGAGCTCACCCCAAGGTATGATATTTTGGTGATGAATGACAAACATAAAATATGACTAATATCTACACGAGTGTTGTTCGTGTAGGAAACTTCTTCTACCATATGATGATTGTCAACAGCATCCTGGGCGATTGATGACAATGATCACAAGCATGGAGGCTTGTAAACTTGATGGAGTCCAAGGGTTGATGAAGATGGATCAAAGTGGAGAACAAACTATGGTGCAAGTGTTGGGTACACTTGTCTAGTTGTTAGGTCTTTGAGTCTATAGGAAAAAACCAAACTATCAAGGGAGTCTAGGTCATTCTCTTAGGTCATGTCTAGTCGGTGATATGCAAGGTTGCTCGGTAAAATCATAGGCACTAGGTGACAGTGGAGAAGCCAAGGAGCTAATTGGAGAAGCCGAGAAACGAAGTCAAGCGTGGATAAGGAGTTTCAGCTTCTGGACGAAGTGATCGGACAGAGGGGTCGGTGGTGACCGGACTATATGGTCACTAAGTAGTTTTGTCCGGAGACTACAGCGTGCAGCAATGAAACTGCCAAGTCTAGGAATCTCTAGTGACCGGACGGTCCGGTTAGCAAAGGTGAGACTTGAGCAGCGAGGAACCCAACGCCAAAGTGTTTCTGGACTGGAGAGAATCAGTAGTGGTCAGAGCCGTTGGGGCACAGTGTTGTAGTGACCAGACGATCCGGTCAGGCAGTGACCGGACTGTACGGTCAGTAGGCCCAGAAAGCAGATTTCATGGAGCAATGACTAGTTTGAGGTTAGGAGCCTATATAAATTTGTAGCTGGGGTCTTTGTGACCTCTCTTGGCCAGTGGAATACCTGAGAGTATTTAGTAAGGTTCAAGAGGAAAAGAGGAGAGCACTAGAAGGAGATATTGCATATCTTGAGAGTCCTAGAGGAGAGTAACTTGAGCATCTTGCACATCTAAGTCCAGGGTGTCCTTGAGGGTGTGATCTAGATTGTTACTCTTGGTCTATGGTGAGACCTAGACCGGTTAGGTTTTGGTGATCGAGCCTATCGTGATTGGTTGTGAAGGCCGTCACACATTTGCACATGGTTGGAGCCCGCCGTTGAAAGGGGCACCGCTAGTGAGCGCCTGGGTCGGCTCGAGGAGTCCGGCAAGTTCTCGAGGGAGGCGAGCTTCTGCTTTGTGCAGCGGTGATGCACATCATGTCTTCACTCGGGAAGTGATTGTGGGCTCGTGGGCGAGAACTCCACTTGGTGGCGGGAGGGACCAGAACTCCGGCAGGAGTGGTGCAATGAGGAGTAGGGGAAGGCGCCACCTTCCGAGACCTCGAGAAAAATCATGAGCCATTTCTTACTCTGGTTCTTACTATGATGCATTACTTTCCACACTTATATATCGTGCTATTCATGCTTGTGTGCTTGTTTTGTTCTAGTTGATTATCTTGTAGACTTACTTGAATAGGTTTCTTGCTTGCTAGTAGTGTTTGTGTTTCTGGATTTGATCACTAGCATGTATAAGACTTGCATCGACTTGATTACTTTCCCTTGTACATGTTGTACTACTCATGCTCATGTGCACTAGTTCCTTATCTTATAGAATTGCATGAGTAGGCTCCCTTGCTAGCTTATGGTGTGCTTCCGCGTTGCTTTATTGCTAGCTTGCATAGGAGTTGTTTTGAGTTATCAGTTTTTAGGAATTTGGCAAATTTGGTACATAATGCGAGTTCCCAATTTGTGACATCCTATGTCACAAAATGAAGTTAACTAAGCCTAACCTCAATTAAGGACTAAGCCAGAGTATGATTAATCCATGTGCCAAAGGATAAAGGAAAGAAACCTAGTTAATTAAATTCCAAAATATTCAAATATGGGTCACTCACAAACATCATCAAAACCCATGAAAGTACCCAAATGTTTTTACATATTATGAATGGCCATAATAAAATAGAATTTTGAGAATTTTTTCCAGAATTTTTGGTAACCATTTAATACCCTTAAAAATTCCCCCAAAGTTAGAAAAGTGTATTTCGGGTTTAGAATTTTCATAAATTCTCAAAGCAAAACTAGCAGGTCCACCCAAAAGAAATTTTGGAGCACACGTTTTGCTGAATGCACACAAAAATTCGTGTCAATTTTGGAGCACGAGAACGTGTCGAAATTTACCTAACCCGAGTCCAAGTTCTGGGTCAAGCCGGGTCAACCGCCTCTTCTCCCTTCCCTCTCCTCCGGCCAGTTCTAACCCGACATGGGTTGTACCCGGGTACGGTCGCCACTGCCGCTCTCCTGTCGCCCCACTCCGGCCACTGTGCTACCAACTCGCCGCCCTGTGCCACCGGCCGGGAATTGAAGCCGCCCACCGCCGGCAGCCACTCCCGGGCCGACAGCACGACGCCCCTCCCTCTCTTCCCCTCTCTCGCCGCTCTCGGTCTTTCCTCCGCCGGCCAGGTCAAAAAGGCAGCAGCAGCAGCAGCACCCAGCCTCATCGCTCTCACTCTCTCTCAACTCGCAACCAGTTCTCCCACACCCCAGATCAGCCCCCAACGCCGGCACCCTCTTCTCCTCCCTCTCCCCGGCGAAAACCGTGCCAGTGCTCTGTTCTTCCCCGCCACGACCGCCGCCGTGTCCAGCTCCGACTAGGTGGCTTCCCACTCCCTCTTTCTTTCGCAAATCGATGCGCAAGGTCACCACCTCCCTCCCCTCTGACCTGTTTCCTCCCTCGTGCAGCGTGCTCACCGGATTTTGTGAAGCCCGAGCCACCGCTGTCGGGATCTTCTTCCCCCCGCCGACGAGAGCCCCCACCGTCCTTACCCCTCGATGAGTTCCTCGACGCCGACCATCCCCGGACCACCGCGTCGCTCGTCGACCGCACCCTGGCCTCCCTCTCCCTCGGCACCGTTGCGTGGACCTTGCCGGAGCTGCCTCTACCGCCGCGCGTCGTCGCCGGCGATCTCCGGTGAGCCACTTCTCCCTCTGACCCCCTCCACGAGTTCCCCTCGGCACGGAGACTCTCCGAGTAGCACGCAAGCCCCGGCTGTGCCGCCGATCGGCCGCTGGGCCGAGCTCGCCGTCGCCGGCCACCGCGAGCGCGCGCGCGTTTGAAGGATTTGAAATCAGTGGCAGATTCGTAAATAACAATGAACTTTGAATAAACTTCAAAATTCAATATCTCGAGAAATACAAGGTCAAAAATTGTGAAATTAATTTTGTTCAACTCCTAAAATCTTGCTCTACCAGAAAAACAGGATCAAGTCCAAGTTTATTCAGTAAATTAATTTATTTAATCCATCAAAGTCACAACCCTAATTGACTTAATAAATTCATTAGTAATTATGTGTAAATGGTAAATTCATGAAATTTGCTCAGTAAGCATTTCAGGGCATCCTTAAACTTTCTGCAAAAGCAAATTTCCATTTTTATGCATATTTTCAGTATTATTGCATAATCCTCATTTTCAGTAATTGAATTTATATAAATTATTGGCTAAGAATTTATTCATGAAATTTGGCATTTCTGTTCCTTATGAACTTGTACACTTATGAAAAATCCCATGAAAAATTTGAGGTTACCTAAGTACAAATTTGCTGTCAAAATTGATTATTTGCTAAGTAACGAGGAAATTCTTCATATAAATGATACTTTATGCGTGTATTTCAGGAAAATAAGAATAAATTAATTTCTGGAAGTCCATGGAAAATAACTCATCTTTACATTGCAGTAGGATTTCTCCTTGTGTAATTATATACTTGGTTCTTGATTAATTATATGAACTAGAACTAGTGAGGCAACTAAAGAACCATTTTAGGTATAGTATTAGTTTGCATATGGTCACTTTAGCTACGTGGCCCAAAAATGAACTTTCTGAAATTTAACCCTAAGTACTACATTGTCATGTCATCATCAACCATGATGTCAATTAATCAGCATTTAGGCCATGCTCATGTTAAAGTGGACATACACCAAGAGTGCGATGATTAAGAACTTGCATTCTAGTAGCTAGCAGTTTGTCCCTTAAAAATTCAGTAGCTACCATGTCATACTTAGGTGTACACACATTCATAAATAAATGATTAGTCACTAATGTTTATTTGCCGAGGAAGTGTCATGAATTGTCATGCCATGCATTCCATCTTTAATTAAGAAAACTCCATGAAACCTTGTGTATTCCTTAGCATTGATGCATGTCCATTCCATATAGGAATCGAGACCGTGGAGATCACACCGGACCAGCAAGGAGCTGAAGTGCACTTTGGTGACGACGCTAACTACGATCACACCCAAGGCAAGCCCCGGTGCACAACCCATTTTATCACTCGAGTCCTTTCTCTTTATCACAAGTTAGGAATATTGTATTGTGCATTAAGTGTAGGACTTGGATGAAACACACTTGCATACTCCCGCACTGACCTATGATTAGTATGTTAGAAAGCTTTTACGTTAGCAAATGCTATGCTCAAATTAGTGGAGTCAACGGTAGGTTATAGATTCAACTATGATTCAATTGGTTGATCAACTTGATAAAAATGGAGCACCTATCGTTGCAACTCCGCGAACAAGTATTGAACTGTACCAACTGCATACCTTTAATATGGGAATTGGTAAACCTAGTAACTTGGGCGCCGTATTGTTGGACGGCCATACTCATCGATCCAGAGGTGATGTGAACAGCACGGTGGACGCACGGGTTTGAGGACCACTGGAGAGTGCATGGGTTAAGCCTCGGATACGAAGTACTGTATCGCGGGGAGGACGTGTACTCGAGATCGATGGCCCCGGATCGACTTTATAGCAATCTTGTGAACGGTGGCCATACGCGTTCTTAAATGATGCGTATGTCGTGTATTTGGGTTTTCCCTACAGGATGTAAATCAATTCGAATTGCCGTCCCTCGCGGTTATGAGTACCTCTTGTTCGAGCAGCGGCAATGATATGTTAAGTAGTAAAGTTGTGGTTAAGTTTCTGAAATTTATTTATGCTAGGGATACACAATGCTATGATGTATTGCTCTTAACTATATTCATGTCTTAGCAGCTAGCTAAACTCACCGTAGCTGTGTCCTACGATAAGCAAAGTAAAATCTTGTTTAAGGAAACTGAAAGTGCAGCATAGAACTAATAGGAGCTTTTTATGCAACTATCAAATGAACCGGTCAGCCCCCTGCATGCTAGGAGTTGGTTTTAGTAAACCTTTTGACGGGTAAGTCTTGCGGAGTATGTTAGATACTCAGGCTTTGCATTGATATTGTTTTTCAGGTCTTCCTCAAACAACCTATTGTGATTGTTGTAATAAGGTTGTGTGGGAAGGGGAGGAGCCTCAAAACTGGACCATCGAATGGTTCCCAAGTTCTCCTAACCAAGGTGAGTGAGCCATCGCCATAGGGCTGGCATGGTTCACGTAGGCAACATCGTGTTTTGTTGTTTCACCGCTTCCGCTAAATTTATGTAATATGTACTAAGGACTCATATTATGTATTAGATCTAAACTCAGCTTAATTTGAACACTGGACTTGTAATATTACTCCTCTAAGTGATATATCTTGTAAATGATGAATGTTCATGTGTGAATGTTGTGTATGGTTACTTCGTTAACCATCTCCCGAGACGATCCTATACAACATACTCTACTTTTCGGAGTAGGGTTGTCACACAATTCACCCCCCCTCCCCCCTACTCGGTCACTCGGTCTTTTCAAGTGGTATCAGAGCCAAGTACTCATCATAAGGCTTAACCGCCTTGAGTAGTGACCGTATTGAGTTGAGATGTCATCCCATTCGGGGTTGGATCATGGCTCATAGAAGGATCGCTTTAAAAGGTACGTAAATGCCATGATTCCAGATGAGTTGATGGATATTCTGATGGACTTTGCCAATACCTTTACCGATGATCATTTGTGTGATGATTGTGATGATTGTGTGGATGCGCCTAGTACTAGTGAGTGCCTTGGTACTTCTAATGTTGACTTGATAGGTTGCTCTACTAGTGTGCCTAATGTGTTGAGTGATAATGATGTGTCTCTTGATCTTGCTTGCTCTACTAGCATGACTAGTACTGATGATTTTGTGAGAACCTCTTGAGCATTTATTATCTTGTGTGTAGGATATACTCCTTCAGAGGTCTGCATGGGATTGCACCATATGAAGTGATTGATAAGCTCCTGTAGCAAATCACAACTCCTGAGAGGGGTTTCTTACTTGAGGAGGTAGTCAATAGAAGGCCTAAGCTCTAAATTGAGAGGGCAATGGAGATGATACTCGTGCTCCACTCACAAGTGGGACACGTGCTTGACCATATCATTGGACTCTATGATCCTTCCCATTACTACATCGACCTTGACAATGTGCACGTAGGGGATGGTCATGGACATTGGAGGTATCGTGCTCCTCACTATCCCATCAGGAGGAGAGTACAGGATGGGATTGCAAGAATCCCTATCTATGAGGATTGTCTTATTGCTCGACACGATGAGGCTAGTGCTAGTCAATCAAGTAATGCTTTGGACACTAACCCTTCTTCCTCTAGTGCTTGTCTTATGGCTACCACCAGGGTCAACTACAAGAGTGGAGATACTCATTGGATTCTTGATAGTGGGTGCACCCAACATATGACCGGGAAGCCAACCATGTTCACAACCATTGATGGAGATGAAGACAGTGAAAAGGTGACTTTTGAGGATAACTCAAAGGGGTGAGTTAGAGGCTCAGGCAAGGTGGCCATCACAAATGACCTCCATCTCTCCAAGGTCTTTCTTGTGGAAACCCTCAACTTCAACCTTTTGTCTATTGGTCAACTCTGTGACATGGGTTTCAAGTGCATGTTTGATGAGGATGGTGGAACGATTGAGAATGCTAAGAGAGGGCTAGTATTTCATGGAGTAAGGCATGAGAACTTATATGTCATAGACTTCAAATCAAGCAATATGCCACCAAGCACTTGCCTATTCACTAAGGCATCCAAGGGATGGTTGTGGCATAGAAGACTGGCACATGTTGGAATGAATCAGCTCAAGAAGATAGTCAAGAGGAATCTAGATGAGGGAATCAAGGATGTGACCTTCGAGAAGGTGTAAGCTTCATGACCATTGGTGATTGGATCCCCAAGGTATGGATGTTTTGGTGATAGATGACAACTATGAAATTGTGGGCTAACATCTACACGAGTGTTGTCTATGTAGGAATCATCTCTTAACTCTATTACAAATCATATGGATGATAGTTGCCTTGGCGATTGATGACAATGACCACAAGCATGGAGGCTTGTGAACTTGATAGAGTCCAAGGGTTGATGGAGATGGATCAAAGCGGAGAACAAGCTATGGTGCAAGTGTTTGGAACACTTGACTAGTTGTTAGGGCTTTGAGTCCATAGGAAAAACCGGACTATCAAGGGGGTCTAGGTCATTCTCTTAGGTCATGTCTAGTCGATGATGTGCAAGGTTGCTCGGTGAAATCACAAGCACTAGGTGACAGTGGAGAAGCCAAGGAGCTGTTCGAGGAAGCCAGGAAACGAAGTCAAGCGAGGACGACAAGTTTCAACTTCTAGACATAGAGACCGGACAGAGAGGTCAGTGGAGACCGGACTATACGATCACTATGGAGAGTTATCCAGGACTTAGAGCGAGAAGCAGGAACTCTATCAGCAGGAGACTATGTACAGACCGGATGGTCCGGTCTGCTGACCGGACAGTCCGGTCAGTAGGAGTGCAGGAATGGCAGAGGAGCTTCGGGCATAGAATGTTTCTAGACTGGAGAGAGAAACAGACCGGACGGTCTGGTCTAGTGATCGGACAGTCCGGTCAGTACAAGGATTTTGCCTCGATAGTGCAGCCAACGGCTGGGAGAGTCGTTACCAGAGTGACCGGATGGTCTGGTCAGGCAGTGATCGGATAGTCCGGTCTGGATGTCTAGAAAGGCAATTTCATGGAGCAACGACTAGTTTGAGGTTGGGAGCCTATATAACTTTGTTGTTGGAGTCTTGGAGACCACTCTTGGCCAGTGGAATATCTGAGAGCATTTGGTAAGGTCCAAGAGGAAAAGAGGAGAGCACTAGGAGGAGATATTGCATATCTTGAGAGTGCTAGAGAAGAGTAGCTTGAGCATATTGCACATCTAAAGCTAGGGTGTCCTTGAGGGTGTGATCTAGATTGTTACTCTTAGTCTATGGTGAGACCTAGACCAGTTAGGTGTCGATGATCGAGCCTATCATGATCGGTTGTGAAGGCCGTCACACGTTTGTACACGGTTTGAGCCCGCCGGTGAAAGGGGCTTCGCTAGTGAGCACCTGTGTCGGCTCGGGAAGTTCGGCCAGTTCTCCAGGGAGGCGAGCTTGTGATTTGTGCAGCAGTGACACACACCGTATCTTCACTCTAGGAGTGAGTGCGGGCTCGTGGGCGAGAACTCCACTTGGTGGTGGGAGGGACCGGGACTCCGACGGGAGTGGTCCAACGAGGATTAGGGGAAGGCGCCATCCTTTCGAGACCTCGGGAAAAGTCATGAGCCATCTCCTACTCTTCTCCTTACTTTGATACACTACCTTCCGCATTTACATACCGTGCTAATCATGCTTGTGTGTTCACTTAGTTCTAGTTGACTGTCTTATAGACTTGCATGTTTAGGCTCCTTGCTTGCTAGTAGTACTTAAGCTTCCGTATTTGATGACTAGCATGAGTAGGAGTTGCATTGGTGTGCTTGATCACTAGAAGTGCATAGGAGTTGCATTGAATTGTGTGATCCACTAGAATGCATAGGTTGCCCTTCCTTTCATAGGATTATATTGTTAGTGTGATCACCACTAGACTTGTGTAGGAGTTGCTTTGAGTATTATCGATATTGTAGAAAGGCAAAATTGGTACATAGTGGTAGTTCCCGATTCACCCCCCCCCCCCCCCCCACACACACTTTCAGTCGCTAAGATCCTTTCAAGTGGTATTAGAGCCAAGTGCTCACTATAAGACTTAACCACCTTCAGTAGTGATCATATTGAGTCGGGATGTCATGCCATTCGGGGTTGGGTCATGGCTCATGGAAGGATCGCTTTAAAAGCTACCTAAATGCCATGATTTCGGATGAGTTGATGGACACTCTTGTGGACTTTGCCAATACTTTTATCGATAATCATGTGTATGATGATTGTGATGATGGTGTGGATGTGCTTTGTACTAGTGAGTGCCTAGATTCTTCTAGCAATGACTTGATTGGTTGCTCTACTAGTATGCCTAATATGATGATTGATAATGATGTGTCTCGTGATCTTGCTTGCTCTACTAGCATTGATGATGTTTGTGAGTCTCCTATTGATCATGCTAGTAGTTCTATTGTTGAGGAGTTCTTTGCTTTTCATGCTAATGACAATGAGGACTTACTTGACTCTCTTATTCGCTTGCGAGGTATTATGGACAAGATTGCAGCAACTTCCTTCGAGCTCTCCAAGATTGTGATAATTGAGAAGATTCTCTCCTTGCTCCCGAGTAGCAAGCTCTTCTACGTCACCCTGACCTTCTCATGGAGAAGAGTCTCTCTATCGAGGACGTGATTGGGCTGCTCTTTGAGGATGAGAAGATCACCACAAGTTGGACCGGGGAGAGGACTTCCAAAGCAAACAATGAAGCATATACAAGCAAAGGGGAAGGAGTAGCTTTAAGCTCAAACTTCTTTGATCCCTCCATGAGATTGCCTTGCAACACCTTCTACAACCCCTTCGGAGAAAGACCTTCACCAAGATTATCATCATGCGCTTTGTCAAGTTCTACCTCACATGCCATTCCAAGCTCGACTCCAAGCACTTTGGGTGGACCAAGCATTGGCGTAGGGGGAGCACCAACAACAATGCTCGCTCGATCATTTGATCTTGGTGGCTTTGGCTCTGGCGCCTCCACCTCCTCCACCACAAGATAATTTTTGACATCTTCGTCAAGCTCACCAATAGGATCTTATCTTTCAACTTGGTGAATTTGTGAGAAATCCGAATGATGATCTTTGTGATACTCTCTTAAGCATCTATGATCATGTGTGTAGGATAAACTCTTTCAGGGGACTTTGGAGGGTTGCACCACATGAAGTGATTGACAAGCTCCTCCAACAAATCACAACTCTTGAGAGGGGTTTCTTACTTGAGGTGGTAGTCAACAGGAGACATGAGCTCTCAATTGAGAGAGCAATGGAGATGATACTCAT
Organism: Eleusine coracana subsp. coracana; assembly: GCA_032690845.1. Taxonomy (NCBI): domain Eukaryota; kingdom Viridiplantae; phylum Streptophyta; class Magnoliopsida; order Poales; family Poaceae; genus Eleusine; species Eleusine coracana. Next base: position 22,050,357 of record CM064424.1, read on the forward strand.
GCTTCATTCACAAGTGGGGCATGTGCTTGAGCATATCACTGGACTCTATGACCCTCCCCATTACTACATCGACCTTGACAATGTGCACATGGGGGATGGTCATGGACATTGGAGGTACCGTGCTCCTCACTATCCCATTAGGAGGAGACTACTCGATGGGATTGCGAGAATCCCTATCTATGAGGATGATCTTATTGCTCGACACAATGAGGTTGGTACTAGTCAATCAAGTAATACTTTGGATACTAACCCTTCTTCCTCTAGTGCTTGTCTTATGGCTACCACCAGGGTCAACTACAAGAGTGGAGGCACTCATTGGATTCTTGATAGTGGGTGCACTTTACACATGACCGGGAAGCCAACCATGTTCACCACCATTGATGAAGATGAAGATAGTAAGAAGGTGACTTTTGTGGATAACTCAAAAGGGAGGGTTAGAGGCTCGGGCAAGGTGACCATCACAAATGACCTCCATCTCTCCAAGATCTTTCTTGTGGAAACCCTCAACTTCAACCTTCTGTCTATTGGTCAACTCTATGACATGGGTTTCAAGTGCACATTTGATGAGGATGGTGCAACAATTGAGAATGCCAAGAGAGGGCTAGTATTCCATGGAGTGAGGCATGGAAACTTGTATGTCATGGACTTCAAGTCGAGCAATATGCCACCAAGCTCTTGCCTATTCACTAAGCCATCCAAGGGATGGTTGTGGCATAGAAGACTGGCACATGTTGGAATGAATCAGCTCAAGAAGATTGTCAAGAGGAATCTAATTGAAGGAATCAAGGATGTGACCTTTGAGAAGGACAGACTGTGCAACGCTTGTCAGACAGGAAAACAAGTTGCATCTTCACATCCCACCAAGTCATTCATGTCCACATCTCGTCCTCTAGAGCTCCTACACATGGACTTGTTTGGGCCAACCCACTACAAGAGTCTGGGAGGCAATCTATATTGCTTGGTGATTGTTGATGATTTTACGAGATACACTTGGACCTTCTTTCTTGTGGACAAATCTCAAGCTAGTGGTATCTTCAGGAAGTTTGCCAAGAGAGGAAAGAATGAGTTCAATGCTAGCATTGTGAAGATAAGGAGTGACAATGGGACGGAGATCAAAAACACCATAGTGGAGGAATATTGTGACAAGAAAGGGATCAAACATGAATTCTCCGCTACATATACTCCTGAGCAAAATGGATTAGTGGAGAGGAAGAACAAGACGCTCATCACTCTTGCTCGTGCCATGTTAGATGAGTATGCAACTCATGAGAGGTTTTGGGTGGAGTCAATCAACACGGCATGCTACACTTCCAACCGTGTCTATCTCCACCGGTTGTTGAAGAAGACGCCATATAAGCTATTGGTGGGACGGAAACCCAATGTTTCCTATTTTCGAGTCTTTGGATACAAGTGTTACATCCTCAAGAAGAGGAGAAAGTCCGAGAAGTTTGAAAGCAGAACTTATGAAGGCATTCTTGTTGGGTACTCTGTGACTTCTAAAGCCTATAGGGTCTACAACTCAGCCACAGGATGTGTGGAAGAATCCTATGATGTGCAATTTGATGAGTCAAATGGGTCGCAAAAGGAGGATGAATTTCATGAAGTGGACATTGGAGATGAGCCTATGAGGGAAGCCTTGAGAAGAATGCCCGTGGGCGAGGTTTTACCCCACGAGGTCAATGATGGTGATATTGATGAGCCCTCCACTCCACCTCCACCAACCCCCTCCTGTGAGATACAACAAACAACCCAAGATGCCACAAATACTCCCACAAGCTCCTCCGAAGATTCATTGAGAGTACACTCACCAAATGATGAGGAAACCCAAGTTAGAAGTGAGCCACAAATCTCCCCACATACTTCAGCAAAAGCCACATCTCCTAGCTCTTCACAAGATACCCTCCCAACCACCTCAAGCTCAAAGTCCATAACAAGGAAGCATGAGATTGACTCCTCCACCTCTCTTAGGATCCATGACACTCATATATCAAGAGAGCAAACACTCCATGATGCACAAAACACTTCATGATAAGGACATCACCATGCTGAATACGCATATATCATGGCCTTCCCCAAGTTACAAGTCGTCACCAACTCGGTCGCCGCATTCGTCTCGGATTCAGCCGACACCTCTTCACGGTTTTGATGATATCTCCCACATCCAATGTCCAAACGAGGCATTCTTTGATGTGTTGGAAAGGGGACAATGATGCCATCATTTTGTTTCTGGTCCTAGCTCCAGAAAGGTCGTGAGTCTTGCTATGTGACCATGACAAGGTGCTACACCACCTATTTTGGGCCAACTTGGCCATGTACCGTGTCGGGCCTTAAGCCCATATTGTGGGCACCCCCCTGGTCGCCCCAACCCTAGGATGCTGCTGGTTTCTACATAAACTTAGTAGCCACCATCTTTTAGTCTTGGGTTTTGTTTAGTTTAGTTTTCTAGAGAGAAACTTGATCGAATTATTGTAACTGTGGAGACAAGTCCTTTTACAGTAATCCAGGGACCCTGTTCTTGTTCTACACCACTGTGGCGATTAGTCCTTTTGTGTTCAGAACTTGAAACTTTTCTTGTGATATGCTTCATCCATATTTGCAATTTCAGATTGCGTGTTTATCCTTTCTTGCTTGTATTCTCGATTTTGCTTGCAGGAACAATCAAGTTGTGCTTGGTGTAACGGTTGCGGGGTTGGATCGTGTCTGATTCAAGCTGGCTCATCGACGCTGAGTCTCCACAATCGAATTTACAATCTACCTCTCGGAAGATCGGGCCTCATCTACATCAAGTGGTATCAGATTCCTAGGTTCTTCATGAGGTATTATCGTGTTCCCCCTTTAGATTTGTTTGTGTTCATCACCTATTATCCATGAAAATGCCAACAAAAAAAATTCCCACCATCCTAGACATTGTTTAGCCTTTGCATAATTTAATTTCAGAGTCCGTGGTGTTGAGTTTGTGTCCTAGTCGAGTTCAGTTGCTGGTATGAATTTGTGTTTTGATTCAGTTTGTGTTTTGATCTCCGCTACATACCACCATCACCATCGTGTTTTCCATTCGATTCACCATCATGATACCCACCCACCACATCCACAATCCGTTGCCAAAGAAAACATCCCACCCGATTCCGTTTTCCACTCACCACCCCGCCCAGAAAACCCTGTCTCGACCTACCTTCGGTAAAATAAGCATAACTTTTCGCTTGTTGCTCTGATTGGGCTAAAACTTTTACAGAAGATTCTTGACTCATGTGACCCACACTCGGCTATGCTGTGTGTGCCCTCGTCAAAAAAATCAAAAAATATAGGGAAAAAATAGAAACAAAATTGTGAAGGTCAAAATAGCGTTTCCGGTGAAACTTTGAGATTTTACCTATGCTTTGTTTCCCCTCTGTTTGAGTTGAAACTTCTTGTGGTTCCTTCCTTTGTGTTCCTCTATCACAAAAAAATAGTGGAAAAACCATACAAAAAAAAACAAGATTTTGATTTGCAACCCCCCCCCCCCCCCCCCCCCCCGCCCTAAAAAATTCCGAGTCTATGAAGTCTGTTTTGATCCTTGCTGTCTTTGCCATTGTTCTTTGCCACTGTTCTTGTTGTCACAACTGTTTTTTAACACGATTCTTTTGCCAACAATTAGGTGCTGCTTTGGATATTTATTCAATGCTACTATCTGTTATTGAATTGTGTTCCACTGATATATATATTAGCCTTTCAAGCTATACATACTTGAAGCATATGTTTCTTCCTTGCAACTGTTACACCCAAGCTCGACAACAGATTGTGTCGTCCTGTTAGCTTTGGTAAGAATACTTGCAAGGTTGTGATACATTGCTCCTGATATTGCTTCCCACTTTCCATAACCTCGAATAGCTGCTAGTTGATAGGGCTAATCTTTTTGTGTAGTCTTGTCTTTTGCTTCTCATCATATCAGGGAAAGGGACAACTAAAGGGTTAGACTCCCCTACAGACTTCAATGATTGCATGTCTGTTGACTTTTGCTAAGCCATATTAATAAATCATTCCCGGCACGGGGCCAGAAACGGTTCACTAATATGTCCCGGAGTCAAGTAGGTAAAATCCGCAAGCGCACGGAGAATACCGCTGTAGCATTTCACCCGGAAGTATTCAGGGTATCGTATTTGTTTATCCCAAAGGAAGGTTATGATCAAGAAGCGTTACTAACATATAAGATCATGTTAACAATTAGCAAGGATATCTAACCAAGACAGGCGGGTACATGATAATAACCGGGTAGTGTGACACACACAGAAGATTCCTACTAAAGAAATAAAGTCTAGTGGAGGAAAGACTAAGCTAAGCTACTCCTACTATACATTCCTATACAGTTGCATAGCCTAAGTAGAATACATACAGACCCACACTCAGGTTCAGCAGTCAATAATATAGCACTTCAGGCACGGACTTACCCCTGCATCCACAGGCGACTTCCGCCAAGAGCAGTCAATAATTGATGCAAATCAGTCACCCAAGTACCATACTTGCATGACCAAAGAGCACTCTGCCCCTCCGCGATTACTATTAACGAGGCAGAGCTACCGTACGAATACGATCACCAAACCCATGCTATACTTTATCAGCTAAAACTAAGCATAGAGACTATAACATATAAACTAGACTATAGTGACGGTATATAACTAGCATGACAATAGTAGTATAATAAATATAAACTACTATCACACAAGTAGACTATACTATCACATATATGGATCACAATATCAAACAAGAAACTCATGACCCAAGCACAACTATATAGAAAAGATATATATATTGATAAGAGCAAAGTCTTACAAAAGGGAAAAGATACAAGAGCCATACCAATTCCAAGTGAAGACTTGGGACTAGAGAGCTCTAGACTCAGCCTAACTCCACTAAAACTCCAAGAACTACTACTAGCAAGAGAGAAATGCTTCTTGTGGTGTGTGTTGAGTGTGAAGGCACACCCTCCTATTTATAGCCTCAATAGGTCGGCAAGGGAGAGTAACCGCCACGGAAGGCATCTCAAACCGTCATCAGGAGTCGCGGAGGAGCCAACACGTGGAAGCCCAGGCGGAGAGGGCGCCAGGACGGGTCGGCCGACCTGACCAGGTCGGCCGACCTGGGGGTGGCCCCTCCTGGCCTGTGCTTTCTCCAGGTGGCTGTCCTGTGGGCCCTGACGTCGGTTTGGGCGGTATTACAGGGAGTTACGTCGGTTAAGTGCTGAAAATGGGCCCTTCAATCCGTGTGACGTCCATGTGGCACTCTCTGATTGGTCGAAAGTGTGTTTTCTTGCCTTTTGAGGTGTTTCCTTCACATTTCCTCCTGCATGCACAAAGTTCTCCAAGTACAAGTGGAACTATATTATTGTGCTAAAGCATGCGTGTATGAAATGCTAAATTCTCCTTTATTTGAGTATAGTTGACGGTAAAAAATGGTACTTAACAGCCGTCAACAAACTCCCCCAAGCTTACCCTTTGCTCGTCCCGAAGCAAAGATAAACTTAAGTTGTTGATCAGGAGTTGCTACAATGTCCTACTCCTCAATAATACTGTGCGCATAACAAAGTACTCTTCCTAGAATTAAATATGTTGGCACATAACTTACCCATTTACCTCGATCCATGGGGCTTTTACACCTCATTGTCTTGGGCGGTTGAGAGATAGAACAATTGCAGGGCACCAATCACTTGCTCTAGATTCCGCTATGTTATTCCGGAGGTTTTCAAAAGATTTTGAAAATAAAAACCAAGTTCCTCAAATGATTCTCTCGGATCACTCAATATGTGTATGATTCCTCACCAAGGCAAAGTGTTGCCTATAATCACCTACTTCTAAATAAGGCTTTATGTGGAGCTCAAGGTAGGGATATATGAGGCACTCATGTTCACATAATATTGCTATGTCAAAAGACCGGATCCAAGAAAAACATCAATTCAAACAATCTTGATCAAGATGTGCAAGTGTGTGGGAGAACGGAGGAATGGTGGATGGGAAGAAATAACTCCTTTTTGAATTTTCCTTCTCTCTTTTGGAGTTTCTAGGCTATGGCTATCTTTTGCTTGCTCTCTTTTTTGAGCATTTTTTTTTCTTTTCTTTTTACATAGCCATAGTCCTAGTTTGCAATGAATACTTTGAGAGAGGAATTTTGTAATGGATATATGGAGTGTTTCTTTGGATGGATGGATGGATAGTGACTTTCTTCCGGTGTAGAAGAATAGCTCACGGTGGATATGGTGGATGCTATCTTCTTGATTTAGAAGGATAGCTCATGGCGGTGGATGTGTGTATATGATCTTGATCAAGAAAGCATGAAAAGAGTTCTACTAGGGTCACATCAATTTTGACTAAGCTCAATGTGAAACAAGCAGCATATGTGTAAAGGTTTTCAAATGTAAACAATACATATGGCTGTGGTGGGAATTTCATCATTGAGGAACTTGTCAATTTGTCATTTTGAAAAATAAAACTCCGAAATTCAAGCTTTACGTTGAGCAAGATCATAGCAGCTCTATCTATCATATCATACCTCTCAACAACTTAGAACTAGAGAATGCATATGCTACCCACAAGATTCAAGTTCAAGGCAAGATTTACCAACAAACCTAACTCTTGAGAGAGTACTAAGTTGTAAACTAGCATTAGAGAGGAATAAAGGACAGAGCAACTATTCATCATCTCAACATAGGAAAATTATACACATTCATACCGTGCATGAAAAAGGGAAATATTTTTGTTCTTTTTATGTTTTGCAAATTTTTATGGATTTTCAGATTTAGCAAATGCAAGAAATAAAGGGAAGGGGAAAGATACAAGTTACCGTGAGAAGGAGGGTCCTCCCCCAAGCTTGTTCTTGCTCATATCTGCTGGTTCGGGTCGTAGCCTTGGAGCGGAAGAAGGCATCCCAATTGTTCTGATTCTGAGCCATCATCGCGTTCAGCTGGCGGAATTGGTTGTCGCTGAAATTCTGCCATTGCTGGGTGTCGGTGACATGTTGCGTGAGAGTTTGTTGCATGCTCTCGGTGCGCAAATCAATGTTGTTCACCCTCCTTGTCAACTCGGCCATCCCATAGTTGAGTTCACGGAACCCACGGGATGAGAATGACCGAGTGGCAAAGGATGGCGGTCCGCTTGAACTTGATGACGTCTGCATGGGGTAATCGTACTGAGATTCCCATGCTCCGGCCTGCCATGTTGATGCACCCGCCTCGTCCTATGGCGGGGGCTGCTCCCATACCGGATCTCCGGTCGGAGTGTGAAACTCCGGTGTAGGCTCCATATGCCTACGGGAACGTGTCGGTCGCCCTGAAACACTATGCCTGCGAACTTCTCCCACTGGCTCAAGTGGGAGGGTTAGTGCCCGATAGTGATACAAACGAAGACCCGGGTTAGGTAACGGGAATTCATTTGTATACCCGGGAAAGTGATAGATCAAGGTATTATTTGGACCATGTTTCAAAGTATGTCCCTGCACAAAATAGTCCTCATCTAGAAATTCTCTATCTACCGTCAAATATTCAACATGAACATTCTCAAGCAGACCACACTTCTGTGCAATGCGAGTAACTAAAGAGGTGCACTCAATTGGTCCTGTCAACTTTATATTGTCTAACCATTGATCAATCATGCATTCCGTGGGTGACACCCTAATTTTCTTAACCATGGCATAAAGTATTTTCAATTCATCTTGCCGGACAACCCTAATGTCACCTCGAGGAAACAAGGTCATAGCCAACCACACATGCATAAATCTAAGTGTAGGATTATGGATGGCACTTGTTCTAGGCTTGGGACCCCACTCGTTTCCGGAAATCTTTTTCCAAAAACTTTCTTTATGGAACCTCTTTAGCGCTTTATCTAAGTCTAGCCTACATTTAGGATTTAGACCTAGCATAGCATGAAGATCACCCCATGTGACCAAGCGCTTTTGCCCAAACAAGCGAAAAGAAATGCCTTCATCATACTTTCTAAGGGTGCATAAAAACTGCATAGTAAGCAAACGAGAACCCGGCTCATCTACTTCTACGAAATTTAGCCAACCCATAGTGCGAAAAATAGAGGCAAATTCTTCTCTCATACCTATTTTCTCGAGGAAGTCCGGATCGAAGCGTCGGGTGTGGGCGAATGGCCGTTCTCTCATGAGCGCGATGGCTTGGCCCTCGCGGTCATCCTTGATGTCGAGATGCTCCTCGGTGATGAGCAAGGCCGGCCTTTCCTCCGGAATTTCAGCTTCGGGGTCACCATGCCCCGGACTTGGTGTGAGCTCGACGGAGGATGCTTGACTCGTGCTTGCACGAGTGCTTTTTCCCCGCTTGATTCCGGCGACTTGCTTCATTCGGTTGAACATGGCTGCACACAAGAACAAACACAAGACAAGAACAAAAACAAGATCGAACAAGTGTTCGGGTGAGCGTTAGTGAAAACGACAAACCTGAGCTTCTCCGAAATTGGTTTTCTTCTCACAACAACTTGCAAATGCACTAAAACAGAGGGGAAATTTTTTTTTTTGGGTTTTTGGGGCTGTAGTAAAGTTGAAGAACACGAAATTTTGGGAGAGCAACAAGTGAGCAAAGGAGGGGAGTGAAAGATGAGCTTGGAATGGTGAAGCTCCTCCTCCTGGGCGGTTTTTATAGCCAAGGAAGCAAGATGGCCGTTATAAAGGGACAGAGCAACGGTCATATAGCCGTTGGGAGAAAGGAGCACAGGAAAAGGTGGGGCCAGGGGGTCGGCCGACCTCACCAGGTCGGCCGACCTGGCAGGTGGGCCTCCTGGCAGCCCCCTTTTTCCTATGTGTTCCCCAACGGCTAGGGGATTTGTCCCCTGCTGCCTTTTTGCTCAAAAAGCTCGACAAAAAATCTTTTCAAAATGGAAAGCCCAAAAACCTATTTTCTAAATTTTCAGAAATGCAAATGAGTTTTGAAAAATTTCAAGGTGGCTGGAAAAATTCAAAAATGCAGAAATGCAGTGGTCGGAAAAAATCAAAATGTGGTGGAAAGCAAATATGCAATTAAAAGAGCAAATATGGATAAATACCGGTTTAACCTCCCGGCAAGGACTCACCTTTTAAAGTCCGACGAGCGGGACTTTTCTCTGGCGTTCAGCTCGATGAAGCGTTGTCCGGTCCCGGAGATGAAGACACGGATGATGCTTCTTGTTTCACTCGCCACACCTTCTTGGTCTTTGTTGCGGCCGGTGGCTTCTCGGGCTTCGGAGGCTGCGGTTTTGCAGGCTTCACAGCCTGTTTCTTTGCAGACCTCGGAGGTTGCTGCCTTGTGGACTTCGGAGGCTGTGTGACCTTTGCCCCCTTGCCTTCATCAGTTGTTGCTGTGCAACCTTTTCCTTCTCAAGGAAGTTCTTCATGAATGTGATGAGGCTGTCCTTCTTTGCCGGAGTGACCTCCACTTCCTTGATGTTGCTTGGGTTCGGCCCGTACTTGATACGGATCATATTGCACTGTTCTTTCCGTGGCCGAAAGTCAAACTTCTCCTCCTTGCCATTGATGTGGAAGCGGATTTCTCCGGCTCCTACATCGATGCGAGCATCCGCAGTGCTGAGAAATGGGCGTCCCAGGATGAGCGGTGTGCTCTTCCCGACGTCCATGTCAAGCACTACGAAGTCGACGGGGATGAAGCAATCCCGGATTTTCACCGGAATATCTTCGGCGATCCCTGCCGGATAGCGGACCGTTGAATCGGCCAGCTGCAGCTGCATCGGCGTGGGGGATAGTGTGGTGTAGTTGAGCTTGTCGAAGACATCCTTTGGCATGACGCTCACACTTGCCCCAAGATCACATAAGGCATGGTCGAAGTTCTGTGTCCCGATCGAGCAGGTGATCGTGGGACACCCCGGATCTTTCTTCTTCTCAGGAAGCCGGTTGAGTATAGCAGCGCTACACTCTTCCGTCAGCTTGACAATTTCTGTGGTCGGTAGTGGGCGCTTGTTGCTGATAAGATCCTTGAGGTAGCGAGCGTACGTGGGTACTTGTATCGCATCCAGCAAGGGCACGTTGATGTGCAGCTTCTGGATCACCTCAACGAAGCGTGTGAACTGCTCGTCCACGGTGGGCTTCCTTCTTCTTTCAGGAAACGGCATGAGGTTCGTGTCATAGAACTCATGTGGGGCCGTTTTCCTGGGCGGCAGTTCTTCTTCTTCTGCCGGCTTCTCAGCTGATGTGTTCTTTCCTGCATGGTTAGGGTATGGCGGATCCCGAGTGGACTTACCTCCTCTCGTGGTAACCGCATTAACATTTTCTAAGGGGGTCTCGGGTTGCCCCGGGATTTTCCCTGACTCAGCAGTAGGAACAACAGCAGCTAACTGAGCTAATTGGGTTTCTATCATTTTATTAAAGCTCAGCTGATTCTTGAGAGCAGAGGAAACACCCTCTATCTTAGTGTGGATGCTCTCAAGAGTCCTATCAGTGGTGGCAAGCTTTTTACTGATGTTATCATTAACCTTAGCTTGACCAAGCACAAGATCTTTCAAGGAGGGCTGATTATAACCGGAATTAAAACCAGAGAAGTTGCCAGAGTTACCTCCTTGGTAGTTGGGACGTGGTGGACCCCAACTTTGACCTCCTTGTGGACGGTAGCCGTTGTTGTTGTTGTTGCCCATGAACATTGCGTCCTCACGGGTCTCAGGGCAGTCATTGCCCGAGTGTCCCGTGTTGCCACAAACCTCGCAAGTCATATGAGCGTCTAGGGCTTTCACTTCTCCATTGGCTTGTTTGTCCATCTTCTTCATGAGAAGGTCAATCTTGGCGGCGAGCATGTCAACCTCCTTGACGGAGTGCATGCCTCGCTGGCGAGGTTGGAGGCGCTCTTCATTCCAACCTTGGTTGGACACCATCTTCTCGATCAAATCTTTTGCCTTGCTCACAGTGAGCGAGAAGAAGGCTCCACCAGCAGCAGCATCGAGGTGGTCGCGGGCCGACGGAGTAAGCCCGTTGTAGAAGTTCTGGATGATCAGCCAATCATCCATCCCGTGGTGGGGACATGCCAGGATGTACTCCTGGAGCCTCTCCCATGCCTCAGGAATCGACTCCTTCGACTCCTGCTGGAAGCTTGAGATCTTTCCGCGGAGGGCATTGGTCTTGCCCAGCGGGAAGAACTTTGCAAGGAACGCAGCTGAACACTTCTCCCAAGTGTTCACAGCTTCAGGTTTTGCGTACAACCACTGTCTCGCTCTCCCAAGGAGAGAGAACGGGAACAGTCAAAGGCGAACAGCGTCAGGGGTGACGTCCTTCATTTTGAACGTGTTGCAAATCTCCAGGAATTGCTGGAGATGAGCACTAGCGTCCTCATTGGCTTTCCCACAGAATGGGCTAGCCTGCACCATGGTGATGAGACCGGTCTTGATCTCGAAGTTCGCATCTCCCACATTGCCAGCTGGTCCCGTAGGGATGTTGGCAGCGGAGGGAGCGGAGAACTCGCGGAGGGTCTTGTCGGCCATTTGCTCAGAGCTTGATGGTGCGGGAATGACAGGTTCGATTGGCCGAGTCTCCTTATGAGGAGGGGTGAGCCTAGCTCATGTCCTTCTCAGGAGTGACTCAGGATCTTCAGTGAAGTTTGTCGGCAAGTCGAAACCAGTCATACACTACCCTGTTTTCATACAAAATGCAGAAAACAAAGCAAGGTTAACCTGCTTAGGAGATAGCCTTAATAATTGCAACACTACTATATACATTAGTAATTTTTCTTGAATCATACGCCTTCCCCGGCAACGGCGCCAGAAATGCTTGTTGACTTTTGCTAAGCCATATTAATAAATCATTCCCGGCACGGGGCCAGAAACGGTTCACTAATATGTCCCAGAGTCAAGTAGGTAAAATCCGCAAGCGCACGGAGAATACCGCTGTAGCATTTCACCCGGAAGTATTCAGGGTATCGTATTTGTTTATCCCAAAGGAAGGTTATGATCAAGAAGCGTTACTAACATATAAGATCATGTTAACAATTAGCAAGGATATCTAACCAAGACAGGCAGGTACATGATAATAACCGGGTAGTGTGACACACACAGAAGATTCCTACTAAAGAAATAAAGTCTAGTGGAGGAAAGACTAAGCTAAGCTACTCCTACTATACATTCCTATACAGTTGCATAGCCTAAGTAGAATACATACAGACCCACACTCAGGTTTAGCAGTCAATAATATAGCACTTCAGGCACGGACTTACCCCTGCATCCACAGGCGACTTCCGCCAAGAGCCTACGCACTAGCCTAGCGGGGAGGATTTCAAAGGACGGACAGGGCTGTCACCACCTGCCGCCTACCTCAACGAACCAGTAGACTAACGAATAATTGATGCAAATCAGTCACCCAAGTACCATACTTGCATGACCAAAGAGCACTCTGCCCCTCCGTGATTACTATTAACGAGGCAGAGCTACCGTACGAATACGATCACCAAACCCATGCTATACTTTATCAGCTAAAACTAAGCATAGAGACTATAACATATAAACTAGACTATAGTGACGGTATATAACTAGCATGACAATAGTAGTATAATAAATATAAACTACTATCACACAAGTAGACTATACTATCACATATATGGATCACAATATCAAACAAGAAACTCATGACCCAAGCACAACTATATAGAAAAGATATATATATTGATAAGAGCAAAGTCTTACAAAAGGGAAAAGATACAAGAGCCATACCAATTCCAAGTGAAGACTTGGGACTAGAGAGCTCTAGACTCAGCCTAACTCCACTAAAACTCCAAGAACTACTACTAGCAAGAGAGAAATGCTTCTTGTGGTGTGTGTTGAGTGTGAAGGCACACCCTCCTATTTATAGCCTCAATAGGTCGGCAAGGGAGAGTAACCGCCACGGAAGGCATCTCAAACTGTCATCAGGAGTCGCGGAGGAGCCAACACGTGGAAGCCCAGGCGGAGAGGGCGCCCGGACGGGTCGGCCGACCTGACCAGGTCGGCCGACCTGGGGGTGGCCCCTCCTGGCCTGTGCTTTCTCCAGGTGGCTGTCCTGTGGGCCCTGACGTCGGTTTGGGCGGTATTACAGGGAGTTACGTCGGTTAAGTGCTGAAAATGGGCCCTTCAATCCGTGTGACGTCCATGTGGCACTCTCTGATTGGTCGAAAGTGTGTTTTCTTGCCTTTTGAGGTGTTTCCTTCACATTTCCTCCTGCATGCACAAAGTTCTCCAAGTACAAGTGGAACTATATTATTGTGCTAAAGCATGCGTGTATGAAATGCCAAATTCTCCTTTATTTGAGTATAGTTGACGGTAAAAAATGGTACTTAACAGCCGTCAACAATGTCCAAGGCCGAGCTTACGAAGCTTCTTGCAGACCAGCGTACATTCATGGAAACGAAGTTTGCCGAGTTGATGGGCCACATCACCACTGTTGCCAACCGAATTGAGGATGTTGAACGATGACCTCCATCTCAACAAGCTGCTACTGATGATGATGTTGATCGTGATGCAGACTGTCTTCGTTGTAATTGACACGGTAGGTAATAAGAATCATGGTAATACTGATACTTTTGTTAATCCCAAATTTAACATACCTCCTTTTGCTGGTAGTGCTGATCCTGAAGCATACTTAGATTGGGAACTTGCTGTTGAACAAAAATTTAATTCTCATTTAGTTCCTGCTGAGCATAGAGTTAGACTTGCTACTAGTGAGTTTACTGGTTTTGCTCTCTTTTGGTGGAATGATCTTTGCAATATTAATGATGCTGCTATACCTACCACTTGGCCTGTTTTGAAACAACGCATGAAATCTCGTTTTGTTCCTCCTTATTACCAACGTGATTTACGTTTGAAATTATAATCTTTAACACAAGGTAGTAAAATAGTAGAGGAATATTATCAGGAATTGCTTATTGGTTTAGCACGTTGTGATATACATGAAGATGATATTGAAACTAGTGCTAGATTCTTTGGTGGATTGAACCATGATATCCAGAAAATTGTTGACTATAAAGAGTGGAATAGGTTCAACCAATTGTATCATATTGCTCTTAAGGCAGGTCCAGCACTGAGCAACCCATCCAGCACCGTTCTGGACTAGAGAACTTGAAGGGTCATATTGCTAAGCCACCAGCAACACCTTTTCCACTTGCACCTGTTTGTGAAGCGCAATTGTCTAGTGTGCAGCACCAACACCAGAAGAAGGCTGCTACTTCTGGTGCTACGAGTGGCTCCTCCACCACCATTATTTGCCACTGCTGCAAGGGCATGGGACATGTCATGAAGGATTGTCCTAGTCGTCGTGCTTTCATTGCTACCGCTGATGGGTATGAAAGTTGTAGTGATGTTGAAGATGAATTTGCTCGTATGCCTAACCTTATTGCAAATTCGACGAAGGAGCAGGAGAGTATCGCCATTGATTCCATTGCTGCCACCTCGGGCTTTCCTAGCCTCATTGTACAGCGTGGGTTGACCTCTCAGGTGGGGCAAGAGGAAGAACAGCAACGCAACAATTTATTCTACATGTACCTCATTGTTGCGGACCGTCGTGTTCTCACCATCATTGATACTGGGAGCTATAACAACTTGGTAAGTTCTGATTTGGTCAGCAAGCTTGGCTTGACCATGCATGCAATACATCAGCCGTACCACATCAAATGGTTTAACAATAGTGGTACGGCACAGGTAACTCGATCATCACGCATACACTTTTCCGTCGGTTCTTATCAAGACTATGCTGATTTTCATGTTGTACATATGTAAGCATGTTCGCTTTTATTAGGCCGCCCATGGGAATATGATACGGATGCTGCCCACCATGGTAGAACTAATATGTATACTTTCATGCATAAGGACAGGAATATTACTTTGTGTCCATTATTGCCTGCTGATATTAGGAATCATTTTAAACTACTTGCTAAAAATACTGAGAGTAAACATGATAACAATAAGCTTTCTGATGTTAAACATAAGGCTATTCAGTTAAAGGGAGGTGATTTTCTTGCTATGACATCTACTGTGATAATCATGATGCACCTTTCTATACTATGCTTTGTAGTGATATATCTTATATCAATGATCATGTGTCTTCTACTTTGCATTCTGCTGGTACTAACCTTTTGCAGTAGATTGATGATGAGATGGAGTCGAGGACAACTCCAATTCAAGAAGGGGAGGGTGATGAGGATATCACCATGCTGGATACACACATATCATGACCTTCCCCAAGTTACAAGTTGTCACCAACTCGGTCGCCGTGTTCGTCTCAGATTCAGCCGACACCTCTTCATGGTTTTGATGATATCTCCCACATCTGACGTCCAAACGAGGCATTCTTTGATGCGTTGGAAAGGGGACGACGATGCCGTCGTTTTGTTTCTGGTCCTAGCTCCAGAAGGGTCATGAGTCATGCTGCATGACCATGACAAGGTGTTGTGCCACCTATTTTGGGCCAACTTGGCCATGTATCATGTCGGGCCTTAAGCCCATGTTGTGGGCCCCCCCCTGGTCGCCCCAACCCTAGGACGCCCCTGGTTTCTACATAAACTCAGTAGCCGCCATCTTTTAGTCTCGGGTTTTGTTTAGTTCAGTTTTCTAGAGAGAAACTTGATCGAATTATTGTAACTGTGGTGACAAATCCTTTTACAGTAATCCAGGGCCCCTATTCTTATTCTACACCACTGTGGTGATTAGTCCTTTTATGTTCATAACTTGAACCTTTTCTTGTGATATGCTTCATCCATATTTGCAATTTCAGATTACGGGTTTATCCTTTCTTGCTTGCGTTCTCGATTTCGCTTGCAGGAAAAATCAAGTTGTGCTCGGTGTAACAGTTGCGGGGTTGGATCATGTATGATTCAAGCCGGCTCGTTGACGCCGAGTCTCCACAATCGAATTTACCATCTACCTCTCAGAAGATCGAGCCTCGTCTACATCACTTCACCTAGAGATTCTCCCACTCAAAGAAAATACCATCCTAGACCCAAGGCCATCAACAAAGATCATTCACAAGACTTGATCATTGGGAGTCCATATCGAGGAATAAAGACAAGGAGAAATCAATACAAGCCCAACTATGTGAGTGAAGACAATGAGGATGAGGCTAATGTTGAGATTGAGAACTTCTCCTTCGTCTCTATGATTGAACCCACTACCATTGATGAAGCTATGGATGATCACAAATGGGTTATTGCCATGCAAGAAGAATTGAACAACTTTAAGAGGTGTAAAGTATGGAAATTGGTTGAGAGGCCCAAGAATCATAATGTGGTTGGCACCAAGTGGGTCTTCAAAAACAAGCAAGATGAGAATGGAGCAATTGTCAAGAACAAGGCTTGCCCAGTGGCTAAGGGATACTCTCAAGTGGCAGGGATTGACTTTGAAGAAACCTTTGCTCCCATGGCCTGTCTTGAAGCTATTCGGATCTTACTTGCCTATGCATCACACAATGGCTTCAAGCTCTTTCAAATGGATGTCAAGAATGCTTTCTTGAATGGAGAGATAATTGAGAAAGTCTCTATGGAACAACCCCCGGGGTTTGAGGACCCAAAACATCCAAGACATGTGTACAAATTGAAGAAAGCTCTCTATGGCCTCAAGCAAGCACCAAGGGCATGGTATGAACACTTAAGGAATTTCCTACTCAAAAATGGATTCACCATTGGAAGCATTGATAGCACCCTATTCATGAGGCATGTTGGGAAGGATCTCTTTGTGTGCCAAATCTATGTGGATGATATCATCTATGGGTCGACCAATGAGAAGTTCAATGAAGAGTTTCGGGACATGATGGCTAGGGAATTCCAAATGTCAATGATTGGATAATTGCATATGTTCCTTGGATTCCAAGTCAAGCAATTGAGAGAGGGGAACTTTATCTATCAAGAGAAATATACTAAGGACCTTCTCAAGAGATTCAATATGGAGAATTGCAAGCCTTTGCACACACCTATGGCTACTAGCAAACCCTTGGATGATGATGTGAAAGGAAAACCGGTGAACCCCAAGCTATATAGATCAATTATTGGGTCTTTGCTCTATCTCACCGCTTCAAGACCGGACATCATGTTTAGTGTGTGCTTGTGTGCACGCTATCAAGCAAATCCAAAAGAGTCAGACTTGAAGGCTATGAAGAGAATAATGAGATACCTCAAGTACACACCTACCATAGGCTTATGGTATCCTAGAGGAACACACTTTGAGTTACTTGGGTACTCGGATTCGGACTTCGCGGGTTGCAAAGTGAATAGAAAGTGTACATCGGGAGGTTGCCAATTTCATGGAAGATCTCTAGTATCTTAAAGCTCAAAGAAGCAAAACTCGGTGGCTCTATCTACCGCCAAAGTGGAATACATGGCGGTGGGAGCATTTTGTGCACAACTCCTTTACATGAGGCAAACACTCTCGGACTATGGCCTCAACTATACTCAAATGCCACTATATTGTGATAGTGAGGCGGCAATCAAGATGGCCCTCAAGATGGGAGATAATGGTCATGCAAAGCACATTCAAGTGAGGCATCACTTCATAAGAGACCATGTTGAGAAGAAGGACATTGAGTTGGTGAGCGTACGAACTCATGAACAATTGGCGGACATCTTCACCAAGCCACTCGATGAGAAGACCTTCAACAAGCTAAGGGGAGAACTCAATGTTCTTGACCTCTCTAACTTCACATAAGTAACCCTTGAGCTTGTCCCTTGTAAATATGTATAGTGTTTTGTTTGTTCTTTTATGTGTCTTTGTTTGTGCTTGTTTCTCTTCTTTTGTAGGTTGACTTCGGACCTTCTTGAGATAGCAATGGACATGGGTTAAGCTTGGAAAGGTGGTTCATGGTGTACCCAAGGCTTTGAAGGAAGGTCCATTGTGAGGAAGCTTGAGAAGGGAACAACTTGTTGTTGACACTTTGGTTTGTTGTGGTTCTCTCTCTTTTCTTTAGCATCGCATCATGCATTATATATTTGTTGCATTTATGCATCCTTGAATTATGATACCATGCATGCTTCCAAGCATGTGTCTAGGGGGAGTTACTCATTTACAATGTGAGTACATAACTCTCCAGATGATCAAATAGTGATATTTGTGCTTCATGCCCATTGAGTCATGTTCGACCAAGCTCCGAGGTTAAATCTACTAGTGCGGCTCAAAGACAAGTGGCTTATACATTCCCACCAATATAATGAATAACCCATTCTCACTTAAAAAATATGTGTTTGAGTCATAAGTATAGGGGGAGCTACGATGGAACATACGACCAAGAAGGAGCACCGTGAAAGGGGGAGTTATCCTAACTCTTGCCAACTATTTTATGCCTCTTGGTTTTGTTATGTATTTGTGTGGTTTTTGGTGATAGGTGACAAAGGGGGAGAAGATACCAGGTCTAGGGGGAGTGGGACTGTGATCCTGTGCGACCGAGAGTAGCTTGTATCTAGGGTGAGCATACTTGTATATCGGTTTTGGGAGATAGATACATTTTGTTGGAACTTTATTTTTAAGGAGTTATTCAATGTTCGTGGATTTTGATGAGTCATAGATTTGGATTTCATTTGCTTGTGTTTGACTCATTTTAATCACACTTGGTTTATTCCCTTTTCATATGCAGTGATTTGTATTCATTAATTATCTTGTATGCCTGTGTATGATATCATGATGATGATTGCTCTTAATTCCTATGCATTGCCATGCTAACTTGTTGCATATCATCATTTATGTCTTGCATTGCATGTCCTTATGGTTTCATTCAATATATTGCCATGACATGCATGCACTTTTCATCTAGAGTCTGCTCTTCAGTCTTTTCCCTGTATCTCTAGATGATGCTTGATTGAGTAGGACCTTATGCGTTTCTCTTATATGTTGTCATGGTTCCTCTCGATCTTTGTGTAGCTTGTTTAGCCCGTTTGTTTATTGATTAAAGTTTTTCGATTAAGTAATGGTTGTCATCAATCACCAAAAAGGGGGAGATTGTAAGCTTCATGACCATTGGTGATTGGATCCCCAAGGTATGGATGTTTTGGTGATAGATGACACCTATGAAATTGTGAGCTAACATCTACACGAGTGTTGTCTATGTAGGAATCATCTCTTAACTCTATTACAAATCATATGGATGATGGTTGCCTTGGCGATTGATGACAATGACCACAAGCATGGAGGCTTGTGAACTTGATGGAGTCCAAGGATTGATGGAGATGGATCAAAGCGGAGAACAAGCTATGGTGCAAGTGTTTGGAACACTTGACTAGTTGTTAGGGCTTTGAGTCCACAGGAAAAACTGGACTATCAAGGGGGTCTAGGTCATTCTCTTAGGTCATGTCTAGTTGGTGATGTGCAAGGTTGCTCGGTAAAATCACAAGCACTAGGTGACAGCGGAGAAGCCAAGGAGCTGTTCGGAGAAGCCGGGAAACCAAGTCAAGCGAGGACGACGAGTTTCATCATCTGGACATAGAGACCGGACAGAGGGGTCAGTGGAGACCGGGCTGTACGGTCACTATAGGGAGTTGTCCAGGACTTAGCACGAGGAGCAGGACTCTGTCAGCAGGAGACTCCATACAGACCGGACGGTCCGGTCAGTAGGAGTACAGGAACCACAAAGGAGCTTCGGGCGCAGAATGTTTCTGGACTGGAGAGACAAATGGACTGGACAGTCCGGTCCAATGACTGGACAGTCTGCTCAGTACAGGAATTTTGTGTGGACAGTGCAGCCAATGGCTAGGAGAGCCGTTACCAGAGTGACCGGACGGTCCGGTCTGGATGTCCAAAAAGGCAATTTCTTGGAGCAACGACTAGTTTGAGGTTGAGAGCCTATATAACTTCGTTGCTGGGGTCTTAGAGACCACTCTTGGCCAGTGGAATATCTGAGAGCATTTGGTATGGTCCAGGAGGATAAGAAGAGAGCACTAGGAGGAGATATTGCATATCTTGAGAGTGCTAGAGAAGAGTAGCTTGAGCATCTTGCACATATAAGGCTAGGGTTTCCTTGAGGGTGTGATCTAGATTATTACTCTTGGTCTATGGTGAGACCTAGACCGGTTAGGTGTCGGTGATCGAGCCTGTCATGATTGGTTGTGAAGGCCGTCACACGTTTGTACACGGTTTGAGCCCGCCGATGAAAGGGGCATCGCTAGTGAGCGCCCGTGTCGGCTCGGGGAGTCTGGCAAGTTATCGAGGGAGGCGAGCTTGTGCTTTGTGTAGTGGTGACGCACACCGTGTCTTCACTCTAAGAGTGATTGCGGGCTCGTGGGCGAGAACTCCACTTGGTGGCAGGAGGGACCGGGACTCCGGTGGGAGTGGTCCAATGAGGATTAGAGGAAGGCGCCATCCTTCCGAGACCTTGAGAAAAATCATGAGCCATCTCCTACTCTTCTCCTTACTTTGATGCACTACCTTCCGCATTTATATACCATGCTAATCATGCTTGTGTGTTCACTTAGTTCTAGTTGACTATCTTATAGACTTGCATGTTTAGGCTCCTTGCTTGCTAGTAGTACTTAAGCTTCTGCATTGGATGACAAGCATGAGTAGGAGTTGCATTGGTGTGCTTGATCACTAGAAGGCCATAAGAATTACATTGAATTGTGTGATCCACTAGGATGCATAGGCTGCCCTTCCTTTCATAGGATTATATTGTTAGTGTGATCACCACTAGACTTGTGTAGGAGTTGCTTTGAGTGCTATCGGTATTGTAGAAAGGAAAAA
Source organism: Eleusine coracana subsp. coracana (assembly GCA_032690845.1). Lineage (NCBI taxonomy): Eukaryota > Viridiplantae > Streptophyta > Magnoliopsida > Poales > Poaceae > Eleusine > Eleusine coracana. The sequence continues at coordinate 22,070,987 of CM064424.1, forward strand.
TTGGTACATAGTGGTAGTTCCCGATTCACCCCCCCCCCCCTCTCGGTCACTACGATTCTTTCAGAAGGACAGACTGTGCAGTGCTTGTCAGGTAGGAAAACAAGTTGCATCTTCACATCCTACCAACTCATTCATGTCTACATGTCGTCCTCTGGAGCTCTTGCATATGGACTTGTTTGGGCCAACACATTACAAGAGTCTGGGAGGTAATCTATATTGCTTGGTGATTGTTGATGATTTCACGAGATACACTTGGACCTTCTTTCTTGTGGACAAATCTCAAGCCCTTGGTATCTTTAGAAAGTTTGCAAAAAGAGCAAAGAATGAACTCAATGCTAGTTGTGAAGATAAGGAGTGACAATGGGACTGAGTTCAAGAACACCGCAATAGAGGAATATTGTGACAAGAAAGGGATCAAACATGAATTCTCTGCTACATATACTCCCAAGAAAAATGGAGTAGTGGAGAGGAAGAACAAGAAGCTCATCACTCTTGCTCATGCCATGTTGAATGAGTATGGAACTCATGAGAGGTTTTGGGCGGAGGCAATCAACACGGCTTGCTATACCTCCAACCGTGTCTACCTCCACCGGTTGTTGAAGAAGATGCCATATGAGCTATTGGTGGGACAGAAACCCAATGTTTCCTATTTTCGAGTCTTTGGTTGCAGGTATTACATTCTCAAGAAAAGGAGAAAGCACGGGAAGTTTGAGAGCAGAACTGATGAGGGCATTCTTGTTGGGTACTCAGAAACTTCTAAAGCATATAGGGTCTATAACTCAGCCACAGGTTATGTGGAAGAATCCTATGATGTGCAATTTGATGTGTTAATTGGTTCTCAAAAGGTCGATGAATTTCATGAAGTGAGAATTGAGGATGAACCTATGAGGGAAGCTTTGAGGAACAAGCCCGTGGGCGAGGTTTTACCCCACGAGGCCAAGGATGGTGATATGGATGAGCCCTCTACTCCACCACCTCAACCAACCTCCTCCTCCGAGGTGCAAGAACAAACCCAAAATGCCACAAATACACCCACAAGCTCCTCCCAATATTCACTGAGAGTTCACTCACAAAATGATGAGGAAACCCAAGTGAGAAGTGTGCCACAAGCCTCTCCACATACTTCACCACAAGCCACTTCTCCTAACTCTTCACAAGACACTCATCCATCTACCTCGAGCTCAAAGTCCAAAACAAGAAAGCATAAGAGTGACTCTTCCACCTCTCTTAGGATCCAAGACACTCATATATCAAGAGAGAAAACAATCCATGATGCACAAGATATGTAACACCCTACTTTCGCAAATTCTAAAAAAATGCCAACTATTAGCATTTAGAAGTTTAATTAAATAACCTAGGACAAATTGTTTTTATAATAAATTAAATTAAATTATTGCATTTGCATAACATGTCATATTCATATAGATTTTCATTGCATTATGCATTTAGTTTAATTATTATTTATTTACCAGGAATATTAGGAATAGAACTAGAATAGAAATTAGACAAGGAAAAGAATTGAGAAAGAAAAAAGAAAAGCAAAGGAGGAACTAGAACAGTGGGCCGAAACCCACCATTCAGCCCACCCCTCCCCTCTCCCCACCTCCTCCTTTCGGCCCAGCCGGCCAGGCCGCCTCCCCACCCTTCATTCTCTCCCCCGCGGCCCACCTTCCCGGCCGGCCCAGCGCGCGCGGCCCGCTCCTCCCGCGCTCTCTCTCTATCTCACTGACACGCGGGCCCCACCTGTCATCCCCTCCTCCGCCTCTCTCTCCCGTCGGCAGAAACCAACGCCGCCACTGCCGTCGATCTCCCTCCCCCGACCTCCCCGGCTCCTGTAACCGAAGCCCAACGCGCGCGATCTCCCTCCCCTGCTTTTAGTAACATGGCTTAGGGATCTATGCAAGCCAGGTGGAAAGGATGTGGTGCCGTGGGCACATGCTTGTGGTGGTAGGCTGGTTGTAGATCCTAGGAACCGGTTCTTGGAGTGACAACCCAGGAAAACAGTGCCAACACAAGACCGACATGGGTAAGGCTTGGCCTAGTAATTAGATGTTCTCCCAGTGTCGGTGCAGCATTTGGTGGAGCGGGGAATGGAAGTCGAGAGGACTATCCTTGTATCCGAATGGCTCAAGAGGGGGCTTCCGGGGTGATGAGCTGCTTGTTGAAGGGCTATCACTTATGGACGGGAGTGGAACCTTAGTGGCTAGCATGTACTGGGAGACCCTTTGGAAAAGCCTCGTAGTGAAACCCTGCCACACACCAAAGGAAGTGTGTAATGTGGGTCGCGTCCACGGGCACCAAGGGAATCACGACTTGTGGGTAAAGTGGTACAAACTCTGCAGAGTATCAAACTATCATGATAGCCGTGCTCACGGTCAAGAGCGGCTTGGAATCCTCACAAGATTAGTTGGGTGGGGATGGGTTGGTTGGAACGATGGAATGGGTTGGTTGGAACGATGGAATGGGTTGGAACTTGGTTAGTATAGCACCTTGAAATCATGGTTGGGATGACCCCACGTAGTAAATAGGATGCTTAGGTTAATTAAAAGCTCATGCTTCCCACTCTATAAAGCCTTTTTCTTGACTATAGCCCCATGTCATATTTTCCACACTTGCTGAGTACGACACGTACTCACCCTTGCTATACCCCGTTGACATTCAGCCCAAGGAGAAGATTGGAGCCACTACGAAGATGAAGGAAGCAAGTAATAGGCGATTATCCACCAGTCGATGCCTGTTGGAGTTTGGGATGTCTACGCTAGCTACTTTCCATTGCATTGATGTATTTTTTTTCTCCTAGACCCACGGGTCCTTTTGTAATAAATATACGATGTAATAATTAAAGGATATGGATAATTATTCTGTTGCCACTGATGATGTACCGTATGTGTGTGTAACTTGATCCTGAGCACACGTATGGCTGCACCCATTTCTCTTCTTAAAATGGGTGTTACAGAAGTGGTATCAGAACCATATCGACTGCAGGATGACAGCCTAGATAGCCATGAATGTATTTAGGGACCCTACTTTGTCTTACATCAATATAAACTATTTTTACAAAATATTAATCCTTGTCGTTTCTTATTTTGTTCTTTTGTTTTTCAGATTTCCTTAACCATTGCTTATTCATGCCTTGTGATTTTAAAATATAGATGGCCCTCACCAAGCAAAGCTCTCGTAAGAGTACGACTAGACGCCACTATGGACTCCTTGCCCCTAGGCGTGTTCAAAGGGAAGAAAGTGAAGAAGCAAATCAACCTGAACGCGAGAAGACCCCAGTAAGGGATGAGATGTTTCCAGAGGAACCACAAGAGGACCCTGAGGAACCTGAAGAAGAAGAAGAACCAGAAGAGTATGAGCAAGAAGAGGACCCTGAGGAACCTGAAGAGGAAGAAGAACCAGAGGAGTATGAGCAAGAAGAGGACCCTGAAGAACCACAAGAGGAAGAAGACCCAGAAGAGCCCGAGGACCTCGAAGAGCCTAAGAATGGTGATAACTCGGATGAGGACGAAGACCTAGCCGTCCGTATGGCCGAGAAGTACCGCTCTTTTGGACTAGAGGGTGAGACCTTCTCCAAGACTCTGCGAAAGCTACTTGAGAAGATTGGCATCACCAACAAGCCTCAGTACTTCATCAAGAGAGTGGATCGTCCTTCTCGTGAGGAATGGACAGCGGAGGTCAACATCTACGACGGCGACCGCGTCATATCTACGCACCGTGGCCGCACCCCAAGGGCTACTCGTGGGGCTGCAATAGACGACGCTGCTTGGAGGGCTCTCGCTAGCCTTTGCTACACTCACCGCCATGGAATAGCAAGGACAAGTTTTGCACACATTCCCCGTCGGAAGCCAGGCACGGAGAAGTACACCGTCGCTCCAACAGAATGGTATGTGAGCACCAGGGAGATGGACAAGACTCAGGGTATAGCGGTGGACTTAAGCCGCACTATAGAGGCACTACAGAGGGAGAACCACGCCCTTCGGAAGAGGCTGCGCGATACCGAGGATTACATAAAGTGCGACCAGCGAGTCAAGATGGGCGAGCAGAGTGACCTCTACTCATCGGGTATCCGCACTTGGACTGCAAACTCCCCAAAGCGCGCAAGTTCCATACCTTCAATCTCCGACGAAGTGAACTCCCATACCTAGGAGATTCCCTTACCCGTGAATAAAGATTGTAATAATCAAACGCTTACATCGATTTACTTTCATGGTGTGATGTAATGAACTCGTTGGCTTGCTTAATAAGTGTGCTTGATGTGGGTTGTAGAATGCCTCGGCACCTTGTCCACAATCTCATCGTTTGTTTGCTTATTAAAATAAACTATTTTTTTTACTTATCACTCCTTGATACATTTAGATGGGGATCTTTCTTTTCGTTATTACCACACCTTGTCTCACACTACTTCCATCACCTACTCTAATCAGATGGTTCGCACTAGAGGCCACGCTGGAGGTAGCAACCAGAACAACGAGGAGGGCAATAATGCTTCGAACCTTGAGCAATTCTTGGCCGTACAGACTCAGCTCATGCAAACAATGATCCAAACTTTGGGCGCTATACAGCAGAACCACAACAACCAGCAGAACCACAATGCACCTCCACCTCCACCCCAGAATAGATTGGGGGAGTTCCTAAGGACTAAGCCACCTACCTTTTCCCAATCTAACGATCCGATGGAAGCTGACGATTGGCTCAAGGCAATCGAAAAGAAGTTGATAATCGCTCAATGCAATGATCAAGAGAAGGTTCTCTTTGCAGCTCATCAGCTGTATGGTGTAGCCGCAGACTGGTGGGAAGCTTATTGCACTGCTAATGCTGATGTGGAAAGCATCACTTGGATTGAGATTAAGGATAATTTCCGCTCCCACTATATTCCTACGGGCATCAAATTGCTGAAAAGACAGGAATTTCAGGACCTGAGATAGGGGGACATGTCAGTAAGTGAATACTTGAATAGGTTCATCCAACTGTCCAGGTATGCTCCCGAGGATGTGAACACCGATGGGAAGAAGCAATACATGTTCATGAGGGGACTGCAGAATGACATCCAGTTTCAGTTGATAAACAATGACTATGTCAACTTCCAGAAACTGGTGGACAAGGCCATTATTATGGAGAATAAGCGCAATGAGATTGAGAGGGAAGGCAAGAGGAAGATGCCATTCCAAGGACAATCATATGGTAGCAACACTCGCCCCCGCATGATGCCATCTTCTAACTCAGACTACCGTGCTCCCAGCACTGTCAGGCCACCCATGCAAGCTCCACGCCCAAACTTTCCAATGCAACGTTCCAACTACCAGGCACCCCGCCCTAGCCAGCAGCAGGCACCTCGTCCCACCTATCAGCAAGCACCCCGCCCCACAGCCCCAAAAGCTCCACAAAACCAGAACCGCCCCACCGCTAGAAACACTAATGGTGTGAAGCACGGATGTTATCACTGTGGATAGGAAGGTCACTTCATGGGACAGTGTCCTCAACGGAACAATGCACCAAGGCAAGCTTCAACTAACCTGCCTTCAGGCAATTGTGGACAACAGAATTACGCTCGAGGGCGCATCAATCATGTCACTACGGAAGAAGCTGAGCAAGCTGCAGATGTGGTGCTCGGTATGTCCTTAGCTAACTCTCAACCTGCAACCATTTTGTTTGATTCAGGAGCATCGCATTCATTCATAACATCCACATATGTGGCAAAGCACAACTTACCGATTGCTCTTATGAAGCGTACCATGCTAGTTAGCTCTCCTGGTGGAGAAATGAGAACCAATCAAATATGCCCAAAGGTCACCCTTAAAATAAGGGGGGTGGATTTCTCAGCTAATCTCATAATCCTACACTCCAAGGGGATAGATATAATACTTGGAATGGATTGGTTACGCAAGTATGATGGAGTGATACAGTGCGCCAAGCAATCAGTACAACTGACTAGTGCAGAGGGTACCAAGGTTGAATTCATAGCAGCCAACTCTACTACCAAGGAAGTCATACTAAACCAAACCACTGGCACACCCATAGAAGAGATACGAGTGGTATGTGAATTCCCTGATGTCTTTCCTAAAGAACTTTCAGGTATGCCACCAGATCGTGACATAGAGTTTGTTATCGACTTAATACCAGGAACTGCTCCTATATCTAAGAGGCCCTATAGGATGCCAGTTAATGAGTTGGTAGAACTAAAGAAGCAATTACATGAGATGCTAGAGAAAGGTTTCATTCGCCCTAGTTCCTCACCTTGGGGAGCTCCAGTACTCTTTGTCGAGAAGAAGGATAAGACTCAGAGGATGTGTGTGGACTATCGTTCTCTTAATGATGTAACCATCAAGAATAAGTATCCACTACCACGGATTGAAGACTTGTTCGATCAGATGAAAGGAGCTTGTGTATTCTCCAAGATTGATCTACGATCCGAGTATCACCAGTTAAAAATCAGACCATCAGATATACCCAAGACGGCTTTCCGAACAAGATATGGGTTATATGAGTATACGGTAATGTCATTTGGGTTAACCAATGGACCGGCTTACTTCATGTACCTTATGAACAAGGTGTTCATGGAATACTTGGATAAGTTTGTTGCGGTTTTCATTGACGACATCTTAGTGTTTTCAAAGAATGAAGAAGAGCATGAGGTACACCTCAGGCTAGTTCTAGAGAAGCTACGTGAACACCAGCTGTATGCCAAATTAAGTAAGTGCGAATTCTGGCTGAAGGAGGTAGCATTTCTTGGTCATGTGATCTCTGCTGGAGGAGTGTCAGTCGATCCAGGCAAGGTAAAGGACGTCCTAGATTGGAAACCACCACAGACAGTAAGGGAGATTAGAAGTTTTCTTGGATTAGCCGGATACTATCGGCGATTCATAAAGGACTTCTCCAAAATAGCAAAGCCAATGACGACACTGTTAGGGAAGGACAAGATTTTCGAATGGACTCCGTGTTGTCAAACCAGCTTTGAAGAATTAAAGAAGAGATTAACGTCAGCCCCTGTCTTAATCTTACCTGACATCAATAAGAGTTTTGACATATACTGTGACGCATCGAGTCAAGGACTAGGATGTGTGCTCATGCAGGAAGGTCATGTTGTGGCATATGCATCTAGGCAATTACGGAAGCATGAAGAGAAGTACCCAACACACGATTTGGAATTAGCAGCAGTAGTACATGCTCTGAAAATTTGGAGGCACTACATTCTTGGTCATCGTTGTGAGATCTATATGGATCACAAGAGTCTCAAGTACATATTCACTCAGACAGAGTTGAACCTAAGACAACGACGTTGGTTAGAGTTGGTTAAGGACTATGATGTGGGTATTAACTATCATCCAGGGAAGGCGAATGTTGTTGCAGATGCCCTAAGTAGAAAGGCCTATTGCAGTCAGTTAATCGTGGAAAGGCTACCACCAGCACTCTGCAAGGAGTTTGAACGACTAAACCTTGGGTTTGTGAATGAGTTGGAGGCCGTCGCAATGGAAGTAGAACCAACTCTCAATGAAGAAATTCGCAAAGGACAGCTAGAAGATGAGAAGTTAAGTGAGATCAAAAAGCTCATTAAGGAAGGAAAAGCTACCGACTTCACGGAAGATGAGAAGGGTATTATATGGATAGGTAAAAGAATATGTGTGCCAGACAAAAAGCCCCTTCATGACATAATACTACGGGAAGCACATGATTCTGCATACTCCATTCATCCAGGAAGTACCAAGATGTATCAAGACTTGAAGACTCGTTATTGGTGGCATGGAATGAAGCGTGATGTCGTAGAGTATGTTGTGGTGTGTGACACATGTCAACATGTCAAGGCAGAACACCAACGACCCGCCGGACTACTTCAACCTCTAAAGATTCCTGAGTGGAAGTGGGAACTAGTCGGTATGGACTTCATCGTTGGATTACCCCGTACACAGTCGGGATATCATTCTATATGGGTTATAATTGATCGTTTAACCAAGGTGGCACACTTTATTCCCGTCAAGACAACTTATAGTGGTGCAAAGCTGGCAGAACTATACATGTCAAGGATAGTGTGTTTACATGGAGTCCCTAAGAAGATAGTATCTGACAGAGGCTCTCAGTTCACCTCGAGGTTTTGGGAGAAGGTACATGAATCTCTTGGCACCAAGTTGAACTTCAGCTCTGCGTATCACCCTCAGACTGATGGATAGACCGAGAGGACGAACCAAATACTAGAAGACATGTTGAGAGCTTGTGCTTTGAAATATGGCAAGAGTTGGGACAAGAGTCTACCCTACGCAGAATTTTCCTATAACAACAGTTATCAAGCAAGTATAGGGATGGCGCCTTTCGAGTTCTTATATGGAAGAAAGTGTAGGACACCTCTGTTCTGGAATGAGATAGGAGAGAACCAAGTCTTCGGATCTGAGATACTACAAGAAGCAGAAAGACAAGTTAAGATTGTACGTGAGAACCTAAAGGTTGCACAGTCAAGGCAGAAAAGCTACGCCGATCGTAGGCGAAGAGACCTATCCTTCGAGATTGGAGACTTCGTATATCTCAAGGTATCACCCATGAGGGGTGTTAGACGCTTCAAAGTAAAAGGAAAGTTAGCACCACGTTACATCGGCCCTTTCAAGATTCTTGATAGAAGAGGAGAAGTCGCATATCAGTTGGAGCTACCCTCACATCTCACAGATGTGCATGACGTGTTCCATGTGTCCCAGTTAAAGAAGTGCTTAAGAGTGCCTGAAGAACAACTCCCTGTTGAGGAAATAGACCTTCGGAAAGACCTCACATATACGGAACAACCAGTCAAGATCCTAGAAGTTGTTGAGAGAGTTACCAGAAATAAGGTGATCCGGATGTGCAAGGTGCTCTGGAATCATCACATGGAAGAAGAAGCCACCTCGGAGCGTGAAGAAGAATTAAAAGCCGAGTTTCCCCACCTCTTCATCAATCTTTCCGAATCTCGAGGGCGAGATTCATTTTAAGGGGGGTAGGTTTGTAACACCCTACTTTCGCAAATTCTAAAAAAATGCCAACTATTAGCATTTAGGAGTTTAATTAAATAACCTAGGACAAATTGTTTTTATAATAAATTAAATTAAATTATTGCATTTGCATAACATGTCATATTCATATAGATTTTCATTGCATTATGCATTTAGTTTAATTATTATTTATTTACCAGGAATATTAGGAATAGAACTAGCATAGAAATTAGACAAGGAAAAGAATTGAGAAAGAAAAAAGAAAAGAAAAGGAGGAACTAGAACAGTGGGCCGAAACCCACCATTCAGCCCACCCCTCCCCTCTCCCCACCTCCTCCTTTCGGCCCAGCCGGCCAGGCCGCCTCCCCTCCCTTCATTCTCTCCCCCGCGGCCCACCTTCCTGGCCGGCCCAGCGCGCGCGGCCCGCTCCTCCCGCGCTCTCTCTCTATCTCACTGACACGCGGGCCCCACCTGTCATCCCCTCCTCCGCCTCTCTCTCCTGTCGCCGGAAACCGACGCCGCCACCGCCGTCGATCTCCCTCCCCCGACCTCCCCGGCTCCTGTAACCGAAGCCCAACGCACGCGACCCCCCTCCGCTTCCTCTCCCCCACTCACCGTGCCTTAATCACGCACTGGCGTGCGTTACCGAACCCAAACGGCCGCCGCCGGCCATTGATGGCCGGAGACCTCGTGTCGGCTCAATTCGCCCGCCTTCGCGCCTATAAAGCACCCCCTCGGCACCGCCCTGCTCCGACGCCACTCCTCCGCTCTCTCCTGCTCGCTCGCGACCATCGGACGACCTCCCCCACCGAGCTCCGACCACCGCCGCCACCGAGCCGCGCCGCCGACCCCCTCCCAGCCTTCCCGCACCCGCGCGACCTGCCGGTGAGACTCCCGTCCCTCCCCTCTCTCTCCCGGGACTCTCGCGGCAAGGAATGGCCGACCGGAGCACCATTCCGGCCGGTCTCCGGTGAGCCCGCCGCGCGCTGCCGCCTAACCGGCCGCCGGCGACGACCTTCCCCCGCCCTTTAATTCTGACCGTTGGATCTTGATCCAACCGTCCAGATTACATACCCCTTCGGGTTATGTAATCGGTCCACCATGAACCAGTGGACCAATGGTCCACAGAACCTATAGACCCGGTCCACGCATTTCTAGTTTAAAATTAATTCAATTAATTCCTGGATATTGTGGTAGTTTTGCATTTTAGCCCCTGTACTTAGTTTAAATTAGGTTTAGGTCCCTGTTTTTGTGCAGAACAAATAAAAATTTGTTTTCAGGCCCCTGAACTTTATAATAATTATTTTTAGCACTACATTTTTATAAAAAGCCCCTATACCTTTAAGAAATTATATTTTTGCCCTATAAATTGTAGAAAACCCTTGGAATTGTTTTAAATTATATTTTAATCCAGTCTTTTTATATTATTAATGGTATAAATATTATTTTAGCCCTAAAAATTTACAGAAACACCCCTATGCATTATTTAAATTATTATTTGACCTAGTAATTTTATAAAACACCCCTGGACTGATTTTAATTATGTTTTAGTCCCCAGAATTATTTTAAAATTATACCTTAATCCTTATTAATTGTATAAATATTATTTTAGCCTTACATTTTTACAGGAACATCCCTGTACTTAATTAGATTTTGGCCCTGTCTTTTTACACTTAAACCCCTGCACTTAGTATTAATTATGTTTGAGTCCTAGAATTTTTGCAAAAACAACCTTATACTTTTAATAACTACTTTTCAGCCCTAATAATTTACACTTTAGTCCCTGTAATTTTATAAAATTACACATAGGTCCTTAAAAGCCTCTGTTTTTACCCTTTTGCCCCTAAAACTTCAAACTAGCATAACTTTTTACTCATAACTCCAATTTAGGTGATTCTTGCGCCAAAATTCTTGTAGGAGCATAACCTTTGCATCCCTTGCATCTACATACTGTTTTTCCTTTATTGCATATAGTGTATTGATTTTGTATGTTTTGCTTGTATTGGTATGTCGTTACATAAAGGCGAGCATACACAAGGACCACCCTACGAGGATTTTCAAGAGCATGAATGCGAAGGGTTAGAGCAGCCTTCTGCGCAGGACGAAGGCAAGTGTCCTTGATGCATATTACACCTATTGAAATGTTACTATAGAATTGCATGCTTGTGTCAATTTATTGGGAACCTATTGTTAGGGTTTTCCTTAGTAATTGTTTTTACCCTGTTCCTTGTCGCCTTGAACCAATGGGTGAATTGTGGGTAGAAAATGCTTAAGATGGCTTATGGGATGTGGGTTAATATTAATTTTGATTAATGAACAATGTCATGTGGGATATGTTTGGTAAATCTTTTAGTAACATGGCTTAGGGATCTATGCAAGCCAGGTGGAAAGGATGTGGTGCCGTGGGCACATGCTTGTGGTGGTAGGCTGGTTGTAGATCCTAGGAACCGGTTCTTGGAGTGACAACCCAGGAAAACAGTGCCAACACAAGACCGACATGGGTAAGGCTTGGCCTAGTAATTAGATGTTCTCCCAGTGTCGGTGCAGCATTTGGTGGAGCGGGGAATGGAAGTCGAGAGGACTATCCTTGTATCCGAATGGCTCAAGAGGGGGCTTCCGGGGTGATGAGCTGCTTGTTGAAGGGCTATCACTTATGGACGGGAGTGGAACCTTAGTGGCTAGCATGTACTGGGAGACCCTTTGGAAAAGCCTCGTAGTGAAACCCTGCCACACACCAAAGGAAGTGTGTAATGTGGGTCGCGTCCACGGGCACCAAGGGAATCACGACTTGTGGGTAAAGTGGTACAAACTCTGCAGAGTATCAAACTATCATGATAGCCGTGCTCACGGTCAAGAGCGGCTTGGAATCCTCACAAGATTAGTTGGGTGGGGATGGGTTGGTTGGAACGATGGAATGGGTTGGTTGGAACGATGGAATGGGTTGGAACTTGGTTAGTATAGCACCTTGAAATCATGGTTGGGATGACCCCACGTAGTAAATAGGATGCTTAGGTTAATTAAAAGCTCATGCTTCCCACTCTATAAAGCCTTTTTCTTGACTATAGCCCCATGTCATATTTTCCCCACTTGCTGAGTACGACACGTACTCACCCTTGCTATACCCCGTTGACATTCAGCCCAAGGAGAAGATTGGAGCCACTACGAAGATGAAGGAAGCGAGTAATAGGCGATTATCCACCAGTCGATGCCTGTGGAGTTTGGGATGTCTACGCTAGCTACTTTCCGCTGCATTGATGTATTTTTTTTCTCCTAGACCCACGGGTCCTTTTGTAATAAATATACGATGTAATAATTAAAGGATATGGATAATTATTCTGTTGCCACTGATGATGTACCATATGTGTGTGTAACTTGATCCTGAGAACACGTACGGCTGCACCCATTTCTCTTCTTAAAATGGGTGTTACAAGATACATCATCGAGAGCTCCTCCCACTCAAGAAAGATATCATCCTAGACCCAAGGCCATCAACAAGGATCATTCAAGTGACTTGATCATTGGGAATCCATCTCAAGGAGTAAAGACAAGGAGAAATCAATATAAGCCCAACTATGTGAGTGAAGAAAATGATGATGAGGCCAATGTTGCAATTGAGAACTTCTCCTTCGTCTCTATGATTGTGCCCACTACCATTGATGAAGCTATGGATGATCACAAATGGGTTATAGCCATGCAAGAAGAGTTGAATAACTTCAAGAGGTGCAAACTATGGAAATTGGTTGAGAGGCACAAGAATTATAATGTTGTCGGCACCAAGTGGGTCTTCAAGAACAAGCAAGATGAGAAAGGAGCAATTGTCAAGAACAAGCCCGCCTAGTGGCTAAGGGATACTCTCAAGTGGCGGGGATTGACTTTGAAGAAACCTTTGCTCCCATGGCCTGTCTTGAAGCTATTCGAATGTTACTTGCCTATGCATCATAAAATGGCTTCAAGCTCTTTCAAATGGATGTCAAAGGTGCCTTCTTGAATGGAGAGATCAATGAGAAAGTCTGTGTGGAACAACCTCCGGGGTATGAGGACCCAAAACATCCAAGACATGTATACAAATTGAAGAAAGCTCTCTATAGCCTCAAGCAAGCACCAAGGGCATGATATGAACACTTGAGGAACTTCCTACTCAAAAATGGATTCACCATTAGAAGCATTGATAGCACCATGTTTACAAGGCATGTTGGGAAGGATCTCTTTGTATGCTAAATCTATGTGGATGATATCATCTGTGGGTCAACCAATGAGAAGTTCAATGAAGAGTTTCGAGAGATGATGGCTAAGAAATTCCAAATGTCAAGATTAGACAGTTGCATGTATTCCTTGGTTTCCAAGTCAAGCAATTGAGAGAACGAAACTTCATCTATCAAGAAAAATATACTAAGGACCTTCTCAAGAGATTCAACATGGAAAATTGCAAGCCCTTGCACACACCTATGGCTACAAGCAAACCCTTGGATGATGATGTGAAAGGGAAACCGGTGAACCCCAAGCTCTGTAGATCTATCATTGGTTCTTTGCTCTATCTCACCGCTTCGAGATCGGACATCATGTTTAGTGTGTGCTTGTGTGCACGCTACCAAGCAAATCCAAAAGAGTCACACTTGAAGGTCATGAAGAGAATAATGAGATACCTCAAGTACACACCTACCATGGGCTTATGGTATCCTAGAGGAACAAGCTTTGAGTTACTAGGGTATTCGGATTTGGACTTCGCAGATTGCAAAGTGAATAGGAAAAGTACATCGGGAGGTTGACAATTTCTTGGAAGATCTCTAGTATCTTAGAGCTCAATGCAGCAAAACTCGGTGGCTCTATCCATAGCCGAAGCGGAATACATGGCGGCAGGAGCATGTTGTGCACAACTTCTCTACATGAGGCAAACACTCTCGGACTATGGCCTAAACTACACTCAAATGCCACTATATTGTGATAGGGAGGCGGCAATCAAGATGGCTCTCAAAACCAGAGATCATGGTCATGAAAAGCACATTCAAGTGAGGCATCACTTCATAAGGGACCATGTTGAGAAGAAAGACATCGAGTTGGGAAGTGTGTGAACTCATGAACAATTAGCGAATATCATCACCAAGCCACTCGATGAGAAGACCTACAACAAGCTAAGGGGAGAGCTCAATGTTCTCGACCTCTCCAACTTCACATGAGTAACCCTTGAGCTTGTTCTTTGTAAATATGTATAGTGTTTGTTTGTTTTTGTTGTTTGTGTCTTTGTTTGTGCTTGTTTCTCTTCTTTTGTAGGTTGACTTCGGACCTTCTTGAGATAGCAATGGACATGGGTTAAGCTTGGGAAGGTGGTTCATGGTGTACCCAAAGCTTTGAAGAATGGTCCATTGTGAGCAAGCTTGGAAAGGGAACAACTCATTGTTGACACTTTGGTTTGTAGCGGTTTTCTCTCTTTTCTTTAGCATCGCATCATGCATTGTATACTTTTTGCATTTGCATTCTTTGCATTCATGCATCTTTGCATTGTGATACCATATATGATCCCAAGCATGTGTCTAGGGGGAGTTACTCATTTACAATGTGAGTACATGACTCTCTAGATGATCAAATAGTGATATTTGTGCTTCATGTCCATTGAGCCATGTTCAACCGAGTTCTAAGGTTAAATCTACTCGCGCGGCTCAAAGACAAGTGGCTCATACATTCCCACCCCTCTAGAGAGCATGAGTAACCCTTGCACATTTGAGAAAATATTTTGTTGAGTCATAAGTGTAGGGGGGCTACGATGGAACGTCATTGCAACCAAGGAGGAGCACCATGAAAGGGGGGGTTATCCTATCTCTAGCCAACTATCTTATGCCTCTTGGTTCCGTTATGTTTTGGTGTGGTTTTTGGTGATAGGTGACAAAGGGGGAGAAGGAACATGAAGATCCAAAAGCCAAGTCTAGATCAATAACACAAAGGTGGAAGAACATGAAGATCCAAAAGCCAAGTCAAGATTAAGGATAGAAAAAAGGGAGAAGAACATATGAAGATCACATGAAGATGAACATCTACACCAACATGGAGAAGAACCACGATGGTGCATGTCTACAGCGACAATGTACATCTTCACCGACATGAGCATCTACGTCCTTGGTGCATGTCTACATCAACAATATTGACTACCACAACACCAAGACGGGCGAAAATTCAGCTCAAGATTGAAATCCAAATGCGCTAAATAAGTGCGTAGTTCTCCCTCAACACCTAGCACATCTTAAGGGGGGGACCACTTCCAAGGTAAGTACCAAGGTATGCCTTTCAATCCTCTCTTTTCCTTTGGTTCTTTCTTGCTCGTCCATTTTGATCATCATAAGTAGTGGTTGTCATCCATCACCAAAAAGGGGGAGATTGTAAGGTTCATGACCATTGAGGTCACCCCAAGGTATAATTTTTGGTGATGAATGACAAACATGAAATGTGACTAATATTGAAGGACCGAGAAGGCGACCAGAGGGGGGGGGTGAATGGGAGCCAAATAAAATTCTCCAAGAGAACTTGGCCTATATAACAAAAACAACCCAAGCCAACCTCCAAATCGATCACCAAGACTACACACACCAACTTGTGGTGTACTAGCCCTAGGAGTGATCAACCACACCAAAGAAACACAGCAGAAACAAAAAGGGAAGAAGCAATCCTCAACAGTTCAGAACTGAACTCCCATCGGCAGTGCTGATCCCTACCATCGGCAGTGCCGGTGGGCATTGGCAGTGCCGGTCACGACTATCGGCAGTACTGGTGCGCGTCATCGGCAGTGCCGGTGCGGGATGCTGTCGCACTGGAACCTACAGACTGGACCAATCGGCAGTGCCGGTCCTGGTCATCGGTAGTGCCGGTCGACCCCCGACAGAACAGAAAATCTCTCGGGATCTTCTCAAATCTTTTCAAAAACTCAATCAAACAAACTCCAAATGATACGATTTTTGGATCAGTGAATCCTCATCACATCATGACCCTAATCCTAGGAGATGAACTCAATTGGCTCAAGAAATCATCACGAATTTCAGATCTCGTGCCAAGAACACCAAAAAGGGGAAACTTGAGAAATCCTTCAAATCGAAGGTGCTAGTGCCAATAATTCCATCAAGGATCCATAGAGGATTATCCTAGCTCATCCTAGCAACAAGTTTCTCAAGAAATCCAGGCCAAAAACTTGTCCAAAAGTGAGATCGAAAATCACCACGAAAATGCTTCCGAAAATAGGAAAAAGAGAATTTCGGGATTCAAGTGAAGAGAGAAATCTTGAGCACGAAAATACTTCTCATATCATAGAAAGGTGCTTACAAGATCCATAGGTACAAGGCTAGGAAACCACCCTCTTCCTCCCACTATTTGGAAGAGCAAGAGATGTCTCTCACACACCCACTACTCTCCTCTCAAACATGAAGTCCTCTCCTAGCACTTTGAATAGAGTCCTAACACAAGGCTAATAGGAAGAGAGGCACCTCTCCAACTAGCCACACCTCTCCTTATATAGGCCTAGGGTCTATTCTCCACATGACCACTCTACCCTTGACCTACATAACACACCCACCTACCACCGGGGGCATAACCATCCATCTTTTTCCTCATCGCCCGAATGCCATCGGACGCTTCTCGTTTTTGCTTCATCTCGAAGCAAACTCTGTGATGGTACCACGTGCACCACCAACCACCGCCACCGGTTTTGAGGCCCAAATTGGTAAACCACCTTGCACGCTTTTCAAAGCATGACTTCTCGATGTTGACGCATGTCACCTTGTTCCGTGATCCTGACCACCGGCAAGTCTCTCCCAGTCCCTGTCCATCGGGCCCCCTTGTCACTTGCACCAGCATCCCATTCGCCTTGACTTGGTCAACACGCCGTCTTCATCACACACGGTTTTGAGGCTCAACCACGAAATTGTCCGTGCTTCTTGCCTCTCCACGTGTACGGTGTGGATCACCCTTGACTTCACCCTGCATCCCGATCGTCTGGCCCCAAGTCCCCTACTTGTGCCCGATCCTCTCGCCGTTGACCGCCAAGTCGACTCCAGTGACCTATACATCATGAGACAAGCAAACACATTTTCCATCTTCTGCAACATCACCAATATCTCCACCAACTCCGGTTAGTCATAACCATGATATGCAAACCCATGCAATCCCTGGATTCCCGCATTTCAACTCAAACACCAACTCCGCTCAAGTCAATTACTCATCACAAATATAGCAAACCATGGCACATATCCACATGGTTTCTCAATCTCCCCCTTGATGAGTACATTGACAACCTCAAATGCACAAAGATTAGAGATTGAAATGCAAAGCCGAATAAGCACATCCGTATGGCCAAACCCAAAGAAAAGGTGAAAACAAGCCATCTAGCAAGTAGGGATCACAAAACCAAGAGTTGGCAAAGAAAGCGACTTGAGACACAAAGAATGTGAAAAGTGCAGGAAACTGCTCAAGATCATGATATGCTCCTCCTCAAGTTGTGGTAGGTCTCATGTAGTGCAAAATGGGTCATATGAGTTTCTTAGCATTATTTGTGCATGACCCCAAAATTTTCTCCCCCTTTGGCAATGAACTCATCAAAGAGGCAAAAGAACAAGCAATACATGAAAATGCAAACCTAAGGAGCTTCAACAATTATGCAAACAAGCATTTAACTTTGCTAACCATAACTATAGTGCTATGAAGTGTAAAAGCCATAGCTCCCAATCATGCAATGATCAAAAATAATGAGCAAGGCATAAACACCATGAGCTATACAAGCTAAGCAGAAAGATTGACTAGCTTAGATAGAATCAAATTTTGCTCATTATGAGAAAATCTGCCACCACATGTGTAAGTACTCTGATGAGGACATCACCATGCTGGATACGCGCATATCATGGCCTTCCCCAAGTTACAAGTCGTCACCAACTCGGTCGCCACGTTCGTCTCGGATTCAGCCGACACCCCTTCACGGTTTTGATGATATCTCCCACATCCGACATCCAAACGAGGCGTTCTTTGATGCGTTGGAAAGGGGATGACGACGCCGTCGTTTTGGTTCTGGTCCTAGATCCAGAAGGGTTGTGAGTCATAATATGTGACCATGACAAGGTGTTGTGCCACCTATTTTGGGCCAACTTGGCCATATATCGTGTCGGGCCTTAAGCCCATGTTGTGGGCGCCCCCCCTGGTCGCCCCCAACCCTAGGAAGTCTTTGTTTCCTACATAAACTCAGTAGCCACCGTCTTTTAGTTTTGGGTTTTGTTTAGTTCAGTTTTCCAGAGAGAAACTTGATCAAATTATTGTAACTGTGGCGACAAGTCCTTTTACAGTAATCCAGGGCCCATGTTCTTGTTCTACACCACTGTGGCGATTAGTCCTTTTGTGTTCACAGTTTGAACCTTTTTCTTATGATTCGCTTCATTCAGATTTGCAATTTCAGATTGCGTGTTTATCCTCTCTTGCTTGTGTTCTCGATTTCTCTTGCAAGAACAATCAAGTTGTGCTTGGTGTAACGGTTACGGGGTTGGATCGTGTCTGATTCAAGCCAGGCCGTCGATGCCGAGTTCCCCAAATTCGAGTTTATCCCCTTACCTCTCGGAAGATCGGGCCATATCTTCATCATACTCTCATCCAAGGCAAAACAAGCACCAAGTGAATCATAAGGATCTAGCCAGTTTCAATCTCAACAAGGGTAACAAGCACTCGTAGAAAACGAGCTCTACAAACACTCACATATGAAACAGAGACTAAGTTGATCAAGTGATTATTGTTTATCCTCATGTGTCCTCTTATCCATGTGGAGGGTCGCACGACTGGGTACGGCAAACACCCCAAGGCCTCAAGTCACAATGTTTGGATTTAGCATTATTGAGTAGTTCTTGATCAAAGCACTTAGCAGATTTTTCAAGATTATGCACAAGACAAAAGAGCATGCCTTTGCGGCAAAAGGAACACACGTTCCCACAATATTTCATCATGAGCTAAACATTTGCAAAGCCTTACAATTCGCAAACACAAGGTGCCAAAGCCAAGACATCCTCTAGACTAGCCTTAATGCAAGCTTCAACAAGGATAAAAGCAATTATACACATGGTGAACAAGTTTTAGCAAGATTAGATCATAAGGTTCATAAGAAGCTCAGTTTACCTTTAAGATTAGCAAGTTGCTCACATGAGTTTATAACAAGCCATCTAGAAAATCTAAGCATGAGAGATTACCATCACATCCACACAACTTAGCTCAAGCTCAATCATAGCAAAGAGAAATGCAAGAAAGCATAAGAATCAAAGCTCATCTACCAATGCATATATTACATATGAGATGCAATGCGAAAATGGTAAGATACATATATACAAGAGAAAACCAACTCCCCCTCAAATGATGCCATAGGGATGACAAACACCAAGTTCCCTCTAAAGAAAAGCATGTCTCGAAGCATCTAGGGGCTTGGTGAGGATATCAGCTAGTTGGTTTTTGGTATCAATGTATTGAAGCTCAACATCCCCCTTCTCAACATTGTCTCTTAGGAAGTGGAATCGCACATTGATGTGTTTGACCTTACCATATTGGACTGGGTTTTTGGCTAAGCATATGGCACTGGAGTTATCACACATGAGTGGAACACCCTTAAAAGTTAACCCATAGTCTCTCATGGTAGATACAACCCATAGGATTTGTGAGCAGCAACTAGCAGCAGCTACATACTTAGCCTCTGTGGTGGATTGGGCAACACTCGACTGCTTACGAGAAGACCAACAGATTAAAGAAGTACCCAAGAAATGGCAAGTACCAGAAGTGCTCTTCCTATCAATTCTACACCCAGCAAAGTCCGCATCCTAATACCCAATGAGATCAAGAGATGAAGATGCAGACTACCAAAGACCGAACTCAAGGGTGTATTTGAGATACCTGAAGATGCGCTTGACAGCCTTGCGATGAGTCACCCTTGGGGAAGCTTGAAAGCGAGCACAAAGACACACCGCAAAGTGTATGTCGGGTCTTGTCGCTGTCAGGTACAAGAGGGAGCCAATCATGCTCCTGTACTCCCTTTGATCCACCGCTTCACAGTCTTCATCAAGGTCAAGAGCCGTTGTAGTGGACATTGGTGTAGACAATGGCTTCACATTGACCATGTCGAACTTCTTCAGGAGATCCTTCGTGTACTTGGCTTGATGTATAAAGGTGCCTTGCTTGCACTACTTGATTTGAAGCCCAAGAAAGAAGGTGATCTCTCCCATCATCGACATCTAAAATTCACTTTCCATAGCTTCCTGAAACCTGGACACAAGAGCATGAGAGGAGCCACCAAAGATGATATCATCCACGTAAATCTAAACCATTAGAAAGTCATTGCCATGCTTGAGAGTGAACAAGGTTTTATCAACACACCCCATGACATACCCACGCTCTAGCAAGAAGGTCTTAAGCCTAGCATACCATGCCCTAGGTGCTTGCTTTAGCCCGTACAAAGCCTTCTAAAGCTTGTAGACACGGTTTGGGTATTTGTGGTGCTCAAAGCTGGGGGGTTGCCTCACATACACTTCTTCCTCTATGAAACAATTTAGGAAAGCACTCTTGACATCCATTTGATAAAGTCTAATGCCCTTGGAGGCAGCAAATGCAAGCAAGATCCTAATGGCTTCTATGCGAGTAACAGGAGCAAAGGTTTCACCATAATCTAAGCCCTCCACTTGGCTAAAACCTTGAGCAACTAGCCTAGCCTTGTTTCTCACAACCTCACCATCTTCCCCATGTTTGTTTTTGAACACCCACTTGGTTCCTATGACATTGACATTTTTGGAAGGCTCTACAAGGGTCCAGACTTTGTTTCTCTCAAAGTTTTCTAACTTTTCATGCATGGCATTAACCCAATGTTCATCAGATAGTGCGTGTCCAACATCCCGGGGTTCAAAGATTGCAACAAAGAGAGAATTGTTAAGGCAAGCAAGATGTGCAAACCTTGACCTTGTTGACCTCTCATAGAGATTACCGATCATCTATTGAGGTGGGTGTTGACGCTGAATGTGGTGAGGAGCCTCTCTCTCAGAGTGTACCTCCCCCTCAACCACAGCTAGAGCTTGCTCAACAGCTGCTGAAGTCGATGTAGAAGCTTCTGGACCCTCTGTTGGAGTAGTGGTAGCAGCAGGAACAAGCTCGGATGTGGGATGGAATGACTCATCATCATCATCATCCAAGCCCTATAGGTCCTCTTCTACAAAGATGCTCTCCTTCATCTCCTTGTCACCTGCAAACTCAATCACATTCCTTGCACAAGTTTGATTCATCAAAGGTTACATCGCAGGATTCTACGAAGGTGTTAGTCTCCAAATTCAAAACTCTGTAGGAATGACCATGCAGAGAGTAACCAAGAAAGATTCCATCGGAAGATCTCGACTCAAACTTATCAAGATTGCCACGCTTGAGAATAAAGCACTTGCAACCAAAGGCACACAAATGAGAAACCGAGGGCTTTCTCCTAAAAAGCAGCTCATAAGAAGTCACATTAAGAATTGAGCACAAGAAAATCCGATTGGAAACATAGCAACCAGTGCTAATGGCCTTAGCCCAGAACTGCCTCAGAGTCCTATGCTCATCGAGCATCATCCGGTCCATCTCCAATAAGGTTCTGTTCTTTCTTTCAACCACACTGTTCTACTGGGGAACCCGAGGTGCTGAAAACTGATACTCAATACCATGCTTAAGACAGAAAGCATCAAAGGAGGAGTTCTTGAACTCGGTGCCATTATCACTACGAATTGTCCATAATGCACCAGGGAGTTCCTTGAACAACCTCAAAGCTAAGCTCCGAAAGTGATGAAACACTTCATCCTTGCTCTCAAGAAAGTAGACCCAAGAGTAGCGAGAATAGCCGTCAACAATCACAAGAACATACCACTTCCCACCCGCCGAACGAACCCGAGAAGGACCAACAGTGTCCATATGAAGCAACTCTCCAGGGCGTTCAGTCATCACCAAATTGATTGGTGGATGAGAAGTGGTAATCATTTTCCCATGATGACAAGGAGCACAAACCAAATCCTTATCAAATTTGAGCTTAGGCAATCCTCGGATCAAACCTAGCCCACTCAAGTGACATAACAAGTCAAAGCTCATGTGACCCAGTCTCCTATGCCAATTCCAGAGCTCAGAAGAAGATTGAGCAAACAAGCACTTGTGAGAACCAGGAGAACCAGCAAAATCAGCCTGAAAAACTCTGCCAATGTGAGAAATCCCACAAACCAAGGAACCACTCGAATCAAGAACACAAGAAGCATTCGACTTAAAGCGCACTTCCAACCCAACATCAAGAAGCTGAGAGACAGAGAGGAGATTGTACTTGAGAAACTCAACCAAACCAACATCATTGAGAGTGAAGTTCTCATTTACCTTTACCACGCCTCTTCCCTTCACTCTTCCTCTCTTGTCATCTCCAAAGGTCACATACTCCCGACGCTTCAAGGGAGTGAGGCTAGAGAACCACTTTGCATTTCTGGTCATGTGGCGCGAACACCCGGAATCCATCAACCACTTGTTCTCCAAGCCTCCACCTGCTGCCTACAAAGAACGAGAAGTGAAAGTCGATGGCTTAGTGCTAGGGTTAGTCAAAAAGCATTTGGGAATCCAACACTTAACCATACGACCGGTAGTAGTCATCACAGTTCTTTGCACTTTATCATTCAAACGCATGGGACGAGAACCACGATAGGGAAAACGTGGCCTGTCAAAGAGTCTCAACTCAAACCTTGAGTTGAGGATAGGAATCATCTGTGTGAAAGCCAAATCCACGCGAGTGACGCTCACCACGATAGGGAAAACGTGGGGCACCAAAGCGCTACTGCGCAAAGCCTCTATTTCGTGAATCAAAGCCATATGAGGAATGACCTTGTCCATGATAGGCACAAGAAAAAGAGCGAGGCTGAAAGTCAACAAAATCATCATAAAAAGCATCCCTAGTCAACTCAGCTTGCTTCCTCTTAATCCTCCTACGCCTAAAAAAGAATTCATCCAAGTGACCCTTGCAACCACAAAACATGCAAATGCAGACACCCTTAGGATTAGGCTTGGTTTGCATTGCAGGTTTGGGTTTTGCCTTCTCTATTTGCTTTGGGGTGAAGGAGGGTTTTGGATTAGGTGGAAAGTATGTGTCAGTGGGTTTGATGGTGTTTTCTTCATCCTTGTAGCTGGAGCTAGGTACAAACTTACCCACATTCTCACTCTCCTTGTCACACCTCTCAAATCCCAAACCCAAATTATAGGTTGATCTAGAAGCACTCTCCTTCACTCTTGCCAGATCACTCTCAATCTTCTCTTCACTCACTAGGGTTCTCTGGAGCCTAGACACAAGATAGTCATTTTCCTAGACTAGGGCTTTGTTTTCCTCCCTAGTGATTACAAGCTTGTCCTTAAGAGAGACACACACCTCACAAGGTGGTGGAAGGACCTTAGAGCGAGTCTCATAAAGCAACTTGGACTCAAGCTCTTTGACTTTGAGGGACTGAGCTTCCAACTCATCTGTGAGCTTGGGGCACTTCTGACATGCAACCAAAAGAGTTGGTCTAGCTTTGAACTCATCAAGCTCCTTGAGGGCACTCTCAAGCTGACTGGCAACTTGAGCATGCACACTCTCCCTTTGTGCAGGATCACTCATCACAACTTGACAAGACTCACACTCAACAACAATGTCCTCACGAGCAAGCTTGGACCTAAGCGAAGCAATTTCAAAATCAG
This sequence comes from Eleusine coracana subsp. coracana, assembly GCA_032690845.1. Classification (NCBI taxonomy): domain Eukaryota; kingdom Viridiplantae; phylum Streptophyta; class Magnoliopsida; order Poales; family Poaceae; genus Eleusine; species Eleusine coracana. The sequence continues at coordinate 22,094,641 of CM064424.1, forward strand.
CACTCTCCAACTTAGACTTAAGCTCTCTACCCTCACGAACAGCACTGCGAAGCTTATCATCTTGCATGAGCAGAACATCACGCAAATGATCAAGTTCAGAAGAGAACTCATCGAGAGTGGGAGGTACCTCGCTTGTGTCGGAGTCGGATCCAGAGTCGGTGTCATGGTCGTTCTTTGCCATGAAGCAAAGCCCGGTGAAGTCATCCTTCCTCTTGACTCGTGGCTTTTCAACCTCCTCCTCCGAGCTTGTAAGGCCTTTACTTGATGTGAGGTCGACATCGCTCAAGGCGGCAACGCAGGTGCGTGCAATGGCCATGGCGAACTTCTTGGAGTTCTTGCCCTTCTTGTAGAAGCGGTTCTTCTTCTGCTTGAAGTCTTCAGTGTTGTTGTCGCGGTACCCGACCTTCTTCTTCTTCTTGGGACAATCAGCGATGAAGTATCTCGGGTCACCGCACTCGAAGCAGGTTCTTGAACCACCTCCTTTTCTCTCCTTCCGGTTGTTGTAGAACTTTCTGAACTTCCTTGTGAGCAAGGGCAGATCCTCGTCAGGAATGCACTCCATCTGTTCATCGAAAGCTGCAACAAGAGAAGACAAAGCAAACTCTAAGGAAGACTTGTCAAGTGAGGGGTTAGTTCCATGAGAAGCATAACTGTGATCACCCTTCTAAGAACTAGAAAGCAAAGCCATGTTAGAAGCAGGAATAGCAAGATTAGGACGAGATTTCCTAGACAGTTCATGAGATTTCAGCTTGCTATACAGTTGCTCACAGTTTAGGGTATTGAATTCAGCAGTTTCTTCTAGAGCAGCAATTTTAACCCCCCAAACATTTTTATCAAGTGAGTACAGCAGTTGCTTAGCTCTATCATTATCATTGTACACAAGGGTACCACAAGCCCGTAAGTTGCACACAATTACCTCAAACCTACGAAAAGTGTCATCTAGTGACTCACCCGGTTTTTTAGCAAAGGTTTGGTATTGTCTATTGTAAGAATCCTTACGCATAGACTTGACCTGGTTGGTACCCTCATGGTAAGTGCAGAGCTTATCCCAAATAGCATGAGCAGTGTCAAGGTGTGCAACCGTATCATGTTCGCTCCTACCAAGTACAGAAAGCAGAATATTGACAGCTTTGGAGTTGTTCTTATACCTGAGTAACTCACCTGCATAGGCAGTGTTTAGGTCTTGTGGTATAGTATACACCTGATCAATAATCTCCCAAATTGCACGTCCTTGACTTAGCCGGTGCGCGTCATCGGTAGTGCCAGTGCGCGTCATCGGTAGTGCCGGTCCCACCTATCGGTAGTGCCGGTGCGAGATGCTGTCACACTGGAACCTACAGACTGGACCAATCGGCAGTGCCGGTCCTGGTCATCGGTAGTGCCGGTCGACCCCCGACAGAACAGAAAATCTCTCGGGATCTTCTCAAATCTTCTCCAAAACTCAATCAAATGAACTCCAAATGATGCGATTTTTGGACCAGTGAATCCTCATCACATCATGACTCTAATCCTAGGAGATCAACTCAATTGGCTCAAGAAATCATCATGAATTTCAGATCTCGTGCCAAGAACACCAAAAAGGGGAAACTTGAGAAATCCTTCAAATCGAAGGTGCTAGAGCCAATAATTCCATCAAGGATCCATAGAGGATTATCCTAGCTCATCCTAGCAACAAGTTTCTCAAGAAATCTGGGCCAAAAACTCGTCCAAAAGTGAGATCAAAAATCATCACGAAAATGCTTCCAAAAAAAGGAAAAAGGGAATTTCGGGATTCAAGTGAAGAGGGAAATCTTGAGCACGAAAATACTTCTCATATCATAGAAAGGTGCTTACAAGATCCATAGGTACAAGGCTAGGAAGCCACCCTCTTCCTCCTACTATTTGGAAGAGCAAGAGATGTCTCTCACACACCCACTACTCTCCTCTCAAACATGAAGTCCTCTCCTAGCACTTTGAATAGAGTCCTAACACAAGGCTAATGGGAAGAGAGGCACCTCTCCCACTAGCCACACCTTTCCTTATATAGGCCTAGGGTCTATTCTCCACATGAACACTCTACCCTTGATCTATATAACACACCCACCTACCACCGGGGGCATAACCGTCCATCTTTTTCCTCATCACCCGAATGCCATCGGATGTTTCACGTCTTTGCTTCATCTCGAAGAAAACTCCGTGATGGTGCCACGTGCACCACCAACCACCGCCACCAGTTTTGAGGCCAAACCGGGAAACCGCTTTGCACGCTTGTCAAAGCGCGACTTCTCGATGTTGACGCGTGTCACCTTGTTCCGCGATCCTGACCACCGGTAAGTCTCTACCAGTCCCTGTCCATCGGGCCCCCTTGTCACTTGCACCGGCATCCCATTCGCCTTGACTTGGTCAACATGCCGTCTTCATCACCACCATGGTTTTGAGGCTCAACCGCGAAATCGTCCGTGCTTCTTGCCTCTCCACGTGTACGGTGTGGATCACCCTTGACTTCACCCGGCATCCCGATCGTCTGGCCCCAAGTCCCCTACTTGTGCCCGATCCTCTCACCGTTGACCGCCAAGTCGACTCCAGTGACCTACACATCATGAGACAAGCAAACACATTTCCCATCTCCTGCAACATCACCAATATCTCCACCAACTCCGGTTAGTCATAACCATGATATGCAAACCCATGCAATCCCTGGATTCCCGCATTTCAACTCAAACACCAATTCCGCTCAAGTCAATTACTCATCGTAAATATAGCAAACAATAGCACATATCCACATGGTTTCTCAAATATCTACACGAGTGTTGTTCGTGTAGGAAACCTCTTCTACCTTATGATGATTGTCAACGGCGGCCTTGGTGATTGATGACAATGACCACAAGCATGGAGGCTTGTGAACTTGATGGAGTCCAAGGGTTGATAAAGATGGATCAAAGCGGAGAACAAGCTATGGTGCAAGTGTTGGGTACACTTGTCTAGTTGTTAGGGCTTTGAGTCCATAGGAAAAACTGGACTATCAAGGGGGTCTAGGTCATTCTCTTAGGTCATGTCTAGTTGGTAATGTGCAAGGTTGCTCGGTGAAATCACAGGCACTAGGTGATAGTGGAGAAGCCAAGGAGCTGTTCGGAGAAGCTGGGAAACAAAGTCAAGTGAGGACGAGGAGTTTCAGCTTCTGGACGAAGTGACCGGACAGAGGGGTCAGTGGTGACCGGACTGTACGGTCACTAAGTGGTTTTGTCTAGAGACTACAGCGTTCAGCAAGGAAACTGCCAAGTCTGGGAATCTCTAGTGACCGTACGGTTTGGTCTACTGACCGGGCGGTCTGGTCAGCAAAGATGAGACTTGGGCTGCGAGGAAGCCAGCGCCAAAATGATTTTGGACTGGAGAGAGAAACGGATCGGACGATTCGGTTAGGTGACCGTACGGTCCAGTTAGTAGAAGAATCAGCAGTGGTCAGAGCCGTTGGGGCATAGTGTTGCAGTGATCGGACGGTCCGGTCAGGCAGTGACCGGACTGTACGGTCAGTAGGCCTAGAAAGCTGATTTCATGGAGCAGCAGCTAGTTTGAGGTTGGGAGCCTATATAACTTTGTTGTTGGGGTCTTTGTGACCTCTCTTGGCCAGTGGAATACCTGAGAGCATTTGGTAAGGTCCAAGAGGAAAAGAGTAGAGCACTAGGAGAAGATATTGCATATCTTGAGAGTGCTAGAGGAGAGTAACTTGAGCATCTTGCACATCTAAGGCTAGGGTGTCCTTGAGGGTGTGATCTAGATTGTTACTCTTGGTCTATGGTGAGACCTAGACCGGTTAGGTGTTGGTGATCGAGCCTATCGTGATTGGTTGTGAAGGCCATCACACATTTGCACATGGTTGGAGCCCGCCGTTGAAAGGGGCACCGCTAGTGAGCGCCTGGGTCGGCTCGAGGAGTCCGGCAAGTTCTCGAGGGAGGCGAGCTTCTACTTTGTGCAGCGGTGACGTACATCATGTCTTCACTCGGGGAGTGATTGCGGGCTCGTGGGCGAGAACTTCACTTGGTGGCAGGAGGGACCGGAACTCCGGCGGGAGTGGTCCAACGAGGAGTAGGGGAAGGCGCCATCCTTCCGAGACCTCAGGAAAAATCATGAGACATCTCTTACTCTACTTCTTACTATGATGCATTACTTTCCGCACTTATATATCATGCTATTCATGCTTGTGTGCTTGTCTTGTTCTAGTTGATTATCTTGTAGACTTGTATGAATAGGTTTCTTGCTTGCTAGTAGTATTTGTGTTTTCGGATTTGATCACTAGCATGTATAGGACTTGCATCGGCTTGATTACTTTCCCTTGTATGTGTTGTATTACTCATGCTCGTGTGCACTAGTTCCTTATCTTGTTGAATTGCATGAGTAGACTTCCTTGCTAGCTTATAGTGTGCTTCTGCCTTGCTTTATTGCTAGCTTGTATAGGAGTTGTTTTGAGTGATCGGTTTTTAGGAATTTGGCAAATTTGATACATAGTGTGAGTTCCCAATTCACCCCCCCCCCCTCTCGGTCACTCGCTCCTTTCACTTGGGCGTTGAATAGCTGCTGGCGTGGGCTGCTGATTGTTTTTCTAGCCTGTGGGGCACTCATTTGGGCTTGCTATTTAGGCTAGAACTGTGCCTGCAAAGAGTAGATCCTAGGGATGGTAGTGGGTCGGGTTCGGGTAGGGTGGAGAAAAAATCCATCCACCACGAAAAACGTTTCGGGTGGGAATTGACACCCACACCCGCACCCACAGGGTTTTGGGTGGGTGTCGGATATCCGTCGGGTTTTATATGTCATATGAAAAATTTCACAAAATAAATATTTTAACAAGATCAATACAAACGTATAATGTCTATGTATGTCATGACAATCAATAAAATAAGTCATAGGTATGTACTTAAGTAATTGTATATAAATTCTTAATAACTTAATCATCAGTCTCATCACATGTATATTTATTTGAGGTTAGTTTATTATGATATAGGACTAAATTTTATATGCGAGTATGTTTCGGGGCCCAACGGGTCACCCATGGGTGAGAAATAAAACCCACATCCGTGTTTATCGGGTCGGGTGCAGGTGACACCCATGGGTGAAATTACCATCCCTAGTAGATCCTGGTAGTAATTTCCTAAGTTAGGGGGGGGCCACGGCCCCTGCCGGCCCCCCTTCAGCTCCGTCGTTGCTCCACTTGACATAGACATAGGGGCTAGACGCAACCACCAGTAGAACATCTTATAGACAACCACGGGCCTGCTCACATCCCATTCAGCACAATCTATGGCTACCCATCAAAATTACATGACAAGTTTCATTTTCAGAACCCGAATCACAAGCGGTTGTAAATGTTATAACGAAACTTGTGATTCGGGTTGTGATTCGGGTTCTGAAAACGAAAATTATCATGTAATTTTGATGGGTAGCCATAGATTGTGCTGATTTCACACATTAAAATTTTGCAAACAGAAGATTGAATCTATTTTTAGATAAAATGACAAACTTCTGTTTCGTACCTTCTCGATCATCCTGAATCGTGAAACTCTAAAATAAAATCTATAGCAACAACCGGCTAAATATAATAACTTGCTTGTAGCTGCCATGGTAAGTGGCCTCGTCAATCCCTAGGAGATCTTGTCTCATTTATCCTGTTTTGGAAATCCTCGCTCCGATCTTGTCTTTCGACGGAAAACAGGGAGGAACAACAGTCAACAAATTAGAGGAAGATCCCTCCAAGATGTTTTGGTGAAACGTGGGGTTCTTTTAGAGGGATTTGTGCAAACTTGTTTAAGGGGTAGGTTGGATCATGATCTAACGGATGGAAGGGGTTGTTTGCACATTTGCACCCAATATCACGTTTGCACTAAAATTTGCCCCCAGTAACTATATTTCTGATGTCTAAATTTATAGCATCTTCATTAACAAATGACAAGCCACCCACATGGCCCGCTAGGAACATCTGGGCCGCAACGTAGGTTGGTAGGCTTCATTTATTTGCGGGCCAGGTATTTCGACATGTCACATGATAGTCCTATGAATTTTAGCATTTTTGTTAAAACATCATTAATATATTTACACCTCTATACAAAATTTCCATTCTGACCAAGTTAAATTAATATGGAACGTTCTCCAAACCGAAAGTTGAAATGCCATGCAACACTTAATGAAAACAAAAACCACTGTTCATTACATCATATGCCATTAGATTTGTTCGACTACAGAAAGATTCTCTAGCAGGAACTACTGGGTCGAGTGATCCAATGTGCAAATGTGTCTGACTTAGCTCGTTTTCAACGAAACTGAGGATCACAACAACCCTGCTATTACAAGGCTCGGAACAGAATTTTTTTCAAATATCTGCTCCACAATAGTGAGGTAAATCTTGACCTCTCGTTAGAGATACACACGCTTCAATCACTGTCTTGGGAGGTAAAAACCTTCTTCAGCGCATGGGGTAGGTCAAGCACAATGTCTGCATATGCTGCTTTAATAGAGTATATGCAAATAAGAACAAAGCTAGATTGTTTGGCAAGGTGAAAGAGAGTCAAGATAGGAACCTTCTGGTAGACACAAGGTCTTGAGTGCATCCTCCGCATAAGTAAGGCGAAATGGAACTGGCTGTGCAGCTGAAGCACTACTAGCTCTTGTGGACGGTCTCCTTGTTACACGAAGTGGCCAAGCCAAGACCCTCGCCTTACTCGGCAGGGTCAAGAGTAGATCTGAGTATCGGATACTAACTGTCACCTTGCTGCTCAAGTGGTAAACACATGAAATTTCAGTCTATAAAAGAGGTTGTAACATGCAGCACGCTTAGATAAAAGCAAGGGCCAATTAAAAATTCTTGCAACAGTTATAGCATGCCTAAAAATAAGCTGCAGTATTCAAAATGGTTAATGCTGTAAGCCAACAAAATGAAAAACTGCATTAGATGTAGATATAGATACTCCCATTTTTTTTATATTTTGATCTACCAGCATCATATATAATATATAAAAAAAACGAGGGAGTTCTCTTTGAGTGTGTTGCTAGCAGACTGAACTTAGCTGATGTAAATACTAGCATTTGATCTTACCACTCAAAATCCTCCAATACAAACTCTATCACATTGTAAGGAAGACTGTGGAATAGATCTCCAATTTGGTTCCCATAGAGCTCCTTGATAAGGCGAACCTTGAACAAGAAATAGGCAATATAAGAATTAACAAATAGGTGTCAAAGAAAGCATATTACACAAGCTGCCCTCGCCTATCCACCTACAGCTTTCCATTCGAGACTACCTTTCAATAATATCAGCCAAAAATCCTAAAATGATTGGTAGACAAAATGATAGAATGCAATGTTGGTAGAAATAACAAAGGATGTCAATATTCATTTCTATTCCTTTTCTAGTCCAGGGTTACATTTCAGATAATGGAGACAAACTAAAAGCTAAAGAGTAGCAAGGATTGACCAGGTTTTACACAAATTTAAGCGCGCATAATTTGGAGAGGGTCTCAGCTGAACACAAACATCAATCTCATAAAAAGTCCAAATATACACAGAATACATTTAATAATAGAGAATAGAGCTTCTCTTAAAATGACAACTCCTACTGATAGATACCTGCTCTCTCCTGTCAATATAAGCTTGTAAAATTTCTTCAAGATGATCAATAAATTTCTGCATCAAAAAGAATATATGTAAAGCATATAGAACTTTGCATATGTCATACAGAAAAAGCAAGTGCATCTACAAGAACTCACAATTGCATTAGATGATAGAAGATCACTTTCTAGTTCCCGTAATGGTAGGAAGAAAGGTAAGGTATGCTCAACCACAGTCATCTTTTCCAGGAATGATTTGCTTTCCAAAACACAATGAAAAATTTCACAAGGTTCTCCTGTAACATTGGATTTGGTGATGCCCATGTTCATTTACTATACAAATCATGTTCCAAGAAGCTTAGAGATATCATATAAGGTTTCTCTTCCAGTTGGCAAACATAATTCCAAAATTTTATAATGCTAAAATTAAAAATTTTGGTTAGAAGTAAAATTTGTACACAACTCCATAACAGTGCTTTTGTAACTTGCTTTGCAAAACATGAACATTATTTATCTTATAAGCTTTAAATTGTCCCAGATCAAAGACTGGCACAAGAAATGAGACTGCATGTTAAGTGTAATTACCAGCAAAGAACGTCTCATACTGTATGCCAATTCTCGCTCCATCCAAACAGTAGATAACCTATTCATGGAAAAAAAATATTGTTGCAATATTGACAGTAAAGGACATATTAAGAAAAATGAATAAAATATGGCATGTCTAGTCTTTATATTTAAGAGCATCTAATTATGTGAAAACAGTAATTATATGATGGCGCCTTATAAAAATATGTTCTCCCAATCCACGATGTTCCGGCGCTCCTCGCCAAGCCGGCCTCCCCTGCCCTGGGTGTATTCCACTGATGGCCGGGCCTTAGCTGAGGCTTTAACTTCCTCTGACCTGGTTGGCTGCGCCTCGGTCGAGCCTCCCTTCCCCCAAGTGGCCCCGCCGAGCGGGTCCGATGGGCTCGACCTGGATGGCACGGACTCGGTCAGGCCACCCTTCGCTGACCCAACCCTGCAATACAGCTCCGACAAGCTGAACCTTGAGAAAAGGAGAGAGAAAAGTTCGCTCTGCGCTCACCACGCAGATCAAGCTCTCAAGACCTACTCAAGAAGGCGTCGCTGTGATCAGAAAGGCGATGGCGCGGCTCCGTCCCCGTCTCCTTCAGCATGTGCAGCGGCAGCGGCAGCAGCCACTGCCCCGATTAGGTCTCCGACCGCAGATAACAACCACCCACCGAGATCGCTGTCAAGACCCATGGACGTCGCAGGTGCGGGTTCCGCTCCACTTCCTGAACGCCCAGGACGTGTCGCAGTTGGACCAGCATCTCCGCCTAGGGCTGCAAACAGTATAGCCCGAGGCAGCGCTCTCACAGCAGAAGCACCAGCAACCGCGTTTCAAGGGAACACTCAGACAGCCGAAGCAACTACTTCGATGACCGTGTTTCAGGACAACACCCCAACAGCTACAGCAGAAGAAACTACTTCGATGACTGTGTTTCAGGACAACACCCCAACAGCTCAAGCGATGACCATAACCTATCCGCAAACAGTGTTCTTCTCCAACATTGTCAAACCGGTGGGAGTTGTCCTGCATGCCCCTCCAGCGCCAAAACGAAGAAAGAAGGCTCCACCTTCCAACTTTGTGCCCAGAAGAAGTCGTCGAGTAGCAAAGCTGCCCCCACAAACTGATCACGAAGCTGCAGCTTCGTTGTGCCACCAGCTGGGATTCAATGATGCAGAAGCCTCATCCTCTGTGCCACCAATGGAGAAATATGATAGGGTCTTTGACCAACCTTTAAGTAAAAATCACCTGGAGGCATTAGCTGCTCTGTTTGGATGGACGGTGCCTGCATGCGAGGAGGGCCAAGCTACAGCAAGATCACCTGCAGAGTGAACAGTCTCTCCCTGATGGGTGTTTTGTGGTCGACTCTGTTCATCTTTGAATCAATGGCTCCCTTCAATTTTCTAATATTGAACGCACGCGGTCTTAACGACAAAAAGCGTCACGATGTGGTTCACCAAGTGGTTCAATCATGTCAACCAGTAGTTGTCTGTATTCAGGAAACAAAATTATCTCTCATCTCCCAACGTGATGTGCTGTCAATATTGGGACAAGAGTTCAACTCCTTCACATATCTGCCAGCTCAAGCAACCCGAGGTGGAATCCTAGTAGCCTGGCGGGACGGGACCTTAATAGTTGAAGGTCAGCGTGTTCACCAGCATTCAGTTTCAGTTAAATTCAGGGAAGAGGGGGGACAGCCATGGTGGTTCTCAGGAATCTACGGCCCGCACCAAGATGCAGACAAACCTGCGTTTCTTGATGAACTGCGTGAAGTAAGAGGCTACTGTGACGAACCATGGATATTGGCAGGGGATTTCAACATGATATATAGCTCAGAGGATAAAAATAATACTAATCTGAACAGAGCACTAATGGGGCGGTTTCGTCATTTTGTCAATGAGATGGAACTTAAAGAAGTGCCGCTGTTGGGTCGACGGTATACATGGTCCAACGAGAGGGAATCCCCCACGCTAGTAAAGCTGGACCGTGTGTTATGCACCTCGGACTGGGAGGATCTCTATCCCAAATGTGTACTGCAGAGTCATGCAACAACAATGTCTGACCATTGTCCGTTGGTGCTTGGTTTGAAGGATGGGGTAGTAGGCAAGAGGCGCTTTCACTTTGAAAGCTTTTGGATACACCTCCCAGGATTTTTTGAAACAGTGCAGCAATCTTGGGAAACATCTGTGCAAGCAGCCCCGCCACTGGAGCGAATGTCAATCAAACTAAAGCACCTCAACCGTGCTTTACAATCTTGGAGTGCCAAGAAGGTTGGCCATGTTAAAACTCAGTTGGCATTAGCAAAGGAAGTCCTACACAGAATTGAAATTGCCCAAGATATGAGAGCTCTGTCCACCAATGAGGACTGGTTGCGCAAGGAGCTGAAACGCCTCAGTCTTACTCTCGCCTCCCTGGAGAGAACGATTGCAAGGCTGCGCTCAAGAGTTAGAAATCTAAAGGATGGGGACGCAAATACTTCCTTCTTCCACAAGCATGATGCGTATCGCAAGAGGAAAAACAACATCTCCAAGCTCATGAATGGCGACCAGCTGGTAACGTCGCAGGACGACAAGCATCAAGTGCTTTTTGATTTCTATGAGAATCTGCTCGGAGTCGCTCCAGACCGAGCAGCTTCCCTGGACCTCCATTATTTCCATAGAGCCAGTTTGGACTTATCCCCCCTAGACTGCCCAATCACAGAGCACGAAGTATGGGACACTATTAAAACTCTACCGGCTGATAAGGCACCAGGGCCAGATGGGTACACTGGGAGGTTTTACAAGGTGTGCTGGCACATTATCAAGGCAGATGTTACGGCAGCAATCATCACTTTGCAGCAGGGAAACGCTAGAGGGCTCGGGTTGCTTAATGCTGCCTACATTACTTTGATCCCGAAGAAGGACAATGCTGTGACAGCAAAGGATTTTCGTCCTATTAGTTTAGTGCACAGTTTTGCTAAACTAATTAACAAAGATCCTTGCTAATCGATTGGCCCCGCTGCTAGATTCTATGATCTCCACGAATCAGAGTGCATTTATAAGAGGGAGATGTATACATGATAATTTCATTCTAGTACAACAAACAGTCAAGGTGTTACAACAATAGAGAATTCCTAGTCTCTTCCTCAAGCTGGATATATTAAGGCCTTTGATTCAGTTTCATGGTCGTTTCTCTTGGAGGTCTTGAGACATCTGGGGTTCGGTCCCACTTGGTGCAATCTGATATCCCAGCTCCTCTCATCTTCTTCAACTCAGATCCTATTGAATGGGGAGCCTGGAGAAGCCATATACCTTCAACGAGGTCTCCGGCAAGGGGATCCCTTGTCACCAATGTTGTTTATTCTAGTGATGGATGTTCTGAACAGCCTATTTGTGAAAGCAGGAGCTGAGGGGCTGCTGCAACCTTTGTCTCAGAGAATAGCTGCTCAAAGGTCGTCCTTATATGCCGATGATGTTGCTTTGTTTATCAAGCCGGTTGAAGAAGAATTGCAGATTACAAGAGAAATACTCAAGGTGTTTGGGGAGGCTTCGGGGCTGCACACCAATATTCAGAAAAGTAACACTATTCCTATCAGATGTGAGGACTCCTTGGCGACAATCCAACACAATTTGCCGTGTGAGATGGCGGAGTTTCCTTGCACTTACTTAGGTCTACCTCTATCCAACGTGAAACTCCGGAAAAGTGATCTCTTGCCTTGGATTGAAAGAATAGCTGACAAACTCCCTGGTTGGAAGGCTGCCCTCATGAACAGAGCAGGTCGGACCACTCTAGTCTGCTTTGTACTGACAGCTATGCCTATCCACTTATTAATCGCCATCAATGTCCCAAAATGGTTTATCAAGGCGATAGATAAGATATGCAGAGGTTTTCTATGGCAAGGCAAAGAACAAGCTAATGGGGGATGCTGTCTTGTAGCATGGGAAAAGGTTACAAGACCACTTGAGCTTGGAGGACTAGGGATTCACAATCTGGAAGTAATGGCATGGGCCTTGCAGATTCGATGGCAGTGGTTTAGAAAAACAAGAATTGATCAGCCTTGGACAGACCTTGAGTTGCCTTCTCATCCAAATGCTCTTGCCTTATTTACTATTGCTGTCACTACAAAAGTTGGGAACGGCAAAAACACTTTGTTTTGGACTGATCGTTGGCTATTCGGGTACTCAATTGCTGATTTGGCACCACTAGTGCTGGCAAAAGTCCCAGCTACAAACCGCAATAGGCGAACTGTCGCAGATGCACTAAACAATGACAATTGGGCACACGACATACAAGGAGGGTTGTGCTGGATTGGCATCAGAGAATTATTAAGGCTTTGGGATTGTCTCATGGGCATCACACTAACCGAAGAGGAAGATCAACACACCTGGAGATTTGAAGCTAGTGGTTGTTACTCGTCCAAGTCAGCCTACAAAGCCTATTTCAATGGTGCGGTCTCATTTGAACCTTGGCAGCGGATTTGGAAATCTTGGGCTCCACCCAAGTGCAAAATGTTTTTGTGGCTTGCTGTCAAGAACAGGTGTTGGACAGCGATAGACTGGCCAAAAGAGGACTTCCTCACCCAGCCAAATGTCCCCTATGTGATCAAGAAGAAGAGACGGTCCAACATATTCTGACTTCATGTGTGGTAGCAAGAGAAGTTTGGTTCAGAGTGCTCAACTTGTTGCAGCTTACAGGTTCTGTCCCCCAACAGAATGAGCGCTCATTTTCAAACTGGTGGCGCAAGACAATTAAAAAGGTCAGTAAGACACACAGGAAAGGAGTCAACTCCTTGATCATCCTCACAGTGTGGTCCATTTGGAATCACCGCAATGATTGTGTCTTCGAGAGAGCCTCCCCTTCCGCTGCCACCATTCTGAATGCTATCAAAGATGAGCACGGTCTGTGGTGCATGGCTGGTGCCAAAAAGTTGAGAGCGCTTCAGCTCTCAATACCTTGATAGTGGTAGTGTGCCTGGTCAGGAGTGTGAGTGTGTTTTAATCATGGAAGTTCAGCAAAGTAGCATGTAAAAGCCTCACTCATATTTGGTCCCCGTATGAGTGAGGATCATGTTGGGGACCCACCCATTAGTTTTTTCTCTCTAATACAATGAAGCGCAGTTCTCCTGCGTTTTCAAAAAAAAAATTGTAATTCATAAGTGCATTGTGCCCATGTAAGCTGGCAAATGGGTTATACAATATTCCACGACAACCCAGCTATCAACCAGCCAGAGTACAACCACAATTGATGGTAGAGTGGTAGAGGTCAGGGGCGAAGCCATAATCTATCAATGGGGAAAAGAGGGGGGGGGGGGGGGGGGGGGGGGGGGGGGGGGGGACAGGCAAGTCCAACCAAAACAGCACAAAGTTCCTCATGCTACCCAGATGACCATATACAGAATAAAAGTAAATAATGTTGATGCTCTAAAGTACAGTGGTACCTTAGTTTTAACTCTATATGTAGTCTTCAAATGAAATTGAGGGTCTGCTGGAACATTCACTTGGCTGGCCATGGCCTTCCTATCAGCCTCCATATGGACCTGGTCTACGAGATGAAGCAAACTCAAGAAAAAATTCAAATAAACAGAACTAAGAATATGATTCATGTGATATGACAAATAAGAATAATAGGTGTTTCACATCAAATACCTTCTCACGGATAGTTGCCAGCAAGCCATCATTCCACAGCTCATCATCTACTACAATCTCTACAGAATGCAAAAGCCCAGGTGTTGGAAGCTATTCAAGCGAACAATAAATAGGATCACAACTATATCATGATGCTTATATTAGAATATTAAGAGTATAATTCACAATTGACATAATCCATTCAGAAGATCTTTTAAAAATAAATTATTTATATGAACCAAATCATAAACCACTGGTGAAACCTTTACCAATTTATCAAATTAAAAAGAATCAATCGACCAAAGTAATTTACTGTCATAACTGTGGTGTCAAAATTTGGGTTCATAGGGAAATCATCCATTATGTAATGATGAAAATCACCAGTAAATGTTGTGCAGTGCTTTGTGTAGGTTAAGAGGCAAATATAGCATTTGACACTTCTTTCTAGACAGCACTCTCATATCTAAATTTAGCACTGCTTTTGTATAAGACATGAAGCATGGGTTGCCATCTAGAGTTCAAGAAAGCCTTCCAACATATTAATTGGCTTGCAATTTGTGTGCAAATTGAAACTCCTGACAGATTGACAGGCTTGTTTCTTCTAATAGAACAGGATAAAAAAATATGTATGCTAGTGTAGCAAAGTGAACCTTCAGTTTGGGCAGCTCGTGCGGCCTCAAATTCTTTCTGAAGACGCTCAAAAATCAGCTTATCAGAATCCCTGAAATAACAAGTTGAAGATGTAAAAGATTAATTTGTGCAAGTCAAGCGACATATGGTTAGAGATTGCGTGCATCCCAGCATAAAGAAGGCAAAAGAATGTTGTATTTTTTGTTTTTTCCACTTTTCTTTTGCTTAGTTTTATATCACCCTTTCCCACCTCTTTTTTTCTTTTCCTTATTCACTTTTATTTCCTCTCTTTTCTCTGTTTTTTTTTGTTTGGTTTCATATTGCCCTTTTCCCACCTCTCTTCTTTGCCTTCTTTCTTTTGTTTGTTTGTCTGTTCCTATGCTTTGGTTCTTCGGAGTTTCATAGCCTACCCCGACTTGCTTGGGATTAAAAGCTTAGTTGTTGTTGTTGTTGTTGTTATATAAACAACAAAAATACAATATTCAGAAATTCTGGTAACAAATAGCCTCTGATTCCTTAAAGATCATCCAGAATTTAACCATGTTGAGCTATAAAGCCGCCTTAGCCCCTTCTCAATCGCTTAAGCTTTTGGGTTGGACTGGTTAGGTACGTTGCTTCATGGTATCAGAGCCAGGAGGTCTCGAGTTCAAGCCCCGGTTCCCGCATTCCTTGCGCCACCCATTTCCCACGCTACGCCCCAGCGGCAGCCATCTGCGCCCACGTGGGCTGCGCGTGCGGGGGGGTGTTGAGCTATAAAGCCACCCTAGCCCCTTCTCAATCGCTTAAGCTTTTGGGTTGGACTGGTTAGGTACGCTGCTTCAGACCAGCATAGGTGTTTTATGTTCTCCAAAAGGACAGATTAGAGGTGAGCATTGGTATCATCTGATATATGTTTTTTTAGTGATTAGTTTGGATTCAAGACATTCAACTCAACAATTTCTTTTTTGCTTACAGAAGCCTACCATGGGATACGTTAAATATAAGAAACAATAGCAGATTTTCAGTGAAGACCCTTCCTGCAGAGACCACTATAGTTGTTTCAGTACTCTTCATGTTCCAGTTTGAGCACCATCACAAGACATACAGCATTAAAAAAAGAAAGATAATGCAATTCTAGTTAGGTTTGTAGTGTAAAAGATGAACAGAGAAGACTAAATGGCAAAGAAACAGTTCTTAACTAGTTGGTACTTGGTAGTTAGATAAGAATTAAAAATTTCTACATACAAAAAGTTACATGCCGATGTCACAAACCGAACTAGATTGGCCTGAACCCAAGAGGCGCGACTTCACCGGCAGCGTCGGTCGCACTACAAGGGCAGGGGTAGGAGAGTTATAAGCTCTTAACCTATTTCTTGCTTGCTGAACTAGGATACAATCCCCATCCATATATGGATGAGGTAACTTGACTCCTAAGGAACTAATCCTAACAACTAAGGAAACTAATCTTCAAACCCTAGCCGCAGCTACAGTAGCGCTGCCGCTACAGTACCATGTCAGGCCCATGACACTTCCCCCTCCTTCGAAGACAGCTCGTCCTCCAGCTGTGGACTAGACTCAATGTGACGGCTAGTATATCAGCCCAAACAACCACTCCATAGTCATCCAATACCTTGGGCGTCAGCAACTGATTTCTTGGGCAGTTGATTATGGTCCACGTTTGGCCCATGAAGAGAGATGCACACGACCACTCATGAGGACATGCTCCCAGACACAAAGACCTAGCGGGCCGCCGCTGCTTCCTTGAACATGCCTCTAACACAAGCACGCTAAAAGTGCAACTATGCCCATAGTGGGTTTTGGTGGTTGTATGACAACATAATTAAAGAACTAATCCTCTTTGTGAGTATATAAGCAGGTTGTACATGAAGAATATATGTTGCATTGATACAAATGATCATCTTCAAAATGTATGATTGTGTAAGGAAAATGGGCCTATGTGATGAAATGGAGAAGTGTCAAATAAATAGGTCCATATAAGCAATACTATGACAAACCAAGATTTGAACTAAATATGAGACATGAAAACCATTGATATGAGATGGTCTCAACAAATTGGTGTTGTCAAGAAAAAGAAGTGATCAAGTGTTATTTCTCTATGACATTTAATCTTGAAAGCAACTTGATCAAATCAATACTTCAAACATGAATTCAAAAGAAGGCATAACGATTATACAAAGTTATGTGTGGCTCAAGATAGCAAGATGGTGAAGCATTGGCATGACTTGACTGCGATGGACCATGGACAGGAGAAGGGCAAGATGGAGTCTTGGTGTCGAGGGACCCAAGCCATGGTGAAGGGTAGGTGGAGCGCAATCATGAGGGACCGATCAAGCTATATGTGGTCATACATTTCTAAGTATTATTCATTATTGGAATATAAAGATATAATGTGACTTGTGAACAAAAAGGAAGAAATGGACATGATAAATGAAGAGTTTCCAAGTCACAATCTCTAGGTGATGACGCTCAGCAAAAGCACATGTGGCAGCCCTCATGAAGTTAAAAGAGAAGAAGTGGCAAAATTCATTATCATGCAAGCTCAAGAAGAAGAATTGTCTTTTTGTTTAATCTTGAGTTTAGGCATGCCGCTCTATCAAGAGGGATGCTACATGGTTTACATTTAATGTCTTAATGCTCAAAGAAAAACTCAAGTGAGATGAGAGAAACACAACACCTACACTCACACTAACTCTCACTGTGACAGGAAAATTTGTGTAACCGGTTTACCAAACCGGGAGGCACCGGTTTTGGTTCAAACTTCTAACGGCTAGTTCAGGAAAACCGGTGGGACCGGTTTTGACTGGTTCAGTATAACGGCTAGTTTTTTTGGGACAAGTATAAATACTTCCTTTGCCCCTCCTTTGGATGTTGCTGATTGTGTGCACGAAGGAAATACATCCAAAGCCTTGTAGAGCTCTCCCCAACACCTCTTTGTGAGGTTTTAGTGATTTGTGAGAAATCCTAAGTATTGGGTTGAGAGAGATTGAGATTGTGAGCACAAAAGAGAAAATCCCACTTGAGCATTTGAGCATTGCGTTGCAAATCCGTGAAGCATTTGTTACTCTTGGAGGTGAATCCTCCTAGTCGGCTAGGCGTCGCCCTAGAGCTCCCAAACTTGTGGTGAGCCTTGGGAAAGTTTGTGAAGGTCCGCTTCGCCTCCGCAAGGAAAGAAGCAAAGATAGTAGATCGAGGAAAGTGGTTGAAAGAGACCCGTCTTAGAGTGTGCCTTGTGAGTAGCTCAAGCTTCCTCAACGGAGACGTAGGGTTCACGGGGTGAATCTGAACTTCGGCAAACAACTCCTCATGTGCTTCTATTTGGTTTGGTTTCTTAAGTTCTTGCTTTATTTGTTCTTGATCCATAGGTTGCATGAGTAGTGGTGCTTGTCTTTCTTTGTGATTGCTTCTACTAGTTCTTGCATGCTCTCTAGGTTTCATTAATCTTACTAGAACTAGTGGGACGTTGTTATATCCTAATTTACTCTCTGTCCCGAGGAAACCGGTGGGTCCAGTTTCCCAAACCGGTGGGACCGGTTTTGGTCAGTGCTCAATTGAGTAGATTCTTGGTGAATTTAGTTTGTGTGTATTTTGGCTACTCTCTTATGTAGTTCATACTAGTGCAGCCCTTCTGGTTAGTGTGTTACTTGTTTTTATCTATCTGTCCCAGGAAAACCGGTGTAACCGGTTTGCCAAACCGGTGGGACCGGTTTTGAAAGTTTGTTTTCTGAGGTTGATTCTTTGTGAATCTGATTGGGGTGGTTCCTGTGTTTGTTTTTATAGCCTGACTATCTTGAGTGCTTGGTTCTTTCTCTTGATTAATTATTTTATCCCAAGCTCTCTGACAAAACCGGTGTAACCGGTTTGCTAAACCGGTGCAACCGGTTTTGACAGTTTTAATTCCGCTGCGACTTTTTGTTAAAATATCAGAAACACCTATTCACCACCCCCCCCCCTCTAGGCGACATCAAGGGACTTTCACACGCCGCCAGGCCTGCCACCACCAATCCGCCCTCGACGCCGCGGAAGATGAAGAAACAGGTGTGTCACCATGTTTCGACTCGTTGTCACCAGGGCGGACCCTCTCTTCAGCTGCCATTGTCGTGCTACAGATCGAGCACCCGAGCACTAGGGGCGAGCCTTGATGGATGGTTGCAGAGCTGCTGGTAACTTGATGCAACAGGGTGTCCGCAACCTCCCGCGCTGCTCAATGGATGGCCACCATCTTCAACCTGGTAGCCAGCTTCTTCGATTTCAACCTGCTGCTCGCTGGAAAAACCATGGATGTCATCAACAACCTTATCTAGCTGCACCTTGTTTTCCTCCAACTCTTCTCTTCTCACCTCTCTGATTGCTTCAAGCTTCAGCTGCCCATTGATCTCCGTGAGTGCTGTTACGATCTTGGTGAGCTTCTCGCTGAGAGCTTCCATAGGAGACTTAATTTTGCGCATAGAATCGCTGCTGGAATCTGATACCAATTGTCACAAACCGAACTAGATTGGCCTGAACCCAAGCGGCACGACCTCACCGGCGGCGTCGGTCGCACTACAAGGGCAGGGATAGGAGAGTTATAAACTCTTAATCTATTTCTTGCTTGCTGAACTAGGATACAATCCCCATCTATATATGGATGAGGTAACTTGACTCCTAAGGTACTAATCCTAACAACTAAGGAAACTAATCTTCAAACCCTAGCCGCAGCTACAGTGGCGCTGCTGCTACAGTACCGTGTCAGACCAATGACAGCCAAAGGACCCCAACAATAATTATCAGAACCAAAGGACCCAGAGAATAATTATTCGTGAGTCAATCACATCTGTGGGAAGCACTTGAGAGGTTAAGAGTACCGTGAAAGGCGCTCTTTCAAATCTTCATGCCTTCTGAGGAGATTAGACACTACAAAACAAAACGAAAACATATTAAGGTTTAATACATTACACTTGCTTGATTTAATGGATTCATCATACAGAATTACTAAGTATGTTGGTAAAGGGTAGAAGGTTCTGCTTAGGGCATAACGACTGTTATCAGCTATTGGGAGAAGATAGAGATGTCATTACGTCTTGCCCTTGTTGTCTCAAGTTTTGCATCTTCATCCCTTGCGTAAGTCTGCAGTAAATGAAAGGATAGGAGGAAGACATGTTAACATCCTGCAGCAGATAAAATATGACAAAAAAAACATAAAACAAATAATGATAATCTACCAGTTCTAATAATGAGTGCTGGCGCCTCCTTAGTTGCTCAGGATGCTGCATAATACAAGAACATCAATGTGGTGTTATTTTTAACATTTGTAAACACAATCACCAAATTGTAAACGCAGTTGCAACAGGTTCTAGATTTCAGGATCTAGTTTGGAGGAATGGACAATCAACATACCAGTTTGATTGTCTTTCGCATGGTTTCACAAAAAGGGCATTAGCAATTAGAATATCAGGTTAGGGATATGATATCGTATCAACAAAACATGTCACATAATAACACCAGCCTAATTTCTTAAATCTCAAGGCCTTCATCACTTACTATGTGAGAAAATTTGACAAACTGAACAGATCAGTCAACACTAGAAATTATTCTTTAAGAAAAAAAAACGGCTCCAGCATGAACAAATAAGCAGTACTTATTCACCAATTAAGGAAGGGGGGATAGATAGCCAAATGAAGAAGTACCAATTACATCAACACTCATAAACGTGTTCATACAGAAACGGCAGGCATCAATTAACAACATTAGGTGGAAAATTCCTCTCTACGAACAGTAATATGCTAAGATTTTTCGAACCTAAAGACGAAGAAGCTCCAGAATCGGTTAGGGTTCATCCGATTAGAGAGAGAGAGAGAGACGGTTGCAAGGGCGGACCATGGAGGCGAAGTCGTGTGGAGGCGACGCGCGGGAGCCCATGAGTCCCCGCCACGGGACGGGTTGGGCGTCGAACACCTGCCCCCGGCGTCCGTACCACCGGATCCCCTAGAACTTGCGGCGGGCTTTTGTCGGCGCCGCACGAGAGGACCAGGCCTGTATTGATTGGGTGTCAACTGTCAAGGATGGGATCAAGTTGGAATAACCGAATTAATCGGCTGGATCGTCTCGGTAAAAAATCGATTGATCAATCGGGATAACTAATTGGTTAATCAGATGGTTAACCGCATTGTTATAATATTATGTTTGATTTTCTTCGGCTAATCGGTTGGTTAGTGTGATCGGCTGGAACCGATTTTCCGGTTAACCAGAATAACTAGCCGGTTTTACCAGTTATTCCAACTTTGATGGGATAGGTCATTCAAAATAGGAGCATGAACAAGCTTATACTCTCTCTATTCTAAAATTATTATTGTTATTAATTTTGTATTATCTTTAATCATTCATGTTATTTAAAATATTTGTTCAAATATAAAAATTCTAAATTATATATAAATTTTATCTAATAATAAAATAAATTATAAGAATATACATGATATTTTTTAATTTTTTTGAATAAGATGAATGTTTAAAAGTAGCAAAAAAATTAATAATAACAATAATTTTAAAATGGAGAAAATACATTTTGATATTTTGTTAAATGGATGGTGTTATCCATGATTTTTATTTGGTTGGAGGGACGAGGACGGGAGGGACAAGAATTAATACTTAATTATATATAAATATATATATTAATTTATGAGATCAACTACAAATTCATATGGGTTTTAAGTCCTGGTCCCTGCGTCAGGCGACACTGTGTTGAAGCGTGCCCCTCTAATCCGTTGATGGGTTGAGCCTCCGTGTCACTATGGAAGACGTGCTCCGTTGAAAAGGATGATGTCGTACGGGTGACATCATGTTGTTTTACGTATTGTCAGATCCCTACCATCCATCGAGCCGTCCTATATCATCACAGTTAAGAGCGTCATCGGGTGAATGCAACATGGGTTGCCTTATGGCGTCAGGCCCCGTACGCCGGCTAGGGTAATGATGGTAGGAGCAGGTACGCAAGGGGATTTGACCTCCTGATACTGTGGATGCACGCTCGGTATGGCATTTAGGCATGGTGGTTGGTGGTTATTGACCTTTGCCCCGCTCGACCCTCTCGTCAAGGGTCGAGTCGTCAAGTTGCGTTTGGTTGGACCCACTTGGAGTTGGAACCTATCCTATCTTAGCAGAGTAATCGAGCTTCTCCACCCCGCCACTCCTGGCCCCACTCGTGCTGTCATAGTTGGGGCAGCGATGAATTGGTCATCCTTATCTTCGATATGATTGGGTAGGGTGAAGAGCAAGGCTGTCAGACTTGAGCGAGACGAGGGGTATTCGGGTCTTCATGGACAGACCGACGCTGCTTTGACCCTTGATGGGTTGAGCGAGTCGGAAACGGTTCTCGACCCTCGGCGGGCCGAATGAGTTAGGTGTAGCTCTCAGCCCTTGGGGGTCGAGCGAGGCGGGAGTAGGTTTGGCTATACCTCTGAGACTCGGCTGGCGTGGGGTCTCCCCTCATAGGGCCACGTTGGATATGTGTCGGTCGTGCTTCAGTGAGCCTATCACTATTAGTCGTGCTGATATTCATTTAGTAAGCTTAATCAGCGCCATGTGGCACCGCCAGTTTTTACCCCCGACAGTGCCACCCCCCCGAGCCCTTGAGCGGGTCCAAGAGTCATTCAGGGGATGTCACTTAAGCTCCATGGGTGGAGTGGAGCTTTGCCTAACGGTTCGATTTCTGACGGAGGTGCACATGAGCGCACCCGCCGGGTGTAGCCCCTGAGCCAGTGGGCGAGTTTGAAGAAACTCGTGCTTTGTGATGTGGACAAGGGTTCCCAATCTTCCGAAAGGTTCTGGTAAACTTGATTAAGGCGGAGGCGATATACAAGTCGATCTGGCTTCCGAACTACACGTTTTTAACCCCGTAATTGCAGCACAACATCTTCTCTGGTTATCAACCGTCCTAGAATGATTGACCTCACCGAGAAGGCTAATGCCTACCTACGAATCAAGAACACAAGAAAGAACAAAGAAAAATACAACACAATTGGAGATGTATTATGAATCTCACGAAGTTGGGGTCTCACAAACCGATATGACGGTGAAACTGTTATGAACAGAATAATCTAAGCAAAACCCGAACCCTAATAAAGAGGCACATCTATATATGAGGACTCTAGGGTTGTGCAAGACCCCTTGGATGCAGGTCTAAGTGGGTTGACTCGATACATGGCCTAAAGACCGATTACAGTGTCGCAGCACCAGAGCAGATTCTGGAAGTTGACTTGTTTTGGTGATTGCTGATGGATCGGGACGAATTTGATATGGGACCGGGTGGGTTGGAAATGTCTTTTTATTATCTTTCCAGGCTTATGTAGAACGTCCAAATCCAGGGTCCGTATGCGTCTTGGGCATTAGTTTTCGTGCAGACTAGTCCTGGGCCCTGAAACAGACACGAAGTCAGTTTTGATCGGGCCTCTACCTTGGCTTGGACGTCCTTGCTGGCACATCATGCCTCCAACTCAGGTAGCGATATATTCAGGTGATGCGTATGAACTTTCATCTTAGTTGGAGGAGTGTTATATTTATCCATAGGTTTCTCCCCCTATTGAATTATAGTCGTCCTCGACTCGATCTCATCTCTTTCTCCTACTCTCAAATCTGAAATATTAAATATAGAACTATTTCCAAACATGGGATGCAACTCATATTGGTATGCATTATGAAATTTTTCATCATAATGTGAAACTAGAGTAGAAGGCATGCCATGCAAATTAATGACCTCTTTGAAAACTTTCTCAGTAATATGAATATTATTGTCACTCTTGTGACAAGATAGAAAATGTGTGATCTTAAAAACACTAGAAAAACATGACATGACATGGTAATTGTTATTGCAGTTTTCTAGTTGGTAATTTGGTTGTACAACACAAGGAGGTTTCATATTTGAGAAAATATAAACTTTGTGCACCATAAACACACCTCTATGATCATAGTTACCTATAACATGAAAATTGTTTCTTATTAATAAAGGTAATTCAGTTTGAGAAAAGATTTGCTTCTCTAAAGTACTTAGATTACAAAACATTAAATTTAATATAACCCAAAGTCTTTAGAGAAGACAACAATTTCTGCTCATCCTTTTCACATGTAACTAAAATCAAATGTTTAATTTTAGCACTAGTGGGTGAATCATAAGCAAAAGCATCAAGCTCATTTATTTGTTGGGGCAAAGATATAAGTGAAGCATTGGCACACAACTCCTCTTTATCACAAGGAGCAATAGATAAATAAACTTGTGAGAAAGGAACATCATCATAAGATTCCAATGCAACAAGATTATTGGAACAATTCATCACATCAAGAAAGTTCTTACATGAAGCAACAATCTGTTCTTTATCTTTCCCACTATCATCTTCTTTATATATATGCTGAAATGTATTAGTTGCAACAAGAGGCAAAGAAATATGTTCATCCTCTAGTAATTCAGATTTTGATGGAAGTGTTGCAATATTTGAAATAGCCCATAATATCCTAAACGGTGCATTCTTTCTTCTCTCAAATCATAGGTTTAAGAGTAACCTTCTACCATTGTATTTAAATGAGTAGCTATTAGCAATGGTATTATGCAAAACATTATTTGTAGAAATCCATGGCTTACCAAATAACAAATGACATGCTTGTATAGTACCTATATCAAATTATGCACTATCCTTATAAGAATCAATTAAAAAATTAGTATGTACAATTTTATCTACCTTTATCTCACCATAAAAATTATTGGATATAGTATGGACATGGGTGTGGCTGTATGGTAAAGTCAAGCTTCTCAGCCAACTCTAAGCTTGCTATGTTGTGGCTACTCTCTCTATCAATGATGACACAACAACGGCGATCCTTCACAACAAAGTGAGTCTGGAATAAGTTGTTCATTTGATTTTGCTCTACCTTCTCCATTTGATAACTAAGCACTTATTGTAATACAACACTCATATCAATCTTGTGACAACCCTATACCGAAATATAGAGTATGCCGTATAGGATCGCCTCGGGAGATGATTAACGAAATAATCATACATAGCATTCACACATGAACATTCATCATTTACAAAGATGCATCATTAAGTGCATAATATTACAAGTTCAAGAGTCATAGCGGAAGCAAACTTAGTTACATTACAATACATATGTTCTTGGTTCAGATTACATAAATATACAGAAGCGAAAAGACGACAAAACACGACATCGATAACCTAAGTAAACCATGCTGGCCCTATAGTGATGGCTCACTCATCACAATTAGTAGAGCTATGGACCCATTCAATGATTCAATTTTGGGGCTCCTCACCTTCCCACACAACCTTGTTACAACAATCACAATATGTGGCATGAGGAAAACCTAAAAATAATATAATCGCAAAGCCTGAGTATCTAACATACTTCGCAAGACTTACCCGTCAAAAGGTTTACTAAAACTGACTCCTATTATGCAGGGGGCTGATTGTCTTATTTGATATTTACATAAAAAGCACCTATTAATTCTATGCTGTAATTTTATTCTCTAACCAAGGTTTTTGTTGCTTGATGTCGGAAAAATAACTGTAGTGAACTTAGCTAGCTGCTAAGACTTGTACAAAGGTAAAGAGCAATACAACATTGCAATATGTAACCATAGAGTAAATAAATTTCAGAATCATAACCTCTTTGCCTTTTACTTGTTTCTTATTTTTTCACACAGAACAACAACAAGGTATTACAAATTTTACAACTCAAAATAACACCTGAACATTTTTGTCTTACTACAAGTTCAGCAAAGCAAATGAATTATCAACTAGTGCAGCCAAATGTATACCTTAACAGTTATTATGATGCAAGGAAACTATTCTTATGCTGCTACGGCAGACCTATAGAAATACAAAACTTTCTTCTAAATCTCTCACGTGAATGCTAAACACTTTTTTCTTTTCTTTTTTCTACTACTCACGCACATAATAATATATAGTCTAATCTGTAACAATATGTTTTTTCTTGTGTACAAAACAAATATGCTTTGATATGGTTGCACACACAAAAAACAGGAACTAAACTATGGCCAACAACTCCAACTTGCGTGTAGCACTAAACCAAGAGCAATTCTTAGACACAATGAACATGATGACACAACGAGGGACTAAAATTCAGAGAAGCAAACTAAACTAAAAATTGCAGGGCACAAAGGGGATATAGGACAGCGGAAACAATATAGACAAATATTTTTCTAGGGTGATTTTCTGGACTATAGGATGATGGCACAAACTAAACAAAGATAAGGGCGAATCTAATGATGTATCTGAAGCTCTGATACCACTTGATATGGATAAGGGTTCCCGATCTTCTAAAAGGTTCTGGTAAATTTGATTAAGGCGGAGGTGATACACAAGTCGATCTGACTTTCAAACTACACGTTCTGAACCTCGCAATCGCAGTATAACATCTCCTCTAGTTATCAACCATCCTAAAATGATTGACCTTGCTGAGAAGGCTAATCCCTGCCTGTGAATCAAGAACACAAGAAAGAACAAAGAAGAATGCAACACAATTGCAGATGTATTATGAATCTCACGAAGTTGGGGTCTCACAAACCAATATGACTGGAAAACTATTATGAACAGAATAATCTAAGCAAAACCTAAACCCTAATAAATAAGCGGCGGCTGTATATAAGGACCGTAGGGTCATGCTAGACCCCTAGACGCAGCCCTAAGTGGGCTGAACACGATACATGGCCCAAAGACCGATTGTGGTGTCGCAACACCAGGGTAGATTCTGGAAGTCAATTTGTTTTGGCAATTGCTGATGCATTCGGATGAATTTTGATATGGAACTAGCTAGGTTGGAAAGGTATTTTCGTTATCTTTCTAGGCATATGTAGAACATCCAAATCCAGGTCCGTATGCGTCCTAGGCGTCCATTTTAGTGTAGATTGGTCCTATGCCCCGAAACAAACTCAAAGTCGGTTTTGATTGGGCCTGCACCTTAGCTTGGACGGCTTTGCTGGCCCATCACTCCTCGAATCATGTCCCTAGCTATCTCATCATCATCTCCTTGGTTCATAACAATAATTAATTTACTAGATAGCAATATATTCTCAAAACAACATAAGCAAAACATTATAAATGAGTTCACTTATAAATTCAGGTGATGCGTATGAACTTTTATCTTAGTTAGAGGAGTGTTATGTTTATTCATAGGTGTAATGTCCTCATCATTTTGGATTTGTCCGATCGAGACGATTGGTTCGCTCTTTGGCTGAGGTACGCGCGAGCGCACCCACCAGGTGTAGCCCCCCGAGTTAGAGGGTGAGTCTGTAAAGACTCGCGTTTTGGCTTTACTCATGTGAGGAGATCATGGGAATACTCCCGCGTTATAGTCTCTTGGGTTCTGGTACGCGGGCGAGCCAGGCGGGTCTGGGCCTCGTACAGGGGTCATGACGGGACGTGTCGGGTGGACTTTGTCCGTGGCGGCCCCATGACAGAGCGAATCTTCTTTTCCTCCAAAGGTGAGACATGGCATCACCTGGATGGTTTTGTCTTCTCTTGGTGTGCGAGGTGTAGGAGCGTCCTTTTATTGGGTTTGATGCTGGTGCACTGTGTGTCAGGGAGGATCCGAGGTTACGACTCGAGGCGGCCCGACTATTTAAGGCCATCGCAGGGCGTCATCCTTTCATCCCCACTCATGCCAAAGTCCTTCTCTT
Source organism: Eleusine coracana subsp. coracana (assembly GCA_032690845.1). Lineage (NCBI taxonomy): Eukaryota > Viridiplantae > Streptophyta > Magnoliopsida > Poales > Poaceae > Eleusine > Eleusine coracana. The sequence goes on from CM064424.1 coordinate 22,121,689, forward strand.
TTTGATTCAATCATACACAACTTCACCCTTAGGTTAGCATTGTTTGGCGCGCTACTTGTCAGGAGTCCCGTCATTAGCATGGCCGCCCGATACGGCTGCCTTCTAAGTGATGGGGATGAGAGCGAGGATTAGGATGATGCCTTGAAGTTGTGAGGCCTAGTGTTTCCCGTCGGTACCCATCATGGAGGAGTGGGAAGCGGCCCGATGTTTCATGAAGAAGTCGTTGTCATGGCCGATGTCCGTGGCAATGGTAGCGGGAGGATGGGTTCGAGCCCTATAATTCCCGCCACTTGCCGATACAGGGTGAGAAGTATGGGGCCCTATTATGGAAGGCCAAGATGGTTTCTTAGCCGTTCCTCTGTGCATCTTAAGCGACGTCAGTAAAAATGGGGACAGGAAGAGGCGCCGCACCAGCCCTCTTGTTCCTATTGGGGACCTTAGTCCCCTTACTGATGCCTATGAGTGGATCGTGGCAGAGAACAAGACGGCTCCTGACCCGCCATTGGGCTACATCATTTTGCTCATGTTGTTCCATGAGCGGGGAGTTGGCGTGCCGGGGAACAAGTTCTTCCACGTCTTGCTGGAGTTCTATGGGATTGAGCTGCAACATTTGAATCCCAATGGCATCTTGCACAATGCGCTATTCATCATGCTCTATGAGGGTTTCCTGGGGATCGAACCCAACCTAAAGGTATGGAAGTACTTCTTCTCCCCTTCCCTCTTCATGAGGCAGGTCAATAAAAGGGGATTGCACCATCGCTCTTGGGTGCTGCAATATTCGACTGATCAAGAAAGCTGTGCCAAAGTACATTCTGGTGCCCCTTCCTTTCAACGTCCCTCAATGGCACATGAAGTGGTTCTACCTGTGTAATGACGCAACGCGTCCCTTCGCGGCCTTCACTAGCCAGTCGATCAGGGAGGCGCCGGCATCATGGAGCATGGGCGTGATGCGCAAGGACAAAGGTGTTGTCGACACCACTGTGGAGGCCATCGGGCACTTAAAGGGGAACAGCCTCACCGTCGTCGGTGTTGCGGGGTGGTGGTTCCAATGCCGCTTCGCCCCACTCGTGGCCTGTCTCGTTCCCATGTTCAAGGTGGGCCTGATGGAGCACGTGACCGCCAACATCGTTATGACCGTCAAGGAGCTGACCGAGCGCCATGAATTAGCCGGTCTTCATCTGTGCTTGCTCTGGCTGCTTCGGTGGCAACCGTCAATGCGCCGGTTCAGTAGATGATCAATGACCTGGTGAGGGGTTAGCTGTCGTTCGGCGCGGAGAGGACAGTGCAACGAACGATGCCATGGGTCCTGTCGTGCCCATCACTTGTATCGTCGAAGAGGAAGAGGCTCATTGGGAACTGCAATGTAGTTGCCAGTGACTTCGCCGCCTACGTTGTGGTTGTCACCCGGAGGTTCCAGGAGGAGGGTGAAATAATCCGCGCCGATGTTTGTGACGCTTGTCTCGTGCTAGGAACAGTGAAGGGCCGTGTGGAGGAGCTCGAAGCGAGTCTGAAGGATGTGGAGGAGCGTGGCTCATTGCTCCAGACGGAGTTGTACAACCTACGGAGCGCTGATGAACAGCACAGCTGTTGCATTGGCCAACTAGAGCAGACACTTGCCGCCATGTAGGAAGATCGTGGTGATGCCCTGGCTAAGGCAATTACCGGCACAGAGGCAGCGCAGAGGCTTGAGGAGTCGTTGTGGCTTGAGAAGTCGTAGCGCGACCAGGCCATGACAACGGCCAAGTGTAAGGTTCATGACCATTGAGATCACCCCAAGGTAATGTTTTGGTGATGAATGACAAATATGAAATGTGACTAATGTCTACACGAGTGTTGTCCATATAGGAAACCTTTTCTACTTTATGATGATTGTCGACGGCGGCCTTGGCGATTGATGACAATGACCACAAGCATGGAGGCCTGATAAGCTTGATGGAGTCCGAGGGTTGATGAAGATGGATCAAGGCTAAGGACAAGCTATGGAGCAAGTGTTGGGTACACTTGTCTAGTTGTTAGGGTTTTGAGTCCATAGGAAAAACCAGACTATCAAGAGGGTCTCTAGGTCATTCTCTTAAGCCATGTCTAGTCGGTGATGTGCAAGGTTGCTTGGTGAAATCACATGCACTAGTTGACAGTGGAGAAGCCAAGGAGTTGTTCAGAGAAGCTGGGAAACGAAGTCAAGCGAGGACGAGGAGTTTCAGCATCTGGACGAAGTGACCGGATAGAGGGTTCAGTGGTGACCGGGTTGCACAGTCACTAAGAGGTTTTGTCTGGAGACTACAATGAGCAGCAGAGGAATCTATCTGTGCTAGGATCCAGAGTGACCGGATGGTCCGGTCTACTGATCGGACAGTCCGGTCAGTATGGGTTGCATAGGGCAGAGAGGAAGCTATGCGTTGAAAGATTTCTAGACTGGAGAGAGAAACGGACCGGACGGTCCAGTTAGCTGACCGTACGGTCCAGTTAGCTGACTGTACGGTCCGGTCAGTACATGATTTCAGCAGGGCACAACCATTGGAGCTCAGAATTGCAGGAACCGGACGGTCCGGTTAGGCAGTGATCGGATAGTCCGGTCAGTAGGCCCAGAAAGCTGATTTCGTGGAGCAACGGTGAGTTTGAGGTTGGGAGCCTGTATAACTTTGTTGTTGGGGTCTTTGTGACCTCTCTTGTCCAGTGGAATACCTGAGAGCATTTGGTAAGGTCCAAGAGGAAAAGAGGAGAGCACTAGTGAGGATATTGGATATCTTGAGAGTGCTTGTGAGAGTAACAAGGAGCGATCTTACACATCTAAGGCTAGGGTGTACTTGAGGGTGTGATCTAGGTTGTTACTCTTGGTCTATGGAGAGACCTGGACCGGTTAGGTGTCTGTGATCAAGCCTATCGTGATTGGTTGTGAAGGCCATCACATGTTTTTACACGGTTTGAGCCCACCGTTGAAAGGGGCATCGATAGTGAACGCCCGTGTCGGCTCGGGGAGTGCAGCAAGTTCTTGAGGGAGGCGAGCTTGTGCCTTGGTGGAAGTGTTGGCATTTCTTAACGTCATATCAAGAATATCGCTATCCCTGGTGTGACGCCAGAAATGATTTGATGTTTGTTATGCTTTAAGAGTGAACCAATCTGCAAGCGCACAGAACATCTATTGTAGCATTTCACCCGGGAGTATTCCAAGGTATCATATCTATTTTCCACAGGGATGCTAGGAGTAAGAATATCTTGGTTTAACAAAGATATAACTATAAGAATTATACCAACTGACCAAAGACGGGGGTAAGGATGTTCGATAATAATAGTTGGGGCAGCAGTGATACAGGAGAAATCCGCACTAAGATAGATAAAGGGATCGGTTAAGCTAGCCGGGAGGACAGCGAGTCTAAGTCTAGAATTCCTAAGATTATATCTTCCTATTATATCAAAGTCAAGTGTCAAAAATCCTAGTTACTCGGGTTGAGTGCTTACACCAAATTCAAGGTACAACCTCGAGTCTTTCACCAATAAGCTTACTTCAGGGCACGACAACGATCCACTAATAGGGTCGGTACCTAACCTCGTACACTAGTGGGCACGTTACCACTAGACAACCCTGCTTGAGACTTCCCGAACGTGGTGGAATACTAAATGGACGGACATGGCTATCACCACCTGCCGCCTACCACACAGCCTGTAGGGACAAATGCAAAACCAGCTAGTGTTAACTTAGGCACCATGCCTACGTTTTCACTAGATATTCTTCCGTTGGCCTAGCGGAAGAATAGCCGGGGAATAACCAAGTCTAAGTTCTATTCAAGAACTAAACTTAATTAAATCCAAGACGGAAATCCCGTAAACTATGCTTCAAAGTTCTTTCCCGATAATTGTAACTTGAGAAAATTGACTAAGGATAAATACTTGACAAGATATAAAGGAAAAGATAATTATATTGATAAGGGATAAGTCTTACAAAAAGAGAAAAGATACAAGAGAGCTCATACCAAGATTCCGAGATGACTTTCGGAATCCTGAGTGATGCTCTCGACTAGACTCTAACTCCCGACTAACTAACCTACTCTACTAAGTAGCACAAGTAGTGGGAAATGGACTCCAATGTGTTTCACTTGCTTGATGTCCTGTTTCTGCCGAATTCCCCCTCTATTTATAGGTGGCAGAGACTTGGCTGGTACTTCAAGGTGGAGGAGAGTTGGTGGGCAAAATTTGCCCCGTTGGGCGGCGGGCCATGCCGGGCGGCCACGTGTGCTGGGCGGCCGGGCATGCCAGGCGGCATGCACCGCCGCACTGCAGGGCGGCGGGCCATGCCGGGCAGCCACGTGTGCTGGGCGGCCACTGGATTTGGTCGGTTTAGAACCGACTTGATTTGGACGGCTCAGATTTTGGTCCGGATGTCAGTTCCTTGGTCGGTTTCCACCGAATTCTCCGTTTTGGGGCCGGTAAGCCTCATGGGCCTCATGGGCTGGCAACCCTGGGTGGCCAACCCAGGCCAGGCGGCAGCCTGGGTCGGGTGCCGACCTCTCCAGGTCGCCTCGTGGCTTCTCCCGGTTAGGCCATTTTGTAGACCCTTTTTCCTTAGCCATATTCCATAGCTTTTTGTCCGGGGGAGAAAACAGCTTCATGGTGGAGTGTTTAGCAAAGTCGGCCGGGTCGGATGATCAGCCTCATGATGACTTGTTTTGACCCGCCGAGTGGCTGTTTTTAGCCTGATATGGCCCTGTTGGCTAGGTTCTGATTTCAGTCATCACGACCCTGCCGGGCCCTAATTTCAGCCTCATATGACCCTGTCGGCCTGCTATTTAAGGCAGAATCGGCCGATGGGGCATTTCTTCATGTTTTTACATGATTTTAGCCTTTTTGACCCTACAAACACATATTTCACCAAAACTCGTGGAACTTTATTAGTTTAAATAAATTTTCAAGAAACTTTGGTCTTTACCTTGCATTTCCCGACCGGTTGGTGGCCGATATTGGGTTTTAAGGGCCACCAACACCTCCCCATGCTTATACCTTTGCTTGTCCCGAGCAAATTAAAACTTAGAAGTGATGGATCAGGAGTTGCTTCAATATTAGAGCCCTACAAGGATCAAGTGTACAAACACATACTCCTACAATATAGGGGTAGTGGTAAATCAACACAAGTTGATCGCTAAGTCATTCTTATTGTAAGTGGGACTCTTAGGCATTTTATGACCTTGTCATGAGCGGTTGGAACTCAGAACAATTAATTTAGATTTTGTCATTTAACCTCCTACATGATCATGAGTCCAAAGTTTTTGTAATGCTGCATAAGATTGAAAATATTCCCTCTTGGTGCAATTTTTTTCACTATGACTCTCATCTCTCAAAAGTGTATTTCCTCACCAAGTGCTCATCATACTTTATGACATTTGGCTTTATATGTGGAGCTTGGTAGGATGGCACATCTAGTATGCATATTTTGTTAAGTTAAGAGATGGTCCTAGCGAAAAGACTTTGCACTTTCTCATTCCAACCATTTGGAAATAATGTCTAGGGGAGAGGGAGAGAATGGACTCATGCGAAGGAGCGGACTAGCACAATAGCAAAAATATTTAACAAAGACGGGATTTTTGTGCTAGAGTAAAAGGATGGCCCTTTATTTTGCTCAAAAAATGACCTTGAAACTTGGCATTTGTACATCTATGAGAGCTGATTTTTTTAGCTCTCATAGTGTAGGGAAGCTAGTTCAAATATTTTTGCAAACTTTTTCTGAGCATTGATTTTGGGAGGACCAAAATCTTTCTTGTAGGATCAATGTTTTCGCAAAGGAAAGATTTTTGGCTGACATGCTTGGTGAAGTGGATGCTTGAATCCAATATGGAAACCGCATAACCAAGCATGATTGTTTGAGATTTCAAAGATAACACGAAGGAAAATGATTGGCTTTGAAAGTGCAAGTCCCTCATAAGGATCAAATCCTAACCAAACTCAATGCGTACATAGATGGCATAAAAGTGGGTTCACAATTAAAATCTGGCCTTGGTAGGAATTTTTCTATCATAAGAAAGAACTACACCAACTAGAGGGGGTCTTTATTGCAACATGGTTTTGAAAGAAATCATTGGACTCTAATCATGAGGAGATCATAGACTTATCCAAAACATGCTATATCATGAATCCCAACAACTAGACTTGGTCTTTATTAGCCATTTTGCACCCACTAAAATATAAAGAGACTAGCGTTATTATCATGCCGGTCTACCATTACCCACCAAAATGAAGAGTAGAGGTTGTATACTTGAGACTCACTGGGAGCTAGCAGAGCAACTATTCATCATTTCCATAGGCAAGGTAGAGACTAAGCTCTCAAATTTTATTTGAAACTGGAAATCTTTTTGTTCTTTTTGGTTTTGCAAATTTTTATGGTTTTTCTTGAAAGCGAAAAAAATAATTTTTTTAGGTATTCTTAAGTTTTATTGAAACTGATTTTTTTTGTAAAGGAAATAAAACAACTTAACTAGAAATAGAGGGTGAGAGGGTAGGACAAATGGCGTACCTTGGATACGTACCTCCCCAAGCTTAGGTCTTTGCAAGACTTAAGCTTGGATGGCATTCACTATGGCGGTTGATAATTAATGTTGAAGTGGCCAAACAGTTGATCCATCATGGAGAGGTTTGTCTGAAGTTGTTCCGACGTTTGTTCTTGCCATTGTTGCCTATCCCTTATGGCTGCTTGTATTTCTTGCGTTCTCATGTTTGTCTCATAAGCGTTTGCAGCCAGGTATTGCATGTCACCTTCCAGCTCCGAGAAGTTGTATGATGTGAATAGGGTAGAACGTGAAGTTCCTATGCCTCCATAAGGTTGATGATAACTTCTCATCCCATAGGGATTGGATGGTTCATACTCTTCATGGGATGAACTAGTGAAGTGTGTTGATGAGCTAGTAAATCCAGGGTACTGTGGTTGCTCCCAATGGTATTGGGAGCTTCCCGAAGCGCCCGTTCGAGGTGCTCTAGTTCCTGGCCTATCCCCTGAAACACTGTGTCGTGCACGCTGCATTGGAGCTTGCCAATTGTATAGAAAGTTCTTTCTACCGATGATGGTGAGCTCGGGGTTAGGCAATTCTATCTCTGCGTTTTGCACTGGATAAAGCATGTAGAACCTATTGTTCTCCTCCTTCAAAAGGTGGGCTTGCCAAAATTGATCTTTCCCTAGCAAAGAAGCACTAGGAAGGCAATCTGTTCTAGCTCTATGAAGAGCGCCAACCTTTCTAGCAATTCTAGTGACAAAAGGTGTGAAAGTGATAGGTCCATGCTGCTTGAATGCTAGAGTGAGCCAATGGTTGATGAGAAAGAAAGTGGGGTTCATTTTAATTTTCTTTATCACAGCATAAAGATAGGCTTTGTCCAAACTATTCACTGAACGTACATCACCCCGAGGGGTGAGATAGTGAGTGATAAAGTGGTGAATTACACGGAGCGAAGGGTTATGAATGTCACTAGTGCACTCCTGCCCCGTGACGGGATTTCCTATCTTAGCCCAAAGTCCTTGAGGGGTGAAACCTTTTAGTTTATTAATGTCTACAGCGGCCTTATGGTCAAAACCAAGGTAGGTACTAATTTGTTTTAAAGACCGTTCATAGGTTTCACCAAAAAGACGAAATGTATAGAGAGTGCCTAATTTGTCGGACGGAGCGGTGAAGACTTTTAAGGTGCAAAGGAATTCAATGGTAAGCCATTTAGAACCATAATCATCAAGGTGGTAGAAATCATACCATCCGGCTGTGTTGAGCGCGTACTTGAAATCGACGAGGACGCCGATTTGCTCGTGGAAGTTATGGTCGAACTTGCGCACGGACATGAATTCCCGGTCCTGAATGGCAGTGAACTTGCTTCGCTCGTCATAGTCATTGAACACCATATTGTCTTTACTCTCCATGAACTTGTCAAACTCTTCAACTTGCATGCTTTGCTCCATTGGAGCTTCGGATATGGACATTGAGTCCGAGGTATAACTCGGAGCATGCCCATGTGAAGCTCCGGAGTGTCTTGCTTCTGAGTGCTCACTTGGTGTGCGCCTCCCCCGGATTGAGCTGCTGCTGCTGTTGCTGAACTTGGTGTAGAGGCCTCTCCAAATACTTGCCATTCTTGCAAAATGGTTATTTGGACACAATACCCGAAGGACAATATGATGATAATGGTCAGTGGTTAGTCGTTCGGTTAGTAGTCCAAGTGTTAGTCGTTCATACGTGCAAAGGTGACAACAAGATTCTCTCTAGTTGTTTTTATTGCAGCACACTTTTATTGCTAAGTGCAAGGTGCACTTACTAGAGGGAGCTAGTTGAGTGAGAAAAGAAGTGCAAAGGGAGAGAGTTTGTGAGGGAGAGAGGAAGTTTTCTGCCGAATGCTTTGAGTGGAGAAGCAAAGGAGAGTGAGCCCTCTATTTATAGGCTCAAGAGGAGCCTTGGGGGGCAATGTGGCCAGGCTGGCCGGCGGCCTATGCCGGACGGCGACCCATGCCAGGTGGCGACCCATGCCGGCCGGCAGGCATGGCCGAGCGGCGGCCCATGCCGGCCGGCAGGTCTTTTCCTCCCACTTGGGTGCAATATTGGTGACCACTTTTCTGGCATAGGTGCCATGTGAACTGCATGCCTCCATTATTCCGAAGAAGGAGAGAGGATAGGGGGCAAGGAAGGATTGATGGGATGGCCAAAGTTAGAATTTTGCAATGAGTGTTCTGCCCTCTAAAAGCCTAGGTGAATAGAGTGGCAGGTGTGAGTGGATGATCAAGAGATGAAATAATTTGTGTGGCTCTCATTCACTTTAATTTTTGCATATAGGGCTCTAGGTGAAAAAAATATCACATGTGAAAACGTGGCCACTCCTCATCCACTCATGGCCATCATTCTTGCATAAAAAGGGCCAAGAATCCGAAGAAATATTGTGCCGGGCGGCAGAAATGACCCAGTCGGGGGTCGTTTTTCATGAAAAATGACCTCCTGGGTGCTGAAATTTGACTAGGTTATTTCAGGCTGGGTTAAAGCCCTGAATCAGCACCCGGATGGTCGTTTTGACACAAAAACGACCTCCCGGCCAGGAAACTTGGTCGAATTATCACCAAAATTTTTTAATTTTTTTATAACCTAATTTAATGGTTAAAAATGAGAATAAAAACAACCTAATCTAATGGTATATAAGAGGGAAAGGGGGATAAATATCGGTTACCTTCTGACGAGGGTTTGAATTTTACGTCTCGAACAAGACGTCCTTCATGCTTAATTCTTCGTGGTGCTTGTCATGGATGGAGAATTTTCCATGATTGGTGCAACTTCTTTCTTCCGCCATACTTGTTTGATTTTCTTTGGCTTGGCGGCGACCTTTTTCTTTATTTCTTGTGGCTCGTTCTCCTTCTTGGGCGGCGGTGGTATGCTCTTAACTTTAACCGCTGGTGCACCCATTTTTGGTGGAATTGGATACACCTCAATTTTCTGCACCGTGTTAGGATTTTTGCCATAAAAGATGCATACCTGATTGCATTGTTCTGTTCGGGGCTTGAAGGCGAACTTTTTGTCGTGCCCATTAATGTTAAGGTGAATTTCTCCAGCCCCAACATTAATGTTGGCATTTGCAGTGCTAAGGAATGGTCTTCCTAGTATAAGAGGTGTCTTTGCATCGGCCTCCATATCCAGCACCACAAAGTCAACAGGAACTAGGGAGTTCCTTATCCTTACAGGTACGTCCTCCATAATGCCCGCCGTGTAGCGGACTGATTGGTCGGCGAGCTGCAAGCACATTGCCGTAGGGGATAATGAATTGACATCGAGTTTGTCATACACTACCTTTGGTATGACGCTCACGCTCGCTCCCAAGTCACAGAGGGCATTGTTGAATTGTTGCATCCCGATGGAACATGGGATGGTTGGGCATCCCGGATCTCGCTTCTTTTCTGGGAGGGAGTTCAAGATAACGGCGCTGCACTCTTTTGTTAATTTGACAACCTCCGTGGATGGCATTGGACGTTTGTTGTTGAGGATGTCCTTTAGGTACTTGGAGTATGTAGGAACCTACATAGCATCAAGTAGTGGTATGTTGACATATAATTTCTTTATTACCTCTACAAACTTCCCGAATTGTTCGTCCACTGTTGGCTTCCTTTGTCGAGGGGGAAATGGCAACACCAGGGTATCATAGAACTCATGTGGCGCCTTCTTGAGAGGTGCCTTTGCCTCCTCAACTTCAGTTTCTTCCTCCGCTTCTGACTCGTCATCGGTTTCCCTGGTTTTCCTTGCAATGTTAGGATTTGGCGGATCCCATGTTCTTGTCGAAGGAGAGGTTTGGCTTGGACTCCCATCCGAAGTTATTCGTATGGGGCCTAAACCCGTTGTTGTTGCTGTTGTTGAGGTAGTTTACTTCTTCTTGAGTTTCTGGGTAGTGGCTTCCCATGTGTCCAAAGTTTCCACAGACTTTGCAAGTCATGCGAGAGTCCAAGGATTGGACAGTCTGAGGTTCGTCCATTTTCTTCAAATGTTGATCCATCTTGATTGCTAGCATGTCAATACCATCAACTTGGTGGACTCCCCTTATCTTGGGTTACGGCTGGTTCTGTCTCTCATCATAGCCACTGTAGTTGGCGACCATTTTTTCTATGAGAGTTTGAGCTTCTTTGACCTTCAGAGAGAAGAAGGAACCTCTAGCGGCTGTATCTAGGTGCTCACGAGCGGGGCGGTTGAGCCCATGGTAAAAGCTTTGAATTAGCAACCAATCTTGCATTCCATGATGTGGGCATGCCAGAGTGTATTCTTGGAAGCGTTCCCATGCCTCAGGAATGCTCTCGTTGGTTAGCTATTGGAAACTTGAAATCTTGTTCCGTAGGGCGTTGGTTTTGCCTAGCGGGAAGAACTTGGTAAGGAAAGCGTTGGAGCACTTGTCCCATGTGGTGAGCTCTTCTTGATTGCTATAGAACCACTGCTTCACCTTCCCCAAGAGTGAAAATAGGAAAAGGCGAAGGCGAATGGCCTCAGGGGTCACATCCCTCATGGTGAAAGTGCCACACACCACCAAAAACTGTTGGAGGTGGGCATTTGCGTCTTCTGATGCCTTGCCACAGAAAGGACTGGCCAGAACCATATTGATTAAGGCCGGTTTCAGCTCATAGCCTCCATTCCCCATGTTCGGGTTCGGACCGGTGCGAATGTTGTCTGCAGACGGGGCGGAGTAGTCGTGGATCGTCTTTTCAGCCATGGTTGGTTGAGCAGATGGAGATGGGACTCGCAGCTGAGCTTGAGTGATCAGAGGTGCTGCAAGAGCAAGTACAAGCCAAGGAGGGGTGAGTCTTTGGCACACTCTCCTCATCAAAGCCTCCGGATCGTTGTGGTAGTTGTCTGGTAGGTCGAAACCAGTCATAAAGCGTCCTGTTTACACCACAATTAAACAGAACAAGGGTAAACCCGCTAAGGAAAGTGGTGACTCCTTAGTAGAAATATCAATGTTAAATTTTCGATATCTTAGCCTATTGCTTCCCCGGCAACGACGCCAGAAATGCTTGTTGGCATTTCTTAACGTCGTATCAAGAATATCGCTATCCCTGGTACGATGCCAGAAATGATTTGATGTTTGCTATGCTTTAAGAGTGAACCAATCCGCAAGCGCACGGAACATCTATTATAGCATTTCACCCGGGAGTATTCCAAGGTATCGTATTTATTTTCTGCAGGGAAGCTAGGCGTAAGAGTATCTTGGTTTAACAAAGATATAACTATAAGAATTATACCAACTGACCAAAGACAGGGGTAAGGATGTTCGATAATAATAGTTGGGGCAGCAGTGATACAGGAGAAATCCTCACTAAGATAGATAAAGAGATCGGTTAAGCTAGCCGGGAGGACAGTGAGTCTAAGTCTAGAATTCCTAAGATTATTTCTTCCTATTATATCTAAGTCAAGTGTCAAAAATCCTAGTTACTCGGGTTGAGTGCTTACACCAAATTCATTGTACAACCTTGAGTCTTTCATCAATAAGCTTACTTCAGGGCACGACAACAATCCACTAATAGGGTCGGTAACTAACCTCATACACTAGTGGGCACGTTACTGCTAGACAACCCTGCTTGAGACTTCCCGAACGTGGTGGAATACTAAATGGACGGACATGGCTGCCACCACCTGCCGCCTACCACACAGCCCGTGGGAGTGGGGACGAATGCAAAACTAGCTAGTGTTAACTTAGGCACCATGCCTACGTTTTCACTAGATATTCTTCCGTTGGCCCAGCGGAAGAATAGCCGGGGAATAACCAAGTCTAAGTTCTATTCAAGAACTAAACTTAATTAAATCCTAGTCGGGAATCCCGTAAACTATGCTTCAAAGTTCTTTCTCGATAATTGTAACTTGAGGAAATTGACTAAGTAAGGATAAATACTTGACAAGATATAAAGGAAAAGATAATTATATTGATAAGGGATAAGTCTTAGAAAAAGAGAAAAGATACAAGAGAGCTCATACCAAGATTCCGAGACGACTTCCGGAATCTCGAGCGATGCTCTCGACTAGACTCTAACTCTCAACTAACTAACATACTCTACTAAGTAGCACAAGTAGTGGGAAATGGACTCCAATATGTTTCACATGCTTGATGTCTTGTTTCTGCCAAATTCCCCCTCTATTTATAGGTGGCGGAGACTTGGCGGGTACTTCAAGAGGGAGGAGAGTCGGTGGGCAAAATTTACCCCACCGAGCAGCATGCCATGCGGGCGGCCACTTGTGCCGGGCGGTCGGGCATGCCGGGCGGCATGCACCACCAGGCAGCAGGCCAGGCCGGGCGGCCACTAGATTTGGTCGGTTTCCAACCGACTTGCTTTGGACGGCTCAGATTTTGGTCCGGATGGCAGTTCCTTTGTTGATTCCCACCGAATTCTTCGTTTTGGGGTCGGTAAGCCTCATGGGCCTCATGGGCTGGCAAGCTTGGGTGGCCAACCTAGGCCGGGCGGTAGGCCAGGCCGGGTGCCGACCCCTTCGGGTCGCCCCATGGCTTCTCCCGGTTAGGCCATTTTGTAGACCCTTTTTCCTTAGCCATATTCAATAGCTTTTTGTCCGGGGGGGGGGGGGGGGGGGGGGAGAAAACAGCTTCATGGTGGAGTGTTTTGCAAAGTCGGCCGGGTCGGATGATCAGCCTCATGATGACTTGTTTTGACCTGCCGGGTGGCTGTTTTTGCCTGATATGACCCTGTCGGCTGGGTTCTGATTTTAGTCATCACGACCCTGCCGAGCCCTGATTTCAGCCTCATATGACCTTGCCGGCCTGCTGTTTAAGGCAGAATCAGCCAACGGGGCATTTCTTCATGTTTTTACATAATTTTAGCCTTTTTGACCCTGTAAATACATATTTCACCAAAAGTCATGGAACTTTATTAGTTTAAATAAATATTCAAGAAACTTTGGTCTTTACCTTGCATTTCCCGACCAGTTGGTGGCCGATATTGGGTTTTAAGGGCCTCCAACAGGCAGCAGTGACACACACCCTGTATTCACTCCGTGAGTGATTGCAGGCTCGTGGGCGAGAACTCCACTTCTTGGCGGGAGGGATTGGAACTCCGGCGAGAGTGGTCCAACGAGGAGTAGGGGAAGGTGCCATCCTTTCGAGACCTCAGGAAAAAAATCATGAGCCATCTCTTACTCTACTCCTTACTTTGATGCATTACTTTCCGCTTTTACATACCGTGCTATTCATGCTTGTGTGCTTGCCTTCCTCTAGTTGATTACCTTGTAGACTTGCATGAATAGGCTTCTTGCTTGCTAGTAGTGTTTGAGCTTCCTCTTTTGGTCACTAGCATGTATAGCAGTTGCATTGACTTGATTCCTTACCATTGTACGCGTTGTACTACTCATGCTTGTTGCACTAGTTTCTTACCTTATAGAGTTGCGTGAGTATGCTCCTTTGCTAGCTTGTTGTGTGCTTTCACGTTGCTTTATTACTAGCTTGCATAGGAGTTGTATTTCCTTGAGTGATCCATTAGTATGCTTAGGTTGTTGTTCCTTTCATACAACTTTTATCTTGCTAGTGTGATCACTACTAGAATTGTTATATGAGTTGATTGAGTGGTTGGTTTTGAAAATTGGTGAATTTAGTATATAGTGCGAGTTCCGGATTCACCCCCCTCTTGGTCTCTTGGTCCTTTCAAGTGGTATCAGAGCCAAGTGCTCATCATAAGGCTTAACCACCTTGGGTAGTGATCGTATTGAGTTGGAATGTCATCCCATTCGGGGTCGGGTCAGGTCTCTTAGAAGGATCGCTTTAAAAGCTACCTAAATGCCATGATCCTGGATGAGTTGATGGATATTCTTGTGGACTTTGCTAATACCTTCCTTGATAATCATGTGTATGATGATTGTGATGATTGTGTGGATGTGCCTAGTACTAGTGAGTGCCTAGATACTTCTAATATTGACTTGATAGGTTGCTCTACTAGTGTGCCTAATATGATGAGTGATAATGATGTGTCTCTTGATCTTGTTTGCACCACTAGCATGACTAGTATTGATGATGGTTGTGAGTCTCTTGTTGATCTAACTAGTAGTTCTCTTATTGAGGAGTTCTTTGCTTTTTATGCTAATGACAATGAGGACTTACTTGACTCTCTTATTCACTTGCGAGGTATTGTGGATAAGATTTCAGCAACTTCTTTCGAGCTCCCCAAGATTGTGATAGTTGAGAAGATCCTCTCCTTGCTCTCGAGTAGCAAGCTCTTCTGCACCACCCTTGATCCTCTCTTGGAGAAGAATCTCTCCATCGAGAACATGATCGAGCTGCTCTTCAAGTAGGAAGAGATCACCGCAAGCATGACGGGGAAGAAGTCATCCAAGGCAAAAAATGAAGCATCTTCAAGCAAAGGGAAAGAAGTAGCTTCAAGCTCAAACTTCTTTGATCTCTCCACAAGATTGCCTTGCAACAGCTTCTACAACCCCTTCGGAGCAAGACCTCCACCAAGTTCATCATTGAGTGTGTCATCATGCTCTACCTCAAGTGCCATTCCAAGTTTTACTCCGAGCACTTCAGGTGGACCAAGCATTGACGTAGGGGGAGCACTGTAACGCCCGCGTCCAAAGTCCTCTTATCGCCCAGCCCTCCCATAGGGGTGTTCACACATATTCATGCATAGCACCACTCTTATGCTTTTGTCCTCGCTTCATGTAAAAGGGTTAACTTAATGGTGCTATGGTTGGAACAACGAAGGTTCTTTGCTGTCCCTCACCCACCTAAACTTCCAATGTGGGACTAATCCCACCTCCACT
The DNA here is from genome assembly GCA_032690845.1 of Eleusine coracana subsp. coracana. NCBI lineage: Eukaryota > Viridiplantae > Streptophyta > Magnoliopsida > Poales > Poaceae > Eleusine > Eleusine coracana. The sequence goes on from CM064424.1 coordinate 22,136,919, forward strand.
TCAGTTCATGGGCCACTTGGGTCCCATCCACTACTATAGGCTTCTAACGGGCTGGGGTGTTACAAGCACTAACAACAATGCTCACTCGATCATTTGAGATGATCAATCTTGCGGATTCGGGTTCGACTCCTCCACCACAAGATCGACTTTGGCACATGCGTCGAGCTCGATAACAAAAGTTTTTCTTTTAATTTGATGAAATTGTGAGAAACTCTAATGATGACCTTTGTGAGACCTTCTTGAGGATTTATGATCTTGTGTGCAGGATAAACTCCTTCAGAAGTCTTTAGAAGATAACATCAATTGAAGTAATTGACAAGGTCCTCCAACTGATCATAGCTCCTGAGAAGGGCTTCCTACTTGAGGAGGTTGTCAACCAGAGGCATGATCTCTCAATTGAGAGGGCAATAGAGATGGTACTCGTGCTCCACTCACAAGTGGGACATGTGCTTGAGCACATCACTGGCCTCTATGATCCTCCCCGTTACTACATCGACCTTGATGAGATACATATGGGGGATGGTCATGGACATTGGAGATATCGTGCTCCTCACTATCCCATCAGGAGGAGACTTCAGGAAGGGATCGCAAGAATCCCTATCTATGAGGATGGTCTCATTGTTCGACGCAATGAGGTTAGTATTAGTCAATCTAGTAATGGTTTGGATACTAACCCTTCTTCCTCTAGTGCTTGTCTTATGGCTACCACTAGGGTCAACTACAAGAGTGGAGGAACTCATTGGATTCTTGATAGTGGGTGCACTCAACACATGACCGAGAAGCCAACCATGTTCACCACCATTGATGGAGACGAAGACAGTGAGAAGGTGGCTTTCGGGGATAACTCAAAGGGGAGAGTTAGAGGATCAGGCAAGGTGGCCATCACTAATGACCTCCATCTCTCCAATGTCTTTCATGTGGAAACCCTCAACTTCAACCTCCTGTCTATTGGTCAACTCTATGACATGGGATTTAAGTGCATGTTTGATGAGGATGGTGCAACGATTGAGAATGTCAAGAAAGGGCTAGTGTTTCATGGAGTGAGGCATGAGAACTTGTATGTCACGGACTTCAAATCAAGTAATATGCCACCAAGCACTTGCCTATTCACTAAGGCATCCAAGGATGGTTGTGGCATAGGAGACTAGCACATGTTGGAATGAATCAGCTCAAGAAGATTGTCAAGAGGAATCTAGTTGAAGGAATCAAGGATGTGACCTTTGAGAAGGACATACTGTGTAGTGCTTGTCAGGCTGGAAAGCAAGTTGCATCTTCACATCCCACTAAGTCTTTCATGTCCACATCTCGACCCTCTAGAGCTCTTGCATATGGTGGACTTGTTCGGGCCAACACACTACAAGAGTCTGAGAGGTAATCTCTATTGCTTGGTAATTGTTGATGACTTCGTGAGATACACTTGGACCTTCTTTCTTGTGGACAAATCGCAAGCTAGTGATATCTTCAGAAAGTTTGCTAGAAGGACAAAGAATAAATTCGAGGCTAGTATTGTGAAGATAAGAAGCGACAATCGGATAGAGTTCAAGAACATAATAGTGGAGGAGTACTGTGACAAGAAAGGGTTCAAACATGAATTCGCTGCTACATATACTCCTGAGCAAAACGAAGTAGTGGAGAGGAAGAACAAGACACTCATCACTCTTACTCGTGCCATGTTGGATGCGTATGGAACTCATGAGAGGTTTTGGGCGGAGGCAATCAACACGGCTTGCTATATCTCCAATCGTGTCTATCTCCATCGGTTGTTGAAGAAGACAACATATGAGCTATTGGTGGCACGGGAACCCAATGTTTCCTATCTCCGAGTCTTTGGCTGCAAGTATTACATTCTCAAGAAGAGGAGAAAGCCTGGGAAGTTTCAGAGGAGAACTGATGAAGGCATTCTTGTTGGGTACTCATGAACTTCTAAAGCATATAAGGTCTACAACTCAGCCACAGGTTGTGTGGAAGAATTCTATGATGAGCAATTTGATGAGTCAAGTGGTTCTCAAAAGGAGGATGAATTTCATGAAGTGAACATTGAGGATGAGCCTATGAGGGAAGCTTTGAGGAACATGCCCGTGGGTGAAGTTTTACCTCACGAGGCCAATGACAGTGATATTGATGAGCCCTCTACACCACCTCCTCAAACAACCTCTTCCTCCGAGGTGCAAGAACCAACCTAAAATGTCACAAATACACCCACTAGCTCCTCCCAAGATTCATTGAGAGTCCACCCACCAAATGATGAGGAAACCCAAGTGAGAAGTGAGCCACAAGCCACATCTCCTAGCTCTTCACAAGATACCCTCCCATCTACCTCAAACTCTAAGTCCAAAACAAGAATGCACAAGAGTAACTCCTACACCTCTCTTAGGATCCAAGACACCCATATACCAAGAGAGCAAGTAATCCATGATGCACAAGATACATCACCTAGACCTCCTCCCACTCAACAAGAACACTATCCTAGATCCATAGCCAAAAACAAGGATCATTCCCGTGACTTGATCATTGGGAGCCCATCTCAAGGAGTGAGGACAAGGAGAAATCAATACAAGCCCAACTATGTGAATGAAGAAAATGATGAAGGAAGTGACGAGGAGGCAAATGTTGCTATTGAGAACTTTTCTTTTGTCTCCATGATTGAGCCCACAACAATCGAAGAGACAATGAATGATCACAAGTGGGTTATTGCCACGCAAGAAGAATTGAACAACTTTCAAAGGTGCAAAGTGTGGAAGTTAGTGGAAAGGCCCAAGAATCATAATGTGGTTGGCACCATGTGGATATTCAAGAATAAACAAGATGAGAGAGGGGCCATTGTCAAGAACAAGGCTCGTCTAGTGGCAAAGGGATACTCTCAAGTGTCGGGCATTGACTTTGAAGAAACATTTGCTCACATGACTCGTCTTGAAGCAATTCGGATCTTGCTTTCTTATGCATCACATAATGGCTTCAAGATCTATCAAAGGGATGTGAAAAGTGCCTTCTTGAATGGAGATATCAATGAGAAAGTCTATGTGGAACAACCTCCAGGGTTTGAGGATCCTAAGCGTCCAAGACATGTGTACAAGTTGAAGAAAGCTCTCTATGGCCTCAAGCAAGCTCCTAGGGCATGATATGAACACTTGAGGAACTTCCTACTCAAGAATGGATTCACCATTGGAAGCATTGATAGCACCTTGTTCATAAGGCATGTTGGGAAGGATCTCTTTGTATGCCAAATCTATGTGGATGATATCATCTATGGGTCAACCAATGAGAAGTTCAATGAGGAGTTTCGAGATATGATGGCTAGGGAATTCAAAATGTCAATGATTGGAGAGTTGCATGTGTTCCTTGGTTTTCAAGTCATGCAATTGAGAGAAGGAAACTTCATCTATCAAGAAAAATATACCAAGGACCTTCTCAAGAGATTCAACATGGAGAAGTGCAAGCCGTTGCACACACCTATGGCAACGAGCAAACCCTTGGATGATGATGTGAAAGGGAAACCAGTGAACTCCAAGCTCTATAGATCTATGATTGGTTCTTTGCTCTATCTCACCTCTTCGAGAGCGGACATCATATTTAGTGTGTGCTTGTGTGCACGCTACCAAGCAAATCCAAAAAGAGTCACACTTGAAGGCCGTGAAGAGGATAATGAGATACCTCAAGTACACACCTACCATGGGCTTATGGTATCCTAGAGGAACAAGCTTTGAGTTACTTAGGTATTTGAATTCAGACATTGCTGGTTACAAAGTGAATAGGAAGAGTACATCAGGAGGTTGCCAATTTCTTGGAAGATCTCTAGTATCTTGGAGCTCAAAGAAGCAAAACTCGGTGGCTCAATCTACAGCTGAAGCGGAGTACATGGCGGCGGGAGTGTGTTGTGCCCAACTTCTCTATATGAGGCAAACACTCTCGGATTATGGCCTCAACTACACTCAAATGACACTATACTATGATAGTGAGACAACAATCAAGATGGCTCTCAAAACTAGAGATCATGGTCATGCAAAGCACGTTCAAGTGAGGCATCACTTCATAAGGGATCATGTTGAGAAGAAGGACATCGGGTTGGTGAGTGTGTGAACTCATGAACAATTGGCGGATATCTTCACCATGCCACTCGATGAGAAGACCTACAACAAGCTAACGGGAGAACTCAATGTTCTCAACCTCTCCAACTTCACATGAGTAACCCTTGAGCTTGTCCTTTGTAAATATGTATAGTGTTTGTTTATTTTGTTGTTTGTTTGTTTTGTGCTTGTTTATTTTCTTTTGTAGGTTGACTTCGGACCTCCTTGAGATAGCAATGGACATGGGTTAAGCTTGGGAAGGTGGTTCATGGTGTACCCAAGGCTTTGAAGAATGGTCCATTGTGAGCAAGCTTGAGAAGGGAACAACTCGTTGTTGACACTTTGGTTTGTAGCGGTACTCTCTCTTTTCTTTAGCATCACATCATGCATTGTATACTTGTTGCATTTGCATTCTTTGCATTCATGCATCTTTGCATTGTGATACCATATATGCTCCCAAGCATGTGTCTAGGGGGAGTTGCTCATTTACAATGTGAGTACATGACTCTCTAGATGATCAAATAGTGATAATTGTGCTTCATGCCTATTGAGTCATGTTCAACCGAGCTCCGAGGTTAAATCTACTCATACGGCTCAAAGACAAGTGGCTCATACATTCCCAACTCACAAATGACTAACCCTTGCATATTTGAGAAAATATTTTGTTGAGTTATGTATGTAGGAGGAGCTACGGTGGAACACCATTGCAACCAAGGAGGAGCACCGTAAAAGGGGGAGTTATCCTAACTCTTGCCAACTATCTTTTGCCTCTTGGTTCCGTTATGTTTTGGTGTGGTTTTTGGTGATAGGTGATAAAGGGGGAGAAGGAACATGAAGATCCAAAAGCCAAGCTTAAGTTGAGGACACAAAAAGGGAGAGAAGAACATGAAGATCAAATGACAATGAGGAGAGAAGAACACGAAGATCAAATGAAGATGATCAAGACAATGGTGCATGTTCACTTGAAGTACACATGAAGATCATGTCAAGATGAACATCTACACTGACAAAGAGACGAACAAAAATGGTGCATGTCTACGATGACAATGAACATCTACACCGACATGAGCATCTACGTCCTTGGGTCCTTGGTGCGTGTCTACTTCTACATGATCATCAACCATGACACCTAGACGGGCACAAAATTCAACTCAAGATTAACATCCAAGTGCGCTAATTGAGGGGGTAGTTCTCCCTCAACATCTAGCACATTCCAAGGGTGAGACTACTTCCAAGATAAGGACCAATGGTAAGCCGTTCAATCCTTTTTTTTTGGTTCTTTCTTGCTCGTCCGTTTTGGATCATCATAAGTAGTGGTTGTCATCCATCACCAAAAAGGGGGAGATTGTAAGGTTCATGACCATTGAGGTCACCTCAAGGTAATGTTTTGGTGATGAATGACAAACATGAAATGTGACTAATGTCTACACGAGTGTTGTCCATGTAGGAAACCTTTTCTATTTTATGATGATTGTCAATAGCGGCCTTGGTGATTGATGACAATTACCACAAGCATGGAGGCTTGATGAGCTTGATGGAGTTCGAGGGTTGATGAAGATAGATCAAGGCTAAGGACAAGCTATGGAGCAAGTGTTGGGTACACTTGTCTAGTTGTTAGGGTTTTGAGTCCAGAGGAAAAATCGAACTATCAAGGGAGTCTTGGTCATTCTCTTAGGTCATGTCTAGTCGGTGATGTGCAAGCTTGCTCGGTGCAATCACAGGCACTAGTTGATAGTGGAGAAGCCAAGGAGCTATTCAGAGAAGCCGAGAAACAAAGTCAAGCAAGGACGAGGAGTTTCAGCTTCTGGACGAAGTGACCAAACAGAGGGGTCAGTGGTGACCGGACTTTACGGTCACTAAGAGGTTTTGTTCGGAGACTACAGTGAGCAATAGAGGAATCTATCTGTGCCATGATCCAGAGTGACCCGATGGTTCGGTCTACTGATCGGACAACCCGGTCTGTATGGGTTGCATAGGGCAGAGAGGAAGCTATGCGTAGAAATGATTCTAGACTTGAGTGAGAAATGGACCGGACGGTCTGGTTAGATGACTGTACGGTTCGGTCAGTACAACATTTCAGCAGGGCAGAGCCGTTCGAGCTCGGGATTGCAGTGACCGGACGATCTGGTCAGGCAGTGACCGGACAGTCCGGTCAGTAGGCCAGAAAGCTGATTTCATTGAGCAATGGCTAGTTTGAAGGTTGGGAGCCCATATAACTTCGTTGCTGGGGTCTTTGTGACTTCTCTTGGCTAGTGGAATACCTGAGAGCATTTTGTAAGGTCCAAGAGGAAAAGAGAAGAGCACTAGGTGAGGATATTGGATATCTTGAGAGTGGTTGTGAGAGTAGCAAGGAGCGGTCTTGCACATATAAGGCTAGGGTATCCTTGAGGGTGTGATCTAGGTTGTTACTCTTGGTCTATGGTGAGACCTAGACTGGTTAGGTGTCGGTGATCGAGCCTATCGTGATTGGTTGTGAAGCTCATCACACGTTTGTACACGGTTTGAGCCCGCCGTTGAAAGGCATCGATAGTGAGCGCCCGTGTTGGCTCGGGGAGTCTGACAAGTTCTCGAGGGAGGCGAGCTTGTGCCTTGGTGGCTGTAGTGATGCACATCGTGTCTTCACTCCGCGAGTGATTGCGGGCTCATGGGTGAGAACTCCACTTGGTGGCGAGAGGGACCGGAACTCCGGCGGGAGTGGTCCAACAAGGAGTAGGGGAAGGCGCCTTCCTTTCGAGACCTCGTGGGTGCCTTGGTGGCAGAGGTGACGCACACCGTGTCTTCACTTCGGGAGTGATTGCGGGCTCGTGGGTGAGAACTCCACTTGCTGGCGAGAGGGACCAGAACTTCGGCGGGAGTGGTCCAACAAGGAGTAGGGGAAGACGCCATCCTTCTGAGACCTCGGGAAAAATATCATGAGCCATCTCTTACTCTACTCCTTACTTTGATGCATTACTTTCCGCTTTTACACACCGTGCTATTCATGGTTGTGTGCTTGCCTTCCTCTAGTTGATTACCTTGAAGACTTGCATGAATAGGCTTCTTGCTTGCTAGTAGTGTTTGAGCTTCTTCTTTTGATCACTAGCATGTATAGGAGTTGCATTGACTTGATTGCTTTCCCTTGTATGCGTTGTACTACTCATGCTTGTTTGCATTAGTTTCTTACCTTGTAGAGTTGCGTGAGTAGGCTCCTTTGCCAGCTTGTTGTGTGCTTCCTTGTTGCTTTATTACCAGCTTGCATAGGAGTTGTATTGCCTTGAGTGATCCACTAGTATGCTTAGGTTGTTGTTCCTTTCATACAACTTTTATCTTGCTAGTGTGATCACTACTAGAATTGTTATAGGAGTTGATTGAGTGGTTGGTTTTGGAAATTGATGAATTTGGTACATAGTGCGAGTTCCCGATTCACCTCCCCCCTCTCGGTCACTCGGTCCTTTCACCAAGGCTTCAACTGACACCACGACAGCGCCAGGAGGCCCACAAGATCATAGAAGGTACAACTTCCTCCCCTTGTTTTGAATCTGTCTTTGCTTGTTTTTATGCTATCTCTTATTGACTTGGTTGGCTCATGCAATACTGAAGGAGAAGCTGGCCGTGTCTGAGGAGTCCCTTTGTTGGGAGGCCGTGGAGAAGGAAATATTGTGCACCGAGCTGGAGAGGGAGGCTCGAGGGCTCTAGGTTCCCCTGACTCCTAGCACCTCGCTGAAGCAACAGGTCAGGATCTTGATGTCCTCGAGCCACAAATAGATCAAGCGCGGGGCGCGGTTCGGTGTGCAAACCATCTTCGCCGTGCTTGGGACCCATTTCGTGGAGGCGGACTACATGACACTGAGCCTTGGTTACCTCGAGCACAACTTCCGAGGACATGGCTCGGATCCACGCCGACTCCGAGCACCATGCCCACATCTTAGCTACAAAGCATGAAGAAGAGGCACTCCGCAGGATTGATGAGGGAAATTAGTCAATAATTGCTTTGAGTTTTTCAATGGGTTATCATGCCCAAAGTTATGTAATAGTTTAAGTTCTCATGCTTGTTTAATTTCGTCGGCCCATGGTGGCCTTAAACAATTTTCAGTTCTTGTTCTGCTTAAATCATTTTGTGCACCCGACCCTTTGCTTATTTGTTTTGACTCACAATTTGAGCCCCCGAGCCCTTTGTGGTATAGTCTCGTGGGTGATCACCGTTGTCGTGGCCGCTGGGGCTAGCACAACATTGCGCCGTCCGATCGACTCGACTCTGAACCTCTTTTGATCGTGGCTTACTTTGTTTGTCGCCAAAGTTAGGTTCGAGGCCAAGAAAGAAAAAACTTAGAAAAGATGCAAGGCATGCTATTGTGTGCCTCCTAGTCCCCGAGTGATGCTCGTCCCCTAGGAAGGAGTCGAGGGTCACTGAAGAGCAGGCGGCATGCATGGAAATTGAACTGAAAGGAATCCTAAGGATAGAATTTACGTAGCTATGAGATGTTCCAGGCATTCTTGAATTCCTTGCCTATTGTTGGCACTTCCTAACTGCCCCTTTTATATGTGAATATCACCCCAAATAGAGTATATTTGATACTAATTTAGGCCATTTACCTATGATATTACCTATATATTTGTATATGCGTTGTTTTGGAGCTTTATTGTAGAAATAGGTAAAATTGGCTATTAAAGTGATGCTGGACAAGACAGGAGTCCAGAACCAACAAAAAGCACTGAAGAAGCCCAGTGCGCCAATCGGCACAACCCATGAGTCGATCGACGCAAGGGTATTTTAGCCTACAGAAGTGACCGAGGCCCATTCCGATGGAAGTTTATCTGATGTTTATGGAAGTTTATCTGCGTAAGACACTTGAAGATATTTGCTTAGAAGATTTATGGAACTTCAAGATCTCGACATGTGGTACAAGACTTTATCTCGAAGGAAAAGGCCCACATGGCAGCTGTGGAAGACAGAGGAACCGACTCGGAGCAGAAACCAGAGAGAACAAGGCTTGCACCGATCGGCGCAACCGACTTATTTGCTAGAAACTGAGTCCTTCATGAGTAGAACCCCTATATATACTTGTAACCCCTAGCCGTGATCAGTACCCTGAGGAGGAGGCAACAGAGGGATAACAGATTCGTGAGTTAGAGCCACCGGGGCTTGCCCCATTAGAATAGATCTCTAGTTGAGTTTCAAGAACCATTGGTGTGAGAGTTGATCCGTCAAGGTAGGCCATCTCGACGGTGATGAATCTTACTCTATGTATCTCAAGGATGATTGAATATGTTGATGATGGTTTTGGTGATTTATCTGATGAGGACATCACTCCTAAGGATACATGCAACACTCCTCCAATTTTGGACTTGCAAGGTCCAATGACTAGAGCTCGTGCACGACGACTAAATTTAGAGGTGAGCTCGTTCCTACATTCTTCATTATATGTCACTTTTGAGAATGGTTTGCTACCTAATAATTATATTATAATTAGGAACCATGGAGAGGACCAGGAGATGATGGAAGAAGGACTTGGAGACGTGGAGGACCAGCAAGGACGTGGAAGCCAAGGTGGAGGCTCAACCAAAACCGACTTCGAGTCTGTTTCGGGGCTCAGGACCAGTCTGCACTAAAACGGATGCCCAAGACGCATATGGACTCGGATTTGGACGTTCTACATATGCACGGAAAGATAAGAAGAAGACCTTTCCAATGCCGCCGGTCTCATATCAAAATTCATCCGGAGTCATCAGGAATCGTCGAAACAAGAGAGAGTCTAGTATCTGTTTCGGTGTTGTGTCGTCTGTTTTTGGCCTTTGGGCTTTGTATCTAGTTGAGCCCAAGTAGGGGTGCGTCCAGAGGGTCTTGCATGACCCTAGGGTCTTCATATACAGCCGCCGCCGTACCCTTAGGGTTTGAGGTTTTGCTTAGATTATTCTGTTCATAACAGTTTCACCGTCATCACAGTTTGTGAGACCCCAACTTCGTGAGATTCATAATACATCTGCAATTGTGTTGCTTTCTTCTTTGTTCTTTCTTGTGTTCTTGATTCGCAGGCAGGGATTAGCCTTCTCAGCGAGGTCAATCGTTTTAGGACGGTTGATAACCAGAGGAGACGTCGTGCTGCGATTGCGGGGTTTAGAACGTGCTGTTCTGAAGCCGGATCGATTTGTGTGTCGCCTCCGACCAAATCAACGTATCCAGAACCTTTCGAAAGATCAGGAACCCTTGTCCACATCAAGTGGTAATCAGAGCTTCAGGTGCACCGTCAGGTTCATACTACCCTTAGTTAATTTCGTTTTGTGTTCATCCTATTGTCCACAGAACAGCCCAAAAAATTTTTCCCTCCGCCCATAACCACATGTTTAGCCTTTGCATATTTCAATTTCAGAGTCCGTAGTGTTGAGTTTGTGCCCTAGTTCTTGTTTAGTCGCTGATTTAGTTTGTGTTTTTGTCGTCAGTAGTGTTTCTCTTGCAACCCTAGCCGCCATCCCCTTCACCATCCTCTACTTTGTTGGCTTTTTGTGCTAGGGTTGATTGATCGACACACCTAGCCTAGTCCCACCCTAATCCCACCCTGAACACACCATCAACACCCCGGACCAATCCCCACAATTTCCACTTTCTGCTGCATCCACGCCGCCAAAAAAAATCTTACCCGATTCCAAACTCGACCCCTAACCGACTCGGGTTTCTGGAAAACCGACTCCGACCCCCCTTCGGTAAAATGGGCATAACTTTTCGCTCGGTTGTCCGTTTTGGCTGAAATTTTTACAAGAGATTCTTGACTCAAAGTTGGGCATACCCACACTTGGCTATGCCCTGTGTGCCCTCGTAAAAAAATTCAAAAAAATCGGGAAGATAAAGAAAAAATTGATTTAAGTTTAAACCCGACGTTTTCTGCAACTTCAAGATTTTCTGTAGGCCACATCCTACCTCTATTTGAGCTGAAATTTTTTGTGGATTCTCCTCCATTGTTAGTGAGTTGGAGAAAAATATCAAAAAAAAAATCAAAATTTTTTTTTGGGGATTTCTACTAGTGCTACATCTAGCCCCCTGAAATTTCTGGATTTGGCTGTTTTGCACTTAGCCCCCTGTTATCGCATGTTGTGCCTTTGTCTCCTTGTTTCTACTTTGCTATCACTACTGTTCTAGGACATACTTAGACCAGCAACTAGGGACAAGTTACTTGGGCACTTATTCAGCTTTACTATCTGTTTTTGATTTGTGTGCCACTCACATATATATATTTGGCCTTCCTAGCTCTACATATTTCTTCTGGACAGCACACAGGTTATTTTGTGACCCTTGCAATCGTGGAACACATCTCTCTGGTATCCTTTGCTTTGCTTTTCAGAACTTTGTAAGAGCTTTGTAAGGAGTTTCCTTTTGTTGTGTTGAGAGGCACCACTGCTTAGCTGTATTATAGGGATAACCTTCACTGTTTGTTTCCTGTTTTGGTGTTTGTGATGGCAGGAAGTGATGACGGAGAGATGGCTTCACCCTCACAATTTGCTGAGTGCGTGAGCCAAGAGCAGCTCCAGAAGGCTTTGCAGGCCGCTCAGAGTGATTTGGCAGAGACGATCACCAGAGCCGTTACTGATGCGGTCATCAAGCTTCACATTGGAGAAAGCATCGAGCGGTTAGAGAAACAGGTCTCTAAGTTAACCAATCAGGTTGTTGCGTTGGAGACCGCTCCTAAAACTAATAATACGAACACCAATAACAACAACAACGATGTTGAAGACGTCCATGATGAAGACACGGTGTATAAGGTTGATGGCACCGTGGATAGGTCAGCTACAAGGACCGCACGATTACGACGTCGTTTGCAACATAATACTCAAGGAATGGGTGGTTTGCATAACTACAACCGTCGTCCACACGGTAACTATGCTCCAGATGACCCGTATGCTAAAATTAAGTTTTCAATTTCTTCGTTTTCGGGTCAGTATGATGGTGATGTTTATCTTGATTGGGAGATGACTGTAGAATAAAAATTTAATGCCCACCTTGTTCCTGAACAACATAGAGTTAGACAAGCTACTAGTGAGTTTAAGGACTTTGCTATTGTTTGGTGGAGTGGTCTAACTGCTGAAACTGATTTGCCTACTACTTGGGAAGAACTTAAGGTAGCAATGCGTGATCGTTTTGTTCCCCCTTCTTTTTATAGAGAGATTCATAATAAACTGCAACATTTAGACCAAGGAGATAAAACTATTCAGGAGTATTTTAGTGAGCTTCAGAAGGGTTTGATTCGTTGTGCTGTAGTTGAAAAAGTAGAGGATCAGATTTGTCGCTTTTATTCTGGTTTAAGAAAAGAAATTCAGGACATCCTTGATTATAAAGAATATTATACCCTCACCCAGTGTTTCCAGTATGCTATGCTTGCAGAGAAAGAATCACAGGGTCTTTTCCAGGCTTTTGAGGAGTACAGCAAATCAAGGAACTCCTACCCCCCACGCTCGACGGGGACTTCGGGGCTGCCCAGGCCATCTTTCCGGCTGCCCCCACCAGCAGCTACCAAGGGAACCAGTGTTGTTTCTGCAGCCCCAAGATCAGCCCCTGCACCTTCTACGCGGTCAGGTAAACTTTCTATGCAGGTACCAGCTAGTAGTGCCTCCTCTGTTGCTTCGACAGGGCGCACTACAGGGATTCAGTGCCACCGCTGCCATAGACTTGGTCATGTGCAGAAAGATTGTCCAAGTAGGCGGGCATATGTGGCGACAGACGATGGCGGTTACATGAGCACCTCCGATGTGGAGGATGAGGAGGAGGACATCGCTGCCACCGGTAGTGACCTCGCCCTTGGAGGCGGAGACACCACAGGATACATGAACATTATTGTTCAACGTGTCCTTAGCACAAAAGTTCATCAGCCCGAGACGATGCAGCGCCACAACTTGTTCCAGATTTTCTTCGTCATCAAGAACCGCCGAGCATGTGTCATCATTGATAGAGGGAGATGCAATAACTTGGTGAGTTCTGATGTGGTCAACAAGCTTGCTTTGACCACACGTCCACATCCACATCTGTACTACATTCAGTGGTTAAACGACTCTGGCAAAGCTAAGGTAATACAAACTTGTAGAGTTCCTTTTTCCATTGGTTCTTATGTGGATTCTATTGATTATGATGTCATACCCATGCAAGCATGTTCACTTTTATTGGGTAGACCTTGGGAATTTGATAATGATGCTGTACACCATGGTAGAAGTAATAAGTACACTTTTATGCATAAAGGAACTAAAATTACTTTGTTACCAATGACCCCTGCTGAAATTGTACAAGCTGATTTAGAAAGAGCTGCTAGTTTGAAAAATAAAGGTCCTGAAATTCAACTACCTGTTAATTCTAATTCTACACCTAGTAATGTTAATGATTCTTCAAGTTCTAAGGGTGCTGGAATTAAATTACAGGGTCGTTCATGTCTTGCAACAAAATCTGAGCTTGCTGAAATTTCTGATAATGATGATATTTGCTATGCTTTGATATGCAAAGAAGCTTTGTTTTCGCTTGATGATATTGCTTCTAGTGCTGTGTCTCCTGCTGTCACTAACCTTTTGCAGGAGTATGAGGATGTTTTTCTAGCTGAGATACCCCCGGGATTGCCACCTTTGAGAGGGATTGAGCATCAAATTGATTTGATTCCGGGCGCTACTTTGCCAAACCGTGCTGCTTATAGGACCAACCCTAAGGAGACTAAGGAGATACAACGACAAGTTCAAGACCTTTTGGATCGTGGGTATGTTCGTCAATCACTTAGTCCTTGTGCTGTTCCTGTACTTTTGGTTCCTAAGAAAGATGGTACTTGGCGTATGTGTGTAGATTGTAGAGCCATTAATAATATTACTATTAGGTATCGTCATCCTATTCCTAGGCTAGACGACATGCTTGATGAGTTATGTGGTGCTATAATTTTCACTAAAATTGATTTGCGTAGTGGCTACCATCAAATTAGAATGAAACTTGGAGACGAATGGAAAACAGCTTTCAAAACCAAATTTGGATTATATGAGTGGTTAGTAATGCCTTTTGGGTTAACTAATGCACCTAGTACTTTCATGCGCTTGATGAATGAGGTTTTAAGAGCTTTCATTGGCAAATTTGTGGTAGTTTACTTTGATGATATCTTGATTTATAGCAAATCTATAGATGAACATATGAATCATTTGCGTGCTGTTTTTGATGCTTTATGAGATGCACGTTTATTTGGTAACCTTGAGAAGTGCATCTTTTGCACGGATCGAGTCTCTTTTCTTGGCTATGTTGTGACTCCACAGGGAATTGAGGTGGATGAGGCAAAGATTGAAGCCATAAAGAGCTGGCCTGTACCAAAAACTATCACACAGGAGGCGCATGGAGGTGGATTGATGGGTCATTTTGGTGCCAAGAAGATGGAGGATATTTCTATGGATTTTGTTTTAGGACTGCCTAGGACTAAGAGGGGGAGTGATAGTATTTTTGTTGTTGTGGATAGATTTTCTAAGATGGCACACTTTATACCATGTCATAAGACTGATTATGCTAGTTATATTGCTGATCTCTTTTTCAAAGAAATTGTTCGTTTGCATGGTATGCCTTCTACTATTGTTTCAGATCGTGATGCAAAATTCTTGAGTCACTTTTGGCGCATGCTTTGGAATAAGTTGGGTACAAAGTTGTTGTTTTCTACAACTTGTCACCCACAAACTGATGGACAAACTGAGGTGGTGAACCGCACTTTGGGTACTATGTTGAGAGCTATTTTGAAGAAAAATTTGAAGCAATGGGAAGAATGTTTGCCTCATATTGAGTTTGCATATAATCGGGCAACACATTCTACTACAAAGGTAAGTCCTTTCAAAGTAGTGTATGGTTTTGATCCCCGTACTCCACTTGATATACTTCCTCTACCTATTCATGAGAGAGTTCATGTTGATGCTAAGGAACGTGCTGAATTTATTTTAAAAATGCATGAGACCACTAGACTTAGCATTGAAAAGATGAATGACAAGTATAAAATTGCTGGTAGTAAAGGTAGAAAAGAAGTAAAACTTGATGTAGGAGATTTAGTATGGTTACACTTGAGAAAAGATAGATTTCCAGATTTGAGAAAGTCTAAATTAATGCCTAGAGCTGATGGTCCTTTCAAAATAATTGAGAAGATTAATGATAATACATACAAACTTGAGTTGCCTCCCGAGTTCGGGGTTAGTCCTACTTTTAACATTTCAGATTTGAAACCATACTTGGGAGAAGAGAATGAGCTTGAGTCAAGGACGACTCCACTTCAAGAGGGGGAGGTTGATGAGGACATCACTCCTAAGAATACATGCAACACTCCTCCAATTTTGGACTTGCAAGGTCCAATGACTAGAGCTCGTGCACGACAACTAAATTTAGAGGTGAGCTCGTTCCTACATTCTTCATTATATGTCACTTTTGAGAATGGTTTGCTACATAATGATTATATTGTAATTAGGAACCATGGAGAGGACCAGGAGATGATGGGAGAAGGACTTGGAGACGTGGAGGACTAGCAAGGACGTGGAAGCCAAGGTGGAGGCCCAACCAAAACCGACTTCGAGTCTCTTTCGGGGCTCAGGACCAGTCTGCACTAAAACGGATGCCCAAGACGCATACGGACTCGGATTTGGACATTCTATATATGCACGGAAAGATAAGAAGAAGACCTTTCCAATGACGCCAGTCTCATATCAAAATTCATCCGGATTCATCGGGAATCGTTGAAACAAGAGAGAGTCCAGAATCTGTTTCGGTGTTGTGTCGTCTGTTTTTGGCCTTTGGGCTTTGTATCTAGTTGAGCCCAAGTAGGGGTGCGTCCAGAGGGTCTTGCACGACCCTAGGATCTTCATATACAGCCGCCGCCGTACCCTTAGGGTTTGGGGTTTTGCTTAGATTATTCTGTTCATAACAGTTTCGCCGTCATCACGGTTTGTGAGACCCCAACTTCGTGAGATTCATAATACATCTGTAATTGTGTTGCTTTCCTTTTTGTTCTTGCTTGTGTTCTTGATTCGCAGGCAGGGATTAGCCTTCTCGGCGAGGTCAATCGTTTTAGGACGGTTGATAACCAGAGGAGACGTCGTGCTGCGATTGCGGGGTTTAGAACATGCTGTTCTGAAGCTGGATCGATTTGTGTGTCGCCTCCGACCAAATCAACCTATCCAGAACCTTTTGGAAGATCGGGAACCCTTGTCCACATCATTGTCTATCTAGATTCTATAATCATGCATGTGCTTATTCTCATTGCTTAGTTCTAGGCTAAGTAAGTTGATATTATCTTAATCGTGGTGATTAGGATAGTATTCAGACATTGTATTGATTATGGTTGCTTGATGATGCCGGTAGTGTGGTTTAGCGGTGACAGCACTAAACCTACGCAACACTATTGGATAGTTGAGTAGGGTAAGATACTCGCGTGATTAAGGGTTTCCTCTCGGCAGTGATAAATCGGGAGCCGCTCGAAAAGCAGCGTGGTCTTATTCATTATAGGTTTTCATTGATCCATGTAATTATCCATTATGATGCTGTTTAATTAGACTATCTGGTTATGATCTCACTAGTAGATATCTGGCTACTCACTGAATAGTTTTAGTTTTAGCTTTGGCTTTAGCTTTGGCTTTGACTTGCACTCTAGTTCAACTTCGCTGGTGTACCGATCGGCTCAACACCTACGCCGATTGGCTCAATGACTTAGATCCGCAACAGTGCTGATCGGCTCAACACCTGCACCGATCGGCCCAACAACTTAGATCCGCAACAGTGCAGATCGGCTCAATAGTGCCTGAATTGGAGCCTACGGGTATGTGTTTGGAGTTAGCCGACCAATCTGTACGCTTCCCTGATGGAATTGCTAAGGATGTGCCTGTTCAAATTGGAAATCACATCGTCCCTGTTGATTTTATTGTGCTTGATATGGATAAGAGGACGAGAACCCCGTTGATCTTAGGCAGACCCTTCTTGAGGACAACAAAGGCAAGTATTGATGTTGGGAGTGGTGAGATTGTGACAACCCGACTCCGAAAAGTAGAGTATGTCACACAGGATCGTCTCGGGAGATGATTAACGAAGTAACCATACACAACATTCACACATGAACATTCATCATTTACAATGTTACATCACTTAGATGCATAATATTACAAGTTTAGAGGTAGAATAAAAATCAGTTCAGATCCATTACAACACATATGTCCTTAGTTCATATTACATAAGTGAGCGGAAGCGATAAAACGACACATCACGACGACAATTCCCTACGTGAACCATGCCAGCCCTATGGCGATGGCTCACTCATCACGGTTAGGAGAACTAGGGACCCATTCAATGGTCCAATTCTGAGGCTTCTCACCTTCCCACACAACCTTGTTACAACAATCACAATAGGTAGCTTGAGGGAAACCTAAAAAATAACATAATCGCAAAGCCTGAGTATCTAACATACTCCGCAAGACTTACCCGTCAAAAGGTTTACTAAAACCAACTCCTAGTATGTAGGGGGCTGACCGGGTTTATTTGATAATTGCATAAAAAGATCCTATTAGTTCTATGCTGCACATTCATTTCCTTAATCAAGATTTTACTTTGCTTATTGCAGAAAACAGCTACGGTGAGTTTAGCTAGCTGCTAAGGCTTGATCATAAGTAAAGAGCAATACATCACAGCAATACGTAGCCATAGCATAAGTAAATTTCAGAAACGTAACCACAACTTTACTACTTAATATATCATTGCCGCTGCTCGAACAAGAGGTACTCATAACGGCGAGGGACGGCAATTCGAATCAATTTACATCCTGCAGGAGAAAACCCAAATACATGACATATGCATCACTTAAGAACACGTATGGCCACCGTTCACAAGATTGCTATAAAGTTGATCCGAGGCCATCGATCCCGAGTACACATCCTCCCCGTGATACAGTACTTCATATCCGAGGCTTAACCCATGCACTCTCTAGCGGTCCTCAAACCCATGCGACCACCGTGCTATTAACATCACCTCTGGATCGATGAGTATGGCCGTCCAACAATACGGCACCCAAGTTACTAGGTTTACCAATTCCCATATTAAAGGTATGTACTTGGTACGGTTCAATACTTGTCCGCGGAGATGCAATGATAGGTGCTCCATTTTATCAAGTTCATTATCCAAGTGAACCATAGTTGAATCTATAACCTACCATTGACTCCACTAGTTTAAGCATAGCATTTGCTAACGGAAAAAGCTTACTAACATAAACTAATTATAGGTCATTGCTAGAGTATGCAAGTGGGTTTCATCCAAGTCCTGCACTTAATGCACAATACAATATTCCTAACTTGTGACAAAGAAAAAGGACTAAAAAATTAAATGGGTTATGCACCGGGACTTGCCTTGGGAGTGATCGTAGTTAGTGTCTTCACCAAAACTCACTTCAGATCCCTGCTGATCCGGTGTGATCTCCTCGGTCTCGATCCCTATATGAAATGGACATGCATCAATGCGAAGGAATACACAAGGTTTCATGGAGTTTCTTAATTAAAGATGAAATGAATGGCATGAAGATTCATGGCACTTCCTCAACAAATAAAATTAATGAACTAATCACTCATTCATGAATATGTGTGTATACCTATGTATGACATGGCAGCTACTGAATTTGAAGGGGACAAACTTCTAATTAAAAGAATATAGTTTTCAATCATCACAAACTTAGTGTATGTCTACTCTAAACATTAGCATGGCATAGAGGAGGATTATATGGCCTCACGTGCTGATGATGACATGACAATGTAGTACTAAGGCCTAATTTTTCAGAAAGTTTATTTTAAGCAACTTAGCTAAGATGGCCATATGCAAGGGGCGAGCATTTTACATACAATGTCAAAGTTGAATTACATACCAACTCTAGCTACATATAGTTAATTGGGAACCAAGAGCATATAAATGGAAATGAGAATTTCTACTATAATGTTAAGGTAAACTATTCTGCATGAATATTCCAGGGATGAATTTTATTCTTACTTTTACTAAAATGCACACAAAAAGCAAGATTCATATGGAAAACTCCTAATTTAACTATCAAATGATCAACTCGACAGAAAAAGTATACTTAATTTGCTTCAAATTTTTCATGGGATTTTACAGGAGTGTACAAGTACATAAGGAACAGGAATACCAAATTTCATAAATAAATTTCTAGCCAATAATTTATATAAATTCAATTACTGAAAATGAAGATTATGCAATAATACTAATAATATGCATATAAATGGAAATGTGCTTTTGCAGAACGTTTAGGTATGCCATCAAATGATCACTGAGCAAGTTTCATGAATTTACCGTTTATATATAATTACTTATGAATTTATTAAGCAATTTAGGGTTGTAACTTTAGGGAATTAAATAAATTATTTTACTGAATAAACTTGGGCTTCAACTTGTTTTTCTGGTAGAGGGGGATGTTAGGAGTCGAACAAAATTGGTTTCATCATTTTTGGACTTTTATTTCATGAGTTATGGAATTTCAAAGTTTAAACCAAAGTTCACTGCTATTTACAGAACTGCCATCACGTTTGAATTTAACCCAGGCACACGCGCGTGCCCACGCGGCGGCCGGCGACGGCGAGCTCGGCCTAGCGGCCGATCAGCAGCATGGCCGGGGCCAGCTTGCACCTTGAAATGGTCCCCACGCTGTGAGGGTCCCGAGGCGGGGGTCGGAGGGAAGAGGGGCTCACCGGAGGTTGCCGGCGATGAGGGGTGGCGGCGGGAAAGGCTCCGGCGAGATCGCGCGATGGTGCCGAGGGAGAGAGAGGCCGGGGCTTGGTCGGAGAGCTTCACTGCAGGTCGGTGATGGTCGACATCGAGGAAGACGTCAAGGAAGAAGGCCGGAGGCGGGTTCTCGTCGGCAGGGTGGTGGCGGTTTCCGGCGGCGGCGTGGTTCTCTTCCCCAAATTCGCCGACGTCGCTGCACGACATGGAAAGAACATCAGAGGGGTGCGAAGTGATGATCTTGCACGCCGATTTGAGGAGAAAGCTGGGGATGAGAAGTTGCCTAGGCGGAGCTGGGCACGGCGGCGGCCATGGCAGCGGAAAACAGGGTTCTGGCTCGGTTTTGCCAGGGGGAGAAAGGGGAAAGGGTGCCGGGTGCTTGGGTTCGCTCTGAAGGGTGTGAGGTTTGGTTGCGAGTGGAGAGAGCGAGAGGAGAGAGGACCAGGCGAGCTGCTGCCCTTGCTTAATGATCGGCGGTAGAGAGAGAGAGAGAGAGAGAGAGAGAGAGAGAGAGAGAGAGAGAGAGAGAGAGAGCAGAGCAGAGGACGGGAGGTCGAGCTGTTGGCAGGGGAGTGGCTCACCGGCGAGGGGGGGGGGGGTTGAATGCTGGCCGGTGGCACAGCGATCGGGTACACCGGTGTCGATCGGGTGTTGGTCAGGGGAAAAGGAGGGGGGATTGACTTGGTTTGACTCGAACAGGGCTCAGGTTTTGCATGATTTGGCCAGGCTCCAGTGCTCCAAACTTCACGCCTATTCTTGTGTATGCCCAGGTAATCATGTGCTCCAACTTTTCTTTTGGGTAGATGAGCTAAATCGGCCTGGATTAATTTTAAAAATTCTAGGACAGAAGTGCTCTTTTCTGACTTTAGAGGAATTTTTAAGGGTATTAAATGGTTACCAAAAATTCTGGTAAAATCCTCAAAATATTCTTTTAATATGGAAAACATTAATATGCAAAAACATTGGTGCACTTCCATGGGATTTTGTGATGTTTGTGAAAGGCTCTCATTTGATAATTTCTAGATTTAGTTAATTAAATTTCCTCATAATCTTTGACACCTTAATTACTTATATTTTTAATTTGCCCTCAATTAGTATTAGGGTTAGCTTAATTAACCTTTTGTGATATGGGATGTCATAGCACACCCCCCTTAAAGGAAATCTCACCCCGAGATTTGCAAAAGAAAGAACAAAAGGGGGAGGTGCGGTGGTTACCGGTTTTGTGAGGCCAAGAATTCCAGAAAGTTGGGTTTCAGAAACTCTTCTTGTTCCCATGTAGCTTCATCTTCAGTATGGTGACTCCATTGCACTTTGTAAAAGGTGATAGTGCGGTTGCGAGTTACCCGGTCTTTTTGATCGATGGTTCGGACGGGGTATTCAGGGTAGGAGAGATCTTCTTCCAATTGCTCGGTGTCGGAGATAACCACATCGATCGGAGCCTTTAAACATCTCTTGAGTTGGGAGACATGGAAGACGTTGTGCACCAGCTCAAGATTTTTCGGTAGTTGCAACCGATAAGCAACGGCGCTATGCTTTTCCATGATCGGAAAAGGTCCGATGTAGCAGGGTGCTAATTTTCCTTTGTTTCCAAAGCGAGACACACCTTTGTTGGGAAAAACCTGAAGAAAGACATGATCTCCCTTTTTGAACTCCAATGGACGTCTTCTTTTATTTGAATAACTTATTTGGCGGGATTGGGCGGCCTTCATGTTAGCTTGAATTTGCCTCACCTTCTCTTCGGCTTGCGTGACCAGATTCGGACCAAAAGTGATTCTTTCTCCTGATTCTGACCAATTTAGCGGGGTTTGACACGAGTGACCATAAAAGGCTTCAAATGGCGACATTCCCAAACTCTCTTGGTAGCTATTGTTGTAGGAGAATTTGGCGAAAGGGAGACAAGATTCCCAATTCCCACGATTGTCCAGAACACAAGCTCTCAATAAATCCTCCAAATATTGATTTAATCTCTCGGTTTGACCATCAGTTTGCGGGTGATAAGCGGAACTTCGGATGAGAGTGGTTGTATGGACGGGAATAACCTATCCATAATAACCCATATTGAATCGTGTTTCTTGGGTGTGAGGGGTAATCCAACGATGAAATCCATAGCAATGTCCTCCCATTTCCAAGCGAGGATTTTTAATGGGTGCAAAAGACCGGCTGTTCTCAAGTGATTGGCCTTCACATGTTGACAAGTATCGCATTCGGAGACATACTGAGCAACCTCTCGTTTCATACGCGTCCACCAAAACTTTTCCTTTAACCCGTGATACATTTTGTTGCTGATGGGGTGTCTGGAGTATTTGGACAAGTGAGCCTCATCCAAAATTTTCTTTCTTAGCTCCTCATTCTTCAGAACAACAAGGTGATTGTTGAACCATAGTACTCCATCTTTGTCTTGTCGGAAACACATCGTTTCCATCTTCCCTATTTTCTGGCGAATATATTCCATTCCCTTGTCCTTCTTTTGGGCTTCCACAATTTCTTCCCGAAGGGTAGGAATGAGCGCCAAATTATACAAGGATCCATATGGGATGACACGAAGACTTGGTTCGCTAGGATCTGAAATCGTACAAGCTTGCATCGACCAAACGGTGGCGTGATTGCATTGGTCCCTTCGACTCAAGGCGTCGGCAACCACGTTGGCCTTCCCAGGGTGATAATGAATTTCCAATTCATAATCCTTGATTAATTCCAACCATCTACGCTGCCACATGTTCAGTTCTTGTTGAGTGAAGATATATTTGAGACTTTTGTGGTTGGTGTAGAGGTTAACAAGATTACCGAGCAAGTAATGGTGTGACAACCCTACTCTGAAAAGTAGAGTATGTTGTACAGGATCATCTCGGGAGATGGTTAGCAAAGTAACCATACATAGCATTCACACATGAACATTTATCATTTACAAAGTTACATCACTTAGGTGCATAATATTACAAGTTCAGAGGTAGAATACAAATGAGTTCAGATCCGATACAATACATATGTCCTTAGTACATTTTACATAAATGAGCGGAAGCGGTAGAATAACAAAACATGACGTCGATTCCTACGTGAACCATGCTTGTATTTGCACCACTCTCATTCGAAGTTCCGCTTATCACCCGCAAACCGATGGTCAAACCGAGAGGCAAAATCAATATTTTCAGGATTTATTGAGAGCTTGTGTTCTGGACAATCGTGGTAATTGAGAATCTTGCCTTCCGATCGCCAAATTCTCCTACAACAATAGCTACCAAGAGAGTTTGGGAATGTCGCCATTTGAAGCCTTGTATGGTCACTCATGTCAAACCCCGCTGAATTGGTCGGAATCAGGAGAAAGAATCACTTTTGGTCCGGATCTGGTCACGCAAGCCGAAGAGAAGGTGAGGCAAATTCAAGCTAACATGAAGGCCGCCCAATCCCGCCAAATAAGTTATTCAAATAAAAGAAGATGTCCATTGGAGCTCAAAAAGGGAGATCATGTCTATCTTTGGGTTTCTCCCAACAAAGGTGTGTCTCGCTTTGGAATCAAAGGAAAATTAGCACCCCGCTACATCGGACCTTTTCTGATCATGGAAAAGCATAGCGCCATTGCTTATCGGTTGCAACTACTGGAAAATCTTGAGTGGGTGCACAACGTCTTCCATGTCTCCCAACTCAAGAGATGTTTAAAGCCTCTGATCGATGTGGGTATCTCCAACACCGAGCAATTGGAAGAAGATCTCTCCTACCCCGAATACCCCGTCTGAATCATCGATAAAAAAGACCGGGTAACTCGCAACCGCACTATCACCTTTTACAAAGTGCAATGGAGTAACCATACTGAAGACAGAGCTACATGGGAACAAGAAGAGTTTCTAAAAACCAACTTTCCGGAATTCTTGGCCTCACAAAACCGGTAACCATCCGCACCCCTCCCTTTTGTTCATTCTTTTGCAAATCTCGGGGCGAGATTTCCTTTACGGGGTGTGTGCTGTGACATCCCATGTCATAAAATGGAACTTAACTAAACCCAATGTTAATGAAGGGCTAATTAAAAATATAATTATTCAAAGTGCCAAAGCATAAAGAGAGGAAACCAATTAATTAAATCTAGGATATCCAAATGAGGGCCTTTCTCAAACATCACAAAAACCCATGGAAGTACCCCAATATTTTTGCATATTCTGAATGGCCACATTAAAAGAGAATTTTGAGAAGTTTACCAGAATTTTTGGTAACCATTTAATACCCTTACAAATTCATCTAAAGTGAGAAAAGAGTATTTCTGTTCTGGAATTTTAAAAATTAATCTAATACAAATCAGCTGATGCACCCAAAAGAAAAGTTGGAGCACATGTTTTCCTGGGCTTACAAAAAAATCGGTGTGAAGTTTGTCTCTCGGGAACGTGGTGAATTTTGGCCAAACCCTCAAAGTCAGGGCAAGTCAATTTCTTCTCTTCTTCTCTGGCCAACAGCCGATCGACACCGAGGTGTACCACCGGCCCTGTGCGCCATACCCGGTCACTGCAGCTCCCCATGCCGCCCCCTCCAGCCACTGCTCTGCCAGTTTTTGCTGTGCTGCTGGCCAGAAGTGAAGGCAGCGCTCCCTCCCTCCACTCCCCGGCTGATAGCTCGCCTCCTCTCTCTCTGCTCTCTCCCGCGCCCTCGGTTTGTCGTGCTGCACTTAAGGCCGCAGCGGCCAGGAGCCTTTCCCTCCCTGCCACTTCTCTCTCCCACGCTCCCAAGTTCCACAACCAGCCTAGCGCCTCTGCCCTCCCTCCCTTCCTCTTCTCCAGTGAGCTCCCCCGGAAATTCTCGATGCATCGCCGCCAGAGACACCACCGCGCTGAGCTCCGTCCAGGCGACGCCCCCTTCCCCACTCCTTCGTCAATCCGGTGCGCATCTACCTCGGGCCAGCCCCCCTCTGACGCTTTTCCCCTATCATGCAGAGATGCCGGCAAATTTGGGAAGAAAACCCACGCCGCCGCACGGAATACTCCACCCCACCGACGAGAACCCCTCTCCGGCCATCCCCGTCATCTCCTTCCTCGACACCGGTCGCCTACGGACCAAGGTGAAGCTCACCAGCCCCACCCCACCCCTTTCCGACCTCTGTTTCTAGCACGCGACGCCACCGAAGCCACCCCTGCCTCCGCCGCCGCCGCCGGCATTGCTCCGGTCACCGCCGTCGGTCGGCGACCCCCTAGGATTGCCGGTCCCGAGCGATCTCCCCCACGGAATCGTGCCGCGTCGAGCGCTTCGGTGAGCCTCGGACGCGCACCGGCGAGCCGCCCAGCGCCTGCGCGCGTAGTTCAAATTTCTGCGGATGGCATTTTTGTAAATAGGAGTGAACTTTGAATTAAATTTAAAATTCAATAACTCAAGAAATAAAAGGCCTAAAAATGTGAAATTAATTTTGTTCGACTCCTAATATCCTCCTCTACCAGAAAAACAAGTTGCGGTCCAAAGTTACTCAGCAAATTAATTTATTTAATTCTCTAAAGTTACAACCCTAAATTGCCTAATAAATTCATAAGTAATTATATATAAATGGTAAATTCATGAAACTTGCTCAGTGACCATTTAATGGCATCCTTAAACTATATGCAAAAGCACATTTCCATGTTTAGGCATATTTTTAGTATTATTGCATAAATCTTCATTTTCAGTAATTGAATTTATGTAAATTATTGGCTTGGAATTTAATTATGAAATTTGGTTTTCCTGTTCCTTATGCACTTGTACACTCCTGTAAAATTCCATGAAAAATTTGAAGCAACCTAAGTATACTTTTTCTGTCGAAATTAATCATTTGTTAGTTAAATTAGGAATTTTCCATATGAATCTTGCTTTTTGTGTGCATTTAATAAAAGTAGGAATAAATTCATTTCTGGAATATTCATGAAGCATAATTCATATTAACCTTACAGTAGAAATTCTTATCTCCATTTATATGCTTTTGGTTCCTAATTAACTATATGTACTTGGAGCTAATTATGTAATTAACTTTGTTATTGTATGTATAGTGCTAGCCTTTACATATGGCCACTTTAGCTAAGTGCTTAAAATAAACTTTCTGAAATTTAGGCCTTAGTACTATGTTTTCATGTCATCATCATCATGTAGTGCCATGTAATCCTTATCTATGCCATGCTCATGTTTAGAGTAGATATACACTAAGTTTGTGATGATTGAAAATTACATTCTTTAATTAGAAGTTTGTCCCCTTCAAATTCAGTGGCTGCCATGTCATACTTAGGTATGCACACATATTCATGAATGAGCATTAGTTCAGTAATTTTATTTGCTGAGGAAGTGCCATGAATCATCATGCCATCCATTTCATCTTTAGTTAAGGAACTCCATGAAACCTTGTGTATTCCTTCGCATTGATGCATGTCCATTTCATATAGGGATCGAGACCGAGGAGATCACACCAGATCAGCAGGGATCTGAAGTGAGTTTTGGTGAAGGCACTAACTATGATCACTCCCAAGGCAAGCCCCGGTGCATACCCATTAAAATTTTGAGTCTTTTTTACTTTGTCACAAGTTAGGAATATTGTATTGTGCACTAAGTATAGGACTTGGATGGAACCCACTTGCATACTCCCGCAATGACCTATAATTAGTTTATGTTAGTAAGCTTTTCTGTTAGCAAATGCTATGCTTAAACTAGTGGAGTCAACGGTAGGTTATAGATTCAACTATGGTTCACTTGATTAATGAACTTGATAAAAATTGAGCGCCTATCGTTGCAACTCCGCGGACAAGTATTGAACAGTACCAAGTACATACCTTTAATATGGGAATTGGTAAACCTAGTAACTTGGGTGCCGTATTGTTGGACGGCCATACTCATCGATCCAGAGGTGATGTGAACAGCATGGTGGTTGCACGGGTTTGAGGACCACTAGAGAGTGCATGGGTTAAGCCTCGGATACGAAGTACTGTATCGCGGGGAGGACGTGTACTCGGGATCGATGGCCCCGGATCGACTTTATAGCAATCTTGTGAACGGTGGCCATATGTGTTCTTAAGTGATGCGTATGTCGTGTATTTGGGTTTTCCCTACAGGATGTAAATCAATTTGAATTGCCATCCTTCGCGGTTATGAGTACCTCTTGTTCGAGCAGCGGCAATGATATGTTAAGTAGTAAAGTGTGGTTATGTTTCTGAGATTTACTTATGCTATGGCTACATATTGCTATGATGTATTGCTCTTTACTTATGTTCAAGTCTTAGCAGCTAGCTAGACTCACCGTAGCGGTTTTCTATAATAAGTAAAGTAAAATCTTGACTAAGGAAATGAAAGGGCAGCATAGAACTCATATGAGCTTTTTATGGAACTGTCAAATAAACCCGGTCAGCCCCCTGCATACTAGGAATCGGTTTTAGTAAACCTTTTGACGGGTAAGTCTTGCGGAGTATGTTAGATACTCAGGCTTTGCGATTATGTTGTTTTCCAGGTTTTCCTCAAGCTACCTACTGTGATTGTTGTAACAAGGTTGTGTGGGAAGGTGAGGAGCCTCAGAATTGGACCATCGAATGGGTCCGTAGCTCTCCTAACCGTGATAAGTGAGCCATCGCCATAGGGCTGGCATGGTTCACGTAGGAATCGACGTCGTGTTTTGTTATTCTACCGCTTCCGCTCATTTATGTAAAATGTACTAAGGACATATGTATTGTATCGGATCTGAACTCATTTGTATTCTACCTCTGAACTTGTAATATTATGCACCTAAGTGATGTAACTTTGTAAATGATAAATGTTCATGTGTGAATGCTATGTATGGTTACTTCGCTAACCGTCTCCCGAGACGATCCTGTGCGACATACTCTACTTTTCGGAGTAGGGTTGTCACAAATGGCGCCAGGTTTTCAAGGCTAGGACGACTGAGGCCAGTTCCAAATTGTGAGTGGGATAATTTTGCTCATGCTTCCGGAGCTGTCTTGATGCATAGGCAACGACACGGCCTTCTTGCATAAGCACACAACCAAATCCGGTGCCGGAGGCATCGCAGTAAACATCGAACGGTTTTGTGATATCTGGTTGAGCCAAAATCGGAGCGGTTGTCAAATGCTTCTTGAGCGACTGAAAAGCTTCTTCACATGCACTACTCCACTTGAACTTAGCATCCTTTTCCAGCAACTTGGTCATAGGCTTGGCAATGCTTGAGAAGTTGGGAATGAATTTCTGATAATAACCGGCAAGACCAAGGAAACTGCAAATTTGCTTGACTGATTTCGGAGCTTTCCAATTCAGCACATCCTCTACTTTGCTAGGGTCCACAGCTACTCCTTCTGCTGATATGATGTGACCCAAGAATGGAACTTGCTGTAGCCGAAATTTACATTTGCTAAATTTAGCGTAAAGTTGATGATCTCGGAGTCATTGTAGAACAATACAGAGGTGTTCGGCGTGTTCTTCTTTGAACTTGGAGTATATCAGAATATCGTCGATGAATACCACTACGAACTTATCCAACTCGGGCATGAATACGGAATTCATCAAATACATGAAGTGGGCTAGAGCATTGGTGAGACCAAAAGACATGACAAGATATTCGAAAAGACCATATCGGGTGGAGAAGGCTGTTTTGATGGTAACCAGATCGGAGATCAATCTTGGAGAAGACTTTAGCACCCACTAATTGATCAAAGAGGATATCAATTCGAGGTAGAGGGTACTTGTTCTTGATGGTCACAACGTTTAACGGCCTATAGTTGACACATAGGCGTTGGGTCTTGTCTTTCTTCTTCACAAATAGAGCGGGACAGCCCTAGGGAGAGGAACTTGGTCGGATATAACCCTTGTCCATAAGCTCTTGTAACTGCTCTTTCAACTCTGCTAACTCGTTAGGAGCCATCTTGTACGGCCTACGAGAGATAGGCGCTGTACTGGGTATGAGTTCAATCTTAAACTCAACATCCCTGTCCGGAGGCATTCCCGGCAAATCGTCTAGAAATACGTCGGGAAAGTCATAGACCACTGGAATATTTGCTAGCTCCCTTCCTTCAACATGACACACTTGAGAAGTGGACAGCTTGGGATACGGCAATCGGAGAATAGAGGGGCCGTGCAAGGGTGAGTTCAAATGGATTTCCCGGTCCTCAATGTGCAATACGGCTTTGTGGCTAGTCATCCATTTCATACCAAGAATGATGTCGATGCTTTGGCCATCTACGATGATTAGGGAAGTGGGGTATATGTTGTTTGCTAGCTTAAGTGGCACTTTCCTTAACTCAAGATGAGCTCTTATTTTTCCACCGGGAGACGTGATGATGTATGGCGTTCCCATAGTGGTGGGGGTAATTTTCAAATGATTTGCACATGCTTGACTAATGAAATCATCCGTTGCTCCTGAATCAAAAAGAACCATGGCAGCATGTTGGTTGATCGAGAACGTACCCACGAGAACGGGTTCTCCAGCTTGGGTCTCTTCGACCGTGGTATAGTTGACTCGGCCATTCTTGTGTGTGGGGGTAGACGACTGAGGACGACTTCCATTGCTGCCATTGTTGTTGCCGCTGTTGTGGTTGTTGTTGTTGTTGTTGTTCCCGGAAGTGTTGGAGTAGTTGTTATTGCTCGGGTTGCGCTTCGGGAACCGACACTCCTTAGCAAAATGACCCGTGTGGCTGCAGTTGTAGCATGGTTGTGGGAGTTGGTCTTCACCACTTGGTTATTCTGCTACGGAAGGCAAGAACCAGAAGATTGCTGCTTGTTGCCTCCATGAAATCGCGAGTGCTGCTGCGAGAACGACGGACGAGGTCCTCATCCCGACGGTACCGCAGCCCAGAATTTCTGTCCAGTTGGGGAGGTGATTGCTAGCTTGTACTTGGGCGGTGCGGAGCCGGATGAACTTCCCATAGCACGTTTCCTCTTCTTGTCCTCTTGATTGGCACGAATGGCATCTTCTTGCACAATGGTGGCACTCATCAAGTCATTGAACGTGCCGGCGGTGACTTGTGCCAAGCGGTCTTGCAGCTTCGGAGTAAGACTTGAACAGAAACAGTCCTTCATCTTCTCATCCATATCAGCGTGATACGACGCGTACTGAGCCAGGTAATTAAATTTTCGTGCATACTCTTGCACGGTTCTGGAGCCTTGCTTCAAGTTGAGGAACTCCTACAAGTTGCGCTTCATGAGTCCAGCGGGGATGTGGTGTGCACGAAAAGTGACTTGGTGACAAGCGGCGAGAGTGGCGGTGAAACTGGCCCACCAGGCACTTGCAGAGCCACGGAGCTGCTGCGTGGCGAAGAGGGGCTTCTACTGCTCGGTGCAGTGGAGGAGAGCGAACTTCAACTCCAAGGTACGAATAAAATTATCCGCTTTTAGAGGATCACCGGCTACTCTGAAGGTGGGCGGGTGAGTCGCCCAGAAGTCGCTGTAGGAGGATTCCGGCTGCTGCAGTGGTGGTGGTCCGGGAGCTCCTTGATGGTTCAAGTTCTCCATGAACATGCAGAACATCTCATTTTGGTTGTGGATGAGCTGCTCCATAGCTGTCATGGGTGGCGCGTTGGGCAGCGGCCCATTTCCACCGATGTTCGAGGCACCGGGAGCATCATCGACGTTTTCTCCACTGCGGCAAGTTTGCACCATCTGACACATGAACAAAGTATGTTAGCCTGGTCATCACATGAGATAATATGATAACAAGGCTATGACATGATAACGAAATAAAATTTCAGATTGCTCATAATTGAAAGGCTCGGCAAGTAAATGGTGCGGATACAAAAGATAACTTAATTCCATAACTTCCAATACCATAGGCAACATAATTATGATAAAACCATGGATACATGTGATGCAACTTCGATACACAGTAGGTCTTTGGTTACATCACTCGGAACATGACACCACACAATCTCGGAGAGCTTAGGTTACAACTTAGCTTAGCATTACTAATACTATGCACATACAACTACGATATCTCACGAGATCTCCACCCTACGTACATACTACTACTTAATCACCCAACATGGCTATCACCATCGGACTCCATGTCCGTATCGCCCGGTCCAGGGAGTGCTTCAAAGTCGACGCCGGAGTCACCATTCTCACTCAAATCAGCATCATCGGGTGGGACCACTGCAAGTGGAATGGTTGGCTCATCGTTAAGGATGGCTTTCATCTGGCCATTAGCAGCTTGGAGATGTCCGATGAGCTGCTCTTGCTGTGCGATGACCGCTTGAGCGTCGTTGAGGTTCCCTTCATGATATCACACGCATCTTGAGCTTCTTCACGCTGAGCCTGCAGCTCACTTCGCTCCTCCAAGAGAGCGGTAACCTGGCCATGAAGAGAGTAAGTCTCCTCTTGGGTAGCGGTGAGCTGGGCGTTGTGTTGGTTTAGTTGCTCCTGCAACTGATCGCTTGCATCGCCCTCGATGATGAGCTGCGCATCATGGAGTTGCTCGAAAAGATCGGCCTGCTCCAACTCGCTAGTGTGCAGCTTGCCCTCAAGATATGAAATCCTAGCGTCCCACTTCGCGAGCTGGGCATCACGGGCAGCAAGTGTGGACAGGAGCGCCTCGCGCTCTCGTTCCAACTCGAGAATGTGGGCGGCAAGGTGCTCGGGGTCCTTCGCGAGCTTGCCAACATCCATCTGCAGGAATAAAGTTTTGTAAGGGTGAGTCAAAACTTAATATCCCACTAAGCACACATGCTTAACATAGCATAAGGATTGATTGGTAAAAGAAAAGACACGAGATTCCCGATCCGTTTAACGACCGGTAACGACCAATTTTCTGCAGTTGATGGAGTAAACCGCAGAAACACGCAAAAATGATTAGCTTCTGGACAAAATTAAAATTTTTGTGTTTTACAAATGTTGTAGAGAATTTGATCATCTTTCCAACACATACTCACACTTCTCCATCCAATAAAGTCTTTGAGAGTTATGATCATCCAAAGACAGAGATAGAAATGAGGCAATTTCTGAACTTCCAGAAAAAGGCTACTGTTCCAGATTTTTCCACGAAAAAGTTTCTAAACCAAACTTATAGAGCAAAACCTCAGCTTTCCAAAGAGAACTTATTCACCTTCATTGAATTAAAATTGAGAAAGTTATGCTTGTTTTAGTGAAACTAACTTTTCTGGCAAAGTTGGGTTTATATCGGTTGAGTTCAAGTTTTCGGTTTAGGTGCCATAGGGATTCAAATTCGCCCAAAGCTGAGTCATTTCACACGTTTGCAATATTAGTGACCTTTCTACATAATTTGGTAAGGATGAATGCATATGGTATGCATGAATGTCGATGCTCAATATGACGTTTCCCTACATCCTCACAAAAAGAAAACTTGACCTAATATATAAATCGATCCTTTCGGTGGCACACACACCTCTCACACGTTTGTCTAACAATCTACACATGGTTAGTGTACCTGCAAGAGATCCATTTCAGAAACAATACATCAAATTCAAAAGAAACAATCTAAAAGAAAGTCCGTGACCACCTCGCCTCGCACGGGAGCTCTCGAATATGAGTGTATTCGAGTCACACCAGTTTAATAAATTCCTATCTAAGCACAACAAATCCATGACCACCTCGCCTCACATGGGAGCTCTCGAATAAGAGTGTATTCAAGTCACACACATACCTTCATTGAAGAATCCGTAGTTGCAAGTAATTTAAACAAACATAACCCAGGGTTAGCTTTGCCACCTACAAGACTCTTATATAGGCACTACTAGTTCGTACCTTACCGTAAGGCGTAGAAACGGCTTGTATACGTTTTAAAATGCTCATTTGTGTGTAGCTTATCCCGAGACGGCTCTGATACCAGCTGTGACACCCTACTCCGATATAAGTGGAACTCCCTACTCTTTCAAATTTCGCCAAAGGGGAGAAGAGTGTCGTGCTATTGATGAAGTGAAGAGGTACAAGACGCCGAGGCAACGTGGCATCGAGAGTGAGTGGAGGGGATGTAAGGATAGGTCGTCCGAGGTATATGAGCTATTAAGATAAGTGAACCTTGTAGTGTCGCGGTCTTACACCCTGCACTGCGACACTAAGGATTGATTGCTCGCGGGGAGGTCAAGCTCTTTGACCTCTAAATAACTAGAGCGCTCTTGGGAGACAACCCAATTGTCGGGAGATTTAGAAGTTGTTTAGTACTTGCAGGAGGGCAACCCATCTCATTTAGTTAATTAATGCTAGCTGGGAGGACAACTCGGTGTTTTTAATTTGCTTTCTTGTAATAAAAACAATCTCCCGAATAAAAGAATTAGAAAAAGTGTGTGCTTAATTCTTGTGTGCTCCTGCGTTGTCTGTTTATTTGTACAAAACTCTGTATATATATATATATATATATATTATAGACTAACAACGTAGGAATAAAAGAAAAAGACCAAAAACAAAAAGGAACAGAGCTTGCGCCGTTCGGCGCACTCATGCGCTGATCGGCGTATTGATAACAAGTCAGGACAGAAGGCTGATGACGCCCGGAATGGAAGAGGAGCTGAAAGCCAACCAGCACATCAATTTTCAGAAATAGAGCTGGTTTCAAGATGAAGAGCGACATCTAGCAAAGAAGCGAGGGGCCAGGAGCAAAAGTGGACACCGCGCCGATCGGCGCGAGACGTTGCGCCGATCGACGCTATCATCAGATGGCCCCGCTTTGTGTGCTAATGCTACAGGAACATTGGGAAGAGTGGATATTAGGTGAAAGAAATGAACACGAGGCATCAGGATCAGAGCCAGACCAGAAGACGAGGTGCAAGGAACTTGTGCCGTTCGGCGCACTCCTGCGCCGATCGGCGCTGGTACCCATGTTGTGCCCAAATTGGTGACATATTCGGTAGGCACTGATTCTTAGGAACAGGTATGATTTTTATGCAGGTTTCCAGTGCAGAGGAGACATGGAATCAAACAAAAGCTGAAAAAGAGACGGTGCGCCGATCGGCACTGGCCAGAGCCGATCGGTGCAGTCAATCAAGACAACGGGATTCCGTGTTGTTCCCCTGCCAGCCGACATGGTGTACCAGGAAAAGATAAAATGGATGGAAACAATGAAAGGGAGGAGAATCAGGAACCAGAGTGGTCAGAGATTTCAAAATTTGAAATGTGCCGACCGGCGCAACCCCAAATTTTGGAAAATTTGGGCGGGTCCTTCTCCTGGAAGTTTCTCACACTAATAAAGGGAGGCCAGGTGCCCCCAGTTTGGTACACCATCCCGGTAATCTCTCCACCTTCCCTACTACCCACGGTCTCGCACACGTTTCGCATTTGTCACAGATGGATCGTCTCCGCTCCTCCGTCGGCAAGTTGGGCAAGAGGCTGCATTGAGGAAGCAGTTTTGGCGGCAGCGGTGAATCAAGCGGTGACTCCTCAGCTAGGGGGGCGGGGCTCTGGCGCTCGTAACAACATGTTGGTGGGTGGTGCATCCACCGGCTCGGCAGTGCCAACATATGAGATCCGCGCCCGCCACTCCGTCTCTAGTGTGCCCCTTCCGACGGGGCGTGCTATGAGGAGCCAAACGGCGGGAAGCCATGGGGTTCCTAGATCACCACCATCATCAGCATTTGTGCCACGCACGGTGGAGGAGGGCTTCACCCTCTTGACCGCGGAGGAACAACAGCACTACCTCACGGTGAGGGGAAGGTTTGTCCCTAACTTTGACATGGACGAGACCTTCCTCTCCAAGATCGGCATGTGGGAGGACATAAGGAGGATGCTAGACAACCTCGGCTGGGTGGACTTCAACCATCTCCCCATGGACTTCAACATCGACATCATCATCGAGGTTGCCTCTACAATGAGGATCGGCTCCGATGACTACGTCAACGATGCCATCAACTTCCGTGTCCATGACATTAGCTACATAGTGACCATGGAGGCGGCGGCTCAAGCCTTCGGCTTTGACGCCAACGCCGACGTGGCCGGCATCTTGGGACGTGGGGAGTTGGACTCCTTTTGGAGGCGGCTCTCGGTCGTCGAAGAGATGAAGCGCGGCAACATCCGTAACCTGACCATTCAAATCTTCCATCGGTGGTTGGTGGCACGCACATGCGACAAGGTTGACTCCAGCAACGTCACCGATGCAGACTTGCAGTGGCTATTCAACGCCATCGTGAGCCCGTCCCACTGCAACCCTATGTCGATGATGGTGCGGGGTTGGTTTGAGAAGAGGGGCAAGAAGAGCAAGAAGTTGGACTTTGGGGGCTATCTTCAATGCCTGGCAGCCCACGTCTACGGCGACGACGGACCGGGAGGATGCGAAGACAAGTGGGAGCTCGTGACAGAGATCGGCAAGAATATGACTCATGGCAACATTGTCACGGGAAGTGTTCGCGCCGGCTTCCATGTTGGCGGCACCAACATTAGGCTCCCGTGTGTGGAGCTTGGAGTTTTTCTCCCTCGCAAGCTAGAGGGAGGAAATTGGCTTGAGGAAGGTCTCCTGGAGGGGGGCCGAGTTCTCAGGGACCACCGTGGGTGGATTCGACAACCGGCGACATTTACAACAGCCGGCAGTGAGTGGAACTTATGGGGGTCATGCCAAGAGCCTCAGTAGTACCAGACAGGGTGGAGCGACGCAGTGGGCGGTTCACAGCCCACTGCGCCGGTTGGCGCAGGGGGCGCGCCGGTCGGCGCACCCTACTTCAGCACAGGCGTTGACTATAGGTACCAAGGACGGGTACCTGTGGTGCCTCCGGTGCTCGGTGCAGACTTCTTCGTGCCATGCAGGGGTACCTCGACAACAACATGCATCACATCAAGCACATGGAGGACGCCACGTCCCAATGGAGGAACAACCATGATGCGATGGTGGAGGAGTTCGAGCGACTCAAGGCGCGGTGCTATGACTTTGATCAGCCACCGTCTCCACCTCCGCTTGATTAGAGTGCCTAGGAGTGGGCATATGTATCGGTTTACCGGTTTGCATTTTCTTTATCTTTTGCAATATTTTTCTTTATTTGCTTATGTGTGTGTGAGCGGATTGGGAAACCATGTATCGAGTGTGTTTATTTTTATGCATGTGTGTTAGTAGTAGTTTTATTTTCATACAGGTGTGTTAGTAGTAGTTTTATCATGCATGTGTGTTAGTAGTAGTTTTATTTTAATGCAAGTGTGTGTGAAAATCATCACCATGTATTCGAGTTTCGATCTTAATATAATGGTGGCGGTTATGCTCTTTTAGAAGAATTGAATTACCTATTCTTTCTTGAAAAGTGTTGATGAAGATCAAATAATGTTGAGCATTGAATAAAATTTTGAACTTACACTTAATTATTATTCAGCAAATATTTCTTATGTGGAGCAATTCTGAATACCCATGTGCTTCATTTCCATTGTCCAATTCGTGATGATAACTTAGTACCAATCTTTTTATAAATAAATTTTCATGCTGTAAACTTTGAAATTTATTATTTCCAAGATCCTCACCTACCAATGTCATATTTTGAGCAATACTCATGAACCTTTTATATGAAGATAAACATTACATTGATGGTTGAGATCGGATAGGATTTAATTCTTTTTGGTATGAACTTTACTAGGATGGCCAAATCCTTGTGTATCTTTTTAGCATTGAATTACTCATGCAAATCTCCAATTCTGCTGAGTATTCTATTTTAAAAACAAAGTCTTGTTGAGTATCATTCCTTGACCACATCCTATGTTCCTGGCTATATTTGAACTTCGAATAAATTTTGAAGCCAGATGAATCAAATACCAGCTGTGATGCCCCTTCCCGAATGATCGAGGTTCCGAAGGTGCTGATAGCACAGACACTTGATAATACAACATTGGTTCAAATTCAAGTGGAATATTACATCATTAAGTGATCAAAGTGCAGCGGAATATTACAAGTTCATGATTGTTTTTGAAACAGCGGAAGCAAGTACAATAAGACTACGAGCTCGATGATACAGCATAGTAATGATTCATGCCCGAAGAACCATCACTCTAGCAACATGCAACATCACTGCGGCGGCAAGTCAGACTCCCAGTGGGCAGTCCAACCCTCAGGGACTTGCATGTCCCAGGGCAGCACATCTACATGCAACTCTATTTCTTCATTACCTGAAAACAACAATGGCACAAAGCCTGAGTACTAATTACTCAGCAAGACTTACCCGTCGAACACCTAAACATGCACAGGCTCTAATAGTTCTATCAAGTTTTAATTGCCAATTTAATGGGTTAAACTGAAATGTAACTTTAGTGGCAACAGTAAGATAATAGAACAATACATAAAGTAAGTGCAATAGAAGAGTAGCAATAATCATCATCAACAATAGACATCATAATCAATTCCAAGTATCAAGTGCAACTACGTGATTGGCGCGGTGACCAAGCGATGCTCATTACTGCGAGGGACAGCAATTGCAATCGATTTACACCAGCTAGGGAAAAACCCGAGATGCATGACACATACGCACCAATTAAGGTCATATATGGCAACCTTTCGCAAGAAAAGCACTTACACCTCAGCATGGGTGTGGTGACGTCGAGTGGGCATGCCGTTCTGCCAATAGTACTTCATGGCCTGAACCGCCCACTTCAGCAGCAGGAGGGTCAATGACCAATGCACCTTAACCGTCCTCAATGCAAGTGACCTTTAATGCTACATCGGTTTACTAGTGCCCATAGGCTAGCATGCATTCGGTACTGTTCAACACTTGATCAAGGGGCCGACCACGGACAGGTCCTAGGTTCGACAAGGCAGGGCTACCACAGTCAACACCCATGTGTTGCTGCAAACCTACACATGCTTAATCCCTGCCCGGTCATAATATCAAATAAACTTTCTTTTATTAGTTCCCGTTCCAGTGGTCAAGTTCATTCCTTAGTAATAATGGTATTTAAATGACTAGCAATTACTAAGCATGGCATAACAGTACCGATTCTACCAAGTTCTAAGATAATAGCATAGGTCATTTGGGTATCATGCAAGGTGGGTTTCAATCAACTGCTATGACCTAATGCAATAATAAGTATAGACACTAGTAAGATAAACTAGCAAAATTTTGTAAAAAGGAGAATGTAAACCGGGGCTTGCCTGGATCAACACTAGTGTTAGCAACTTCTAATTCCTGCTCTTGAGGGTCAACGTCCTTCTGAAA
The DNA here is from genome assembly GCA_032690845.1 of Eleusine coracana subsp. coracana. Lineage (NCBI taxonomy): Eukaryota > Viridiplantae > Streptophyta > Magnoliopsida > Poales > Poaceae > Eleusine > Eleusine coracana. The sequence continues at coordinate 22,174,727 of CM064424.1, forward strand.
TTCCTCTTCTGGCTCCTGGTTGTCGTTGCCTATATGATAAAGTTGTAATGGCATTATTGAAATACCGTTGATTGCAATGATATGATGCATGCAAGCACCTTGTGTTTTAATGTCAATTAAAATTTATTATTATGTTCTCGAAGCCATATGCTTCAGAGAAGTTGGGTTGTTAATTAAGAATTTAGGTATATATATTCTTTTATGCATTTAAACAAAGTAAAAGAGGGATATGAGAAATTTAATTAATTACTTAAGTAATTTTATGTTTCTGGACATGTGTGATTTATTGTGTATAGAGACCTATATGAGTGATTTTTAGACCAAGTGGCATGGGCAGATAATTTATAGATTAATTACTAGAATTAATCTAAGCACAAACACCAAATAATTTCTAGAGCATAATATAATTCATATTTGCCAAACCAAAACTTGGGGTGATAAATATTCATGTGTTTACTTAGCATGCCAAAAATCAAGATTTAATTTCATTCCTAGAATTTCTGGTGAATTAATTGGTGTTTTAACAATTTAAAGTATTATTGAAAATACATATACAGAGACTATGATTTATCATTCTACTAAAATAGTGCAATTCAAAATGAACCTAACAAAATTTGTTTGAGTCTCATTGGATTTGAATTCGATTTAATATGGTTTTTCCAAGTTTTTAGCAATTTCTGGCAATTTCTAGGCATTTTCTGGTTAAGGGGTTGCCATGTCGGAGCCACGTGGGTGCCAGGTCAGAGCCATGTAGGAGCCAACTCGGCTGCTAGTAGGATGCCAGTTAGCGCCTAGTAAGCGCCGCCGGAGGGAGCAGAGCCGCCGGAGGGCTCGCCGGCGGGCGCTACGCGGGAAGGAAACTCATCGCGAGAGCAAGGAAACGTCATACGCATCGAGGCAGAGGGGATGGAGGGATTCGCGCGGTGGGGTTCTCACCGGAAGGCGGTCGGTGGTGGGGAGCGGCGGAAGGAGGACTTTGGCGACATCGTGTTTCCAGTAGAGGGCACCAAATCGATCTCCATTTGCTCCCACAACTTCACAGGAGTCTGCAGAAGGCAGGCGTCGAGTCGGGCTGCGTCGAGGAGGAGCGGAGGGTGGAGCTCATCGTAGAGGCGGTGTCGGTTGGCCGGAGCAGAGACGGCAGCCGGGGAAAAAGGAAATTGCCGGGGCCTCGCGAGAGAAAACAAGAGGGAAAAGAGTTAGGAGTGCTCCGTAGTGAGTTGCGGGCACGAGCGAAGAGGGAAGAGAGGACGAGGCATACCGGAGGCTTGGAATTTTGGCCCACGGCAGAGGAGGTCACCGGGAAGCACGGCCCGGTCCTTTCTGCGATTCAAGCTAGGGGTGCGAGGAGCTGCCCAAGCGAGGACGCGGAAAGGGAGCAGAGGTCTATGCGCAGGGGTTTGAGGCGTAGCTTGTGAGGGAGGTAGTGAGCGGACAAGCAGCAGCTTTGAGCTTGCTCCGTAATGGCGGAATGGGGAGGCAGAGAGGGAAATGAGAGAGAGCAGAGAGTAGAGCACGAAAGAGAGGTGTGCTTGTGAGCCTTTCGGTGCGCTTTTAAGTGGCGTAGAGGCCAGGGGTGGTGGGGGCGTCGGGAGCAAGGAAGGCGGGCGGAATTGAAGCCGTTGCAGCGGCCATGGTGGTGGCGTGCTGAGGGGGGAAGAGGCTGTTGGGCGAGCTCGTGACCGAGGCAGAGGGGATGGGACAGCACGAGGTTGCAGAGGGGGTGCAGGCGGCACTGTCGCGCGTGGAGTCCCGAGGAAATGAAGGCCGGCAGTGGCGTGCGGAAGAGGAGGAGGAGTCGGGGAAGAACAGTGCCGCGCCGGGCCAATGGGGAAGAAGAAAGGGGATTTTGCTCTGAACCCCCTAAACTTTCTGATCTCTTGCAAAAAGGTCCCTGGTCAATGGTATTTTCAATTAAAATAGCTAGGGACCTCCAATTGATTTGGGATTTTGCACATAGGTCCTTGGAGATATTTGTGGTGCTCTGGTGGGACCCAATTGGTCAGAATTATCCTGGAGATTTTTGTATTTAAATTCAATTTGTAAAGGATCCTAGACTTTAATTAATTATTTAGGGTATTTCCACAATTGGTAAAATGCTCATTAAATTCATAAAATTCTAACTTAATATTACTAACATGATTATGAATTTAGTTGATATATGTTTTATAATAAAATTTTAGTTGGCTCACTATTTTGTTTGCTGGGTTTTTAATTGCCTAGGATTAAATTAAATAATTGGGGTGAGGCTTCATCATTTCATGCTATATTGATCATGATTTGTGCTCTTCATGTTTGTTAATTAGAAGTGAGACACTTGGGGTGTCACAGCCCTCCCTCCTTAAAGAAATCTCGTCCCGAGATTATGAACAAGGCAAACTAGAGGGAAGTACGGTGGTCAAAACATACCTACGTATGACGACCAAAATTTTGGGTAATGCGTACTTAGAAATTCTTTAGATTCCCAAGTGGATTCGTCTTCTGAATGATTACTCCATTGAACTTTGTAGAATTTGAGTGTTCTTTTACGGGTTGTGCGCTCTTTCTCATCGAGGATCTTTATCGGTTGTTTGGAGTATGTGAGATCGGGTTGGAGTTGGTCATACTCTTCCAAGGCTTTGTCAATGGGTGGTTTGAGACACCGCTTCAATTGAGAGACATGGAAGGTATTATGAACTCCAGATAGATTGGCAGGTAACTCTAGCTTGTAGGCTACCTTTCCACACCGTTCCAAAATTTGGAATGGCCCAATATAATGGGTAGCTAACTTTCCTTTGACTCCAAACCGTTGGATGCCTTTCATAGGTGACACGCGGAGATAGACGTAGTCACCTTTATTGAAATATAATGGCCTACATCGTCTATTTGCATACTTCTCTTGGTGGCATTTAGCAGCTTTAAGATTTTCCTGGATGGTACATACTTTTTCTTCTGCATCCTTGACAGGATCAGGACCAAAGTTTACTCTTTCTCCAGATTCAGACCAGTTTAACGGTGTTCCACAAATGCGACCATAGAGTGCTTCAAATGGTGACATTTTCACACTCTCCTGGTAACTGTTGTTATACGAGAATTCAGCGTAGGGTAGATACTCATCCCAGTTACCACCATGTGTTAAAACACAGGCCCTAAGCATATCTTCCAAAATTTGGTTGACACGCTCTGTCTATCCATCGGTGGCTGGATGGTAAGTAGAACTATGAATTAGGCCTGTACCCAAAGACGCATGCAGCTGTTCCCAGAAACGAGCGACAAACTGCAAACCATGATCTGAGATGATGGTTTTGGGTACTCCATGACAACATAGAATTCTTGCAATGTATAGCTCTGTGTACTGTCGTATGCTGTATCTATTGTTGACCAGCAGGAAATGAGCAGATTTGGTGAGTCGGTCCACAATGACCCAAATAGAATCATGCTTACACGAAGTGAGAGGTTGGCCAACAATAAAGTCCATGCTAATGTCCTCCCATTTCCAAGCGGGAGTACTTGATGGTTGAAGCAATCCGGCTTGTTTCAAATGGTCAGCCTTAACTCTCTGGCAAGTATCACATTCTGCAACATATCGAGCCACTTCTCCCTTCATTCTTGTCCACCAAAAGTTCTTCTTCAGATCTTGGTACATTTTATTACTACCTAGATGGATGGAGTACTTGGAGTGATGTGCTTCATCCAAGATCTTCCGTCTAAGTTCAAAGTCTTTTGGTACTACCAAACGGTTATTAAACCATAGGGTACCGTCGGAGTCTTGAGTGAAGCATTTTGCTTTACCCTTCTTAATGTTTTGACGGATATGATTCATACCAATGTCATTTTTCTATGCAGCAATGATTTCTTCACGAATAGTAGAATGTACACTAAGGTTGCTAATCATTATAGCAGGCAAAATGTGAAGACTGGGTTCTGAGGCAGTGACATGGTTGCCGTTGTTCTGATATTCTAGTGCTAAGTGATGGCAGTGTACCATCCTACTCAACGCATCGGCGACTACATTGGCCTTGCCTGGATGATAATGAATTTCCAGGTTATAATCCTTAATCAGTTCTAGCCACCGATGCTGTCTCATGTTAAGGTCAGTCTGGATAAAGATATATTTCAAGCTCTTATGATCCGTGTAGATATGCACTAAGCTTCCGAGCAAATAATGTCTCCATATTTTTAGTGCAAGTACAACCGCAACTAGTTCCAAATCATGAGTTGGATAGTGCTCTTCATGCTTTTGTAGTTGTCGAGATGCATAGGCAATGACACGACCTTCCTGCATGAGCACACATCCAAGTCCTGTCCCAGATGCATCACAATACACGTCGAATGGCTTGGTGATGTCTGGTTGAGCCAGTACTAGGGCAGTGGTCAATAATTTCTTCAATGTTTGAAATGCTTCTTCACAACTGTCATTCCAATTGAATTTCTTATCCTTTTTCAACAGCTCCGTGATGGGTTTGGTCAGCCGAGAAAAATTTGGAATAAACCTACGATAATATCCAGCTAGCCCGATGAAACTGTGTACTTGATGAACCGTCTTTGGTGACTTCCAATCTAACACATCTTGAACCTTGCTAGGATCTACTGAGATACCTTCCGCAGAGACTATGTGACCAAGAAATGGCACACGATCCAACCAAAATTCACACTTGCTGAATTTTGCATATAGCTTGTGATCTCGGAAGCATTGAAGAACAATGCGAAGATGTTCAGCATGCTCTTCCTTGGACTTAGAATAGATTAGAATGTGATCAATGAATACTACCACAAATTTGTTCAACTCGGGCATGAATACCGAATTCATGAGGTACATGAAACGGGCAGGGGCATTGGTCAAACCGAATGACATTACTAGATACTCAAACAATCCATATCTAGTGGAGAAGGCGGTCTTCGGAATGTCTTTGGCTCTGATCTTGATTTGATGATAGCCCGAACGGAGGTCAATCTTTGAAAAGACCTTACCACCAACCAATTGGTCGAAGAGGATATCTATATGGGGTAATGGGTATTTGTTCTTGATGGTAACTTCGTTAAGGGGCCGATAGTCAACGACAAGACGCAAAGACTTGTCCTTCTTCGCAAAAATGGCAGGGCAGCCCCAGGGTGAAGTGCTTGGGCGAATGAATCCTTTTTCCAATAACTCATTCAGTTGCTTTTTCAACTCAGCCAGCTCATTCAGGGCCATTTTATACGGGCGACGGGATATCGGAGAAATTCCTGGCTGTAGCTCTATCTTAAATTCCACATCATGGTCAGGTGGTAGACTAGAGATGTCCTCAAGAAACATGTCCAGATACTCCCGAACGACGAGAATACTCTCGAGTGATTGCCCTTTCAAGTGATGGACAACCAAGGCTTTCGATGAATTGGTATTTAGAGAAAGTATGTCCTTCCCATGCAAGGGAGAGTTGATGTGAACGATGCGAGGCTCAATGTCTAGCATGGCTCTATGGGTTTTCATCCAGATCATACCTATGATCAGGTCGATCTCTTGGTCCTTAAGCATGATAAAATCAGTGGGATAGATCTTTTGATTAATTTCTAGTGGAGCCTTACACACAACTTCGTTAGCAAGAATTTGTCCAGCAGGAGAGCGGACGGTGTAGCATCTATTTATGACGGTGGTGTGAAGTTTATGTTTTTGCACACAAGCTTTGCTAATGAAATTATGCGTAGCACCAGAATCAAAAAGTGCAAGGACAGGCTGGCGATAGAGCGAGACCGTACCGGTCAGCACAGGTTCGCCCTGAGGGATATCTTCCGCATTGGTGTAGTTCACTTGGGCACCACGTGATGGTGCATTCATATTCCTGTTCGGGTTCTGACGTGGGTTGTTGTTGTTGTTGTTGCGCCTCGGTGCAGTGCAGTTCTTGGCAAAGTGGTCGATACAACCGTAGTTGTAGCACTGATAACTACTCCCACGATCAACAGGCGGTGGGGCACGGGCAGTCTGATTTCCCTGCTGCTGGTATGGTGCACGGTACTGAGTGTTCTACTGTTGGTACGGTGCACGAGGTGGGAAGTTCTGCTGCTGGGGTGGCCTCGAATAGTTCTGTCCATATCACCGCTGATACGGCTGCTGCGGAGATGCCCGGAAATGTTGTCCGGTCGGCGAGGTATAAATCAGGCGATGCTTCGCCTGTGGGGCAGCAGAGGCGCTAGCAGGGGCCTTTCTCTTGCGATCTTCCTCTTCAACTTGGCACATGGCGCCTTCCTGGACAATAGCAGCATTGACCAAGTCGTTATACGTGCCGGTTGCCTGCCAAGTCAAACGTTCCTTGAGCGTGGCATTCATCCCACGCAAAAATGTGTATCTCTTCTTCTCCTGAGTATTAACATACTCAGTGGCATACTGATCAAGGTGATTGAAAGCTTCAGAATATTGGAGGACATTCCTCCCTCCTTGTTTTAGATCCATGAATTCCTAGAATTTCCTTTGCATGAGGCCGGCTGGGATGAAATGAGCATGAAATGCAGTCATGAAGTCCTTCCTTTCAACACGACATCCAGCGGGTAGAGAAGCTTCATAGTTTGCCCACCAGGCACTAGCAGAGCCCTGGAGTTGTTGGGCGGCAAATAGCACCTTCTCGTGCTCGGTACATCCCAGCAGACTGAACTTTATCTCGGTCTGACGCAGCCAGTGATCGGCATCCAGAGGTTCTCTGGCGCGCTCGAAGGTTGGCGGATGAGTACCTAGAAAATCTGAGTAGGTGCTCTATCAAAGCTGATTGTTGTTGTTATGGTGGCCTCCCTATCCAGCTAGGTGGGACGTGATATCCACTAGCCGACGAAGAATCTCAGAGTCATTTTGCTGCTGGTTGAGTGCAGCAGCCAACACCTCAGCTAGCGAGGGCTCAGCATGAGCTCCTTGCTGAGAGCTTTCAGGGTCATCCTGATTCCGAGTATGCACCATGCTACAATTTATACGGTTGCACATTAGTTATTCCTCAAAATAATCCATAAAACACATATGCAGGAATATAAATTTGCAAGAGGCATGAATAAAATTTCAGAATGACAACCATCTCCATTAATTCAATTCAAACCACACGGTTGTTAAAGGACATCATCGCATGATTTCTTACACATACGTGCCAACGCCTAGCTATGGTATTGCGGACACATAGTGCAAGATTCACACTCCTACATCGAATTAGGAATACTTATATTACATGACCATACACCGGGGTGTAGTGATACAACTACTCCTGGCCTATGTCTTCCGGCTCTTCTGGTTCCTCTAGATCCACCATTTCCACGTCATTAATACCGACCGGGGCCATCTCTACATCCCCTTGTTCTCCACACTCCATGATGATCTCGTCCCAATTTCCTTCAATAGGAAGGTGGGCAGCCTTGAATGCGTCCAAGTCATCTTGAGCCTCAATCATATCATGCTCAAGATCTGCTGCATCCAGCAAGGCTTGGTCATGTTCTTCTATAATTACATCCATCTCTTCATTCTTTGCTTGAATTTATTGGTTTAGTTCTACAATTTCCTCATCCTTAGCTTGTTTTTCGACTTCAGAAAGTTGAAGTGCAGCATGAAACACATCCAAACGCCGGCACAAGTTTGTGCATAAGGTGAAAGTGGATAAGCCATAATACTCTATTATGGGCAGCATAGGATCATGGTGGCGATGGTTTGGATCAAAGATGAAATCCACACGCCTAATCCACTCGAAGTCCGTCACATCATTAATGGGCAGCAAGGAGATGGGTGTTCCCAGCAACATCATGCTTGTGGTCTTCACAGAACCAAGTAAGTGCCTTGAATTTAGCTATATTCCAGGTGGAAGACAAATCTATCCCGATGACGCTAATGGTCCAAGATTCCCATGCAGGAATGACTGAGTAATTGGCGGGAACCGCCACATGGATGACACATGAGGGGACTCCATACTCCTGAAATTCCTTGCCAACATAGGTGGGAGGAATGGAATATCCGAATCTCTGGAGAACTTTCAAAAATAGGTGAACCAGCCCTGTGAACTCCAGGCCGTCGGTGATCTCCCAACCTGGTGGTGGTTGATTGGTGTTTTCAGCCATCTACAAGGAAAGTACTTCAATTGAGTCAAAGAGTACGATCAAGCTAGAATTCTTAGAAAACTCTAGTGCAACAACAGTAGCGGAAAAAGGGTACAACCAATATATAACATAAGTCAACATAGTCTTAAGTACATGAACTCGGAGTATGTGACCATCGAGTTGCAAAAGCATCTCACACAGTGATCCCCTAAAATACCACAACCTGGCGTGGTCGACAAAAGCTACCTACCCAACTTGTTCTGCCTACTCGATCTAGCCCGGTCTATCACGATCCCCTAAGTCCTGTCTCTGGCTGGTGCCTCGTAGTCCACGTCAGACTCCTCATCCATGTCCTCGTTCGGATCCTCCTCGGGTGCTGCCGGTGGCGCCAGGACCGCCTCTAGCTACTGCTACAGGCCCTGGTTCTCGTGAGCCAGGGTCTCTAGATCCTCTTCGATGAGCTCCATCTCATGTTGTGCAGCCGTCAACTGATGCTACAGGTGCTCGTTATGGTTGGCGCGCTGCTGTATAATCATGTCACGCCTGTCAACCTCCTGCGCGAGGGTGTCACGCTATCCAGTGACCTCAGTAACGTGAGCCTCGCTCGCTTCAAGAGCAGTGGTCAGTCACTGAATCTCCCTCTGTTGTGCGTCAACCTGTGTCTGCAGATCATTCCTCTGCACCCAGGCCTGCTCAGCATCAGCCAGCAAAATCCTGCTCTGGCTGCTAGCCTCCTCATCCAAGTTGAGGAGGTACTCGAAGTAGTGGGACACACGGTGGTACCGCGCGTGATACGTCGGGTAGTCGTCGTGGGCGATGCGCCTCACGCGCCTCTGCCAGACCAGGTTGGCCTGGTGCCAGATGGGAATCATCTCAAACGGAGTCCCAGAGAGCGCTGTTGTGTGGTGCCCGCAGAAGTGAGTGAGAGCCCTATGGGCGACTCTCTCCAAGCCCTCACGGAGGCTCCCACAAGTCGCCGTGCTCTCCATCCCTGCCATGTCGAGGTTGCGCGGGTGAGTGGGCACGCTAATGTGCACCTCAGCAAGGGTCACCCCGTGGCGGCGGATCTCGCGGCCCTTGTAGGAGGGCGGCTCGTTGTAGCCTAACAAGTGTATCAGGTCCCACAAAAGTGTAGGAAAGCCACGGTGGTGGAGACCGGTGGTGTAGCGCCACCCGTCGTATGAAAGCTCCTCAAAACCGTGGTCACCCATCTAGAACATAAACCCAATGGTGAGTATAATGTTCCATGAGTAACAATGCATTTCATATAAAGTGCTATGAAATACAGAAACAAAGTTTTAGTTCACATTTTCCAGCCTCAAGGGGCAATAATATGGCAATGGGTTTTAAAACGGATTCTGTCTTGACTGTACCACAGTTAGAAAAGTCAATATTTTGAACAGAAAACAAGGTTTAAAAATTGGGGGCTAGAACCAAATTATACTACACTTCCATAGATTTCTAGATTGTATTTATATTCTCAAA